>CM061280.1:107096915-108346915 GCA_030848825.1 Tadarida brasiliensis | reverse complement strand
TTGTTTTTTAAGAAACAAAAGACTCAAGAAGAGCCCTTTACCTCCCCCTTACTTGCCTAAAAGAATTCAGATAGAAAAACCTGTTTAAAGGAAGAGAGCTATCACCTTAGCAAAATATAAATTAAGTCTGACAGACAGGGAGCCAAGTCTGTTTGTATGACTCCCTTCTGTGTACCCTAGTTTCTGGGTGGTCCAACAAGAATTTATTTGCCACATGTTTGCGCTTTCTCATCTGTGAATTGCCTACTTTTCCTTTGAAGTCTCAGACCCCTGCCTCCCTCTCCTTACTCTAGAATGGTATATAAGCCTTGACTGCCCAATGGAACCTCTTATGTTCATACATAATAAATTTGACCATTTATTTTCTGTTAATCTATCTCAAGTCAATTTGATTAGACCAATCAGAAGAATGTAGAAAGGCAGAAGAAAAATTATTTTTCCTCCTCTACAAAGGCAAGAAGCTAGCAGAAACATTGGGAAAATATTGCCTTAGAAGTTTTAGTACTTACTGATCATGAAGGAAATTCTGTGTTGTGTGAAGTTCATAACACATGTCAATTAGGAATTTTAACATCAGCTATTTCCACCACATTTCCTGTATCTGTATTTGTCAGTGGTTCAGATTCAACCTCTTTTATTTGAATTCCAAACTTCTTCACAAACACTTTTTCTGCCTTATCTTCTATAAAATTTGTGTCTATCTGGGGCTATTGCATATGGTTGTGAAGAATGCTTACTGCAGAGTGACCAGATTAATATACCTTGGTGCTGGACTGTGTCCACAAGGATGCACACAGAGGTATTGTGTGGGCCAGCAGCTTCCTGCCTGTATCTCAAGGATAATTGCTTTCTCTGTAACATGCTTTCTTGAATGGATGGTGACCATTGTCCAGGCTTCCTGTCTCATGGTGACTTATAAAAGAACATTTCAGAAATCTGAAGCTCCCAAATCTGTCTCCAAATAGGTGACCATGTATTCCAGTTTGCCTCATTTGCCCCTGTTGCTGCTATGTAATTATTCAGTGCTCTCTCTCTCACTGTGTCTGGTAGTCTGAATTATGCACCCCCCCCCCGTTATAGATCTTGCCAGAAAGACCAGGCCATTATTAGAAGCTTGGAACTTTTAGCCCTTACCCCCACCCTCTGGGATGGGAAGAGAGGCTGGAGATTGAGTTAATGATAGATCATACCTACACAATGACGCCTTCATAAAAACCCCACAAGTATGGGGCTCAGGGAGCTTCAGGTTGGTGAACACATCTACGTGCTGGGAGGTGGTGTACATCAACTCCATGGTGACAGAAGCCCCTAAGCTCCTTCCAGACCATGCCCTATGTATCCCTTCATCTGGCTGTTTCTTTGCATCCTTTAAAATGCTCTTATCCTTTGAGACGACATGGAGGGACCTGGAGAGTATTATCCTAAGCGAAACAAGCTAAGCAGAGAAAGACAAATATCAAATGATCTCACTTATTTGTAGAATATAATGAACAAAACAAACTGATGAACAAAATAGACCCAAAGTCATAGGAGTAGGGTACAGACTGACAAACCTCAGAAGAGGGGGTGAGAGGGGGAGGGAAGAGATAAACCACAGAACTTACATGCATGTATGCGTAACCAATGGATATAGACAACAATGCTGGGGACGGGGCAGGGGATTGGGAGGAGGGTGTCAATGGGGGGAAAAGGAGAAACATCTGTAACAAAAATAAATTAATAAAAATAATTTAAAAAAATAAAATACCCTTTATCATAAATCAGCAATAGTCAGTAAACTGTTTTCCTGGGTTCTGTGAGCCATTCTAGCAAATTATCAATCTCAAGGAGGGGGTCCAGGAACCCCTCATTTGTAGTCAAGTCAGACATAAGTTGTGAGTAATCTGGGGGCCTACTACTTGCAATTGGCATCTGAAGTGGGAGGCAGTCTTGTGGGACTAAGCCCTTAACCTACGGGGTCTGTGCTAACTCCAATTTCTGATAGGATTGAACTAAATTGCAGGACCACTGAGCTAGTGTTGGAGAGTTGGTCAGTGTGGAAAAAACAAAACAAAACCCCAAACAGACACATCTGATGTCAGAACTATTGTGTATGAGTAAAGGAAAACAGAGTGCTTTTCCTTAGACACAAACTTTTACAGCTATTTCTTGATTTATCAGTTTTAGCAAGTACTCTCAACTTTCAATTCAGAAATTGAATATGCTGATCGACCTCTATTTGCTTCTCTAGATCCAATTGCTGTCTCTTTTTTCTCTTTGGTGTCCTGGGAGGATGACCTCTATAAACTGGATCACTAGAGCTCCCTTGACCTTTGGCTAATAACTGCATTTTGCCAATGACAAGTATTGGCAGGAGATAATAAGGTCCGGAGCAGAGAGAGGTCAGGTGTCTATTCCCAGTCCCTGATTATGCTCCCTGTCAGATTAGTTTAATAGTGGCTGTGTTTCCCTACCTATGGCCACCACTCCTGTTGGGGGGCCCTTTCCAACAGTTATAGGTCTTGCCAGTTCCAGTAACACTGTTACATGAGCAGAGCAAGGATGATTGGCCAGGTACAGAAACTCACCAGGATAGAAAGCCCCGGATGCCTAGCAAGGGGCAAAACTGGGAAAACAAGAACCTGGTCCCAAGGTAACCTTTCCTCCCTGATATATCGCTGGTCATGTGGTTTGGACCCCCTGACTTTTCAAATCGCTAGTCATGCGATTTATAGACCCCCTGACCTTTTCCTCCCTAAAGATAACATCTAGGCCTCAGTTGTATTTCATCTCCAGGCCCAGAAAAGCAGCAAAACCAGACGAGTGATGCTGTAGCTGCCTTAGGACCAGCTGCATTGACTCATGACCCCCTGCCCTGGCACCGACCAATCAGTGGAGACCAGGACCCTGAAAGAGTACACCTGGAAAGCTGATAATGTTCTATTAAGACCCTCCCCTGAGACCTCCCCTAAGATTCCCACCTGCAATTAAGAGATAACTAGCCTCAACTCAAAGGACCCAGAGTGTGCACCCCTAGTCCCAGGAGAGTATGTCCACACCATTCCTGTTCCCTCTCTTCCCTCTAAAGGACCCCACAAGACTTGCAACGAGGGGAGCAATGGGCAGCAGCAGCTTGTCCCAGGCAAAACTTGTCTCCAAGGCCCCCTTTTCTCTGACTTCTCAGTGAGCCAAAGTAGCCCTGTCTAGGCTCTCCTGTTGCTTCTTCTATGCCCTTCCTTGTTTCACTGTCCTATTGCTGCAGCCAATAAATTCTTGCTTGCTTTGTTGCACTTTGATTGAAATCTTTCCTTTAAGAAGACAAGAACTGAGGTCCCGTTGTTGCACCGGTAACAATGCTGCTCTCTCCCATGCTTTCTTTTGTAAGGCTGGGAATAGCTTTCTACCATTGTTAGTCTCTAGGTAAATCACCAGTTCTGATACTGTTGCAATTAACCCAGTTATTAATTAATAACAAGAAAGGAGCAAAGGGAAGCTGCAATTTAGATGCATGATTAATAAAGTCTGGGTGATGTAGGTAGGGGAGGGCGCTTGACTGTCAGTCACACCTGGGAACAGGTCATTGGACAGAATAGTCGTGGCCACTGCAAGAGCAGAAAGATTTGATTATTTAAGTTTCTGAACAAAGGAGTTCCGGTCTCCTGGTTTGCTCTCTTGCTTGCTCGTGTTCCTGGCTCTCTTGATGCAGGGGGCGTGCTCCCCTGCATTTGCCCAGATAGCCCACAGCTAATGTGGACCCCACACAATGGACTGATGGACTGGAACTAGTCTGATGCTATGCCAGACTCAACTCCACCATGGAGTGGAAACTGGCTTTGCTTTTAGCTCTGCTGAACCCCCAGCTGCACCTCTCCCAGGACTGGTTGAAGGGAAATGCAACTTTGCAAACTGAGAGATGTAAGCCCACTCAAATAAAAATCACTCATTCTCCCATGAAGAGTCTTAGAAAATTCTTTTTCTCAAGATATCTTAAGAACCTGACCCCCAGCACCCAGTGAGGAAAGGGATCCACCACTTTCACTGGTGGACACCCCACTTCCACTGATAAGTTTGGTTGGGTTCCTTAATCCTTCCCTCAACTGTATAGTCTTTTTGTTAAATTCTCTTCAACTGCCTTTTGAATGAGCTATCCGTTTTCTGCAGAAACCATAACTAAATAATATTTAGCTCCCACATTTCTCACACACTTACCCTCCTCCTTCTATTCTTTCAGCATAGTCATTTACTAGTAAGGATATAACCATAAAAAATAGGACTTAAGAAAAAAATATTTTAAATAAGTATTTAAACAGAGGGAGTTTAATTCAGGGAACTGACTCCTCAGTTGATGGATTTGTTGGGAACACAAAACTGGGGGGAGGAGGGGTGACACAGAGATTAGTATCAGCAGGAAGCAATTACCACCCCTGGGCTAGAGAGACAAAACCAACGTGGTGTTACTGGTGTCCAGGGCCCAAGATAACTTGGTAAATGTTGGAACCATGACAGGGCTGTCTGGAAAGGCCACTGTTGAAAAGGAGATGCAGACATTGCCATAGAAGCCAGCTGAAGCATACAGGAAGCAAAAGAAACGTGGATTCTCCCTATTTCCTGCCCTCCAATCTCGCTTAAGTGCCTCCCAGCAGCTGAGCCTTCGTGGAAGCCAGAGGATAAGTAAACACAGAGATGTAATTTGCAGGAGTCATACCTCTGAGATACAGAAAAATTATCCCAGGGAAATTCTGGGGCATTTGAACTCCTTTATGTAGGCCACCATTCAATCCAGGCTTTAACAAACTGTTCGATCCACTTCCAGATGCTTCCTTCACCTTGTCCATTCAATGACAAAACTCAGGTAAATTTACCCATCTCCATAAATTTTACCTAATTTAACCTTATGTTCTATTCTTCTCAGTTGAGCAAACTTAAAATCCATTTCCAAAATACTTCTTGATGTCTTATAATACAAATTAGCAAGAACTTGCTTGGATATAAGTGCTATATCCTCCCCAAATCTTGAAATTCTCCCCTGGCCTATGCTAGAAACTGACTCTTCGAGGGCAGTGTGGAAGTAATGTGAGCGGTGCGGTTTGTTCCTCAGGAGTGGCTTTTCTTTCGTAAGGCAACTGCCCCTGTGAAGTCATTAAAAATTCTTTTTTTCTTTTAAATAAGCTTTATTTTTATTTAAAAAAATTTTTTTTTCGCCTTGGCCGGTTTGGCTCAGCGGCTGGAGCGTCGGCCTGTGGTCCAGAGAGGCCCGGGTTCGGTTCCCGCTAAGGGCACGTACCTCGGTTGCAGTTTGTCCCTGGCCCTGGTTGGGTCGTGCGGGAGGCAGCCACTCGATGTGTCCCTTCCACATTGATGTTTCTCTCTCTCCCTCTCCCTCCCACTCTATCTGAACAAAAATGGAAAGGTGTCCTCGGGTGAGGATTAAAAAAAAAAAATTTTTTTTTCTTCATTGATTTTTAGAGAGAGAGAGGAATGGAGAGGGAGAGAGAGATAGAAACATCGATGAGAGAGAACATTGATTGGTTGCCTCCAGTATGGCCCCCGACTGGGGATTTGGCCCACAACCTGGGCATGTGCCCTGACCAGGAATCGAACCAGTGACCTCTTGGTGTACGGGTCAATGCTCAACCACTGAGCCACACCAGCTGGGCTAAATGAGCTTTATTTTTAATAGCTAAAACCTGGAAACAACCTAAATGTCCATCAACTGATGGATAAATAATTGTATTACATACATATATAGAGAAATATAGCCCAGTAACAAAAAGGAATAACCTGTTGATATTCTCAATAGTAACTAATCTCAAAACAATTATGCTTACTCAAAGAAGGTAGGAAAAAAGTAAGCCCATACTGTATTACATTCATATAAAACTCTAGAAAATGCAAACTTACGTACAGTGAGTCCTCATTTAATGTCACTGACAGGTTCTTGAAAACTGGCTTTTAGCAAAACGACATATAATTAAACAAATTTTACCATACACTAGTTGACATAAAGACTTAAGTTCCTATGGCATTTTTGTCATCACATAAACATCACTAAGCTTCTAAATAAAGACCTAAAAAACTTCTAATATTAAACACTGAAATAAATGTGGGCTATACATACATTTAAGAAAGACTAACAGAAATGAATAAAATCATTCTTTTCCAACCCACTTATTTCAGTTCCGCGTTGCAGGTGGCCAGAGCTTATCCCAGCAGCTCAAGGTACAGGGCTGGAACCACCCCTGGATAGGACAATCTTCCATCGCAGGGCACACCCACACCCACACTCACTCACACTGTGACAATTTAGACATGCCAGTTCATCTAACATGTATATATTTGGGACACTGCAGGAAACTGGAGTACCCAGAGAAAACCTACACAGACATGGGGAGAACGTGCAACTCCACACAGTCAGTGGCCCTAGCTGAGCATCAATTTTTCTTTCTCAACAACGTTGTATCAAAGCCATATTGATGTTGAGTACCTGCTATATTGTGAAATAAAACAAATGAATGGTTGTACAGGAATGAGGGCTCAGAGAAGGACAAGAAGAGATTATTAAGAGGCATGAAAGCACCCATTTCTGATAAAAACGCTCAGCAATGTGGGAATAGAGGGATCATATCTCAACATAATAAAGGCCATATATGAAAGACCTACAGCCAACATCATACTCAATGGGCAAAAACTAAAAACATTCCCCTTAAGAACGGGAACAAGACAGGGATGCCCACTTTCGCCACTCTTATTTAACATAGTACTGGAAGCCTTAGCCACAGCAATTAGACATGAAGAAAAAATAAGGGGGATCCAATTGGAAAGGAGGAAGTGAAACTGTCATTATTTGCAGATGACATGATATTGTACACAGAAAACCCTAAAGACTCCATCAAAAATCTACTAGACTTAATAAATGAATTTGGCAAAGTAGCAGGATACAAAATTAATGTCAAGAAATCGACGGCATTCTTATACACCAATGATGAAATCACAGAAAGAGAAACTAAAAAAACAATCTCATTTACCATCGCGGCAAAAAATTTAAGATACTTAGGAATAAACTTAACCAAAGAAGTAAAGGACCTCTTCACAGAAAACTACAGGTCATTGAAAAAAGAAATAGAGGAAGATATAAAAAAGTGGAAGCATATACCTTGTTCATGGATTGGAAGAATTAACATCATTAAAATGTCCATACTACCCAAAGCAATCTATAGATTCAATGCAATCCCCATCAAAATACCAACGACATATTTCACAGAACTGGAACAAATACTTCAAAAATTCATATGGAACCAAAAAAGACCCCAAATAGCCACAGCAATCTTGAAAAAGAAGAACAAAGTAGGAGGGATCACATTACCAGATATCAGGTTATACTACAAAGCCACTGTAATCAAAACAGCCTGGTACTGGCACAAGAACAGGCAGATAAATGAATGGAACAGAATGGAGAACCCAAAAATTGACCCAAGACAATATGCTCAATTAATATTTGACAAAGGTGGCAAGAGCATACAGTGGAGTCAAGACAGTCTCTTCAATAAATGGTGTTGGGAAAATTGGACAGCTACTTGCAAAACAATGAAGCTAGATCACCAACTTACACCACACACGAGAATAAACTCAAAATGGATAAAAGACTTAAATGTAACTCGTGAATCTAAAAATTCTAGAAAAAAATGCAGGCAACAAAATTTCAGACATCATACGCAGCAGAATTTTCACTGATACAACACCTAAGCCAAGAGAAACAAAGGAAAAAATGAACACATGGGACTACACCAAACTAAAAAGCTTCTGCACAGCAAAAGAAACAACCATCAAAACGGAAAGGGATCCCACTATATGGGAGACCATAATCGCCAATGATGCATCAGATAAGGGGTTAATTTCCAAAATATATAGAGTGTTCATACAACTCAACAAAAGGAAGACAAAGAACCCAATTAAAAAATGGGCAGAGGACCTAAAGAGACACCTCTCCAAACAGGACATACAAATGGCCAAGAGACATATGAAAAAATGCTCAATGTCACTAATCATCAGAGAGATGCAAATTAAAACAACTATGAGGTATCACTTCACACCTGTCAGAATGGCCGCCATCAACAAATCATCAAACAACAAGTGTTGGCGAGGGTGTGGAGAAAAGGGGACTCTAGTATACTGCTGGTGGGAATGCAGACTGGTGCAGCCACTGTGGAAAACACTATGGTGTTACCTCAAAAAGGTAAAAATTGAACTGCCATTTGACCCAGTGATCCCACTTCTAGGAATATACCCTAAGAAGCCTGAAACACCAATCAGAAAGAATATATGTACCCCTATGTTCATAGCAGCACCATTTACAATAGCTAAGATCTGGAAACAACCCAAGTGTCCATCAGTAGATGAGTGGATAAAAAAGCTGTGGTACATGTACACAATGGAAGAAAGATCTCTTAACCTTTGAGATGGCATGGAAGGACCTGGAGAGTATTATGCTAAGCGAAACAAGCCAAGCAGAGAAAGACAAATATCACATGATCTCACTTATTTGTGGAATATAATGAACTAAACAAACTGATGAACAAAACTGACCCAGAGACAAAGAGGTGGGATACAGACTGACAAGACTCAGAGGAGGGGGGGGTGGAGGGGGGAGAGATAAACCACAGAACTTATATGCATGTATGCATGACCAATGGACATGGACAACAGGGCTGAGGATGGGGCGGGGGAGATGGGGAGGAGGGTGTCAATGGGGGAGAAAGGAGACACATCTGTAACAAAAATGAATTAATAAAAAAAATAGTAACACACACACACACACACACACAAAGAGGCATGAGGAAACTTTTGGGGGTAATGATATGTTCATACCTTAATTGTGGTGATGGTATTACAGGTGTATACATATGTCAGAATTTATCAAATTATACAATTTAAATATGCAAAGTTTACTATATTCCAATTATATACCAATAAAACTGTTAAGAGATAAAAGAGCTACACATAAAAATCTCATTTCTCATGGAAAATCAACCAACTGTATATTGACTCAACCCTCTCCCACTTCCCATATCTTGGTAGCGTCAGCCCTGCCTCAGTGGCAGCAAAAACTGGAAAACAATTAAAACCATGTCTACTCAAACACTGGCTGGGTCACAACACTCACCCAAGACTACAGGATCTCTCTTCTCTGCCCTGGGGTTACTGCTTGTGCAATGATGGCCATAAGGTCAACAGCTCAGGGAGGTACAGGAATCAAGAAAACATTTAAATTATTTGTTCTGATGCTGACCTCAACCACAGGAGATGAAGATGTCTGCAGGTTCTGAGAATTTCTGTATATCTTTAACCCACAGAGCCATGTCACATGAAATTTGTGTATGCACTTCTGAGCAGACACATACCCTCTATGCTAATCTTCTCTGTATTGTTCCAATTTTAGTATACATGCTGCTGCAGTGAGCACAACACATAACCTCTAGTTTGCCCAAATCTCCACCATTCATTCCCTACTATTAATGTTTCCATACAGTGTTTATATATCTGAAAGGTGTATTTTATTAATTTTATTTTTGAAAGAGTTTTTTCTCTAAATAAGATATAATAATATATATTAGGATATAATCAAAACTATTTTAAGATTTATAAGTAAAACAATATTTACCAGTGTAAGTCTTATTAAGTGTTAAGACTTAAATTTTTAGAAAGTAGTGAAACAGAATTTGTATCTCTCTTAATAAATGTGAACATCAGGAAAGATGACAACATTTTATGCACTGGAACAAGAAATAAATCAATGATGTTTCCCACTTCGTCCCTTACGTCTTAGTGTAATGGGAACCCAAGTTTGGCTGCCTGCCACCACAAAAACCAAACTCGTGAGACAGATGCTAGTGAAAAAGCAAAGAAGTTTATTCAAATGCCAGTCACCTGAGAGGATGGGGGACTCTTGTTACAAAGCCCATCTCCTCCTCTCAGTGCAGGCAGAGGTTTCTATAAGGAGGGAGAGGGAAAGCAGAACAAAGAAATCAAGGGGAGGGGGTTGAAAAGTTCTCTATGTGCAGTCCAGCACAGTCCATTATGATAAGGATCTTGAAACTTGTGAAGTGATGGCCTGGTGTGTGTCATCCTGGTCTGCATCATCCTGGTTCTACGGCTGAAGGTCAGCAAATCTCCTGGAACTGGGATGACTGAAGGTCGGAGTCTGCATCTTCTGAAGTTAGTTTCTTGGATTTTCACACAAACATGCTGTTTATCTACAAGCTTCATATTAGTCAGAGTTGGCATTTACAGAAACAATGTCAAAAGAATGGTGGGGTGTGTTACAGTTCCCCATTGTTAATTTTTCTTCAATTTCCATGGAAGTTAGGGGGTTATAGACAAAACATTTCAGAAAACTAGAAATATTCAGGATGCAATCTAGTTCATAGGTGAAAATAAAATTTTACAATGAACTGAACTAGAATCTAGTATCTACAACTGTGTGTTACATTCTAATGAAACACAATTTTTCCCTCTAAAATCACCCTCATTTTTATCAAAGAGCTAAATCAAGACTAATTCAATTACTGTATTAAGTCCAGTTTCAATTTGGTCTGATTATTTGCATAAACACAACAGGAATAGCAATTGATCATATAGGCTTTCTTAAATCTGCTCTGCTGGAATCTCACATTTTCAGATTAAACTTTAATTAGCCTCTCAGGGCAAAGAAGCCAAGCTACACAGTTGCATCAGGCTTTGCCTACAATATCTATACGTTTGGGTAAATTCCCAAAGTTTCTGAGGTCCCCAAAATGTCTTGAGGTTCCTTCCTTGCCATATCCCAGGAAAGCAACCTTCACCCCTTACCTGAAAAGACTGCCATGAACCATGTAAATAAAGGAAGGTACCAGACCATTTTCCAAGGAACTTTTATTGGCTTCAAAATCAATCTTTATTCCTTAAAGCTTTTTGCTGACATCCAGTGTCTAGGCATGGCTTTCTCAAACATGAAATTCTAGCCAAAGTCTTGGTTAATAAAACTACAACTGGAAACTGGCTTTATGTGTCCTGTCGTGAAGAAATCAGATTCCTATTGGATTTATGCAAATAAGCATATTGTTATGAAAATAACAACACTCATTAAGAGTTTTTAAATTCTGGAGGAATCAAGTAGGGAGAAAAATATAAATGCTTTAATATTGCTTATCAAAGTACAATTTACCAAATTGCTTCAAGAAAACAAACAAGTTTTTAAAAATTACCAATATTTTGAACAAAGTAATAAGAATAATTATTTTCAGTTTATTCAGTCCCATAATTCTTGTTTATTCTGATTATTTGTCAGTATTTCTATGAATTTAGTTATTTCTTAGAGTTTTATACATTTTTAAGATATGATATGAAGTCAGAGCCCTTTCCATGGATCTTTCTGAAGATGTAACATTTTTGCAACTGCATCAGAATAAAACAATGACTGTCTCTAAATGACAAAAACAAAACAAAACCCCAAAACTTTAAATGACATGGTTATAGATCTGATTATAATGCAACTGACAAAGGAATTTGCTTTTTTTGGTAACAACATTTTAAGATAACACTCAGAATTACAAATGAAAGTACATCAGACTAAGAAATCAAGTAATATGTTCCCCACAGTCAATTGTACCTGGGGTTCCTGTGGGAAAATTACAATTGGTTTTGAAAAATCAGAGGTAGCTTCCTAATCTTTTCATTTGTCATTAAAACTACCACTCTACTATCTATTTATGTGCCTTTCTTTTTCTCTTATTTTTTTACCATTTTCCTTTCCCTTCTTGAGTATTCCTCCTCCAAAGTCCTGTCTTCCTATAATATGTATGTCCCTTTCTTTCATCCTTTTTCATCTTTTCACTTCCTGTTCTTTCTCTTTTTGCTTCTTCCCTCTACACAATCCTTCTTCAACTTGCACAGACCCTCTGTGACTTACACAATCCTTCCGTGACTTTCCTAGTCCCTTAGCTTGCTTTTTAACTCATTCAGAAATAACCAACTTTAGAACAACCTACTTTCAATTCTGTATCACCAAAACCACGTATTTTCCCCCAATTTAATTAGAATTCTTCATTCTTAGAAATCTTAATTTTTAGTAACTAAAAGTAAGCAATTACATTGTTTAGATTGGCAAAAATGAATACATATCATAACTTTGAGAAACAAGTTTTTCCATTGGTGAATATACTTCTATTTTTACGGGGTGTAACAGAGATAACATAAATCCTTTTTATAAACCCAGGCAAAAACAAACATGGTTAAGAACTTTAAAAGACACCAATTAAACTTAAATTAGCCATTTGGATTCTTGGTGATTACTGTATTCCTTTAGTGTGCTCAAAAGTGAACTGTTTAATTATCTAGTGTCCTTGGCTGCTTTTAGGAGGCTGGAGAAGAGGCGGGAAGATATCAGGCCCCGCAGATTGACTGTAAAGGTACCTTTCCTCCCCTTCACATTGAGGTGGGGCAGTAACCCCTGCAGCTTCCACAGCCTGCACAGGGTTTTGGGGTGGTACTAATTTCCTCATTGTTCCTGGGACTGCAGTGGTTCCTGGGCCTCCAGGAGGAGAATTTAGAGTATTTAAAGACTTATTTCCTCACATTTTCCTTTTTGAATTTTAATGTCTGGTAGGGGAGTGAGACATTTTCTCCCTCTTGGAACTATCAATTTAGATCTTTCAGAGTAGAATTTTTATGATGTAAGAACATGAAAGCTTGCACATACCAGTCAGTTAAAATGCGACCTAATGGACTCTGATGGAACTGAGACAGAGCCACCCATTTCAAAACAGAAACAAAAGCAACATCTGAAGAAAAGGAAAAGTTCAAACAAACAAGTACTCTCAAACGAAATCCTAGCAATAATATCCCAAATTTAAAACACAACTATTAAGACACCCCACAAGATGTAGGCAATAAGAAAAGCAAACAATACCCCAAAATCCAAATACCAAAATCAAAAGAGAACTCCAACAAAATCCCACATCAGGAAACTGGGATTTTTCTTAGTCACTGAACCGTGCCTACTCCCATGTGGCACCTATTGATTCCTATGGAATCCCAAATGCTTCAAAGAAGCCCAAATGGAGGGACAGGGGTTCCCGGTCATGCACATCAGAGGCTTTACCCAGCTTGGGCTGTCAGCCCACCAACCAACAACCCGATTCCTTCCTCCAGCTGGATATAGCAGGCGACCAGCGCCAAGAAAGACTGCAGGACAGTCCTGGAGTAAAATCACTCCACAGCTGCTAGGGACTCCCAAGTTCTCCCACTGGGGTCAGTCAGCCACAAGCAGCCTGGGGAACCCCCTCTAGAGTTCAGAGACTTACCGTGGGGGGCTCCCACGACCCCTTGGCTGGCTGACCAAAACTGTAACTGGAATAGAAGTTTGGCTGCCAGCCGGCACAAATTCCAAACTTGTGAGACAGATGCTGGTGAAAAAGAAAAGAGTTTTTCTCAAGTGCCAGGCACTTTTTCACAAAGCCCATCTCCCCATCTCAGTGTGGGCAGAGGTTTTTATAAGGTGAGAGAGGGAAAACAGAACAAAGAAATCAAGGGGAGGGGTTGAAACGTTCTCTCTCTCTGCAGTCCAGCACAGTCCATTCCGATAAGGATCTTGTAATTTGTCAAGTGATGGTCTGGTGTGTGTCATCCTGGTTCATCATCCTGGTTCTACAGTTGAAGGTCAGCAAGTCTCCCAGAACTGGGATGACTGAAGGTTGGAGTCTGCGTCTTCTGAAGTTAGTTCCTTGGATTCTTATACAAACTTGTTGTTTATCTATAAACTACATATTAGTCAGAGTTGGCATTTACAGAACAGTGTCAAAAGAATGGTGCGGTAGGTTCCAATCACCCACTGTTACATTATCTGCCTACCAGATTTAGACTTCCCAGGGGTCATGACTTCTGGGTAGGTCTTGGGAGACAGCTACACTTCAACAGTGTTGGGGAATGTGAGACATCCCCTGAGAAAAAGAGACTTAACTCATGCTGTTCGCAGAAGCACTGGAGGTTGTCATATCAATTACCCCCTTAACAGGGTGAGCACAGGTCTCAAAGGAGAACGTGACATGTTGGTCGTAAGATCAGTCCCATGAGACCGGAAAGTTTTTTCTAAGAGTGCTTAGCCAGCACTACCAATTAGGCCAAATTAGATGGAGAGCTGTTCTCAGCCATCCTACTAATTTTTTCTGAGGCACATAAGTTTGGGGCCTCCACAAAAGGATTCCTACATTCATGCTGGCAAAGCCCATTTATTTTATTTTTACCTTTAATAACATTTTATTTAGCCCGATATATCCAAAATCTTATCATTTTAACATACAGTCAATATAAAGATTATAAGGAGATGTTTTACATTCTCTCTCCTTTTTAAAAATAATGTCTTAGGAATCCAGTATGCATTTTATACTTATAGCATATTTCAGCTCAGACCAGCTACATTTCAAGTGCTCAATATTCATATGTGGCTAGTGCTGGCCCTATTGGACAGCACACTTCTTCTAGATATTTAACTCAGCCCACAGTCCTAATTTCCTTCCTAACTGTGGAAAGCAATCAACACCCTTGTAGGTGTGAAGGGAAGAAATGAGCTCAGTGAGTGATGACCTGTTTCCCAAAAGCCCATTTCTTTTCTCAATCAACCTCACACAGTGAACAGAACAGAGTAAAAGCTTTAACAGTAAGTCTTTTTCACTGCACAAATCAGATCAGTGTGAGGTAAGCAGTTCCAAGGATGGGTGATTTGGAGACTATCTCATGTACAGTCAATAATACTATTTACAGAAAACAGAAACCTCTGGAAAACTGCAAATCCAAACTCTTCTTTTGGCAGGAGCTGGGTTATGTCCATATTGAAACCATCAGGGGGAGGGAATGAGGAACCCCAGTGGGTTCAGATCACTCATGATTCTCTCCAGGTAACAGGAGGGATAGTAGAGGTCTTTTGAGTACACTGGAGTGACTGACACACAGTGTGGGGTCTTGACTGCTGGTAGAAGCAGGATGGTTTCAGCAACAAACACTGGCAATAACATAACTCAGGCCAAGGAAAGGTCCCAGGAAGGTTAGAAAACGTAAAGCAGCTCCTGAAAGCTTCCTACACACCTGGTACTTGTAGTTACCTTTGCAGTGTGGATACCTGGATGTACAAAGTTCAACTTCTGGTTGTTAACTTCACCTCAAAAGCTACTGTTCAGAGTCACGCTATATTGAGCAAGGAGAAAGCAAGCTCCCAGCTCTCTTAGGGCCTCTCTCGAGTGTGAAGGTTTCAGTGCTAAATGAATTTAAAAGATGGAGCTGAAGGTTCACCGAAACAATTACACTCATGAGGCCTTTCTTTGATTTGAACTCTTCATGTACGCAAGGTGGGAGTGTCTTCTGTAGACTCTCCCACATTTGCTGAACACGCAAGGCCTTGATCCAGTGTTTTGTCTGTGGTGGATGATGAGGCTGAAGTTGCCACCAAAGAATTTCCAACATTCTCTTCACCCTCAGGCCTTGCTTTGGTGTGAACTTTCTTGTGGTGAATAAGGTGGGCTCTAGTGATGTAGGTTTTCCCACATTCATTGCACACATAAGGCCTGGTTCCACTGTGAAGTTTCTTATGTGTTTTAAGGGAGGTACGGTACCTTAAGCATTTCCCACATTCATCACACTCATAAATCTTTTCTCCAGTGTGGATTCTATGGTGTTCTTGAAGTACAGATTTACGGAAAAAGGCTTTCCCACATCTGTCACAAGAATAAGGCTTTACTCCTTTGTGAATTTTCTGGTGGCGATTAAGTGCTTTTTTGCGGAGAAAGGTTTTCTGACATTCACTGCACTCATAAGCTTTTACTCCAGTGTGAACTTTCAGGTGATCAATAAGGTAGCAACGTTTACGAAAGACTTTCCCACATTCTGTACACTCATGAGGCTTTAACATTTCCTCGTGATTTTTCAGGTGTACTTCGAGGCTGGTGTTGTGGTTAAAATATCTCCCACATTCAGTGCACTGATAACATATTGCTTTGTTGTGAGACTTTTCGTGTAACATAAAGTCGGAGTGGTTGCCATACAATTTGCCACAGTCGCTGCACTCATAAGACTCTTTTCCCATCTGGGTATTCTGGTTCTGACTACATGTATCTTTGTGGCTAAAAATTTGCCCACATTCACTGCACCTGTAACCTCTTCCTTGGGTATGAGAGGCCTCACGCTCAGTGCTCAAGTATGGCTTCTGCCCATTGCTAGTGGCATGGTGTAGGCCAAGTCCAGGGCTGGACAAGAAGTCCACCCCATCCTTCCTACAAGTGAGGGCATTCTCTGACGTGTGGCGTTTGCCGCTCTTAACAAACTTGTTCTGGCCCTTTTTCATTCTACCAGATGTCTCTCCACTCTGCTGCGGTGGGATTTGGTCAAAGTTTACACTGAAGGCTCTCCCACATGACTTACATGGGTACGATTGCTGCCCAGGGCGTGTTCCCTGCTGCCCAAGCAGATGGAAAATGCCTTTCAAGATCGGGTCACACATTTCACATTGGTGGCTTTTCTGGATGGACGGACCCAATAACACTGTAACAAAAACAGCCCTCGCAGAATATGCATTTTCATCCTCTACTCTATTCCCACATCCAGGGCCAGAGCTCCCTTGTATCATCTTTTTTTGGGCTGGACCTAGGTCTACGTTGTCAAGAACACTGGGCCATCTCAGTGGCTCAGGCTGCGTCACTACAGGGTGTCTGCAAATTGAAAGCCCTACTGAGGACGCCATTAGAAAGTTCTCCACCATCACACAATAGTACAGGCCTCTCTGGCCCTCATCAAGTAACTCCCACTCCTCTGGGGTGAAGGAAACGTACACATCCTGGAAAGTCACAGAAGTCTGGGCAGGGACCTTCCGCGCGGCAGCCTCCGCCATTGTTCTAGCTCAAGGCCCTGGGCGGGCGAGCTTCGCGGGCGCCAGCAAACTCGAGGTCGTCTGCGCCACTCAGGGACACGGAGTCTCACTTACGTGAACCCAGAGCCGGGAAAGCACGGATCTCAACCTCGAAACTGTCCTCTGCTTGGTGTGGAAGAACCAGAAGAGAAAAAAACCTCGTGGAAGAACAAGAGAAGCCTCCACTCGGCGCTCCGAACCGAAACCAAAAAGGAAGTTGCTAGTGCGCAAGACCGGAAGTCCCTCCTGGCACTGTCTTAAAGCTGTAGTGCTGGGCGGGCTGCCTTTACACGCGAGAAGGCTGCGCTTGGCGAAGACCACGAGGCAATTTTTAAGTTCATCATTCTCAGCTTCATTCAAATCCATCCAAACGTATCCATTCCAAATTTCATAGTCCTGTTTTCAATTGCACCTGCACTTAATAATATAAGTCGTGGTATTATGAATTAGCTTTTGTATTTTCTATATGTCGTTGCTCTACGGGGTAGTTAATAATGTTTTTCCCGTGTTGATCTTGTGTTTAGGCATTGTTAAATTCTCTTTGTAGTTGTAATTGTTTGTTGGTTGATTATCATGGATTGGTTATCAAAATGATCATGTCCTCTGCAAATCATAATTCATTTTATACTTTCCAACTTTTACAACCATTCTCCACTTTTTCCCTTTCTCTCGTCTTATTGCAGTGGCTAGAACCTTTAGGACAATGTTGTTTAGGAGTGGTGATAAGAGGTGACTTTTTTATTTCTGAACTTAATATAAATTATTCTAGACTTTGCATCTTATATTGTAGATATATTTTCTATAGGTATCTGGTGTTATATTTATGGAAGTTTTTTGCCAAGATTTTTTTTTTTATCATGAATGATTGCTGAATATCATCAAATGGTATATTGACATATATTCAGGCAATTGATTATATATTTTTTCATTTAGATATATTATTTTAGTGAATTAGCTGTGTTGGTAAATTTTCTTAAATTGTGCTAATCCTTGCAATTTTGAGATTAAACCCTTGGTCATGACGTCATTATTATAAAAAAGTGTTGGTTATGATTTGTTGATATTCTATTTAGAATTTTTGCTTCTGTATTTGTAAATATGATTAACATACATTTTACCTTTATTGTGCTTTTCTGACATGGGGGCTCACAGTCTTTGCTTACCTCGGAAAATTAGGAATTGTCTTTTTTCTGTTCTATATGTTGGAATAGTTTTTATACAGTTGAAACGAACTTTTTAAAATTAAGTTTAGTAGGTTTGATCTTTGTGGTTGAAGAAATTTAACTACTCTTTCTTTGATTTTTATGATTTTCTTCTTGATGGCCACTTTGCTGTGTTGTAGTTCCTTAGATTTTTTTCATATTACCTAGATATTTTATATTTATTTCTACAACATTGATCACTGTATTATATTATTTTTACCTTTATTCTAGCTTTATTAAGGTATAATTGATATATAAAATTATATATATTCAAAGTTTATAATATGATGAACATATATATATATATATATACATACAGGATGGGGCAAAAGTAGGTTTATAGTTGTTTGTATGGAAAATAATACAATAATTAATAAATAATAATACAAGAATAAATTCTGGCCCTGGCCAGTTTGGCTCAGCGGTTAGAGCGTCGACCCGCGGACCAGAGAGGCCCGGGTTCAGTTCCCGCTAGGGGCATGTACCTCAGTTGCAGTTTGTCCCCGGCCCTGGTTGGGGTCGTGTGGGTAGCAGCCAGTCGATGTGTCTCTCTCACATTGATGTTTCTCTCTCTCTTCCTCCCTCTTTCTCTCCTGCTCTATCTGAAGATAAATGCAAAAATGTCCTCGGGTGAGGATAAAAAAAAAAAAAAAAAAAAGAATAAATTCTGTTTTGTGAAC
The DNA here is from genome assembly GCA_030848825.1 of Tadarida brasiliensis. Lineage (NCBI taxonomy): Eukaryota > Metazoa > Chordata > Mammalia > Chiroptera > Molossidae > Tadarida > Tadarida brasiliensis. The sequence goes on along the minus strand of CM061280.1, from coordinate 108,328,127 downwards.
TCAAAACTGTAAACCTACGTTTGCCCCTTTCTGTATATATAGTGAAAGGACTCCCACAATCAAGTTAATTAACCCATCCATCACCTTATATAGTTACCTATTTTTGTGTGTGTAGGGTGAGAATGCGTAAGATTTACTGTCTTAGAAAATTTCATGTATACAGTACAGTGATATTAAGTATAGTACTATGCTGTACATTTGATCTCAAGAACTTGTTAATCTTATAACTGAGTTTTTGACCCTTTGACTTACATCTCCCTATTTCCTCCATTTTCTAGCCCCTGGCAGCTACCATTCTGCTGTCTGTTTCTATGAGTTTGCTTTTTTTTTCTAGATTCCACATATGAGTGGGCACACACAGTATCTGTCTTTGTGTGCCGGGCTTATATCTTTTATCATAAGGTCCTCCAGGTTTGTCCATATTGTTACATATGACAGCATTTCCTTTTTTTTAAATCCTCACCCAAGGATATTTTTTTAAATTGATTTTAGCGAGAGAGGAAGGGAAAGAGAGAGCGAGAGAGAGAAAAACATCAACATGAGAGAGAAACATCAGTGTGAGAGAGAAACGTTGATCAGTTGCCTCTCGTATGCACCCTGACCAGGGATCAAACCCACAACCCAGGTATGTGCCCTGACCAGAAATAGAACCCAAAACCTTTTGGTGTGTGGGTGGAAACTCCAACCAATTAAGCCACACTGTCCAGGGCAGAATTTCCTTTTTTATGGCCAGATAATATTCCATTGTATGTATTAAAAAAAAAAACCACACATTTATTTTATCCATTCATCTGTTGGAGGACATTTAGGTTGTTTCAATATGTTGGCTATTGTCAATAGTGTTGCAGTGAACATGGCAGTGCAGAAATCTCTTTAAGACACTGATTTCATGTCTTTTAGATATATACCCAGAAAAGGGATTGCTGGATCATATGCTATTTAATTTTAAGTAATAGATTACTTAATAATTAATTACACGCTTTTCATTACTGATGATGTTTATTCACACCTTCCTTCTCTTTAAAAACAAAATCATACTAGACACAGTTTTCTCTTTATTATTCTTAAAAAAAAATCTATCTCTTGATTAAATCTATAGTGCTTTTTTGCTTCATAATTTTGTTCATTATTTTCTTCTATCTAGAGTGGTTTATTTTCTTTTTTTTTTTTCTATCTTCTTGCAATGAAGTATTAATTCATTTATTTTCAGGCCTTCTAATGTTCTAGTAAATACAGTTGAGGTTACACATTTCCCTTTTATCAATGCTTTGCTGAAACACTCAGGTCTGAAATGTAGTGTGGTTCATTATGTTTGGGTTTTTTAACTGTAATTTTCATTTGAGTTCCACTTTTACCTACACATTATTCAAAATTATGCATTTAATTTTTGAGATATTTGGGTTAGGGTGCTGTGTGCATTGTTTTTGTCACTGATTTTTAAAAATATTATTTTACAGTATTTTGTTTGTGACTTTTGTATGATAGTTTCAGGAAACTTGAAACTTAATTTTTGCTTTTATTCATGTTTGTGTAAATTCCTGCACGTGCATGAAAATAAATTGTATTTCCTTCATCTGGGAGCATATATAATAGATGTATTAGCTTAAGGCTGGCATTGAGTTTCTGAGATACATGTTACCTTTTTCCAATTTTAATTACTCCTTTTGTTCTAAATTTTGCCTGATTACACTTAGAATGGAAGGTTTTACAGAAGGCTGACTCACCAACAAAGAATTTGTTTTCAATCTTCAGCGTTTACCAACAGTAAGATAACTAAATTGCCCGTTAGGTTGGTGGTCTCTATTAGTCTCTGTACCTATCTTTTCATTCCAGGTTTGGTTCTTTCTTCCTAATTTCCAATCCCTGACAGACCTTTCCCACTCTTCACCTTTCCTCTAGTACTAGTCTCACCCAAAGAAGAGAAGTTTTTTTTCACTTTGAGGAGGTAGAAAGGTGGAAGGGAAGCTATTAAATTAGATTTACTGATAACTTCTCCTAAACATAGACTCTGAATAAAAATGATTCCTATTTTTTTGAACCTAGGTGTTTGAAATTACAAAGGCAAAATGTGATTGTTTCTATGTCCCCTTCTTTCCATTTCTGCTGAGTCATACTCAATGGCCATCAGAGTAAGTATAGTAAAAGGGTAGAAAGAAAATCCAGAATGAAGGGAAATTTGTTTAGATCTTCTTAAATATTATCCTGTCACTTTCCTGGTGCTGATTGCACTGTTTCTTTTCCATGACCTGCTCTCCTCTGTACTTCTTTTTCTTGACACAACCCACGAAATCAGTCACTTTGAAGAATAAAAAAAATCATGACCTTTATCAAATGGGAATTCACCACACTGATCACTGAGCGGAGGAAATTGTAAAATGGAACTTTTAATATTTTAAAGCCGTTTGTAATACATGTTGTATTAATGTTTCTCTACAGTGTACAAACTGGTGGAGAGATGATGACCCTGGAGAATTTACACTGACAGCCATGGGAGGAAGACATGTGAGGGTAAGTTTTAATTGCATATTTGATTGACCTTGCAGGAAAATGTGTCTTGTATTTTGTATTGAATACAATTACATAAAGATTTGAAAATATTATTATTCAAAACAGTTATTCAGACTATTTTATGGCATTATTAGAATCATAGAATCATGTAATGTCTATACTCTATATTTTTTGTAAATTTATCTTTATTGTTGAAAGTATTACAGATGTCCCCCTTTTTGCCCCCATTGACCCCTTCCACCCCACTTTGACAGTGCTAAGACAACCACCACCCTGCTTTATAGAAGAGGAGTGGAAACTAGTTAGGAGATAAAATAAAACATACCTTCTACCAGTATTTTTAGTGATTTATGATAAATAACTTTATCAGATATCTCTCTGAAAAGTTTTTAGACATTGATTTGAAACTACCAGATTTATAATCAGTACAGCTAAGATGTGTAATTTTAAGTTGGCTTATTTCTTTTCTAGTTAATTGGGTATTAATGTCATTTACAACAAAAGAAATCTGTGATTTTTCACTTTGGGTAGCAGTAAAGAAATCGATGATTTAAAGAATGAATATGTCTAGTTTTTTCAAGGACATTTGTTCTAAGAGCCTTTTAAAGACATCTTTTGGGAGCTAAAAAGATAACATTCAGAAAAAAAAACATTGGCTCATATAAAAATAGAACCCAGCCAAAGTCTTGTGTATAAGGGGAAATAGAAAAATAAGTTTAGAAGTTATTAGGTAAGAAATAATCACTGTTTAATATGAGAGAAAGCACAGGTATTTTCTCAGATGCAGGAAATAGACCTGGCAGTCGCTTGCCATGATTGGCAATGATTTGGGGTGAAAATAGAGAGTTTTAAGGGCACATGGGAACTACGACCTATTAGAACTGCAGCTCAGCTCTTTATGAGTACAGTTTAGAATTACATGCGTTACAGTGATGACTTTCAGAATATAAACCACAAAACATCTGGCAATGCTTAATGCCACAGCCATCTGCTGCCATCTTAGCCTGCATTAAAAGAAATAGTGTCTGGTGCACAGGAGGAGAGAGTCCCACAGTACTGGTCAGAAACGACTTCTCTGAATATATCCTAGGTGTAGCCTAAGGGAAGTAACCCAGAGCAACGATGTAAGGAATGAAAACAGTGCTTTTTTTTTTTCCTGAGAGTAAAGATTCTGGGGGAAATCAGTTACAATCTTTCAAAAATCATCAGAGTTCTTATGGAAAAATATTTTGGTTTAGTTTGTTTTGTTTTACCAGAAAGGAATGAAAATACTAGCTTACTAGATGTGTGGTCCGGTGCCACAGTAAATCTTTGTACCTATATTACAACTCTGAGGTAGCATGGTAGATAAAGACCCGATTTGCCTATGGATTTTTGGCTGAAATTTATGGGCAGTCATTCAAGTCCCCAGACACTGGAAATACAATATTGCATTGAGCCTCCCTCTACATACTGGGAAGAACATTGCTCTTGTTGATGTAGGGAAGAATAAGGACATCAGTCCCTCTTCCCAACACAGAGTCAGAGCAGGGAGAGGACAGATAGCTGTGCAGGACACAATAGCACCACACTGAAGAGCTTGCCAGCCAATCTTCTGGGAGCCTCATTCATTTAGCATTGACAAGGGGGAAGACACTGAACACCAAGCAGGAAGGTACTGGGCTAGAAACTGTGAGTACAAAGTCAAAGAAGAAATACTTAGTGCCCTTAAACTGTCCTACTAGTGAGATGTAAAATGTGAGGCTGTGTTTGCATGCTTGTGCCTGTCTGTACACAAATTCTCAAGGTGGCCTTTATATTCTGAAAATAATATGTATTGGGTTAATTTTTTTTAACACCGATGCTTAATTTAGGAAAGTCAGAAATGAAAACACTTGATTCTTCCATAGGCTTTAGGTGCCTCTTTAAAACTAATTATTTTACTATTTGGAATCTAATAAACTTAAGAATCACTTTTACAAGACCTTTGGAAAATACTTGGTCCAACTTACAAACACCTTGAATCAAATTTAAACTGCATATGCAAATGTAATATTAAGTTGCCATTTTAGATACACCAGTTATCTGAAGTTTTTAAAATCAAAGTCTTCCCAAATAATAAATATTCTTATGAATTCAACATGTACACACACATACATCTATGTATGTACATACACGCGTGTGGGCATGCACACACACACACACACATTGTGAAGCTAAGGACAGGGTGCAGTGGTGAAGTAGGAGGTGAAACAAATCAGCTGGGTGTAACTTCACCAAATTCTACACCTGTGAGTCTGTGATTTTCGGGACAAGACCGAGTGCTGCGGGAGAAATCACTGAGGCCAGACCTAGAGGCCATCGTGCTGGAATACGGGGCACGCAGTGGGTGATGAGGGTCTCCCTGTACATTTAGCAGATGTGGATAGAGTGCACGAGTCCTGTGCGCCTGTGCCCCCAACCCCCACCTGATGTTTATGTATGTGAGTGGCTGTAGTGTCCCCATCCAGCCCTGCCTCTGGAGCCTGCTGTGTCCACACAGAGGAGAAGGTGCTTGTCCTAACCCCTGCCCCCACCTGCCCCACACAGTTACCCACAGCCTGTCCACTGGGAACAAGCAGTGGCCATTCTTCTTCATCCAGGACACCGTTCTCTGTGCACACCCTCCTCAGTGATTGCTGTACAATTTTTTATATTCACAAATTCATGCTTCTCCCTCATCCAGCTGGTTTCCACTTAGGATAGGTAACTTATTTGTTGGGTGGAGGTACCTCTGTAGTTTGTCCTTCGGTGGTCTTACGGATGTCTTTCAGAAAGTGGATATTTTCTATGATATGTCATGGAATCTGTTCTAATAGATCATTTTATCACATGGCAATGTTAAAAACAAACAAAAACAATCAAGCAGCAGTTTTGGGTTCAGGGCTTGTTGAAAAGAATCTTCTTGCAATTTTTTTTTAAGATTTATTTTTCTTTATTGATTTTAGAGAGAGGAAGGGAGAGGGAGAGAGAGATAGAAACATCAATGAGAGAGATCATCGATTGGCCGCCTCCTGCATGCTCCCCACTGGGGATTGGGCTCACAACCTGGGCATGTGCCTTGACTGGGAATTGAACCAGTGACCTCTTGGTGCATGGGTCAATGCTCAACCACTGAGCCATACTGGCTGGGCTCTTCTTGCAATTTTTAACAGCAAAGGACTTAAGGATATTTTCTTAGTGTGAGGAGCATATTAAAGGATGAAGGCCAATGCCATCTGGGTTGGCTTCCTTACTTCTAACTGAGGCTCATGATTTTGTATTTGTGGTAGAACCCCCTAACAATGAGAGTTTTTAGCAACAGATTGGACTGCCTAACAAAGTAATGAACTTCATGTTGCTGGGAAGGTTCAAGGTGCTGTATGAACACCTTTCAGGGTTGCTTTAAGGAGGTTCCTTATTGATTTTGAGGCTGCACTAGATAGAAAGTAAGGGCTTTCCAACATATAGCAGTGATTCTTTGATATTATGAAAACAATCAGATTTTTAATAAAAGCGGAAACATTTTAAGATCTCTGTGAAGCAGTGATTTATATTGTAGCCTAAGATTTTCTTTTTATGTGAAGGTTTACCAGAATAACAGTATTTCAAAATAATAACTCTGCTTTGTGGGTATGTTGTTAAGAATAGCTATATTCTGTATAACTAACACACACACACACACACACACACACACACACACACATGCATTGATAATTATTTCTAATGAGTAATAATTTCCCCTTTATTCCTCACTAGTTATTGTAAACACTGTGTTGTTGTGCAATATATAATTTTATCTGTATTCTGAGAAATACCAGAAGGTAAATTCATGGCTCTGATTCAGAAAAAAATAGTCCTGAATCATTAAAGAGATTTAGCATATTCTTCCAAATAAACATATGTGTATATATATTTGTCTTGCTTTAGAGAAAGTTCAAATTTCATTTCTAGTTTTAGTTAGTTAACTTTTTTTCTTTTTGTGGAGTTCTTTCATAAGAAATGCATTCTTAATTTTTTCCCACGGCGGGGGGGAAATATTTTTTTCTGGTTCAGTTTTCATGTATCTCATTTTTTTTTTTTTAATCCTCACCCGAGGACACTTTTGCATTTATCTTCAGACAGAGCGGGAGGGAGAGAGGGGGGAAGAGAGAGAGAGAAACATTGATGTGAGAGAGACACATCGACTGGCTGCCACCCACACGACCCCAACCGGGGCTGGGGACAAACTGCAGCTGAGGTACATGCCCCTAGTGGGAACCGAACCTGGGACTCTCTGTTCCGCAGGCCGATGCTCTAACTGCTGAGCCAAACTGGCCAGGGCGTATCTCATTTTTTAAAAAGAAGATAGAAGAAATCATATTTGCTCTATGTATTTGAGATTATTCATCAGTTCTGGGGTAGATTTTTTATTTGGGGGGAGAAAGCTCACAGATGACTGACAGCTGAGGCAATTGTACTCAGGTCTATGGGGTGAGGAGGCATAGTGCCCCAGGGGTTCAAGAGAGGCAATCAAGTCCAGTAAGACTTTGAAAAACCAAAAGTTAGCCAAGGTCTATGTATAGTTCATATATTTGAGATATATTTAATTTATAAAGCATTTAAACTGAAAATTGTTATTGGGTATAGACTAAAGACCACTAAAAGAGAAAATTATGGAAATACTAAGCACTTCTGGGACATTCAAAGCCACTGAAAAATCTAATACCTACCATGTTTTTGTGACTGGATAAATACCTATTGTCAGTCTCCATGTCCTCTGTGTTGTTATTTTTCACAAACTTACTTAGGCAGATTTTACAAAAATTGTGTTGTAAAATATATATTATTAAGAAATAAAAACAAACAAAAGTTATGACCGTGCAGCTCCTTAACTACAACTTGAGCATTTTCTGGGCGATTACCTTGTTCTAGGCAGAGCTGGTGAGGCCTGGAGGCTGTTTATGAATAAGAGGAGGATGCATGGTTTGTTGTCACCTATGCACGGGGCAGTGGCTTGTCACATAACTCATTCAGTGCCTCACAGTGCTCAATAACAAAGGCAGCATTAGAAATGATTAAGAAAACTTTTTTCAGCTCTTTGATTACTTCTGTCTTCTTTCTTTCCCGGTACTTCACATGTACTCAAAACAGCCAAGTGAATTTCAGCATCTTCCCTTTCTGGTAGGTGACCGTAGAACTCTGCTCAGTACTTCAATGACACTCATTGGTTTTTCAGCACATTTCAAAGCTTTTTCTTTCCTGAATTTTGAGTCAACAATTACTAAGAACCTATTACTCCTTCACCGTGGGGCATAGAAAGGTTAACTAAATGTGATTCTTCTTCACAAAGAGCATAAATAATGAGAATTCAAGTTGGTGTCTCAAAGGAAAAGACAAGTGGAAATTGAACAATAGAGAGATCACCTTCAGCTCGTGAGATTAGAGGAGGCTTCTGGGCCTCTTAACTAGGCCCTGAAAATGGGCAGAACACTGACAAATGGACATGGCAAAGAGGTGCTGTTACTTCCTCTCTTTACTTCCCCATCTTGAACGCATGACATCCATCTTTAGTCTCTATCTATTGTGTAAACTCACTTGGTATGGCTACCTTCACATTGTTAAATCCAGTGGACAACTCTCAGTCCTCACCTTAACCGAACTCTCAGTGGTAGTTGACTGAGTTCATCTGTCCTTCTCGAAACATGTTCTTTTCTTGGAGTGTGGGACACTGAATACTCTGCTGATTTCCCCAGTGCCTTCGTGGCCACTTGTCTCTAGCTTCCTTTGTTGTAACCTGCTTTTATCGATGTCTAAATTTTGGCGTGCCCAGAGCTGAGTACTCATACCTCTACCCACAACATTTCAATAAGTCAGTGGTTCTTAAACCTGGTTGCACATTAGAACATCAACCTTAAAAATTAAACAACAGCTTTTTGAGCACCAAATGAGTGTATTAGGAATAGCAGAGGAATTTCAATCTGGGACAGCAAACTATGGCGAACTATAGGCAATTCCAAAGAGAATTCAGCTTTTATTGGGTTCCAGGAGGAAACTGGGGAGGGTGGTTTTGAACAGGAGTCCATTGGCATGGAACGAGAGTTTGAGGTTGTAACCATTTCTTATTGGCAGTAAGTGGAGGGTAGTTGCTGTTGCTGAGGCAGGAAGGGGAGAAATCTTCTTCTTTATACTGGTTATGTAAGCTGTGATGGGTGATAGTGCGTGAGAGCTCTCCCTTCATGGCTTCCCAACTCCATTTTGAATGTTTCCTTTATTCATTTTCACAAGAGATTTAAAAATTCACTAATACCCTGGCTCCCTTACAGAGATTCAGATTCATTTGGTCTGGAGATGGGGGCAGGGGCATCATTATTTTATTTGGAAGCTCCCCCAGTGAACTAAATGAGTGTTAGGGTTTAGAATAACTGAATGGAGTGATATCATCCAGTTCAACCCCAAATGACACAAGAAATACCTGGCTATTCAAATGGAAGTCTCCATCCTTGAGTACGCCCTTGAACTTCAGACTTATAAGTAAAGAATTACTAGAGAGTTCCACTTTGCTGTCTAAAGACAACTTCAGAATTAAAATGGCCAAAATCAACCTTTGGTTTCACCATCTGAAAATGCTCCTTTACGTGTTTCTTTGTTCAGAAGATGGCATAGGCCATAATTCACCCCTTGCTCAGTGCCCAAACCTAGGGGTCATCCAGAATTCCTCTCAATTCTTTCATTTTCCATATCCAGTTATCAGTACATTTTTTTGTTTCTGTCTTCCAAATTAATCTTTACTTTTCTCCTTTCTTAAGACTTCTACCTCAATTTCCCCAGCCTAAGCCACAATCATCTTTTACTTGAACTGGTCCTGTATCCTTCTTACCTGTCTCCTATGTTCACTCTTTTTTTTTTTTTTTTATCCTCACCCAAGGACATTTTTGCATTTATCTTCAGATAGAGTGGGAGAGAGAGAGGGAGGAAGAGAGAGAGAGAGAGAAACATTGATGCGAGAGAGACACATCGAGTGGTTGCCACCCACACGACCCCAACTGGGGCCGGGGACAAACTGCAACTGAGGTACGTGCCCTTAGTGGGAACCGAACCTGGGACTCTCTGGTCTGCGGGCCAATGCTCTAACCGCTAAGCCAAACGGGCCAGGGCTCCTATGTTCACTCTTTCCAGCCCCCTTTCCCCCACAGTCTCTATACACCTGCAAAGTAATCCGTCTTAAAAGTAAATAAAATTATATCACTCCTCTACTCTCAATTCTCCCAAAACTTTTCATCACACTCAGAATAAAACCCACATGTTTACTATATATAGTTCATAGCCTTGGGGATTGACTTCTGGTTACTCTGACCTCATTCCGTACCTTCTTTCTTGAAACTGCTCAGTCAAGGTACCTCAGCTACATTGGTTTCCTAGCTATTCCTCTAATTCCTCAAGAGCCTTTGTACCTACTGTTAGCATGCTTTCCAAACTGTACACTCCCCCCACCCCCCCGTACATTAAATCTGCTGTGGAGGCTAGTGATGGGGATTTGTGCGAGGCTATGTAGGTGCACATGTGGAAGGGCTAGCTATAGGTGAACCTGGTGGTGTAGGCCAGTGATAGAAGACAGGGCCTGAGCTGGGTCCACAAGTAGCTGTGGGAGCCCAGGCTGTTCAAATGCTCTCTTGTAGCTGCACACTGTCCCCCCGGGGGGTATGCACACTGCAGTGGAGGCTGGTGATGAGAGTTGAACCAGGGGTTTTCAAGTGCACAGCTGGAGGGGCTAGCCCTGAGCAGTTGCAGGGCAGTGGGGCTCAGCTGCTGTGGTGTAGGCTGGTGTCTTGCACTCTCGAAGCTGCAGAGGCCTGAGCTGGCTGCTAGTGTTGTTCCTGGGTTCCTACCAGGGCTGGGGGCAGGGGAACAGGGAGGGACTCAGGTGGCTGGCATCAGGGAATGTGAATACCTGTGGGATGAGAGTTGATAAAATCTGTAGGTAGTCCACTGTGGCTGTGTTAGCGGTAGGTTTCATTGATGGTGATATCTGCTGGGTTTGTGTGCAGAGGAGGTCATTGTGAACGGCAATGGTTCCTGCTGGTGGCTGCTATTAGTAGCCCTTGCTTTTTTTCCTTGTTCTCATTCATCTCTGTACATCTCAGCTTTCTGGTCTGGGTGGGGTTAAACCAAAGCAGGACCACTGTGTATTGTCCCAATAGGTGGGCGCAGCTGGTTGCTCGCCCCACTCTTCCTTTCCTGCTGAGGGAACTCTTTCTAGCTGGGAAGTTCCCTCTTGCACTGAACAATTCTATCTTGGGGATGAGATGACACTGGCAAAATGAAGCTGTCTTCCTTTTCTTCTTGTGGGATTATTCTCAGGGTTTTTTTTTTTTGTCCCACTGTATTGCTAAACTTTCTTAATGGGACTCTAGAGCTCTCCCAGATCTATTTTTGTTTGTTATGGCTGTCTAGTTGTTGATTTTTCTGGGGGCGGAGCAGGCATGGAGGCTGGAGTCGACTATGTCGTCATTTGGGTGATGTCACTCCTACAGGTGAAATCTGAATGCTACACAAATGTGAAGGGAAAAAATATCAATTTATTTCTAAACAGAATCGAAAATGTATTCTCAAAAGTTCATTTATATGAATCTGACCTTTGACAGTGTGGTGATTTGCTTTAGGCATAAAATGGGAATGATCATCCTCTATTATATTACTAGTAAATGGTGCTGGCATTTCAATATGTAAATGCTAACTCTTACAGTAAATTGTGAATCTGATCAGTAGACATCAAAACAGAATAGCTGAAATACACACTTTAACATTGCCCACTATAAAATTAAAAACATAATGAGGAAGAAATATTTATTCCAACCCCAAAATGTCTTACCGTACTAAATTGTAACAAATGGACAGCGTTTTGATGCAATTTTGTTGTTTTTACTCACAATAATTTCTAAAGCCCACATACTTTCCCTGCTGGGTCCATTACTGAAAAGTATTCTAAGCACAGTGCTGGATTAAACATGAATATGAAATGTGAAAAGACAGTATGTTATTGTGGGGACTGGGATCGAGAAGTGTGCTCTTACCCAAGTGTCTAGTAGTTTCTGTTAGAAGAATAAAATACTTGTTGATATATTTAAACTCTTTTATTGGTTAATGTTTGTTTTTTTTTTTTTTTTAGAAGAATCAAAGCCAATATCTGGGTTTAACAATAAAATTGACGTACTTTAAATAAATGAATAAATATCCAAATACAAGTAAACTTTTTGAATATTAAATAAACATTTCATTTATCTTCACAATCTGATTTATATTGGTTATCCCCAAGTAAGGACTTAGGCCTTGGAAAAATCTTAAGCAATAATTTTTTATTGGGATAAAATAGGTATGTAATATTATATAAGTTTGAGATGTACGACACTGTAATTTGATGTCTGTAATCACTACAAAGTGATCACTACCAAAAATCTAGTTATCATCTTTCATCATACAATTGACCCCCTTCCCCCATTTTGTCTCCTCCCCCAACCCACTTTTCTTCTGCTAACCACCCATCTGTTCTCTGTACTTATGGATTTGTTTTTGCTTTTTCAGGTTTTTTTTTTTTTTTTTTAGTTCTACATGTGGAATGAAATCATATGGTATTTGTCTTTCTCTATCTGACTTATTTCATCTTCAAGGTTCATTCATGTTGTCGCAGATAGTAAGATTTCATTCTGTTTTATGGTTATTTATGTATACCATATTTTCTTTTTCAATCCATCCATAGATGGACATAGGTTGCTTCCATATCTTGGCTATTGTAAATAATGCAATGAATATAGGGGTGCATATATTTCTTCTAATTAGTGTTTTATATTCTTTAGATAAATACCCAGAAGTGGAATTGCTAGATCATATGGTGGTTCTATTTTTAGCTTTTTGAGAAGCCTTTATGTTGTCTTTTATAGTGGCTGTACCAATTTACATTCCCACTAGCAGTGCACAAGGGTTCCCTTTTCTCCACATCCTCAGCACTTGTTATTTCTTGTCTTTTTTATAATAGTCATTGTAACAGGTGTGAGGTTATATCTCATTGTGATTTTCATTTGCATTTCCCAAATAATTAGTGATGTTGAACATCTTTTCATGTGCTTGTTTTTCATCTGTATATCTTCACTGGAAAACAGTCTATTCAGATCCTCTACCCATTTTTGTTGTTTTTTAAAAAAAATTTTTTTCCCTTTATTGATTTTAGAGAGAGAGGAAGTGAGAGGGAGAGAGAGAAAAACATTGATGAGAGACAACATCGATTGGCCGCCTCCTGCATGCTCTCCATTGGGGATTGGGCCCACACCTGGGCATGTGTCCTGACTGAGAATCGAACCAGCAACCTCCTGGTGCATGGGTCAATGCTCAACCACTGAGCCACACCGCCAGGACTCTCTGCCCATTTTTGAGTCATGCTGTTTTTTTTGTTGTTGTTGAGTTATATGAGTTATTTATATATTTTGGTTATTAACCCCTTGTCAGATGTATGATTTAAAAGTATCTTCTTCCATTCAACAGATTGTCTTTTTGTTTTAGTGATAGTTTCCTTTGCTGTGCAGAAGCCATTTAGTTTGATGTCCCATTTGTTTATTTTTGCTTTTGTTTCTTTTGCCTTTAGAGTCGAGTCGGGTCCACAAAGAAGTTGCTACCTATGTTTTCTTCTGGGAATTTTATGGTTTTAGGTCTTTAATCCATTTTGAGTTAATTTCAATCTTTAATTCATTTTGAGTTAATTTTTGTATGTGGTGTAAGATAGTGATCCAGTTTCATGCTTTTCCATGTGGCTGTTTGGTTTTCATTTATTGAAGTGACTGTCCTTTCTCCATTGTATGTTCTTGGCTCCTTCATCATAAAGTGATTGCCCATATATGTCTGGGTTTATTTCTGGACTCTCAGTTTTCTTCACTTGATCTGTGTCTGTTTTTATGCCAGTACCTTTTTGTTTTGATTACTATAGCTTTGTTGTATACAGTCATGTGCTGCTTAATGACAGAGATACATTCTGAGATAGGCGTCACTGGGCAATTCTGTCATCGTGCAAACATCTTAGAGTGTACTTACACAAACTTAGATGATATAGCCTATTACACACTTGGACTATATGATATAGCCTATTGCTCCTAGGTTACAAGCTTGTACAGCACGTTACTGTACAAAACAATACAAGATTAAATTAAGTGCAAGAGAAAATTATGTAATCAATAGGTATGGTAGACACGATGTGTGAGGCTGATGTAATACTGTTTTACAGCAAATGTTTTTTATACATAGAAAAAGTATACTCTAAAATAATGATAGAATGTATAGTATAGTAAATATATAAACCAGTAACATATTCATTTATTATCATTAGCAAGTATTACATACTGTACATAATCGTATGTGCTATACTGTTATATGACCAGCAGTGCATTAGGTTTGTTTACACCAGCATCACTACAACCACGAGAATAATGCATTGTGCTATGACATTACGAAGGCTATGATGTCACTTGGGGGATAGGAATTTTTCAGCTTCATTTCATTTTTTTTTTTTCATTTCATCTTTTTATCTTAATTTTATTTTGTATTGCTTTCAGGTGTACAGCTTAGTGGTTAGACAATCATATACTTTACATGGTGTTCCCCTCAATGTTTCCAGTACCCTAACTGGCACCATATATAGTTATTGAAGTATTATTGACTATGCTTACTTCCCTGTGGCTATTTTGTAACTACCAACTAGTGTTTCTGTAGTCCCTTCACCTCTTTCACCCAGTCTCCCAACCTCCCTCCCCTCTGGCAATCAACAATTCTCTCTCTTTATCTATGAGTCTGTTTCAGTTTTGTTTGTTTATTTATTTTGTTCTTTAAAAACAAATTTTTTTTCTTTATTGATTTTAGAGAGAGAGGAAGCAAGAGGGAAAGAGAGATAGAAACATCGATGAGAGAGAACATTGTTTGGCTGCCTCCTGTGTGCCCCTCACTGGGGATCAGGCCCACAACCTGGGCATGTGCCCTGACTGGGGATCAAACTGGTGACCTCTTGCTGCATGGGTTGATGCTCAACCACTGAGCCACACCGGCTGGGCCATTTATTTTGTTCTTTAGATTCAACGTATAAGTGAAATCATATGGTATTTGTCTTTTTCTGATTGACTTATTTCACTGAGCATAATATTCTCTAGGATATATCGACAATATTGTTGCAAATGGTAAGATTTCATTCTTTTTTTATGGCTGAGTAATATTCTATTGCATATATGTACCACCACATTTTTATCCACTCACTTATTGATGGGCACTTGGGTTGCTTTCATAGCTTGGCTATAGTTAATGATGCTGCAACAAATAATAGGGGTCCATATATTCTTTCAAATTAGTGTTTTGGGTTTCTTCAGATAAATTTCCACGTGTTTTGGGTTTCTTCAGATAAATTTCCACAAGTTTAAATCACTGGGTTGTAAAGCAAATTAATTTTTTTTTAATCCTCACCCGAGGACATTTTTCCATCTTTGTTCAGATAGAGTGGGAGGGAGGGAGAGGAAGAGACAGAGAGAGAGAGAAAGAGAGAGAGAGAGAGAGAGAAACATCGACGTGAAAGGGACACATTGAGTGGCTGCCTCCTGCACAACCCCAACCAGGGCTGGGGACGGACTGCAACCGAGGCACATGCCCTTGACCGGAATCAAACCCACAACTCACTGGTCTTTGGGCTGACACTCTAACCACTGAGCCATACCTGCCAGGGCAAGCAAATTCATTTTTAATTTTTTGAGGGAACTCCATACTGTTTTCCATAGTGGCTGTACCAGTCTGCATTCCCACCAACAGTACATGAGGGTTCCCTTTTCTCAACATCCTTGCCAGCACGTGTCATTTGTTGATTTATTGACAATAGCCATTCAAGTGTGAGGTGATATCTCATTGTGGTTGTAATGTGCATTTCTCTAACAATTAGTGACATTAAGCATTTTTTCATATGACTATTGGCCCTCTGCATGTCCTCTTTGGAGAAGTGTCTATTCAGGCCCTCTGCCCATTTTTTAATTGGATTGTTCTTTCTTTTGGTGTTGAGTAGTATGTGTTCTTTATAAATTTTGGATATTAACCCCTTATCAGATGTATCCCATTTAATTACTTGTCTCTATTTGTTTGGTGGTTTTCTTTCCAGTGCAAAAACCTTTTGGTGTGATGTAATCCCATGTGTTTATTTTGTTACTTCCCTTGCCTGAGGAGATATATCAGAAGAAATCTTGCTAAGAGAAATGTCAGAGATTTTACTGCCTGTTTTCTCCTAGGATTTTTTTTATGGTTTTGAGTCTTACATTTAAGTCTTTAATCCATTTTGAGTTTATTCTTGTATATGGTGTAAGGAGGTGGTCTAGTTTCATATTTTTTCAAGTATCTGTCCAATTTTCCCAGTACCATTTATTGAACAGACTGTCTTTACCCCATTGTATATTCTTGCCTCCTTTGTCAAATATTAATTGACCATATAGACATGGGTTTCTTTATGAGCTCTCTGTTCTGTTCCAGTGATCTATATATTGGGTTTTATGCCAGTACCATGCTGTTTTGATTACTATGACCTTATAATATAGTTTGATATATCAGGTATTGTGATATCCCCAACTTTATTCTTCTTTCTCAAATATTGTTGAGGCTATTTGGGTTTTCTTGTGGTTCCATATAAATTTTTGGATTATATGTTCTAGTTCTGCAAAATATGCCATTGGTATTTTGACATGGATTGCATTGAATCTATAGATTGCTTTGTGAAGTATGGACATTTTAATGATGTATTTCTTTCTATCCATGAACACGGTATAGGCTTCCATTTATTAGAGTCTTCTTTGATTTCTTTCTTTAGTGCCTTATAATTTTCTGAATGCAGGTCTTTTACATCCTTAGTTAAATTTATTTCTAGGTATTTTATTTTTTTGGTGCAATTGTAAATGGGATTACTTTCTTAGTTTCCCTTTGTGATAGTTCATTATTGGTATATAAAAATGCAACTTATTTCTGAATATTAATTTTGTATCCCTTTACTTTACTGAATTCATTTACCAGTCCTACTAGCATTACTATATTACTGTTGATCTAGCAGAGCTGAGGGGGAGCAGTCCAGGCCAGTGTCCAGCTGGGCTCCTCTGGCCCACAGTGTGTGAGAAGGGGAAATGGTTTCTGCATCAGAACCATGCAACTCTGACTTTGATTCTGCTTGAGTTTGTCCTCAAGATCCCTTCAAGAGAGCCTGTACCACAAGCTGAGGCAGTAGACTCCTCTGCAGGGCATGAACTTGGGTAGGGCAACAGAAGAGCCGAGAAGGTAGAGCTTTTTCAGTCTTCCTAGGCAGATTTTTGGGGAGTGTTTCCCCAGGAAAGATGGCATCTGTGAGTGGGGCAGGAGGGGACTCAGCACAGGGACCCTGGTGGCTGTCCCTTCAGCTCTCTTCCTGGAGCCACACAGCCCAGGCTGTTCTCACAAGACTCTAGTGCACAGTGAGCCGCCCTCCCTCAGCCAGATCCCAGGGCGAGTGGCTGCAAAGGAAAGTTTGTGTGATGGCCCTTTAAGAGGGCATCTGGGTTTCTAGAGACTCCCTTCTCTCCCTGGTGGACAGAATCTCCACTGATTTTCACAGCCAAATGTTACCTAGGCACCTCTTCTTGGCTCTATTGATGTGGGCTCTATCTGTTGATGATCCTTTACAGCTGAGATGTGGGCTGGGGAGCCTGGCTTGCGGTTGAGGCCCCACATTCTTCCGGGGATCCTTTACAGCTGAGATGTTCCTCTGGATTCTCAGATACCTCAAGTGCTTGTGGGGCTAGCCCTTTTCACATCTCTGCCTTTTCTATCAGTCTCATATGACTTCTTCTGTG
Source organism: Tadarida brasiliensis (assembly GCA_030848825.1). Classification (NCBI taxonomy): domain Eukaryota; kingdom Metazoa; phylum Chordata; class Mammalia; order Chiroptera; family Molossidae; genus Tadarida; species Tadarida brasiliensis. The sequence goes on along the minus strand of CM061280.1, from coordinate 108,310,764 downwards.
AATCCTTGGTTATGAGACTTCTGTTCAGCTGGTCTTCAGTTGGTTATGTAGGCTGATTGTTCTATAATTTAGCTGTAATTTCAGTTTGGGGCTGGGGGGAGGTGAGTGTAATATCTACCTACTCTGCTGCCATCTTCCTCTCTCGACTCCATTATCATCTTATGGGATCACTGTCGTATATGCAATTTGTCATTGATGGAAATGTCATTATGCAGTGTGTGACTGTAATTTGAATTTAGGGAACATGATATTTCCAGCTTTGATCTTCTTTTTCAAGATTACTTTGGCAATTCAAGATCTTTTGTGTTTCCATACAAATTTTATAATAATTTATTCTACTTCCGTGAAAAGTGCCATGGAATTTTGATAGGAATTGAGTTGAATCTGCATATTTCTTTGGGTAGTATGGACATTTTAACAATATTCTTCCAATCCATGAGCATGGAACATTTTTCCATTTATTTGTGTCTTCTTCACTTTCTTTTATCAGTGTCTCATAGTTTTCAGTGGATAGGTCTTTAGCTTCCTTGGTTAAATTTATTCCTAGGTTTTTAAATTCTTTTTAGTGCAATCATACATAAGTGTGATTGTTTCCCTAATTTCTCTTTCTGATATTCATTATTAATGTATAGAAACACCATAGATTCTTGTATATTGATTTTGTACTCCACAGCTTTACCAAATTCATTTATTATCTCTAATAGTTTTTTGGTTGTGTCTTCAGGGTTTTCTGTATATAGTATCATGTCTTGTACAAATAGTGAGAGTTTTACTTCTTTCTTTTTGATTTGGATGCCTTTTATTTCTTTTTCCTGCTTAATGGTTATGGCTTGGACTTTGAATACTATATTGAATAAAAGTGGTGAGGAGTGGACATCTTTGTCTTTTCCCTTATCTTAGAGGAAAAGCTTTCAGCTTTTCTCTGTTGAGTATAATGTTAGGTATGGGTTTTTCTTATATAGACTTTATTGTGTTGAGGTATGTTTCCTCTCTACACAATTTGTTGAGAGATTTTTAAAAATCAATATTGGATGTTAATTTTTTTTCAAATGCTTTTCTGCATCTATTGAGATGATCATATGGTTTTTATCCTTTATTTGGTTGATGTGAGTGTATCATGTTGATATATTTACAGATGTTAACCCATCCTTGAATCACTGGGATAAATTCCATTTGAACATGGCATATAATTCTTCTAATGTATTGTTGAATTCAGTTTATTAATATTTTGTTAAGGATTTTTGAATCAGTTTTTATTAAGGATATTGGCCTGTAATTTTATTTTTTGTGGTGTATTTGTCTGGTTTTGATATTAGGGTAATACTGGCCTTATAAAATGAGTTTGGAAGCATTTCCTTCTCTTCAATTTTTTTGGAAGAGTTTGAGAAGTATAGGAGTTAAATCTTTGAATGTTTGGTAAAGTTCACTGGTAAAGCCATCTGGTTCTGCACTTTTGTTTGCTGGGTGGTTTTTAAAATTTTATTTATTTATTTTTTTATTGTTGAAAGTGTTACAGATGTCCCCCTTTTTTCCCCATTGACCCCCTCCTTCCTGCTCCCACCCCCTCCTGCTTTTCCCAACCTAATGTCTGTGTCCATTGGTTATGCATTTAGGCATGTAAGTTCTTTGGTTTATCTCTTCCCACCCCTACCACGCAGCACCCCCATCCCTCTGAGATTTGTTAGTCTGTTCCTTACTTCCATGACTTTGGATCTTTTTGGCCCACAGCTTATTTTGTTCATTATGTTCCATAAATAAGTGAGATCATGTGGTATTCATCTTTCTCTTACTGGCTTATTTCACTCAGCATAATACTCTCCAGGTTTCTCCATGTTGTCTTAAAGGGTAAGAGATCTTTCCTTCTTACAGCTGCATAGTATTCCATTGTGTAAATGTACCACAGCTTTTTTATCCATTCATCTACTGATGGGCACTTGGGCTGTTTCCAGAACTTAGCCATTGTAAATAGCGCTGCTATGAACATAGGGGTGCATATATTCTTTCTGATTGGTGTTTCAGGCTTCTTAGGATATATTCCTAGAAGTGGAATCACTGGGTCAGATGGCAATTCCATTTTAAATTTTTTGAGGAAACACCATAGTGTTTTCCACAGTGGCTGTACCAGTCTGCCTTCCCACCATTAGTGTGCTACAGTCCCCTTTTCTCCACACCCTCACCAGCATTTGTTGTTTGAGGATTTGTTGATGGCCACGATTCTGGCAGGTGTGAGGTGATATCTCATAGTCGTTTTAATTTGCATCTCTGATGATTAGAGATGTTGAGCATTTTTTCATATGTCTCCTGGCCATTTGTATGTCCTGTTTGGAGAAGTATCTATTCAGGTCCTCTGCCCATTTTTTTTTTTTAATCCTTACCCGAGGATATTTTTTCATTTATCTTCAGATAGAGTGGGAGGGAGGGAGGGAGGGAGGGAGGAGAGAGAGAGACAGAGAGAGAGAGAGAGAGAGAGAGAGAGAGAGAGAGAGAGAGAGAGAGGAGAGAGAGAAAGAGAGAGAAAGAGAGAAAGAGAAACATTGATGTGATAGAGACATGTCGATTATTTGCCTCCCACACAACCCCAACCAGGGCCAGGGACTGAACCGCACTTCTGGCTAGGTAGTATTAAATTCCCGAGGGAGAGACAGTTGCTTCTTTCCAAGGCCAAAGCCTCACTGGTGGGGCTACTTGACAGAGATGGCTACTGAAGCATGGGGGAGTGGCTCAGCATAGGAACCCAGGTCTCAGCCTTCACAGTTCAGTCCCCAGTGCCAGGACCCCCAACACTGAGAGCCAAGTTCAAAGCTCAAAGCTTTCAGAGGCTCTTCTCTGCCTAATGGCTGACAGGTAGTCTCTGGTTGTTAATGAGCCTCAGGTTGCACTTCTCCTCTAGGCTGGTGGTGTTAAATCCCGAGGGAGGGGTAGTTGCTTCTCCCATTCGTTAAAGCTGCTCTGATGGGACAGGGCTTCCTCAGGAAGATGTCTACTGTCCTGTGAGGGAGTGACTCAGCATAGAGCTTCTGATGAGCTACCTCCCAGCTCTCTCCCCAGTGCCACAAACCCCTGACTTTCCTCACGCTGCTCCAGTCCAGTCCACCCTCTCTCTGCTGGAGCCCAAGGTGAGTGGCTGACTCTGTAATTTAGTGCACTGGCCCTTCAGGGAAGTGCTGGTGTTCCCTGCGCCTCTCCCTGCCAGACAAAATTTCTGCTCTAGTGAGTTTCTCATCCAGGTGTTATGTGGGTACCTTTTCCTGTTCCGCCACTCTGTGCTGGGGAGCTGACTTAGGGTTTTAACCCCCGACTTCTCAGAGGGAACTGCTCACAGCTAAGGTAGCCCTCAGCTGCTGCCTGTGGACACCCAGCCAGCCCTCTCATGCTTCCACAGTCCTACCAGTCTCGATTTGATGTCCTCTCTATGTCCCTGGTTATAAGGGTTGTCTCCAGCTATTCTTCAGTTGGTTTTTCCAGATGACTTGTCTTTATTTTAGTTGTAATTCCAGTTTGGTCCTAGGAGACGGTCTGTGTAGCTTCCATTCACTCCATCATTTTCTCTATCCTTCTGCTGGGTGGTTTTTGATGACTGATTAATTTCCTTACTAGAAATTAGTCTATTCAGATTTTGTATTAACAGTTTATTTTAGGAAGATTGTATGTTTCTAAGGTTTTATCTACATCTTCTTTACACCAATTTGTTGGCATATCACTGTTGGTAGTAATCTTGTGATTTTTGTTATTTCTGTTGTGTCAGTTGTAACTTCTGCTGTTCAATTTTTGATTTTGTTTATTTGAGCCCTCTCTTTTTCCTTGGTTATTCTACCTAAAGGTATGTTAATTTTGTTTCTTTTCAAAGAACTAGCTCTTAATTTCATTGATCTTTTTTGTCCTCTTAATCTCTAATTTTTAATATTTTATTTTATGATAGTAAATATCGAGTACATGACTTTCAAAAACAGCAGACACTGTCTATGGGTAATAGAGTTATCACATTCCATTACCAAGAGATTAAGTGAATAGACTAGCCCATAATCATTTTTACCAATTGGCCCTGTTGTTACTCTTAGAACAACCAAGTAAGAGTCCTGAATTTTATGCTTGGTTGCAGATCATTGGCCAGTTTCTTCAACTTTAAGGCTACACATTTCCAAACTAAATTTGGAAAATAATAAACTGATATGGCTCTTCATTCCTTGAGGGGAAAGTTCTCTATGATATACTCATTTTGTTTTAAAACAAGTGTGATTTTATATAGTCAAAATACTTTTTTAGTAAAAAGGGTTTATTTATCTACTAACCAAATCTCCTGGAGCTCGTCATTATCAGTAAAAAAGGACATGACAAATCCAAAGCCTGGAACTCTAGTTTATGAATGTAAAGACAGGGTACATAATTGTTATATGTGTTCTGATCTTACAGTCCTCCTATGCTAAGGGAAGTACAAGTTTTTGTTTTTGTTTTTTTTTGTTTTTTTTTTTACCATAAGCAAAACTAGACTTTTCTGATAAGCATAAATGTACAACCTGGAATGTACAAAATGAATAGAATAGAAAGAGAGTAATCCAAATAAAAAAAAAATACTTGGTTTTATTATTTCTAGGCCATAGAAAGTCTTTATTCTCATGTAAACTATTCAAGACTATAGATGAGGCTAAAGTCACCATCAAGTTCCCACACATTTTTCCCACAGGGTAAAAAATAAAATGGAAAATGAAATTGTATACAAATAAAATTTAGCTAAACTTATCAGCCCAACCTGCTCTATGTTTTAGCAATCTAGATTCTTACTTCTCTCTTTCCCCTTAGCTTTTTATAGAATAGATACATTGATAGATTATTATCATTTTTAGACCATTAAATGTTATCTAGAGCTTTTATTTTAAACCTAAAACTTATTTTCTTTACATTGATACCAAAAATTTGGAACAGTCCATTATTCAAGCTTATGTTACTAAGTCCTAAATATGAGCTTTCTAAATAGTTGTCTATAGTGAAATTATTTTAAAGTTTATCATATTAAAATGGATGAGTATCAGATTCTTGCCTTTTGCCTCATTCCCTTTTGAATTGTTCTGAGTATGTCATTATTCTGAGTTTCATATAGTCTTCCAGCTTGTGTCCCCTGTTGGTTTTATCACAAAGGATCAATGAAAATATGCTTTGAGACAGAGCTAGGAAAAGGAAGGGTGCATTTAGAGAACTAATTTTTCAATTCCATGGTTGTAAATTTGTCTAGTTCACCATCAGATCCTTTTTTTGATAGTGTTGCCAAAAAAAAAAAAATCTACTCTGGTTTTTTCAAAATGTATCATGAAAACAAAAATATAAATTTTTGGATATTTCTTCTAGAATTCTGATTTAGATTGTTCCCAGGGCAATAAAATTCACTCTCTGGGAGACTTATAATGCAACACAGAGAACAAAGTTTAAACTCCAGAGGAGCTAAGTTGTGTCAGGTCACAGAGCAGTAGTAGGAGAGGTATACCATCAGAATATATTTTCAAACTGAAATGAGAAAGGGCTATCATTATTATTTGCGAACACTGAGTACTTATAATATGTAATGTACTGTAGTGTGGTCAGTGAGGCATACAGAATTGAGAAAGATGTGGTTCTTGCACTCGAGGAGTTTATGATCTCTCAGAGATGTGCATACTTATAAATAACTCTGATGCATATAGGAGATAATGAGGTGCAGAAAGTGAATGGCTGAATGTGCACTCTGAATAAAGAAGAAAAAGGCTTCAAGCTTCCAAATTGAAACATTATTGTTATGACAAGATATTAAACAGAATGTGTTTAATGCTAGACATTTGTATCAAAAGTTTTCTGGAAGCTGTGCTATACAATATGGTCGTAACTAGCCACATGTGGCTATTTAAATGTAAATTCATTAAAATAAAAAATTCAGTTCCTCACACTAATCACATTTTAAGTGTCTTCATGGCTGGTGGCTACTGTATTGAACAGAACAGATATAGAACATTTATATCATTTCAGAAAGTGCTATTGAATAACCCTATTCCAGAGCCTGATTCTTTTCTTTTTATATATTAAAGATGAACTGAATTTATTACTCTGGACATGTGATTATTTGAAATACTGAGAGGTCATGTCATTTTATAAATTGCAAGACTCACATTCTTAAAAATATGTGGGCCTATTTTTAGAATCTAATAACAGATGATTTAATAGAATATGAAATATAAATCTATTAACTCTTTAACTCTTTAAGTGTAAAGTATGGCTCTGTAGTTTAGACAAATGCAAATATATATTCTAGACAGATATTAAAAATATTAACATTATTAATAAAAGTTCTAATTTAATGGGAGCTTATTCTCAGCCGAATATAATTGACTTTGAGACGAGACATAGCACTAATGTACTTGAGGTAATATTGAACCTGATTGTTTCCATGGGAACATTCCTGGAGTGGCTTCTCCCTAAAAGGGATGTTCAGGGTAGTTACACGGAAGATTTGGTGGTAGTTATGCAGCTGATTCACATTCCAATCAAGAAGTGATTTTAATTTTATTTATTTTTGAATTTTTAAACTACAAGATAAGTAAAATGTACCTGTATGCATTGCAACAAACTAGAAAATACAACTTTAGAATGCAGTGATAGCTCAAGGAAGGATGAAGACCAAGAGCTGCAGCAGAAATCTGCCATTGGCTGGCTAGATGACAGGAGGCCATCTATATTTGCATAGTGTCTGGATGAAGCATATTGATAGAAGACAAAGGATGGAGACAATCCTTGTAGGCCATGTCATGGACACTTTGCATGGAAAAGGGAAAACACTTTGTGTATATAGTAATTAGAGCCCTCAACGAGGAAAGTAGCATTCCAGAAAAAAACTTCTGTGATTCAAGAGTGAAATGGGACACATAGTAAAAGGTCAGCTGGACCTGGGAACAGGGAAATCTAGCCAGTAGTCCAGAGATTGGTCTCTCTCCACATGGCTTAAGGGTTATTACCAGGTCTTTACAGAGTGAAAAGTGGCTGTTGATATTGGAACTCCACTATACATGTGTCTTTTATAGTTGTACATATTTTTATGAGTAGTTTGATATTCAAGTAGCTCTCAAATCAAGTTATAGATTCAATCATTATTACAAATCCTTTTATCATCTTAAGGTCTTTATTTTAATCAGAGCCCCAACCCTGATATAGTTCTTCAGAAAAGTGATGGCAAAGCCAGGCAAGCAGCGCCCGTGTACACAGTGGTGCCTGAGTAGAACCTGATTCATTTAATCAGCTCAGCACCTCTAGAGGGAATATACTATTATTATTCAGAAACTGCAGATGTGAAAACCAAGGCCCAGCTTTATTAACATCTTGCCTGAAGTCACACAATAAGTGACAAAGCCAGAAATGGAACCACGTTTTACCTGATTGTAAAGAAAGCATGCATCCTAATCACTACATTCTACTCTCTTCCTTCTATATAGTGTAATGAGAAAAACATGTTTAAAAAAATAGAGTCTCACAGATCTATTGTTGATGTTCTGATCCTCCCCCAAAATTGGCTGCTACCTGAAAACACCTGCAAGGTTGAAAGATATTAAACTAATCCTTTTTATTCCCATGGTCATTTGGGGAAGGATTTGATTGTTTATGAAACTATGAAACCCTTTGCGAGAACTGTAATATTATGGTGAAATACATTACTTTATATATACAAACATACACACACTACGTGGGAATGCAATTATATTCTAAACACTATATATTTAATAACAGAAAATACTTGTTACAAAATGCTATTTACACAGCATGAGTCCGTTTATATAAAGGAAGTAATGTGTAAGGCAGAGAAAAAAAATCTCTGAAAGGAAATACACCAAAATATTAATAGTGCTTGTCTCTGAGTAGTAGGATAAGAAGTGATGCTTAATTTATTGATTCCGATTATCTTTTATTTTCCAAATTTTTATTATGAAACATTTCAAAAGTACTGTAAAGTTTAAATAATTTCATTGTTCATTTTGCTTAACTTTTCATCAGTATTTTTTCTATGATGTATTTAAAAAATAAGTACAAAAACATTATTTTAAAAAATGAGGTGGGTCACCCTATCTTTTTCTTCTGCTTGCTCAATATTTCTGTTTTCTCACATATTTTTTACTCCATTATATGTTTTCCAGAAAGAGGCTAGATCCCTAGAAACTGACAATATTCATGTATAAATCTCAGCTCATTCTTGCGGTCTATTGGGAACATCTTGGAGGGCTCCCCTCAATGGATTTTCCCTCTTACCTTTAGGTGGGAAGGTAAGGTGCTAATGTAATTGTCAGACTGTGATATCTGAGGATATTATTGGCCTAACCACGCCTGGTTCACAGTAGATAAGCTGACATAATTGGGTACTTACTGTTTTGGATACACAAAGTTAGAAAAACCATAACTGTCTTCTACTTCCACTTAAGTTGATGGAAGATCAGGGCCAGATAGCCATACCTCTTTGACTTTTAATAACCTTAAGAAAATATATACTGGGTCTGGCCGGTGTGGTTCAGTGGTTGAGCGTTGACCCATGCACCAAGAGGTCACCGGTTCGATTCCCGGCCAGGACACATGCCCAGGTTGTGAGACCGATCCCCAGTGGGGGGCATGCAGGAGGTGGCCAGTCGATGTTCTCTCTCATCAGTGTTTCTATCTCTCTCTCCCTCTTACTTCCTCTCTCTCTAAAATCAATAAAGGAAAAAAAAAAAACAGGAACCTTAAAAAAAAAAAATATATATATATGTATACACACACACACCACACACACGCACACACACGCACACACACACACTGATACCTTTGCTTGGGGAAGAGATATCTGGCAAAAAAAATTTTTTCTGAGTCAGCAGAATGAGGTGTTCTTTATGTCAAGAAAGTGAAGGGCTTTGTTGCCTTTTTTGCTTTCACTCATCATCTCTGACATGCACCTGGCCACCCAATCTGGGATCATGTGTCTTTGGCATTCTGCAGCAAGCATGTTGTCTGACAGTCCAAAATCTACTTTTGTCACCTGCTTGTGCTCCTCCTGGTGTATAGTTAAGTGAGGTAACTGTTATCTATGCTTAACCTACCACTTGCTGTGGTCATTGTCTTTACTTAAAGAGCATCAGCACAGTGGAGCTGCATAAATTAGACTTAAAATATTTTCACAGGAATTAAATTATCCTTATGCTTCAATTGGGTGGTTTTTATTTTCTTAACCTGTATAAATCAACATTCTGTGAAATGTGTACTCTGAAATATGAGAATGATTAATAGCTTTTACTCAGATAGGTAATAAGGTGCTAAGGTCATATATGATTGTAGAAGCCTGGGTTATGCGAAGTTCAACAGTTTGCTTTACCCAGAACCTTTAATATCTCTATGTACATAAGGCTTTCCAAGAAGATGGGCATGTATTGATCATTTTCCTAACCGAATTCATTTGAGGAATTTTTCCTTTGCCAACCACTACTAAACAGGAATACTTTTTGGAAACATACCAGCTTATAAAGCAAACTTGCCACATAAAGTGTAGTCTGAGAAACCAGCAGCATCAGCATTTCCTGGGAGATTGTTTGAAATGAAGAATCTCAGACCCCACCCCAGACTTGCTGAATCAGAACCTTTGTATTTACATGCTTCCCAAGTAATTCATCTAGATGCCTTAGTAAATTTTCAGTGCACATCTGTTGAACACCTACAGTAGTCAGATATTGCAAAGAATGTTTAGATATATCATTTACTCCTCATTGTCAAACACACACTTAAAAATATTCTCACTATCATATCCTAGGGTTAATTTTACAGTAGGAAATGAGTGACAAACTCCAAAGTTGTAGCCTATTAGTGAATAGACTCTTTTTCCACAGACATCACTGCTGATGTTGAATTTTTAAAAAGTAGACTTTTTTAAAAGAGCAGTTTTGATCACTGTAAAATTGAGGTGAAATTACAGAGTTCTCATACAGCCCCTGCCCCTTCTCCCCACAGGCACAGCTTCCCCCACTATCAACATACTGCACCTACACTGGCATGTCATTATCATTCCAAGTGTACCGTTTATAGTAGGATTCACTCTTGGTGTTGTACAGTCTATAGGTCTTGACAAATGTATAATGACATGAATCCACCATTATAGTATAATACAAAATAGTTTCTCTGCCCTAAAAATTCCTCTGTGCTTTACCTATTCATCCTTCCCTCACCCCAACCCCTGGCAACCAGTGACCTTTCTACTATTTCCATAGACTTTTCCAGAATGTCATATCTTTGGAATTATACAGTATCTAGCTTCTTTCACTTAGCAATATGCATTTTAGGTTCTATCATATATTTTCATGGCTTGATAGCTCATTTCCTTTTAGCACTGAATATCATTCAATTGTCTGGATGTAGCACAATTTATTTATTCATTCACCTACTGAAGGACGCTTTGGTTGCTTCCAAGTTTTGGCAATTGTGAATAAAGTTGCTATAAATTTTCATATGCAGGGTTTTGTATGGACATACATTTTCAGTTCATCTGACTAAATACCAAGGAGTGCAACTGCTGGATCGTATGGTATGAGTATGTTTAGGTCTGTAAGAAACTTCCAAACTGTCTTCCAATGTGTCTTTCCCAGCGCTGCACTCCCACCAGTAACAAATGAGAGTTCTTGAAATTGAATTTTAATAGGGACATTGTTAATCATTGCTTAAAGAACCCTGAGAATTACTTAATGTTCTAATGATTATTCTTAAATGCAATTCAAGAAAGAATTCTGATTTGATGAAAACTAAAAACTTGAATGACACTCATGTTTATGTTTACCTGTTTTTTTTGTTTTTTTTTTTTATCTTCACCCAAGGACTTTTTTTTCTTCCATTTTTATTCAGATAGAGTGGGAGGGAGAGAGAGGGAGAGAGAGAAACATTGACGTAAAAGGGACAAATCGAGTGGCCGCCTCCTGCATGACCCCAACCAGGGCCAGGGATGAATCGCAACCAAGGTACGTGCCCTTGACCGGAATCGAACCCACGACGCACTGGTCCACGGGCTGACGCTCTAACCACTGAGCCAAACCGGCCAGGGCTATGTTTACCTATTATCACAAGGATGTACATAATAAAAGTTTTTACCAGACGATAAAATATCAAAATACCAAAGCATACACCTACATTTGATAAAAGACACCCACAATGTGTAAATAGCTGCAACTGTAGTGTTGACAGTCTTAAAATTGTAACAAGATTATTTGTGTATTATCAGTGGTGAGTTCTTACACTTCTGAAATTATCCCAAATATCTCAAATTAGATGCGTAGTAGAAGCAACTATAAGTAACTTTTTGTTACTTATAGAATGTAAAAGCCTTTAAATTTTATTAAGTGCCTGGAAGACCTTTATGAAAGTAAATAAAAAGATAGATAACAGCATAACTTAAGTTTCCAACTAAAAATACTAATAAGGTACCAATTTATTCTAGTGAATAAATTGAAGAAGAAAAGTAAACATTTTTTCTTCTCTTCCTGTCTGAACTTCAGTTCATTTGATGAGGTAAAGATCTTCCTTAGAAGAATTCTAGTTAATAATTGTGCAGGAAATTTTAAAATTGGAAACTCACCACTATGCAATCTCAAATACAATAATTGGTTCAAGAAACTATCTTTAATGAATGAAACCATTGAATAATATATTAGGAATGAACTTTTATCAGACTATTCTCACCCTATCACCCTATTTTTATTAGCCATATCATGGAGCAGGGTTTTACCACCCAAAATATGTGTCCATGGTATGAGGATTATTTTAGGCTAATTATTGTTAAGAAACAAAAGGTTTAAAAAGAGATTTTTACTTCCCCCTTAACTGCTTAAAAGAATTTAGATAAAGGGCCTGATACAGGAATAGGACTATCAGCAGAGTTATCTACAAAGAATATGGGCTAGATGTGGTAGGGGAAACTCAGCAGGACTTGGAGACCAAAATCCTCTCTGTGGTGCCCCATTGTCTCTGCATGACCAGGCAAACATTTGTTTACCAATTATTTGTTGTTGTTTTTTCTATCTCCATGTGAATTGCCTTCCTTCCTTTGAAGTCCCAGACCTCTACCTCTCTCTCCTTAGCTCAGGATGGCACATAGGCTTCAACTGCCTGACTGCCTGTGGTCTTCATATTCTTATGGAGCCCTTATATATACATAATCAAATTGTGTTTTTTTTCTGTTAATTGGTCTTACATCAATTTAATTCTTAGACCAGCCAGAAGAATACAGAAGGATAGAGGATATGTTTTTCCTCCCAAGCCTTATCACTAAAAGTCATTCAGACAACATTGTATACACTTGGTATGATAAATATGACACTCAGCCACCACCTGTGAAGTATTCTTGCCAAAAATGCAAATTTGGAATAAAATCAAGCCTCTGAGGTCTCACTTCCATTTTAAGGAAATACGATGGAGAAACAAGACAAATAACACCACAAGAAAGCAATCAGACAAATCCAGATTCTGGGGCATCATCCAGGACAACTTACACAGGTTCTGATTCACATCAATGTCATGAGGAAAAACGAGTGGAGAGGACACTGCTCTTGATTAAATATGCTTAAGAAGCATATCAACACAATGAGAAGTGGAGATATCATAGATCCCGATTCAACCAAAACAACTGTTGGGAGAAATGTTGTGACATTTGGAAATTTGATCATGGGAAGGGTATTAGATGGTAGAAAGGAATTATTTCAGTTTTAATAGTTGCGGTGTTTTCATTGTGTTCATGTGAACATGCTTATATGTTTTTAGAGATCCATACTGAAATAAATAGGGGCTAAATGATACTCAACTTGTTGAGTATGTTCTTCCAGTCACTCTAAGTCCAGGCACCACTGGCTTCTTGCTTCTCTCTCCTGCTTTTGCTTACCCCACTTCAGCTACATTCCTGTATTCACTATGACCACACCTCCTCAGTGGTTTGGGGATACTACTCCTCATGTGAAGCTTTGTGTCTCCACCGTTTGTACTTTTACAACGCTCACACAGTCATCAGGGTCCATCTCAAACCTGCTTTCTCTCTGCAACCATGCATGACCATCCTTGCCCATGCTGTTATCTTCTTCTCAACACTTTACTATAAATTTTCTATATTATTAATTCGGTATTTATCATGCTTTCTATTTACTGTTAGTTACTATTTATTCGTCCACTTAAATATTTATGGAATGTTTACTATGTGTCAGGTGCTATTCTAGGAGAAGGCTATATAATAATGAACAAAACAGATCCCTGCTTTCTGGGATCTAATATTAAAATCATGTGAGAGAGGTGAATCAATATATAAAATATGTAGTGGGAAATGGTGGTAAGTGGTATGTCAATAATAGAGTAGAGTAAATGAAGTGGGATTTGGCCCATAAGAGTGTAATTTGCAATTTTAAACAATGGTCAGGATAGAGCTGCCTTAGAAGAACATCACTGAGAATGCCTCATGTCAGCAAATATATGAAGGATATGAAAGACTTAGCGATGTGTTTATCTGACATTAAGAGTTTCAGGCAGTGGGGTCTGCTAGTGCAGAGAACCTGAGGTAGGAGCTTTCCTGCCAGGTTTCCAAGAATAGCAAGGAATTCACTGAGGCTGGATGAGGGGAAGAGTGGTAAGAGAAAAGGTCAAGAGCTAATAGTAGGGCAGGTAAGGGAGGGGTGGGGATGCCCATCCTATAGGGAGTTATAGGCTCTGCTAAGAACTTGGCATCTTATTCTGAGGGAAATTTGAAGCCAATTGAAGGATTTTGATCAAATGAGAGAGATCATCTAATTTATATTTAAACAGGTTTTTTATATGTATTATGTGTGTATATATTTTTCTGTCATGTGTCCCCAGCTAGTGAAATCATTGACAAGTGGATCTGTTTGATTTTTTTTTTGCATTGTTCTCATCATCTTATCCCTCTGCATTTCATAATACAGTGACTGAATAAATAGCTGTCAATTGATTATTGATTGATTTTAGAACTTAAAGAGAGGCATCTCTCTTATAAAGAACTTACAAACACATAGAACTTGGCTGTGTTCAAAATGTAAGAATTTTTATTTTAACCACCAAACCCACCTATTCACTTGTATAGAGTTACTGAAATTCAGTATTTTAACAAACCTTAGAAGTGTCATTTTCCCCGCTAGCAGGTATCATTTAAATAACATGATTTGCAGGGGTTCAAAAACAATGATGTAGCCCAGCCGGTGTGGCTCAGTTGATTGAGCATTGTCCCATGGACCTAGAAGTCTCTGGTTCAATTCCTGGTCAGAGCACATGCCTGGGTTGTGGGCTTGATCCCCAGTGTGGGGCATGCAGGAGGCAGCCGATGCTTCTCTCTCATCCATGTTTCTATCTGTCTCTCCCTCTCCCTTCCTCTTTCTCTAAAATCAAGAATGAAAAAAAAACCCCAAAACAATCATGTATATTCTGAACTGCTGTGTAGTCAAAGTCAGGCTGTTGGGTGTCAGAAAATGTCACAATAGCAATTCGGTTGTCTTCCATGTGATAACCATTGGAGCTCAATATTCTCTAACTGATGGAGAAAACTAAAATAGTTCCCGGTCCTGTATAGTGTGTAGAGCCCCATAAAGACTGTCATGTGTCTGTAGAGGAGCTATCTGGCATTTACCTTCTTTATTTCATGTGCACTCATTCCACTGATGTCCACTGAATCACATGGAGATAAAAGCATATTGTGTATGTTGCCATTTTGATGTAGTTGGTTATTTTTTTTTTAATTTAAAAAATTTTTTAAATCCTCACCTGAGATTACTTTTCCATTTTTGTTCAGATAGAGTGGGAGGGAGGGAGAGAAGGAGAGAGAGAGAGAAACATCGAAACATCGATACGAGAGAGACACATCAACTGGTTGCCTCCCATACGACCCTGACCAGGGCCGGGGATGAACTGCAACCGAGGTTTGTGCCCTTGACCGGAATCAAACCTATGACTCATTGGTCCACAAGCCGGTGCTCTAACCGCTGAGCCAAATCGGCCAGGGCAGTAATTGGTTATTTTTAAATAAATTAGCTGAAGATACACATTGATGCTATTACATGATCTAGATCATTTAATATGACAGAGCATATTAGTGTTCAATGTATATCACTTTAAAACTCAGTGAAATTCGTCCGGCCGGTGTGGCTCAGTGGTTGAGTGTCGACCCATGCACCAAGAGGTCGCCGGTTTGATGCCCGGTCAGGGCACATGCCCAGGTTGTGGGCCCAATCCCCAGTGGGGGGCATGCAGGAGGCGGCCAGTCGATGTTCTCTCTCATTGATGTTTCTATCTCTCTCTCCTTCTCCCTTCCTCTCTCTCTAAAATTAATAAAGGAAAAGAAATTAAAAAAAAAAAACTCAGTGAAATTCTAGCTCTGCCTTCAGGCTTTGGCTTAGTGTAAGAGATATGATGAGAAAGTCCAGATGTTGTCCAGGGCATTGGAGCAGTGGGGCTGTTCCTTGAATATGTCTAAATATTTTTTTTTTTTTGTCTAGAAATTATAATAGTGTCCACAAATTAAGAATTCACTGTAAAATTGAACTTCCCATTATTAACGAGCTCCAAATTTATTTTCCCTTGTTTCTCTCTGTTCTGCAAGATTATTCTATTTCTTTTGAACTTAGGCCTTCAAGGCAGCCCTGTAAATTGAGAATGGTTTTGGAAAACAGGGAGTCCTGCATTCTATCTCCAGCCTTAACACTCAGGAGCTAAAATACTTCTCAAAAGTTCTTTGAATTCTTTGAGCCTCAGGTTGGTTTTCTATAAACTGGAGATTAAGGGCCATTTGTTGCAAACATATAATAATATAATTGTATATAATTTACATAAATTATATAATATAAATAATATGTACATATAATATGTACACATACATGTATATATTATGTAATACAAATTATGTATTTGTTTTTAAGTCTCAGTTCTCTATACTTCACTTTCATATCTATGTATTTAAAAATTTTCTGTCATATAATAGGTGTTTGTTAAGTGTTAGTTCCACAAATGTATAACCTTGAACCTATAGTTATTATATGGTTTATGTTTGTAATATAAAATTTGTAAGCATACAAATTTATGAAGATTTTGACAGAAGAATGAAGCAAAAATTATCATGGTAGACGTAAAAAATATAGTATCTTAGGACTTCAATGTGCCCAATAGTTATAAAATATTATCTTTTGTTACTAATTTTATCTTTAGCTCAATATTTTTGTCAAGTTTCGGAGAAAAGATTAAAGAAGATTAACTTATTTCAATATGTATTGTTACAGTGTAGGTCATATTTATCTTTTCATATTAAAATTAGAGGTCAGATTTTTCACTTTCAAGTCTAAATGAAAAATATGTTGAAGCTCTCAGGGAACCATACTCAGTACAGTTTATAAATCAAGGTCTTTATGTTTGGTTCACATTAAACTGTGACAGGATGCACTACTGTGTGTATAATAGGCATTGTACGTAAATAATTTTAACCTTGGAAGATTAAAATATGCAGGAAATGTGGCAAGCCATTTCATGGGATGCAATTTTGGGCTCTGGATTTAGAACAAATTAGTTTTAATTCCTAGTTCTACTTATCCTCTTTGTGGCAGGTTAAGCAAATTACTTAACCTTCCTGGACCTCACTTACCCTTTCTGAAAATGAGGTAATGGCAACAATTACCCCTCGGCTTTGTTTCACTGAGTCATTATAACCATCATACATGGTACTGAACTTGGCGCTTAGCAATCCTTAACAAATGATACGTAATCTAACTTTTTAGAAAAGTTTGGAAATCAAACTTTATAACCAAGTAGTTTATAAACAAGAATTTTACAACCAAGCAACTAATTTTGGAATATTTCCTTTCTCCTGGAAATCATGTGGGGTGAAAAGGAGAACTTAAAAACAAAAACTTTAAACAATATTTTCAGTAAAACTAGGAGACAGAAAACTCAGTGATTCCCATTGCATATAGCTGATATCACAGGTGAAGCCTCAGAGGAAACAGGTGATTGTGAGAAGACCAAGGGGAAGAACAGGGTGGGCAGAGGGGTTCAGAGGGCTGGAGGATCTCAGACATCCAGCAAATAGTTGCGTCTCAGATGAGAGCATCCAGTCTGAGAGGGACTACTGTGAGCATAACTGCGATGAGCACCTCAAGAGCACTGGGAAAGAAGAGAGAGACAAGGTCAGAAAGTGTTCAGGAGCCCAGAGGGGGCAGATAGCAGAACATGACAGCAAGAAACAGTTTCTACAAGGGAATCAGGTGGAAGAAAGGGCTGTAGAAGGAACTAGGGAATCCAGGGCCTGCGGGAGAAGTTCACTTGGGCCAGGCTGGGCTCTAAGAGTCAGAGCAGTGCTGGCTACAGAGATGACCATATTGTAAGACATTCAGTGTAGTGACAGAAGAGGGAGGTGTGAGCTGTGCAGCTAGGAATCATACCCTAGCACATCCCTGCTTCCCCAACACCAGCCTCCTCCTAGAAGTCTAGGAAAGTCCATCCCCTTTCAATTTCCATTCCTGCAAGTAACAGGAAAGGAAGAAGAAGCAGCTCTGCCTGGACACAAGGATACTATAGAATAAAACATGAGTGAGAGCTACATCGTTCCTATAGATTATAGAAATACTCATCTGCAAATGCTTTCCAAAAGCCGATGAAAATTCTAACAAAGTTACAACGAGGACTAAAAGCCAATCAACAGAAAACTAACAGAAACAAATCCTTGAAAGAGCAATTACAGTTTTGCAGGAACACTACAAAGCAAAAATGGGAGAACTCAAAGAAAAGGTGACCCGAAAACAGGAAATGATAGCCCCAAAACAGGAAGATATGAAATGTGATGCAACCTAACTTGCTAAATAGAAAAACAAAATTCTAAATGATGATTAAATTACAAGTAGCACACTGAAGGATAGCCACCACAGACAGCCCAGAAAAGGATAGAGAGGAAATAAATGAGAAGCAAAGTCTATGGAAACAGAAGCAAAAAAAGAGACTAAAAAATTAAAACCAAGGCTTCTTGTAGAAATGGCTGATTATATATCCGGGGATGGGAATGTAGAAAGTGAGCCTAAAACATTTGTTCACACTAGAAAGAAAGGACATTATTAAATGATATTAGAACCACAGTAGCAATGTGACCAGCTAAAACACTTGCTTCTTCAGGCTTCCTTGCAATAAGAGTTACCTGTTGCAAATAGTTCTGGTCAGTGAGATATTAGTTCTGGCTTACTGGGAAAGCTTTTCTTTTCTAATATAGCTGTCACACTTTTGCTTCAATCTCTCTTCTTCCTGTCTATCAAGTGAACACAAGGCTAGCATGAAATAACCATTTCATACCCTTGAGGCAAGCAGTGTGGGTAAAGAAATTGTTGGTGAGGGGAAAATTTTACCCTACCTCTCTTGATTCTTGTGGTTGGTCTAATAATTGAATTGACACAAGACAGATTAACAGGGGGAAAAAAATCCAATTTTGTATGTATGGGAGCCTCACATAGACACGAGAGGATCAAGGAAGTGACCAGAGCAGACAGCTTTTATATCTTTTAGACAAAGAAATAATAAATTTGTGAAGAAGTGACAAGACAAAGACACATAGATTTGGGTACTAAATTAGTAAAGAAGTAACAAGGTTTGTTTATACAGCCTCCTGGACCCTGAATGCCCTGTCTCTGGTGATAATGATGTCTCTCTACTTCCTGGTGTAGGGAGGGTACCTTTCATATGGGGCATTTATTTCCTGCTCTAGGGGAGACAGAGAGGAGGATCAGAGTATCCTTGCATTGGCTGTTTCTCAAGTAACTTTAATTCAAAATAACCAATGTGTGACTTTGGCAAATTTGGGGCAACCCACCCTGAGCCTTATCAAAGCCAACATACTAAGGGAGAGGGCAACAAAATAACAGAAAGGCTTGAATTTTCTTTAGGGCGTGAGTGTTTTACTGACAGACATTGTTGAAGTATTGTTAAGAGAATACAGCACATGTTAAACACCTTGGGGAGTCTCTGGTGCTTACTTAATTACACCATATATTAGTTCCCCTTTATAACCTTTCCCATTCTTACACGTACTGCTGAGCATTAACACTTACTTTCCTTTTTGTGTTTCATTCTTTCAAAATGAGAATTTTTTTGAAAATGAAAATAGTCACATATAGGGGCCACTAGAGGAAGCTGTAAAATGAGACAGTGTGGCATAGTAAAAAGAGCGTAGAATTTTGCATCAGAAAACCGGGACTTTGGATCCCAGTTTAGACTCTAAAGGCTATGTGTTCGTTCAGAGCTTATTTAATTTAATCCCCTTTAGCATCAGTTTCTTCAAGATTATTCATGTAAAGCTCTTCACATGGTCTGCTGGAGGCCTCCTAATGGGTTCCTGTAGTATGGCTTGAACAGGGCACATACTTCTCTATACAGAGAGATGCAGTAAAACTGCATCTCCCTTTCTACTGGGGATAACTGTCAGTCATCAAATAAGACATTTTCTGCCTCCCCAAACACAGCAATGTTAGGAAAAGAAGCATGTTAATATTAAAGACATATGCACATGCAAAGATTCCAACAGATTTAGAAAACTATAAGGAAAAGAACCAGTATCTGGGCTTCTTGAACCTGTGGGAAGATTTAGAATTCCAAGTTTGTATGACCAACTTCAACATTATCTTTTTTTTTTTAATCCTCACCCGAGGATATTTTTCTATTTGTCTTCAGATAGAGTGACAGGGAGGGAGGGAGGGAGGGAGGGAGAGAGAGAGAGAGAGAGAGAGAGAGAGAGAGAGAGAGAGAGAGAAACATTGACATGAGAGAGACACATCGATTGGTTCCCTCCCACACTTCCCACACTACCCTGACCAGGGCTGGGGACGAACGCAACCGAGGTACGTGCCCTTGACCGGAATCGAACCAGGACTCTTTGGTCTGCAGGCCGATGCTCTAACTGCTGAGCCAAACCGGCCAGGGCAGCATTATCTTTTTTTGAGCCCTTCTTGTGTATACTGTGCTGGTTCTCACTCTCTGTCTAACTGAAATTGTAAAAAGGGTAGGAAGCCTTAAACAGAAACAAGTTTCCAAGAGCTTAAGGCACTTGGATTTAAAGCTATACTTTTAAGCTGGATTTTTTTTGTTCATTAGCACTCTAGTGCCTGAGGACTTATTGACCTGGTAATTGCAAGATCAAGGAGAAGGAAGCAGTAAAATATCAATTTAACGTAGGAACACATTCTTTCTGATTCCCTTTCAAATGAGTTCAGATTGTCCCTGTGAACAGCACTCCATCCATCTATAGTCCCTGAAGTCTGATCCCCAATTTTGGCTAATTCCCAGAAATGTAAGTGTGGAAGGCATAGGGCCAAAATTGTTTCTACCTCATAAGGAGGCAATGAGTTTTCAAACCTGTTAATCTCACTCTTAAAAGTTCTCTTTGAAAAGCCATATGTGTCCAGCCGGTGTGGCTTGGTGTATTGAGCGTCAGCCCATGGACTGAGAGGTCCTGGTTTGATTCCCGGTCTGGGCACATACCTGGGTTGCAGGCTTGATCCCCAGTAGGGGGTGTGCAGGAGGCAGCCGGTCAATTATCTCTCTCACATCAATGTTTCTCTCTCTCTCTCTCTCAAAAATCAATAAAAACATATTTTTTTTAAAAAGCCAGATGTATCTGAAGCTACTCAAGAATCTAGAGCTTCTATGGGACCAAACCCAGCCCCAAGATTCCCCCAAATCTAATCATCCTCTGCGAGGGTGTACACATGTTTGTTTTTTGTCGGAGGAGACATGGCAAGGACCTTCATGCATTAGGGCCAACTCCAGACCAGTAAAAACTCTTTATCTTACCTGGCAGTAACAGTGGATAAGAGTTGGTTTTATCATCCTGTGAGGCATGATTAATAGATTTTGTTCTAAAAGGGTTTGCAATCTCAGTGCCTATTAGGAAAGTTTAATGCTGATGACAGAGAGAGATAAGGAAATATTTGGAAAATGGGCTAGAAAGGTAGATGATCTTTATTTTGAGATTTATTTGGATATGGCTGAGCCCGAGAGAGTAGAAAGCCACCTATATCAACTTCAACAGCAGTAACTTTGGGAATGCATATTATTCAAGCATAGTCCATTCCGTTGCAGGTGCTCCAGCAGTTTTGGAAAAACAGTTTGCAAATCTTAGTAAGCATTGTCCCCCAAAACAACAAAACTTCAGCGAAAGCCCATAGGCAAGAAAGAAAACAATAAATGTTGCTTTAAAACAGTTTCCCTTTTTTGGTATGAATATAAGGTAATGAATGAGAAGATTGTCACATAATAGTGGTAGACACTGAGTTGTCCCTTATGTGTCCTATGAGATATCAGGAAAGGGGGAGTAGAAACTGGTTTATTCATCTGTGCCACTGTGTTGGGTATTTCCCATTTCCCCTTCCTGATTACGTCTTTTCCATCATGCTCTGTGCTCTCTCAGAGGCTGACCTCAATGGACTGCACTAATTGGGGCCCATTTGTCTCTGGCAAAGAGAGACACCAACAATAGATCACGGTATTTATTTTCTCACTCCCCTCCTGCCTGGGCCAAGAATTGGCAGTGGCTGCTTCCTCTTCCAAGGACTTCAGTTCCTGTTGGGTGTCCCTCTCGTACATCTATGTTTTCTTGGTCTTCTAGTGGTTGACTCCCTTTGCCTCTTCAGGCTTAGCTGCTATTTGTACTCTCTTGTTAATAGCTTGGATTCCTTCATCATCCTTCTTGGTGCCTCCTAGCTCTCCCATATATTTCCTTCATTAAACTTCTTCAGTTCCCCTCCTCTAAATGTGACATTTACTTCTTGCCAAGAAACCAACTGATACCCTTCCCTACATGACACAGTACCTAATCAGTGCTTACTAAATGCTTCTATCTGTTATTATTTTTTTAAATTCTCACCTGAGGATATTTTTCTATTTAATGTGAGAGGAACACATCGACTGGTTGCCTCCCACACGAGCCCCAACCAGGGCCGGGGACGAACCACAACCAAGGTACATGTCCTTGGCCAGAATCGAACCTGCAACTCATTGGTCCCCGGACCGACGCTCTACTGCTGAGCCAAACAGGCCAGGTGATCTGTTACTGTTTTTATATGCACAACATAGTTACTACATTTAAATCATATTTTGTCTAATTTCAAGCCAGGGACATTTCATCTTGTAGTATTTCCAGCACTAGAGAATTTCTATTTGTTGTTTATCTTTATAAAACCTTAGTTTAAAGAATATGATTAAGAAGACTTGAAGGGCTCATATATGGTGGCATTTCTGAAATTTCAAAAATTAGAACTGAAAAATCATTAAAAATCTCATTGAAATCAATTATAGTGTCAACATTTTTTTTTTCATTGTAGCAACATTTATCAAAATAACTTTTATTGAGATTGTATGTCCAGTTGGCCAAGATATCTTCACTGTTATAGGATCCGGCTTTGACTGAAGACCATGTCTCTATCAGACAGAGAAAAAGAGGCTTGGCCTTTTATTCTATGATGTTATGAAGAGCAGTGATTGTTGGGGAGGAAAATATTATTTATTCTACCCTTCTAAGTTCTTCTGGCTGGTCTAAGAATTAAACTGACATGAGGCAGATTAACAGGAAAACATTTTAATTATGTACATTCAGGGAACCCACGTAAACATAAGAGTTTCCAAAGATAGGCAAAATGAAATTCATATGCTATTTTGAGCTAAGAAGAAGGGGGTAAGGGTCTGGGACTTCAAAAGGAAAGAAGGCAATTCACAGGAAGAGGAAAAGAGCAGATGTTTGGTAAACAGATAGTTGCTTGGCCATACAGAAACACTAGGACACAGAGGAATTGTAAGAGACCTGTTAGGTTGGTTTCTCCCTGTCTACCTAGTTCATATAATACTATAGTTATCTATGCTCATAGCTTCCTTCTTGGAGCAGATCCTGTATCTAAATTCTTTTAGATAGTTGCGTGAAAGGTCAAAGGTTCTTCCTGAGTCTTTTGTTTCCTAAAAATAACCAGCTTAAAATAATCCTCATGCCAAAGAAACACATCTTGAGGTGGTAAGTTTTGCTCCTCTGCATGATGAAATACATCTTCTCAGATAGGAGTTTCACCACCTAGGAAAATTGCTTGACTTAATTATATTTAGGGAGGAAAACTAGTACATTAAGAATTGTTGCATGTAATTCGATCCATGTTCCAAATACTTGGGAGTATGGCCTCTATAAATTGAACATTAATTTTATTAATTGCCCCAGGTTATATTTCTGTATATCAAATTTGAGAACCATTGCAATAATAAGCCATATTAAAAGACCCTTTCTATAGGAGGGTATCTGAAAATGGATTTATCTAAATATAAAGGAAAAGCTAATATATAAAATGAAGTTAAAAAAAATAATACAAAAGATTTTGGAATGACAATTTTGATATATTTTATGTACTTAGAATAATTTTTAAAATTAAAAATTAGCAATTACTTAAATTATGGGTTGCTTACAATTCTTTTTTAAAAATTTTTTGTCCTTTATTGATTTTAGAGAGAGAGGAAGGGAGAGGGAGAGAGCGTTAGAAACATCGATGAGAAGGAACATTGATTGGCCGCCTCCTGCGTGCCCCCCAGTTGGGATCAGGCCCACAACCTGGGCATGTGCTCTGACCGGAAATCGAACCGGTGACCTCTTGGTGCATGGGTCGACACTCTACCACTGAGCCACACCGACCAGGCTGCCTACAATTCTTTAACAAATAAAACCACCATGGGTTATGTAAGGACAGAAGATATGTTCCAAATGCTTTTCTTTTTTTAATGATTTTTTTCCCACTATTTATGAGAAGCGCCTGGTAATTAAACACAGAGACTGCTGGTGTCTGCAACTTCAAACCGCCTTTCTACCCAAGTGAAAAGGGCAGAAAAGAATATTAGAATTAATATAAAATATTAGAAGAGTAAGAAAACTAATCATAGTGGGGCACTAGCCATAGAAAAATGTTAATCATCCTTCACAATGTTGGTCGTGATTGCTTGGTTCTGATAGAGGAAAAGCCCACTCTGACCTGGCTGGGAGGTGTGCGCCTCGGAGTTTACCTTGGGAATGCTGTCCCTTCTCCTAATCTGGGGACAAGGGGGACTACCTGACATCATGGAAAGATTAACAACCTGATTATCGGAACACTGGACCTGTGACTCAGTGGCGACCAGCCCTCTGCCCACATTCCATCTATCCTTTTTCCAAGCATGTTTTCCAGGCTAAAGAAGATAAGCTAAGAAACCCCCCTGGCACATCTGCCCTTTAATCCCCAAAGCCTCCAGTAAAAGAGCGACTCACTCTTTCTGCTCTGCCCTTGTATTGCCAGTCAGTGCATGAGTCCTTCCCTGTCTATGGGGAAAGTTAATAAATGTCCTCCTTTTTTTCTCTTCTCGCAGTTGTGAATTATTTCGCAAGCCCGCATCACCAGCCCAAACAAAACCCTAACAGGGTGTTTCTAAGGAATTTAAAGAATGACCCCTGTCTCTCCACTTCCTCATCATGACATAGCACTTTTACCTCCTCTTAGTTATTTTTGCATGTGCCTAATCTTTACTGATAATTTGTGATCTTGAAATCAGGAGTCATGTCTTTTACATTTTATATGGTCTATAGTTCTTAGCACAGTATCTGACCCATGGCAGGATGGTAATAGATATTTATTAAAATAACGAATGGGCCCGGCCGGTGTGGCTCAGTGGTTGAGTGTTGACCCATGCACCAAGAGGTCACCAGTTCGATTCCCGGTCAGGGCACATGCCCAGGTTGTGGGCCAAATCCCCAGTGGGGGACATGCAGGAGGCAGCCAATCGATGTTCTCTCTCATTGATGTTTCTATCTCTCTCTCTCCCTTCGTCTCTCTCTAAAACTCAATAAAGAAAAAAATTTTTTTAAATAAAAAAATAAAATAAAAGGAATGGGTGGAGAATATGCTATTTTGTGGGTAAGGTTGAATATATGATTGTGTATGTGTGTGTATGTATGTATATGATACGTTTAGGTAATAACTAAAGATTCAATAACAGTACTAAACAGTATGATGTAGAGTTCTCAGAGAGAATGTTTCATGGTAACTAGATTAGTCATACATTGGTGAACCTAAAACTCCTAAAATAAACAAAGTCTAGTAAAAATAGAAGTTCACCTTGAGCTGTACCTTTAGGTTTGTAGGGGATCTGGCTAAGCAAAGAGGTTCAGGCAGGGAATGATATGCAATTGGCCGAAAATAATGGTTCCTGGTTAGTCATACACCATGAAAAAAATGTAGAGACATATAATTACAAATAAAAAGTTGAATATCTGGCACTTTGTCGGCCTGAAGGGGAGAGAGAGAGTTGAGCAAGTGAAGGTTATATATAGGGTTTGGAGATTCAAAGAGGCTGAGAATGTGCTCTCAAAGTCTCTCTTGATGCCATAAGTGATTGGCAATGACACTGTATGTGAGGGAGAACAGGATAGGATTGGGGTGTGACTGTCTTGCCCCTCGATGGGAGAGTCGTAGGGCTCGGAGGCCAGAGAGGACATAATGGATTTGAAATAATATGGGCTGCGTGGCCTCTTTCAAATGAGTCCAAATGAAATGAAAGAAGTAACGTTTCTTCATGTCTTCCTCCTCATTCTGGACCCAGGGGGCATAAGTGAGGCAGTGGACCAGGTTTGGAGGTTTTAGAAACTCTGGGTAAATTGAGGCAACATGAAGTAGCCCTTGGGCTCTACTTCTTTGGAAACTCCTGTCTTCTTCTAAATCCCCTAAATCACAACTCTCTGTGGACAGAGACTTCTGCAGAGAATGATTTGAAAAGAAAACCAAAAACTTTTATTATTTGAGGAGAGGCACAGAAATTCTTTCTTGCTCAAATAATAACTATTTTATTTTAATCTAATGAGCGAAGTGTGGCAAGGTAGTCGCACAGAGTAAAGCGGCGGTGTTAGAATCACAGTATTTTTTCCCTCCATCAGTCCACTCTTCTGAGTCATGTGAGCCTGACTAAAGGGCAAACAATTCTCTTGCTGGAGAAGACCAAGAGCGTCACACTTGCTGAACAGGCGCTCAAGATGTAGAGCAAGATATGCCATAGTGAGGGTGGGTGACATTACGAGAACAGAAAATGAGTTATCCGAGTGGGCTTGCCACCCCAGCAAGATGTGACTGCGTCTTTCTGTCGTGCCTCCTGTTTCCACCACACTCGCCAAGCTCAGCTCCTGAGTCAGGCCCGAGGAGTCTGGTCCTGAACTGCTTTCAGAACAGGCAGCGCAACCCGCCTGCGTGCTACACATGTGCCTGACTGATGGGCGCCGGTAAACGTACCACACAGCTGTGTTTTCATGGCAGAGAGGGAAGAGACTGTCACCGCTGCCCGGGGGAGGAGACTGAAAGTAAACATGTCACCAAGTCAAACTCTGAGCAAGGTTACATCCAGGAAGGGAGGCTTTGGGGGCTGCATGGAGACTAATCTTTCAGTCTCTGGGAGCACAGAAGTCCTCTCATTCCAATTCACAGTGCTATCTGGTGACAGAAGTTTCTTGGCATTCCGGCAATTTAGGGAACAATCAGCCAGACAATATGGGAGTGCTCACGATGAGACGCCTGCTGCTGAGATAACGCCCAGCTGTGATTTTATTTCTCTCTGTTTGGATAATACTATTCATTCTTACGGCAATAACTGAAATAGGCTGCCAAAGAAATGGCTGGTTGCAAAGAACACACATTGAAAAATCAACATTCCCGACTCCTCCTGAGATCACCGCGGCAACAGGAACATAGTTCCAAAGAGCCAGAATAAAACAGCAGCAAGTCGAGGAGAGAGGATTTGGTCCTGCCAGATTGTGGCATCATCTCACATGAACACAGAACTGTGAGGATGAGGGCGGGAATGAGACGTCCACTGCAAAATTACAGATGCCTTGGAAACATCAAATGTCAAGCACAATACACTCCCTACTGCAGTCACTCATCTTCCAGTAACTTCCAATTATTTCTGTCCTCCCCGCCCCAGTTCATTTTCTGCTTGCACAAAATAAAAAGAAGCCAGATTGGTTTCATTTTTAAATCCTAATATTAGGCAATATATATGCCCCTCAGGAAAGGGGTTTGGCTTATAAGTGAAATGCTTTGTTAATTTTTTCCTCTTAATATGGATGTGATTACTCAAAATGCAGGGCGTTCTTATTGTCATATTTGTGGCAAGCTGTTAGTGATTATTACAAAGCTGATTCCTGCAACAGAGTTTGCTGCTTCTTTTAGCATGTCATTTTTGGCATGCCAGAGGTTTGTAGGGTGGATGATGTGCAGGATTTAGGCAAAGATAGGGATGAAAAAATTCAGGGTTTGCAATGATATTTTGCCACATGAGTTACAGCTATTTCTTAAGCATATCCAGTAGCATTAATGTAGGAGATCCCCACACCAAAGCCTGGCTACTTATATCTTATCTTCAATACAAACAAAATGATGAAGGAAACTTAGCTTAGGACACTCATCATTCCTTCGTGGCACAAACCCGTGCAACCCTCTCTCCCCTCATTATTCATGTTTCAGCTATGATTTTGCAGATGAGACACAACTTTTAATTGCTCCACATATGGCAACAATGTCATGCCTTTTCACCAAGGAAAGCCTTCTTCCCTGATTTTTCCTATGGAAAATATGTGGAAGAGAAAATATGAAATGTGAGTAATAAGCAGAAATATTTATGATCTCCATGCTGTCACTCAGATATTTTTATATATCCTCAGCTAACTCTGTATTTTATATTTTCTGTGAGAAAGTAATAAATTTCCCATGTAAACAAATGGACAGAAAAGCAGCTTAGCATTTCACTGAATTTGAAAATCCAGAATTTACACTTATAAATTGATAGAATCTCCCTACAAAAGAACTGGTTAACAGGTTCATCAAAAGCAAAAGACTAACATGAAAAGGGAACTGAAGTGTGATTTATTTCTTATTCTTTTGAAGTCTGACTAAAATATGACTCACAGCCTCCTACCCTATGTTCCACAGAGCCGTCACTCTGTGAGTTAACATTCAATTACTCCTGGAGTTAACATTCAATAAGAATCCGAGGGAGAAGGGAGGAGGGTAAACATGTGACAGGTACAGGACCATTTCTTCTCTTACAGCATCACTGAGTTCCTAATGGGCAGTTAACAGATCACAGCTGCCTCATTGCACCCTTGCCATTTAGGCAGTGGGTACAGACAGTGGCCCGCAGAAAGAGGGCATCTGTTCAAGGGATCTCGGACAAGCATCAGTTGGACTCCATTCTAGATTCCTTTTTCTCTGTAACACACAGGAATTTTGGCACAATGACATTTTAAAATCACTCAATCTATTTTTAAAGCAACATTTATGTGCATTTGGTCATTGACGATAACAGATTTCCCCATTAAAAAAAAAAACGATCCTGCTTCTCTTGTTATTTAATTACTTTGATGCTTGAGTTGGTGCTTTCAGTCTCCATCCGCAGCTCCAGTGAGGGGTTGCTGGGGCTGAAGACTCTGGTTTGTAATCCAAGACTTCATGCTCCAGCTGTTGAGGTTACCAAAGGAGGGTATAGGGATCAAAGAAACCTACTCATGCCTATTAGATGAGAATGAACAGCTGATTCCCACAGCTATGGCTGGGCCACCTCAAGCTGAAGCAATTCGTTGGAAGAAAGAGCTGGTGTGTCAGCCAGGATAAAGGTAATTGTAAAGATAAAAGGAATTCTCATGGCCAAACAGAACAGCAGAGCCGGTACCTACTCAGAACTGGGGGAACTCAAAAGACAGATTGGAAACAGAAGGGGTTATAGCTTCACAATGAACAAGTGGGCCATTCCACATTGTGTTTTGCTGAAACAATGCTGGAGTAAAAAGATTCCCCACAATGAAGTAGGGCTCAAAGAGGACATTAAGAGAACTCCAGTCACACATTCTGCTCCCATATTTCTTCTTTTTTTTTTTCTTTGAAACTACCATGAAGGTATGATAATTCTTTCTCTGTTTTTGTTTTGTTTTTTTGGGGAGGTTGTTGGCTTCAATTTCCCCAATAAGAAAGATCAAATACTAGTAAAAGGAATTTGAAAGGCCTTTGGCCATATAACTTTTGAATATTTTTGCCACCCATATATATTTTAATATTTTATTTGCTTTAAAAATTTATAGATAGTAGAAATCATACTTGTGCATCTCTAGGATTTTGACAAATAGATACAGTTGATTAGTAGTCCCTAGAAATAAAATACAAGTTGCATCAACCTTGTGCTACTCATTTAAAGTCAGTTCTCCTTCAGCCCCTTGGAAAATTCTGAATTTTTAATGCTTTTATACATTTACCTTTTCCAGAATGTCAAATAAATGGATTTATACAGTGTGTAGCTCATTTCAGTCTGGTATCTTTCACTTAGCACTTGAAATTCAGCATGTTATTGTATATATCAAGTTGTGTGTATTAGAAGTTTATTATTTTTATGGCTGAGTAGTATTCCATGTTATGGATATATTACGGTTTATCCATGTTAGTTGAAGGATATTGGGGCTATTTCCAATTTCTGGTGATTATGAATAAAGCCATTATTCATTCCATTAAAATATTTTCTAATTTTCCTTCTGGCTTCCTCTCTGAATCATTTTTTTAGGGTTCTAAATATTTAGTGATTTTTCCATATAGCTTTCTGTTAGTCGTTTTTAGTTAATGTTATTATGATCGTGGTACATATTTATTTTATTTTATTTTTTCTTTTTTTCTTTATTGATGAGAGAGAGAGAGGAAGGAAGAGGGAGAGAGAGATAGAAACATCAATGAGAGAGAACATCGATTGGCTTCCTCCTGCATGCCACCCACTGGGGATCGGGCCCACAACCTGGCATGTGCCCTGACTGGGAATCAAACCGGCGACCTCTTGGTGCATGGGTGGACGCTTAACCACTGAGCCACACTGGCCGGGCCATGGCACATATTTTAGATGATATCAATCCTTTTGAAATTGTTACGTTTTGTCTTATGACTTAAGACATGATCTACCTTGGTGTTTACTCCATGTGACGAGGAAAAGAATGTGTATTCTGCTGTTGCCGGGTGGTTTGTTCTATAAATGGCAATTAGGTCAGGTTGAGCAATAGTATTTTCTATGTTTTCTCTATTCTTATACTTTCTCTATCCGACTCTTGCTACTATTTATTTATTTTTTTATCCTCACCTGAGGTCATTTTCTGTTCAGATAGAGTGGGAGGGAGAGAGAGGAAGAGAGAGAGAGAGAAACATCCATGTGAAAGGGACACATCGAGTGGCTGCCTCCCGCACGACCAACCAGGGCCGGGGACAAATTGCAACCGAGGTACGTGCGTTTAGCGGGAACCGAACCCGGGTCTCTCTGGACCGCAGGCCGACGCTCTAACCGCTGAGCCAAACCGGCTAGGGCTTGCTACTATTTATTGTATTGAATAGAGTGGAGTGTTGAAACCTCCAACGTTAATTATGTTTCATTTACCTCTCCTTTCAGTTCTATCAATGATTTCTTAATGTATTTTTAAGTTCAAAATTTTAGGTTCAGGATTGTTATATCTTTTTAGAGATATATTTTGTCTTTAAGTCACTCATATTTAACAAAAAAAGATAGGTGTATAGATACCATTAACAATGAGGATGTTATAATATGCTAAAAGAAAAACCTACCTCACCTGTCACATTAAGGAAACATAGAAAAGGAACATAAAAAAGGGGAAGCTGAGAAAACGTTACAGAGGTAACAGCATTTAGCCTGAGCCTTAAAAGAAGAATAGATTTAACATACCTTCAAACAGCTTGGGTAAGCACTCCAAGCTGAAAACAAAAAATAAAAACAAAAACAAACCCCAAATGTGAACATCACATGATCAAAGTAAGTGGAAATTTCCAGCATACACATCTTTGTGTAAAACTATGTACATCTATGGTCAATAATGTTAGTTCCAACAAACCAGTTTTAGAATCTGAGTAAATTTAAATAGAAAGAGTGATATTTCTCCATAAAATGTTATATTTTATTGGATATGCCTCACAGGCTTTTAGAAATTTGGTGGAAATAGAAAATATACTTGGAGATGTTGATTTAGGAAACATCAAGATAGAGATGATTTCCTCTGTCATTCATATCACTGGTAAGTACGTAGATACTTTTTCTTTGCCTTCTGTTTTCCAGATCTAAATGAAGATGATACAGCCTATGGACCACTGTTATTCTTATAGGTAGCTGCTTTGTAATTGTATGAAAAAAATTTTAATTAGAGTTGCAATAAGAGCTACAAAGGAAATGTACAGGGTTATAGCAATGTAACTTGTACTAAAAGAAATGCTAAGGAAAGTTGTTCAGGCTATTGAGAAATTATACCAGAGGGAAATATGGAACTTCAGGAATAAAGGAAGTGTAACAGAAATGGTAAATATTGGGATAAATATAAAAGACAATTTTTTCAATATCAAATTTTTAAAATATGTATGACAAAATAGAATTCAGGAAAAGAAATATTACCCAGGGTTGTTATAAGGATTAAATGAGTAAGGTTAATCAATAAGCCCACAATGATTAATTGCTATTATTTTTCTCTTCTATCTCTTGATTCTTTTTTTTTATTGTGAAATTTTTTTAATTTTATTTATTTATTTATTTTTTATCTTTTTTTTAATTAATTTATTTTTGTTACAGATGTTTCTCCCTTTTTCCTCATTGACACCCTCCTCCCCATCCCCCCACCCCGTCCCCAGCTTTGTCGTCCATGTCCATCACTTATGCATACATGCGCACAAGTTCTGTGGTTTATCTCTTCCCTCCCCCCCACCCCCCCTTCCGAGGGGTGTCAGCTTATACCCTACTTCCACATCTCTGGGTCTACCCTGTTCCTCAGACTGTTCTGTTCATTATATTCCACAAATAAGTGAGATCATGTGATATTTGTCTTTCTCTGCTTGGCTTGTTTTGCTTAGGATAATACTCTCGAGGTCCCTCCACGTCGTCTCAAAGGATAAGAGATCTTTCTTTCTTACAGCTGCATAGTACTCCATTGTGTATATGTACCACAGCTTTTTTATCCATTCATCCACTGATGGACACTTGGTCTTGATTCTTTATTTTTACCTTTGGTAGAAAAATTTTAAAGGTTTATTCAAAAGAATGTAATTACATTAGAAAATTTGGGAAATATTACAAAGAAGCAAAAGCAAAAACACATGACAAGGAAAAAGAAAGCATATTTAAATAATTCTCTTAGGCAGAGAAAACATTGTTTTCAATGTAGAAAATATACTTCTAGTAATATATAGAATATACACACAGATGCCTATACAAATATGTCTTTTTTAAAAAGTTGAGATGAATCTGAAAATAACATTTTATAATTCACTTTTAAAAATGAATCAACATATTTTGAATATTTTTATGTCACTAAATATTTTATAATACTTTTAATATTGTTTAATCATATTGATAACCCATCATTTATGGCAGGAGGTAGGAGAATAATTAGATGATTTGGAAGTGACTACAAGAGGGTGATCATAGTAGGGATGCAAAATTTGACTCAAGAGTCTTTAGGTAATAGTAGTGAATTGTACGCTTAAAAATAGTTAAAATGACAAAGTTTGTGTTAGATACATTTTACCACAATAAAAACAGAAATATTTAGGAAGCCAGATCCACAGAATTTGGTGAGATTTTAGTTGTGAGAAGTATGAGACTAATTGAGAAGGACACACAGACCTGAAGAGGTAGGTGGTTGGTTGGGGCCTTCTTTGAAATAAAGAAAACTAGAGGAGAGGCAAAGTTCAAGTTTTGAAAGCAGTTGAAGATTGAGTTCTAGTTTGCTGTATGATACATCTTACCTTACTTTTAGTTATTTCTCTTTAGTTCATAATTGAAGAGCTACTTGAATAATTTTTTAAAACTGAAATATTTTAGATAATTTTTTAAATAGATTTTTTTAGAAAGAGAGGAAGGGAGAGAGAGAGAGAGAAACCTTAAGAGAAACATGGATTGGCTGCCTCCTGCATGCCCCCTACTGGGGATCGAGCCCACAACCCAGGCATGTACCCTGACCAGGAATCGAACCGGGACCTAACAGGTCAAAGTTGTATCCTTGACTTCACTTCAAGACTGCTTTCATCATGTTGATGAGAGTCATGGTGCCCAATCTTTTTTTTTTTTTTCTCCATAACAAAAACTGTCAAGACTAAGTGTATTTGTGAATACTTAAATGTAAGGTTAGAAATGAAGGTGAGTGAGACTTTAAAAATAACTCAATTTTCATGGTAGTATAGAGAATACAGACTCAAAGAATGGCAAAATATGCCAACATTGGAGATTAGATCATTATGGCAAGCCAATTGCACCCATCCACTTTCCCACCCATGTAGTATTTCTTAAAATTATAGAAAATAGCAGATACCATAGAATACTGGTAAAAAAGAACAGGTGGGACAGGTGGCTCATAAATTTAGAGAATTTTCTAGAAGTTGGTAAAAAGGAGGAAATTGATTAACAAAGAGGACCCTTCAATATGTATTGAAAAAAATCCTAGTGAAATAAGAACAGATACTGAAAAATACCAAAATCAAATAATAAAATAATGGAGACAATTTTTTTTTTATTCTCACCTGAGGACATTTTTGCATTTATCTTCAGATAGAGCAGGAGGGAGAGAGGGAGGAAGAGAGAGAGAGAAACATCGATGTGAGAGAGACACATCAACTGGCTGCAATCCACACGACCCCAACCAGGGCCAGGGACAAACTGCAACCGAGGTACATGCCCTCAGCGGGAACCGAACCCGGGACTCTCTGGTCCACAGGCCGACGCTGTAACTGCTGAGCCAAACTGGCCAGGGCATGGAGACAATTCTTCAGGACAATTACCAGGGTAATTAATTAAAGAACTGCATTCCGAATAGATAAAGAGTGAAACGTTCCTGTTCCATGTTATACTGCATGCAGTTCAGTTGGTATTCTGAATCTTGTTTCTCATTAGAAATATTTAGATCATTTAAAAAAATACTGTTGCCTGGGCCCCTCTCCTAGAGACTGAGTTAGTTGTTTTGGATTGAAGTCTGGGCATTGGGATTTTCTTAAAGTTTCTTAGGTGATTACTACGTGCAACCAAAATTGAGATCCACTGCACTAAAGGGAGTGAATTGTTTATCTGGGGAAGACTTATTCATGCAGAGTTTGAGAGAGAAGAGCAGAGCAAGAGGTACTTAAGAATCCCCAAAACACATGCAGAGGAGGAGGGGATGGAAAGGCCCATCTTCTCAGGAGATAAATTCACTACATACCTCATGTGGCAGATTAAGATGCTCCTTCTTTTAGAAAATAAGACTCTGAATGTTGTTCCCTACCTAGAACGTTTGCCCAACTGTTGAGACTTTCTGCCTCTGCACAGTTAGTGCTGCAGGTGGGGTAGCTGCAAAGAAAACCAGTATCAGTTGCCTCCTTATCACCAACAAAATCTTTAATTCATAAAATTGATTGAAAATCAAAAATCATGGGACAGGGAGTAAAACCAACAGCATTAAAAAGAAAGACCTTGACGCCCGGCTGGTGTGACTCAGTGGTTGAGCGTTGACCCATGCTCCAAAAGGTCACTGACTGGTTCGATTCCTGGTCAGGGCACATGCCCAATTTGTGGGCTAAATCCCCAGTGGGGGGCATGCAGGAGGCAGCCAATCGATGTTCTCTCTCATCGATGTTTCTGCCTCTCCCTTACTCTCTCTCTAAAATCAATACAGAAAAAACAACAACTTAAAAAAAAAGAAAGACCTTGAAAAAAAAAGAAAAAAGATCTTGACTGAAAACAGAGAGAATTTAGAATTAGAATGGAAGTTCTAAGCTGGTAACCAGTACTCTCAGAGAGATTCTAAGATATCAGAGACAAGAATAAGCTGCAATAAAAAAATGAGCAAAAACAAAACAGGTTCTCATAAAAAAAAATACATGAGCATATATTGACAATAAGTTAAAAAATATGATCAATAGAAAGGATACAGCTGAAAAAACAAGTTAGGAATATGAAGGTAAATACAAAACACTCATGAACAAAAAGGAAGAGACATAAAAATATGAAATAAAACCCTAAAAGTAAGTAGACATGGAGAGTCAGCTTTGGACTTTCAGAATATATCTATGTGTAATTTTTGTCAATCCTTACTTGAGGATATTTTCCATTGATTTTTTTTTTTTTTTTTTGTAGAGAGAGTGAAAGAGAGGGAGGGAGGGAGAGAGAGAGAGAGAGAGAGAGAGACATGTGAGAAAGACACATCAATTGGTTGCCTCCCACACACACCCCAACCATTCCGAACCTGTAACCTAGGTACATGCCAATGCTCTACTCACTGAGCCACACTGGCCAGGGTTTTCAGAATATATCTAAAATAAATGGCAGAAGGCAAAAATGAAATCAAATTAAACAAAACAAAACAAAAAGAAATACTCTATTAATAAATAAGAAAAGCATTTGTAAGAGCTGAAAACAAGTAAAATCTGGGGTATAAGAGCAAATCAAATTAGGGTGACTGTAGAAAGACCCACTGCTAGTGGCATAATTTTAGCACTTCAAGAATCAAAGAGAAATTCTAAAAGCATGGGGAAGGGGGTCAGGAAAAAGTCTAATTATGAAGTTGTGGAAATCCTTTTGGTATCAGGCTTATCATCATTGACAATAGAAGCTAGAAGACAATTATCACACATCTCCAAAGTTTGAGATAAAATGATTTGGCACCTCTTACTCTATACCAAACCAACTAAGCACAATAATGACATTTTTATCTTATAAACATTTAAAAATGTTAAAACCTGTACACTTTATATGTAAGAATTTCCCAGCACATATAAAATTCAACAAAAGAAACAAGACACAGTAGTGAGATATATACCAGTAATGAAATGTCAATTAAACAATTACTGATGCATAATGTTAAAAAATGCCAATCAGGAAACAATCTTTTATGGAAAAAATAAAAGGAACTTGCTGCTGAGGAAATTAAAGGAGTAAGAGTATACCATAACTATGGTGGTTTTCAGAAGGAAAACATAGCTATTGACTTTATCTTCATAGTAGTAGTACAATGGAAGTTTAAATATTTATTCAAAATAATAGAACAGAAAATGAAAAAAAGTTAATATCTATTAAATCTAATTGGTGGGGAAATGGTAATATGTTGTATAATTTCATGTTAATTGAATTGCTTGCATAACTTAAAATGAAAAAAAATTAATTTAAAAAATGAGACAAACTGGAGTACAATGCAATAATAAGTAATTGCTAGAAGAAAATAAGATACAAACATTTTAACATAAAGAGCTTAAAATGGAATAAATTAAAATTTATAAATATAAAAGAATCATAAGATGTTTACTTTTGCTTACAAAAGGAAAATGGATAGTGTAGTATTGATCTCAGATAAGATAGAACTCATGATGAATATATTAGGTGGACATAATTGTTTCTTTCTTTGTGGTAAAAATTTCAGTCCAGGGAAACACAGTGTTCCTGACTCTTTTTTCCCTAATAAACTGTCTTTAAAATACTTAAGGCAAAATATGAATAATACTTTTAAGGAGAAATTAACCAATATACCATCTTAATAGGAACATCAATATGCATTTAAAAAATGATAGAATAAGTAGACCAAAAATAATTAATGCTATTGAGGATTTAAATAGTGTAAGAAAGATGAGTAGTGAGAATAAAATTTTTCAAACATGTTTGGTAAAATCAACTCTGTTCAATAACTTAAAACAATCTAAAAAAAATTAGAATGAAAATGAAAAAAACAAAATAATAGGAAGATATGTTTATTATTGGGAAAAAGTTGATAGGGAAACCAAAACTTGTTTTTTTTTAGAAGATCAATATAATAGTTAAGTTTTGTTAGGTTTGTTTTGAGAATGGGGATGAACAGAGAAAGAGAATGAGGCAGAGAAGGAGAGAAAGGAAGAGAGAGAGCATGCGCACAGAATGATATGGAAGATCCTATGATGGAAGATCCTATAAAATAAAATAAAAAATTCCTTCTATTACATCATCAAGGCAAGTGAAAATTTAGAAAAGATATTTTATTTTCTGAGAAAATATAAATCATTCAACTTAGGGCAAAGTGATACAAAACTTGATTATGTAAGCCACCAGGCAATAAATGGAAAAGTTGGTAAAATTTATTCCCTAAGTAGACACCAGACCCAGGCAGTGTTTAAAGGTCAGTCTTACTAATGCTTTAATGAGGGTGGTATATAATTTTTTTTCCAGAGCATAGAGAAAGAGACTGACATTTTCCACACTCATTCTTTGAGGCT
Source organism: Tadarida brasiliensis (assembly GCA_030848825.1). Classification (NCBI taxonomy): domain Eukaryota; kingdom Metazoa; phylum Chordata; class Mammalia; order Chiroptera; family Molossidae; genus Tadarida; species Tadarida brasiliensis. The sequence continues at coordinate 108,273,472 of CM061280.1, read as the reverse complement.
TGTCCATAACTAAGACAGTAAATTGATAAGGACAGATCACACACACAGCACACACATAAACAGAAACATGCGCACTTAGACCCATACATCATGCAGACAATGACAGTTAAGGCAAAAGTTCTGAATACGCATTGAATCTTCTCTGTATTAAGGTAAACATTTTTTATTCTTAGCATATAAGATTGACTCAATATTGAGAAATCTATTAATGTTCATTGTCACATTATGAAACTAAAAGAGAGGGAAAAAGAAAATATTATGCTAAATGAAATGTCAGGCAGAAGAAGCTAAGAACCATATGATTTCATGCATATGTGAGATATAAAACTGAAACTCATGGACACAAACAGCAGTGTGGTGTTGCCAGAGGAAAGAAGATGAGGAGGAAGGGGCCTAATATATGGTGACAGAAGTTGATTTGACTTTGGGTGGGGGGCACACAGTGCAATATACAAATCTTGTAACATAGAACTCCACACCTGAAACCTATATGATCCTATTAACCAGTGTCACCCCAGCAAATTTAATAAAGAAAATGTATTTTATTAAAAATTTCATTATCTCTATTTTAAAAAAGAAGTTAGGACAAATTAGGAATAAAGGGAACTTTCTTAATTTGATTGATCAAATCTATCAAATTTAATCAACACAATCTTTTTCCAAAGTAAAGAATGTTTCCCCATAAAAAAACAGGGACAAAATAAGGTTAGTTCCTATTATTAAATATTACATAGGAAATCCATGAAAATAATATAAAATAAGGAAAATAAAGAAGGAGTATACATATTAAAAAGAGAGAAAACTATCATTCTTTGCAGATTATATGGTTTCCTATGTACAATATCCCAAAGAATTAAATTAAAAAATGGTAATAACTCAAAATTTTTAGATGCTTATATATAAGAAACATATACATACCACCTTTTACTATATACTAGCACTAATAATTATTTTAAAATGAGACTTGGGATTAAATAATAAATGTTATGTACATGAGAATAAATTAATCAAAAGCTGTGAAAAATCTTTATAGATACATGAATAAATCTCTATTGATGGGTTTAAAGGAAGAAGACAAAAACAATGAGAGAAAACATAGCTTTATATGGGAGACCTCCTGAAAGTAAGCTTACCACACTGTCAAAACTATGGCAAAATTCAAGCTCCTTGGCTTAAATGTACTACAAATATAATGATTCTTAATAAAAAGGAAGGAAAATGAAACCACTGAATCTGTGTAAAACAAGTGCAATTTCAATAAAAGAATGTTTTGTACAACTTGATAGGATTCTCAAATTATCTTAAAGGTTATGTAAAGCTAATCCACTATACATATATATTTTCAATGAAAAAATGATTTTTCCACTATGTATAAAGATATTATAAAGAAATATTATTAGAACAGTGTGGTAGTATTAAAAGTATAAAAAATAGAACAATGGAATGGAGTAGAAAATCCAGACACAAACTCATATATATGTTTGTAAATATATCTACCATAAATCTTAATTACCTATCTTACCCCATATATGACAATACATTCTAGGTTAGCTACTTTCAACTGGTGTGCCACAAGAATTTTTAAAACATGCAATAACTGACTATTTAGTCAGTGACACTGGCCTCTCTTCCCTTAGACTGTCAAATAAAAAAATTGAAACCAAGTGGCGGTGTTCAGGTCTGGGTTCATTATCTAGCAAAATTGAAGAATAAGTTCACGAACAATGGGGCAAGTGAAAGGAATGTTTTATTTGAAAGATAGACAGACTGTCCATAGTGGGGAGGGGACCCAAGTGGGTTGCTGGTGAGGCTCCTGTGTCTAGGGGTGGATATATGCCTTGTTAGCCTCTGATTGGTCCTTTCAAGGAATTCTGCCTTAGCAACATCCATACATTTTAAAGCTTATGTTTCCCACCTAACTGGGTTTAACCTTAGGTCATCTAGCTCTAAATTCATATCACCTTTCTGAAAAGAGCATATGTGGCATCACTGATTTTTAAAAAAGCTTGCTGTGCCCGGCTGGTGTGGCTCAGTGGATTGAGAGGTCCCAGTTCAATTCCTGGTCAGGGCCCATGCCAGGGTTGCAGGCTCGATCCCCAGTAGGGGGTGTGCAAGAGGCAGCAGATTGATATATCTCTCTCACATCAATGTTTCTATCTCTCACTCCCTCTCTCTCTAAAAAAATCAATAAAAACATTTTTTTTAATTAAAAAAAATTTTTTTTCTTTATTGATTTTTAGAGGGAGGAAAGGAGAGGGAGAGATAGAAACATCGATGAGAGAGGACATCGACTGGTCGCCTGCTGCATGCCCCCCACTGGGGATCGGGCCCACAACCTGGGCATGTGCCCTGACCGGGAATCAAACCGGCAACCTCTAGGTGCATGGGTCGATGCTCAACCACTGAGCCACACCAGCTGGGCAAAACATTATTTTTTTTTTAAAAAAAGCTTGCCCTGTCAAGTGAATTGGAGCAGATTTGATTAGCAAAAATATATATTGTCTCATAACATTTCCTAGTTGGAAGTGGACAGGATCTGATTTAAAAACAGACATTGATTAGCTGTCCCTGACATTTGTACAGAAACTTTACTCCCAAGGAAGAGACAACTTGGTTTGGTGTGGTTAAGAACAAATAAAGTAGCCCCAGGTATCTATAGGGACCTTAGTGGCTTCCCTTTTTATGATAATTTCAACTTCTCCCAGACTATTAGTGAGAAGGAGGGGAAATGCCCTTGGAGCAACCCTATGCTTGCTTGGGTTTCTTTTCTAAATCCAATTTTGGTTTCCTATAATCCTTTTTAAGGTAACTGGCTTTCTGTAATAGAAACACACTAGTTTCGCAGCAGAACTCTTTCAGCAATCCTCTTGCCTTGCTCCCAGAAACCAGTCGGTATATTAATTGGAATAGGTCAGACTCACGAGCACTATATTCTTTAACATTAAATAAAATTCATTTGCAAACCCATCTGGGTCCCACAAAAAGGAACTATACAATCAACCCCTGTTCCCTCTTGCCTGAAACCAGCCTTTCCGGGTTTTTTGTTATGTAATTGCCTGTGCTCCTTCCAGGAGCTTCTAATTTGCAATCAAGATAAGCTTTTCATTTCTATAAGTCAGGAGTATTAATGGGGGCTGGGAGTTTCTGGCCTTGGAAGCACAATTTCCCATGTTGATTTTAGTTTTCTTTTGAGCTCTGTTGAGTCATAATAAACCTCCACATCTATTGTGTACCGGGTTAAAGCATGATGCCTGTGTGCTGAGCTCCAAGTCCTTGCAAACCTCCCCACATGTCTCAGCCTTCCCTTCCCATGGTCCCATTCCTTACTGCCTAACCTGCTTCTATCTTCTCAAAATGATAACAGCCAACACAGCAATAGCTGTTTGATGTGAATGAATAAAAATTATACCTATATTTTTTGTCAGATCAGTAAGAAATATATTTTTTGGTGTGCTGCAGAATTTTAGTAATTAGTTTATGTGTGCCATGAAATGAAAAAGGCTGAAAATTGCTGTGGATTCTAGGCTTAAATAATTTTTATTATGATTAGATGAAAATATGAGATAATATTTTTACTATTCTTGAATTTGATTTCTTAAATGATACTCTAAATCTCAGAGACATAAGAAAAAGGAGTTAAATTTGATTATATTCAAAGAAACTATTTTTGTCTGATCAAAGCCAGCACAAAATTATGTATAAAGTGGAAGAAAATATTTAGAACATATTCAGCAAAGGATAAACATTGATAATATTATTGAGACATTATTGAATTACAGTAGATAAAGCAGTACAATTCAATTCAATTCCATAAGGAAGAACAATAGACAATCAGTTGAAGAATATGATCTAGAAGAGATCAGTAAAAGTTTTCAAAGGGCTAGTACACCTCTGGAAAGGAGTTCAGTAACTCAGGTAAGACCAGAAATGCATACTCATGTTTGTCTGTCACACAGTAGAGAGTTTTTAAAGATTGGCTATGGAGGCAAGGAGGTGAGGATATGTGGATTCTCACACACTTGGTATAAACTCTGCAGAGGACATTGGCAAAATTTCCTAAAGTTTTAAATGTGTGTGCATTGATCCATAAATTCCAGTTCTGGATATGTACCTTAAAAATCACTAACAGTGTGCTCAGTGATGCATAGGTTGTTTTAATGATGCTCATTGCAAGATGATTATAGTAAACATTTTGACTGAAATGCTGAGTTGTTACTGCGAAGGAATGGTGATTTTACATTTTTACTCCATCTTCATCTGTTCTGTTTGAACTTTTGGAAAGCCTTTCAAAACAATTTTATATCTCAAAATACATCTGAAAACCTCTTATTATCTTGAGAATTTGTTCAAACTGGATAAGTGGAATGCAGTAGATTTCATTGCCTTTCTGTAATTTGTTGCTGGGACTAGGGAAATAAAAGTAGTGAAAATATTATCTAGTGTGCTAGATATTGACATTTATTAAAATGATTATTTAAATGATGCTGTTTATGGAGGATTATTGCAATTTTTGGAAATGTTTTCTGTTCCAGGGAGAGCTTTGTCCTATATTAAGTTTGAGATCTTTTACTTCTGTTAATGTTAGAGGCTGTACAACTAGAAGTCCTGCTAGGGTATCACACACAGAGAATGACTTTTAGGATGGAAATTAGAATGGAACTGAAAACGGGAAATGGTATCTTCGATAAATGAATATTTCTAATTTATGTAGTACATTCTAGAGCTAAAAGAAAAGTAATGAAAATTTCTTTCAAATTCAGATTGGTTTTTCAACCAGTCTAATAAAATTACTACCATCATATCAGTGTTGAGAGGCAGAATAATTTTGTAGACAGAAAACAGGTTTAAGCACTTATTTTGTTTTAGGACGCAATTATATTCTATTCTGACTTGTGCATTAATATTGAAAATTATGTGTCTACAATGTTTAATGGTATTTTATGTTTTTACTATACTATAAGTTTGAGGTGATCATAAATAAATATCACCTGATTATAAATGTAAAGTCATTTGATTTTAAGAGTGAAGTCTAAACAACTCTACTACACACACTCACAAGCATAAAATTACTAAAGGAAAGGCACCTCACTCATCAAGGAAAAACTGAAAGTATAAGTAAGACCAGATGACTACCAAATGTTATTTTGAGTAGTAAACAAAAGAGGAAATATATTTATAAGCCTTTCTGATATCTAGATCTTGAATTATGAAACTTGCATTCACTGCTTTATAAGAACCTAATATTTAATTTATGACTCAGAAGGGAAACGGAGATCTTCCCTGAATTTAGGCTATAGATTTTATAAAACAGTTACCATTTGACCCAGCAACCCCTCTTCTAGGTACTGACCTTAAAAATTTGAAAACTTTCATTTGCAAAGATGTATGTACCCCTAAGTTCATTGCAGCATTATTCACGGTGGCCAAGACATGGAAACAACCAAAGTGTTCCTTAATAGATGATTGAATAAAGATATGGTCCATACATATAGCAGAATGCTACTCAGCCATAAGAAAGATGAAGTACTGCCATTTGTGACAACATGGATGGATCTTGAGAATATCATGCAAAGTGAAATAAGTTAGATAGAAAAAGGCAAGAACCATATGATTTCACTAATATGTGGGATATAAAACTGAAAGCAACAAATGAGCAAACAAACAAACAAACAAAGATGTATATAGCCTCAGACAACAGTATAGTTGTTACCAGAAGGAAGCCGATGGGGGAGTAGCAAAGGCTAAAGAGAGTAAAAATATATGGTGATGAAAGATTTGACTTTAGGTGGTGGGCACACCATGCATTATGCAGATGATCTATCATAGAATTGTACACTTGAAGCCTATATAATTTTTTTAACCAATGTCACCTCAATGAATTTAATGAAAAATAAAAATTAAAAAAATTAAGAGTTCACTTGATTAGGTCAGGCCCACCTAAAATTTTTCTTATAATAATTTTTTTTTCTGGTTAATGGAGAAATAGAATATTTTGACTCTACACAGAAATTTATTCGTTTATGAGAGCCATGATTTGGAGCATTAAAAAGTTCTGGGAATATGATTTGGGAAAAATGTGGTGAGAGGGTGAGAGTCAGCAAGCCATGGGCATGTTAAAAGATATACACAAACGCTCTTTGATGAACACTGTTCTGACTTCAGGCCAAAGTTGCTTGCCTGGCAGCGTCCTGAGTGGTTGGAAGGCCCTGACTCAAGACAATTTATCTGGAAACTTTCTTCTTTTTCACTGGTGTTTCATCTAACATAGTACCCACTGCTGCCTCAACTTGCTTTTGTAGCTTCTTCTTTTCTCTTTTTTGGGAGTTTTGGTTGTAAGTCCTGGTCATCATGTGGCCACACACAATCCTCTCCATCCTTAGCAGAAGGGTCAAAATTCTCATCTCAACAGGGGTCTCCAAGCTACTGCTCAACTTGGTCTCTCTTTTTTTTTTGGTCTTGGGTTGGGTGTAATTCTCCACATTTTTATCTTCTGCCTCTTTCTTACTTTTCTTTCCCCCTTTCCTTTCTATTTGGGTCTCTGGAAGGTCAGGCCCTGCAGCCATGGCCAGTGGCTTGTTCTTTAGTTCTGCCATCTGCTTGACAGAGTACTCCTGGATGGTGAAGCCACTGGTTATGTTATTGGAGGTTTCATTCCCATCTGGAGTGGCGAGGCTGAAATAATCCTTGGGAGTCTTCTTACTCTTTCCCCCGAAATGCAGTCAAGATCTGTTTTGCTCTGAGATGATAGATCCTTTCCTTTTGTGACTTTCATATAATGAATATTGTTTTTGGAGATTTGGACTTTTCTTCAAGGCTGAAAGATTTCTTTTCCTTGTCCTAGGAGGAGTCTGCTGTTTCCAACTCATGGCAAGTCTTCAGTTCAGCCAGAAGCTTGTTGAAATCATCCTGATGAGCAATCCAGTTGTTTTATTATTGATCTTACTTCCAAGTCCCAGGTGGTTATTTTTAACTTGAACTTTAATATGATTTGTGGCTACTTTCTCTTGAACCCCTAAACTATTTTCTTTAGACCACCCATCTTCTCCAGCATCCTCAGGCCAAACTTGGAATCATGCTTACTCCATGCAGTATTTCTTGGATCTACAGGCCACTTCTGCTTCTGCAGATGCTCAGCCAGCATCCGCATGACTCAGAGCCTGAGCAACTGGGACTACCCAGCTGCTGGCTCGAAGAGAAGTTGAAACCACATGTTTGCATGCCAGGAGAACTACAGCTGTAGAATATCTTTTTCTTTTCTTGTTAAAAAAATAATTCATAAATTTATTTATTTTAAATCTATCTTTATTGTTGAAAGTATTACAGATGACCCCCCTTTATTCCCCCATTGAATCCCTCCACCCCTCTCCCTACCCCAGGCCTTCACTGCATTATTGTCTGTGTCAATGGGTTATGCATATATGCATGTAAGTCCTTTGGTTAATCTCTTCCTGCCACTCACCCCACCTTCCCTCTGAGATTCCTCAGTCTGTGCCATGCTTCCATGTCTCTGGATCTAGAATATCTTTTTCATGTCATTAGCCATTTGGGATTTTTCTTTGTTTTACACACACACACACACACACAAACACACACACACATGCACACACACGCATGCACGCACAGAGTAAACATCTATATTTACTGTCTATATATATTTGGTTGATAACTTCCTGTTCCCCCATTTTCACTCTGAGATTCATCAACCTGTTCCATGCTTCCATGTCACTGATCTATTTTGTTCATTAGTTTACTATGTTCATTAGATTCCACAAACAAATGAGATCATGTGATATTTGTCTTTCTCTGACTGGCTTATTTTGCTTATCATAATACTCTCCAGGTCCCTCCATGTCATCTCAAAGGATAAGGGATCTTTCTTACAGCTGCATAGTATTCCATTGTGTATATGTACCATAGCTTTTTTATCCACTCATCTACTGATGGACACTTGGGCTGTTTCCAGATCTTAGCTATTGTAAATAGTGCTGCTATGAACATAGGGGTGCATATATTCTTTCTGATTGGTGTTTCAGGCTTCTTAGGATATATTCCTAGAAGTGGGATCACTGGGTCAAATGGCAGTTCAATTTTTAATTTTTTGAGAAAACACCATATTGTTTTCCATAGTGGCTGTACTGACATCTTTTATTAGATTTATTTCTAGGTGCCTTTTAAATATTATCAATATTATTTTAAAAAATAGGTCTAATTGGTTGTCTCCATTTTCTAATACTGTGGAATGGCAATTTATCACTTGCGAAGTTATCAATATGCTTTAGGCAAAACAACATGTGATAGTGCAGTACTTCTGGCCTAGGAATAGTGGAGAGCTCATACTGCCTGAAGGATATAGATATAACTGTTTGAGAGAATCTGTGGATTCCCATAGAGGAAAGCAGGCAATCCACAGGAGCTTGTGGGAGTGAGTTTGGGAGGTGAGCCAGGGAAATCAGTACTCTGCCCTCACATTTTTTGTCCTCTAGTGTCTTGCTAATCTCTCTCCTTGGCTGAACCCAACTCAAAGCTGGAGGCTTTAGGGCAGCTATGAATTAAGTCCATAAGGGAAAGCCTCTTGGGACACAGAGCAGAGTGGAGAATGACCTAGATTAGATATTGGGGGCACACAGAAGATTTACAGTACTCTTCTATTTGTACTAGTCAGTTTTCCAGAGAAGCAGAACCCATAGGATATAGTTTTGGCTCATGCAGTTATGGAAGCTGAGAAGTCCCATGGTCTGCTGTCTGGAAGCTAGAAAAACTAATGGTGTAGTTTGAAGTCCTGAGAGCCAGAGAGCTGATGATGTAGAGTCTAGTCTGGGTTAGAAGGCTTGAGAACCAGCTCAAAGCTTCAGGCAGAGAGCAAATCCAACCTTCTTTCACTTCTCACTTCTATTCAGGCTTTCAACAGAATGGAAGATGCCCATCACATAGAGGAGGGCCATCTGCTTTAGTAAGTCCACCAATTCAGTTGTTAATATCTTCCAGAAACACCCTCACAGACACACCTATAAATAACATTTAACCAGCTATTTGGTCATCCCTTGGCCCAGTCAAGTTGACATAAAATTAATAATCACAGGAGTTTACACATACTAATTCAATCTTCACAACACCCCTATGACATAAATACTTTTTTTTTTTTATCCTCACTCGAGGATATTTTTCCATTTTTTTGTTCAGATAGAGTGGGAGGGAGAGAGAGGAGGAGGAGAGAGAGAGAAACATCGACGCGAAAGGGACACATCAAGTGGCCGCCTCCCGCACGACCCAACCAGGGCCGGGGACAAACTGCAACTGAGGTACATGCCCTTAGCAGGAACCGAACCCGGGTCTCCCTGGACCACAGGCCGAAGCTCTAACTGCTGATCCAAACCGGCCAGGGTGAGATAAATACTTTTATATTAATCTTATACATGCAGAAATTGAGGTACAGACATTTAAGTAACTTTATTGAAGTCTCACCATCAGTAAGTGGAGGAGCTGGGCTTTTAAACCTGGCTGATTGATTGCCAGATCTATACTCCTAAACATATTCCTCGTATGTTTTATCTGGTTATTGTGTAATAACAGTAATAACATGAGTAAATATTGTACTGTTCTTTCATACTAGATAAAATTTTGATTGAAATTAAATTGAACCTATAAAATAATGTGGTGATAATTTACATATTTATGTATTGTGTCTTTCAAATGGCAGACTATTGCCCTGGCCAGTTTGGCTCAGCGGTCAGAGCGTCGGCCTGCGGTCCAGAGAGACCTGGGTTCGGTTCCCGCTAAGGGCATGTACTTCGGTTGCAGTTTGTCCCCAGCCCTGGTTGGTCGTGCGGGTGGCAGCCACTCGATGTGTCACTTTCACATCAATGTTTCTCTCTCTCTCTCTTCCTCTCTCTCCCTCCCACTCTATCTGAACAAAAAATGAAAAAATGTCCTTGGGTGAGGATAAAAAACCAAAAAACAAACAAACAAAAAAACAAATGGCAGACTATCTATTCATTTAGATTTTCTTTAATAAGAAGCTTTATAATTACCCCTGAAAAGATATTGCACAACTTTGTTAGATTTATTTTTAGCTGTATTTTTGTTGCTATTGTGACTGTTTTTTTTTTTAAATAACTACAAGACTTATATGTGTATAAATTATGTTGTACTTGATCTCTGTGTATTAAGTTCCAGCAAATTTGCTAAACTTTCATGTTCATTATGTAAATGTAACTATAGTTACTTTTGAGTTTCTATCTAGACAATTATCTTCAGTGAATACAGATAATTTTGTGTATTCCTTTTCAATCATTCTATTTTTGATTTGTTTTTCCTTTATATGTGCTACTAGTTGAATACTCCATTATAATACTCAACAGAAACTGTGATAGCAGGTATTATTATCCTATTTATTATCTTAAAAAGTAATATTTTAAAAATTTCACCATTGAGTTGGATGTTTGCTTTTTTAAAAAGTTTCTTTATATACCAAATTTGCTAGTAGATTGTTTTTTTTATAAAATGTATTTAAATATTACTGAAATTCATACAATTGTTTTCTTTAATTCTGTCACTGAGGTGAATTATATCTCTGAACAAAATCTAACTTAAATATATATATATATATATATATTTTCATTTTGCTTGATTCAATTTGTGTCTTACTTTAGGAAATACAAGCAGACAGATGTTCGATTGTAAATTATTGAGAGAGTACTCTATAGGAGGGAAGGGGCCAGAACCAAGCAAGGATGTGGTCCTGGAATACCAGTCCATAGATTTCCTGCCTTGAGACAGGTGGGCTGAATTTTTGTAATTTCACCAGTGGCTGTTCCCAGTAGGGCAGTACATGTGCAAGGCATGTAGATGGCAGGACATGGCCACAACCTGTTTTTGTAAACAAAGTTTTATTTGAACACAGCTGTGCTTATTCATTTATATATTGTCTGTGGCTGCTTGGCATAAGCTAGTAGTTACAATTGAGACTATCTGGCCCACAAACCCTAAATTACTTGCCATCTGGCCCTTTACAGAAAAAGATCGCAAACCCTTTAGATTCATGTTGAGATTGGTCTTTTTTTTTTTTAACACTTTTTTTTTATGGTAACAAGTTTATAATAATTTTGATTATTATATTATTATAATCAAGTGGCTCATTCTGCATTATTCTAGACTTTGGAATATATTGAATAAGTTGGTAAAATTTTTCTTAGAGCTTATAGGTAAATCTTGCTGAGCATGGACTCTTGAATTTGTGGGAAAAAAATTTTTTTAAATATATTTTTATTGATTTTTAGATAAATAGGAAGGGAGAGGGAGAGAGATATATGCCTCCTGCACGCCCCCTACTAGGGATTGAGTCCACATCCCAGGCATGTGCCCTGAGCGAGAATCTAACCAGTGACCTGTTGCTGCATGGGACAATGCTGAATTCACTGAGCCACACTGGCTGGGCTGGAGGAAAAATTTAAAGCTGTAATACAATTTCTTTAACTACTTAGCTATTTTAATAGACTATTTATATTTTTCATATACTTTTGTGTTAATATTGTTTAATAATATTTTTATAAATGTGTTTACGTGAGCTAAATTTTGTTTATTGACATGTAGCTATTTCATCTTCTCAACTTTTTATTTTCTGTAACATTTTTAAAATTTTTATTTATTGATTGATTTTAGAGAGAGAGCAAGGGAAAGGGAGAGAGAGATGGAAACATCGATGAGAGAGAACATCGATTGGCCGCCTCCTGCATGCCCCCCACTGGGGATCGGGCCCACAACCTGGGCATGTGCCCTGACCAGGAATCGAAACAGTGACCTTTTGGAGCATGGATCGATGCTCAATCACTGAGCCACACCAGTCAGGCTATTGTCTGTAACATTTTTAATATCCTTCCTTTTTAAATGTTTTATTTGATTTTCCTACCATTTTGTTACTTTTATTAATCTTTTCAAATTATTAATATTGTTAATTTTCCCTGTTTTATCACATTTTCTTATTTGTTTCTAATTTATTAAGTTGTTCTTATACCTGTATTATATCTTATCCTACTTTCCTTAGATTCTGTTGTTTTTCAAGCTTCTTTAGTTATATGTTTGGATCATAAAGTTCAACCTTTCTGTTTCCCAGTATGAATGCTTGATTTATAGTACTTTAAGAACTTTTTAAAATGTACCTATTTTCTAACTATCTTTCCAGTATGGTTAATTCATTTACCTATGAGATGTTTGAAATATGTTTATAATATATAAATATACAAGCCTTCTCTAATTATCATTTATTATTGATTTTAACTTAATTGCTTTGGATCAGAGAACATTTTGTGTATGATTGCAATTTATTAAAATATTTATTTGCTTCATGATAAAATGTATGGCCATTAAAAAGCGTTTCATGTATAATTGAAAGATTTTGAGATTAGGTGTATTACAATAATTCTGGAAAATTCTCTGCTAATATATCTCTAATTGGATTTCCAGAAGGAGAAGATAAAGAAGATGGAAGAGTATTATTCAAAATATTAGGACTTCTTATTATATTTTTAACTTCTCTTAATATTTAATATATGAACTACCTTTTCCCTCTATTATACATTCTGGATAGTTTTTTCATATATGTCAATTATTAATTTTTCTTTATTTCTATTGAATCTATTGTTTAGCTGATCTTAGAGTATATAAATTCACATTTTATAGTATTTTAAATTTTGAGATAGTCTATTTGACTCTTTTTTGTAATTTGTTTACTTTTATAGGTTCTTGCTGGTATTTTTAATTTCTTCTTTTATTTCTTTAGATATTTAAATTTTTTTTCTATGTGTCTGATGATTCCTACATATGAATTTTACATTTTTTCTGACTTCATCATAATGCCCCATTTCCTTATATACTTCATGGATTTTTAACTATCTGTATAAACTCCTTGCAACACTGTATTTCTGTGGGTATTCCTTGGGGTTACCCACAGGCTTGGGGTAAAGGTTATTTTTCCAGGAGGATTTATGTTTCCTTGCAAGTAGTGTGAAATTGAGCTTCAAATCCACCTGCTTCCAATTAGTGTGTGTTTAGAAATTCCAAGGGGGGACATTTCCCCTCCTCCTATAAGCAAAAGTTCAGTATATGGCATCCACTTAAAAGCTGCCTTCTGAAGTTGCTCACTTCTCTATAGTTCATCTTTCAATTTCTTTTTGGCATTTGAGGATTCATTACTTTTTTTCCCAGTTGAATGATGACTGAAAAAATTATTATGCATTGTTTTGGTTTTCATGGTAGGATTGTTCAACATACTAATGGAAAGGGAATCCTTGATTTGTTTAATACAATGATATATTCTCTTTCCAAATATACCATTTAGTATTTAACATTACATTTCTAAATGAGATTGATATATTATTTTGATTTCCCTTATTATCTTTTAAATGTTGGATTATCAAAATTAGGGTGGGGCATTGCAATAAAATAAAATAATAATAATAAATTATTAACAACAGAAAAAATATTAAGGATATTCCCGTAGCAATCCTTCCTCTATGCTGTACCATTGAAAATTAATGTCAACTATAAAAATGAAGTTAAATAAAAAGAAAATTAAAAAACAGGACATACCCTTTTTAATTTTTTTTTTCAGGTGGAACCCGATCTATAAATTGACTGCGTAAGCCAAAATCATTCCCCTCTTTCCCAGATAATTCTGACGACAGTATCCATTGGTAAACAGGAGAACCCCAGAATTCTGCATCCTAGGCTCCCTGCTTTCTTCCTGGAGCTATCTTATTAAAACCTATGACAATCCACATAATAGTAATAGTTACCATTTTATTGAGACCTCGTGTGATCCTGACACTGCTCAGTATTTTGTATCCATTCAATTTAATACATTTTTTGAGCACCAACTATATACCAGGTGCTGTTCTAGATGTTGGGGATGCAACAGTGGGGAATAAAAAGACACACATCCCTGTTCTCATGTCATTTCATTTCTAGTGGAACAGGACAGAAATAAAGTAAATTGCATAGTATATTAAAAGAAGGTAAGTTCAATAGAAAAAATAAAGCAGGGAGTTCTCTTTCCACTTCAGCCTTAATCTTCTAATGGCTTTTATATTGGCATTCACAAACATCTCTAAGTATTAACCAGGCCCAACACTGCTTAATTTTCAGAGATCAGATGACATTAGCTATGTTGAATCCAAGAACAAAGAGTCCACAGATATAGCATACTAATAAATCCTAGCTCTAATTAATAGTTACACAATTTAGCCCTGGCTGATGTGGCTCAGTGGTTTAGGGCATAGGCCTGTGCACTGAAGGGTGGAGGAGGGTGGTTTGATTCCCATCAAGGGCACATACCTGGATTGCAGGTTCGATCCCCAGCCCCAGTAGGGCGCTTGCGGAAGGCAACAAATCAATGTGTCTCTCTCACATCAATGTTTCTCTCTCTTTGTCTCCCCTTCTCCCCACCCCTTCCACTCTCTAAAAATCAATGGAAAAAATATCCTCAGGTGAGGATTAACAATAACAAAAAAGTCAGAAAATTTAGAAACAAAACTGGGACCACTGAGGCCTAGAACTTCCAGAGCCTTTCATGGATCATGGCAATGCTTTGTATTGGTCTCTCTGTCCAGGAGCTGGTTTGTGGAGGTGTGTCATCTCTGTGCTTCTCACACAAGGTTGACCATTCTTCCCAGGTCACCACATCTTTAACAGCCCGAAGAAATCCATCGTGTACACCCTGACCAGTATCATTGCTGAGATCACCCCCTTCCTGCTCTTCATCATCCTCAGCATCCTCCTGCCTCTAGGCACCATAACCATCCTCTGCATTGACCTGGGCACTGACATGGTAAGGGCCAATTTTTTTTTAAATTACCATAAATTTAGAAACTATATTGGGGGAAATTTTCCTTTTTTCTTTAGAACACCTTTTTCTAGGAAGGGTTTCTGGGTTTGTGGAAGTGTACTCCTTGTCATTTGACACTCACCACAGGTGTTTCATATTAGATGATAGTTGGACATTAATGTCGAACTGTGGGATTCTTCTATCTCACTAGAGATAAGAATTTGGATCTCCACTCATGTGTGACAGAGTCTAGAATTTTTATTTCTCAGAGACCTCTTAATTATTTTCCAACCAGTAGACTGGGTAGGTGACAATTGTCCTTGATGCCTCCCTGTCCCAGAAAGTGTAGTTTTCCAGTCCCCTTTAATAGGTATCTGTTGGCATACAATCCCATTTCCTCACATGAAACTTCATACAGGCATTAAGATCATATCCTCTGTGGGATTACACCTTCAGCTTTGTGCAACCAGGGCCTATTTTCAGGTTTGACAACATCCTGAAGCACCATGGTATCAACCTGCAGAGTTAACACTGTGGTATTTTTTTTTTTAATTTAATTTAATTTAATTTTTATCCTCATCCGAGGACATTTTTTTTCCATTTTTTGTTCAGATAGAGTGGGAGGGAGAGAGGGGAAGAGAGAGAGAGAGAGAGAGAGAGAGAGAGAGAGAGAGAGAGAGAGAGAGAGAGAGAGAGAGAGAAACATCAATGTGAAAGGGACACATCGAGTGGCTGCCTCCTGCACGACCCGACCAGGGCCGGGGACAAACTGCAACCGAGGTTCGTGCCCTTAGCGGGAACTGAACCCGGGTCTCTCTGGACCGCAGGCTGATGCTCTAACCGCTGAGCCAAACCAGTCGGGGCCATTTATTTTTTATATATACTTTTTTCCTTCACTTATACATTTATTTTTTATATATACATACGCCATATATAAATATGTGTTTGTATTCTAACTGATAAAATGGATATTTACCAATAGTGGTAAAATTAAACTAATAGAAACATTTCTGCATTATGATGAGAGCATTATCTCAGCCTGTGCTTACTACTCCCCTAAGGATACTGTTGATCTCATTGTTGCTAGTCCCAGCTGTCTTCTCACAAGAAATTCACATGATAGAACTATATTCACTGACTTTTAAAAGATCTTAATATTCTTTAAAAAACACTATTTATCCAAAGTAAATTAATTGAGATTATTTCATAAGAACAATGATACAAATATTGTATACTTGAAATCTGCTAAGAGAGTAGATCTTAAATGTTCTTAATACACACACAAATGTGGTTACTATGTAAGATAGCGGATGTGTTAACTAACTTGATTGTGGTAATCATTTCACAATATATATGTATATAATATCATCATGTTGTACACCTTAAATATATCAATTTCATTTATCTATGATACTTCAGAAAAGCTAAAAAAAAAGAAAGAAATAAACAATTTTTAACATGGTTGATTAAATCTTGGCTTATATAACACATAAGCCGATATTGGGTATCACCCAATATTTTTCAATAAAGATTCTATAATCTATTGTATATGTATGTTTACTGGCAGAAAACAAAGCCTCAAGAGAGGTTCAACTCATAGTTTTGGATACTTTAATAGTCATTCATGACTGAATCTCTAGGTGACCTCAGGAAGGTGAATTAAAAGCATGTAGATATTTAGATATCAAGTCAACCTCAATCCTTTACTAAAAAAAGCAAATCTATTCAGTATATTTTGAGTGTGCATGCTAAATGCTTTTCATATGAACTACATCTGTTTGGGAGAACACATTGGTGATGGAGTACTAATAAATCAGCTATTCTTCGGAATGTATTTTGTTCTTTGTTGCATTTATAGAAAAATAATGTCCACATCAGGGAACTGATAAATCCAGAGTATTAGTATTTGTCAGGCCATATGTGACATGTTGGGTTCAGTTCTGGGTGCCACATTTTACAAGAATCTTTGAAAGACTGGAATATGTTCAAAGGAAGCTGAGTGGGAGTTGAAATGATGACATATGAAAAATTAGTGAAAATTTTGGAAATGTTTAGCTTGAAGATCAGAACACATAGAAAGCAGATAGAGTGTTCTTTAAAAATTGGAAGGTTTGCCAGGCATTCAGTGCATAGTCCTTGAGCAAATGCCTCACATCATGTATTGAGCATGGGATCCTGAAGGGAACAATTGTGAATAAGAAGTGGATGCTGTTTTCAAGAAATATACAGAATAATTGTAACTCATGTTATAATTGTGTGAATTCAATAAAAAATATAGCTCTGAAAATTGATGAGAGATTATATGCAGGGGGAATTATTAAAACATATGTTAGTTTGCTTCAGATTTCATAACTAGGGACAATGGATTAAAGGAACAAGACATGTATTTTCAAAAACAATATAATGAAGACCTTTCTGATGAGTCTGTTAGAGTTACAGAGAATTTACACTGAGCTAAGCCTTCTATGAACTCAGTATTTATCACTACAATCTTCATAGTTGATGCTATTATTATCACTTTCACAGATGAGGAACCGAAGGCACATAAATTTTATTTTATTTATTTATTTGTTTGTTTTTGTTACAGATGTTGCTCCTTTTTCCCCCATTGACACCCTCCTCCCCATCCCCCCCACCCCATCCCCAGCTTTGTTGTCTATCTCCATTGGTCATGCATACATGCATATAAGTTCTGTGGTTTATCTCTTCTCCCCCCAAACCCCCCTCCTCTGAGGCTTGTCAGTCTGTACCCCACCTCTATGTCTCTGGGTCAATTTTGTTCATCAGTTTGTTTAGTTCATTATATTCCACAAATAAGTAAAATCATGTGATGTTTGTCTTTCTATGCTTGGCTTGTTTTGCTTAGCATAATACTCTCCAGGTCCTTCCATGCCATCTCAAAGGATAAGAGATCTTTCTGTCTTACAGCTGCATAGTATTCCATTGTGTACATGTACCACAGCTTTTTTATCCACTCATCTACTGATGGACACTTGGGTTGTTTCCAGATCTTAGCTATTGTAAATAGTGCTGCTATGAACATAGAGGTACATATATTCTTTCTGATTGGTGTTTCAGGTTTCTTAGGGTATATTTCTAGAAGTGGGAGAAGGCACAGAAATTTTAAATGACTTGCTCAAAGGTCACATAGCTAGCATGTAACAGAATTACAATTTGAATCCAGACAGTTTAGCTCAAGAAAACATATTCTTAACCCCAAAGCTACACTGCCTCTGCAGATAGACCACTGGTCTCCATCACAGGACATTTTCTTGCACAATCTCCATGGTTATCTGTTAAACGTGATACTGTCCATATTGAGAGGATGTTCTAAGTGACTTTTGAGAACTTTCTGATTATTATGAATCTGTGATGCTGCTGAGATAAGCTTATGAGCAATCAGTAGTCATTAGTTTACAAACTAAGGTTAATACATTGGACCTTTATTTTAAGCCAGGTCAAGAAATTCTATCTTTTGATTTGTAGCTGGGATAAATATCTGTATATTCCTATTTCTTGCCAGTTAGTGTTTTTATCTTCTAGACTGCACAACCTTTTCTTTGCTCAATGAAAATCTTGATATTCTACTCCTTGAGGATGTATTTCTTACGACACACAAAAATGCTACATTCCTCATTGTTTGCCAGTGTGTTTTCCTACATTTTCCCTTTGTCCTCCATGAATTAATTGAGGTTTCCAAGAACTGCTGTTCAGCTAGATTCCTGATATTTATCTTCTAAAGAAATTAAAGGAATATGTTTGAAACTGATTAAGCCTGGTTACAACAAAGTTTTTCTTATATATTGATGGACCAGCACTCTTCCAAAGACAAATCATGGAAAGTTTTTGTCTTAAAAGAGTATTTTGTTTTAGCTGTTTGGTGAAGTTTATAAAAAATATTCCATGTGACAGACAGGTAACCGTGGTGGATCCATGTCTCATTTGTCAAAAAGGATGCCCCATCACTACACAGGAAGTTTAGTAGTTTGTTCTGGAGCTTGATGCGATTTTGGTACAGTGCACAACTCCTCTTCCACAATGGGTCTCAATGGAAGAACTTGCTTCCCATTTCAGTGAATGTGAAAGAAGATCATTTCCACAAACTCCCACCACCGCTGGCTACCTGCATCTGTGCTCACATGCCCTGCTTTCTTTTGGTCACTGTGAACTAACTCTTCTCCCAGCGAAAATTAGCACTTCCACTTGTACACTAGATCTGATTTCCTTCTGCCTATTCAAGGACTTTGGTGCAGTCATCTCTCCTCTTTTACGTGACATAAATTTATTTATTAAGACTGGAAAGTGTTAGCAGGGAGCAGGTATGGTAGAGGGTGAAATCAAGGGTTCTCTTTTGGAATATTATGCGAAGTGCATCCCCAATTCAATATCCAAGTGGATGTATCAAATTGGTAGATGCATAAATAAGTCTGGTATACCAGGCAAGTCTCAAGCAGATAGTTTGCAAGTCAGAAGTACATAAATGGTATTAAAAGCCCACAAGATGTGACTTGGTAGGTACAGAAAACTAGAGTGTTACCGATTGAGTCTTAGAGACTTCATAGAGAAGCCAACAAAGCAGAGTGAGTTGGAATGGCCCATAAGGCAGAAAGAAGTGTAATATAATGAAGGACAAGGAAGGGAAGTGTTTCAAGGAGGGAGTGGTCAACAATACTGACTACTACCAAGAAATATATAAAAAATACTAGAAATGTGAATGTTGGATTTAACAACGAGGAAGTCATCTTCCTTTGACACTTGAGTTATTGAGGAGTGATAAAGACACAAAGTCTGATTTTTTTCCAGAAAGATTTTCTATAAAGAGGAAAAGAGAAACTGGATGGTACAAGGATTAGGGGGTAGGGGGTGGGTATCTCTTGTCAAGGGAATGCTAAGGAATGAGTATATTTGGAAAATACTTATAGAATTGACAAAGCAGTGATGGAGTTATACCTAACATTCATATGGCAAACATTGATGGCATTGTTAAAAGTAATACTGAGAGGGCTAAAAATTGTAAGGAAATATAAATATCACACCTAAATTAAGGTATCTTAATAAGTCAATCTCTATAAAATTGACAGCATTTTTCAGAACTATGGACAGAGAAGAGCTCTGAGTAATATTTCCTGGAATAGGTAGACACAGACTGGTTTTCTGCAAGGACATTCAATATTATTGATGCCTCTAAAATTTATCTTTCGCACACCTGTTACTAAGAAATATTATGTCCTTTAATTTAATTTCAGGAAAAGATATATACCTTCTTAGATCAGACATTTACTCCCAAAATTAAAAAAAATTTCACTGGGAGTTTAACATGAAAAATTCATAGAATGGATTTTCTACCACCATTTTCTTTAATGGAATTCCAAGTACTGATAATGAAATAAAACTCCCACTGGTCCATATGTTGGACTACAAAATTTGTAGTGATCACTCCAAACTACTTAGGTTACTGTTTTCTTTTTCAATTTTACATGCAATTATTTACTGATAAAAAACTTTCCCCACTTCATAGGTACAAATTAAAGCCATATCAAACATCATGGGAAATATTAAGATTCAGAGGATTTCAAGGTTAGATGAAAAACTTGTTTATCCTAGTGTAGCTGATTATAAACTTTGATATAATAATCAGGAATTTACACTGTTTCTATTATTAATTAACATTATTGAAAACCAACAATAATGATGATTATTATTGTGTGTAGAACTGTTCTTTGCACATAATAGATGAACAATAAAGATCTGTAATTTTACTTTAAAAGAAGTACTTAGGGTTCATGGCAAGACAGTTTATATTTATTTATTAGGAAACACTGTAATTTATTGCATGTTAGGCCTCTCTAAATAGTGAGCAATTTGAGCTAACCTAAATATTAGAAAGTATTTGTCTTGAATGTACAAGAGGTAGGGTGAAACCTATTTTTATTTACTTATACTTGGAGAGAGAATGCTAAGTTGGGTGTAAATTGAATAGTAAAAGATGAAATTTGATTATAAAAGTGAGGTAGTTACAGAAATATAACAGTCTCTACATTTACTAATTCTGATTTTCCCCCTTTTATCCTCTATTTTTATTATCCATTTAGTCAACCTACCTGGAAAACAAGGCCAGTGTGAGTGCTTGCCCTCCCCTCCAGTCTCCTATCCTCACCTTTAGAATATTTAGGAGGGTAAGACACCCATTTATAAAACACAGATTGCACCAGAGTTTCTAGGAATATTCATTTAGAACATCTGCTGTGCATCTGTGGGTTTAAAAGATGAATATCTGGGAGATGTATATAATTTCTTCTAAACACATTCATTTGGGGAGACAGTTGTCCATCTGTTAAGGTAGCATTAACCATCACAGTGAGCTCTATTTGTTTATACTTCTTTTTTTGACAGTGATGTGAAAGCAAGCGAGCATACTTGCATGTAATTTCTAATATATTTATAGGGAGATACATGATTACAAAATTATCTTAAGCCTGTCCTAACCTCATCTGGGAAAGGAGAAAACAGAGTGATACAGTTTTTGTACTAATACAAGTAATTCCATTGAAAGCTCTGTAGCCTGACATTGATCATTGAATCAAACATCTAAGACTAGTTTGTTTATTGTTTCCTTTATCCTTTTTAGTATGTGTACTTTGGGAAAGTTGTGACAGTTTTCTTAACTTCAGTTACCCCACCTACGAAATGGAGGTGACATACCTGTTTTATCTCTATCTCAGAGTTGTTGTAAGGCTCAAACAAGTTAATTTATGAAAAGGTGATATATAATTTATAAAGCATTAAAAATATAAGGTTCTGTTTTTATTAACACTAGATGGATTTAACTTTTTCTTTATTCTACAAATTGCTTTAAGATGGTAATCTTATAAAGGATGAATTTAAGCTAGTTGGCTTAAATATAGCCATTTATTTATTCTGAGGCAAGTGACATTCCAAAGAAAAGGTCTAGGGTCACTGCATTTTATAAGGGTGAGAACACATTATAGAAGCATCATAAATATTAAACAACTATATAAGATATTTGGAAGTATTTATTGAAATACTTTGCTGTGTCTCTGAAACACCCCTTAGCTTACTTTGAATAATTAATGGATTTTTTTTTAAATACTGACAGTAATGTGAAGCTCATTCATGTCTTTCAAAGCCTTTGGAGTTCCTGGGGGTAAATGAATACACATCTAAAGAAGTATCCTTTTTCTTAAAAAAAGAAAGTAATTCATACAGTTTTCAGTAAGTCATCACGCTGTAAGTTAGAATATTTCTTTTTTTTTTTTGTCCCAAGGTAAGGTTAATAGGGATATGATATGCAGGAAAAGAAAAGCAACAATGACTCACTTATTCATGACCCCACATATGAGTGCAGATTCACTGGGACAAGTTATCTTCTCAAGAAAAGTTGCTCGCTGCTTGGAATAAAGATGGCATTGAAGCTTAACAGAAAAGATTGATTTGATTTTCTCTGATCAAAAAGTCTTCCTTTCCATGCTCCACAAATAGATATCAATTACATATTAGTGCAAATGCCATTATTTTGTTATTGCTAAATTGCAAGTAATAAGAAATTTAACCAATGTAGCATAGAAAGAAGGGATTCTAAGATGCGAAGCAGCTTTTTCTAAAGGGAAAAAAGCGACCAGAGTGAATGAAGAAAAGCTTGAACCCTCAAACAAGTGACAATTTAATTATGCACCTTAGACATGGAAGTGATGAAGCTCTGGAAGAACTCTCAATGGCTAGTTTAAATCCCTGCCTTTTGACTATGAAGTATGATATATTATTCCAGTATTATAAGTAAGGTAACTTATCTAAACTAAGATGTGACTAGAGTCTCAAGATCACAAATTAAGTGGTGGAATGTAAAGTGGTGAAGAAATCAGCCCATTGATGTTTAGAGAGAATCTGAATGCAATAGTTGGAGAAATGTAGTATAGTGTCAACAAAGGGGCATTTAAGGTTCTGCCCACGGGCAAACAGCCCCCCCCATCCTAATGTTCTACTGGACACGTATGAGGAGCTCTATACATGTATGTTATTGGCTCCCTTTCAAATTAGCTTTTGAAGCTTGCTTACTTATGATCTGTGTAATTCCAACCTCCCTCGTGCTGAGTATTTGGAATCTCCAGTCCTGGTCTGACTCTCAGGAGAGATTCCCTTCCACTGTTGACCACCAGGCAAGTATTAGAATGAGTCTCTGGCCATCCTTCTGTGTGTAATAAAACCTGTGGTTTTGGTGTGTTAAGGATTGGTATATAGTGGGTTCAAGCCTCTGGCTGGAACAATTGATCTCTCCTTTCTTCCTACAATGCAATTTCTTTTCTTTTCTTATATACATGGCAACAACATTTATTATTTAAATAGCTTTATTGTGGTAAAATTGATATACAAAAAGCTGCACATATGTAATGTATATAAGTTGATTGTTTTGGCCATATGCATACATTCATGAAACCAGCACCACAATCAAGGGGATAAACATACTCATCACCTCCAAAAGTCTCCCTGTGTCCCACATTTCAGTGGTGAGAACACTTAACATGAGATCTGCCCTCTTTGTATGCAATGTATTTTCTTAACGTTTTTATTTTGGATTTACAGAAAAGTTACAAAGATAGTACAGACAGTGCTCACATATCTTTCAGTCAGTTTCCCTAATGTTAACATCTTACATAACCATCCATATTACATTTGTCAACACTAAGAAATTAACATTGATACAATTCTATTAACGGTCGTTCACAGACTTTATCCAGATTTCACCAGTTTTTTCACTAATGTTTACTAATGTCTGTTCTAGGTTCAAAGGGATGATTTTAAAAGTTAAGTTTCATGATGTATCTCCTTTGCTCAAAACCCAACAATGGCTGGATACTGCACTCAGAATAAAGGCCTATATCACATGGTGGACTACAATGTACTACATCCTCTTCTCTACAATCAGTTATCTTTCCGGCCATTTCTCTTAACTCTTCTGCTTCCCACCCACCTTTGTCCCTATGTTGCATTTACAATTGACCTTTTTGCTGTTCTCTAAATATGCCTTGTATACTCCTGCTTCAGGCTTTTGCATAGAGGCTTCCCTCTGCCTGTGGCACTCTTCCTCAGTAATTTGTAAGGCTAACTCTCATCCCCTTCAAATCTTTGTTTATTTTCCATTTAAAAAAAGTGTTTTTTTATTGATTTTTTAGAGCGAGAGGAAGGGGGAGAGAGAGAGAGAAACATCAATATGAGAGAGATACATCGATCAACTGCCTCCTGCACGCCCCCTACTGGGGATCAAGCCTGAAACCTGGGCATGCGCCCTGACCAGGAATTGAACTGGGACCTCTTAGTCCATGGGACGACGCTCAATCCACTGAGCCACACCAGCAGGGCTATTTTTCTTTTTTACTGAATTAATTGAGGTGACATTGGTTAATAAAATTATCTAGGTTTCAGGTATACAATTCTATATCATCTGTCCATTGTATTGTGTGTTCATCACCCAAGTCAAGTCTCCTTCCATCACCACTTATCCCCCCTTTATCCTCTTCTACCTCCCCATCCCCCTTTCCCTCTGATAATCACCATACTGTTTCTCTGTTTAAATGTCACTTTATCAGTCATTCCTACCCACAACTTTCAATCCCTCCCTACCCTGAACTCCCCATTCTTATTCTTGCATTTACTTATCTCTAAAGCACTCATCTACTTTTTAAAGTAAACTTTTTATTTTAGAATAGGTTTAGATTTACAGAAAAGTTGCAAAAATAGTACTGACAGTTCCCATATACCCCATATCCAGTTTCCCTATCCTTAACATCTCACATTTTGATGGTACAACTAAGAATCCAACATTTATACACTAAGATAAACTCCATACTTTATTTGGAGTTTGTTACCTTTTTCCTAATGTCCTTTGCCTGTTCCATGATCACATTGAGGATATTGCATTACATTTAGTCATGTCTCCTTAACTTCCTCTGATGTATGACAGTTCTTCAGACTTTGTTTTTTTTATGGCTTTGACAGTTTTGAGAAATGCTCATCAGATTTTGTAGATTACCTCTCAGTTTGGGTTTGTGATATTTTTCTCATGGTTAGACAGGGGTTATGTGTTAATGGGAGAAAAACCACAGATGTAAAGTGCCATTTTCTTTACATTATATCTAGGGAACATTCTGTTGAGGTGACTTATCACTGTTGATGTTGATCTTGACCAGCTGGCTGAGGTAGTATTTGTAAGGTTTTCCCACTGCAAAGTAACTCATTTTTTTTTTCTTTTTTGCATACTACACTCTTTGGAAGAAACTCGTTTTATGCAGCCGAGACTTAAGGAGTGCAGAGTTATGTTCTACCTCCTTGTGTGTGGAGTGTCTATGTAAATTATTTGGAATTCTTCTGCATGGGGGATTTGTCTGTTCTCTCCCATTTGTTTATCTATTCGGTCATTTATTTATGCCAGTCTAGACTTACAGAAATTTATTTTATACCTTGGGTTATAATCCAGTGCCACTGTATTTCTTTTGTTGCTCAAGTTTTCCCAGCTTTGGCCATTGGGAGCTCTTTCATTTAGCTTCTGTGTTCCTTTGACATGCCCGAAACTTTTGTTTTATAAGTATATTTCCTTACTCTCTGGCACTACAAGATGCTCCAGGCTTATCTTGTGCATGAATTCTCTGCTTCTGCCCTACCATCAGCCATTTCCTCAAGAATCCCTGTTTTTTTGTTTCGTTTTGTTTTTTAATTGGAGAATATTATTAGAAATCAAGATCTGGCTGCTGATTATATTCATTGTTACTGGGATGTAATTGCTTCTAGGCCCTCTAGTGAGCACAACTAAGAATATATGTATGTGTATTTATATATTTTCACCACTTTTTTGTTGTTTTCCACATACAGATCTTGCATATATTTAGTTAATTTTATACCTAAGTCCTTTATATTTTGATATTATAAATGGTGTACATATATATATTTAATTTCAAATAGTATTTGTTCATTGCTGGTATATGGGGAAGCTATTGACTTTTGCATATTTACCTTGTGTCGTATGCCTTCCTAAGCTTGTACATTAGTTCCAGGTTTTTTTTCTTTCTTTCTTTTTATTTTTAGTAGGTTCTTTGGAGTTTTCTCAATAGACATTCACATCTTATGCAAATAAAGGCAGTATTATTTCTTCCTCTCCAATCTGTATAACTTTTAATTATTTCTCTTGCCTTACTGCACTAGTCAGTATTTCTAGTACAATGTTGAGTAAGAGTTCTAAGGGAGGATATCTTTGCCTTGTGCCTGACCTAAGGGAGAAAGCATTCAGTCTCACCATTAAGTATGATGTTAGCTGTAAGTTTTTCATGCCTTCCCTTTATATTAGTTTAAGACATTTTCCTTCTATTCCTAGATTTTTGGAAATTTTTATCATGAATGGGTATTACATGTTATTTACTACTTTTTTGCATCTGTTGGTATGACTGTGATTTTTTTCTTTAGTCTATTAATATGGTGAAATAAATTGATTGATATGAACCCCACTATACCATGGTGCATAATTCTTTTTATACATTGTTGAACTTAATTTTCTAATATTTTATTGAAGACTTTACCTCTGTGTTCATGAGATGTAATAGTCAGTTGTTTCCTTTAAAGTCTTGCATGTCTTTCTGTTTACATTATGAAGATACTGCTGGCTTCATAAAATGAGTTGGGAAATGTTTCTTCCCTCTTCTATTTTCTGGAAAAGATTGTGTATTATTAGAATTATTTCTTCTTTAAATATTTAGTAGAGTTCACCAGTTAAGTCATCTAGGTCTGGCATTTTGTGTGTAGACTTTTAGCTACTAATTCAATTTGTTTGGTAAATATAGGTTTATTTAGGTTATCTATTTCTTAATTGAAATTTGGTTGGTTGTGTCTTTTAAGTAATTGGTCTATTTCATCTAAGTTACTAAATTTGTAGGCATAGGGTTGTTCATAGCATTCCTTTATTATCCTTTTAATGTTCTGCAATTAGTAATGATTGACCCCTTTTTTATCACTGATATTGACCCTTTGTATCTTTGCTCTTTTTAATTTTTTTGGTTGGCCTTGATTGCTTGAGTTTTATAAATTCTATTGATCTTTTCTTTGGCTGCTTTAAAAATGTTTGTCTTCAGTTTTCTGAGATTGAATATGTGTGTGTGTGTTGCATATGTCCTGCTTTGTGCTCTGTATTTGTCACTAAATTTAAAAAATTTTTAGCCATTGTTTTTTCAAATATTAATTTGGTTTCATTCTCTTTTTCTTCCTCTAATATTCCAATTTTGCATATGTTGCACTGTTTCTATTGTCCCACAATTCTTGAATGTCTGTTCTTTTGTTTCATGTTTTATTCTCTTTGTATTTTAGTTTGGGAAATTTGTATTAACCTTTCTTCAAGGTCACTGATTTTATCTTCAGCCTTATCAAGTCTACTCAAAGAAATTCCTGAAAGGGATTTTTCTTTTTGCTACCTTGGGGTTGTTGTTTGTTTTTTCTCAAATTTCTTTTTGGTACTTTCTCATAGTTACCATCTTTCTGCTGGTTTTGCTTTATGTCTACCTTTTCTGTTAGATCCTTAACATATTAACCATAGTTATTTTAAATTATTTGTCTGATAATTGTAACATTGATGTCATTTCTACGTCTGGTTGTTCTGAATGCTTTGTGTCTTCAGACTGTTTTTTGTTTTGCTTTATTTTGTTAGTTTTTGGCATACTTTGTACTATTTTGCTGTAAGTCAGACATGTTGTACAGGATGTTAAATACTAAGTTAAATACTGAGACCCATAATGTGAGAATTTATTTTAATCTGGCCAGGAGTTGGGTTGTATTTGGTGTTTCTTGTATTACAGGTACCAGAGGTTTCAAATTGCTCCAGTGTCCTTGTTTTTGTCTCCCATCTTGCCTTTAGGGCTTCCCTTTGTATTGCTTCTCAGAGAGAGTTTGTCTCTTTTGTTCTCCCATCTGCAATCCACTATTACTGTTCCTGGAGGCTTATTATGGTAGTGGTAGGGTGTGGAGGAGGTCATGTTTTCTCTAGTTGTCTGATTGAATTTTAGTGTTTGGAATATACTGTGGACCTGTGCCTAGGGGATGTGGCTTTCACAAGTGTTTCTTTTCCTTCTCTAGGCATACAGCTTTTTCAACCTGTGCTCTCTAATCCTTCCCATGCTGCAGTGCTTGTCATCTAGTGTCCCCAGTCTATGTAATTGAGGTCCTCTCCTCTGTACAGTTAATCTTTTTTTTTCATTTAATTTACACAGAGAGGCTGAAGCAGCCAGTGTTCCCTTCACCCAGCTTGAATGGGATTTCCCTGATGGGAACTGTCAATTTCAGACCTCCTGGAGTTTAAGTCTTTTGTTCCCTGAGAGAGAAGAGTCTGGGTACATTTCACAATGACTACTTTTCTCCTCTATAAGCTAGGGCCATTTGGTGGGGGCAGGAGGGTAGATTACTCAGGATTCTTCATTCTTGGAAAGCCTAGTTCCTATAGGAAAATCATATAAATGTGTGGGCCCCTCCACAGGACTTCAACTCCTAGGAGCTTCTCACTCTCATGATAGCCCATACTCAGCCTCAGTCAGTGGTTACTTGTCTTCTTCTTGTTACATTAAAATTGTTTTTTTAATTTGCAGTTTACATTTAATATTATTTTGTATTAGTTTCAGGTATACATCATAGTGGTTAGACAATCATATAATTTACAAAGCACTCCCCTTGATATTTCCAATACCCAGCTAGCACCATACATAGTTATTACAATATTATTGACTGTATTTCCTATGCTGTACTTTATATCCCTGTGACTATTTTGTAACTGTCAATTTGTACTTCTTAATCCCTTCCCCTTTTTTAACCAGTCCCTCAACCACCTTCCACTCTGGTTACTTGTCTTCTAATTCAGATTTGACTATTCTCTGAGATTCAAATATTCATTGTTCAAAATCACAGCATGTGACATCCACAAAATATTTACCCAAGTCGTTGAATTAGCTGTTTATTATAATTTAAGTTGGGAATTGAAATTAATTGAGGAGATTATTTCTCCCATTCCTTTCTGTTAGATTATTGTTCCCATCCCTTTTATGTTAGAAATTTTCAAATTGATTTTGGCTGTATGACCCACTAGAGGTCATTCAGAGTTCATGACATAGCTGAAGGTCTGGTTAACTCCTGATCTACTAACTGTAGGATTGAATAAAATGCACATTTCCTGCCATTCCCATTCATAAAAGTTGTAATTTTAAGTAAACTTATGTTTAACTCTTTTTATCAGCCTTCTGGTGTACTTAGTACTAGTTATTTTAATAAAGACATCTTACATTTAGATAAAAACACTTTTATGTATGTTCTATTTTTATCCTTTCATTGATTCAGTCATAGGAATTATTATTTACAGTGAGTTTTGAATTTCTACAGGAATTCAAAAAAGGTAAATGATTTGTTCAAGCACATGAGAATTAACAGAGGAAACATCAGGACTAAAACTCAGTTCTCATAGTTTTAAACCTCATACAGACTCCTCCACTTGAGAAAACAGCTGCCCTTAGCATGATGCTGACAATTTGATGTAACTGCCTGAACTATTCTTAGTACAAAAGAATGCACACCTGCTTCTCAGTTTTGCAAAGTGTGCTTCCCAGGGCAGTCTCCTGCACAAAGTGAGTGCTCAAAACTGCTGCCCATCAATCAGCTTGCACCTTTTATGTGCACTTAATTTTTAATACTGCACTGTTAAACACAATAGGAAGAAGTAAGAACATATTTTGTAATATTTAATATTTTGGTTTTTTTTTTTTTTTTTTTTTTTTGGAGTAGTAGGTGAATATTTATTACAGTTAACTATGTACACCAAGATTTTGTTACTTGGTTCGGACATACTCTTCCTTTTGCTCTAACATATCATTTGCTTTTCTGCTATAAGTTTGCTACCTCTGTTTTGAATTGTGGTAAATTGTAAACATAGACAGTTACTTTCCAGGACTGGAAAAACGTTAAGGAAAGGTATCATGTCATATTCATCATTGTATGCATAGGGCTTAATAAAGTGGCTTACTCAGCATGGATATTCACTAATGCTGTGGTTTGGGGGGAAATGTATTGGTTTGTTTATATTTAGAAGATTATATTAGGTTTTAATTCTTAACAGAATGCTTCTGACAGTACAAGACCCTTTCAGCCTTAAATGCTCCACTTAATTTTTGCTCAGGTAAATTCTTGGGCAGTAGCAGGGAAAAAGGATGGTAACCTTAAAAGTCCAGTGCTTAAAACAGGGCCTGGTAAATATTCAATAAATGCTAACTGTTACTCTGAACTACCATTATTATTATCATAGATCTCAGATAGTGCTGAGCCTTTCCTGCTAACTTCAGAAAGTCTGCCCAGTAGTACAGTGGTGGGGTTCCCTCTCTCTCTGTTGGACACGTTTGCTTCACACTGGTGCTTTGTGGTCTGGCGCTGAGCAGAGTGATGATGTAAGAAATTTTATAGCCCCTAACATAGAGAAGATTTCTCTACATGAGCAGAATAATAGTATTTATTATGCAACACTTTTAAATAACCACCAAGGAGCATTAGAATTGGGTATTTGTGTTCAGTAATTCAGTGTTCAGTATGTTGTAGGCTATGTTGGTGCAAGCTGGCAGATGAACTCATTTGATGCCAAAATTTAAAGGGAAAAGATAAACGTGGAGTTAAAATATTGAGAAAATATTAACATTTTTTGCAATTCTGAATTTAGTCATGAACAGCTTCAGTCCGGCTTACTGGAGCCTACATTGAAATCTGTGTGTGGGGGTGTGTAACGTGGCCCTATGTGGGTAAGTGTAGACTATTTGAAATATAAAAGTAGATATATTTTATTCAACATATGTACATCAGAGAAGTGAATCAGCTAATTATGTGGCGATTGTGGATAATTGAAGGTGGGTGATGGGGCCTAAATTTAGTGTGAGGGGGTGGAGTGTTTTTAGTAATATGACTTTTTTCCCCCTAAACTGCCTACAGAGCAGATTTAACATCTATCCCAAAATACTCTCAGCAGTAATTTGCAGAACTATCAGAAAAACCTGATAGGTTAACAAATTGACAGCAACATGATTTTTAAACTTTATCACTATTATTTATTTAATTTTCAAATTTAAACTTGTAACTTATCAACATTAAGTTATGTGGTCCAATTATTCAATGGGCAGTGATCAGAGGGTCTTTTTCTCTATAGCATTTATTTGTATTGAAAAGAAAATTTACAATACACATGAAAGCATTTTTTTACATCCTTTTGAAAGCTCATTATTAAAGTTTGGCTGTCTGTTCCTCACACTTGTCCTGGAATTTAATGGTTTAATTATGTCACCGATCAATTAAATCTATACTAATACTCCTTTAAAGAATCCCTAAAATCCTCAGCAATGTTGAAAGGACTGATAGGGCAAAGGGATTACATACTGACCCAGGAAGCATAGTATCTGTATTTTGTATGAAGCATTTCAAGGGGAAAAGTTAAAGCCAATGCCTTTAATTATGTTAACTAGATGTGTATAGATCATGAGGTAATGAAGAACAGGATCTGTAATCTCTACCAAAACATTTGGATGATATAAAAAATGAGGTCCCCAGGTTAAGCATACTGCCAAAAGAACAGTTATTACTTTTTCCCCAGCCAATTTAACAAAAGCATTCTTATTTAAAACACACACACACACACACACACACAC
This sequence comes from Tadarida brasiliensis, assembly GCA_030848825.1. Taxonomy (NCBI): domain Eukaryota; kingdom Metazoa; phylum Chordata; class Mammalia; order Chiroptera; family Molossidae; genus Tadarida; species Tadarida brasiliensis. The sequence continues at coordinate 108,241,942 of CM061280.1, read as the reverse complement.
ACACACACACACACACGTTTTAGTAATAATTCAGTACAGAAATATTGTTCTAGCAGGTGTCCCAGGTTATGCAAATTTATAAACACCATGTGTGGCTTCTGAGGCACATTTAAATTTCTAGGAGGAAAAAAGAGTTGAATTCAATTATTTAAAAATACTCCACTTGTCCCTAAAGTAGCAGTTTTACTTCATGAATAGTGTGGATGGGCCCTGGAGACACAATAGAACTAATTTTATTGGTAGATTAGCTTCAAATTTGATGATTGCAATCATTCCCAAATTGGGACACCTTCAAATAATGAGTAAGGAGTCAAGAGGATGGAATTAGAAGAAAGCTGGGGAGTGAAAACAGTGGTTTTCGACACTATTTAACTGGTAAGTACAATTAATCTCAAGGCCAGGAAGTTCTTTCAAAGTACACTATGGTATGTGCCAAACTGGAAATTGGAGAATCAAATGTGATGTCCTCTGTGTGCCCTTTCTGTTCTTTGAAACTAGAGCTATAAAAATATTGGAACTGCTACACCAGGCGGAGAATTGAAAGGTATAGCATGATTCAGAATCCTCCCATGGGCAGTTCAAAATTGGCCTTCAGATTTTTCTCCAGGTACATATCCTTCTGTAGGATTGTGGTCATATATATATATATTTTAATTTTTTTTCAATAGAATCTGAAATGGCTTTAATTATAATTCAGGTACATGTTCTTCTAAAAAGTCTGGATAGACCCTAGTAAGAGTGACGGACATATTATAATTACAAGTCAGCAAATATTTAGTAATCACTTTTTATGAATAGGGAGGAGGTAAAAATCTAATATTTATGGAGTGTTGAAATCATACTGGGTCTATCCTAATAAATTCTACATATACCATATTAATTACTCCTCACAGCAACCCATGGAGACCTGAATATGGGTCTGCATTTTGACAGTTGGGAAAAAATGAGGTTGAGAGAGCCACAAGCTAAGAATCAGGAGCCATTTTTAGTGTGATATAATATAAGCAGCCCACCACTGTCCTCAAAGAATCTGTGGACTGATTGCAGGGAAGAGACACAAATATTTGAAATAAGAATTTATGTATGTCAGGGTAGACATTTTATTGACAGGGAGTTCTTGGCATGTCATCTGGCATATAGTATTTATACTGTATATGGGAGAAACAGGAATTCACAAAGTATTGTCCTGATGTTCATGAAAGATGCAATGAACAAGGGATTCAAATTCGACAAAGGGTCCTTGAAAACTAGTAGAATTTATCTAAACAGAGAGAATGTGAGAGGCATTGCTAATGGTGGAACACTCATGTCCAAAAGCCCATAGATGGATAATCAAAAGTGGGTTAGAGAATATTGTGCTAAGCAAAATAAGCTAGTCAGAGAAAGCAAGTATCACATGATCTTACTTGTTTGTGGAATATAATGAACACAATAAACTGTCTAACAAAATAGGTCCAGAGACATGGAAGTAGTGAACAGACTGACGGACGTCAGAGGGAAGAGGGGTGGGGGGACAGGAAGAGATAAACCAAAGAACTTATGTATATATATGCATATCCAATGGACACAGACAACAGTGTGGTGAAGGCAGGGGGTCAGGAGCAGGGAGGGGGATGTCAGTGGGGGCGGGGGACAACTGTAATACTTTCAACAATAAAGATATATCAAAAAAAGTAGGTTAGACAGAAAATGGTTGATTGGTGTGACTGTAAGAGTTTACTGGGAGGAAAAGCAAAAAGTAAGGTTAAATTTAGTCTATGTAGATATTATATTTCAGCTCGTGTTATACTTTGTTTAGTACTGTATAGTAAATGTAGATGAATCAACTGAGGTATGCTATTAATCTGACATGGAGAAACAAGAGGGGAAAGGGATTATGGACCTGAGAGAGGAGACAGTGTGGGTGATGTCTATAAAAATTTTATAAACCAGGTATTTTTGCTGTAGATTTAAGATTGGGAGATTTTTTAATATGGTTGTTATGTTATGCATCTAGTTAAACTTATTCAATTTTATCTCCTTTATTAGTTTCATATTAGCGCTCTCAAAAATTGCCATGGTATTTTAAAACAAAACAAATTTATAATAATATAATTTTGAAGGGAAGAAATTTGAAATGGCACTCACTAGGGCAAAATTAAGGTGTTGGCAGAGCTGTGTTCCTTCTTGGAGCTCTATGGGAGAATACATTTCCTTGTCTTTTCCATCTTCTAATCTACAAAATGCCTGCACTCCTTGGCTGATGGCCTCCTTCCAGCAATCACTCTGACCTCTGCTTCCCTTTCACATTTTCTTTTCTGACTCTGACCCTCTTGCCTCCTTTTTCCCTTATAAGGAATCCTGTGATTACAATGGGCCCACTCAGATAATGTAGGATTGACCTTAATCATATCTGCAAGTCCTTTTTGCCATATAAGGCAACATATTCACAGGTCCCTGGGATTAGGACATGTACATCTTTGGGTGGCCATTATTTTGCTTGTCATACCACCACATGGCAAAAATACACACCACTTCTTTAGATTGATCTATCCATCTATTCATCCATCCATCCATCCATCCATCCACCCATCCATCCATCCAACCAGCCATCCAGCCATCCATCCATCCATCCTAAATGGTGAAATGCAGTGCATGTATAGATGTAAACTGACTGTTCTCTCTGTCTTGACTGTGTCACTTTGAACATTCATTAAACCCTTTGAACCTCAACACTAGCATTTGAAAAACTGAGGTGTATTTACCCATCTCTAAGTTCTGTTGTAGAGGTTAATGAGATAATGTAGGTGAAAATATATAGAGCAGTACCTATTACAAGCTATTAACAAAAATAGTAATGATAGTAATAATGGCATTCTGTACTGAAGCACATAATATTGGCCACAAATATAGTCAATTAATTTATGACAAAGGAGGCAAGAATATACAATGGAGATAGAGTAGTTACTTCAATAAATGTTGTTGGGAAAAGTGGACAGCCACATGCAGAAGAATAAAACTAGGGTGGTGGATACCAGTTGCCGGAGGGTGGGGAAAATGGAGAGATGTTGGTCAAAGGGTGCACACTTCCAGTTATAAGATGAGTAAATTCTGAGGACTAATGTACAGCATGGTAATTATAGCTAATAATACTATAAAATATACTTAAAATATGCTACAAGAGAGTAGATCTTAAGTGTTCTCAACACACACACACACACACACATGTGAAGTGATGGGTATATCAATTAGCTTGATTATGATGATCATTTCACAATGCATATGTATATCAAAAGATCATGTACACATTAAATTTTTGGCAGTTATGTCTTAATAAAGCTGGAACATTAAAAAAATAAAGTATATTATACACCAAAAAAGATACTTAGAATTGGCAGGACACAGCCCCTGATGTGGAGGGCTAGTTAAAGAGATGCAGGAATAAATGACTTTTATTTTTGTGACTGTGGTACCATTACCAGGTTGAAGAACACAAAGTAGGAAAAGGATTGGCTGAAAGAAAGTGAGGTGTCTGAGGTAGTAAATATGAGACCCCTCCAGGATATCTACATAGGAATGTTCATTAAGCAGATAATGTACTAGGGTCGAGCTCAAGAGAAAGATCTGAGCTCACGATAGACATTTGAGAGTCATCGACATACATGGTGGTGAAGCCATGAACATGAATGAGATTGAATAAAGAATGTGTGTATAGTGACAGAGCCAAGGACAGAATAATTTAGCTAATGACCCTTTAGGTGGAGGTTAAGCTAGTGAGGCCTGCTAAGGGAACTGTAAAGACATAATCAGAGAGGTACGAAGAAAATTATGAGCTATTGTTTTTGAGAAGGTTTCAAATAATGTTTTAGACTTGAAGGTCATTACAGTTTTAGGTGTGGCAAGGTCTAATTTGAGGGTGAGTACCCAGGAAATCAAGAAGCTTGGTGAGTAGGAAATTGGATGGAAATCCATATGGGCATGGAGGCCCTCCAGGATGATGCTGGAGATTGGCTTAGAGAACAGAAGATTACTCAAGTTCTGAAATCTATACCAGGTCAAAGAGAATGGTAGAGGCTTATTTATATGTATCAGAAAGCATTTTTGTGCATTAAAGGGTTGCATATTTCCCTTGGAGTTGTTACAAACATATTAGTATTTATTTCACATTGGAGGTGATGAAAACTAATTTTCTCCTGGGGAGAGCAGAGAGAACATGAGAGAAGCAACATTCTTTGTCTAGCCATTGGAAGACATCCTTTTATTTCTCCAAACCTATCATACAGTTTCATACCTCTGTACCTCCAGACCTATTCTGTTTCTACCGTTCCTTCTCCAGGTTTATTTACTAACTAATTATTTTTTGTTTACAGATTTTTAAATTTTCAGACAAAATTTACATATGTTGATGTTCACAAATATTAAATATACACTTGTTGAATTTTGACAAATGCATGCACCTATGTAATCCAAACTCCTATCAACATATAGAATATTACCATCACTGAATAAATACCCTCATGCTTCTCAGTCAGATCCTACACACACACACCCCAGAGGAAACTACTGTCTTGATTTTTTACAACCACGAATCAGTTTTGCCTGTCTGGAAATTAATACTATGAATAAATATGTTATTTTATAAATAGACACCTGGACAATTTCCAGTTTGGACTTATTACAAATAAAGCTCCTATAAACGTTCATGTAAAAGTTTTTTTGTGGATATTTGTGTTCATTTCACTCAGGTTAATAGCTAGGAATGGAACTACTGGGTTGGAGTGTAGGTGGGTGTTTGGTTTTATAAGCATCTGTCAGAACTTTTACCAAAGTAGTTGTACCCCTTTGCACTGTCATCAGCAATGTATGAGAGTTGTGACTGCTCCATGTCCTTGCCAATACTTGATATTGTCTGTTTTATTCATTTTAACCATAATGGTGGGTGACTCCTTGGGGTTTAATTTACATTTTTTGAAGACTTATGATGTTGAGCATCTTTTTATGTGTTTATTGGCCATTCAGTTTCCTTCTTTTGTGAAATATCTGCCTAAATCTTTGCCCCCCCCCCTTTTTTTTTCATTGGGTTGTCTTTTCATTGTTGAGTTGTAGGAGTTTTTTATATATCCTGGTTACCAGTTCTTACCTGACAGATGTTTGGGACTATTATCTCCCAGTTTGTGGCTTACCTATTTTTAAAATATTTAAATATTTTTATTTCATGAAAATTTTATCTTTAAATGTTTAAAATATATTTATTTAAAATTTTTTATTGTAAGAACATTTAACATGAGATCTACCCTCTTAACAAATTTTAAGTGTACAATGCATTGTTGTTAACTATAGGTAGAACATTACACAACAGATCTCCAGAGCTTATTCATCTTGCTTAGCTGAAAAACTTATGCCTAACGATAGACCAGTGTTTAGAAGATGTAATCTAAAATATCATTACCCATGCAAAAATTAAGACTCTTATATAGCCAAGTGTGTATCATCCTCTTCAAAACATCCTCTTCAAAACTCATCCTCTTAAGAGACTATTCCCTATTCCTCTGGCCAAAATATTCTTCAAGCTTCTCTTTGGTTTTATAGAATTGTCTTCGAATTATTATTTATTCTTTTTTTTTATTGAGGTGTAATTGATAAGCAGTTACTTATTCTAACCAGTATGTAGTCAGATCTTTATTTTTCGTCCAGTGTGAGAGTCTTTGCTTTTTATTTGGAGAATACAGTGATGCCAGAGCATCAGATAGGCAGCAGGAGAATTTGTTCTAGAAATAGAATTTAAAATTTTCCAAAGACCACACTACTCCCTTCTTTCTCCAACCCCTTTTTCATACAGAGCAGCTCAGCTTTGATCTGTGTTTTATAAGCCAGGCTTCTGATTAACTTTAATTTGAAGATAAGCTGCCTCGGCAAAAGAAACCATGTAACAGGATACATGTGTTTCTGTCCTTTATTCTCTTCCTTGGCCTGGTTTTGTGTCTCAGAAGACACACTGAGGTTCTTAGACATTGAGGGTGCTGATGTGGGGAAGATGGAGGGACTTGACTCTCTTCATTAGGGGAAACAGGTTTGTGTATCTCTGTGTCCTGTGCCAGCATCAGATATAGACATAAGGGCAGAGCCTTTCAGATCTTCTGTATAGCCATTTTTAATACTGTTGTTCTGTAGGCAGAGATTTCAAGTTCCCAAATGCTCTTTCTCAATATAATCCACAGTTAGTGCACATTCAGCTTTAATGACATTTTATGTATTTTGATGTAAAAAAGTGCTTATTGCAGAAGAAGAGAAAATAAACTAAAAGGAGAAAATAGTATAAATACATATCATCACACCACCACTCAGAGGAAGATTTTGGGCTGTTTTTCAATTATTTTAAATTTGTATACATATACATAAATCAACTATACATGATTATCCAATCTTTTTTTTTCCCCTTTATTGATTTTAGAGAGAGAGGAAGTGAGAAGGAGAGAGATAGAAACATCGATGAGAGAGAACATAGATTGACCGCCTCCTGCATTCTCCCCACTGGGGATCGGGCCCACAACCTGGGCATGTGTCCTGACCAGGAATCGAACCGGTGACCTCTTGGTGTATGGGTCAATGCTCAACCACTGAACCACACCGGCCGGACTGATTATCTAATCTTTTTATGTGTAACAAACAATTCTAAATTTTGTGACTTAAAACAACAACTATTTATTTAGATCATGTGTTAGTCAAATCTGGCTACTGGAACAAAATACTACAGACTCAGTGACTTAAACAACAGACATTTATTTCTTCACAGTTCTGGAGGCTGGAAGTGTAAGATCAAGGTACTAACAGGGGTGGTTTCTGGTGAGAGTTTTCCTCTTGGCTTGAAGATGGCTGCCTTCTCCCTGCTCAGAAACCTCCGATGGCTTTCCGTTTGATTCAGTACAGATTTTGGTAGAGTAGAAGAGATTGCACAAAGTATTGACCTGAATTGAGTCTAATGAAAGGGCTGTTTTTAGAATTTATGGAGTTAAGGAAAACAATAAAGAACAGTGAAACAAACAGGTCCTGCAACAGTCTTTCCTTGTCCAGGTCGGAATAGGTAAAGGAAATTAACAATTACACTAGGACACCCTGAGAGCCAGAGTCATGGAAGAAGGATGCCTGAAGGGAGCTACAGCCAACATATGACCAGGACAGAGGTGCTTATTTCTCCACTCTCCTGCCAGTGCTTCCTTCCAATTGGCCAGACCCAAATGAAAGCTACAAGTCAGAGGTCCAGGGTGGTGCAGTCTACAGATCCCACCTCCCATGGTAGAGAAGAGAAGGCTGGAAAGAGGGTCTGCAAGGGCAAACATGGCATGCCCTCTTCAAGAGGATAAAGGTCACAGCCCTTTGTAAAACATGCAAAGCCTTATACACACATCCTTAACTTTCCACTCTCCCTTCAATCTTTGCCTTATTTTCCTACTAGTCACCCCTCATCCAAACTTGTAGTTCCTGTCACACACCAGGTACACTCCTTCCTCATGGCCTTTACATAAGCTTTCCTCTGCGTTCACTGTGTTTGCCTCAAGTATGTCTCTGTGGCTTACTCACTCACCTATTTTAGGGCTATATTTTAATACCGCCTTTTACCCCTGATTGCCTTCTTTAAAATTTAATCACACCTCTTCTGCACTCTTTATCTCCTTTCCCAGCCTAATTCTTTTCTATGGTGCTTACCCCCATCTAATGTAACATAGATATGGTTATTCCTTTGTTTGTTTTCTGTTTTCCACACAAAACTCTAAGGTCCAGCAATTATGTCTGCTTTGTTCTGCTTTACCCAGCACCTGAAACAATGCTGGATCATAGTAAGTACTCTATAAATATTTGTTCATAGAACGAATACATGAGTTGAAGTCAAACACATTTTATAGTCAAGTAAATAGTGTTCCCATGAGACCACCAAGATAAACCAGAGTATGCTCTTATATAGGTGTAGAAGAATCTCTAATAAGTAGCTTGGCTTAAGCACATAGGGATATTTGTGTTATCCTTTCAACTTTGCCTAATACCACTGCTTCTATAATGCAACTGACCCTTTATGTTGACCTACCTTCAGTGTCTCACTGCCTGCCTATCAGCAAGCCATACATACTGGTTTCAAGGGCAATTTAACAAATTGTACCCATTCTGCCTGTGGCCCTTCAACAACAGATTCTTGATGCCCAACTTGCACACTGTTGGGAACACAGGAAAGCTCTCATTGATGACCCTCATGTTATAAAAACAAAAGCCATTTCTCAGTTCTCATCTTATTTAGCAGTAGAATTTGCTGCTGTTGGTCATGATCTCCTTCTTGCCACACTTTCTTTTCTTAGATTCTAAGGCAATGTACTTTTATGAATTCCTTCCTACTTTTCTAACTACTACATTTTGGTTTCTTTTACTGGTTCCTTGCTTGCTCCCAAGACATCTAAATGTTAGAATGCCCCAGGGCGTTGTCTTTGGATCTCTTTTCTATCTATGTTTATTTTTTAGGCGATTGATGAAATTACATGGCTAGTGACTACTAAATTTCTAACTCTAGCTTGTATTTCTCCCATGAACTCCAGACTGGTGTATCCAATTGCTATGTGTGCAAACTTAGAATGGCCTTAACTGAGCTCCTGATATTTTTCCTAGTAAATAACAACTTCTGTAGTCTCCTCATTATGGTTAATGGCAATGCCATTCTTCTAATTGCTCAGGCCAAAACCTTGCTGATGCCTCTCTTTCGCTCATATTCCATATCTAATATATCAGGAAATTCTGTCAGCTCTTCTTGTTTTGGGATATTAAAAATGTTATACTGAATGATCTTGTTCATGTTGTATCTTTCTTATTATATAGAATATTATTTTATATTATGTTATATATAAATATATAATATAAAATATTAATATTTAATGTTGAAATAATAAATATGTACATATATAAATATATTATTTATTGTATTATTTATATGGAATATTATGCCTTAAAAATATAACATGAACAAAGGCTCTAAGTTTATTTTACTGCTTTTGAAAACTAATTGCATTTCATTCATTCATTCACTCAACAAATCTTTTTGAGAGCATGTGATGTCCAAGAAATGTTTAATTGTCAACAATAGAGTTGAAACCTGGACCTTCATGATACTTACCTGCTTGTGTGGAAGCTAGAAAGTCAAATAAATAATGACAAACTCTGATAAGGGTTATAAAATAAACTAACAGAAACTGATATAAAATATAACTGGAGAACATTCAGATTACAGAAAAGTATTAATTATCTTATTATCCTGAATCTTGTCCACCCTGAGTATTATAACCGATTGTGCCTTTTGTTTATTCTTTGTTATTTTAATTGCCAGTTTGAGAGATGACAAATTTTAAAAATTTCCCTCAAATATGCATACTTTGTCATTCTTCACTCTCAATCTCAGTAATCTAAGATTTAGCTCTGAGCTTTAAAGTTTTAAAATTGATTAAATGCAAAACAACGCATATAATCTTATAAACATTGAGGTAACCATAAATGATCAAAGAATAAACAGTGCTGCTATTCTTGGGGCCATAAAATAAACATTTTCAAAAGATATGAATAAACATGAGAGGGAGACAGTGAAACTATGGTGACATGTCAAAGTAAGTACTGAAAATGCTCATGCTGTAAAAAGACGGGATTCTTCAGCCACGGTCAAACCATGTACCGGTGAGTCGCGACAGTGACCTAATATTCATAATTATAATCTACCATTGCTCTGTATCTGCTTTTAGCATGTGGAGGGAAATTATTACAGTATAGATAGAAATGAAAATTTGTAAGGAGAAGGCAGTCAGATGTAATTGTGTCTTCTCATGGGACATATGATTTCTCTGAGATGACAACTATATCCCAAAGAATGAAAGCTAGTTGTGTTTTCTATTTCTTCTAACACTATCAACCACCAAATTGCACTGTATTTATAAAGCACTTTTTAAACAAAGTCTTTTCTGGTTCTTAAAATTACTTAAACAACTTTGCATTTGCTTTGAGAGGGATGTCAGTTGGCTGAAAGCATCCTTCTTGTCAGATGTGAAAACTAAACTTGGCAGTGACTCAGGGAAAGCCTGCCTGCCCTCAAGGATGAATTCACAGGTGGGGATGGATTTGGTACAGTCAAAAGTGACTTGAACCAGATGGTAACAAACAGGCCAAGTGTCCTGTGCCTGCTCAGCTCTTCGTTTAGGTCTGGAATAGAAAGCTTGCTGGCTCAGTGCAAATAAAACTTTTTTAATGAAAGGAAGGTCAAACACTCAGCAATGCCACCTGGCACCATTAAAAGAATCAGCTCGGGCTGACCATGTTCAAATGAATACTTAGAGTGTAACATCAACAGACCTAAAGGAGAAAGAGAGAAAAAAATCTGTGTCATAAAAGAAACAGTTAAAATAACCTTGGTAAAGGTTAACAATGGTGTCCATCTGGGATTATAAATACCAAAAGGGTGACTGCTTCTCTTCACATTCCCTTGTAGCAAACCTAAACAAGGTACAGGCATATAAGGACTTAGTAAATGAATTTTTAAAAATCTAAGGGTGAATGAGGAAAACATGTCCTGGGGGTATGCAAATCCTTCAAGGCCCTGTGGCAGCTACTGTTCTAGATCCAAGTTGGAGTCTTAGTTGGTAGGGAAAATGCAATACCAAGTGATTGGGATTTTGTTTTATAACTTTCAGTATATCAACAGATCTCCATTCCTTTCCAAAGGCTATGTAGTTGCCCAATGTCAAGTTGAAATCATCTGTAACTCTCCACTTTTCTTCTTAAGGAAGTTTATCAAAGACCAAGGTCAGAAGGAAGTATGTATTATATCTAAACATGGGTAAGTAGAACTAGCATTTACATTATTTTAAACATTTTTTGTGTGATTCAAGTTTGAGACTAGGGGGAAGAATCCAGGAAGCTAGATTCACTGGGATGCTTTGGGGCTGAATAAATAGAGTCAACTCAGAGAATGTGGATTCATACAAAAAAAAAAAAAAAAATGCCCTCACTGATTACCTGAAGGCCAGATTGGAGACAGAATTTTGATTAAGGACAAGACAATTTCTAGTAAGAGTTGGGGGGAAACATTGTCTTTTGTTTGTCTAAAGGTGTCATCTTCCATTTCAGACTCTTTAGACACCAGTGCATAATCTCCCCAAAATGATGGTGTCTCAAATACAACTATTTTTTGTGTAATTTTAATTTTTTATGTTATATTTTCCATGTGATTATTTCTATTTAGGAATTTTGGTTCATTACTAGAACATGAAAGGTTTTCTCTTTGGTAGAAAATAATTAGATTTTTATGGTCCTTTGAAGAAAGTCTGTTTTGAAGCTCAGAGCAACCTTGCTGGATTGGAAGAGATTAAAAGAAGAGTGAATGTCCTAGGTGGCTTGGAGATGCTTAGAGAGCACTGGATGAAATAACTGAGAACTCACCATATGTCTCAAAGTCTCCATTCTTTTTTCTCTAGTCCCCATTTTATCATTTTGTTTTCCCTAGAAATAGATCATACTGAACACAGAAAGTAGATGTCATATGCATCTAATCTTTTGTTATTTGTGACATTGAAGAGGTGAGAGATTATGTTCATATAGATAAATACTGCATGGAAAGAGGAAAATTAAAGAAAATGGAGCAACTAAAATTTAAAGCAAGGAGGAATTAAAGAAATGGTTTCCAGAACTTTCACAAATACTTGATTATAAATTTCGAATCATAGTTGTTGTGCAGTAGTTGCTTTTACCTGTCAGAATAGGGGATGCAATACATGAAAAAAAGTTTCTCTTCAAGAAGAAGAATGAGTGCTATCATTTTCATGTTTATTATGACAGCTATTTCTGGTAATTCTAGAGCTATAACATGCTATGAAATATAAACTAGTTCTAATACTCAAGGAGCAGCCAATTTCCACAACAGCTGGGAAAGAAAATCAAAGCCCCTCCATTGGACCAGCTGAATCGCGAGAGAGGCATTTTCTACCCCTCCAGCTGATGCAGCATGTAGATCAAACCAGCAGCTGTATTTTAGGGAAAATATATCACAACAGAAAAATGTAAGAAAAGGACAAATCCATAAAGGATGTTCTGCATATGAATCACACTAGTAGGAAAACTGCAGAATGAGTAAGTAAAAAGTTAGGCATCATCCCCTCAATATTTAGAAGTCCCTCATACCCATTGCACCCACCATGAGATAAAGTACATTTTTAGAATTCATCATTCTCCCAGAAATAGAAATCATAAGCCAGAATTTCCTAAATATATTCACCATTGGTGTTTGTACTGTCAGATATAAAATTCTCAGAGAACTATCAGTAACAAAATCCACACAAAAACCAAAAAGATAGAAGATTTAAGAAAAAACATTAGGTATATATTTTTTTTGCATGTAGCTGGTCAGGGCATACTACAACTTCACACTTTAGAAATGTGCTAACTATAAACCTGTTGTCAACATGACTTTGGCACATTTGCCAAGTGATGCATTCATTGTATTGAGCTTTACAGGTGGCAGACATTGTTATCTGTAAACCAGGTACCTTTATTTGTTCCATTTGTATTGAGGAGGGAATGGTCACAGAGTGCTTAAGTAATTTTCCCAAGGCAAAGCTAAGATTGGAAACCAGATCATTGAGATTCAAAAGGTTGGATTCTTTGCCTCATTTTACTCTGCCAGGTAGTTACGTAGTTTTACTTGAACCCTCCTGTGATGGAGAGATTGCTGTGGAGCTCCCAGTTCCCTGAGGCAGTATTCAATCATGAACAATTCAGAATGTGATTTTGTCTTCTCCACTCATTTTTCATGGCAAGAAATTGGAACCGTAGAGATCCAATCTAATCCCTTCTTTGGATGGCACCCATCTGTACTTTTGGAGGTGGCCATCAACCTGATTTCATGTTGAATCTTTCCTTATCCCTAATGAGTCCTCCAACTGTTTTTATATGGTGTGTCTTGGGTCTCTGACTTTCTGGCTATTGGGAATGTTACATATTCTCTGTGATTCAGTCTCTTCAACTCTAAAATGGGGATCATAATATGTCTTAACACTCAGCTTTTTGAGAAAATTTAATACTAAATTAATATATGGAAAACTCTTAGTTCCTGGAACATAGCCAGTGCCAAAATATGTTTGCTATTACTATTATTGTTGCTGTAATTATTATTTCCTATAGGGCTAGTGTGGTGATTAAAATGTGATCACATAGGTAAAGCCTCTAGCACAGAGCAAGGGCAATTTAATTACGCAGAATATCTAGTTTCTTACCCTTTCCCTGAGGATCTAATGTATGGGTAAGCTTCATGACTCTTCATCCCTGTGAGAGTTTATTTTCTAATTTTTCACGTATGATGGTTTTCTATTACAATAGACCAGTCAGAATCCCACTTTTTATTAGCAATAGATTTTTTTTCTGTATATTTCTTTCTTAGACAACTATGACCTCTGTCTTCAGATTATTGCACATCAACTACAGAAAAAAAGAAATCAACAATCTGCTGCAAAGCCTTGATAAATACGTTTTTCCATTGGACTAGATGTAATGATTCTGGGATGTCTAAAGAATATTCTGGAAGACGGTGGTAGACATTCTCCATGCTCACTAGTGGGCCAGCACCAGGGCTTTAGCAATGAATATCTGTTACGATACAGATGCTCTGGATTTTCATTAGGTTCCACAGCTGCAGCAATTCAAGGGATGCTTTCTGAGGATAAACATAATGGTGTGAACCTCCATGCTGAACAGTAAGCACATTTTACTGAGAATATTCACAATTCCATTTTCTAGGCTACTTGTTCTTTTGCTTTCTTTATTGGTTTGATTAAATGAATAATGCATAAAACTATGTCATATATATACACAGGCTTAATCAGTGTGGGAAAAACAACAACAAAAAGAAAACACAGGGCATCTGCGTTGTTTACTCGATAACCCCCATGAAGCATGTGCCTGAGAGGAAGAAAGGAACAGCCCAGTGCCGAACAACTGGTCTGGTAGTACCAGCTGTAAGAAGGCCTACCATTATGGTTACTATTAAGCATATAATTTCATTATAAATGGTCTTCATGCAAATGGGTCATGAAAACTATGGGAATTTTTCTATGCTGGGAGAAGGGAGAGTTCTATCACTTATTCTGACAAAAACCATCCTCTTTCTTTTACTACTCTTTCTGTACCAAAAAAAAAAAAAGAAAAAAGAATATTTATTTCAATCACCATTCATAAGCATAAATATATTTCTAAAGAGTAGAAAAATATATTTTAAAAAATAATGAGCACAAGGGGGGAAAAAGAAACATCTGTAACAAAAATAAATTAATAAAAATTGAAAAAAATAATGAGTACACTGAGAGCATTTTAACAGTCTTAATTAATATTGATTTTTGGTTCCCAAAGTGTCTATGACTGCAAACCTTTAAGTCCTTAACATGTTCGTTATTTTCATAACTATATAAAAATAATTCAATCCTGAGGTTCAACTGAATCCTTCAAAATACGATTACTTTCAACTATCACCATTGGTATTTTCTGACCACAGATGTTTTCACCCATGCTCTGAGAAAACCTTGCTGTATGATTTCCAAAGAATGGATTAAACAAAATTGATTAATACAGTCTGACCCATGTGGACAAACTGTCTCATTCCTTGAAATTCATTTGGAAGTTGGCACTCAGCTTTACCTTTTTTTAAAAAAATATATATTTTTATTGATTTTAGAGAGAGAAAGAGAGAGGGAGAGAGAGATAGAAACATTGATGAGAGAGAACATCGATTGGCCGCCTCCTGCATGCCCCCTACTGGGGACTGGGCCCACAACCTGGGCATGTGCCCTGACCAGGAATCGGCAACCTCCTGGTGCATGGGTTAATGCTCAACCACTGAGCCACACCGGCCAGGCTCAGCTTTACCTTTAATAAGTCCTTTAAAGTTATTGCCTTATATACACAGGGCATATATGGGGTCTAGTTCTTTTGAATTTATTTCATGGCCTTTTCCCTCCTTTGCCTATGAAGAATTCATAACACATTTAGCTGTCTGTGCATTATAGATACTTGCTGCTTTGCCCATCTACACTCATGCCCCCCACCAACCCCAAATTATCTTGGAGCCCTTAGTTGAAAGCGAAGAATGGTTTGGTGGAATTGTGTTCTAAGGGTAGCCAGGATTTGTTTTAATCAGGAACGGTAAGACCCACAGACACGAGCCTGAAAGTCATGGAAGAAGTTTGTTTTACTCACAGATCCCTAGAAACAGGAGGCACAGCATGCCATGCCGGATACCTGAGGAAGCACCAGGGTTAGTGAGGTGGCAGAGGGAGCAAGAAGAAAACATGGTCAAGAGCCTTTATTGTGGTTTAGGAAATATCTAACCCTGGGAGCATCAGTCCCTCTAGGGTCAGCAAGGCCCCAAGATGTGAAAGCATGAGAATATAGAAAATAAAGTTATGATTCATATTGGTTGGTGTCCACAGTGAGAGAGACACCTCACCTGTATGACTGATTTGTGAGCTCATTCAGGAAGAAATAGTCTTTTTCTGTCATTACATGCACAGCCAGAGCACAGAGCCTGGCCTACAGGAAGTGATTCTAGATATTTGGTGTATTCTAGGGCCTGGAATGTGCTATTAGTAAGTTTTGTTTACCTCTTGAAATTTACAAAAATATTTGGGAGGAAAACAAAAGGCCAAGATAGAACCCTATTTTGTTTATCTAATAGTATCAGTAATCTGTCACACTTTTTTGTGTATGTCAGATTCACTAATTCCCTATATATGCCTCTAAATAATGAACAGACATGAATTTCAAATGGCACATATAGGACTCAGTATCTCAGCTTGCTGTGTCTCAGCTCTAACTTCCTCCCCTGCCCTGCCTCCCTTCCTAAATCTATCAGCATCTGTGTATCTGTTTGTGCTCACTACAATAGTGCTTAGGGGATCAAACACATCTGTCAGTCAGTCTGACAGCAACCATTTATTGAGCACCCGGGAGTATGTAACCCACTGAGTGTGTCAGAGTAAAAATACAAAAACTAAGTTAAATTACAATTGTTGAAATGAGTGGAAGCAACAGGCTCCTCTTTAATGAGGAAATGCAAGTTGTTTTCATTTTTAAAAAGGATATTTTGGTAATAATTAAATCAAAATATTTTTCAAGCATTATTCCTTGACTTTTCGAAACTAGATGATCTTTAAAGGAAATTGTGTGCATTCAATTTAAGTTCACTGCATATTATATCATCAAGTTACGGGTTTATAAAAGCTCTTTCACATTCTGTGAAACCCTTGGCAATTTTTTTGTAACAAGTTTGCTTTTATAAAAAAAGAAAGAATATTTTTAGTAGAAATTGCTACCAACATTTGAACCTTAATAATTATTGAATACACCTCTTTTATGTGTTAAGGTCCATGCAATCCTTGTTTGTCAAGATGGAAACTCGAGTTTGGGGTTTACTTTGGGAGGGGATTGCTTTGGTTTTGTTTTCTGATTATAAGCATAAAAGTATGTGTTCTATATCAAATCTCTTGACATGGTAACTATTGTAACAGGTCCTGGGTCCCACATTTTGAATCTCCATTGTTTGAGGATGGCCTGTGAACCTACATTTGAGGACTGGCAAAAGTTGTATGGCATGGTCAAAACTTGAAACTAAATCGAGAGACCAGTATGTACAGCCACTCTGCCCTAACCCACAGTGTCATCTGGAGCTGATCATTGAACCTCTTGGTGTCTCTGAATGGATGTGGTATGGACTAAAATATCTCTAACATCCTTTCCTGTTTTATTTTTATTTTTTTTCTTTATTGATTTTTAGAGAGAGAGGAAGGGAGAGGGAGAGAGAGATAGAAACATCGATGAGAGAGAACATCGATTGGCCGCCTCCTGCATGCCCCCCACTGGGGATTGGGCCCACAACCTGGACATGTGCCCTGACAAGGAATCGAACCAGTGACCTCTTGGTGCATGGGTTGATGCTCAATCAGTGAACCACACCGGCCGGGCTCCTTTCCTGTTTTAAAATAATGGTTATAAGTAGGAGCATTGACATAGGTATAAAATGAGATATTGAGAGTATAAATGGGCTGAAGGATTCTACTGAGGTTAAATATATCCTGATTTAGGTAAGACTGGTTTATGAACCACATGAAATCATCAAACTACAAAAAATGATGTTTCTTACATGTCATGTATTGATCTCCTGTAATCAATGGATTCCAGGAATTCTCACCCATGAGCCAATATCAACTTGGAGTAAGGTGATTCATCAGAGTATTCCTTAACTCACTGCATTATTTTGCTACATAAATACCTGGGGAACATAGTATTGCATAAGCATATACTAAGGAGGGAATGAAGCTAGTTTTACAAATAGTAGATATAAATAAACACTTAAGCAATATTAGACAGTTGCAAAAATGGTTTTGAGAATGGACCCTGTATACACGGTAGTACATTCAGAAGGAAATATTCCACTCATTTGAAGATGGTAAACTAACAGTGGAATGAAAGCAGTTAATATTACTCTTCTATATTAAACCTTTCAATGAGTCATCAAGGGCTTTAAATGCTGCTTAGCTTTCTAATCTGGCCGCTGTGCCTCACCTAATGTCTTGCCACTCTCCCTTTGCTTATTCTGCCCCCACCAGTATGCTAAATATGTCATCCTGTGGGCCTCCTTTGAATCCCAGATTAGGTTGTCTCCTCATTACATTCTCCCTTGGTGGTATTCTGTGATTCATAACAATCATCATGGTTTCAATTAAATGTTTAATGTCCATCTTCCCTACTAGAATATAAGCTCAAGAAGCCATGATTAATGCCTGGCTTTTTGAAGAGATATATCCCAGTGGTTTAGCACAGCATCTGCTATATGATATGTGCTCAGTAAATGTGCTGAAATAAGTGGCTATTTTTAAATCTTATCTAGGTATGTAGAACTTGTAAACAGCACCTAATGATTTGTAAGTTAAAGTTGAAATGAGGGAAAAATTTAAGTCCTTATTTCTATTCCCTAGTCCCCCAAAGTGGGGCGATGTAAATGTACAGAAAAACAGGATTGATGAGTGTGTGTGTGTGTGTGTGTGTGTGTGCGCGCGCGTGCGTGCGTGTGTGTGTGTGTGTGTGTGTGTGTGTTGGGGGATGGTGGGGAGGGAGGAGATTTAGGTAGAGAATACCCCAGATCCCTATGACATTGATAAATGACTGACACAGAGAAAATATAATCATGTGCTATTTTGAGGAGCATATAAGCCAAACTCAGTGAGTTTTAGCAACAAATAAATAAAAAGCCAATTTACTAATGGCTGAAAAAATAGAATATAAATCCGAAGGAAGGAAAGATAATTACCTTATTTTTTATCTTTTATTTGCTGTTTACTCTGTGTATGCTGTCTCTTGGCATACTTATATTCTTTGGTTAACAAGCAAGGTTTCTGATGTGATACAAAAATAAAGAGTTTTGTTTTTTTAATTTTGTGTGCAAAATGTTTTATCTCTGGGATGTTTCTCCCACCAGAATTCTGATTGGTCACACTTACTTAGTGACAGCTGTTAGCTTCAGGAAATGTAAAGGAGAATAGAAAATGGGGGCTGGTAATGTTGGAGACGAGAGAGCAGGAGAGTGTGAAAAGGAAGAAAGGAATCTACTCTTTCTAATTTATTCAAGCCCCTAGCAGGTGTTCTCAGTACAGGCTGAACTGAAGATGCAGTCATAGCCAGTTGTGTAAAGGTGTACACTGAACATAGCCTGATGTTTCATCATTGAGTCTCCTTTTCGTATCATCCAAACTCAATACTCAGACTCAGAGTGTATCTGCATAGTGCTGAAACACTCTGCACACAAAGAGAAAAATCTAATTCATCACAACTGTCTCTTTTTCTATCTCAGTGATTCCCCAGTACCTCTCCAGAATTAGGTGTATCAGAACCATGTTAAGTGGTTATTAAAATGCAGAATTTGACCCTTGTTACAAACACCCTTAATCAGAATCACCAGGTATGAGGCCCAGGAATATGCATTTTATTAATCAGGTAGTACTGATAAGCAATAACAACTCTCGTCAACATAACACTGAATGAACAATATGATTGATTTTCTAATAATTTTCTGACCATTTATTGCTTTCAAGCCACATGTAGAAAGTAAAAAAGCCCATTTTCCAGATGTTTATATTATCTGAAAGACTGCCATCCTAAAAATGCAATGTAGTGAAATGGAAAGAGAACAGGATCTGGTCTTAGAAGTGAGGTCCTTGCTTTGTTGCACTGTAACTTTTTGCCAGAATAGACTAAATATGAAACCAGTGATATTTGCATTTTTGAACCACAAAAATGTCAGTTTTATATGGTTTCTCTTAATGATTTAAATCTCTTGAACATTGTTTCCAGTGTTATAAATAGGATTATATTATCAGAAGGCTATTTTGAAGGTTAAATGAGCTTTTATAAGAAATCCCACTCTAAAACTATAATGTGAGCTGTTCCTTTATCTCCTTTGGAGACCCTTCTACTCGTAAATACTGGTCTTTATATTTGGATATTGTACACCATTGAAATATAATCTGCAGTAATTTTTGTTGTATATACACAGAAAACCTGCTCCACACATTGGAATATTTAATGATGACTATAAATCTATGCCATCATGTGAGAGTTCTCACAAAGAACTATGGCTTCTTGTATGCCTTGACTAGAAAGACTTCTTGGAGTTGTTGCCTTTCTTTATTAAATTTTTTTCTTTATTGATTTTAGAGAGAAAGGAAGGGAGAGGGAGAGAGAGAGAGAAACATCAATGAGAGAGAACATCGATTGGCCGCCTCCTGCATACCCCCCACTGGGAACCTGGCTCACAACCTGGGCATGTGCCCTGACCAGGAATCGAATGGGCGACCTCTTGGTGCATGGGTCGATGCTCAGCCACTGAGCCACACCGGCTGGGCAGTTGTTGCCTTTCTATATGTCCTTATGCCATTCCTTCAACCCTGACTCCCTCCATTTTCTAGACCTAGCAGGCCACAGAGTGACAGTGGATGATGCTTCATTATGTTGCTGTCCCTCATTGTCAACTGCATCCAAGGAAGAGATGTTCAATTCCAGGAAGTGCTCTCCAATATTATCATGCTGGCCAAACTCCAGGACCTCAGGATGGTGATTCCAACCAGCTACTTAAACTAAAAGGAGATTGATTGCCATAAGTTACCGAATTACTGCCAGTAATCATTGAGCTATCACTGGTACAAAATGATGTTGTTAGAAAGAAGTGGGAGAGGTTCTGATCTTCAAAAATGTGAAGATTATAATTTGTCCAAGAAAAAAACTGCTGGAAGAGTTATCAATACCAAGAAAACCCTTAGGAAATGATTCAGGCAGAGAAGAACTGTAGGTACTGTAACAGGGAATTGGTGATTTGGGGGGACCCAAAATTAGTTCACCAAGAATAAGTTGGAGGATTTATAAATTGAACTATCTTTTTCCTGGGTAAGTTTGTTTGACTTATAACTTAAGACACTTAATAATGTATCTCATACTGTCCTTCTAAAAAAATTGGGAAGCCCTGGTTGGTTTGGCTCAGCGGTTAGAGCATCAACCCACGGACCAAAGAGTCTTGGGTTCGATTCCTGTCAGGGGCATGTGCCTTGGTTGCAGTTTGGTCCCTGGCCCTGGTCAGGGTTGTGTTGGCAGCGGCCGATCCATGTCTCTCTCTCTCTCTGTCTCTCTCTCTCTCTCTGTCTCTCCCTCCCTCCCTCTCCCACTCTATCTGAAGATAAAGGGAAAAAAAGTATCCTCGGGTGAGGATTAAAAAAAAATTGGGAAAATATGTGCTTGTGATTGAACAGGTGGAAAATAACCAACTGAGAATTGTGCTAAATGAATGTTGTTCAGGGAGATCCTAAGTGGTTTCTGTGCATTGATGTACTATAGCCATGCTGGTTCCTGAGGGATTTTTGTACACATTTCTTCCTAATGCCTCATTCAGTGATATCACATTGGTAGATTGACATTGGACATGGCACAGCTGTTCATACCAAGGAAACTGGTCAACAGTGCAAATCTGAGCATTATTTTCCTCTAGAGAATAAGTTGTTAAACATTTACCAGCACACTATTGGGCCTGTTTTTCCCCCCTCAGTTTTCAATTCAGTCCCTCAAAAAAACAAGCTGTATAAGTCAGTGCGCTAGAGGTAGAAGATAACAGGGTGTCACTGACCCAGCTGGTGTGGCTCAGTGGTTGAGTGTCGACCCATGCACCAAGAGGTCACCCATTCGATTCCCACTCAGGGCACATGCCCAGGTTGTGGGCCTGATCCCCTGTAGGGGCATGCAGGAGGCGGCCAGTTGATGTTCTCTCTCATCAATGCTTCTATCTCTCCTTCCCTTTCCCTTCCTCTCTCACTAAAACCAATTAGAAAAAAAAAAGGTGTCACTTGCCCTTATGCCAAGGCAGCTCATTGTCTAGTATGAGAAGAAGACATGGCCTGCAAAGCCCTACATATTCTAACTCCCTTGATTTCTTCTTTGCTTTCATCTTGTACCAGTTTCTCTACTCATATACTATGTTCTTAGCCACACAGGACTTTCCGATATTCCTTAAACACC
Organism: Tadarida brasiliensis; assembly: GCA_030848825.1. Classification (NCBI taxonomy): domain Eukaryota; kingdom Metazoa; phylum Chordata; class Mammalia; order Chiroptera; family Molossidae; genus Tadarida; species Tadarida brasiliensis. The sequence continues at coordinate 108,220,348 of CM061280.1, read as the reverse complement.
TTAAGCTCATTACTGTCTCAAGCTTTTGCACCTACTGTTCTCTCTGCCAGGAATGCCTTTCCTCCAGAACTTTACATCCCTAGTTTTGTCTAGGTTCAAATATCACTTCCTCAGAAAAGCCTTCCCTGATTACCTCCAGTCTAAAGCAACTAACTCTCACTGCCTCTCAGTCATTGTTTTCACAAAAGCCAGGGTTTGTTTTAAAAAATTTGAAATAAACTGTTAATTTTGCAGTACTTTTAGATTTAGAGAAAATTTGCAAAGATAGTTCAAAGTTCCTATTATATCCCACATTCAGTTTTCCATATTGTTAACATCTTGTTACTATGATGTATTTCTTACAACAGAAAACCACATTGTTATATTACTATTAACTCAATTCCACATTGTAGTTGGATTTCACTAGTTTTTACCTAATGTCTTTTCTGCTCCATGATTACAGTCAGGATACTGAATGATGTTTAGTCATCATGTTTCCTTAACCTTTTCTTGTCTTTGATAGTTTCTTAGATTTTCATTATTTTGGATGACCTTGACAGTTTTGAGAAATACTGGTGAGGTATTTTTTTTTTATTTGTTTTTGTTGCAGATGTTTCTCCTTTTTTCCCCATTGACACCCTCCTCCCCATCCCCTCCCCCTCGCCCGATCCCCAGCCCTGTTGTCCATGTCCATTGGTCATGCATACATGCGTATAAGTTCTGTGGTTTATCTCTTCCCCCCCCAAACCCCCTCCTCTGAGGCTTGTCAATCTGTACCTCACCTCTATGTCTCTGGGTCAATTTTGTTCATCAGTTTGTTTAGTTCATTATATTCCACAAATAAGTGAGATCATGTGATATTTGTCTTTCTCTACTTGGATTGTTTCGCTTAGCATAATACTCTCCAGGTCCTTCCATGTCATCTCAAAGGATAAGAGACCTTTCTTTCTTACAGCGGCATAGTACTCCATTGTGTACATGTACCACAGCTTTTTTATCCACTCATCTACTGATGGGCACTTGGGTTGTTTCCAGATCTTAGCTATTGTAAATAGTGCTGCTATGAACATAGGGGTACATATATTCTTTCTGATTGGTGTTTCAGGTTTCTTAGAGTATATTCCTAGAAGTGGGATCACTGGGTCAAATAGCAGTTTAATTTTTACCTTTTTGAGGTAACACCATAGTGTTTTCCATAATGGCTGCACCAGTCTGCATTCCCACCAGCAGTGTACTAGAGTCCCCTTTTCTCCACACCCTTGCCAACACTTGTTGTTTGATGATTTGTTGATGGCAGCCATTCTGACAGGTGTGAAGTGATACCTCATAGTTGTTTTAATTTGCATCTCTCTGATGATTAGTGACATTGAGCATTTTTTCATATGTCTCTTGGCCATTTGTATGTCCTGTTTGGAGAGGTGTCTATTTAGGTCCTCTGCTCATTTGTTAATTGGGTTCTTTGTCTTCCTTTTGTTGAGTTGTATGAGCGCTCTATATATTTTGGAAATTAACCCCTTATCTGATGCATCATTGGCGATTATGGTCTCCCATATAGTGGGATCCCTTTCCGTTTTGATGGTTGTTTCTTTTGCTGTGCAGAAGCTTTTGAGTTTGATGTAGTCCCATGTGTTCATTTTTTCCTTTGTTTCTCTTGCTTTAGGTGTTGTATCAGTGAAAATTCTGCTGCGTATGATGTCTGAAATTTTGTTGCCTGCATTTTCTTCTAGAATTTTTATAGATTCATGAGTTACATGTAAGTATTTTATCCATTTTGAGTTTATTCTTGTGTATGGTGTAAGTTGGTGGTCTAGCTTCATTCTTTTGCAAGTAGCTGTCCAATTTTCCCAACACCATTTATTGAAGAGACTGTCTTGACTCCACTGTATGCTCTTGCCACTTTTATCAAATATTAATTGAGCATATTGTCTTGGATCAATTTCTGGGTTCTCTATTCTGTTCCATTGATCTATCTGCCTGTTCTTGTGCTAGTACCAGGCTGTTTTGATGACAGTGACTTTGTAGTATAACCTGATATCTGGTAATGTGATCCCTCCTACTTTGTTCTTCTTTTTCAAGATTGCTGTGGCTATTCAGGGTCTTTTTTGGTTCCATATGAACTTTTGAATTATTTTTTCCAGTTCTGTGAAATATGTCGTTGGTATTTTGATGGGGATTGCATTGAATCTATAGATTGCTTTAGATTTAGGGTAGTATGGACTTTTTAATGATGTTAATTCTTCCAATCCATGAACAAGGTATATGCTTCCACTTTTTTATATCTTCCCCTATTTCTTTTTTCAATGACCTGTAGTTTTCTGTGAAGAGGTCCTTTACTTCTTTGGTTAAGTTTATTCCTAGGTATCTTAAATTTTTTGCCGCGATGTTAAATGGGATTGTTTTTTTAGTTTCTCTTTCTGTGATTTCAACATTGGTGTATAAGAATGCCATCGATTTCTTGACATTAATTTTGTATCCTGCTACTTTGCCAAATTCATTTATTAAGTCTAGTAGATTTTTGATGGAGTCTTTAGGGTTTTCTATGTACAATATCATGTCATCTGCAAATAATGACAGTTTCACTTCCTCCTTTCCAATTTAGATCCCCTTTATTTTTTCTTCATGTCTAATTGCTGTGGCTAAGACTTCCAGTACTATGTTAAATAAGAGTGGCAGAAGTGGGCATCCCTGTCTTGTTCCCGTTCTTAAGAGGAATGCTTTTAGTTTTTGCCCTTTGAGTATGATGTTGGCTGTAAGTTTTTTATATATGGCCTTTATTATGTTGAGATATGATCCCTCTATTCCCACATTGCTGAGCGTTTTTATCAGAAATGGGTGCTGGATTTTGTCAAATGCTTTTTCAGCATCTGTTGATATGATCATATGGTTTTTATCTTTCATTTTGTTTATGTGGTGTATCCCATTTATTGATTTGCGAATATTGTACCATCCTTGCATGCCTGGGATGAATTCCACTTGGTCATGATGAATAATTTTTTTGATGTATTGCTGGATCCGATTTGCTAATATTTTGTTAAGGATTTTGGCCTCTGTGTTCATAGGGGATATTGGCCTGTAATTTTCTTTCTTTGTAGTGTCTTTATCCAGTTTTGGAATTAGGATTATGCTGGCCTCATAAAACGAGTTTGGAAGTGTTCCATCTCCTTGGATTTTTTGGAGTAGTTTGAAGAGAATGGGTATTACATCTTCTTTGAATGTTCGGTAAAACTCTCCCGTGAAGCCATCTGGGCCTGGGCTTTTGTTTACTAGGAGTTTCTTAATTACATCTTCAATTGCCTTAGTTGTTATTGGTCTGTTCAAGTTTTCTATCTCTTCCTGGTTCAATTCTGGGATGCTGTGTGTTTCTAGAAATTTGTCCATTTCTCCTAGATTGTCCAATTTGTTGGTGTATAATTGTTCATAGTATGTTTCAATGATCCTTTGTATTTCTGTGGTGTCAGTTGTTACTTCTCTTTCATTTCTGATTTGGTTTCTCTCTTTTTGTTTCTTGCTGAGTCTGGCCAAAGGTCCATCAATCTTGTTTATCTTTTCAAAGAACCAGCTTTTTGTTTCATTGATCTTTTGCATTTTTTTTTTTTTTTTTTTTAGTCTCTATGTCGTTTATTTCTGCTCTGACCATTACTATTTCCTTCCTCCTACTAGCTCTGGGTTTTTCTTTTTGTTTACTTTCTAATTCTTTAAGTTGTAGGGTTAGAAAGTCAATTAGGAATTTTTCTTGTTTCTTGAGGTAGGCTTGTAGTGCTATGAACTTCCCTCTCAGGACTGCTTTTGCTGTGTCCCATGGATTTTGTGTTGTTGTGTGTTCGTTTTCATTGGTTTCCAGGAAGTTTTTAATTTCTTCCTTGATCTCGTCAGTAACCCATTCATTGTTTAATAACATGCTATTTAGCCTCCGAGTGTTTGAATGTTTTTGTTTGTTTTTATTGTAATTGAGTTCTAGTTTGATGCCACTGTGATCTGAGAAGATGCTTGATATGATTTCAATTTTCTTGAATTTGTAGAGACTTGCTTTGTGTCCTAACATGTGGTCTATCTTTGAGAATGACCCATGTGCACTTGAGAAGAATGTATATTCTGCAGCTTTGGGGTTAAATGTTCTGTAAATATCAATGCAGTCCAACTGATCTAGCTTGTCTTGTAAGGACTCTATGTCCTTGTTAATTTTTTGTCTAGAAGATCTATCCAGTGGTGTCAGTGGCGTGTTAAAGTCACCCACTATGATCGTGTTGCTATTGATCTCTCCCTTGAAGTCTTCCAGAAGTTTTTAAATATATTTTGGTGCTCCTGTATTTGGTGCGTATATGTTTACCAGGGTTATATCCTCTTGTTGGATTGATCCTTTTAATATTATGTAGTGACCTTCTCTGTCTCTTCTTATGGCCCTTGTTTTGAAATCTGTCTTGTCAGATATGAGTATTGCTACACCAGCTTTTTTTCCATTTCCATTTGCTTGGAAATTTTTTTTCCATCCCTTCACTTTTATCCTGTGTGAGTCTTTTGTTGTGAGGTGGGTCTCTTGTAGACAGCATATATATGGGTCATGTTTTTTTATCCAGTCAGCTACCCTATGTCTTTTGATTGGAGCATTTAAGCCATTTACATTTAAGGTTATTATTGATAGATAGTTATTAGTTACCATTTTAATTTTATGCCTGTGTTCCCCCCCCCTCTGTCTCTCTGTTTCTTCTTCTTACAACAGTCCCTTCAGCATTTCTTGCAGTGCTAGTTTGGTGGTGGTAAATTCCTTTAGCTATTTTTTATCCGTGAAGCTCTTTATTTCTCCTTCAATTTTGAATGATAGCCTTGCTGGATAGAGTAGTCTTGGATTGGTGAGGTATTTTGTAGAAGGGCGCACAACTGAGGTTTTTCTGAAGTTTTTCTTATGGTTAGACTGAGGTAATGGCTTTTAGGGAGGAAGACCATAGAGGCAAAGGTCATTTCCATTAGATTAGATCAAGGGTATTACATACTATCAACACAAGTTATCACTGATGATAATAATCTTGATCAGCTGGCTGAGACGATGTTTATCAGGTTTCTCCACTATTAAGTTTCTCTTCTCTCCCCTACACCTTCCTTCATAGTTCTCTTTGGAAGAAAGTCATTAAGCACAATCCACACTCAAGGTCTGAGGAGGTAAGCTCCACTTCCTTGAGTGCAGAGCATCTACATAAATTATTCTGCTGTACCAGAGATTTGTCTCCTCTTCCCCATTTATTTATTCCATCATTTATTTATGTTAAACATTCACCAGCACACCACTGGGTCTGTGTTTTTGTATGAACTCATGGATATTTATTTAATATTTTGGTTTATAATACATTACTATGTTATATTTTTGTTGCTCAAATTGTTCCAGCTTTGGCCAATGAAAACTCTTTCAGATTGGCTCCTACATCCCTTTGATATGCCTTTGTCTTTTTTGTTGTTTGAACATGTCCTTATTTTCTGGTGGTATAAGATGCTCCAGACTCATCTTGTGTATTCTGTGCCCTAACATTTCTCCAAGAAGCCTCAGTTCCTTTAATTGGAGAATGGTATTAGAAATCATGATCTGGGCATTGTCTGTGCTTGTTACTATAGATACTTGTTTATAAATCCTGTTAGTGAACAGAGCTAGCAAATATATGTATGCATATTAAACCATGTACACACACTTATCTAGATGTTTTTCTGTATCTGTTCATCTGCATTATATTAAGCTAAAGATGAGTTTATACTGATGTCTCCAACTCTAACCCAACATCAAAGGGTTTATTCCACCTCCTTGCTTATCTATAACCTCCTTACTGCAACAGAGAGAAATCTGACTCCTCCCATCTGCCATCCATTTACTTGTTTGTTCAATCTCAGTATACATGGGTAACAACTTCAGAATTGTAAACCTGTACTCTCATGAGAAACAACTTTACCCAAACTAGATTATAGTGTTTATATTCAGTTCCTCTTGTCTGAAGTCTTATACTTTCCAATCAAAAGACCATTGTCCAAGGTCAAAACCCAGTTTTAAAGCATTATAATGCTTTCTGGAATGGCCATATTTATTTATATATTGTTTGTTTTCTCAGATAGAATGTAAACTTCAGAAGAGCAGACAAACTTGATCTGTCCATCTTGCAAAAACATTCTAACCTCAGTCAGCATATCAAGAATAATGCCAAGCATAGTTAATATTTATTACTTACAGGGATAAAAGCATTCACAATACAACAGCCTTCACCGTACTATTGTCTGTTCATGGGTTATGCATATATGCATATACGTTCTTTGGTTAATATTTGATTCTATTCACTTGGCCAAGTGTAATTAGGTACTAGGTGAACAATACATTCCTTGAAAATATGGGAAAATGATAAATAAAATGCCAGTGAATTAATTTGTACTGAGAGATAAGACTGCCAACAGACATGAATACTCATAGCAAATGATCTGTTTCTTCTTTCTCTGTAGGAAAGTAATATATAAACCATACTTACTAACCCAAATCAAATGAAGGTAAATGCTAATCACCAAGTGACTGGAGCTGTGGGGCAGAACCCCGGGGCCTTGGTCGCCTGATGCTCTATAAGTCTCAGTCAATTCAAATCGGTTATTGAAGGAAGCCTGACCCTTCAAATTGGTGCGCTCTGCCCTCATTCACCTCTCCTCAGAGAGAGTATCCCAGTGCATCCATATTCCGGTTTCACAAAAATAATATTAAACCTATACCCTTACATTGTTACTGATAAGACCCATGACCCTGCATTATTGTTGAATACTTAATAGCTGCGTTCTGGACAATTACTGGATAAGATAATTTTATACTCACCACTATTCATCATTCATTACCAGTTCAATTGATACAAAAATAGTATTTCATAAGTGTTGCTTGAATGACATGTGGCATATACTTTTCCAGATATTTTAAAATGGATTCTTAGATTGTCAAAGCAGGTCTGATACGTAGATCACATTGTATTGCCTCCGTCCCTTGTCTCACACACTTAGAAATGTTTTACCATTAGTGTTACTGAAAGACAGTCTAAGAAACAACCTTGTTAAACTGTGTGGTGCTGTTGAAGGAATAAACAAATCTGTGAAGTTAAAATAGAGTCCAAAATTTCTTGTTTGATGATATTGACATTTTAAATTGGGTAGCAGAGATAGGGGTAAAAAAAATAAAGAGGTAGTTTTCATCTTTTAGTTTATATATCTTCCTATTGTTTGCTTATTTTTAGTAAAAGTAGTTTTACTTATTTAATTTAAATTGTAAGATAGTAACGAAAAGACAGAAATAAAAAAATATTCTAGAACTTGCCTATGTAGTAATTGAAAAGATGTTGTTCATTTACAAAACATAATAACCTCATTTAATGATCCTGCCCTGAAAGAAAAATAATTCTATTTTATTTTTTATGCTAGGAATAAGTATACTCCTGAGCAATTGTGTTGTTTAATGTTATGAACCCTGTGAATTATATAGTTGTCTAAATTTCACATTTTATTTTGGATCTTAAAATAATTAGATCTTTCTTTATCCTTTGAGACGACATGGAGGGACCTGGAGAGTATTATCCTAAGCGAAACAAGCCAAGCAGAGAAAGACAAATATCACATGATCTCACTCATTTGTGGAATATAATGAACATAACAGTCTGAGGAACAGGGTAGACCCAGAGATGTGGAAGTAGGGTATAGACTGACACCCCTCAGAAGAGGGGGTGGGGGGGAGGGAAGAGATAAACCACAGAATTTATGCACATGTATGCGTAACTGATGGACATGGACAACAAAGCTGGGGACGGGGTGGGGGGATGGGGAGGAGGGTGTCAATGGGGAAAAAAGGAGAAACATCTGTAACAAAAATAAATTAATAAAGAAAGAAAGAAAGAAAGAAAGAAAGAAAGAAAGAAAGAAAGAAAGAAAGAAAGAAAAGAAAAGAAAGAAAGAAAGAAAGAAAAAATAATAATTAGAGCCAAATTTGTACCACATTTTAAATTTATGCTGCCCTTTCCAAAGGATACATCCTTTTAAGCTTCCACAGATCTGTTCTGAAACAATACGGGACATAAGTATATAACTTAAATAAAAATGATTATGTGTCTAGTTTCATCAGATTATTGTACATGGAAAGCCCTATTTCCATGACAAGAGAATACCTGCCAAGTTGGCTAGAATACTCATGGCACAAGGTGAAGTCCCACTTTATCTTAGACAGTGCTGGACACAAATGGAACAATTCTTACTCTTTAGCTTAACATTTCATAGATTATATTCAGATCACTTCACTTCATATTAAGGTGATATTGCACAAAGCATGCCACCATTACTTGCAATTACATGTTGTCTTACATGAATTGCATTTCATGTCTATGATAGAAACTTGAGAATTACTGTAATACCTGGCGTATGCGAGGGTAGCCTACTAACCTAACCTTAACAGGAATGTCCCAACAAGGATTATTATCCTTGCAAATATCCCATTGTTTCAGTTATCTATTACTTTATAAAAACTCTTTCATACTTAATGAAGTAACACCACACCACTCATTCATTACTCTTATCTCTTCACAGTTTTCGGTGTTGACTATATTCAGCTAGGCAGTTCCTTCTTCTAGTCTTTCATGCAGTTGGATAGTGACAGAAGTTGGAATCTTTTCTGAGATTTTCACTCACAAATGGCTGGCAGGTGATTCTGGGGCCTCAGCAAAGGCTGTTGACTGGGACACCTACATGAGGCCTTTTCACATGACCTGGGTTCTAAGGGTAAACATCTTGAAAAAGGGAGAGCTAGGAGGAAACCATATTGCCTTTTCAAATCTAGCCTTAGAAGACATGCAGCGTCATTCTAGCCACATTCTAACATTCTATTAGACACTAGTCACTGAGTCCAACCCGTATTCAAGAAGAGAGGAATTAGATTTCATGTTTTAATAGTAAAAATGTCTTAAGAATTTTTTGAACATCTTTTCAATACATCCCACACATCTTGCTTTTTGATGTTGATTCTTATTTGTTTCAAATGGCTATATTTCCCTCTCTAGGTCTCCAATACTCTAGTGGAGTGCCCTCCACTGAGCCTTTGTCTACCTACAGATTGACGTCACCACACAACATACAACATAATGGCCTGAAACTCCTTGTCTTCTTGTCATTGTGTTCTGTCTCCAAATTTATGCATTGTTGCTGGATTCTGTCTTTATTTCTTTATGCTTAAGGTGAAAATCTAGTATGCTCAGATCAATTAAGAGTTTTCACTCTTTGTTGCTGATGATAATCTAAAATTTTAAGGCTTCTCTGGGTCTAACAGGTACTGATTAGGGCTTCTGGATATTTGTAATCATCCCAGTGCTTTATTTAACTCAGAAAAGTGGATTATGGTCTCCAGGGTGTCTCATTGCCTTTCTTTCTGCATCAGTCAATAGTAGCACCTCATAAACTATTTCACATTCTATTCAGTTGGTGATCTGTCTGGTTGAGTAGGGTTAAATCAAAAGACCAATTTATTCATGACATGGTTCCAAATATTGAAAGGTTTGTTTTCACTGTAGGCACATGAGATCACTGGAGAGAATCAAAGGATTGGTTTTTATGACTTCTGCCTCTATACATCATGCTTTCTAGAAATTACTGCCTGGAACAGTGTTCCCTGCCCTTTGAAATGTAAAACCTTGAAAACATTCTGTAGTATAATCTTGCCGTTAGTCAAGGGAAGACTCAAAAATATTTCTGCAGTTAGAGAAGTAATGAGAATTGTGAAAATTATAATACTTCTAGTATTTTTGTTAAGTACATATTTGGATAGAATATAGTGAATCTTTTGCAGGCTCTTTGTGTGTGTGTGTGCGCCTGTAAATAGGTTTAATGAAAATCGAGCACAGTTACTAAATCAGTGCTGCTCTATGACATGTATGTATAACTCAGTCATTTCAAAATGCATATGACTTGATCTCTTAACTGATATTAAGGGGATTATCCTATTTGTTACTCTACAATTAATGTTTTATTTGTAACAAGAGTGATTTTTAACCTTTGAACTATTGGTTTTTAAATCAGGTTTGTGTCCTACATTATGGAGTTTAATTTACTTTAGTTAAATTAATATGTCCAATTTGAAAGTCAACTCAACTTATTTTACTCTGCACAGCTGTATGAAATTTCCAACAGAGTAGAAATTTCCCACTGTGTTTAAACTTTGAATGTATTTACAGAGGATTAAAAATACCAGTCACATGCTGGTGAAAATTGTCTTTGAAATAATTCATGAAGTAGGAAAAATGGAATTTTAGTGACATAGAGTATAAACCAGTTTTGGTTAAGATTCGGTATTTGTACAACATTTGGGGATATTTAGTGTGTAAATATATTTAATAGTATATTTTGTGTTATGTTAGCATTTTTATTATGGATACCAAAGCATTTTAAATAGACATTAAAATCTTCACTTCTCTGCTCTGATTAGGGAAATGCTCACATCTTATGCTTGGCATTTTCCTCATAGTTGTAGAACAGCCACAATAGAGAATTATAGAGCAAGTGAATAAAATTGTAGATCAGAAAAAGAGAATCATTCATTGAGATGACTATAGGCAAAGTTTTAAAAAAATAAATTCAAAATATACATATAAAACGTATATTACCACCATCTGTTTTGCTTGTTGACATTAAAAAAGAAAGTAAATCTCTGGGAATGTAAAACTTTTGGAAGTGCTGTCTCTCTCAGAGTTATCAGTGACATGTCCCTTCAGCAACAGAAAAAATCAGAGGACCCCACCTCCACCCCAAACATTCAGACCCAATAGAACATGTCAAGAGACACAATGCCAGAAACCCTAGTGTTCTTCCTGGTTTCTCTTTTGCTGTCACATATTGACACCACCATCACAATTTATTTATCCATCAGTTCTCCTGATTAGTTTCTTTTTTACTTCCTCTGTAAATTACATTTGACTTAGTTTTCCATAGGCATCCATCTGCCTGAAAGGTAATTGTGACTGGTTACAGAAGACCTAGGTAAAAGTTAATAATATTCTAAATTGGATTAAGTCACAAGATGGCAGCCTTGCAAACCCAGTATTGTCTTTAGCAAGCATGCATTTTCCAAATCTTAGGCTATGAAGAGTCAACCTAATGAAGCCAGCTTATGGTTATTCCTTACTGTATTCATATAATATTTTAGGCTCTTATACTTACTTCCCAGTGGTATAAGGAAAATAGAACATAGGGGAATCTATAGAGAAATATTGCCCATTTCTGGTTAGGACATGATTGAAAGGAAGAGGAAAATGAGAGACAGTGGGAAAGAAGGAAGAAGTTACCTCTTTTCTAGCTTTTGGCCGCAGAATATAAGAAGGCATACTTAAAAAAAATTTTTTTTTCTTTATTGATTTTAGAGAGAGAGGACGGGAGAGGGAGAGAGAGACAGAAACATTGATGAGAGAAAACATCAATTGGCCGCCTCCTGCATGTGCCCCAATGGGGATTGGGCCCACAACCTGGGCATGTGTCCTGACCGGGAATTGAACTGGTGACCTCTTGGTGCATGGGTTGACGCTCAACCACTGAGCCATACCAGCCGGACAGAAAGGCATACTTTTAATAAATAAGATTAACATTAAAGGCTGAGAAAGAGGCTGCTGCTTTCACTCTCCATTGAGAAATCTAGGAAAAGGTCAGTTCTTGGTCTGCCCCTCTCCCCCCCCACACCTTGAAGAAGTCTTTAGGAACTTGGCTTATAGAATCTGGCAGAAGCAAGATCTGAGGTTTTCCTTTCCTGAACCAACCTCAGTTCCCAGTGGCACAGGCATTGGGTTAAAATCTGGCTGGCCTGATAAGGAGTTCACTGTAGCTTTTGAGTCAGCAGATGTGATGGGAAATCAGTTGCAATCAATCTGCCACTAGTGAAGACCAAGTTGAGGTTCAATTGTTCTGACCAAGTTAAAAGAGACCAGATCATTAACTGAACCAAACAGAGACTTTAGCCATGACAATCAGCAAGGTTAACCATATCCATGTTTACAAGGAAACTTGTCCCAGAGACCAGAAGACTAGAGGGCATCACATCTGAGGAACTTGGGTCTTTTACATGTCCAGGAGATCCTTAAAACACTTCTCTCCATATACCCTGACACCACCTTAGGGAGGGAAGCTAGGGGAAGGGAAGTCTCTCTGAAAGATTAAATATTTTATTCCAAATCTGATAATCTGCTTTTCTGAATGATGCTCATCAATACTATTTTATCAGAGTAGGTTTAAACCAGATTGAATATTTATTGACTTTTCCCCTTCCATTGACAAATTGGTGGTTGAGTGTATCTGGATACAAAATAAATGAAATTCATTTAATTTGAGTTATTTTACCCTGCTAGAGAGCAGAGAAAGTGATCCTTTCAGCTCCCCTCCAGGGATCTCCTTTTCTTCCCTACCATGTCAGTGGAGAAAGAGGAAACACTGCAGCTCCTTGTGTTCCTAACATACTCTGTGAGTCTGAATTGATGTGAAAAGGTGTAGTCATCTTGAGATTAAAAAACTTGCTGTAAGATCCATCTTGGAAATAAAAAATTAGTCTTTAATCAGAGTATATTCTACTGAGTGCAAGAAGCTGTGCTTGGAGCTATAAACAGTAAGTGCTCAGTACAAATTGTTATCATCATAGTGAAGTCTGTCCTTTATGTCCCCTATCCACAGTCACTCACACATTAAACAATTCTTCACCATTGCTGTGAGCTCTGTCCACATTTTTGATCCATCAGCTCCTTTGTGGTTTCACTTGTGTCCTCCCAGATTACATTTAGGATTAACTGAGCTATGATGAAAGTGCCAATTTTTGTGCCCTATGTGGATGCCCTCCAGCAAGAGACCACTAGAAATACCTATAGTCAACAAAGTTAACTTGATTGTTGCAACAAGGGAGATTGAATCATGGGGAAGAGTGGAACACTCCAACAAGGAGTTGGGGGATCATTTTAGGATTTGAGTTTTGCTAATTGATTTTAGGGAGGCTCCAAGGAAGGGAATATCTGTTATGGAGTGCATATTGCAGAAAGCAGGTGCAGTTTTTTTGTAGTTGGCAGAAGGAACTGGGCAGGGCTAGAACTGTCTCTGGGCAGTAGGTAGTGTGCACTTAACTTAGCAGAGAGCAGGGAATGTTTGGTCATTTTTGTGGTTATACAAGGGTTTGGTTTTTATTGTTGCCATTCAAATTTCTGTTGCAGCAGGATCACAGAGTGATGTTTTTGTCTTGTTTTATCACAGTCACAGAGAATCCTTGTGCAATGTCGATGGTCTAAAACTATGTTCAGCAAGAATCTACTATAGCCTATCTGGTAGCAATAAAGCCAACTACCAGCAGTTGTTAATGCTTAGGCCTCTTACTTTCTTTCTGATGTAGATACTTTCTCACTCTGAACTACCAAATCTGCCCTGCCAGTTACCAAGCTCTTGCTGTCAAGAGTTGAGCTGAAGAAAATTATGATCATTTGCTTTGAAAATCTACTACAAATTAATGTTTTCTAACACCAAGTGCTCCTTTAATGCTCAACAATAAAAATATATATACTTCTTATTGAGTTTTTATTATAATGACCACAGAAACCATTTCAAACTCTTCATATATTCCTCAAGGGTATAATTTAATCACACCATCTCTTACCCAATAAATGAATATATCTACAACACAGTTGAAAGATTGAGTCCACATAATTAGAAAAACTACTTTCTAATCACTTCCCCTCCTCAATTCCCCTAAATGCCTCTGTGGATTTCAGCCCTCCTCCTCATTCTAGAGGAAAAGGACTCCCACTTTCCTGACAATGCTGTTAATCTGATTCCTTGAAATCTAACCAACTCTGTGATATCGTCTAATCACTTATTTCCTCTCTACCACCTTCCATCTGTATATTTTTGTGTACTCAATGACAATTTCCTCTTATCTGCATGTATGCTCACCTTTTGCCAAACTAGGAATAAGCCAACCTATTCCTCCTTCAGCTCTCATTCTTTAACATACTCATTTATTCTTGTCACCTTCATTTGTTTTCTTTTTTGTCTTGAAAATTAATAAAATTACAGAGAAAAATATCACAACTTTGTTTTTACCACCAAGAATTAACAAGTATTTATGTACTTTATGTTAAAGATTAAAAAAAAAAATTACTACTGGAACTGCTACTTTATTGTCTTATAGAAACTGACAGAATTACCCTGGCTAAAGGTCATATGTTATTTAAAAGCAGCTAAGTCCTTTCCTGTAATTTCTGTTTCCTTCTTTTCTTTCTTTTTTTTTCCCATTGTTGTCTTCCCCCCCCCCAATTTTTATTACTTTATTTTTGTTACAGATGTTTCTCCTTCCCCCCCCAGACACCCTCCTCCCCATCCTGCCTCCCCAACCCCCAGCATTCAGTTTCTTTCTTAAAATTACTTTGATCTCCTAGTCACTATTATCTGAAATCCTGTTGTTTTGACTTTTGTTTTCTCCTTCCCAAGGCCAGTCATTAAATCCTAATGAATTTTTCCTTTTCATGATCTTTCGCGGTGGTGCTTCCCTTTCTTTGCCATTGTCACCATCAAAACTCAAATCTTATCATTTTATGCAGAAGCTATTTCAATATTTTTCTTATTGGCCTCTAGAGTCTCCTATTTCCAATTCATTTTTTTTCTTTATTGATTTCTAGAGAGAGAGGAAGGAAGAAGAAGAGAGAGAGATAGAAACATTGATGAGAGAGAACATGGATTGGCCACTTCCTGCATTTCCCCCACTGGGGATCATGCCCACAACCTGGGCATGTGCCCTGACTGGGAATCGAACCAACAACCTCTTGGTGCATGGGTCGACGCTCAACCACTGAACCACACCAGCCGGGCTCCAATTCATTTCTTTATATTTCAAAATTTATCTTCCTGAAATACCTCAAGAAGAGTGTCCATTAAAAAAAAAAAAAGGTCAAATTTACATAAAATGTGCCCATATTCTTTTTCCTGACTAAAGTTCTCCAAAAGAGAATTTCTTCTTATTACTCTTGTGCAAGAGCCCTGTGATCTAGCTAGACTCAGATATTCACCATTCTCGAATGATGCATTGTTTTTATTGCATTTATTTCTGTTCCCATATTGTTTGCCTTGTATAAAATTCAGTCTTCATCATTCCTCTGTTAAAAATCTACCCATTCTTAAGGCTAATTGGCCTCCTTCACCTTGTTGATTTTCCTGATCACTCCAGATCTTGTTACTATCTGACTTATTGTGTACCATTTTTATGGCTCCTGTCATATACTGTCAGATAGAGATAATATTCTTTATTTCTTTGTGATCTAAATATTGGGGAAGTCTGATTTTGATGGTAAAAATTACCTTAAAGTCTCATTCTCCCAAACATCCCAGTTAACACTCATAATTTCTTTGGTTAAAATATTTTTCATTTTTTTCTCATCTAAACTTGCCATTGATATCACACTTATCAAGTGACTCAATATTGTGGGTATTTGGTTATCTAATTGTGTAAAAAATGAGTTGTGTATTATTTCCTCCTTATAAGACTGAAAGAAATAATTGTTTCAACCATTTATAATTATGTCTCAAAACAGTTTTGATGTTGGGAGATAATATAAAAGAGTCAGGGGATCTTCATTTGTAGAGCAAATCTCATTGCTCTCAATGTTCGGATGGTGCTAAGGATCAAGAAATTCAAAATGTCTTTTTGATGTTCAGTCACCATAAGTTAGCAGCCAACCTTGAGAACTTAGAAGAACCATCTCTATGACACAGCTTAGAGCTTATTTAGCTATAATCAAAAGAAAAGCAGTGGGGGGGGGGTTAGATAACTATGTTATATATTCATTAATAAAGATTAGTAAGGTATGTCTAAGAAAGATGCGAATTAACCACAAATCCCTGCTAAGTAATGATCTTCTTTGATGTTGTTGAAATCTCATTCTGCATTTCACAGAACAGTCCCAAGAATATGAGTTCCTATGCATCACTTGAACCTCAACACAAAGAATTGTTACTTATTTTGCTGGCAATAGCCCAGTTCCTTTAGTAATTTTCTCTACTGAGCCATAATGAATAATAAAGTGTGTTCTCTGTGCTATTCAGCTCCTACATATCTCCACCCACCTATCTTCTGCTCCAAAACCAAAAATATAAACCTACATACACTTTAAGATATCTTATGGTGAATTTTTTAGAATTCTATACTAGGGTGTTAACATATTTATTATTTCTCTGAAGTATGTTCCAATGCCAAAATTGGCCTTTCTCCTAAAACTAGCCAGAAAATCATTTTCCTTTTGTAAATTAATTTGGTATCACTATAAATATTGTTTACCACTTGAGATAAAATTATTCAAACATTGTGGGTTTGTATTGTTGAAGTTATGCTTATTTTAAATACTTTAGTATTCAAAAAAGAAAACAGTGTACTCTCTCCAACAAGTCAGGGTATGAAATGGGATGCTATTTACCATGAGTCAGGGAGTTTGAATCACCTATATATGCAGAAAATAGATACTTGTCAGTAGTTCAAATATTTGAGACACCTGTCAGGGACAGCATTGAGAGAGAAGCATTATGAGTACTTGGTCTTCACAGAATAGAGTGTTGGGAAAGAAATTAACACTCTTTCTCTAAATTGTATTTAGGACTAATTGGGAACCAATAGGGCCAGAAACTATGAAAAACATCCTAGGGTAAGCTCTGTAGAGACAGACAGCTTCCAGTTCATAGGATAATAATATTAGAACAAATTTCAAAAGAAATAAAAATTTCTACCTCAGCATTGCTCATTTGTCATCTAAGTATGCTGCCCTGACCAATTATCTTTTGTTGCCTTACCAACAATAATTTTAATTCTTTTGTAGTAAGTTGAGTGATGAGAGGATGAAACTGATAGCAAATATTTATAATACATTGTCAAGCTCAAATTAAGCAAATCTGACTCCAAGGACACATTAGGACCAAAATCGGACCAATTAGTCAGCTTTTCCTTGATACTCATAGCTGTTGGGCAGAGAACAGACTGAGATGTATGTGTTTGGGGGAAATGAACTCACCTTCACAGTGTGGATGGTGGAGGTTTGTCTCCTTAGAATCCATCACTACTGCATTTGTCGGCCTGGGGGAGATACACACCAGGGTAAGCATGATCTCCTGTGGATGCCTTTATTTCCACAAATCATGCCATGCCAATTCAGTTCAATCACTAGCCTTGGAGATTGGCAGAAAACCACTTTCTTTACACAGGTTCATTTATAGTCTCCCCATCTAGAAGCATCCGAAGGCAGTGTTACTCTAATGCGTTTTTACAAACCCAAGATTATACTGGTAATTTTCCAATTTAACTTTTACAGATGTTCTGAGTTCTTAAGCTAACTACAGAATATTAACATAGTAGCAAACTTCAAATTTTAAGGCAATTTTATTTTCTCTGCACCAGAGACATTAATTAAAGAAATAACACCTCCACAGGCAATATAAATCTGACACTCTCTCTTTCAGACATATTAATAGACCAAGGCATACATTACCCTGGGAAATATATGTGCAATTGAAACAGCACTAAGCAGCCACTGTTATCACAACCCAGGATCATTATTTGGACATACATTGCTTACGTGCTTGTTGTCTTGGTTTCAGTGATTTACCGTACACATCTATCTTAAAAGGGTCCCTTCCAACGTTTTCCTCAAATTAACATGACTGAAATTCTTGAAAATTCTGAAAAGTACAAAATCTATAATCATTTATTCAGTTAATCAATTGGAGTAAGCATTTTGTGTCAAGAATATGTCATCAGGGGAAGTGTGGATAGGCATAGGGGGAAAAAAAGCCTGTAATCAGCAGATAAAGAAAGAATGGAAGTTCAAGGTTTTAATTACTAAATGGATGTGGTCAGAATTTATTTTCTCTTCTTTTGTGTTTCATTATGTAAAAGAAAGTTAAAACTGTAATATAATGTCAATCCCATCCTGCCCACCTAGGGTCAGACACACTGGTTCTCAATCCCTTAGATGGATATGCTCTGAAGGTTTCTTCAGCTTTAAAAACTCCAGAAACTGGTAGAGAAAGTGAAAAAAATTGGACTAAATGAATTTTTTATTGCTGCTGTGGGAGGAAGACATAAAATGACTCAACTATTTTAATAAGATTTAAGATTCATTTAAAGAATCTTCGTGATTCATCTGCATGTATTTTTTTCTATCACAAACCACTTATAATACTGTTCCCAAAAGAAGAGACAGAAATGATAATAAGGAGGATACCAGCATATAAATATAATGACTGGGAAAATTATTTTTAAAAGGTAACCAAGCATAGACTTAGATTTCAGACAGTATGTTAATCTTGGGTTGATATATATATTTGTAAAGATTTTCATTTTATGGCAACCACATATGTTGCTTAGCTGGAGTAAATTCATTTCTCAACTCTCAAAAATGCAAGTTACTGCTGAAATAACCTACCACCTCTTATAACTAGAACTGTTATAAACTTTATTAAACTTGAGAAGTAAAAGTACTTTTTTCTCTAGTTCAGTGAGTAGACTAAAAATATCCTTTTTTCTCCCCTTTTCCTTTTTTTAGTTATGTCATTGGACTGAAAACACTGAGTCCTTAGCTAGTGATGGTTGTGGTGCCCGCAAAGTGCTTCACTTAAACAGTTTATCTCAATGTATTTATGTACAAGTGGGGAATATGTGTAACTGAGATGCCCTGTCACTCTTGCTTGTGAGAGATGTTGATAGAACATGGTAATTTCCTCCGAAACACAAAAGTCCAGAAGTGGAAATTCCTGCACATGGATACTTATTCTTTATCCAGTGTTACTTTTGCTCTTTCAAAAGACACTGCTGGAAATGACCAACCCCCACACCTTCTAAAATTTTTCTTTAACTACACAAACAAAAATATGGTAAGCAATCTTTGACAGAGAAAACACTGGAAATTATTCTAGCTCCAGCAAACTTATAAGATAATTAAATATACTTTTGTGTAGGCTGGACTTTTTCATAATTCTATTTGTTTCAAGTTTTGTAATACTTTTACTATCAGTTTGGACAATTCTCAAAATAAAAGTTCCCAAATGAGGCATGGTGACAGTGGTTGTGTAAATAAGCAGAAAAGAATAAAATCAGTATGTTGTGTCAGGCTGGACCTGTGGCTTCCCAGTTATCAGACTATTTCCCACCTCCCTCAAGTTCTTTTAATATTTATCAAAACAGAAATTGCTCTGTAGCACAGCAAAGCTGGCCTTTGGAAGTGTGTTCACTCAGTGAAACATGGACTAGAAATGCCAGGTTATATTGGTCTTTTAAAAAAATATATATATATATATATATTTTTTTATTGATATTAGATTGAGAGAGGAAGGGAGAAGGACACAGAGATAGAAACATCAATGAGAGAGAACATCAGTTGGCTCCCTCCTGCATGCCTCCTACTGGGGATCAGGCCCACAACCTGGGCATGTGCCCTGACTGGGAATCGAACCTGCAACCTCTTGGTGCATGGGTCGATGCTCAACCACTGAGCCACACCAGCTGGGCTATATTGGTCTTATCTGTGTTCTTTCTCTCATTCTTCTGACCCATTCTTTTCTCCTGCCTACTGTGTCTCACATTTCTAATCAGGCTCCTTTAGAAATCCCCCTGTCCCTTCTCCACCACTTTTCAATTTTAACCAGTGCTCATATTTTGCCTAACACGTGATGCAGATTCTTGATCCTCATCTCCTTGCCTGGGCAACACAGGGATAAGAGATTGCATTCTGGTTGTTCTGTTTTCCAGCTCAGAGAATTCACAATTGTGATATAAGTCCTGAGACAGGGAGGCTGGCTGGAGTCTTGCTGTGCCAAGTGTGATCTGAGGACCAGCAGCATCGGCTTCTCCTGGGAGCTTCTTAGGAATGCAGAATCTCAGCCCTTACTCCAGACCCGCCGAGTGAGCATCTGCTTACCTGTGTTTTTTGTTTTTTTTTTTAATCCTCACCCAAGGATATATTTTTCCATTGATTTTCAGACCAAGTGGGAGGGAGGGAGAGAGAGAGAAACATCAATGTGAGAGTGACACATTGGTTGGTTGCCTCCTGCATGACCCCAACCAGGGCCGGGATTGAACCACAACTGAGGTATGTGCCCTTGACCAGTGTCAAACCTGCAACTCTTTGGTCCACGGGCCGACACTCTAACCACTGAGCCAAACCGGCCAGGGCTACTTACCTGCATTTTAACAAGATTCCCAAGGTGGTTCTCTCTGTCCATTAAGTATGAGAAACACTGGGCTACATCATGGGTCCCCAAACTTATATTTAACAGAACATCCTTCTTAGTAAAATAAGCACTGGGTACATTTACCCCAAAACGACTGTAGCTGAATGTCACAACGGGAGTTTTGACTGAGGTGCCAGGACATATTAAATATAATATTCCAAAGTGTGGTTCCCATACCAAATTCAAATTTTCAAATGAAACTAGAAGTTGCTCATTTTTCAAATCTTCAAATTATTTAAGGGTATTAGACAGTTGAGTAAATTTTGAAGGGTGGATTTGTGAGGAAATTTCTTTGGAGGAAGCTGTTCCCATGCTGGGATCTCACCTTTCCCTTCCCGCCAATCCCAAAGTCAGTATAGATGGATCCTACCTCAAGCTTAAAGAGAAGGGTTTTAAGGGAGCCAAGATCCTCATGTATGTTCCTTGAGGTAGTCAAGTGACAATAGACTGGAATTTCACTACTGACTAGGAAACCACAAAGGCACGTAAGACAGGAAGGCAAGCTCTTTGGTGGCAAAACAAAGGAAAAGGGACTATATTGGAATCACCCTGATTCCAAGAGTTTGACAAGGAGAAGAATGTGAGTGTTTCCCATGGTCTACAAGCAAGAGAGAGCTGAGGTTCCTTGGCTCTTGCCCAAGAAACCCAACTGGGAGAGTAAGGGGGCTGCTAAATGTAGATTCCAGTAGTCTACCAGAAACATCTGTTGATTATTCAGAGCTGTTTATTAGACTCGTTGCAGTAAGGGAGAACTCCTGTGGATCAAGCAAAGCTGTTTATTAGACCTATTGTAGTACATTTATTAGACTCATTGTAGAACTTGACAGAGTCTTAGTAGGGTCTCAGAAAAGAATCAGGAGAGAATATTTATAGGAGTTTAGAGTCTGGGTTTGGTGATTTTAAGGCTGTCCTTGTGAAGTGGAGAACTGTTTAAGATTGGGCATAATTAATGCTATAAAAGCTTTGGATTATCTTAGTTGATTCACAGTCTTATATTTCAGGAGAAACCATTTTCTGGAGCAAATAGGTAAGTTATTTTTGTTTATTCTCAGTATATGGCCCTTTATGACCAATTGCCTGGGGCTGGAGGTAGGTGGCAATAGGGAGTTACTGATAATAGGTGAGGGTTTCATTTTGGAGTGACATAAATGTTCTCAAATTAGATTGTGATGATGGCTGGACAACCATGTGAATATAGTGAAAAGCCACTGAGCTATACACATTAACAGGGTGAATTTTGTGATAGGTGATGGATTAAATATGACTATGTCTGTGTCTTTAAATATCTGAGGTAGGAACTACTGATTGTCAGTGGTCATCTCTAAAAAACACCAGCACATTAACACATCTCTTTTGTTAAAACAAAACAAAGCAAAACATAATAGCGTTATTTTCAACTACACCTTTTTTTTTGGCTTTGTGAAGAGTTAACCAGTTAATTTCTGTGGGAGAACAAACGATTTTTGTGAAAGACATTGAAATTCCACTAAAACTCTTTCTTACAGAGATTTTCAAATAATTTAGGAAATTGAAGTCTAGTTATTAAAGTAACCAGATCTCAGAGATTTTATACATGATGCATATCTTTTTTTTCAGCAAGAAAACTACCTAGAAATGGGGAAAAACCTCCCCTCCTCCATTTTTGTGTAACGTTCTCTGCATAGCATGAGTTATTTTCAACAACATTATTGCTTTTATTCTTTATAAAAACCCAGTTAATATTAAGTGACGGGTTACATGTGAGTGTTTATGTGTCTCTAAATGCGTGCGAGGTAGCACTACTGACAGTCACTGGTCACCCCTGAAAAGGTCAGCAAATTAACTCCAATCATTTTATAAAAGAAAAGGTTAATATCTATTTTCAACGATTTTTCTGTGTGCTTTTCAGAAGTTAACCAGTGAATCTTGATGGGAAACAGATATATATTATACTCATACCCCATTCCAACAAACAATGTTGTGAAGATTCATTGTACCATTTAAGATGGTGAAATCACATACCTGAGTACATCGAAAGCACAATACGTTTCCCTATGTTGTAAGAAAAGGAGCTAGTAAAGTCACAGCTGTGGACAGACACCACATTTTCCTCAGGACACGGTGTGACACTTGAACATCTGGCTGACAAACCAAGTGTGAAAGTCATATCTCAGTCATTAGCAAACCTCATTGCTTTCCATTTTTAGACAGAACACTATTACTGGAAGGTCTGATGCTTTCCACCAGCACACCATGGGGTCACCTGAAATACCCCCAAAAGATGTGTTCTGAACTTTGGAAACAGAGGATCTAGAGCAAGCCTAAGTAGGAGGCAGAGAAAGTAAGGAGGCTGACACCATCATCCTGTCAGATCCCCACAGCCAGGCCTCTACCTTTTCCCAGGTTTGATATTGCCGAGAACTACATTCATCATTGTCTATTGTGCAGCTCACTATCGAGTCCTGGCTCTGACAGTTAACAGACCCTCTTTCTATAGAAGGATTCCTATCAATGTCCAGGCTGACTGATACATCCACACTGTGAGACACTGGTTTTCCTCAGTAGAAATTCAACAAGTCTGAACAGATTAAACATGGTCACATAAAATAACAACAAAAAGCACAACCAGGAGCACTTCTCGGAAGGTTTCACAGTTGTGCATTTTACAAATGTGAATTCATCCTGCCAGTGATTAAAGCTGGGACTTGACCTCTGGGGAGTGCCCAATCCAATGCCACCACCATGAGGGTGTTTACTAAATGGTTACTGGGTTTTGACACGAATGAGAACCAAAAAGTAGGTAGTGAGCTGTTATTTGACTGCTTTTACAATGCCAATCAGCAGTGTTTAATGTACGTACAAAGAAAGTGAACTTGACTCCCCGGGGCTGCATATTCATCTGTACCAACTTGCATATCTTGAGATCACACTATTCTGTCATCCTGATCATTCAGCTTCTCATAATAGAGTGATTTTCCAGAGGAAATTCTTAACTGCCTTACTCTACTTTTACAAGTGAAATTTTGCCTCTTTAGGAAATCATTTATCTTCTCCTCATTTGATATGCTGTAGAGCAGGGTTTCTCAACCTCAGTGTTATTATTGACATCTGGGGCCGGATAACTGCGGGGAGTCTGTCCTGTGCATTGTAGGATGTATCCCTGGTAGCAGTATATCTGGCCTCTACCTTCTAGATACCACTTTCCCACACCCTCCCCAGTGCTGACAACTCAAATTCCAAATGGCTCCTGGTGAGCAAAATTGCATCCAGTTGAGAACCACTGATGGAGAGCTGTAGTACTATAGATCCCACCTATACAACTAATCACCAAAAGAAAAAATGAATGCTATATAAATTAGCAATAATAATTATTACTTATTTTTTCCTACAGAAATACTTACTTAACAGATTTGAAACTTACCCTGGCTGTGGGTTTATTTTGGAATTTACTTGTAAGTTTTTATTAAGCATTTTTGCAATCGTTCACCTTTAATTGGCTGCTTCTCTCCCCTCTTCGCTTCCAAGACTTTAAAATGGGGCTGGTTGCCCTGGCTGGTTTGGCTCAGCGGTTAGAGCGTTGGCCTGCGGACCAGAGAGTCCCGGGTTCGGTTCCCGCTAAGGGCACGTACCTCGGTTGCAGTTCGTCCCTGGCCCCAGTTGGGGTCATGTGGGTGGCAACCACTCGATGTGTTTCTCTCACGTCGATATTTCTCTCTCTCTCTTCCTCCCTCTCTCCCTCCCACTCTATCTAAAGATAAGTGCAAAAATGTCCTCTGGTGAGGATTAAAAAAATAATAATAAATAAATAAAATAAAATGGGGCTGGTTGGTGCACTGTGTATTTGGCAAAGAGGAATTGCCTGGAAAATCTTGTTAAAAGGCAGGTTATATTCTAAATGTTTGGAGTGAGGTCTGAGATTCTTCATTTCTAACAATCCCAAGTGATAGTCCCAGGACCACGGTGACAGTTGCAGGATCCTAGCATACTAGCAGTAGAACAGGGCATGCATATAATCAGATATTGCTCCTGCCTTATTATAATCATCAGTATGTCCTATGAAAGCAATTTTCTCTGTTACTTTTTGTTATTGTTCTTTTTTTTTGTCTCTCCCCTCTGGAACAGATGTTCCATGAGGGAGAAATCTCCCCAGTGCTCAGCACATAATAGATGCTAATTAATGAACAAATAAATGAGTGAATAAGTGAGTAAATGAACTTTCTTGCCATTGGCACCCTTCTTCTGCTTTTTTTAAAAAATTTATTGTAGCTAATTGCTGTATGTATCAGGCACTTAGGAATGACCTTGGAGCCAGATCTTTTTATTCCCACCTATTCCCCCAACCCTCCTCTTTGGCAACCATCAACTTTTTCTCAGTATCTACGAGTCCATTTCTGTTTTTGTTTATTTATTTTTAGATTCCACATAGCAGTGAGGTCATATGGTATCTGCCTTTTTCTGTCTGACTTATTGACTTAGCATCATATCCTCTAGATCCATCCATGTCATCACAAATGGCAAGATTTCCATTTTTTATTGCTGACTAATATTCCATTGTGTTTATGTGAAGAAAACAAAAACACTAATTCTAAAAGATATATGCACTCCTATGTTCATTGAAACATTGAGCCAAGATATGGAAGTAACCAAGTTGCCCATCAGTAGATCAATGGATAAAGAAGATATGGTATCTCTATTACTTTTGAAAGACCTATTGCTAACTTGCTTCCATTGTGTCCATTAAAGAAAATGCCCTGGTATGGAGACCGGTGAAAGGGCCAGTGATTCCCACCCTTGCCAGCACATTAGAATCACCGGGGGACTTCTAAAATTCCCAAAATCCAGACCACTTCCCAGACCAGTTAAATGAGAATCTCAGAGGATAGGACCCAGACATCTGTTTATTTTAAAGCTCTTCAGGTGATTGTAATGAATAGCCAAGTTTGAGAGTCACTGCTTAGTTCCTTACTACACAAATTATAGTCCATGGACCAGCAGCAGAGGATCACCTGTTTATATCAGAAGTGAAAAATAAACCTCAGTGCAGACACACTGAACCAAAGTTTGCATTTTATAAGATCCCAAGTGATTCCTGTATACCCTAGAGATAAAAACAGCACTGTGTTAGACACTTAAAATGAGTTTTTAAGCCTCTAGTCCACATGACTTTCACCTTATAAATTTCTTGCAGAAGCAAGAAATGGTAGAACTATCTTAGCCATGTTTAAGATGTCAGGGAAATGAGAGAGATGTCAGAACACTGGAACCTTAAAAGGAAATGGTAGAATTTGACCTGTAAGTATAAGTGACTTTGGTTTCCAAGTACAAATCATCTCCAAAATGGATTATCAGGCTCATGGTTTGTGAACACAAGATTAAGTAAAAGCATCAGTGATCACCAGGAGCCTTTAAGCTTTATTAAGAACAAGTCACACCCACAAACTGACCTCATTCATTTTGTTCTCAGGAGTCCAAAAAAAAAAAAAAAAGTAGGTTAGGAAAAATGCTGCCACAGATTTCTAGGATTTTAAGTGCAACTAAAATCTTTCTCAAAACCAATCAAGGAAATTTAGCATGGTTGAATATTTAGCATTGTCTGCTCAATAACTATTTCCAAATAATACTAAAAGGTAAATAGGCAGTGTGTGTGTGTGTGTGTATGAGAGAGAGAGAGAGAGACAGAGAGAGAGAGAGAGACAGAGAGAGAGAGAGGAAGAGGGAGAGAATGAATGAGAATTGGTTCAAGACAAAGGACATACATGAGTTTTTTATATGCAGACTACTGGAGTTTAGGACATAACTAATAGTTTGGATGCTAACCTTTAGCGTTCACATTCAAGACATCTATTATACAATAAGACATAATTAAAATCCATGTGCAAAACCCCAAACCAAACCAACCAACCAACAAAACAAACAAACACTCCTTAGTTTTAGTTGCCTAAGAGCTCAATATAAATCAAGTATAATTTGGCAAGTGAGAAACTCTTAGGCTGCTATAATAGTAATATGGAATATAAATTAGATAAATGTTGTTGAATCTATCCTGGCATTAGAATTAGGATAGGGATTCGCTAGGAGAGCTTTGAAAGGAGTTTCATTTCTGTTGCCAAAAGGGTGATTCCTTTATTTTATCAATGTGCAAGAGTTCATAGTCATGTGTTTCTGCCATCACTGAGTCAAAAGACATTCTTTCATATAATTTGAGCTCTCCAAAAATATAATTAAAATATCGCAGATATGCCCTGGCCAGTTTGGCTCAGGGGTTAGAACATTGGCCTGCGGACCAAAGAGTCGCGGGTTCGATTCTGGACAAGGGCACATACCTCGGTTGTAGCTCGTCCCTGGCCTGGTTGGGGTTGTGTGGGAGGCAGCCAGTCAATATGGCTCTATCACATCGATGTCTCTCTCTCTCCCTCTCTCTCTCTCTCTCCCTCCCTCCCGCTCTATCTGAAGATAAATAGAAAAATATCCTCAGGTAAGGATTAACAAAGAAAAATATATATTGCAGATATTTTTCAGAAAATGCACAATACAGATCCCAGGTTGTGGCCCAAACTATATATTATCTTATTCATCTTGAACTCAATACTTTATTTGTGCTAAAAACATGCATATTTAAAATATTCATCTCCAGATTTCCTGATGATTCAAAGAACACTATCATTAGAAGAAACGTTATTTACAGAAGAAAATAAACCATTAAACTAAGGAAATTGACTGTATTTTTGAAGCAATAGGAAATTGGAGGAAATGGTTTGACAGATGATAACACCACGAAAACCTGAACATCCTATTATCGGAATGAGCAAACAGCTATAGCTGCCACTCTTTATGTAAATGTATGAGGAGTTGTTTTACATCTATTTTTGATGGTAGATAAATGTGTTTTTATTATTTTGTGGAGCTGGTTTCCTAATTTCCTAAGCACAGGATGATGATCATCAATGACTAGTGAATGATATAAACAGAAATGGAAACAACAAAAATCAGTCATAAAAAGGATGCAGGATAAGAAAATTTGAGGGTGAGGATCCTAAACTACTGATAATAATATTATTAAAAATAATATCTTTATTTGTTTTGAGCAACTAGGATTTCCAGACACAAAGCCAAGTATGGCTTTCCTTTTGAATTTTGATAAGCATGGTCTTAAATGTTGCCTCTACTATTGCCCCAAAGGAAATATGCTTTGTCTACAAAAGTATAAATTATCCTGGATGCTTTTTCAGACAAAAAGAAGTCAGAGGCCTTCTTTTGAAAACTCTGTATTACAGACTGATCTCTATGGATAAAATTAAGAGAGTGATTGACCACCCAGTGAAATGTCTAAAAGTTAAATTTGCAAATCATTACGTTAATAATTATAAAACTGATTATAAAATCTACAAATGATTGAAATTAACTATGTGTTAGAAATATCTTCCTAAATCACAGGGCGTGGGACAAATTATCTGCATGTGCCCAATGAAGAGAAAAAAAACACACCAAAAATACCACATTTCCCCTCCATGTCACTTTGGTGAGTTCACATGAGATTAGAAATGGGAAAGTGACCTAATAGCACGGAAAGCACCTTGTGAGGTACAAGGCTCACTGAACTAAAAGTCAAGATCCTTAATCTTTATTGAAGGTTTGACTATGGGAAAGTTATTTCCCTTCTTTGTGCCTTAGTTTTCTTATTCATAAAATAAAAGAATTCGAGTAAATGATGTTTGAGGTCTCTTTTAACTCCAAAATATTCTAATGACTACATAACTAAATTTATTTTTATTATATGTTTTGCATTCAGATATTGCACATTTATTTTGAAATAATAATTTCCCTATTACAGACTTTTGTCCTACTCCAAAATGAGGGGAATTTAATTAATAAATGGAGTGAATTAAATGCTTTTAGATTTGCTTTTCATGCAGTCTTGAAACGCAGTAATATGAGCTCCTGAAACAGAGGTGTAGGTCCAACCCCCACAACACACACACACACACACACACACACACACCCACACACCCCCACACCTCTATCTTCATTCTCCATCTTATCCATGATTATTTCCAGCAACCAGAAGCCAGTCTCAGCATATATGCCAGTCAGGACCTCATATACTTTCTATCTATATACCATTATGCTGCCCAGGAGTCAAAACTATTAAACAAGTCAGCATGGATATACTAAATGCCTGCTGGAAGCTCAACCTGTGACAGAAGATATGGAAGACAAATATGTGACTGATACTTCCTCTTCAGGGGCTTATATATAATCTAGGAGTTGTATAAATGGGAGTGCAAAACTCTTCATCTGTGACCTCCCTGCAACTCTCCTAAGCATCCGATAAACACAAGGGTGTCGATGTCTCTGAAGACAATGATAGACCCTGTGCACAGGGAGAAGCAATGTCCATATGCCTCGTGCAGAGGCATCGAGTCACTGTAAGCACATTGCAGCCACATTATGTTGAGTTATTGGCTTGAGATAGTGGTGCAGATTAAGTATCTTATCACCTGAAGCTGAAAACCGAGCAGCCTTTGCTTTCACCAGAAGAAACAGTAGCCCATGACTCAGAGTTCTAAATCAAAGATCTGTCATTCATCAGTGCATGTTCATACATAATAAAATCACTCTTTGGTGCTGTGCTTTTACTGATGAACAGAATAACGGTCCTGCCTGAACTGACATGACTGTAGGTAGAAACAACTATTAGAGGTCATTGACTTGCTTATTATCAGAGTTGGAGAGGAACACATTGATTCTGTCTATTGGGAGCAAACTGAAAAACATGGTTTTTCCAATTTCCCTGGTAGATTGTTTTTAAAATAAGCCATTGAGAAAATTAGTGGAACATTTACATAACATCATATGTCCATCTAATCTTAAATAAAATAGATATCTTCCATAAGTACAGTAGAAAATGACAATTGTGATTAATGAATTGTGGGTCCAGTTTGGAAATATGAGTTTCACTCACCTTCCAGCAATCAATTTAAATGTTTATCAGTTATTATGACTTTGATTTTAGTCAGTGAGATTTACTCCACATATTCAAATTCAATAGAATTAATAAAGCATCGTTTGAGAATTATTTTAGTAACAGCTTAGGAAAAGTAATGTTTATTTGAGAATATCTGAGTTATAATTTTTTCTTCTGTTTATCATTGCATCTGGACAGATGCATAAGATATCTGACAGTAAAAATAAAATTTGTTAATGCTGTGTTATCAGAATTTTTTGGTGAAAGTAGCATTGAAGAGCAGCAGAACTAGACAGGTGTAAGGCATTTTGCACTGTCACTCAGTCCACTGAAACTGAATTTTGTTTCTATAACCTTGGGGAAATCTAAAAACGTAAGCATCCATCAAATGATACCTTCACTGCAACCTCATTAAAGCTTGTAATGTACCAACAATTATATTATATTATATTATATTGTATCAACAAAGCTTGTTTGTATGACAAACAAGATTGTACCATTTTTTAATTATATTTTCAAGGTTTTCTTAATTGTATTTACTACATGAAAATGTTCATGCACCATTAGAGAAAACCACTATCCTGCATGCTTCTCTTGGACATTATCTACTATAATGTGAGCATTTTAAAGATTATTCAACTAACTATTTAGTAACCTAACTAGTTCTAATTTTATTTTCTTAATAAGTTCCTTTTCCAAAAGAACTTTCTTTTAAGTCCCTTAAATTACAAGCCACAAAGCTAGCTAACAACCCAAACCTCCCGAAATGATGATGTGAAAAAATGAATTTACAGCAAATCATCCAAAACCTGCCCAATTGGATCGCTGTACAGGGGCATGATGACACTTAACCTCCTTCCAGTTTCCTTGTCATCATGACAAGGGATTGGTAATTCTCTGCTAAAGTGTGCTGAGCCATGTTGGCAAGTATTACCATTGATGTTTCCATCAAGTTTATTGTGTAAAATAAAGTTTTTTTCAAACTAAAAGCCAGACCCTCTTGGCTGTAGCTCTGGAACTAACTAACATTTCTCATCACAAAACTGTGGGGTCTGACTTATCATACGTTTATCAAAACTCATCTACTTATCAGGCTTGTGTAGGACAAGACTCATAATTTGGTTCATAGAATCTAAAAATTGAAAAAAACAAGAGACCATTTGGTTCCATATTTCATCTCAAGTAGAACTCGATTATACAATAATAGCAGGAGGAAATATGGGGGAAGATGTATATTGCCGTTGTTGCATGAACTGGGTACCAGTAAGAGGTATTGTACTGGGTGCCAAGTGCATGCGACACACCCAGTTTCAAATCCCAGCTCAACAATTTACTACTTCTATGATTTTTGTTGATTTTTTTAGCTTTTCTAAGTTTCAGCTTACTTGCAGTCTAAAATGTAGTAAGTCTTACTTCTCAGGACTGAAAAGGATTTGCTGAGATGAGTGCACAGCACATGGCACAGTTATTTGCCATGGTTATTATTCAGTAGATATAATTTGTGATGATGAGTATGATGATGGTGGTGTTGAAGATTAATGTTTGTATATTGAAGGAGCCCTGGAAATTTTCTTTATTCTGGACATACTATGACAGGTTGCTGTTACCAGATAAGAAAAGGGTGATGCCAAGTACAAGCAGCCTCTATCCCATACAAATTGTTGAGGTTAAGATAGTTTTGCTGTGGCTCTGGCCAGTTTGGCTCAGCGGTTAGAGTGTTGGCCCATGGACCAGAGAGTCCTGGGTTCGGTTCCCACTAAGGGCACATACCTCGGATGTGGTTCGTCCCAGGCCCCGGTTGGGGTTGTGCCGGGAGCAGCCATTGATGTGTCTCTCTCACATCGATGTTTCTCTCTCTCTTTTCCTCCCTCTCTCCTTCCCGCTCTATCTGAAGATAAATGCAAAAATGTCCTTGGGTGAGGATAAAAAAAGAAGATAGTTTTGCTGTGGATACTAGAGAAGTTTCAGGGCAGGGGAAAACGGCACATTCTAGTTCAACTTGAGAACCAGTGAGTCTGTGCTCTGAGGAATTTGTCCCAGTGACCCATGAGGCAAGGGGCATGTTTGTCTCCTTGAAGAGGTTGATCAAAATTGATGTGTTGAAATCACAGCTAGAGGAGAAGGTGAAAGCATTCAAGAAGCTTCCTGCCATTAGATCATGGAAGACTGTGGGGGTTTTCTGCTCAGCAGTATAATGGAGGAGAAGGGGATCTAGATTATTCTTCAAAAGACTGGGCTGGAGTCAAATCATCACGATGTACACTTTAAATATCTTACAATTTTATTTGTCAATTATACCTCAATAAAGCTGAAATATATATATATATATATATATATATATATATAGAGAGAGAGAGAGAGAGAGAGAGAGAGAGAGAGAAATGGAAATGCTACAAAACAAAGGGGGGAGGGCTGGGCTGGAGCACAGGCTTCAAGATAAACTATCTGTGACAACTTGATCAGTATTCTTACCATTCCTGAGCCTTAATGTCTTCATCTGCCAGGAGATAGTCCCAATCTCCCTGTCTATTTAAATAAAATACTGCATAAAGGTGTACTTGTAATCTACAAACTCGAATCAATATGGGGGCTAACATTTGTGCTAGTGTTACTATAATGAGAGAGGCAAACCAGGAGACAATACATAAGAGAAGAAAAAAGTCCAAGGATATGAGGGGAATCAGAATAAATGGGTGATGCAGAAAAAGCCTCAGAGAAGAAAGCAAAAGAATCCAGCCCGGCTGGTGTGGCTCAGTGGTTGAGCGTCGACCCATGAAACCAGAGGTCGCCAGTTAGATTCCCAGTCAAGGCACATGCCTGGTTTCGGGCTCCATCACCAGTAGGGGGAGTGCAGGAGGCAGCCGATCTATGTTTCTCTCTCTCTCCCTCTCCCTTCCTCTCTCTCTAAAATCAGTAAAGAAAAAAGTTTTAACAATAAAAAAAGAGAATCTATTTTATGGGAATTGCACGATATTTAATGTAAAGTAATTTCCTACTCTCTGATTCTCCTGAGTGGACTCAGTTAATTTGTACATACAGACGTGAAGCATAACCTATGTCATGAAGATAGACTTGTTCTAATCATTGGTAATTTAGATGCACCAGGAAGTGGCTAAGCGGCCCCACACGAAGTTATATAATCACAGCTCTGTTAAATAACTGATGTTCAATGTAAACACAAAGCAAGATGAATGCCATGACAATGGATTAGTGTACAATCAACCACTAGATGGAACCAGAGGGAAAGTTAGGAGCAAAAACACTCCCCTAAAGACTGCCAAGTCCGCAGGATCTATAGCTACTTGCCTGGATATCTGACCCAGGTTAACTTATTCATTAATGGATAATCTTTGGATCTGGAGGTTCAACCAGCTGTAAATCTACCTAATTACTTTTAGTCCATGTTTCTCCATTTTCTCCATAATGATCCTGAAAGTCACATTTCATGAGTCGTATTGAAATCGAGATATACTACCAATAGCATTCACTTAGAATACTAACATACTAATGCTTTCTAAGAAGGACATGAAGTTATTTTAGTCTTACTTGTTTTCAGTGAACCCACAATGTTTCCTTGTGGTCACTACACTCATTTCATACAATATTTGGCCAATTTCAAAATCTCTTATTTTAAATTATTTCCAGGGATTTTCCCATTTAAAAAAAATTATGATAATGGACTTTTAAAATTAAAATTCAAGAGATTGTCATTTTTATTATGAGTATATTTGAACCTTCTTTTGAATATTTTTCTGTAATATTAAGTAGGGAAGGAAATATATAAGGAATTACCATAATAGATATATTAAACCATTCCCTATCTTTGCTAGTCTCATATAGTACAATTGAAATATTCTATTATTGAATTTAGGCTTGGAATATATAAGTGCTTTGCTGCCTCTAGGAATTGTGAACATAGCATTGTGAAACTTCATAATGGGCTTTGTGAATGATTACTATTGTATGTCATGTCGACTCAGCCACAAGTTCCTTTGAATCTGTAATAGTAGGAAGGTACCCTGGGACTGTAATAGTAGATCGAGGTGAATGACCAGGAAATGTGTGGTGTGCTTGTAGAAAACAATGCCCAAAGGATCATAGCATGCCCCAGCAGCTTTTAGCCTGATACAGTTCATGGATGTAACAAGAATCTATGGGAAGAGGATAAATTTGTGGTCAGATAGGTGTATGTGGTCCAAGGAAGCCTTTTGGTTGGAGGTCCAGGTTCTGGTGGATGGAAGATGGCAGGAGTTTGGGAGTTTCTCAAGAATCAAAGCACAAATAAGATTTTCTTATACTATAGAAATGGGAATGTTCTCTGTATACTAAGGCAGAAGACCTTTTAGAAGAATGGGCATAAACATAAGAGATTAGGTAGTAGGTCACAGTGTGATGGGCATAAAGGTGCCAAAGAATACTAATATTCAGTGTTTACACTATCAAATGACTCTTCTCCTTCTTCCATATCCCGATCTTTGGATACCTCCATCCCAGATCCATAAGCCCAACCCTTTAGACACAGTAGCCTACTGATACATATTGACCTATGCCAGGCATACACATGTGTGTTGATGGGCCTAGTCCCCATATAAATCTGCAAGTACACACAGCCCTCCCCAGATGCCTACTGATAAACTGTCTGGCCATATATAGACCATTACACAAACTGTATGCACATAAATACGTATACCTACAGTCATATCACAGACACATCCATGCAAACACATAGATATTTATAGTCATCACACCCATATACAGCATATGTAGATCATTAAACATTTTTTTTCCCTTTGTTGATTTTAGAGAGAGAGGAAGACAGATAGAAACATTGATGAGAGAGAACATCGATTGGCCGCCTCCTGCATGCCCCGCACTGGGGATCGGGCCCACAACCTGGGCATGTGTCCTGACCAGGAATCGAACCAGCGACCTCTTGGTACATGGGTCGACGCTCAACCACTGAGCCATGCCGGTCGGACAACGTTGATCATTTTGGCTTTGGTAGAAAAACTATTGGTGCTGATGTGAGTGGAGTTCCTATGTTCTGGCAGGCTTGCTTAGCTTTGGCTCAGCCATGAGGAGTATATCTCCCAAAGAAAAACAATTGGCTCTACCTATAGTTGGGTGAGCCCTTCTGAAACGTGATGATTTGAGGCAAATGCTGCCATTCCTTATGTGTGGATAATCCCTATACCCTTGAAAAAGCTTTGATTTTATTCTTTTATTATCCATTCTGTTTTCTAGAAATATGCTAGTTAAATTATTACATAATAAATTCAAGCAACATAAAACACACATTTTCAGCCTAGAAGTAGATTTATTTTCTGATATTTTTAGGAAAAGAGCTCATTCCATTGGAAATAATAATGCCATCAGGGAAAATACGGTGTTTGGGGAGCTACATTTTCAGTTTTGGCAGAATAACTTACATCAGAGCAACCTTTTTACTGAGAACAGCTATAAAAGCTGAATAAAATATAAAGAAGAGCTGTTTAAAGGTATCATAAGGCAATAAGAGAAGTCAGGACTTGTCAGGCCAAGGTCCTGAGAGTAATAAAACGCACTGAGGTGGACCTGACCTTTTCTGCTTCTCCCACTTAGATCAGATTTTTAACAATACATAAAAATCCTTGCTGGAATTCTGATTGGGATTGAATGACACCATTAATAAACTTGACCTAATTGACATATATAGAACGCTGGACCCCAAAATTACAAGATATACTCTTACCAAGTGTACTTGGAAAGTTACCTGTATTTACTATATAAGGGGCCATGAAACAAGTTTCAATAAATTTCAAAGGAGATTATATTTTCTGCAGAGAGTGAAATTAAACTAGAAATCAGTAACAAAAAGATAAACAGAAAAATAACTCCCTTAATATTTGTTATTAATCTATATAGTTGTAAATAAACCATGATCAAACAAGTAAACACAATGAAATTTAGAAAATGCTTGGAAATAAATGATAACAGATTTGGCATATTAAACATGCAGTATGAAACTAAAGCCACACATAATAGATCCAGAGACATGGAAGTAAGTAACAGACTGAACCTCAGAGGAAATGTGGGCAGGGGGTCAAGAAGAGATAAACCAAAGAACTTATGTGCATAACCAATGGACACAGACAACAGTGCAGTTAAGGCAGGGAGAATGGGAGTAGGGAGGAGGGTGTCAATGGGGGGAAAAAGGAGGGACATCTGTAATATTTTCAACAATAAAGATAAATTTTAAAAAACAGACTCACATGCATATATTTTAAAAGTTCGAAAATCAACACTCTGTATCTCTATCTCAAGCAGTGATAAGAACAGCACATTAAATCTAAAGAAAGTAGAGGAAAAAATGATGACACATGCAGAAATCCAAAAAATAGAAAACAGATATACAATAAATGAACAAAACTGAGAGTTGATTCTTTAAAAAATATAGCAAAATTGATAAATCCTGAGATCAAGGAAAAGAGATAGAAGGCAAAAAAAAGTAGCAGAAATCAAAAAAGGGATTTCTGGCTTATTTCACTTAGCATAATACTCTCCAGCTCCATACTGTTGCAAAAGGTAAGATTTCCTTCTTTTTTACAGCTGAGTAGTATTGCATTGTGTAAATGTACCACAGCTTTTTCATCCACTCATCTACTTATGGACACTTGGGTTGCTTCCAAATCTTGACTATTGAAAATAACGCTGTAGTGAACATGAGGGTTCATACATTCTGTCAAATTAGTGTTTCAGGTTTCTTTGGATATATTCCCAGAAGTGGAATAGACGGGTCATAAGGCATTTCCATTTTTAATTTTTGGAGATAACTCCATATTTCTTTTCACAAGTGAAATAAGCCAGTCAGAGAAAGATAAGTACCTTATGATTTCACTTATATGTGGAATCAAATGAAAAAAATAAACTAACAAACAAAGTAGAAATAGACTCATAGAACAGACTGACAACTGTCAGAGGAGAGAAGCGTTGGGGGGCTGAATGAAAAAGGTGAAAGGTTTAAGCAAAGAAAAAAAGCTCAGAGAGAGTCAACAGTATGGTGATTACCACAGGGAAAGTGGGGTGGAGGGGAGGTAGAAGAGGGTATAGAGGGGATAAATGGTGATGGAAAGAGATTTGACTTGGGGTGGTAAACATACAATATAACATACAGATGATGTATTATAGAATTGTACACCTGTCATTTCAATAAATTCAATTAAAAAATGAATCTTTGTGGAAAAAGGGGGAGTTCTATAAATTCCAAAAAAATACTATAGATTCCATACACATTGAAAAAGTATAAGAAGATTTTATAAACAATGTTATGTCAGTAATTTTAAATTTTAAATGAAATAAACACAACAGGATGGAGGGGGGCAATGAGGGGAAATGGGGGACATCTGTAATACTCTCAACAGTAAAGATACATTTTTAAAAAGAAAAAAAAAGAAGAAAGAAAACTGTGTAGGGGTAAATGGAAAAGCTATATGTAATAAAGAATTTGAGCCTGTAATTCAAACCCATTCTTTAAAAATTTTTTTTTCGTTATTGATTTTAGAGAGAGAGGAAGAGAGAGAGAGAGAGAGGGGAAGAGGGAGAGAGAGAGAGAGAGATAGAAACATCGTTGAGAGAGAACATAAATTGGCTGCCTCCTGCATGCCCCTCACTGGGGATCGGGCCCACAACCTGGGCATGTGCCCTGACTGGGAATTGAACCAGCGACCTCTTGATGCATGGGTTGATGCTCAACCACTGAGCCACACCAGCTGGGCACAAAACCCACTCTTACAGCAAACTCTTCTTAATACTTTAGGAACAATGGAAATGACAATAATATATAAACTCTTCCATAAGATAAAGAAGATTTTCAAAGTTCTTCTACAAAGCTAACATAACCTAATGTCAAAATCTGACAAGGGGAAATTAAATTAAATTAGAATAAATTAAATTAAAGAGGAATAAAAAATACATAAACAGTCCCCCCTGTCTGGTTTGGCTCAGCTGTGAGACCGTTGGCCCGTGGACCAAAGAGTCGCGGGTTTGATTCCGGTCAAGGGCACATACCTCGGTTGCAGTTTGTTCCTGGCCCTGGTCGGGGTCGTGCGGGAAGCAACCAATCGATGTGTCTCTCTCACATCGATGTTTCTCTCTCTCTCTCTCTCTCCCTCCCTCCCTCTCACTCTATCTGGAGATAAATGGAAAAATATCCTCAGATGAGGTTTAAAAAAAAAAAAATCTGACAAGGGCAGAATAAAATGATAATTACTTCCCAAACTCATTCATGAATATAGATGCATAAAAAATAAACAATATATTAGCGAATCAGTTGCAAAGATATGTGAAAGGTCAGAATCAATTGTACCAGGAATGCAAGTATGGATTAATATTTAAAATTAAATTAATGTAATTCACCAAGTATTTAGATTAAAGAAGAAGCATATGATCAAACCAAGAGATGAAAAAGTATCATTTAATATATTTAAATGCCAGTTAAATATGGTTAAAAAAATAAAAGAAAAACTATTAGAAAACAAAGTATAGGAGATAGATGGGAATGTCCTTCATCTAATAAAGAACACCTATAAACACAAAACAAAATATGGAAACATATTTAGTGATGATATCTTTAAAGCTTTTCTTCTATTATCAGAAAAAAAAAAGGCTGCTTGTAATGACCACTTTAACATTATACTGGAGGTCATAGATGGTGCAATAAAGTGAGAAAATATGTCAGAAATACATGGATTGGGAAGAAACAACTGAAATTATAATTACAGATACAGCAAGATTGCATACACAGAAAATCCAAGCAATCTATTAATAAACTATACAATTAATTAAAAAATAACTGCATGCAATTCAATATACAGTAATCAATTGATTTCTATTTAGTAGCAACAAATAGTAAATTTTAAAAGTATTCATAAGAGTTGTAAAATACATCAACTACCTAATGAAAGATGTGTCAAGTGTCTTCTTTAAAAAGTACACAATATTTCCAAAGAAATGTAAACAGACCCAAATGAAGTCTTAAAATATACTCATAGTTTGAAAGATACAAGATTAAGCAAATTGAACCAAAATCACAGCAAGTGCTGGTGGTGGTGGTGTGGATGGGAGATGGGGTGGGTTTCTTAGTTTGTTTGGGCTGCTATAACAGAATATCATAGACAGGCGGCTTATAAACAACAGACATTTATTTTTCACAGTTCTGAAGGCTGGGAAGTCCAAGATCAAGGTGCCAGCAGATTTGGTGTCTAGTGAGAGCCCACTTCCTGGTTCATAGAAGATGAACTCCCTTGTGTCTTTTCTAATCCTTTATTACCTAATCACTTCCTCAAGGTCCTAGCTCCAAATACCATCACACTGGGGATTAGGCTTCAACATATGAATTTTGGGGGAACACAAACATTCATTCCACAGCAGGGGAACAGTGTGACAAGTTAATCCTAAAATTTATATGGAAATGCAAAGGATCAAGAATAGATGAGACAATATTGACAAAAATAAAGTTAGGAGATTTAAGCTACTTCTTACAAGTAATTAGCACAGTGGGCTAGACATATAGATGAATGGAACAGAATTGAGTTCAGAAGTAGCCTCATACATAGTCCCCTGATTTGTGATAGAGATGACATCACATTGGATCATCCTGTTAATAAATTGTGCTGGAATAGTTGGATATTAACATGAATAAAATGAAAAAAAGGAAATCTTGACTTCTACCACACACCATGTGAACAATCTATTGTAGATGGATTATACAGAGCCCTAAATATGAAAGATACAATAATAAAACTTCCTGAAGATAACATCGTGTAATAATTCATAAATTTAGGGATAGGCAAAGATTTCTTCACAGTATAGAAAGAGTACTAATTATAAGGAAAAGATTTAAAATGGACTTAATTAAAACTTCTAGCCATCAAAAGATATGATTAAGAGAGTGAACTGTCAAGTAAAGAGTGAGAGAAAATGTTTGCCATGTTGGTGGTAGTGTAAATTGGTACCTCAACCACTTTGGAAATTATTTGGCAATGTCTGTTAAAATTGGACTTAAGTAATCCTATGTTACAACAGTGTTACCCCGAAGGTGGCGGCTATCATTGTAAAATATATTAGAAAATACGTTTTATGATAACACTGCTCTCTTGTATTAACCCTAAAATTAAATGTTTCTCAATTTAAAACAAGGGAAGGACTCCTACCTCTATGAAATTCTATAATAGAATGATTATTTCAACAAGGTTACACCTGAATGATACTGTTCTCATATTTGCTTTGAGGAAAACATTATTTTACTTCTCTCTATTGTAGAAAGGTCAGGTCTAGGACCCCGAGACTATTATGGTTGTGCCCATCCCCACTCCATGTTTTCCATGAAAGTCAATGAACTCCAAGAAAGACATAAGTCTGTCTGTGCCTTGGACACAATCTAATATAGATCTTTCCCAATGTACCAACTTTACTGCTAGCCTATTGCAAATGCAACCTGGATGTCATATCTAATGACCCTTTTTCCTAAATACAATATAATATGAGTCTGTATAATAGTTAAACACTATTAAAGTAAATAACATAGTGAAATTCCTGTATGCATAGTAATAGACAGGGTAGGGCAAAAGTAGGTTTACAGTTGTGAATATGTGAGTTTATTCTTGTATTTGTTAATTATTGTATTATTTTCCACACAAACAACTATAAACCACTTTTGCCCCACCCTGTACAGAGGTGTTATACACATGGGGGTCACATTGTAATGTTCTGCAGTTTTTTAAAATAAAATATATCTGTCATTTTTCTATCGGCACATACAGATCAACCTTATTCATTATAATGTTATCCCAATATATGAATTTGAAAATGATTTATGTTCTTCTGTTGATAGATATTCTAGTTGCCCACAATTTCCCACTATTAAAAACAATGCTGTAATGAACATTTTCATGTAAGTTGAGGTAGAAATGCTGGCTAAACTAGAATTAATCTTTTAAAAATTATTATTTTAGGTTATCTTCTGTAGGTTTTATAACTTCCACCTCCTATCTTTAACATTCTTTCTGACCACGCCTTTGTCAAACTGTCTATAAGACATTTTAACATCTTGATAACACTTCCCAATTATATCCTTAATTATAACCTTCACATAAGTCAAATTCACAAACTTGCCAGAACTCAAGCTGTCTTTACAGAGTTGCTGATGGAAATACTTGAAACATCAGTCACAGAATTATTCTCAAAGTCAGGAAAACTTTCTTTGCCAGTGCTTATACTATATGCTATATACTGAATGTGGGCATTCATTTTGCTGGACTTGGACTAAAATAGGAATCTTTCTGTTCCAAATTATTGGTTAGGATTTTGAATGCTAAATCATTAACCCCCAATTCATGTTTGAAAGAATTTCCTTAGTGTACTATTTGTTGTTGTTCCATGAGAACACTATTTCTAGTAATGATCTAAGCTATAATTCTAGGAGTATCAATCAGAAGAAGATAATAAAATCTAAAAGTAATAAATTTAAATAATTTAATATGGGAATATTATGTTCAATGAGAATTATACCTTAAATATTAAATTTAATTAAATAAACATATTTTAATATAATACTAAAATGTTGTGGCTTTTGTCTCTGTCCTTACCCTCAATTTAATGGAAGAAGTTGATATTCTCTGTGGTTTTATTAGGACTAAGATACTGCAATCAGTTTTATGTGTGTGTGTGTGTGTGTGTGTGTGTGTATAATTTACCAGGCAGATATTGTATAGTAGTGACCTTATATTTGTTTTCATGATGTCCCAGTCTACCTCACAGTTACTTTCTACTCCCAAAATATATTGCCATTGGGGTCATTTAAACACAGACTCTCATTCATGTTTGTGTCCATGCCTGGCTCTTTAAATATTTCTTACCCATGATGTACAGCCTCTTACCTAGAGGTACCCTTCCTTCCCTAACTCTCTCCTGAAAACACTCTCACTCTTTCCCTGATCTCTGCTCCTCTCCATACAATGATACTGGTTTGGAGAAGGATCTTCACTGGCTGAACCAGTGAAAACAAGGTGATAAGATGGGAGAAAATGAGAGTAGTCCTGTAGATATAGTATTTCCTCTGATCTCCAACATTTTTTAAAAAATTAATTTTTCCAGCCAATGTGGCTCAGTGGTTGAGCGTCGACCCATGCACCAAGAGGTCGCCAGTTCGATTCCTGGTCAGGGCACATGCCCAGGTTGTGGGCCCAATCCCCAGTGGAGGGCATGCAGGAGGCGGCCAATCGATGTTCTCTCTCATGGATGTTTCTATCTCTCTCCCTCTCATTTCCTCTCTCTGTAAAATCAATAAAGGAAAAAAATTGATTTAATTTTTATTTTACTTTCTAGTTGAAATATATTTGACGTATAACATTGTGTAAATTTAAGGTATACAAAATGTTAATTTGATACTTTTTATATATTGTGATATGATTGTCATAGCAATAATTAGCATTTCTATCACATTACAGAATTGTTATGTCATTTTAGTGGTTGGAAAAATCAAGTTCTAGTCTCTTAGCAAGTTTGATGATTATAATACAATATTGTCGATATTCACTATACTCTGCATTAGCTCTCCAGGACTGACTTACTGCTCCTTGCAAGTTTGTACCATTAAACAATATTCTATTCCCCCTCCCTACCACCACCACCACCACCAGCGCCACCCCATTTCTTGGTAATCACCATACCACTCTCTGTTTTTACAAGTTTGGCTTTTTTAGATTCCACATACATGTAATACCCTATAGTACTTGTCTTTCTCTATCTGACTTATCTTACTTAGCATAATCTGCTCAAGGTCCATCCATGTTGCAAATGGCAGGATGTCCTTCTTTCTCATGGCTGAATAATATTCCATTATCTATATATACCACATCTTCATTATTCATCCCCCCACTTTCACTCTGCTGAGCCCCATTTTCTATATGCCAAACATAGCTTTTATTTTTCCCAGTCCATTCCTCTAAATTGTGAATAAATCTGAACTCAGTGTTTTCTACACCCAAACACCCACTTATTTCATGTGTGTTCCCTACTTCAATAGTCTCTTTGAAAAAATATTTAGGTGAAAACATAGGAGGGTATGTCTTCTTTATCGAAGACAAGAGGACAGTGACTGTAGATTTTCTGCTAATAGTGAAAAAAATCTCAAAACTCTAGTGTGCTGGTTCCAACACTGGCAGAAATGGTAAGGTTTTTAGAAGGCCAGGGAAACAGAAACGCAAA
This sequence comes from Tadarida brasiliensis, assembly GCA_030848825.1. Lineage (NCBI taxonomy): Eukaryota > Metazoa > Chordata > Mammalia > Chiroptera > Molossidae > Tadarida > Tadarida brasiliensis. The sequence continues at coordinate 108,177,921 of CM061280.1, read as the reverse complement.
TAAACAAGAACAGACCTTTATCTTGGTGATTTATAAGCCCTTTGCCTATCACATGCAGGAAATGTTTTTTTCACTTTGTTATTTATCTTTTCTGTTTGTCTTTTTATTTATATTTTTACTCTTAAGAAGTTTTAAATTTATATATAGCAAAAATCACCCATTTTATTATGAAATATATCACATACATAAAGTACAGAGAATACACATGAACAACTCAATAATTTATGACAAATTAATCACCAGTGTATATTGACGGCACCAAGAATTTCTCTTATGCTCCATCCCAATCACTACTCTCTCCCTTCCTCTCCTGCAAAAGAAAACCCCATCCATATGTTGATAGGAATAGTCCCTATTTTTATTTATGATTTTCCTGCTTAAATAGGCATTGCCAACATTAATTATGCCTGTTTTTGAAACATTTTTATTTGATTACATAGTATTTTGTGTCTGATACATTTTGCTTAATTTTGAGTCATTCACTTTGATTAATGGAGTTCATTCATATTCTTGTTATATACTGCTCAATTGTGTGACAACACCACATTTGATTTATCCATTAGGTTGTTTCCATTGAGCTGTTATTGAATTGTTAGTGCCATAGACATTTATATATGTGTCCATTGTACATGTGCAATAGCTTGACATTCTTGCTCTTTTGCATTTTCATATAAATTGTAGAATATTTTGTCAGGTTCCATTACAAAATGCATATACTTTGATTGGGTTCACATTATATCAGTAGATAAATTTGGGGAGAAGTAACATCTTTAGAATATTAAGGCTTCCAGTTCATGAACAGGTATATCCCTCCACTTATTTAGATCTTAAATTATCTCTATAATATTTTATAGTTTCCTCCATAGAGTTCTTGAAAATATTTTGTCATAGTTAGTTCGAAGCATTTTATATTTATCATGCTATTACAAATTATATTTTTATTTTTACTTTCTAGTTGTGGTGCTTATTTATAAAAATATAATTAATTCTTGCATAGTATTAATATTATAGCATATGAGTATTAATTCCTATAAGGCAATATTGATAAATTCTCTATAGGTTATTTTGGAATTCCTATATGATCATATTGTTGACAAATAGTGTATTTTATTTCTGCCTTTGAAATCCTTTGTTTCTTTTTCTTGTCTTATTGTTATGATCTCATGTACAGTATTGAATGAAAGTAATGAGAGTGAATATCTTTGCCTTTCCTAATCTCAGTGAAAGCTTTCAACATTTCACCATTAAGTATGACATTTATGTGGATTTTTGGTAGTTACTATCTTTCTGCTAAAGTTTCTATTTTTAACTGATAAAGCTTTTAAAAACTAAATATTGAAATATATGTGTTTTTTCTGTATTTATTATGATAATATAATTGTGCTCCCTTTTTTCTGTTAATGTGGTTTTCTATTAAACCACTCTTGCAGTTTCTTTAATGGTGCTCAGAAAGAACATACAAACTCCAAGATGACAGGGTTAGAAAACCATTCGTATTTTTTAGTAGTTAAATTGTTTCTCTCTCTCTTTTTTGTATATATATTTTATTCTTCTGGGATTTGCTTGGTGTAAAGAGAAGAGAAGGATCTGGCCTGTTGTTCCAGCCCATTTATTTGTTAATGTGTATTTTCTCCACTAATTTGATATGACACTTTTATGATGTAGTAAGATCCTGTATACACGTAGCTCTATTATTGGACTATATTCTGTATAGCTCTTTATTTTAATATGTTCTTGGGCTAGTCCACCTTCATTATTCCTCCTTCACATTTTCCTGGATAGTCTCACTCATCTACTGTGCCACATCGACATTATAGATAAACACCATTCTATTCCTATGGCCACTTTTCTTAGCTTAATAAATCATTACTTGGAACTCACGTCCATGATGTAGCAAATATTTTGTGCTACATGAGATCATTTTGGTTATGAGAAATAGTAAATGGATCTATATTATATCACAAAATGAAACTCTAGATAGGAAATGGTTTCAAGGTGAAGTCAGTGACTCAATGGCATTATCTAGGATCTGTCTTTATTGGCAGATTGCTGCATTATGACAATGTAAGTTCCAGGTATCACATTCAGGTTAAAATACTTGTAAGAGGAAATTTCCCTGTTTGATTCCTTTTTAAAGTAGATTTAAAATTTCCTGTAAATTCTTATGCATATATCCTTCATGTCTTACTGGCCAGAATTGTAGCACATTGCTAAATAATTAACAAGTAAAAGGAAACTGTTATAATAGGCTTTGAGACCAATCAGGAAACACTTCTTAGGTCTGAGTAGAAAACCAGTCTTGTCCAAACATCATGGACATTTAAAATTGATTAAATAAAATTAAAATGCTCTCAGCAAAGAGGGAGTGGGGAAATATACACTGAGTGAGCAATCACCTATGTATCATCATTTTAGAGACATAGAATTGGATTGAAATCTGGCCTTTCAGTGCAATCAAAGATCATCAATAAGTACTTAATGAAGTGTTCCTTATATTACTGGTGAATTAATTTACTTACATTCAGAAAATTCCTGAATGTTCATTTTATTGATTCTAAGATTCCACTTTTTTTGAAGGTCAAAACAAAACAAAATGTGAATTATTATTCAAAACTACTATCATGAAGTAGGAATATCTTCAACACATGAAGTCAGCCTTTACTACAACATTTAAAGGTTTGCCGCATTCTTCACCCCTATTTGTACCTAAAGAAAAAGACTTTTATTTCATATATTATACCAACTTGTTCTCAAATAGGAAATAAACATATTTAGACCTATAGTTTTCAAGATTTTCAAAATCAAAGTAATCATTTTTCTATAAAGTTTTCTAGCACCATTACATACAAAGCATAGGAGCTTCTGGTCTTTGAAAAGGTGGTGGACCTTATAGCTCTTCTTTGTTGCCCTCCTTTCTCCTCTTACTTCCCTCCAATGCTTAACCTTGTTCCTCTGTGTGGTGAACTCTTAAGACACCTCTGCAGAACTTGTGGAAAGCTCAATCTGGGCCATAGAATAAAGGAAGTATTTTGCTAGGTAACTTCCTCCTACCATTTTCCTTCTTCCTTTAAAAGTAAAGTAAACCATAGCCTATAAGTATAAGGAAATGGAAATCTACACTTGTCAACCTGGATATGACTTCCTTTCATGGTTTATTAAATGAATTTAGCTTAATTTCTTAAATGCCATATTTCTGGTCTGTTGCCAATTTTAGTGTATTGAATAAAAGGAAAAAAAAATCCACAAAATAATCCTTTAAACATTGCAGTCATCTTACTGAGCTTATGAGATTTCACTTAGGAAATGAATTTTCAACAGAGTGATGCTATCATAGGGAACCTTTCCTCTTTTGGGCTGATTATTTTAATGCAACTCAGTGTGCTTATTGATTGAACACTGTTATCACTAGAATGTTGCTTAAGAATCCATGTGAAATTAATTGACAGTGTTGATCTAGCTCTTAACATAGAAAGTCCATGTTATCAAAGCTAGTGTTATTATAACTAGTCTCATATCTTTTTATATAGAGTGCAAAGATTAATTTAATTGACTTGATGACAAATGGTGCTTTGGCTGATAATGGTGGATGAGTCATTTCACTAGATCAGAGTTGACCCTTACAAGGAAAACTGAATGAAAGGGGGAAAAAATAAAGGTATTTGTGGATCTTTGTATAATATTAGTTTGAAATTAGATTATATTATGCATTTTTAATTGACATATTTCCTAAAGTCAAATCATATTAAGTCTGTCTGTATTGTGATTTTCAATTTATGGACAAAGGTGAAAGCCCTTAAAATAGTATTAGCATTTCTTCTGGTTAGTTGCATCATATGACTTTTCTTTCCCCCAACAAAGCACATATGGGTAATATTTTGAACATTGTAAATAATGTTTAAGAAATGTATAAATTGGCCCTGGCCGGTTTGGCTCAGCGGTTAGAGCGTCGGACTGCGGTCCAGAGAGACCCGGGTTCGGTTCCCGCTAAGGGCACATACCTCGGTTGCAGTTTGTCCCCAGCCCTGGTTGGTCGTGCGGGTGGCAGCCACTCGATGTGGCCCTTTCACGTCGATATTTCTCTCTCTCTCTCTTCCTCTCTCTCCCTCCTACTCTGTCTGAACAAAAAAATGAAAAAATGTCCTCAGGTGAGGATAAAAAAAAAAAAAAAAGAAACGTATAAATTGAAAATTCTAACAGCAACATTAATAGTATATCTGTATTTCTTTAATAGAGATTTAAAAAATCAATGTATCCCTCGCTGGTGTGGCTCAGTGGGTTGGGTATCGTCCCACGCATGAAAAGGTTGTGGATTTGATTTCCGATCAGGGCATAGGGTTGTAGGTTCGATCCTCAGTAGGGGGCATGCAGGAGGCAGTCAACGGATGTTTCTCTCTCCCTCTCTTTTCTCCTCTCTCTAAAAAAATCAATGTAAATTATTATTTTTTTTAATTAATGTGAATTATATCCAACTGTTCATCCTAACTCAGGGAAAGTTTTAAAAATAGGTCATTTTCTGTAACTAGCTGAAGGGAATAATCATTCCTTGGGCACTTCCAATCCTTACAGCTGCTCATAAAAGATATTCATTATTTTGCTGCTTCAAAATCAGCAAAAACTTCCCACTTATGTTTAGGAATTGAGTTGCATCCACTGAGGTACCAGAATTGACTCCGTCAGTCAGTATTTCTGCCCTTAGTATACCCTCCTTTAAAAACTTTAAAGTAATTTAAACATATAAATATGTGGAAAAAATGTAAAAACATAAACATTTGTAAAATTAAAAGTAAAGTCTTACAACCTAAGTATCCATTGACAGATGGACACATAAAATGTATCCATTTATCTGTCATTTTCTATAACTGGCTGAAGGGAATTATTTTTTTTACTTTAAAAAAGAAGGAAATCCTGCCATATGCAACAACTTGGATAATCTTGAGGGCATTATGCTAAATGAAAAAAGTCAGTCAAAGAAAGGCAAATACAGCAGTCCACCTTTGTCCACTGGTTATACGTTCCAAGACCCCCATGGATGCCTGAAACCATGAATTGTACCAAACCTTACACATACAATGTTTCTTTTCCTATACATGCATACTTACAGTAAAGTTTAATTTATAAATTAGGCACAGTAAGAGATTAACCACAATAACTAATAATAAAATAGAACAATTATAACAATGTACTGTAAAAGTTGTGTGAATGTGATCTCTCTCAAAATATCTTATTGTACTCTACTCACTTTTCACTTAAAGGAAACACTTTTTGGCTTCTTTTTGGCATATCTGAATTGCCAGCATCACTACTCTTGTGTTTTAGGGACTGTATTAAGTAAAATAAGGGTGACTTGAACACAAGCTCTGTGATAATCATGACAGTCATTCTGATAACTGAGACAGCTACTAAGTAACCAATGGACAACAAGTGTCTACAGCATGGAGATGCTGGACAAAGGGATGATTCATGTCCCGGGCAGGACAGGGTAAGTTTGGAATGAGATTTCATAATTTTTGGACCACAGCTGACTGTGGGTAACTGGAACCACAGAAAGCAAAACCATGGATAAGGGAGGACTATTATGATCTGACTTATATATGGATCTAAAAACAGCCAAACTCAGAGAAACAGAGTACAATGGTGGCTGCCAGGAGGTGGGGTGGGGGGTTGGAATGAGGAGATCAGCTCTCATAATGCAGTATATTTAGTGCCACTTTTTCACATTTTTGTACTTTTTGACAATTTTGTTGTTTAAAATGGCCCCCCACTGTAGTACTGAAGTGCTGTCTAGCATTCCTATGTGCAAAAAGGTCATGATGTGTCTTGTGGAGAAAACACATGTGTTAGATAAGCTTTGTTCAGGCATGAGTTATAGTGTTATTTGCTATAAATTCAATGTTACTGACTCATCTATATATTAACTAAGGTACCTTTAAACAGAAACACACACAAAACAAGTTTATGTATTGATTAGTTAATGCAAATGTGATCAGAGGTTCATAGAAACCTAACTCTGTATTTCCCCTAGGAGCAATGGTTCAGTATTTGCTAATTCATTGTTTGTGGTGACTTTATAGAAAATGACTACCAAGAATAATGAGAATTGACTTTATGTATATTTGTGTGTGTGTGTGTAATTCCAGAAAAGAATCTGAAAAACTTTCCAATTTATTTTATAAGGTTAGCATAGCATACTTGGAAAAAGACAACATGAAATCTGACAAAGATAAAACTAAAATGAGCCTTACCAAACAATTTTATTTATGATTATTTTGGTAGATTGAATTGATAATTTTTCCCAGTTATGTATGTCTTCCTTTCTTGTAAGAAGATCATATATCCCAGTCCATTGTCGTGTGATGTGCAGTATCTCCCTGCGGAAGAAATATGATTTCTTATTAATATCAAGCTTGACCACATAAATGATTTGATCAATGAAATGTGAGTGAATATGATCATGTTAAATAGTTCCCACAAAATATCTAGAGCTATTGCGGAATTTCAACAGCTCTTTTGCCCTTTACCCTCTAATAATATAAAATATAAGGGCTGCTTTCTCAGCTTGGATCCCAGGATGATGAAGACAATGGAGCCACAACACTGCAGTCAACATGGAATTTGTAGGGGAGTGAGAAAAAAACATTCATTGGTGTGTATGCCATAGACATATCGGAGTGGTCTGTTACCTCAGTTTTATCTAGCAAAAGCTAACTACTGAAAAGATGAATGCAAATACCCTCTAAAAATAATAATAACTTTATAAAACATTTGTTTAATTTAATAAATTAAATGAAATGAAAAATATTTATTTAATAAGTCCACGATTTTATGAAACCATAATAAAAATTCCTATGTAAATTTTGCTCCAGAATTTAACAGTTTAACAGTGTGAAAATTATTAACACAGTATAGCAATAGGTACAATAAAGGAATTATGACATCCCACTTCTAAGAATATACCATAAGAAGCCTGAAACACCAATCAGAAAGAATATATGCACTCCTATGTTCATAGCAGCACTATTTACAATCCCTAAGATCTGGAAACAGCCCAAGTATCCATCAATAGATGAGTGGATAAAAAAGCTGTGGTACATATACACAATGGAGTACTATGCAGCTGTAAGACAGAAAGATCTCTTATCCTTTGAGACAACATGGAGGGACCAGGAGAGTATTATGCTAAGCAAAATAAGCCAGTCAGAGAGAGACAAATATCACGTGATCTCACTTATTTGTGGAATATAATGAACAAAACAAAACAAAATAGACCCAGAGACATTGAAGTAGGGTACATACTGACAAACCTCAGAAGAGGGGGGTCAGGGGGGAGGGAAGGGATAAACCACAGAACTTATATGCATGTATGCATAACCATGGACATAGACAACAATGTTGGGGATGGGGTGGGTTAGGGGGGCATCGGGAGGAAGGTGTCAATGGGAGAAAAAGGAAAAACATCTGTAACAAAAATAAATTAATAAAAAAAGTTTAAATTAAACAACGAAAAGAAATTATGACCATGTAAATGGACCATAAAAATCCATTTGATTAAATAAAAAAACCTATCAAAATAAAAATGCTTAATAAACCTAGATTAAAATGTACATCATTAATGTGATAAAAATTATTTCAGTAGTGAATTTTTACAGGTTTAATGTTAAGGAACAACTTAAGAATGCCTCTTCTTACTGCTATTTTCAACATTATTCTGGAAATTTTAGCCAGTACCTTAAGGCAAAAAAATGTAATAAAAGCTTTAACTTTTGAAAAGTAGGAGACCAGATTATGTAACGCATTTAGGGAACTGACAGGAACGTAATTGGAATGAACAATAATAAAAATATGATCATACCCGTCTGGTGTGGCTCAGTGGATTGAGCATTGTCCCATGGACTAAGAGGTGCCAGTTTGATTCTGGTCAGGGCACATACCTGGGTTGTGGGCTCGATCCCCAGTAGGGGGCGTGCTGGAGGCAGCCAATTGATGTTTCTCTCTCACATTGATGTTTCTATCTCTCTCTCCCTTCCTCTCTCTCTAAAAAATAAATAAAAAAATATTTAAAAAATATATATGTTTTATAAAAATATGATCATTACAGCCATAGGATTGAAAATGTGTAGTAATCAGTTCTAATCATACATAGCAACAACAACATATTAATTAATTTAATGAAACAAAAGATACTATTTATAATATTAGCAAAAATAAAAATTGTTTAGGTCCAAATACATAGATGGATACTTAAAAAAATTCTACATATGCATTTAAATATTGACTGGAATATTTAAAATCTAAAGTAATATAATCCAATTTAGAAATTAACTACTATGAATGTACAAGTGTGCTATTTTCACAAACTTCTTTCTAAAGAATAAATTATTTTTCCCTGCTGACCCAGACCCAGTGCTAGGTACAAGCCAGGGGCCATTTTGCCCCACTAGCTCCCAGCTTCGCATTTGGTGAAATTGGCGAGCTCTCAGGAGAGAAAGACCTTAAAGATCATTGACTGCCACCTAGAGATTTTATTGGAAAGGGCATCAAATAAGAGACACTCTCCAGCCTTATTGGAAGGGGCCTTATCAATGTTTAATCACAAATAGACATCTGTCTACAAATACTCTGAGGACAAGAAGCCACCAACACCAGAGATAGACAGCTATCCCAAGACATCGACAAGGCTTGCATTACTGACGAATTTATAGTGAACTCAGAATCCATGTTGTTTGATTGTCTTTAGCTGTCTACTAATTATTTTAGTCATAAGAATGGTTATACTTGTCCTTTGGGTTTTTCTATATAGTCCAACTATTTATGATTACTCAACATGTATAAAATAACTGTTAATACTATTCATGGTTCATGTAATTGTTATACTAGATGCCAAATGCAGAAAAATAAGACAGAAGGTAAAACTCGGATCATGATAGTTCAAATGACAGAAATGATCCACAGTGTTTTTTCCCAGTGAAGGTCATAAGACCTGACTGCCTTTTATTTACCTGCCCTTCCTTTCTGTGAAAATTTAGCCTCAACTCACATCCCATTGTGGATGAGTAAGGGGGTTCTATGGAAAGAAACCTTACTGGGTGAACTGATCATAAATTCCTAACTGGGCAGGTCATGGTGGGTAGTCACGCTCCTTTGCTTTAAGCAAGCCCTGTCCACTGTTTCTGTGCATCTAGGTTGACACACCTTTGAAATGCCCCCTTTCACATCCCTCCTTCTAATACCTGACTACCCTTTCAGACCCTTCCTTCTAAAACGTTACCACCCTCAAGGGAGCACATAATCTTAAACAACCTATAATCTGATCCCCACTTTGCTTTCTTCCACCTTCATGTAATCTTCCTTAGTTCCCTCCTTAATCTTAAATGCATAAAAGAAACTGCAAACTTATTCTCTGAAGTATTTATCTCACTCTGTTGAGATCTTGCTTCCAGGTGTATCCTCTGTTTGGCTCAAATAAATTTTCATAAGAATTCAAAATAAAAATAAAATATCAGCTCTTAAAAAAGAATAAATTATTTTTATATTGAGCTATAGCTCTGCTTCATTCATCCTTCTTCAACAAATCAATACCACCTTGTAATTGCTCTTACTCTTCCTACAGTCAACTTAATCATTGGCGTAGTTGCATCCTTAAAAGTAAGGTTTTCTGGTGTGTTAAGAAAGTGAGCTAACCCAAAACAACCATTTTGTGCCAAGGGATATACATAGTCTCATTTAATCCTCTCCATGTTCCAATAAAGTAAGCAATACTATCCCTATTTAACTTTTGAAGATGTGCAAAGTTTTCTATATTTTTAAATTTATGATGTAGCTCAAGTACAGTGCTTATGTACACTACAAGTATGTACAAGACTAAAAGAATCTTAGTTATGTCACTTAATTCTACCAGCGGGTAATTTTTTTTCTTTTTTCTTTTTAATCCTCACCCGAGAACTTTTTTTTGCATTTATCTTCATATAGAGTGGGAGGGAGAGAGAGACACACACATCAATGTGAGAGAGATACATCGAGTGGTTGCCACCCACACGACCCCACCCAGGGCTGGGGACAAACTGCAACTGAGGTACGAGCTCTTAGTGGGAACCTAACCCGGAACTCTCTGGTCTGTGGGCCGACGCTCTAACCGCTGAGCCAAACTGGCCAGGGCAGAAATTTTTTTCTATATACATCCCTAAGTATTTATTATTTAATTAATACTACTCTAATTAATTTATTTCAAAATGACTTATAATTTTAAAAAATCTTTATGTTTCTTCCTAATTATTGACATTTCTTTCTTATAAAGGTATTCATAGTTTATTTGGGGGACTTGAGAACCTCAACAACTTGTGGTAAATGCTCTCTCTATCTATGACCATATACATATCTGGATCTCTCTACACAATATCTATAAAAGTCTTTATATCCATATTTATATTTCTATGTAGTTATCTATCTCAATTATTTGAATCACAATAATTTTATCCTATGAAACTACCTGTATCTATATAGATTACTTACTGCATAATAAAATAAAGCATGAATATTCACATAACATGTGTCTGCACTGATTCTGATCATAATCTATACTTAATCTGAACAGTAATTCATAAAATTCTAGTCAGGAGCGTCTGGTCTCTATCCTGGTCGTAATCTACTATCATTGTCCTGATATTTTCATCTTCTGTGGTCCTGTTCTGAGTCCCATACTTTAAAAAATATATATTGTTATGTTATTTAAATTGATTAACTCCTTGAAAATTGGTACACATTTTCAACCTCTTTCGTAGGCTCAAATTTCCAATTTTAATGTATGCAGTGTTAAAAACTGGAGTTATGCAGGTCTTGCTGTATATCCCCATTTGTTACAACATGGAGTCTTAAAATATAGACCCTAAGAAAGTTCTGTTTCCCCGATGTGTTAGCACTCTGAAAATTGCCTGCTATAGTTTCTTGTTAATAGGTTAGATTTTTTTCTTTTCTCTGCTTTGGCTTTTAACTAATGACAAAATCTTCTAGGTTAAGACTTACCTCAAATTCCTCAACTTCTGCACTTCAGTATTCTAATGTTAACTTCTATGTCATAGTGTTATATGTTCCATTAAGAGCGCACCACTGGGGCCTCGGCCAGTTTGACTCAGCAGTTGGAGCATCAGGACCTAAGAGTCATGGGTTTGATTCCAGGTCGGGGACACATGCCTTAGTTGCAGGTTTGATCCCCGCCCTGGTCAGGGCCATGTGGGAGGCAGCCAGTGGATGTGTCTCTCTCACATCACTGTTTCTCTCTCTCTTTCCCTCCTCCCTACTCTATGTGAAAAAAATCAATGGCAAAACATCCTCAGGTGAGGATTTAAAAAAAAAAAAAGTGCACCACTGGGCAGGGGCTGTTATGTTTACTTGTGGTGAGTCATCCTCTGACTATGCTATATTTAAATGTTTACATATCTGTCCATCCCATTAGATCATGAGTTTCTCAAGGGTAAGAATCATGTTCTGTTTACCACTGTGTCCTCAGTACTTAATATGATAATACAGAGCAGATACCAAGTTGGTTGAGAGAACTGATGTAAAGGAAAAGGCCAATAACCACGAGGAAGTAACCTAAGTTCCTAAGTCCACTACCAAATTCTATAACTTAGAGCTAGTCAGCTGTAGGTTCTATGTTCCATTCCCTCAACTAGAAAGGAGGTCGATATGATAGATACCACCTATATCCTTTTCTTTTAAAAATCTCCTACATTGTATTTCACAGAACTAGAATATTCCAAATTTTTATATGGAATCACAAAAGACTCAGAATAGCCACAGCAATCTTGAGAAAGAAAAATAAAGTTGGAGTGATCATGCTACCTGATATCAAACTATACTACAAGGCCATAGTAATCAAAGCAGCATAGTGCTGGCATAAAAATAGACATATAGATTAATGGAACAGAATAGAGAGCCCAGAAACAAATCCATACCTTTACAGTCAATTAATATTTGACAAAAGAGGTAGGAACATACAATGGGCCGGTGTGGCTCAGTGGTTGAGCATCGACCCATGCACCAAGAAGCTGCTGGTTCGATTCCTGATCAGGGCACAGGCCCAGATTGTGGGCCTGATCACCAGTGGGAGGCATGCAGGAGGCGGCCAGTCGATGTTCTCTCTCATCGATGTTTCTATCTCTCTCTCCCTCTCCCTTCCTTTCTCTCTAAAAATCAATAAAGAAAAAAAAGAACATACAATGAGGTGCAAGAAAATAAAACTGATAGTTGATTAAATACTTACTTAAATTTAGACTTGAAACTATAAAGTCCTAGATGAAAACATAGGCAGTAAAATTCGGATATTTATTACAGCAATATTTTTTCTGATATATCTCCACGGGCAATGGAAACAAAAGAAAAAATAAATGAATGGAACGACATCAAGCTAAAAAGTTTTTGCACAGCAAAGGAAACCAGCACCAAAATGAAGACAGCCCACTGAATGGAAGAACATATTTGGCAGTAATACATCTGATAAGGTGTTAATTTTAAAAAAATTTATGAAGATCTTATAAAACTCAACAACAAAAAACTAAATAATCTAATTAAAAAATGTGCAAAGGACCTGAATAGACACTTCTCCAAAGACGACATGCAGATGGCCAATAGACATGGAAAGATGCTCAATGTCCCTAATCATGAGAGATGCAAATGAAAACCCCAATGAGCTATCACCTCACACCTGTCAGAATGGCTGCCATCAACAAATCATTAAACAACAAGTGTTGGCAAGGATGTGGAGAAAAGGGGACTCTAGTACACTGCTGGTGGGAATGCAGACTGGTGCAGCCACTGTGGAAAGCAGTATGGAGTTACCTCAAAAAATTAAAAATGGAACTGCCTATGACCCAGTGATCCCACTTCTAGGAAAATAACCTAAGAAGCCTGAGACACTAATTTGAAAGATAATATGCATCCTTATGGTCATTGAAGCATTATTTACAATAACCAAGATTTGGAAGCAGCCCAAGTGCCCATCAGTAGATGAGTGGATCAAAAAGCAATGGGGACAAAACAAATGACCTGGATCTGATAAAGGCTAAGATGACATTCTGCTGATTATTTATTTATTTTTAACAGTTTGTTTTTGAGGTGTATACAGTTAAGTTAGTGGCTGTTTTGACTTTTAATTCCCCTTTTGGTCCCAAATATCTAAAATTAAATTGAGGGGAATTTGGAAGGATCTTGAAGCAGTTCTTTGCTACCCTTATGTCCCCCTCATCTCAGTGTGAAATGGCAGGAAACAGCTCTGACACATCAATTTACTGCTGCAGTTGGATCACTTTTCTTAGTGTCCTCATACTTTCTGCTTGAAGTCCTTTTTTCTCAAAAGTTATCTTTCTCATCCAGCAGTGACTTACTCCTTTTTTCCTATTGAATGGATTTTTTTGTTTCATTTGAGATATATTTACATACCACAAATATAACCATTAGCTATTTTTAATTGTACATTAAGTGGCTTTTAGGACATTTACAGTGTTGTGCAGGCATCATCTCTATCTAGTTCTAAGTCTTTTTGTTCCCCACACCCATGAAGCAGTCACTTTCCATTATGTCATGTGTGGGCCCGGATAAATAAATATAAAAGAATTATGGAAAAAAACAATATGTGTAGGGAGAAATAACATTTGCAGCCAGTTTGAAGGATCTTTTTGGCCCCCTTGTTTTGGTATCTATTTTCACTGAAACCTGGTTGTTACCTTGTGTGTGGGCGCCTTGCCAGTCTGACAGATGAGCTTAGAAATGGACAGTCAAAAGAAATGATTGAACATCAAGCACGTTTTTGTGGGGCATAAATTTCAGCCAGAATGCAAAAATTACCTTTTAGGGTGACTATTATTTCAAAAACCTTGAAAATAACAAGTGTTGGTGAGGATGTGGAGAAACTGGAACCGTTGTATACTTCTAGTGGGAATGTAAAATGGTGCAGCTGCTATGGAAAACAGTATGGTGGTTCCTTGAAAAATAAACAGAACTACTGTACAATTCAGCAGTTCCATTTCTGGATCTGTACTTAAAATAATTGCATGTAAGGACTTGAATTTGGTGGTGTTTTTTTGACAGTCAATATTATGTTATATTAGTTCCAGGTGTACAGCACAGTGGTTAGACATTTATATAAAGTACAAAGTGATTCCGCCAATAAGTCTAGTTCTCAAGCAGATATTTATACGCTCGTGTTCATAGCAACATCATTCACAATCACTAAAAGGTGGAAGCAACCCAAGTGTCCATTGATGAATGAATGGATAGACAAAAAATGTGGTGTAAACTACAAATGAAATGTTATTTGTCCTCAAAAAGCAATGGAATTCTGATATATACTGTAACATAAATTAACTTTGAAGACATCATGCCAAGTAAAATAATCCAGTCCCCCCAAACAAATACTCTACAATTCTACTTATATGAGTGAGGTACCTACAGTAGTAAAATTCAGAGACAGACAGTAGAATGGTGGTTGCCAGGTGCTGGGGTGGGATAGAGTGGGGAGAGGGAGTTGGGAGTTAGTATTTAATGGGTATAGAGTTTCATTTTGGGAAGATGAAAGGTTCTGGAGATGATTGGTGGTGATGGTTGCACAACAATGTAAATATACTAAATGCCTCTGAACTGTACACTTAAAAATGGTTAAAAGGTAACAGAGGTTTACCACAATTGAAAAGATTATTAGAGTAATCTCCAAAAATACACAAGGCATCTACAGAGGGCAATTTGACCACCAAAAAGAATAATGATTCCAGTAAATTAATATATGTAAATAAGTCACTTAATATTTACAAGTTTCTGATGTTAAAAAATTCCTCACTTATCGGTCACCTTTGGATACTGCTAGGGCACCAATTAATTAATTATAGTAGCCTGAAAATGGATAAATAAATATAAAAGAATTATGGAAAAAAACAATATGTATAGGGAGAAATAACATTTGCAGTCAGTTTGAAGGATCTGTCTTTTTGGCCCTCTTGTTTTAGTATCTATTTTCACTGAAACCTGGTTGTTACCTTGTGTGTGGGCCCCTTGCCAGTCTGACAGATGAGCTTAGATATGGACATTCAAAAGAAAAATGACTGAATATCAAATGTGCTTCTTGTGGGGTATGAATCTCAGCCAAGAATGCAAAAAACGATCTTTTTCCTTGATCTATAGCTCTAGTTGTTGAGACAATATGTTATTCTCTCATCAGAACTAGATTAAATCAGATCTTTTGAAAATGGAAGTCAGAACACTAAAGTTAGAAATCTCTTGAGTTGAAATTTGAGTAATATACAATGTGATATTATGGAAATATGCATAAAATATCCATTTCCTTCTAGGTTTTGTCCACAATTGCTATAGAACTTTATAAAATTGTTGACTGGATTATTCTCCATGAATAAAAGTACCTCAAACAAAGCTGTGGTACATTTACATAGTGGAATACTACTCGGCTGTAAAAAAGAAGGAACTCTTACCTTTTGTGACAGCTCAGATGGACCTGGAGAGTATTACGCTAAGTGAAATAAGCCGGTCAGAGGAAGACAAGTACCATATAATTCCACTTATATGTGGACTCTAATGAACAAAATAAAACTAACAAACAAAATAGAAAGAGACTTAGAGAGAGTACAGACTGACAGCTGTACTGTCAGTTGGAGTTGGGTGAAAAAAGTGGAGAGATTAAGCAAAGAAAAAAAAACCTCATTGACACAGACAACAATATTGTGATTACTAGAGGGATGGGGGTGGGGGGAGGTAGAAGAAGGTAAAGGGGGAATAAATGGTGATGGAAGGAGACTTGACTCAGGGTGGAGAACATACAATACAATATACAGATGATGTACAATAGAATTCTACACCTGAAACCTATATATTTGATTAACCAATGTCACTCCAATAAATTCAATACAAATTAAAGGGTGTCTGGGGGGGAAAAGGAGAAACATTTGTAACAAAAATAAATTAATAAAAATTGAAAAAAATAACGTTCTTACTCTTTGTAGTATATATATATGCCCAATGTTATATTATTCATCTGTTTATTAATTTCTCCCCTACTAAAAGTATTCCATGAGGACAGGGATATCACCTTTCTCATTCACATGAAATCTCTGGTTTCCTGAACAGTTTATGAATAAAAAAAAAAGACAAAATATTCTACAATATTGGACTCTTCAGGTATTCAATGAACATTTCTTGATGGATACATCATTACTTTCATCTTCAAATTTCTCCTAGGTAGGGAAACCATTGTCTAGAAATTATCCTTGATTGACACTCATATTTACAATATCACCCATGAGCAGAATGTCATCCTTGAGCAGAACGGGATACATTTTCTGACTTCTTGAAATGACAATTGCTTTTTAAATTCTTTAGTTGGTAAAGACAAGGAGAGGATGCCAATCTTGCTTTCGTAGTACGCAGCCATGGCAGGTGTAAAATTGAGTTCGGAAATTCTAAGAACAAAGAGCTTACATAGAATTGCATATGATGCACTAGTATTAAAAGGGAACTTCACATAAAAGATCTAGTTAAGAAGAAGAATTGTTCCCATTTCTTATTTTGCCAGAATGATGCTCACATAATATCCTTATCATCAATTGACAAACTCACTGGAGGTAACAAAATTGCTCAATTAGCCAAAAGTATTTGTGCCAAACAATAGATATTCCAAATAGGCTACCCTAAGAAGGGCATTTTTTTCCTGTCTAATTCTTTGAACATTATGCTTGAAATACTGAAAGGTAACACGTTTATATCTCATGATTATGAGTACTTTAGCCAAAAGGGGGCCAACAACTCTTTTTAATTGTACCCATGGCTATTTTGACAGAATGTCATGGAGAAAACATCTTGCTTGATGAAGTAAACACTCTGCTCAAGAGACCTTCCTACACCATTTGTGGTTTCATAAAGTTTAATTATACTTTCCTTCTAAGACTTATTATATTACATTTACTGTCAGATATTTTCCCATAATTTATAGATTTATAGATTCAACTTGAGAAATATCTTAGATTGGGAATTTTCAACCCTATTTCAGAATGTTTATCTCAGCTTAGCATGTAGATGCTTTATTGCATGTTAAAATAACAAAGAATGCAAAAAGGAATAATTTATAAATCCTTGTGAGCAAGCAATGAATAGGATTTGTTTTTCTGGATGTTACATAGGTGATATAATATCTTAGAATTGTTTTAATTTCCATGGTACTTATCAGAGAGTATGCAGTTCCATCTTAGGTATTCCTGTTATTTGCTTCCATTACTATACCCTATGCTTAATCTTACCAGAGCATATGGCATAATATTTTTATATCAGTCAGCTAATGCTGCAGTAACTTTGCATAACCAATTATTCCAAATTCAGTGGCTCAAAACAGTTAACTATATTGATCTTACTCACTTGACTTTAAATAAACTGTGGTTTAACTGATCTCAATTGGACTTGCTGGACTCTGCTTCAATCTACAGGTGTGGTGAAATTAACTGCAAATAATGAGTTAGGCTGAAGTTTGCTCCACTTGACTTTTAACCTCTGTCAATAACTATGAGGTGCCTGAGAGTTTATCTTACTTATAATCTAACAAGTTACTTGCCACAGTTCCATAGATGCTGATGGAAGACTTGAGACACCTTGGATAGTGACAGGACTTTATTACTTACTGTTACTGCTATTATTATTTTATTGTATTTATTTTTATTGTCCTTACCACAGCAGACAGCATGACATTTATGTTTTCTTTGGTTCCTTTGTACCCCTAAACTCCATGGGGGTAATGTGGAGGCAGGTCCAGCTGGATGCTATGTACCTAGTGGGTCTCTGGACAGTTGAGGAACTCTGAGTTTAAGAAATCAGTATTTTAAAAGGAGACTCCTAGTAAACCTGTCCAACCATTGCGCAGAGGAGACATTATTGTTTCAGTCAGGAGTCTTCCCTCTGCTTCAGAGGCAGATACAATAACTTGCAAAGCTGTTTGCTCTACAAACATCTAGGCAAAGATGTTCTGGAACAAAGCTGTTAATTCCTTTTGCTCAGAAGATAAACAGAAATGCAGGGAAGTCATGAAAAATTGTTTCCAAATATCCTCATTGGACCAATGCCTATCCAGGGTATGTTCTCATGTTAATTGGCATGTACATACCTGCTAACATTCCACCGGGTAAGGTAAGTCACACTACTGAGCCCAAAGTTAGTGTGGCAGGGAGGTATATACCACCTCAAGTGAAAGAGAACGAAGAATTATATTTCTCATAGAACATGAAAATTGCTGAACTTCTCGAGTTACTGCTAATTGTGGATATAGTCTATGTTTTATTCACCACTGCATTTGCCATGCACTGCCAAATTATTTCAGTAGGTGACCAGTTTGTTTGTTTTGGTTTTCTTCAGTGAATGAATAGCTATATCAGATGTTTGATTTAATTAATGTAGCTTTAGAGATTTATTATATATATATATATATATATATATATATATATATATATATATATGGAGAGAGAGAGAGAGAGACAGAGACAGAGACAGAGACAGAGAGAGATTACTACTTCAGTTGCTGTATCGTACCAAAATAACATTACAAGAACATAGTCCCTGGAGCTCAACTGTCAGTGTTTTAATCTGAAGGCTTCCACTTACATGTTCAAGTTATTCAGCCTTGTTGTACCTCAATTTCTTTATCAGTGAAAGGGGTCTAAATGTGGCACCAACCTCATGGAGTAGTTATGAACATCAATTGAGTAAATACATGAAAAGCACTTAAATAGGTCTAATACATATCAAGACTATTCGTATCATCATTATGAGGCATCTAATTAGGAAATTTACATGTATTAATTCTAATTCTAATAATAACCTTCATAGGTATTACCCCCCATTTTACATATAAAGTCATCAACTACTAAATTAAATATTTATAAATTAACTAAAATTTATATCTCCTACTACTACCAAGAAACTATTTCATGTAAGCTACAACTATCATATCTATACTAAACAGATGTTCAAGGGTGAATTTTGAATATTTGTAACTGGGAGCTATGTAGGCTTTCAATATTTCTACTTCACCTCAAAATTTTAAAGTTTTGTAGACAATTATTGGTTTCTTTGTCCTCTAAAGGGAGAAAATGCCAGTGATAGTAATGATATAGTAATAATTATAATAAAAATACTATAATTTAAAAAATAATCAAAAACTACCTCAATGCTTTTGAGATTTTAATGTCTTTTAGTTTAGTGAATATATACATATTTATTTATTTATATATATATTATATTCACTATATTCATATAAAGATTATTTTATTTTTAAAATTTATCTTTATTCTTTAAAAAAAAATTTCCCTTTATTGATTTTAGAGAGAGAGGAAGGGAGAGGGAGAGAGAGATAGAAACATTGATGCGAGAGAACATCGACTGGCTGCCTCCTACATGCCCCCCCACTGGGGATCGGGCCCACAACCTGGGCATGTGTCCTGACTGGGAATCAAACTGGCGACCTCTTGGTGCATGGATCAATGCTCAACCACTGAGCCATACTGGCTGGACTTTATCTTTATTCTTGAAAATATTACAGATGTCCCCCTTTTTATCCCCCATTGACCCCTTTCTAGCCACTCCCACCTCATCCCAACTTCACTATTATCTGTATCCATTGGTTATGCATATATGCATACAAGTCCTTTGGTTTATCTCTTCCTGCTCCCCCGCAACCCCTTTCCCTCTGAGGTTTCTCAATCTGTTCCCTGCTTCCATGACTCTGGATCTATTTTGTTCGTCAATTTATTTTGTTCAGTAGATTCTGCATATAAGTGAGATAGTGTGATACTTGTCTTTCTCTGACTGGCTTATTTCTCTTAACATAATACCCTCCAGGTCCCTCCATGCTGTCTCAAAGGGTAAGAGATCTTTCTTTCTTATAGCTGCATAGTATTCCATTGTGTAAATGTACCACAGCTCTTTTATCCACTCATCTACTGATGGACACTTAGGCTGTTTCCAGATCTTAGCTGTTATAAATAGTGCTACTATGAACATAGGGGTGCATATATTATTTCTGATTGACGTTTCAGGATTCTTAGGATATAGTCCTAGCAGTGGGATCACTGATCAAATGGCAGTTCCATTTCTAAATTTTTGAGGAAACTTCATACTGTTTTCCACAGTGGCTACATCAGTCTGCATTCCCACCAGCAGTGTGCTAGAGTCCCCTTTTCTCCACATTCTCGCCAGCACTTGTGGTTTGTTGATTTGTTGATTGTAGCCATTCTGGCAAGTGTGAGATGATACCTCATAATCATTTTAATTTGCATCTCTCTGATGATTAGTGACATTGAGCATTTTTTTCATATCTCTTGGCCATTTGTATGTCCTCTTTGGAGAAATGTCTATTCAGGTCTTTGGCCCATTTTTTCATTGGATGTTTGTCTTCCTTTTGTTGAGATGTATGTGTACTTTATATATTTTGGAAATTATCCTATTATCAGATATATCATTGGCAAATATGTTCTCCCATACAGTAGGTTCCCTTTTCATTTTGATGTTGTTGTTTTTTTTTGCTGTGCAGAAGCTTTTTAGTTTGATAAAGTCCCATTTGTTTATTTTTTCTTTGTTTCTCTTGCCCTGGGCAATGTGTCAATGAAAACTCTGCTACTTGAGATGTCTGAGATTTTGCTACCTACTTTTTCTTCTAATTTTTATGGTTCATGACTTATATTTAAGTCTTTTATCCATTTTGAGTTTATTTTCATATATGGTGTAAGTTGGTGGTCTAGTTTCATTTTTTTGCATGTACCTGTCCAATTTTCCCAGCACCATTTGTTGAAGAGACAGTCTTTACTCCATTGTATGCTCTTGCCTCCTTTGTCAAATATTAATTGAGCATACTGGCTTGGGTCAATTTCTGGGTTCTCTGTTCTGTTCCATTCATCTATATGTCAGTTCTTGTGCCAGTACCAGGATGTTTTCATTACGATGGCTTTGTAGTATAGCTTGATATCTAGTATTGTGATCTCTCCTACTTTGTTCTTCTTCTTTTAAAAAGAAAATGTTTTTCTTTATTGATTTTAGAGAGAGAGAAAGGGAGAAGGAGAGAGAGATAGAAACTTCAATGAAAGAAAACATTGATTGGCTGCCTCCTGCATACCCCCCACTGAGGATTGGGCCCACAATGTGGGCATGTGCCCTGACCAGGAATCCAACCAGTGACCTCTTGGTGCATGGGTCGATGTTCAACCACTGAGCCACACAGGCCGGGCTGTTCTTCTTTTCCAAGATTGCTATGGCTATTTGGGATCTTTTTTGGTTCCATATTAACTTTTGGAGTATTTGTTCTTCATCTGTGAAATATGCCATTGATATTTTAATAGGGAATGCATTGAATCTATAGATTGCTTTGTGTAGTATGGACATTTTAATGATGTTAATTATTCCAATCCATGAACATGGTATGTTCTTCCACTTATTTGTATCTTCCTCTATCTCCTCAATCTCTTTTTTCAAAGTCCTGTAGTTTTCTGAGTATAAGTCTTTTACCTCCTTGGTTAAGTTTATTCCTAGGTATCTTATTATTATTATTTTTTGCTGTAATAGTAAAAGGGATTTTTTTTTTTTAGTTTCTCTTTCAGAAAAATTATTATTGGTGTATAAAAATGCCATAGAGTTTTGGATATTAATTTTGTATTGTCTTTATTATTTAGGCAGTTCCGTTTTTTTGTTTTTTTGGGGGTGGGGGGGCTTAAACAATGCATATTATTTCTCACAGTTCTGGAGGCTGGAAAGTCCAAGATCAAGGTGCTGGCAGATTCTCTGTCTGGTGAGAGCTCACTCCCTGATTCACAGATGGCCATCTTTTTGCTGTGTGTCCTCACATGGTGGAAGGAGTGAGAGAGCTCTCTGGGGCCTCTTTTTTTAAATATTATTTTTCAATTACAGTTTACATTCAATATTATTTTGTATTAGTCTCAGATATACAGCATAATAGTTAGACAATCATATACTTTACAAAGTGTCCCCCTCCCAATATTTCTGGTACCCACTTGGCACCGTACGTAGTTATTACAATATTATTTATTTTATTCCCTATGCTATACTTTACATCCTGTAACTATTTTGTAACTACCAATTTGTGGGCCATCTTTTATAGTTTTCAAAGTACTTTAAAGTGGATTCTAATTTTCACAATATGGTAATCATCAAGAAAATATATATTTTTTTCATTTCATTGGACCCACTGTAGTACTGGTTTTCCAAATGGCTCTGCAAGAATATTCCTTGTTAGGGGGAATGCCTGTCAAAATTCCAGAATAAAGGCTGCTGAGTGTGGACTACTACTAAATGACTCAGTTCTAAAATTTGTGATGTTTTTTCCTACTCACCATGTAAACAGATCATAACTTTCCTTCCAAGATCCCTGTGCTCTTTCTGTTGACCTTAATAAATCCTGTTTTCCCACTACACTTTTTTTGTGCATCTTTTTAAATGTGAATCAGCATTTTATTAGGGCCATTTATGTATATCTTTCTTACTCAGTTAGTTAGTGCCTAAGATGGTGAACCTCTGTCTTAGCAAGTAAGATGTTCACGTTCTTCTTTTTCTTATTTTTCATTTTCCTCTTGAGTCAGATCATGGAGGTGAGTGTTTAGGAGTCTATGCATGCTTGATACAAGCAGAACATGTGCTTTGGCTAAACCTGGAGAGCAAGGAAAGAGTTCCAATAAGGTGCTGCCATCTGGCACATAACACCCTCTACATCAGTGCTGGAACAAAATCAGATTTCTTCAGCTCCTCAGAACATGCTCATATATATATTACGTTGTACTTTTTTGGTTAACTAACCTTAGGTTGCCATCTGGGCAGATGTTGGACAGGAAAACTGGCATAGCTATGGAAGTTTTTAAAAACACCTTTGCCTTTCACTTTAAAAATTACTCATATATATAGATATATTAGATTTTAATTAGAAAATACAGAAAAGGTTGAAAAAGAAAGTGGTGAGATCACTCATAATATCTCCATCCAGATATAACCACAGTTAACATTTTAGAGTTTATTCTTCCAGACGTTTGTCTGTCTTCATATGAAAATATAGGCATGCCTATATGGATATAAATACATATAGTTGTATATACCTAGATATGGATGTAGACTGTTGTAGACTCTATTTAAAAATGGCATACTGTCATATTCATTCTGCTTAATACCTACATTTTTATTGTAATAATATATCATGTGATTCTTTCAATGTCATCATCTTTTGAAATGGCTGCTTAGTGTTTTCTTGCATAAATATAGCATAATTTATTTAACCAATTTGCTTACAACTCCAACTGCTGTAAAAACCAAACCTCTAAATTTTAGTGATTTAACTAAATAAGACTTTATTTCTGCCTTATGTTTCTGGTTAATGGAAGGCCTTTTTTTACTTGATGATGCCAGCCCCTACTATCTTTTGACTCTGCTCTCCTTTAGGGTCTTTCAATCTGCTGCATGAGAACAGAGTATGAGAGATCTCCTTTGGGAGCTTTTTACTGATCAGACCTAGAAATAGCACTCATCACTTCTTTTTATAGCTAAAACCTTTTCACAATGGAGAGAGAAATCAAATCTGTGACAGATATCTAGCCATCTCTACCACAAAACTGTTTGTATTTTGTCACTAAAATAAATACCATCATGAAAGAAACTTTAATCTACTGTACTGCTTTAAATTGTTTTTTTTATTTATAATGTACTTTGCTTACTGTATTGCTATTTTGTAATTTCGGTCATTATGTTTTTTTTATCAATAAAAATAATTCCATTTGATATTTTTACTTAAATTTAACTTTTTTCTGAGATTAACTTTAACATATTTTCTTTGAATTATAGTAAAATTATAATGTGTTCATGATAATTCAAATAATAAAGCTATGTATTACAAATTGTCTCCTTGACTCTGTGTCACACATGTATCAAAGATAGTCAATATTCATAATTTATTCTATTTCCTAGTATAAGTTTTCTATTAAGCATATGTTAACAGTTTTTTTGTTTCTTTATTAAAATTATATTATTTCTGGAATATAATAAACGTAACAGTCTGAGGAACAGGGTAGTCCCAGAGACGTGGAAGTAGGGTACAGACTGACAATTGCCAGAAGAGGGGGTGGGGGAGGGGAGCAATGAACCACAGAACTTGTACGCATGTACTCATAACCAATGGACATGGACAACAAAACTGGGGACAGGGCAGGGAGGGAGGGGGAGGAGGGTGACAATGGGGGAAAAAGGAGAAACATCTGTAACAAAAATAAATTAATAAAAAAAATTATATTATAGCCTACTTGGTATTCTGCAGAGTCTTTTCTTTACTTAATAATACAATAAATAACATCTCTACCCCAAATTTCTGGGTCTAATTCATTCTTTTAAATAGTGACCACCAACAGTGTATGATATTTTTTGCTTCCTCAAATCATCAAAAACATTTTGGAGGAGACCCCTACTAATTAGTGTGAAATAATATCTCTTGGTTTTTGTTTTCGTGCTTATTTGGGAAAATAAGTCATTGGTGGAGGCATGATTTAATTTTCCTCTCCTGTTTATGTCATTTGACAACTTTTTGTTTGCTCATTAATATGAATTTTTATATATTCTGGATTGTATTTTTTACTTTATATATTTTGCACATATCTCTTCCTATCTGTCACATGTCTTTAATGTAGATTTTTGGTCATATAGACATTGTACATTTTGATGCACTTGCATTTACAGAAAATGCCCTTATGGCTTTTGCCTTTTCATTCTTCTGACAGCTTTTGATATTAACATATTTACAGTTCTTGATCTTCATGAGTTGTGATTATTTTGTGTTTAATAAATATTTTCCTAACCTTAAAGGCATGAAGTTATTTTACTTTTTTTTAGTAATAGTTTCTTTTTAACATTTATTTCACTAATCTCTCTGAAACTTATGGAGAGCTAGTTGTCCTAGTGTGATTGATTGGATAGCCCATTCTTCTTTATCGATATAGTTTCCAATACGTATCAACTTCCTAGATGTGCTTGAGACTCTTTTTGAACACCTTATTGTGTTTCGTTGATTTATTTGTTTCTCTTTGTCAATAGCATCAGTTGTGGTTATTATTTGAACTCTTTAGAGTTGTTTGGCTCTTTTAGGATCCTCTCTACTTTCCATCTTAATTTTTTTTTTTTTAATCCTCACCCGAGGACATTTTTCCATGTTTTGTACAGATAGAGTGGGAGGGAGAGAGAGGAAGAGAGAAAGAGAGAGAAACATCGATGTGAAAGGGACACATCGAGTGGCTGCCTCCCGCACGACCCAACCAGGGCTGGGGACAAACTGCAACCAAGGTACGTGCCCCTAGCGGGAACCGAACCCGGGTCTCTCTGGTCCGCAGGCCGACGCTCTAACCACAGAGCCAAACTGGCCAGGGCTCCATCTTAATTTTTTAAAAAATCCTCACCCGAGGATAGTTTTCTATTTATCTGCAGATAGAGTGGGAGAGAGGAAGAGAGAGAGAGACAGACAGACAGACAGATGGAGAGAAACATCCATGTGAAAGAGCCACATCGATTGGTTGCTTCCCCCATGACCCTAGAACTGCAAACTGAGGTACATGCCCTTGACTGGGAATTGAACCCATAACTCTTTGGTCCGTGGGCTGATGCTCTAACCGCTGATCCAAACCAGCCAGTGCTCCATCTTAATTTTTAAATCAATCTTATTGTTCCACAAAAATAACCTGTTTGAATTTTTATTAAAATAGTATTGAATTTCAAGACAATTTTGAAGTAGAATTGACATGGGAAAATATTGTTTCCTTGTTTTATTTATTTTCTTATCTTGCTAAATACTTCTCTTTCATGTAGCTTTGTTTTTCCTCTGGAATTTAGGGAAAGATGGAACAGAGAGACAAATATTTTTCTTGGAACTAGATTTCTAAAAATATAAGACCCATTGCATTTTAATCATACAGTTTTTTGTCACAGGATAGCATATTCAATAAAAACCATTGTGCCATTGTTTGTGGGTATGAGGTGGAATCATGGACAAGTATGTTCCACTTGTGTTCCATACGGCCCACTCCAAATACAGTTGGCCTCAGTGAAGTCTAATGTCACACAGGCAACTTGAAAGTTGTAAAGACGTGCCTGTATCTCACGTCCTTCCAGACCACGTCCTAGAATCCTGCTGCCATTTAAACAGAGAGATCTAGGACCTGAGGTTTCAAAATTCTTACTTTTGGAGCAAAACACTGTAGTTTTGTAACCCTCTTTTTATAACGTAACTATACCTCCAGGGTGATTAATCTTTCATGCTTTTTCAAAATCACTGTATGTATACAACAATCCCTGGATGTCAAACAAATGAAAAGAGACAAAATGAGATACATTTATTTGGGGAAGAGGAAGAGAGATTATATGTCTACGTAGAAAATACTAGCTTGGATGGGGTAAATGTGGGAGGGGGAGGAGGGGACGCACCATTTGGAGGAACAGCATGACACAGGGTTCACGGTCCAGGTGAAGGTGCATGCATAACTAATGTGCAGAGAGTGACTTGGAAAGGAAATCTGAATAGCGGCAAACACAAGTTTAGCCACTTTTCATATTTGTGTATTAACCGTATCTTAGTCTGCTAGAGTAGATAAAGCTCCGGGCAGCCAGGTGGTGTCCATGCGTCCGTGGCTTTGGCAAGCACAGTGAGGTGAGGGATGTGGGAGAAGTCAGTTGCATGCTCGGGAGGAAAAAGGGGGAAGACGTTCCCAGTACACCCTTCTCACCCAGAATTGCAGAAACATACCTTTCTGCATGTATTAAAAGCTTACATACCACTTACTTAGTATTGCAACTCGAGAAGTATTTAAAATTACAAATAGGGCATTTAAGTAGGTAATACACCAAATCCACAACATGAATTAGAATGTGACACTGGCCTTAACCCTTCTACTCTTGTAAACACGTGCTGGGAATTTTAATCTCCACATGTCATCAGAATTGATTTCTAATGTTGGCACAAAATCTATTTCTGCCTTAGGTGAGCATGAGGAAAATAGAGCAGTTATTTTGTCCTGTGAACGAGTTGAGTGAACTTCATCCCCGTAATGCTGGGCTCACAGTGAAGCTTGCTGGGTCTCCCCTAAGCAGAGTCAATGCCTGGGGGAGAGGAACGTCCAGCCTGGGCAGCAGTTCCGCAGTTTCATCACAGCCGTGGCCCTTCGGCAGGCAGTGACCTGTGCATCTACAACATGGCATCGTGAGACATCCTGTTCATTCAGTCTTTTCATTTCTGTTGTGCATTTGCTTTTCACAAGCACTTAATGATAGTGCAAAAATGTGTTTATATAAACCAGAAGAGTTATTTATTTATTTATTTATTTATTTTTTCTTTATTGATTTTTAGAGAGAGACAGAAACATAGATGAGAGAGAATATCGATTGGCCGCCTCCTGCATGCCCCCACAGGGGATCAGGCCCACAACCTGGGCATGTGCCTTGACCGGGAATCAAATCAGTGACCTCTTGGTGCATGGGTCAACGCTCAACCACTGAGCCACACTGGCCGGGCTCAACCGTAAGAGTTATTTAAAATATACATCAATTTTAAGCTTGTTTTAACATTTTTCGTTTCCGAAGAGACAAGTGAAGGACACAGCTCCACTACGAAGATTTAATTTAAAATTTTTTTATGGGCAACAGTGAAGAAACTGTTTTTTCCTGGCTCATAGGCACAAGTTCTCCTGGACAACTTAGGTGTGGGAGAGATAAAAGTCCCCCAGGAATGTTGGTAAAATGCAAACTCCTGTCGCACTGTCCTGGTGGTCTCCCTGCAGAGGTCTCGTTTATTTTCTGTTACTCTCTAGGCAGGGGCCCCTGAACACCTTTACCGCCTTGCTTTCCAACCCCTCACAGATTCCTGAACTTTCGTTTTCATCCCTGCTTCTTTGCAAAGAACAGCTCCGTGCTGTCTGTCTGATCATAAGCTATGTGCTAGGAAAGCCATGTGCGGAAGATAAAGAGGGACCGCTGCGGGGCTACAAATACTGGAAATCAAATTTCCCCAGCTTCTTTGTTGTTACAGTGAATTAGATTGTAATTTACTGTGCCTTACTTTGCTCTGTCCTACATACCACATCATTTGAAATGTTTATCTTCCTGGGTAATTTCACATGATTTTAGAGACCCAAGTTAATTCGGATGAACTGAATGTTATTAAATGATAAGAACAGTATCACAAACAAGGACGGTTGTTTAGCATGCCCAAGCATTATGCCGTGCACTGAACATACATTAGATAATTTCACCTTCACATGATACTGTCAGGAGGAGATTTATGACTACCATTCCCAAATGACAAATGTACAAACTGTGAAGGACATAGATATTATGAAACTTACCCAAGGTCACACAGCTGGAGAATCGGAGCCAGAATTTGAACGCAAGGATATGACTCCAGAGACTGTGCTCCTAGCCTCATGTGTATGTCTCAGAGTACAGTGACCACGAGTGTTCATCTTACACTGTCCCAGTACCTGTCACAGATGTCTAATACAGGCGAACTGAAGTATTTAGGGAGTGAATGGATTCTTTCCTTCAATGGACTATTATGGATACTCCGTGCCAGGCCTTGCTCCAGGAACAGGAGATACAGCAACAAAAAGGACAGAGAAAGACTCTTCAGCCTTAGAGATTATATTCTTGTGGGTGGAAGGAAAAATGATGATAAGTTCCCCAGTTTACTGGGGTTTTTGCTGGCACACTAGTGAATTGTTTCTATGAATCGATGCGTGATTTGAACACTGCAAAGTTAAGCTGCAAGAACCAGTGCTTTAATCGTTAATTTTCACCGTCGTGACAAGAACTGTGTGTTATTCATGTGGACTCCCCTCTCCCAAGATGAACACAGGACTTTGAAATCTAGCCTCTGGTGGTTCCTCAAAAATTGTTTGTTGAATGACAAATTATTATAGAATTAAAAAATTATGTATGCTATTTTTTTTTTATTTTTAAAGGGAAGGTCTCAATTTCTTCTTGTGAATAATATAAACTAAGTCTGATTCTTAACAGTTGTTTTACAGCTGGTCTTGACCAGAACTGTAGAATTTCAAGGCAGCGCAATGTAGAAACAAATGCAGTGCTAACAGCGGTGTCAGATACGTTTCGTTCACTACAAGACTCTAGTTTTAATTTTTCAGTGAAAAAACTGGCAGCAAGTATTCATGCCCTGCTTTGGTGTTTTTGGCTTCACTATTTGTAGGTAGAGGCCCACTGTCTAGAATCTCATTCTGCATTTCTCTGGAACACTTATTCATTGGCAGTTATTACTGTTCTCTTTACTGAGCACTAAACACTCTTCCAAAGGAGG
The DNA here is from genome assembly GCA_030848825.1 of Tadarida brasiliensis. Lineage (NCBI taxonomy): Eukaryota > Metazoa > Chordata > Mammalia > Chiroptera > Molossidae > Tadarida > Tadarida brasiliensis. The sequence goes on along the minus strand of CM061280.1, from coordinate 108,148,556 downwards.
AAAATAATTTTTCCATTATTTATTTCCATTTTACATTTTAGATGTTTTGAAAGGTAATATTACATTGTTATCTGTTCTCATCAAATTAAAAAAAAAGCAAAAACCCTAGTCAAACACTCGACAAACTACATGCCAGCCAGTGGTGCTAAGGAGACACAGTGTCAGAACACAGTTGTCAAGGAGGCCGGTAGGAAGACACGTGCCCAGAGAAAGGCAGGCTTGCTCCCTGTTCTCCTCAGAGCAGGTGTCAGCAGGTGGACGGTAAAGTGGAACTGAGAGCACAGTCTCGGCTTTAGGGATAAGACTTTTAGAGCTGGCAGAAACCTGGAGATGGGTATTCTTCCTTAAGGGAATAGAACATGTTCCCTGGTCTTCTTACAAAGGTGGAAATTGGAGGAGAGGCGGGACTAGCATCCAGACAGCCTGAAGCTAGTCAGTGTTCCTTTCAGTTAATGAATTCATTCCCCACTTTATGCAATGAGCTGTCCTGGGTGTACACAGATGAGCAGTCATAGGCCTTGTCCTAAAGGAGCACATTGTCCAGATAAGATGGGTCATTTACTCCGGGTGAGGAAGTCTCATTGCAAATATAACAGAATGCAATGACGTAAGTGATGAGGAGGGAGCAACTAATTGCTTGGGACTGGGACTAATCATCAGGGAAATACAAATTAAGACCACAGTGAGATATCGCCTCATACCTGTCAGAATGGCTATCATTAAAAAGACAACAAATAACAAGTATTGGTGAGCATGTGGAAAAAAGGCAACCCTTGTATACTGTCAGTGGGATTGTAAATTAGTGCAGCCACTATGAAAGATATGGAGATTCCTGAAAAAATTAAAAATAGAACTATCATATGACCCAGTAATTCTAATTCTGGGTATTTATCCAAAGAAAATGAAAACAATAATCTGAAAAGATATGCACCCCTGTGTTCATTGAAGTATTACTTATAATAGCCAAGATATGAAAGCAACCTATGTGTTCATCAGTAGATGATTGGATAAGGAACATTTGGTACATGTACACAGTGGAATATTACTCAGCTATAAAAAGAAGGAAACCTTGCTATTTGCAACAATAGGAACAAACATAGAGAGCATTATGTTAAGTGAAATAAATTGGACAGAGAAAGACAAATACCATATGATTTCATTAATAGGTGAAATCTGAAAAAACAAACAAACAAAACAGGAACACACTCATAGATACAGAGAACAAATGGATGGTTGCCAGTGGGGAGGGGTGTGGGGGGGTTGGGCAGAAAAGGGAAGGATTACAAAGTACAGACTACCAGTTATAAAATTAGTCACAGGGATATAAAGTACAGCATAGGGAACAGAGTCAATAATACTGTAATACTATGTATGGTGACAGATGGGTACTAGACTTACTGTGGTGATCACTTAGGAAGGTATATAAATGTTGAATCACCATGTTATACACCTGAAACTAATATAATGTTGTGTGTTATATGTTAACTATAGTTTTTAAAAGGTAACTGAGGTTTTATTGGAAATCTAGTCGAGGCTATGGATTTCCTGAGTTGATTCCTTCCCAATTTGTTGCTTATTCTTTTCCTTGTCTTAAAATATAACAGGTTTAATGACCACACAGATTGATTTGACAAATCTATAACAGGATATGGAAATATTCTGATCTTCCCTCTCTAGGTCACTGCCTTGGATGTCAGGCAGACTGCAAGTCTCTGTGATGACTCCCATAGTGTTATTTCTCACAGGTTCTCAATAGTCTATGAGAATGTAGTCATTGGACTCATTCCAGGCCTTCATGTCACAAAATTTCCTGACAAAGATGACATCGATGGGCAGATTTGTTTGCAGCTTGAAATAGGGGCCAGAACGAGACGCACTAGAGTTGAATGATTCTGCTTCAATTGGCCTGTGTGAGAAGAAAGGTGTGACAGATGTACCCACTTACTTTAAAAGGAAAGGACGACTGCCCTACTGCTTTTCCCGTATGAAATTCCTCCTCAAACTGACAATATTCTCATCAGGAGTAGAAAGTCGTTTTCTCTAAGGAAACATCAAAGCTCTTATTCCAGGAGCTTTCTAGAAATTCAGCACAGCAAGGCATGTGGGTTTGTAGGTAGGACCCTCTTAGCCCAAAGTCCTGAAATGAATTTACTCTTAGCAACCACACGTATATCCGTTTGTCAGAGTCTGGTCTACACTGATTTCTGGCCCTGTGTGGCTAGTGTTGGATTTTCACATTATCTTCTCAACAGTTACATCATCTCTTTTCCCTACCTAACTTTACACCCCACTGCCCCCAAATAAAGGAGAGGCTGCCTGCCTTCCGGTTTAACATTGGTGATTCTTTACACTGCATGCTGGTGGTAACTGCAGAAAAGAAAATGGGAGATTCATGAGGCATCATGTTTACAGTAAACTAGTGCTCTTGTTCTGCCTGTGATCCCCCCAAAACAATAGGCTCGGTAAGAATAAATAATTGTATTTCCTCCTAAACAACCTCTTCTTTTGCATTCTCTGACTTGGTTAGTGGAAATTTCTTCCCTCCAGGTAAATGTCAGTTTCTAACCACGGCCAACTTGGAATCTTTCTGCTCTCTTGCATACAAAGTGTCCTTCATCAAATCTGTGCAATGTCTTCCAGGATTATTCCTCCTTATTTAAAGGTAAGTCTCCCCTGCTAGACTGTGGGCTTTCAAAGACAGACCATTACTTACATGCTTCAGTGTCTCCAGATCCTTGACCAATGCCTGTGAACTAATAAGTTCTCAATAAATGGCTTGCTGAATGCAGTTTCCTAGTTCATCTGCTGCTGCTAATCTCTCCTCCTGTGCATTATTCATACCATTACATTACAGTTCTTAAAGTAGAGCTCAAATCATAGAACTCTACTGGTTAAAAGCACTCATTGCTTTTAAAATAGGTGCAGACTCCTTAGCCTGATGTTCAAAAGCCGTAATCTGCACGACTTCCTAAATCTTTCCCAGATCCCTGCTCCAGAAAACCCACAACAAAGCTCAACTCCACTCCTTGCTTTTCTCCTATATCAGTGTCTCACCTGTGCTTTGCTCTTGATATTTCCTTCACCTCAAATAGTTTTCCCTTTCCTTTTCTTCAAGTCCTATGTTGATGTCTTCTACAATATAGTTTTTGTATTCCCCCAACCCACAGTCATCCAGCAGGCCTTTAGGTCATTTCTAACATGTCCCAGACATTGCGGGTAGCAGAGGACATACATAAATGGAAGGTAACATTGTGCCCTAAAGGAACCCAATTCTAGTGGATAAACAGATGTGCAAACTGTTAGACTACAGCAAAGAGTGTGCACGTGGTACTCTAGGATCTCAACAGACATACACCTACCCCAGGGAGGGAGACAGTGTTAGGAAATGCACCTTGCGGAGGCTGTAATATATAGGTTGAGTTTCAAAAATTAACTAGCAGTTGGCTAGAAAAAGGAATGAAGTAAGAATACTGTAAGCAGACAGAGCAGACAACAGTGAGCTCTGGGGATTCTAGCTCGGGCAGTACAGCTAAATCTGTGCGTGTAATTCCCACAACAATTTGCCTGCCTAGGAACCCCCACAGAATCACGTCTCTCATGAACATACTGCTTGTTGCCCTACATTAGAGTCATTAACATGCTAATCTGATCTTCATTGTCAGACAAGAAAATAATAACTATGCCCGATTCATCTTTTTTTTTTAATGCTTTAAAGATCCTTTAAATATGTGTTCCATTTACACAGTATATGATTGTATGAGTAATGTTTGTTGAATGGATAAATATTTTGATGGAATTGCCCTGAATTTTCAGGAGAGTTTGAACTCTTAATATCTGGTTCATAGCTCTGAATAGAGGCTTTCCAAAGTGGTCTCTTACTTTTAGGGTATGTATGAGAGGAAAGCTGGGAAGCTATTTAAATCTAAGAGAAATAACCAAGGCTCTGATGATCATCATGACATATTTTTCTGTTGGTATCATATCACATTCAATGTTATTGGCATATGCTATCAAAGCAAGGCAAATTCCCTATGCCACCCCTGCTCAGACCTATAACATTTGTAGGGCTTGTAACAAGAGAACTAATAAAGGCCCACAGAACATAAACCTATGCATTTAAAAGTTATAAATAATATAAAAACTGTTAAGCAATGTGTTCTATGTTCCTACCTTGACAAGGTGCCTGCCTAATTACCTGGAAGGGCTGGTTCAAATTATGAACTCTCAAACTCTTTGGAGCTCTAGATTTGAAGGTAGTAGTAAAGAAAAAATTCCATCCCTAAGCAGTAGCTAGTAGTTCTCGCTCCTTCTTTTCTCCACCCTTGGCATCCTCCCATACTAAGAAGGGTCTTGCACTCATGTGGACATACCTATATGCAGGTCAAAACTGTATTCATACCTCTCCACTAATATCTGCCACTTATTTATCCCTTGGGCCTACTGATGTACACACCTGAGGCAGGTCTGCTCTCAGCATGATGGGCCTAGGAAGAAGCACACACAGCCCTGGAAGTGGAATCAGGATCACTTGAGAAGGGAAGCCCTGGGACATGAGGACCCAGAGTATGGACGAGAAGTGGACTGCTAGTTGTCTAATGGGGAACCCAGTCAGAGAGGCTAGGAAGGGGCCAGTATACTCTGGGTCTTAAGGCAGTATTTCTACTTCTTAAACATGCTCTCTGCCAACATACACTCTCACTCCCATGAAGATATAGTCACCATCATATGTATTTAGTAGCTTCATATACATATATTTTTAGGAAAAGTAATGTTTCCTCCTCTGAGAAATCTAGAGTAAATGAAGTACATATAATAAACATGTGTAAAAAATCTGGAACACTTGAAATATTTAGCAGAATATTTTAGGAGTAGCTCAGGGGTAAATAATCAAAATAGTGATTATGATAACGTGAAACTAATTTTATGTTATTGGAGCAAACAGGAAATAATGGGTAAAAAGGGAATCTGGATACATTGTAAAGAAACAATGAAAATATCTATGAAAAATTGAAAAAAAATATCTGGCTCTAGAAACCTCACCACCAGGATAGCTGATAACTCTAATCAGTCTGTCAAGAAATCTACAGCTTCCTGATACGTTACAGAATAATGAAGTCTCCATCTAATGAGGTAAAATCCTTTGACAGACTTGTTGAAACTTCTTTTTAGTTAGTTCCAAAATAACTATAAAATGGAATACGGGAGACTTCCACTAGAATTGCCAATAGAGCTGTAAGTTTGACATAAGATATAATTTATGATGGCAGAAAATTGATTATCTTTCTCAATGGTGACTCTGAAACTATCTATGATCTAGGTTTAAAAATACAAATGAATTTCATGAGAATTAATTTTTAGGAATAATACAGCTTTGGAAAAGTTAGGAATTGATGTCTGTGATGGCAATTGGCAACAGTGAAAAAAACCACTGTATTCAGAACTTGGCTTTAGTTGGAACTGCAGCCATGAGATACACGACTTTGGCTAAAGCATTGAAAATGCCTTACCCTGACGAACAATTTCTCAACATAGAATAGGGGCAATGGTATCTACTATGATTATTATGAAGATTAACGTGAGTCACATGTGAAAGTGCTTTGTAAATGGCATTGTGTGGTACAATTGTTATATACTAATATTAATATTATTTGTTTTAACTCTCTCACTGTGATTTCTGACATATTCCTATATAAAAGGTGTACCTCTTACTAGTTGATTTACTTCTTTTCAGCTCAGGAGCAGTTAATTCCTCAAATTTGAAACCTGCAGAGCTCTGATTCCATCATTAAAATGACTGATCTGAATCAAGGTGTCATCATAGTAGTTGCTGCTTTCATCTTAACAAGCAATTAGAATCAATTATGTAGTCATTTATTTGATTGTTTGACAACTCAGACTTGCTGTAACTAAAATAATTGCCTCAGCTAAGTTTTTGGTCAATCCTGCATAATCTCCAACAGCATTTTAATGATTTTTTTCTTCTGAAGAGAGTTAAAGTATATATGATTGAAATAACAACACAAGAGGTAAGGAAGAGCTTGTACTATACTCAGTGTGTCCTAAGGGAATAAAAGAAACATTTTCTATTGGCAGGCATATTCTAGAAGCATAAATAAATCATCAAATGAAGCGGAGGTCGTTCAAAGGCAGGGGAAATATCCTGTTGGACAGTGAATGATGAAGATGAAACAAAGCCACCAACCAACATATGAGTGGATCGTGAACATGCGCTAGGACAAGGATTTGAAAGGGATAACGAAGACTCAGAATTCAAAATGAGATCTGTGAAGTTGACATTAAACACAACTAGACTTTTAAGTTGTGTGACATTCATGACGATTACTAGGTGTGTAAGAGCTGGGATCCAGCGAAAGCTGTGGCACAAATAAAGGCCTTCTTTGGCCTCCACTGCTTCTCTTTCACAAACCCTATATGTGTTCGTGCCACTCTTCAAATCTGCAGTGTCCTTATATGAGACCCTGGCTTCTCAGGGTAGCTTAATGTCTTAGGCCATGATCCATAGCAGTCTTCTTCTCCTCCCCTATTTTGAGGGAACTACTTCATTATTTTAATTCTTTTTAATGAAGAATGTTCAACATATATCAATGCAGACAAGCTCACATAATGTGTGCTCAGGTACCGATCCCTGAGCCCTCAATCCTGTGCCCTCTACACCCCATCTACTTTTCCTTTCCAAATGTAAATTCTTTAGTTCGTGTAACTAAAAGAGAAACTTAAAAAAAGAAGCATAACCACAATACTATTTTTGCACTTTTGTCATCAAATATCTAGTGTTAAAAACTACTACTGCTGTTGTACATCATAATTTTAAAATATTGTTTCATAAAGATCTAAATGATACCTGTATATTATAATGATTGGTATGCATTTCATGCTCATTTAATCTATATATTCCCCCTTCCTCTTTCCCCGTATCTCACCTACCATTCAATAACAAAATAGTTGAGTCCTTACTAAGTGCCAATCCTATGGAAAACGAATCCTTCTGAAGTGGCTTCTAATCCTCACAAAGGCACCGCAAATTGGACGTTGAATCCCTCATTTTCTCTTGCCCCTTACTGTGTTTCAAACATAGGGGTGTCTGACTACAGATTTGGTGTTCTTTCCATGAGAGCATGAACCTTTGGATTTTGCCTTACAGGCATACAAATATACCAATACCCACATCTTTACTGCTCAATGCCATTGCCACGCAACTTTCTCTCACAGTCATGCTTTTCAGCAGACTGAAGAGGAAGCTAATGCATTTCTTAAGATAAACTAATCCCTGTCAAGAGTTTTAATGAGAACTTAGGTATAGAGTGGTACTTACCAAGCACCATTATGGATTAATTAATGACAAGTCAAGTCAAACTTACCTCATTTCATAATTTTGACAAGGTTCATTCTTCACTAGAATAACAGATGAGGGGAAGAGCACAGAGACACAGTATATGAAGCTCATTAAGAAAATTTATTAAACCTTTCACAATATGGTAGTGATAGAGAATTGGGGCTTGTATGCTAGTAAAATTATTTAAATTCAAAGAGGCAAGACCAATTAAAACAAAAATGTTTGAGAGACCAATACTGAATATAAATATAGTGCCAATATTCAGCAATATTTGAGAAACTGAAAAGGGGAAAAGAATAGGGAATGTCAAAGTTTGAACATAAGATTATGAATAATATGGAACCCAGACCAAAACTTCATATCCGTTGTGGTGTGGCTGCTGACTGTCTTCTAATTATATTCTCTACATATACGATTCTTAAGGGCTCTACTGCTAATAAAGTAGATTAATTGTTCATAGCTTTTTTAGCTTGATCAGGGAGGCACTCTGAGGCAAAGATTTCTTCAAGGGACAAAGACTTGCCATCTTGTATGTGATATAAAATGATAATTTGAGATACACCATATCATATAGTATCATATAACATAATATGAAAATAATAACTTATAGAAGCAGAATGGCATACTAGATAAGGAAACAGAATTGTAATTATATTACCTGAGTACATGTCCCCAGCTCTGCCACTTAGTAGCTGTGAGACCTTGGCAAAGTACTTAACCTTTGTGCCTCAGAATACTAATCTATGAAACACTACTGCCTAATTCACACAGTTGTAGGGAAGATCCAATGAGTTAATACAGATAAAAGTGCTTAAAATAGTGCTAGTACACATTACTGTGTATATGTAGATAATAATTATTATTAGTATCTATAAGAAGTGGAATATATGGATATTCCTATGGGAGACAATTTTCATGAGTCTTTGATGTTTCTCTATACATCTTGCAAGCAGAGGCACTTGTCTAGATCATGTCTAAGATGTTTTCAGAGGGAAAAACCTTGGAGGATAGAAAAAAGTCTCAAAATAATAGGTGAATACCTGAACTTTCACTTTCACAAATAAGTGAACCTTAAACATTTAATTGAAGTGGAATTATTCTTTTTATATGTTGATATTATATCAGTTAGTTGAGGTATACAGGTACACAGTATTGAGATATAATTGATATATAATATTGTATTGGTTTAAGATGTCCAACAAAATGTATATGTTGTGAAATGAATCTTGCTGATGGCACTCCCTTTATTTTAACAATTAAATCAGTAGATAGAACAAAGTAGATTATCTTCCCTAATGTGTGTGGGTTTCATCCAGTCGGTTTAAGGCCTAAATATAATAGAACAAATGCAGACCCTCTCCTGAATAAAAGGAAATTCCTCCTGCTTGGCTGCATCTGAGCTGGGATATCAGTTTCTTCCTGCCTTTGAATTTGAACTGAAACATCAGTTCTTTTTGGCTCTCAGGCTTGCTGGCTTTCTGAATGAAATGATACTGTCAACTCTCCTGGTTTTCAGGCCTTTGGATTTGTACTGGAATGATATCATCGACTCTCCTAGGTCTCCACCTTACTAACTGAAGATCTTGGGACTTGTCAGCTTGCATAATCACATAAGCCACTTCCTTATAAATCTCTTTATGTATATCTGTTTCCTTTGTAAGACTATATTTATACACTTTAATCCAATCATTTGGTTTCAGCAAAGAATGTATTATTTTTGAAAAAATTACTGAAATGTTATTTTCACTTATTCCATTTTTTACCTTAATCTTTTCAACCTTTAGAAAGTTAGTTTGAAAATTGTAACCATGTGAGGTGAGTGAACTTGGGAAAAACTGGAAGAAAGCAGAGGTGCTAGAACAAATACAGTGAAGGAAAACATGGTATATGGTGAAGCTGAAGAAGTGGGGAGTGTCAAACTATTCCTTGTCTATTAGTCCATGTGTAAGATTTGGGCCTTCATTGTACTATAAATCAAAACCTACTAAATAGGTTCAGGTAGTGGAATACCATGTCTCAATATGAACTGCAAAATTTTCACCCTGGATATGTTACCGGAAGAGGGGCAGAATGGAAAAGTGCCAAGGGGAGATTAATAATATGCATTCAATATTTTAATAAAAAGTTTAATTTTAGAGGAAAAAAACAATGAATTTAATCACGCTCCTGTCGCTACTTTTTGTCATACACACCTAGGGAAATCTTAGTTTATTGATCTATTCATCTATAATCTGAGAAATTATTTCCACTCAGCTCCTTGAAGTACAGACACAGTGTCTGGAAGCAAAAAAACCAGTTTTGAAATGCTAACCTCACAAACCCAGACCTACAAAGTGATGGCAAATGTCACACAGTGTGTTAATAAAGGTACAAAAGATCCAAATCAAATATCATTCAGAGAAGATGAAGAGATGAGTGCTCTATCTCACTATGTTTACAGAGAACATAGAGAAGGATGGTCTTTCAAAAATTCTCTTTAGTTTATTTTTCCAGAGGGTCTTAGACTATGGAAGGAAACAAAACAAGAGGAAAATTACAGCTTTATGAACTGCCAGGCTAAATAGCTCTTTCTGAAAAGACTAGTGGTTTCTTTTGGATACAGTTAAACACCAAAGCTATAATTTTCTATTTATTCTCCTTTGTCATTTTATATGTAGGGTATTTACCCCAATTTGATGCCATTTGTTCTTTGTCAGAGGGAGTCTTCTTGCAGATTCATATTAACCACATTTCTTCTCCTAAAACATGTTATAAAAACTATCTCTGTGCCCAGCTGGTGTGGCTCAGTGGATTGAACGTCATCCCATGGACTGAGAGGTCCTGGTTCGATTCCTGGTCAAGGCACATGCCGGGGTTGTGGGCTCGATCCCCAGTAGGGGGCGTGCAGGAGGTAGCTGATTAATGTTTCTCTCTCACATCGATGTTTCTATCTCTCCCTAAAAAATCAATAAAAACATATTTTTAAAAAAACACCTATCTCTGTCACTCTACTTTTGACATTGGCCATTTCCTCATACAAAACTCAGTCATCAAATGACTGAAGGCTTGTGTAATTCAACTCAAATGGATTGTACGAGGCAAGGGTGTTTTAAACTGCTCTAGTTTAAAATACCATAAGCCACAGATTTTAAAGTGCACACCTTTCAATAGAAAAGATCAAGTTCTGCTGTCATTGTTACTGGAATATGTGACAGCTTTTGATTTATAGTTTTTATTTGGGAGGGGGTTGCTTAATTTGAGCAAAGACACATCAATCACAGGTGAGCTGGAGGGCCTGGATGCAAGCTATTGGAAGTTGGGTAGGTTGAACAGCAGTGTTTCACCTTTTTTTCTGGGACCAGCTCAGTCTTGACCTATTCTACATTAATTTTCTTTCATACAATTTAAAAAAATTAAACCTATTACTTAAAGATTGCACCTTTTTCGAGAAAGATACAATTGTAACTTGACCACAATACTAACTAAAAGTAGCTACAGTTTAATGCATAGTACATTGTGGCTTTTCTCCCTCCAAAGGCCTTGATTATCTTATTACAGTAATACATATCACTTGAATAACTAAGTAAAACCCTCTCTCTTGCTATTTTATTCTTTGTCTAAAATGTTTTGTCTAAAGATATTCTTTATCTCAGCTATTTTTTAATATTTTGTTCACTGATGTGTTCCCAGCATTTTGAACAGTAACTAGCACGTGGTAATGATTCACTACATATATACAAGAATAAATAAATGAGTTAGTGAAGTGTACAAATACATACAGTGGATTCTACCCCTAGATCTGATTAATTTTGATCTAAGAAAAGGTCTGGGCATCTCTCTCTCTCTCTCTCTCTCTCTCTCTCTCTCCCCCCCCTCCCCTTTCCACCTTCCCTTCCTCGTTCTCTTGATGATTTTGATGTGCACTCGTAGTAAAGAACAACCGAGGCTTCCAGGTGGAAGAAGGAATTGATCCATACTGGCAAATAAAGTCCAATGGTGAGAAGTTATAAAGAGACTGATTTGATCTCAAGAAAAACTTTCTAACACTTTACAGCAATTAAAATGTAGAGTTGCCTACTTTTGGAAACAGTGACTTTCCTATCACTAGAGGTGTTTGAGAAGAAGAAATGCAAGTGCCAGCATGAGTGGACCCAAAGAAAAAGATGCAAAAGGGGTTCACACTGTGAACACTTAAAAACAGTTTAAATGTAATTGAAAAACATAGAGAAAGAAAAAGGTTTCTTTATGTTATGTTTGATTTAAATGCACTCATCATACACATCTTTATCCCAAAGCAATTTCTGGTTGCTTTTAAGTATCAGCTATGACTCTTTAAAGTCAGGACAACCAAGAAAACATATATCGGGGTGTCAGTTTTAAATATATATGTTAATTGGTAATGATAATAATTTGAAATTTTAAGCAATAGAAGGTCTCTAATTAGTTTAGTGCTTAATATATGGTTCAATTATATAATGGCACTATATATAACCAATTTCATGAATACTAATAAAAGTAGTCAGTTCATATATTCACATTAAAACCTTATAGAACTATTTCAATAAAGACTTGCTAATTTTTCACTTACTTTTGTTTTGTATCTTTTATTTTGGAATTGCCTTCAGAGTCACTCTTACCAGCTTGTGACCATGCTCTTTTGGACAAAACTAACAATAATAAAAACAATAGCAAACAGTGTAATTTGGGGAACTCAGCCACTTTTTCACTGGCTGTAACTCAAAATATTATGTTTATATTTCCAAATATAAAACTCTTTCTCCCACAAATGTTAACAGTGTTTCACCATTCAGGAAACTCTAATGAGGAAACACAAGCACAAGTTCAAAACAAGATTTCTTGTGTTTTAACTACTGGAAAATGTTTATCATTACATAATGATTCCTCGAATGGAAAGCATTCACTTCCATGTGAAATGCCATATATAGCTATAGAAAATAGTTAGTCATTCATATATTTTACAGTCATATATCATGCATGTTGTGGAGAGGTTATTTAATTATTGTGGTGTTTTGTTGACTTCTGACCTTCATAACACTGAGATAATAAATCTGTGTTGTTTTAAGGCTCTAAAGTTTTTGGTATCTTGTTACAGCAGAAAAAGGAAATTAGAACAGTCACGTAACAGACATTTTTGCAGTAATAATCCAATCAAAATTTTGAACAAATTATAATTTTTAAAATATCATTAGTGGCATTATGTACATTAAATTATAGTTTACTAAGACATTTAATAAAGAGACCTATATGTCAGCCAATAAGTGTTTAAATTTTTTTCTCAAGACTAGTTATTTGTTACTATGAAGAAAAGTATCCAGTAGACACACATCTCCCAGGTTTTTAAGTTTGTGTAGTTGCCTACCTAATACAAAACGTCTAAAACAAAATAACAACCATAATAGTTATGAATATAAGATGAGAGATGATGTGCAGTGTCCTTCAATACACTGAACATTTCTAATTAAGATAAATGGTACCCAAAGCTGTAATTATGAAAGATGCACACTGTGAAAGAACCATCCTTTTACTTCAGTAATTAGTTAGTTATGGATATATCTTGCTTAATAGCTGTACCTAACTTCTAAAAGTTTAATTTATTCTTTTCTCTAATTACTATATCAAATAGGAAATAGTATGTGTAGTCACTAGAGATATCTCACAAAATTAATATTGAACTTCATCTTCTCTTGTGAATTTAGTCCATAGCATAACTCTAAATAAAATTTTAAAAAACTTTGCTCATGAGGACTTCACAGTTTTTTGCCTTTGCAAATCCAGCTGCATGAATTTATTCCATCATACCACTGGAGCCACCCCAGCCAGCACCATTGTAGGTGCCTGGGACCTAGGACCCAGTTCAGCAACCATGCATTCACCCACAACTGGTTGCAGCCCCTGACATCATGCACATGTGCAACACCAGCCTGGTGTCTGTAGCTGTGCACATGTACACAATGGGCCCGCACTTTCATGCATATGCCCATAGATAGTCCCAGCAGCCGTGAGCATGGACACTACTAACTTCATCCCCCAAAGTTGTATGTGCACCCACAGTCTGCCCTAGCCCCTGGTACTGGTCTTGGCCCTTCCCTTGCCAATACACACATACTTGAAGCTGGACTTAAAGCTGGATATATGCATACAATTGGCCCCAGTCCCCAATACCACCTGCTCCAGTCTCTTACTATTGGAACTGGAGGTGCTATTGAGACTCCAACAGCTATTGCAGCAACCACAGACTCCCTGAAGTTCTTGCCTACAAGGGCCACATAATTACCAATATCATGTACTTGAGCTAACTGAGTTCATGAGACACTCCACTCCTGCCCGGACCTGGAGACCACACATGACAGCTCAGCCACTAGACCTGGAACCACAGCATGCTCCAGTGTATCCCACACACACACACCAAGGGAAGGTCTTCCCATAAAGCCTAGAAGACCTGACTGTTTCTTCAAATGCAAATACACTTGCATAAAGCTACACAAATGATGAAGAATCATGGAAACATGACATGAGCACAATAAATTTCCATTAACCAACCCCTAAGAAATGAAAATCTATAAATTCCTGACAAAGAATTTAAAATAATTATTCTAAAAAAACCTCAATGAGCTATAAAAGAAAATAGATAAAAATTTAACAAAATCAGGGATAATACAAGCACAAAAATGAGAAGTTCAACAAAGAGATAGACAACATAAAAAATAACCATGGAAAAATTTGAAAGAATACTATGCCTGCAATAAACAAATACAATAGAGAGCTTCAACAACAGACTTGATAAGGCAGAGGAAAGAATTGGTGAACTTTGAGATAAGTAATTTGAAATTATCTGGTCAGAAGAGAAAAAAGAAACTAATAATGAATAGAAATGAAGAAAGCCTACAGAATTTATGAGACATCAGCAACTAACATTTGCATTATGAGAGTTTTAGAAATAGAACAGAGAGAGAAAGAGGTAGAAAGCTCATTTGAAGAAACAATGGCTAAAATGTCCCATATTTGAGGAGAGATATGTATATACATGTACCTGACTCAAAGATCCCCATCAGGTTCAATCCAAAGAAGACTTCACTGAGACAAATTATAATCAAACTGTCAAAAATCAAAGACAAAAAAAAAATTTTGAAAGAGAAAAGAGGCTCATCATATACAAGGAAACCCCATAAGATACAAGCAGATTTCTCAGCAGAAATCCTGAATGCCAGGGAAGAGTGTGATGATATATTTAATATACTGAAAGAGAAAAACTGCCAACCAAGAATACTTTACCCAGCAAAGCTGTTCTTCAGAAATAAAAGCAAGATAAACACTTCCTCTGACAAACAAAAGCTAAGGGAGTTCATCACCTCTAGACCTGCCTTACAGGAAATACTGAAAGGAGTTTTTCACTAATTAGTAATGAAAACATGAAAGTATAAAACTCACTGGTAAAGGTAAATTTATATTCAAATTCAAAATACTTTAATATTTTAATGGTTGTTTAGAAATCACTTATAATTCTAGTATAAATGTTAAAAACAAAAGAGTTAAGTATAAGTATAGGTACAATAATTTGTGAATGGACACACAATATTAAAAGATGTACATTGTGACATCAAAAACATAAAATGTGTGGGGAAGAGTAAAAGTGTAGAGCTTTTGTATGCAATCAAAATTAAGTTGTTATGAGCTTAAATAGAGTGTTTTAACTATAAGGGGCTTCACACAAGCTTCATGATAACCACAAAACAAAACAAAAAACCTATAGACTATACATAAAAAATAAAGAGAAAATAATCAAAGCTTACTGTTGAGGAAATTCATAAATCACAAAGGAAGACAGCAAGAGAAGAATAAAGGTACAAAAGATCTACAAAACTAAAAACAATTAACAAGTTGGCAATAGTACATCCTCACCTATCAATAATTCCTTTAAATGTAAATGGATTGAATTCTCCCATCAAAATACAATGCGGCTGACTGAGTAGAAAATGGCGGTGGCATGAATGGAAGCTACACAGACGATCTCCCAGGACCAAACGGGAATTACAACTAAAATAAAGACAAATCGTCAGGAAAAAGCAGCAGAAAAGCAGCGGGAGAGGACCATACAGCCAAGGACACTGAATGAGCCTGGTAGGATCTGCGGAGGTGCGTGAGGGTGGCGGGCTGGGAGCCCACGGACAGCAGGGGCCTTAGCTGTGAGCAGCGGTGGTGCCCGCCCTCGGGGTTAAGAGCCCCAGCTGCTCCACAGCGCAGAGTGCCGGGACAGAGCGCTAAATAGCTAAAGCCACTCACCTGGGGCTCTGGCAGAGGGAGGGTGGACTGGACTGGAACTCTGTGGGGACACCTGGGATTTGGAGGGCGCTCAGAGTTTGCGCTGAGCCGCGGCCACAAAGGACAGTGGTGGCCAGCCAGCTCCTTCCTGGTTACACAGAACGGCAGCCAAGTTTGCTCCTTCCCGGAGCTGTGGAAGCCCCTCCCTCGGAGATTCCCAGGTGAGGTAAAGAGGCAAAGAAATGCAACTTGAGGCTCATTAACAATCAGCATCGGCCCCACCCTCGGGAAATCCTCTTACACCATAAACACCTGGGGGACTTTCTCATTCAACTGAGATCCTAAGGCTTTTCAAGTAACTGAGGCTAATAGCCTCCAGGCAAAAAGCTAGAGCATAACTGAACCTTTCCTGAGCTTGCATATCTACCCAGGAAAGTGAGACTTGACAGTGGTGTTTAAGGAGGGCCCTCCACGCTCATCCAAACCCAGTAGAGGGAGCCACAAATAGCAGAACACCAACACCCACAGGGAAAATTTGGCATAGCTCCAAAACCCACTGAGATAGCAAAAATGGTGAAACAAAGAAACAGATCCCAAATGAAAGAACAAGAGAACTCTACTGAAGTAGAGATAAATGAAATGCAGTTAAGTAAATTATCAGAGGTAGAGTTCAGAGCCATGATCTTGAGGAAACTAAACAGCATGAGCAAGGACATCGACACCATGGAAACCAACCAAGTGGAAATAAAGAATGACATAGCAGAAATAAAGAACACATTGGAAGGACTGACCAGCAGAGTAGAGGAAGCAGAGGACCAGATCAGTGAATTAGAAGACAGAGTAGAAAAAATCAATCAATCAGAAAACCAAAAGGAAGAAACAATGAAAAAACAGGAAGATAGCTTAAGAGAACTGTGGGACAACTGGAAACGTGATAACATTCGCATCATAGGAGTCCCTGAAGAAGAAGAAAATAAGCAAGGGTTAGAGAATATATTTGAAGAAATAGTGACAGAAAACTTTCCTAACCTGGTGAAGGAAGAAGGCATTCAAGTTCAAGAGACACAGAGAGCCCCAAGTAAGAAGAACCCAAACAGGCCCACACCAAGACACATCATCATTAAAATGCCAAAAATTAAAGACAAAGAGAGAATCCTAAAGGCAGAAAGAGATAAGCAACAGGTTACCTACAAAGGAACCCCCATCAGGCTATCATCTGACTTCTCAACAGAAACACTACAGGCCAGAAGAGAATGGCATGAAGTAATCAAGGTCATGAAAAACAAGGATCTGAATCCAAGACTACTCTATCCAGCAAGGCTATCATTCAAAATAGAAGGTCAAATAAAGAGCTTCCCAGACAAAAAAAGGCTAAGGGAATATATTAGCACCAAACCAGCACTGCAAGAAATGTTAAAAGGACTGCTGTAATTAGTAGAAGAAATAGGAAGAAAAATATAACCACACTGAACAAACATGGCAATAAATAAGTACATATCAATAATCACCTTAAATGTAAATGGATTGAATGCTCTGATAAAAAGACACAGAGTAGCTGACTGGATAAGAAAGCATGATTCACATATATATTGTCTACAAGAGACCCACCTCACAACAAAAGACTCACATAGGTTGAAAGTAAAGGGATGGAAAAAATATTCCAAGAAAACAGAAAGGAAAAAAAGGCTGGGGTAGCAATACTCATATCTGATAAATTAGATTTCAAACTGAAGACCGTAACTAGAGACAAAGAAGGCCACTACATAATATTGAAAGGGTCTATCCAACAGGAAGATATAACCTTGGTAAACATATATGCACCTAATATAGGAGCACCAAAATATGTTTAAAATCTTCTGGAGGACTTCAAAGGAGAAATCAACCGTAATACAATCATAGCAGGAGACTTCAACACCCCGCTCACATCACTGGATAGATCATCTAGACAAAAAATTAACAAGGAAACAGAAATTCTAAATGAA
This sequence comes from Tadarida brasiliensis, assembly GCA_030848825.1. NCBI lineage: Eukaryota > Metazoa > Chordata > Mammalia > Chiroptera > Molossidae > Tadarida > Tadarida brasiliensis. Next base: position 108,130,961 of record CM061280.1, on the reverse strand, counting down.
GCACTAGATCAAATGGATTTAATAGATATTTACAGAGAATTCCATCCCAAAACTGAAGAATTCACATTCTTCTCAAGTGCACATGGGACATTCTCAAAGATAGACCATATGTTAGGACACAAACTAAGTCTCTACAAGTTCAAGAAGATTGAAATCATATCAAGCATCTTCTCGGACCACAATGGCATGAAACTAGAACTCAATTACAACAAAAACATTCAAACACTTGGAGGCTAAATAGCATGTTATTAAACAACAAATGGCTTACCAATGAGATCAAGGAAGAAATTAAAAACTTCCTGGAAACCAATGAAAATGAACACACAACAACACAAAATCTTTGGGATGCAGCAAAAGCAGTTCTGAGAGGGAAGTTCATAACACTACAGGCCCACCTCAAGAAAGAAGAAAAATTTCTAATTGACTACCTAACCTCACAACTTAAAGAACTAGAAAGTAAACAAAAAGAAAACCCTAGAGCAAGTAGAAGGAAGGAAATAGTAAAGATCAAAGTAGAAATAAACAACATGGAGACCAAAAAAACAATTCAAAGGATCAATGAAACAAAGAGCTGGTTTTTTGAAAAGATAAACAAGATTGATGGACCCTTAGCTAGACTCACCAAGAAACAAAGAGAGAGAACCCAAATACACAAAATCAGAAATGAAAGAGGAGAAGTACCAACGGACACCACAGATATACAAAGGATCGTTAACAAATACTATGAACATTTATATGGCAACAAATTCGACAATCTAAGCGAAATGGACACATTTCTAGAAACACATAGTCTCCCAAAACTGGACCGGGAAGAGATAGAAAACTTGAACAGGCCAATAACAACGAAGGAAATTGAAGATGTAATCAAGACCCTCCCAGCAAACAAAAGCCCAGGCCCTGACGGCTTCACGGGGGAGTTTACCGAACATTCAAAGAAGAACTAATACCCATTCTCCTCAAACTGTTCCAAAAAATTCAAGAAGAAGGAAGACTTCCAAACTCGTTTTATGAAGCCAGCATAATTCTAATTCCAAAACCAGAAAAAGACACTACAAAGAAAGAAAACTACAGGCCAATATCCCTGATGAACATAGATGCCAAAATCCTGAACAAAATATTAGCAAATCTCATCCAGCAATACATCAAAAAAATTATTCACCATGACCAAGTGGGATTCATCCCAGGGATGCAAGGCTGGTACAATATTCGCAAATCAATAAATGTGATACATCACATAAACAAAATGAAAGATAAAAACCATATGATCATATCTATAGATGCTGAAAAAGCATTTGACAAAATCCAGCACCCATTTCTGATAAAAACGCTCAGCAATTTGGGAATAGAGCGATCATATCTCAACATTATAAAGGCCATATATGAAAGACCTACAGCCAACATCATACTCAATGGACAAAAACTAAAAGCATTTCCCTTAAGAACAGGAACAAGACAAGGATGCCCACTTTCACCACTCTTATTTAACATAGTACTGGAAGTCTTAGCCACAGCAATCAGACATGAAGAAAAAATAAAAGGGATCCAAATTGGAAAGGAGGAAGTGAAACTGTCATTATTCGCAGATGACATGATATTATACATAGAAAACCCTAAAGACTCCATCAAAAATCTACTAGACCTAATTAATGAATTTGGCAAAGTAGCAGGATACAAAATTAACGTCAAGAAACCGACGGCATTCTTATACACCAATGATGAACTCACAGAAAGAGAAACTAAAAAAACAATCCCATTTATCATTGCGGCAAAAAAATTAAGATACCTAGGAATAAACTTAACCAAGGACCTATTTGCAGAAAACTACAGGACATTGAAAAAAGAAATAGAGGAAGATATAAAAAAGTGGAAGCACATACCTTGTTCATGGATTGGAAGATTTAACATCATTAAAATGTCCATATTACCGAAAGCAATCTACAGATTTAATGCAATTCCCATCAAAATACCAACGACATATTTCACAGAACTAGAACAAATACTTCAGAAGTTCATATGGAACCAAAAGAGACCCCGAATAGCTACAGCAATCTTGAAAAGGAAGGACAAAGTAGGCGGGATCACAATACCAGACATCAGGTTATACTACAAAGCTACTGTAATCAAAACAGCCTGGTACTGGCACAAGAACAGGCACATAGATCAATGGAATAGAACAGAGAAACCAGAAATTGCCCCAAAACATTATGCTCAATTAATATTCGACAAAGATGGCAAGAGCATACAATGGAGTAAAGACAGCCTCTAATAAATGGTGTTGGGAAAATTGGACAACTACATGCAAAAAAATGAAACTAGACCATCAGCTTACACCATACACAAGAATAAACTCAAAATGGATAAAAGACTTAAATGTGACTCATGAATCCATAAAAATCCTAGAAGAAAATGTAGGCAACAAAATTTCAGACATCATACTCAGCAGAATTTTCACTGATATATCACCTAAGGCAACAGAAACAAAGGAAAAAATGAACACATGGGACTACATCAAACTCAAAAGCTTCTGCACAGCAAAAGAAACAACCATCAAAGTGCAAAGGCAACCCACTGTATGGGAAAGCATAATTGTCAATGATATATCAGATAAGGGATTAATTTCCAAAATATATAGAGTGCTCATACATCTCAACAAAAGGAAGACAAAGAACCCAATTAAAAAATGGGCAGAGGAAGTAAATAGACACCTCTCCAAACAGGACATACAAATGGCCAAGAGACATATGAAGAAATGCTCAACATCACTAATCATCAGAGACATGCAAATTAAAACAATAATGAGGTATCACCTCACACCTGTCAGAATAGCCGCCATCAACAAATCATCAAACAACAAGTGTTGGCGAGGGTGTGGAGAAAAGGAGACTCTAGTACACTGCTGGTGGGAATGCAGACTGGTGCAGCCACTATGGAAAACACTATGGTGTTACCTCAGAAAATTAAAAATTGAAGTACCATTTGATCCAGTGTTCCCACTCCTAGGAATATACCCTAAGAAGCCTGAAACACCAATCAGAAAGAATATATGTACCCCCATGTTCATAGCAGCGCTATTTACAATAGCTAAGATCTGGAAACAGCCTAAGTGTCCATCAGTAGACGAATGGATAAAAAAGCTATGGTACATGTACACAATGGAGTACTATGCAGCTGTAAGAAAGAAAGATCTCTTATCCTTTGAGATGACATGGGAGGACCTGGAAACTATTATCCTAAGCGAAACAAGCCAAGCAGAGAAAGACAAATATCATATGATCTCACTTATTTCTGGAATATAATGAACAGAACAGTCTGAGGGACAGGGTAGTCCCAGAGACGTGGAAGTAGGGTACAGACTGACAATTGCCTGAAGAGGGGGTGGGGGAGGGGAGCGATGAACCACAGAACTTGTACGCATGTACTCATAACCAATGGACTTGGACAACAAAACTGGGGACGGGGCGGGGAGGGAGGGGGAGGAGGGTGTCAATGGGGGAAAAAGGATAAACATCTGTAACAAAAGTAAATTAATAAAATTAAAAAAAAAAATAAAGCTCACACACACACAAAAAAAATACAATGTGGCTAAATGGATAAAGAAACAAGACCTAGACACTCAACAAGGCATAGATCATCCAGAAAGAAAAACAATAAAGAAAAATTGGACTTATAAAAAGCAAAGTACATCTTTGCCAAAAATTTCAACAAATAAATATTGGATTAGGCATGATGTTTGTAAAATCTGTTATATGCTTGCATCTCCCCTGACTACTCCAATATAATTTCCATTTTGCACATCCTACAACTCCCTACTTTCTGGGGCCAATTAAAACTGATAGGAAGTAATAGATTAGGAAGATATGTAGGTTTTAAAATCTTATAATAAAAAACATAGTTTGCCCTGGCCGGTTTGGCTCAGTGGTTAGAGCGTCGGCCTGCGGTACAGGGAGACCCGGGTTCGGTTCCCGCTAAGGGCATGTACCTCGGTTGCAGTTTGTCCCCGGCCCTGGTTGGTCGTGCGGGTGGCAGCCACTCAATGTGTCCCTTTCATGTCGATGTTTCTCTCTCTCTCTCTCTCCCTCTCTCTCCCTCCCACTCTATCTGACAAAAAATGAAAAAGTGTCCTCAGATGAGGATAAAAAAACAAAAACAAACAAACAAAAAAAAACCATAGTTTGAGGACAATAGGGCTATGGGAATTTTGCATAGTTAATCAGGGTTCCAAATATTTTATGTGCTCATGTCTTAGAACTCTTTCCCTAACAAACAAGAATATGTCTGTAGGGCCAATGTTGGTGGCTCAGAACTCATTAACCAAAAAAGAATGTGTTCTACTCAAAGCACAGCCATAGGGAATCCTTACCTTGTTTGTGACAATTGAAGTAATGTACTCTATTGGCCTGTTATCTTGGTTGTCTATTGCAAATTACCTTAAGCTTATTCTGGTCAATTGCTGGAAAAAAAATGTTACTGAGGCATTTTGGCTTGGAACTGCAGATGTAACAACAGGCAAAAACATGTTTGAAATATTGTTTTCTTTGTTCAGAGAAATTTTTAAAGGCCAGTTCCAGAAACAAAATAAATTAAACTAAACCAAAAGAAAATTAAACCTTGCTGCTCATGATACAGCTTGGGGTGTTTTGTGCCAGTGATCATGTGATTTGACATTGTTTTATAATTCCAACAGGGTCAATCTTATTGTGATGCAGTTATCAAAGACCACAGCAAACCCTTTATTTGTTCCTTTTTAAAAGTGTAGCCTAGTGACAACTAAGATAGAGAGGGGGGATATTTAAGTCATAATTTTACACAGATGTGCTTCCTACTCTTCCTGCCTTCATGGTCTGAATGGTTTGCTACAGTTTCCTCTTAATCATATTGCAAATCTCAGGATGTGTTTTGCTTATTTGCAAAGAATCCCAATTTGTATTGTGTACCCTGAAGACCAGCAGTGCAATGCAAACTCGTATAAATATGAGTAACTTTCTATTGTTATGGTGCTCATGTCCTCAAGTTAATGAAGTTATGGCATGGGATAGATATCATTGACCAGTAAAGTGACCTGGGAAAAGAGGCGTGTACATTCATTCCAAGCACATGAACAAGCAATGCTTACTGGTGTGTGGCTGTAGGACAAGAATAAATGTTGTCAATTGTTTTTTTATTGAAACAATGACACTGGAATTAGGTAGTGTCAGCTTACTATACATTTCACTGATCTGCATAGTAAATAAATGTCAAATACAGGTAATTTAAATTGCTTTTGGTTAATTAAATTGAATACTTTGCACAATCAGCTTTCTTGAGAGATAGTACAAAGCTCTGTTTTAGTCTAGAATGTATTCTTCTGGCTGTTTATGTTGATTGAATCAGGCATTACATTTCCTTAATACGGTCTCTTGCCTAATCCTAGATCATTCTTGAACCATTTCTCATCTCAGATATAAATGAACCATTTTTACATTTCTAGTGTGAATACTTATATGTTTAGCATTTGGGATTGGACTTTGAATGGCTCTACTCTCTGGCCCCTCAGAAGGCCTGCAAGACAATGACAAGAGTATATTTTCTCTGAGCACAGAGATATACAAGTCCTGCAAACAGAATGCAGTCGGTGCAATTCCTGGTGAATGCAGAGTTAAAAATCCCAAACTGCTTGACGTTAAAGCACATTCTGTGGCCTTGTTGATCTAAATAGATCAACAGCTAAATAGACAGTCCCCATTTCTAATGCACAACCTAACGGTACCACCTCCACTCACCTTTTAAATCACTCAAGCATTGAATGCTGCAGTGTGGGTCAAATTGTATTCTACTTAGTAGATGTCAGTACCAAAGACATATTTGACACTTTCCTCAGACCCCTGCAGTCTGAGCAGAGAATTTGGTTGTTGTTTCCATATTTAAGTAAAAAATCCATGGCAACCTGTAAACCAGGATAAAAACATTCATTGAGTCATTGATGGGAGCCTTTCTTCCTGCATGTATGCCCAAGTCATGACAGTGGAAGTGATTCGGGCAAGCCAAACGCTCATTCAGAATGTTCCCTGCATTTCATAGTTTCATTGTTTACTGTTAGTCCAGAGGTGTGACTTAACTTAAACCCTATCCAGTTTGAGAACATGAAGTTTTCACAATTATGAATCAAACTAAGAGTCATTGACACAAAATGGCCCCAAAGAGATTGACAGGTAAATGTGTATGAAAATGGATTTATGGCTTCTAAAATCTCATGGTTGTATCTCTTTAGGGATTTCTAAATTCAGCTCATAGCACTAAAGCCCTCTCTTGTGTACATCAAGCCACATGCCATCATTGTCACTTCCCCAGTAGTTGACAAGTTCCCTTTAACCATAGTGCCTGTACTTGTGACATTTCCCAATGATTTCCGATTCAAGCTGCCTGACACCTGTGTGTTTCCTCTTAGATTTGACTGTTGAGTATCTTTAGGACTGTGCAGCATTAGCTCTCAGCCTGGGTGGTGCTACACTTGTGGTGCAAAGCAAAGTCCCCGGCTGTCTGCACACCCTGAAATAAAGGGGTGGGGGGGAGGTGACTTGTAGAAGCTGAGTGGAGGGAGATGAATTATCTTTCAGGAAAAGAAAAGCTGGGAGCCTGCCTCCCAGAAGCCCTGTGGTGGTAAATGCTGGCTCTGAGCTTCCTGAAGCCAATGTACAGCATATAATCAAGTGTGATTTCTCCTGATTACCTCAGAAGTAATTAAGGAGTACCTCCCCACCCAAGACCTCTATGTAATTAGAAGTATCTGGTGAGGACGTATTTGCATATCTTCAAGTCACATTATGTCACATGGACATTTGAGCTGATGAAAATTGACATTTACCATAAGATTTAAATGCATCACGTTGAAACCAGGAGTCTTGAGAAACTCACAACTGTGGATGTGGAGCCTGTGTTAATTGATGCGACACAGTGGCTCTGCTTCATGGAGCAAATCAGAGCATGAAGCAGGAGGAACGTAAATATGCAGAGGTCAGAATATCACAGTGAGAGGCAGAGCTGCAGACACTGATTGGCGCAGGTCCCCTGACTGCAAGCTCCAGTTTTCCTCCTCTCTTCCCATGGGATTTATAAATAGGAATTTAGGGGAAGCTTCTCTCTCTCCCTCACCTGCTCTCTCCCTCTGCTGTGCCTTTTCTGTGCCATTTCTATTTATTCGAGAATTACCACCAAGTGCTGTGATTTTTGGACAACAGAGAGGTCCAGAGAAAGAGATCGTTTTTCAGTTGATTCTCAGGAACATGCCATCATTTCATGTGACTGCATTTGCCTTCCAGCAATTACAAAGGCCTGTCATTAAAATTACAGCAACAACTGCTGCTTACTATATGCCAAGCATGGTCCTATGTCCTTCACATGAATTAACTCATTTAATTTTTACAAAAATCCTTTGTATTAGGTGCTCTTATTATCTTCACATTAATGGTTAGGAATCTGAGCTTAAGAGTGCTGGAATAACTTGTTCCAGAACGTCCAGCTTGTAAATTGAATTCTAGATGTAAATGTGGCTAACCTGACTCCAGAGTCTGAGCTTTAAGCACCAGCATTTCAGCTGCTCCTTCCTCAGGGTAAAGGTGTCCACATTCATACACAGGCACAGATGAACACACAGGCACACCACACAGGCGTGCGCGCGCGCGCACACACACACACACACTCTGCACAGAGAAGAGTATCTAAATGGATCATTGAAGCCCTTCAGTTGTTCCCAAATACATTTTTCAGTTACTCCTACACATGATAGAAATAGGTCCCACTTTATCTCATTGACCAAGGTTTTCTGAAATTCCCTTTTCACTTTTTGATAGAAAGAGAAAAGAAGGTTAATAGAACGGTTGCTACATGTATTTGACTTTTTAAATTTTTTCTAGCTTTCATGAGGTTTAACTGTTATATAATATTGTATAAATTTAAGGTATACAATGTGATGATTTGATACATGTATATACTGTAACACGATTACCACCATAAGATTTGTTAACACATCTATCACCTTGCATAATTTCCATTTTTGCTATTTTTATGAGAACAATTAAGATCTGTTGTCTTAACAGCTTTCAAGTATACAATACAGTGTTGGTAACCAAAGTCACCATGCTGTATATTCATCCCAGAACTTGGTCGTTTTATAACTGTAAGTTTGTATCCATCGATCTACATATTGTCCACACACTACCTCAACCCCAGGCAACTGCCAATATACTCTGTTTCTATGAGTTTGGTTTTTTTAGATTCTATATATATAAGTGAGGCATACAATATTTGTTATTCTCTGTCTGATTTCACTTATAATAATACCTTCAAGGTTCATCCATGTTGTCACAAATGGCAGGACTTCCTTCTTTTTATGGCTGAATAATATTCCACTATATTATATATATAATCATATATTATATTATATCACATATTATAATGATATATATTAATATATAATTAATATGCATTATATATTATATAATGTATATTTTAGATACATACATATCACATTTTCTTTATTCATGTACCTGTCAGTGGATACCTCAGTAGTTTTCATGTCTTGGCTATTGTGATTAATGCTTTAATAAACATATAATACTATATATTATAAATTATATCTAATTTACATTATATATTACATGTACGATAACATATATTTTAAATATAGACTATATTATATATTATAATATATGTAATAGATACATAACATATCATATAATAAATATATTATATATTATACTACATATTATATAACATTGTATATTGTATATTATATATTAATATGATACATGATATATTATATAATTATTGTATATACAACAGTTTTGCAGTTGATTCTCAGGAACATGCCATCATTTCATGTGACTGTATATGCCTTCCAGTAATTATGGTAGTCATTAAAATTACAGTAATAACTACTGCTTACTATATGCCAAGCATAGTCCAATATTATAGTATATATTTATTATATAATATATAATATATATAATTATATGTATCACATTTCATTATTCTTTTATTCATCAGTGTACACTTTAACAGTTTTCATGTCTCAGCTATAGTAAATAATGCTTCAATCAACATGGGTGTGCATGTATTTGTTTGAGATTGTGATTTCACTTCTTTTGGATATATATCCAGAGGTAACATTGATAGATCATATGGTAGTACTTCCTTTAATTTTTCAAAAATGTTTTTATCTCCTGCTACTGCCCTCCCTCACAAGCCTTAAGCAACTATTAATCTACTTTGTGCAGAAGGTGGCACCCAGTTCTCAACCTTCACTACACTGAGACTTGGCCTCTGCAACAGGTAGGTGGGTACAGATGATAAAAGCTGAAGTCTAGCTCTTCCCAGGAAGAAAGCCCTCTGGCTGGAAGGTGTGAGGAGAGGGAACCCTGTAGCAGTCTGGAGTGGAGTCTCCACCTTGCTGAACTGGGAGGGTCTAGGAATGAAGCAGGCTTAGTTAAAATATCACAATCTTGCCTTTCTTATTGAATTGCCATTGATTTTCTTGAATAGATATTTCTTCCCTTAGGGCCATTTTAAGAAGGTCTAAATGGTTGGTTTTTATTATAGTTTTTATCAGTTTCATCCCAACAGTGCCTGGTACATAGTAAATACTAAGGAAATATCTGTAGAATGAATGTATACACAAATGAAATTTATCTGGGAAATTATAGGTTTCCCAATGGGTCTTGACCTTTGAGAGTTACTCTTATAAACTCCAAAGTCCTGTGAAAATGGTTCTGTAGTGTGAACTGTTTGTATCTGTAATTAGACATACAATGGAACTAAATTCTAGGGCGGGAGTGTGGAGGAAGAAGCAAATAAATTGCTGAAAGGAAGAAAGGGGAGTCATTATGAAATGTAGACAGGTGTGAAAATAAACTTTCTAATGAAGTAGCGTTTCATGTTCTGGACTTTGTTTAAGTTCCTGAAGATTTTGAGGCCTGAAGAATGATACTGAAAAGCACTGATGAGACAGAAGTGTCTGTCTGTCACAACGGATTTGTACATGGACATCAATGGGGTGGAAAGAGCAACCGTTCCAAGAAGTCTCAGAGTGTGACTGATCTTCCACACTGGGAAGTATCCTGAACCAGCACTCCCAGGTTTGGGAGGGTGACTGAGTGTGGCCCCTGCATGCAGCTGTGCCTATTAGGGTGGTTGCAATCAGAGAACAAGGACCGTACCTCCTGCAACTTGCCATTTTTGAATGAACTTGTGCCTGCTGTGTTGTCAGCAAAGGAAGAAAACACGTGTAATACTGTGGTTTCTGCATGACAGACCTAGAAAGCATATCAATGCTGGGCTCCACAGAGCAGGAAGAGTTCTAGAAAAGCGTCACCTTAACACTTCATCCCATGTGAGAAGGACCTAGAGATGTGGGATTCCTGTCTTATTCCAGTAAACTTGTCAAGAGTGTGGGATGCTGGTGGCAGTGACTCATGGGGCCAGTCCTCTGACACCTATGTGGAAGCTGAAGTGGTGTCTGAGTTTGGATTCCCTAGAGGCAGACCCAAGGCCAGATTGAGGTGCAACTGTAGTTATATTGGGATGGACGTCATCTCTGGCAACCAAGGAGGGGGAGAGACAGAAGGGGACACGCACCTCAGAGCAATGTCTTCTCAGGGACCACTGAGGTGGGTTTGTTTAGACTCAAACTCCCATCAGTCACTGGTTGAAGGCTGCTTCCCAGAACATGGACCCCTGGCTCTTGCAGCTGGCCTGAGTGGGCAGAGTGGGCTCTGGCTGCTGAGGGAAGTCTCAGAGCTTTCAGTGCAGTGGGAAGGCACCAGGGGTGGGGATGGGGCACCATCAGAGTTGGCCACAGCAACAAGGACAGGTTGCAGCAGAAGCCCACAGGTTAGTGGCCAGTACTTCAGAGGGTCGGGGAGTGCATGGACCAATGGTAGTCTCAGTAAAGCAGCACTGAGGCAGGGGCCACACTCAGTGCTGGTTCATGATACTGAAAGGTGGTTCAGGGCTGGAGGACCTGGGTGAGGACAGCCTATAGTGGGCAGAGGAAGGGCCACGCCAGCCTTTGTCTCTGTGGCTAAGATCCTCTAGCCAGAGTAGAAAATCCCTCTGCCTTGTCTTTCCACCACAGGTGGTCCTTGGCTATAAAAGGCATTGCAGGGGTGGGTCTTCAGCTCTCGGGGCTAATCTGCTTGTAGAAAATAAAAATGCGTGCTCAGGATATAAAATTAGGTATGATTTACAAAGAAGCATGTTGTAACAAGCGAGGAGGGGAGGGAGTGCTTAGAAGCCAACAGTTGGGTGACTGAAAGGACAGAACACAGCCCTTTCTTTTCATTGTTACGGTTTTTCCACAATTTATGAGAAGCACCTGGTAATTAAACTCTGAGATATTGGCTCCTTTGACTCAAACAGCTCCTGTGTTCAAACAGAACAGCAGGACCAGGTAAGATGCTCAAGGCTACACTCTTCCACCCCCTCTTCCTGCTGTTTTAACAACTTCAGGCTGGTTAGCAAGAATTCCTCCTCCTTGTCCCCCCTCCCTTCAGACAAGCCTCTCCCTTTCGAACTCTTTGTAACTTTTTGCTCTGAGCATATTTTACAGGCTAAAGAAATGCTGATAAAGATACCTCCTTGGTGCATCTGCCTGACTGTCGCCTGGAAAGCAAACTTCTAAAGACAACCCCCAGCATCTGGGCACCTGGTCAACTTCAACACAATCCGTCCCCCTCCTTGTCACAGCTGCCATTTGCTCCCTAAAACCCCCAATAAAAGAGCAACTCTTTCTTTCTTCCCTAACCTTGTATTGTGTACCAATGCATGGGTCCTTTCCCCTTTAGGAAAGTACAATACATTTTCCTCTCTTTCCCTCTTCTCTCAGTTGTGAATTCATTCACAAACCCGCACCACCAGTGAAACCCTAACAGTGACCACAACACACAGAAATTTTAATGTACCCGAATTATAGTAAATTATTGTAAAACCAAAGAGCCGATCCAAGAATAGCCTTGTGGTCAGCAGCAACATGAGACTCAGCAAAGCAGTGATACCTCAGCAGGGAAAAGACATGCTGGGAGCATCCTTTCGAAAAGTGTGACAATGTCTGCTCAGTACAACTTTATTTATTTATTTTTTTTGTTCAGATAGAGTGGGAGGGAGAGAGAGGAAGAGAGAGAGAGAGAAACATCGATGTGAAAGTGACACATCGAGTGGCTGCCACCCGCACGACCAACCAGGGCCGGGGACAAACTGCAACCGAGGTACATGCCCTTAGCGGGAACCGAACCCGGGTCTCTCTGGACTGCAGGCCGACGCTCTAACCGCTGAGCCAAACCGGCCAGGGCAACAACTTTAAATATCTATGTTTCCATTAAGACTTTTTCTTTTTTCCATAGCTCCTGACAGCACAATCTTTTAGGCCGGGGCTAATTCCTTCAGCAGTGGTTGTTAGGAAGCCCTGATCTGCCTCTTCTAGACAACTCCTGGGCTGCCTCTCAGGAATGCAGTAGCTCAGGAATTCTCAGAGAGGGTAATTGTTAAAATTCAAATAGTCATGGATTGCAAGACTGGATTCAATTAATGTCAACCAGTTGACAAAATAGCCTAAGAGATAGGGATGGGGGCTCATGGTTCCCAGAAATTGAAGGGGTTTGCTGAGCCTTTCATCAAGGATGTTGTTAAATAGTCAACAACAAACACGGGGCAAGTGCTGACCAGACAGTACATGTGGAGAAGGTGCGTTAGGGCCCCAGCTGTCTAGAGTCACTGGAGAAGGGGCAACAGTGGTCAGGACAGTGGAGGGCATCAGAACACTGAGGTGACTCAGAACAGCCTCAGTTTATTAGCTAGTGTGGTTCATGACAATGTGACCTAGCTGTTCTGCATCAGGACTTTGCCCTTGGTACCACAAACTCCAGGTCACCAGCAACTCAGAGCATCTTTGTGTATATTAAGGGGAATCCTTCTTGGCTCTCAGCCTAGGTCAGGAGAGTGCTGGCTTCCCTGTGAAGAGGGCAGAGTCCCAGCAGGCAGACTTTAAGAAACAAAATGTTCCCCTCTGGGGTGATTAAAAAAAAAAAAAAAGGCAGCTCCACAGAGTGAAAAGGTACTGTCTCTAGAACAATGAACTGGAAATCTCCTACCCCACCCCATGAAAAATGTTCCCCCCTGTGAGCAGAGGACTCAGAAAGAAGTGCTCCCCCCTCCCCTAGTAGACACAGCATGGGAGGTTTGCATGTTGCAGAGAACATAGGCTGAATTTTCACCCCAATGACTGGCACTGTGCACAGTGCATGAACTGCACAACTGCTCCAGGTGGCCCTGCTGAACCCTGGTGACACTCCTAAACCTTACCTTCCCACTCCGTCTCCCGAACTTATTTCCTCTCCTTTCTTCCTTGAGCACGACACCCCTAACTCTGAAATATTGTCAAAAAGTTTAGAGTTTCTACCCGTTAAAAATTGATTTGGCTTATCCTTTTCAATTTATTTTCACCCTGGCACATTTAAAGTAGCACAGCCATGTAGAGAGAGACAGCTGGCTAAATAGATGGCTCCATGGTGAACACAGTACTTCTTTCAAGTGCCAGGTCTGCAGTTTTGAACTCAAGGTGGCCTCTATATTCTCAGAGCAGAAGCAGCAGCCAGGAATGGTGTATGCTCCCACAAGTCATTCTGCTAACATCCTGCAGCTTTGCTTGCAAGGATCACTTCCAAGGTAAGAGGATAATTCAGTGTTCACAACCCATTGATTTCCTGGCCATGGCTGCAGAAATGTCAATAAGGTGCCAATTGTGGCAGGAGTTGCTTTGTGATCCATTCTTTTTTCAGCTGAAACCCAGTTTGTCAAGGCTGCCAGACAGTAGTCCATGACGACTTTTCATTACTCTGACCTGGGGTGGATTTGGGTCACTGACTTAGTTTCCATGTTATTTACACAATATTCCACAGTATAACCATTATGCATATTTCTGTCAAGGTATATATCTTGGACAATTACAATGTCTAAAGATTTAGGACCTCTGTTTTCAGAGTGTTCAATGATATATATTACGAGATACATGATAGGCTCTGAGCAGGACGGCAGGAGAATCGGTTTTCTGCTAACCAGCTTGGTAGTGTCTGCAAGGCCGCCTCAAGCTCTGGAAAGCAGATCAATCTATTGCAGATGGAATGTTTTTGGACACTGACTGTAAATCACGCTCTCTTGAAGGCAAACTTGTAATTCTCCTGGGGTGTTGTAGAGCAGCACTCAAATTCCTACTGACTTGGGGGGGGTGTTACCTGCATCAAAGCCATCCCTGCCTTCCCCCCAGTTGTGTAGGGACAGGAATTCTGAGGTGTCTTTCCAGTTACTCCACTGTGCCCATGTGGTGGAGCTCTTAGTAAGTGCCCCATTCACACCTGCCCAGTTACTCCACTGTGCTGATGGAGCTCCTCCCACCTGCCTGTTTTCATACCCAGCCCAGTTACTCCATTGCACAAATGTGGTGGGCTCCTCCTAACTGCCCTGCTCACATACATCTCCGGTTACTCCAGGGCTCTGATGTGGCAGGGCTTCTTCTAATTGACCCGCTCACATCACCTATCCAGTTACTCCACTAGTGACGGCAGGGCCCCACCCAGCTGCTGCCTTAACACACTGTCTAGTTACTCCAGTGCATTGACGTGGCAGGGTTTCCTCCCAACAGTCATGCCCACAACATAGTTCCTCCACTGCACTGATGGTGGACTCTTCCTGATTGCCTCATTGACATCCACTGCACAGTTATTCCACTGCACTTCTGTAGTGGGGCTCCTGGTAAGTCCCCGTTCACGTACACTGTCTAGGTACTCCACTGCACTGACTGCATCTTCTTTGCCCTGTTTGCATCCCTTGACCAGTTAAATAAGTTGCAGGGCTCCCCTTTGTATCCATAGACTATTCTCTCCAATTTCATCACTACATGAAAGATGCGGAGCTCTCTGTATTTGCTCCATTCATATTCTCCTGTCCAGTTATTCAGCCACACTAATGGGGTGGGGTTATTGCTTTTTGCCCCATTCATATCCCCTGTCCAGTTTTCCAACTGCACTGTTGGTTTGCTGCTCCTTCTCCCTGTCATGTCCATGTCCTCTGTCTGATTACCCCACTGTACTGGTCTGTACTGATGAGAAGGGCTCCTATCTTTGCCCCACTCACATACCGACACCACCGCACTGTCAGCATTAGCACACTCCTGACTGCCCTTCATGTTCCCTGTCCAGGCACCATTGCAGTGATGGAGCAGGGCTCCTCCTCTTTTCTCTGTTCACTCCTCCAGCCCAACACACTGCTGCATTAATGTTCCGGAGCCCTTATCACTATCCAGTCACACCACTCCAGTGACGAAGAAGGGCTCCTGCTCCCTGTCCCATTCACATACATGTCTCAGTGACAGCCTTGAACTGGTGGTGTGGGAATCATCCTCTTGACGCTGATGAATTCCCCCATCCAGTTACACCATCGAGATGTTGAAACAGTTCTTTCTCTTTGCCCCTTTCACTCTCCCTGTCCACTCACACGACTGCACCCATGATGGTTTGCGGAAGTTCTTCACCGTGTCCTCATCAACTTTCCATTTGCACCACCACAGTGGTGATACAAGGGTCTTACTCTTTGTCCCATTCACACTCCATTCCCAGGTACACACGGCACTGATGATGCACTCTTCTCCTCTGTGCCCTTTGCACATTCCCTCTCTACATACACAGCCACAGGGGATGATGCAGGCTGCTCCTGCCGTGCAGGTCACACTCTGTTCCTGGTACAGCACTGCACGTGTGGTTGAGGCTGTTCCTAATTTATATCCTGTGTCCAGTTACACCAATGCACTGATGTTTTGGGGTCCCCATTACTGGTCCAGTTTGTATCAATGTGTACTGACTCCACTGCATTCACAGGGTAGGAATCCTTCCTTTACCATATTCACGACCCCTTTCCGGTTACACTAATGTGCTGATGGGGAAGGGCTCCAACCCTTGGTCCTGCTCAACTTCCCTATACAGTTACTCCATTAGGTGATGTGGAGGGTTTGTCTTTGCTCCTTTTACATCCCTTACAACCAAACTGATGGAGTAGGGCTGCTCCTGCTCGTGTGGTTTATTTCTCCCTTCTTGTTGCTCTACCACCACTGCACTGATGGTGCATGACTCCTGTTGGCTCCATTTTCAACCCTACCCAGGTAACCACTGTGCTGATGCATGGTCCCTCTCTTCACTGCCTCCTTCATATACCATGCCCAGTCCTACCATGGTACTCGGGGCGAGAGGATCCTCCAGGTTGCCTCTTTCACATCCCCTGCAAACTTTCACCACCACACTGAGAATGCCGGGTCGTTCTCTGCATCACTCATATTACTTTTCATTTAACACTATTGATAATGTAGGGACAAAGTAATACTGTAGGATTCTTTTTCTTTTTTTTTTTTTTTTGCCCCATTCACTTCCCCTTCCAAAGAAACCACTGTTCTCATGGTGTGACATCCCTCTTTTTACACCATTCACATCACTTCTCTAGTTAAACTATCTCACTGATGGGGCAGGGATACTCTTACACAGATTAAATGCCATGCACAGTCTCAACACTGACTGATGGTACATGTCTACAATCCCTACACCTTCCCAGTTACTGCACTGGACTGAAAGAATGGGCCTTCTCTTTCCTCGTTCACATTCTTTGTCCAGTTCTAGCACTCTACTCCTGGAGCCGGGCTCCTCCTCCTTGCCTTGCTCACACCCCTCTCCCTTACAGCACTGTACACGTTGAGCAGAGCTCCTTTCTTTGCCACATTCACATGCTCTGTGCAATTACAACAGTACACTGATTATGCAACTACATTTCTTTCCCACATTTTCTACTAAGATACCCCAAGGCACTGATAGCACATGACTCCTTCTCTTCGCCCTGTTCATACATACTCCCTTCTTTGTTACTCCACAGCACTCATGGGACAGGTATCCTCATTCATCTTCACTGCCTGGATAAATCAATAGACTAATGGATGGTCACTCATCCTCCTTGCCCTGATCACACCCTGTCCAGTTACTCCACTTCATGGGAGGTCTTCAGGCTCCCATTGAGCAAGTCCCACAGCAAGTGCTACCGATTTTTACTTGCTCCAATTTAAGAGATTTCCCCAAATAGTATCCATGCCTATGATTAAATGAACAAGAGACAGAGGGGCTACCAGCCCTGAATGGGGCAAGCCAATATGCCCTAGATTTTACATAGGTTACCATATTTTTTGAAAAGGGAAGAGTTACCCAGTATAACTGACCTGTGCCCCAGTACCTAAAAGGTCCAGGAAAAGTTGCTTATTTTGCAGGCTCCCATGGATCATCAGAGTAGCTTATGTACAATTTCTCCAGGTGGTGGACAAGCTCCAGGGAGTTGCCATCACCTTATGGGAGGGGGTTATGTGATTGCCATTGTTGAAGGTCAGGACAGGGCATGAAGCATTAGGACACAGTGCCTCCCTCTGGCTTAATAGGGCTTCCCCTAATCCAATAGAGGAAACCAACCCTCCTGCATGAGTTCCAAAGCTATCTAGCAGGTTTTTTCATTGTTGGAGTTTATAGGTGGATTGGCCTGATTTTTTTTCTTGGAGATGCCTATTACTTTAACTTGGGGATGATGATTGAGAGTCCTGACTGTGGATTAGGAAAAAGCCTTAAATTAAGAAATTCCTCCTGACATAGTTTAAGTTTTTGAAATGGTTGCCCAGCTATGAAGTTTGTGGGAACTTGTATTTCCTGGAGTTCCCCAAAGAGATTTATATGGGGGTCCCTGAGAGAGAGAGGCTCAGGAGGTAGAGGAAGTTATCTAAGGGGAAAACGTTTAGAGGGTCAAGTCAATGGCTGGCTCTGATAAAGTAAAACGTGTTTATTGTTGGGTGAGTTGCTCTCAAGTCAACTAGACATCTATTTCCTTTAGGACTTCCCTAACTGTGTAGCTGAGCCGTTCAGTGAAAGGACAGGTTTATAGTTTGGTGGGACACCCTTTAGGAAAATTACTTGGATTCTGGGTCAAGGAGGGCAGACTCAAGGTTTAAAATCGCTTCATTATCTGCAGGGTCAGGGTTTTCTACAAAATAATAAACCCACCTAACCATGCCAATTTTACATAATAATGTTCTGGTATCCTGTATTGTTTGACATTTAGCATTGACCTTAGCAGTGATTGTGGATATGCCAGGTTGAGCCCATTCCCAGGCCATAAAAGTCCAACGTAATGATAGAAGGGGCTCACTTGGCACAGGGCATAGCAATTTACTGGGGGCTGCTCTGTTCTGTGTCACTTTTACCTGTTTGACAGGTATGCTGAGTACAGGTATGAGTCTAGCCAGTGTACAGGGAGGAGTCCAAACCTATGTAAAAATTATCTCAGAGAACTTGAGGATCCCTAGGTAAAGCATGTATTTATGGGTCTCAGGCTATTCCCACTAACTGCCTAATTTTTGGGACCATAAGCTAGAGCACAGAGCTAAAGACCCTTAGAAACCAGTACACCTCCTTTTTCTGAACTCTCTGTACTAAGTCCTTTAGGAAGGTTTTTATTTCCAGCTTGTAAAATTTTGAGCCCCCACCCCTTCTCAGTTTCCTGTTCATTCCCCATAGCTTTTACCCATTGCATGTTTGCCAGAAATACCTGCAGCGGTGGTTTAGTGTCGACCTCGGTAGGATTACGTTCCACATCCAAGAGGGCAATTGTGGCATTGAATGATTTATTCTTATGCTTCGTTTCTAAAATCAAAGCTCTTGGAGTGCTGATACACTGTAGTGTTGAGGAACACTCAAGAGCATTATTATGGCATTTTACAGGTGTTAATTAAATCGAGCACATCTCCAGGAGTTTTTGGAGATGCTGGAACCCAATGTTTCTTACCCTTGCATTTTTTCCATTAAATATTGTGCCAAGGGCCTCTGATAACACAAACTCTGATAACCCACAGGGTTCAAAGACAAAGTGCAACATAGCAGCAAGGCAGACAATAATTGAGGAGTTTGTGACCAACACAACAATGTTTGCAGGGAGCCATGGTCTTCATGGAAAGAGTGGAGCACATCACTGGTCAACAGGTCCTTTCAATATAAGGATATCTAGGTGGATAGTTTCCAGCTACCAAAAGAGACAAGCCAATGTCCTTAGCACATATAAGGAAGGGGGTTGCTTTTAGCTAAGGAACTCCTATGGACTTTAGCCCTAGTGGATGTTCAGTGGATCAAACTCACCTGTACTGGGAAAGAGGTAACCACTTCCTGTTTCTTTGGGAGGACCTTCACATAGTACAATAGCCAACTACCCTAGGCCCTCCTGGGGACCTTGCCCAGATTAGGTGCATTGTAAACACTCAAGGAGCCAATTGGTGACCACTCTGCCCAAACTACAGCACCCTAAGCCTGACAGCCCCTCACGGAGGACTCAGCTTTCTGAGCTCTGCTACAATTTAGATTGGAGAACCTAGGCAACATAACACAGACACAACGTAATGCAATGACCACTCAAGCGCAAGCTGACCAACAGCCAGAAGTACCTTCCCACACAGTATTTGCTGTCTGTTGGATTCAGTTAGAAAACCAAGAGGTGTGTCATTCCCATATGTTACCAAAGTACCCTGCTCACTGCACCAATTGTTTTAAAGTGTACTCAAGATCTGTTTTAGTCACATATGGTAAGATAACAGACAGGGAGTCAATTGCCTTTCAAAGAACAGTTCATTACTCACAGTTCCCAAGAGGATGAGAGGCATGGCATGCCACACACGGAGAAACAGAAAGAGAGAAAGAGGAACTGGGACCCTTATTAGTATAGTCTAGAGAGGCAGCTATGTGAGGACATCCCTTATTGGGCAGGAAGAAAATCCTGTTAAAGCTTGTGGTTGGAGGGTTTGTAAGATTTCTTCATGCTCAAGAAAAGACTGGAATGATGGCGATGATTTGGCATCTTTGACTCCAAGATGCCAAATCATCAATTACAGAAAATCAGAAACAGCTTTTACATTTTTACAGCCTACTACTCATGACCAACCGCTGAGTACTCCCCTAGGCTGAATGCTCCTACCAGCCATAAACTTCCTGTCAGGTCCTCCCCTAGCCTGTCTGTACCATCCACCTTTGCACCTCTTGCTGAATACTCCCCCTGGATATCTGAATCCTCCACTTACATCATCTTACATGATATGCCCCTAGAATGGTTCTTTGTTTAACCCATGCACCTCCTGTCCAGTCCTCCCACAGACTAGAGGCTACTTTTTTCCATGCACCTCCTCTGTGCCCTCCCCTCGGGTGGTTGTTCCATGTACCATTTATATTCTACTGAGTTCTCCCTTAGTCTGAATACTCCTTCTTCCCTTGCACTGCCTATCAGGACTGACTCAAGATTGTCTGCATCCTCTACTCAAGGACTTCTTGCAGGGTTATCTCCTAGGTTGGCTATAGCTCCCACTACAGCACCTGTTGTTGAGTACTTGACTAGGCTGGTATCTGTCTACCCATTCATAGCCTAGAAGTCCTCCTCCAGCTAGATGCTCCCTCCACCATGCATGGCCTTCCAGGTCTTACCATAGATTGGATGTTTAATACACTAATGTAACTCTTGAAAAAGCTTTTTCTAAGCTGGTTTCTCCCTTTTCCCATGCACCTTCTAATCTATCAGCCCCTAGAGTGGCTGCACCTTTTACACATGCACCATTTTCTGATACCTGTCCTAGAATGCCTGCATCCTTCACTCATAAACTTTCTGATGAGACTCCATCTAGACTGTATTCTTCCAACACCCATGTACTTCATGCTAGATTTTCAACTAGGCTTACTGCATCTTCACCAATGGTCCCTCTGCCAGGACCTTTATTCTGGCAAAAAGTTCTTGATTTTTTAAATGTTAGCAGATAATTTATATCTTTTAAAACATCTGTGAAGGACTAGCAAAGCCATCTGTTGTCCACATTAGGCCTGTAAGTTGACATTTTATAATTTCTACTTTAGGAAATGATGTACTGATATTCATGGAAGAATCCCTCTTTCTTGAATTGTACTTTATGGCTTCAAAGGCTATTTCTAAGAGTCAGGTAGTCTCCCTCCAGCCACATCCTGCAGGATCTGTCAGACACAGCAACCAGGAGAGCTTGGGTCTTCAAAATGCCTCTGTTCCCAAATATTGTTCAGTGGGAGGCCAGCCTATTTCCCAGGCCTCGAATTCATGCCAACACCAAACCAACATTATGCTCCAAGTTCCCCTCAGCTCCACTCTTAAGTTCATCTCTTCTCACACATGATGATTTCTCCTATGTTGACCTGTGTATGGTGTCTGACCCCTGTCTGCCCTGACACGGTTTTTGATCATATGCCTGGTTTGGCAACCACACCCTCCCCAGCCCCTGTTCCTATTCACTCTGGTATTAGTTTTCTCACTCCCAATAGGGCACTCACCATCCCCCCTCCCACCTTTTCCAAACTCACAAAACCCCTACACTTGGGTGCCTCATTCCTTCCCAAGGGCAATGATTCTCACTTTCTTCCTGCCTTCCTCCCCTGAGAGTAGGATTCCTGTATTCCCATCGAAGAGAGATTTAGCAGGGTGCTGTAATTTAGACTGATATTATGCTGGCTGTGGATCCTATGTCTTCTGTGAAATCCATCAGCATGGCTAAGCCCATTTCTTAAAGGGATGGCAGTATAGTTTTGTCTGATTCTCCCAAGTCCGTATAACTCTGCAGAGGGCTTCCCAACACGAGGTCATTAGAGCTCAACCTCCGAACTCCACCTGGGGCAACAAACAGAGAGTCTGAAAAAACCTAGAGTTTGGCTCCCTACAGTTGTCACAGTGACCACTGGTGTTGACTACTTCACGGACACTAAGGTGACCACCTGACCATACAGACCTGCTAACCTGACATGGTTTAACCACCAACTATGGTGTCTCCAGCCTTTAATGAGTTCCTCGGGTTTGCCTTCCAGTGACGTATCCAGGAGACTATGTTTTAGTTCTACTATAAGCCACAACCAAAAGCTAAAATCAATAGTTTAAAGATCAGACAGCTCTTTTTTTCCTTTCCTTTATTTTATTTTGTTATTATCTTCACTGTTGAGAATATTACAGATGTTCCCCCCTTTCCCCCTCCATTGCTTCCTTCACCTGGCTCCAGCCCTGCCCCAGTCCTTCAACATCCTATTTTCTGTGACCATGGATTTATCTAAATTCTTGGATTTATACAAGCACATATTCCAACGAACTCTAAGCACAATCCCAACACATTCTCAGGACACTCCTGTGAAGGAGGCAAAGGCTAAACCAGCTCCAGCAGCTTTCAAAGACAGTGGAAGGAGGCAGAGAAAGGCTGAGTCACCAGGCAGAAGGGAGAAGAGAGGAAACCTAGGGTGAGGACTGTCTGGATCCCAGACTCTGCCTCTCCCTCTGTGTGGCACTCTTCTGTCTCTCCACAAAGCTCAGCAGGCCATGGTTCTCACAGCCCGTGGCCCAAGCCTCCAGCAATCACTGAGAACCATGCTCAGTGGCCCTTTGGGGAGCACACCTAAGCACCTGGCCCACAGGGAGGGAGACATATGGAGCTATTTAGAAGGGTGTACTCTGTGCCAGGCACTGTTACACACCAGTGACACACCAGTTACAGACACACGTTGACTTCATCTTTTGGAAAACTCGAACATGGAGGAACTCTTATTATCCCCATTTTACACACGAGGGAACTGCTGCTCAGAGGGAACAGAGGAACGGCCAGGATCCCATGGCCAGAAAGTGGTGACCGGGGCAGGTCAAGCCAGGTCCCCTGATCCCATTGTTGAAGCCGGCTAGGCAGCCTCTGACCTGCCCTCTGTGACACGCTGGGAGGCAGCAGAGGGTGGCCCCTGAGCCTATGATGAACCAGAGAAAATGTCAAATGTAGACAGTCACAGGCAAGGGGAAAGATTGGTAGAACACTTGATACGACCTCTATTTTTAACTTAAAACAGCACATGACAGTATTTATAAGAATTCTATATACTTCTCAGTCCATCACTTGGGACAGAACTTACACAGAGCACAGTTAAAGCTCTCTAAACATGAATTCAGTCACTGAAAACTCTATTAAATATATGACCATAGGCAGATTAGATGTTTCGTGTGCGAACGAAATTTATAATTGTGTTTACAATGGAGTACATTTATAACTAAATTCATAAATAATAACCATTAAGAATTGCTTGAATTGCCTCTTAGTCCAGAGAGTAGGTTTTATGTCATTTACTAGTGTCCACAAGAGAGGACAGAAGGATATATTCTACAGAGAACATCACAGCACTAGCTACTAATCCCTGTGTCAAGTCCTTTTTTTGTAATGAGGCAGGGTACAAATAAATGAAATCAACCCGACTCTAATTCCTTTTATGTAAGTTCCTTTATGGTTTCCCCACCACTCCTCATTCCTCCTGTAAAACCCAGTCCCATTACGTTCATGCCAACTGCTATGCCACCCTCTTTGTCACCCCTGTTGCCACCACCTCCTCCTTTTAGATTGTCCCAATCATGAACAAAGCCCTTGGCACCTCAGTCATGGTCTTCAGCCCCACCCCAGTTACCACCATCATTCTGGGGAACCCCCCACCCCCGCCAACCTTCTGGCCTCACAGGCCTTGACTTGCTCAGCAGCCCTGAGGAAGGTTTCTCTCCCCCACAACCACCGCCCACCACGCCCTCCAGCGCCCCTCCCAGCACGGGCACCCTTAGAAACTGCTCCCTTAAACCCCGGCTTCCAGCATCCCACACTGACCGCTCCTTCTGCCCTCCGACTCTCCAGGATATCTCTCCTCCTGCACGTCTCAGACACTTCCACTCAAAATGACAGAAACCGGGCAGTCAGGACAGCAGTGGATGTCAACCCTTTATTGTCACTGGAGAACAGTGCCTGGCTTCCTCAGCTCTTAGCTCGGCTGCTCGCTGGCTCCGCATGCTCTGGGACCGGCTTCAGCCCCTCCTGGATGCAGGCATCTGTTCGAACAGAGTGAAGGCTGTCTCCCTCAGGCGGCGGCGCGGCTCTCCATCGCTGCTTGCTGCTCCCTCCGCACCTTGCTGGGTGGTCTGCGCAAGGGCGTTGTTGATCTCCATGCCCACCATCTCCACGATGTAGTCGGTCAGGGAGTCCAGCATGACCTGGAGCAAGTCGTCTGCACTCAGCCCTTGACTCTGTGGATCATTTTGTAGAAGGCGATCCACGTAGGTCAAAGGGGACTGTAACTCGGCTGTTAAAAGACCGTCTGGAGTCTCCGAGGGGCTGTCACAGCTTTGTTTTTGTGACATGATGGCTGGGTTTGGTTCTGACCAGCCCTTCTTCACTCTCTAGCTGGGCTGGGCCTCTGAAGACACCGGTGCTCAGCTCTGCCTGTTATATCCCTGTGCTCTAGCCCCTCACCGTCAGGGAGCCCTTTGTGACATCCTAGACTTTGGGTTGTCATGGGGGACCATTGTGCCCTCATCAGGCCTCAGCCTAGAAATGTCCCTAACAGCAACCTGGTCACTCTAGTGACTGGCCCCTGATTTTGAGGGAACTGTCTCTTTCTGCTTGACTTTAACACTGTAGAAATAAATGTGTTTCAGTGGAAACCTTTCCCATCTTTAGGAACCAACTCCACGTTATCTGATTCTAACCTTATATGGTCTTCAAGGTCCTGTACAACTTTCTGTTAGTTGTAGGTTACTGATAAACATGCAATATGTCTTGTCTAGTAGAGAATAAATTTCCCCCTCCCATGATGTAATGAAACCAGTTTTGTCTCCATTTATACATTCATTTAAATACTCTTGATTAATATTCCCATATTTAAATTTGTTTTCTCTTTTGAACCAGTTATAACACCTTCTCATTCTCTCACTGAGTAAATAGAATCTTCTAACACATGTTCACTTTATATCTGTATGAATGTCTTGATTTTACAGTTTGAAAAATATCTTTTAATCATTTTGGAAGTCACAATGAGAGTC
Organism: Tadarida brasiliensis; assembly: GCA_030848825.1. Classification (NCBI taxonomy): domain Eukaryota; kingdom Metazoa; phylum Chordata; class Mammalia; order Chiroptera; family Molossidae; genus Tadarida; species Tadarida brasiliensis. The sequence continues at coordinate 108,105,992 of CM061280.1, read as the reverse complement.
TCAGTGGATTCATCTTTCAGAAACAGGTAAACATTGTTGAGAGAGAGAAGTGTACCTTGTGCTGATTTTAAGCCCAGATATGTCTTTTCTTGGTTGTCCTAGGTGAAGCCAAAGCACCAAGAGATGTTTATTCTTATTTTTCATAATTTTCTTTTTCTTTTCCACTAATTTTTTGTTTCTGCTTTCTTTTTGGTTCATTTATAGCTGATATCAGTTATAGATATTTCCATTTCAAAAGACAGAATGTAGAAAGAAGAAAGGAGTTTCTGATCCAAGCAATTTCAATATCCAAGCAGGCAAACCTCCATAGCTTCAAGGTCTGGGAATATTCCTTGTAGACTTGAGGCTCTTCCTTCTAATCCCATGACTTCACCCCATTTTCCCATCTGGGTTATACTCCTCCCCCACCTACTTGTCTCTTCCTTACCCTGGATACCTCCATCACCCCTTCCTTACTCCAGCCACCTTGGACTACTCTACTTCTCTTGTCCAAGTTGTAAATCACCTATGCTAAGATGGTATAAAGTATCTAAATGGGAATTTTATGGTCATAACTCCATTTCAAATAAAGGCCGTAAAAGATTACTCTCTGCCCCTTCTGAAGAGTCCATTAGCATGCTGCTTTTTTAAATCCTCAAAATTTGACATAAAATAAACAATTTTGGAGACAATAAAGAACATTTAAAAAAATAAAACCAACATTTTCTATTTTATTTATTAAAAATGTATTCTACGAAGGATAACTGCCTAGAATTTTTCAAAACTGCTTGAAGATATCAAATTATAGGATTAAGAACCCCTACAGAGGGAGAGCCAATGTTATTCTTACTCCTATGTCTCCATGATTTAAAATGGCACCTTGTACACAGAGGGAAATAAATATTTGTTGAATGATGAAAACAAAAAACAAACAAAACAAAACAAAACAAAACAAAAAACAACCTCTACAGAACTCAAGTAAGATAGATTAAAAGAAAACCACACCTAGAAACATCAGAGTAAAACTATTGAGAAAATTATAAAAGTTTCAATGAAACATAGGAGAAAAAATCCCTAGATAAATGGTAAAATACACTGGTTTCATGGATAAGATTTACTATTACGATAATACAGACTTCCCAAAATAACCTATAAATTCAAAGCAATTTCAAACAAAACTCCAATAGGATATTTCATGCAATTTGACAACTTATTTCCAAGATGAATATGAAACAGTATAGTGAAAAGTATGAATGAAAACATTACTGAAAAAGAATAAAGTGAGATACTAGTCCTAAAACAGATTGAGGTATTTTATAAGAGTGGTATAGCACAGATATAGACAAATGAGCCTACTGCACAGGGTTAGATCCATGCCTACAAGTAAAACCTATTCCATTTCAATGCTATGGGGGTAGATCGTGGGACAGGAAATAAATTCTCAATGCCACTGTGCAAAAGATGATCCATATGAAAAAAGGGAATAAAATAGGACTCTCTACACTAAATTGTACATGGAAACAAATTTCAGGTGGATTATATTCTGTGAAAAGCAGGACTTAAAGTACATAGAACAAAAGATCATCTTATATAAATTGGGGTTAGTAAAGGATTTTTTAATGAAAATATTAAAAGCACAAATTGTAAAAGGTAGTCAAATTCAGCTGCATAATAATTTAAAATTTTCAGTTATTAAAAGAGTATTCAAAAGTTTCAAGAACCAGACAAACTACTGGGGGAAGTATTTGCCCACATTAATCAGAAAAGGAGGTATTATCCATAGTGTAAAATTTTAAAACAATGAGGAAGGTGAACAAAAGATATACACAGTCATTTTACAGAAATGTAAATGCCCAGAACAATAACAAAAGTGTTCACTCTTATGAGTAATTATAGAAAAGCCAGAATGAGATACTATTTTTTAAAGACATTTATTCTAGCTCTGGCTGGTGGGGCTCAGTTGGTTGGAACATCATCCCATATATCAAAAAGGTTGCTGGTTCAATTCTCTATCAGGGCACATACCTAGGTTGCAGGTTTGATCCCCAGTTGGGGCGTCTTCGGGAGGCAGACAATCGATGTTTCTCTCTCACATTGATGTTTTTCTCTTTCTTTCTCTGAAAATAAATAAAAACATAACCTTGGGTGGGGATTAAAAAAAAACAGAATTAATCAGATTCTGGATATATTTTGAACATAAGACTAACAGATTTCCTGATAGAGTGGCAATAGGGATAAGAGAAAGAGAAGGACTGAGAATAATATTTAAAAATTTGGTCTGAGCAACTGGAAGGATGGATTTCGCATTAATTCAGACTGGAAAAAGCAGTTATATAGGGAAGACATTTCAAATAAAATGAAGACAAATAGTTAGCCATTGGATATAGCAATAAGGTGAGCAATAGTGACTGGGGTGAAGGGTTGTTTTGATTTGTTAGTTTCTTGATTGGTTCATATACATAGACTAGAAAAATCAGGCATGGATGATGAGCCAAATTTACTTAGTGGATGTTTGGGCTTAGTTGAAACTTCTAGTTTTTGGAAGTTGGCTGTGTTTACAGAAAAATCTAGACAGTCAAATATATTCAGTAACCCCATGTGTGGTCTGCATTTTATATTTCTTGTGTTAAATATAATACATTAAAGTAAACTCAGTCATGACAAGCTAAACATTATTTTACTAGAAGATTGACAGAAGAGCCACTTAAGAGTATTTTCATTTGGATTTTTAAACATCTTTTCTAATTTTTTGCCTTTATCATATCAAAAGTTGTGAGCAACCCAAGTCCATCAACAGATGGACAGAAAAACAAAATGCAGCCCTGGCCAGTTTGGCTCAGCGGTTAGAGCATCGGCCTGAGGTCCAGAGAAAAACAAAATGCGGTATATCCATACAATGAAATATTATTTAGTCATAAAAAGAAATGAAGTTTTGACACATCTACAGTATGGATTAACCTTGAAAACATTAGGCTAATTGAAATAATCCAGACACAAAATGGCAAATATTGTATGATAACACTTATAGGAAATATCCAGAATAGACAAATGCAAAGAGACAAAAAGTAGATTAGAGATTGCAAGGAGCTGAAGAGAGAGAGAGTATGGAGTTATTGCTTAATGGGTACAGAATTTCTGTTTGGGGTGATGGAATACTTTTGGAAATAGGTAGTAATGGTAGATGTAGAACATGATGACTGCACTTAATGTCACTGAATTGTGTGCTTAAAATTGTCTGTCAAACTCCTGTAGTGCATTGGTAGTTTTTTTTTTGTTTTGTTTATTTTTTTAAAACAGCTTAAAACATATTCTAATAGGTGACCAACTTTGAGAATCAATCAAGTTGCCTATGTGAAAATCACCTTCCTACCAGGGTGAAAGTACCTCCCAGGACATGGACTAGAGATGTAAATCAGTTGTCTAAAGCTTATCTGGGAACTGCCCATGACTTTTCAGTTTATCTTCTATCTTCAAGAGCAGTTTCATCACAGGAGTCAACTTGATGCTTCATGTAAAGCAATTCAATGAAACAACGTGATATATTATGGGAATCACCTATCTGGTGGTATTCATATCACCACTTCATCTTCTTCTTCTTCTTAAAAAAAATATCTTGCTCCTTGTGGATAAACGGTTAAGGTTTATTTTTTTTTATAGCCAAGAGGAAATAACAGTAGAAGTGTCAGCCCTTGATAAATTCAATGTTATTAAAAGCCCACCAGGAAAAGTGATTTCCTGGGTACATAAAAGAACGTTCTGTCCCTTATAATTTATAACTTTTAACATTGAACCTATTTATGTAGAAGCACCACAAACTTAACTGTGCATCACTCTTATTGCAGATGCCATTAATCATGTAATAAGACAACTTGGAGTTCAACCTGTAGAACGACTTGGCCCTGAGGCTGAGGACCAAGTCAGTCTTCCATTTGATGTGAGCAGAAAGTCTCTAGGAACCACAGAATAAATGCCAGTTTGATTGGTTTCATAATGTAATACATTTTCCCTTAACAAAAACCTTCCTTCATAAAGAATCAACCTTTTAAATTCAATAATATCCAGTCTTTTCCCAATTTATTTTTCTCAAACATATATGATTTATGGTTTCAGTTCAAATAGTTACTCCAAAATCATTGTGTCAGGAAAAATAAAAGCACTACCATAAGACTGCTTCAAGTATTTATTTCATCCTGAATAATATCACTGATAATAATGGGCATAACAACTTTATGAGCCATTTTGTGGTCTTACATTTGGGAAATTAAATGAAAAGCAAATATGTCTTCCTTGGGACTTAGTTTATCTGATGCATCTAATTACATTTTGAAACAAAATATATTATTCACGGCATGAAGGTTGACTATAGCACATGTAGTTTTTATAACTGGCTATTGGAAATAATTCACTCAGGATTAATTATATAAAAAACTAAATGAGTAGTTAAAAAGTGTTTTTACTCATTGATTGATTTGAGGGAGAGAGAGAGAGAGAGAGAGAGAGAGAGAGAGAGAGAGAGAGAGAGAGAGATCATTTGTTGTTTCACTTACTTATGCACTCATCGGTTGATTCTTATATGTGCCCTGACAGAGGATCGAACCTGCAACTTTGGCATATCAGGATGATGCTCTAAACAACTGAGCTACCTGGCCAGGGCCTAAATGAATAATTTTTATATGAAGGAATAGAAATTTTAAATATTTTTTAAATATTAGGGACTATGACATAGACCATGATATATATTATTAGTAAAATTAGCAATGATCATATGAGAAGGGTTTGGATTCTTGATCCTTTTATAGAGAAACCATGAGAACTAAGTTAGCATTCTCCATGAAGCACCTGCTGCTGATTACTGATGTGTTGTGGGGTATGAAGTGTACTCCCCAGTGGGGGCAAGTCTGATTCCAATTTAGGAAAAATAAATAGGGTGGGTAGATGTATGTGAGAGTGGACATAGTCAAGTCTTTTATTTTTTCTGGTTCTAATCTGGAAAAAAAACCCTCAAATTACATCATGAGATTATTGTTCTAATAATATTTACCTCCTTTCCAAAGGCAAGGCTGGATCAGATAATATTGCCTGCTATTCTGACACATAATCCAGAACCCTCTCTACAGTTTCAAAGTGGATTAACTAAGGGTCTTACAGCATTTAAGTGCCCTGGGTTGTGCTCTAATTTCAGCATTCTGTCATCCATGACTCCATTTTGACACCCCATATAGCCTTAGGACTACTCACCACTGACCTGGCTTCTGGCAATCACCTAGCTAAGGTACAAATTTGCCTCCACCCAAGAGAGCCCAGGCTCTTCTGCATTTGCATGAGAGAATTGGAGAAGTGGAATGACACAGAGGGTCTTCTTATTTCTTTTTTGAAAAAACTGCATAAACAGTGCAATTCAGAATTCGAATGGGTGTGAATGCAATTTGCCTATTTGTTTAAAATATTCCCCCTTTACCCAGTGAGCCCTCATTTGGGTTTCAAAATAGCTTAACAACTGGGAAAGACTTACAGGGAGCAGAAATGTTTAGGTAAGATCTACATAATATCTCTTCTTATTTGGTAAGGATTGCCTTGTGTATAAATCTCAAAATGTGTCTAGGTATTTGAGGGCTACGTGATACCACAACAAAAGACTCTTCAATATCATAAAACAATAATATTTGAAGCCTTTATTATTATTCTTTCATTTGTTATATTGGGCTTATTCGCTTTTTAGGTAAGGGTTTGAAATAATTAAGTATATCTGGACTTTCCAGGGTAAATATTTATTATGAACTTATAGGGAAACATGTTTCACGTCTTCTAAATAGTTATATCTACCAGGGAATTTCCTTAATTTTGCTATAATAGAAGACTTTCAGAAAAAAAATGCACACACACAAAAATAACACTTGTCTTTGAGGAAAATATTAGGGAAAATATTCTGCCTTGCTGTTTTTACTATATGCAAATTTAAAGGTTAATCATAAACATAATCTAAATTTTCTTTAATTTAAGTAATACATGAAGTAGAGTCCTCCTATTTATTACTCCAAATTAGAAATCATTACAATGCCAGATTTTAGCCCTCATTTTAATAATGATAATAATAGTATTTCATATATGTCAGACATTTTGCTAAACATTTTACATGTATCATACAGATTATTATGGGGTACTTAACTATTCTAGACCCATTTTACATATAAGTATTTTGGATCTTAGAAGGGCTATATACTTGCCAAAGTCCCACTGGTAGGAAATGACAGAGCAGATCTTTGGTCTTAACTACTGAGGTATAAGCTAATCTGCAGTTCATTAAACTTCCTTGTGCCTCAGTTTCTTCATCTGTAAAATAAGGTAGCTGGACTGAATTGCTTTTTATTCTAATAGGTCATAATTCTGGGATTTTTGGAGGCTGTCCAAAATTATGCAGCACTAACTACATAGTTTGCTTTACAGATAATTCTGATAACAATGATCAGTTTGATTTACTGATAGCTCTGGATTTTTATCAGTATTATTTGCAATACTTTTTATTCTAAGCATCTCAAAGGTGTCTATAATTTTTTTTGTGTGTTAAATACCTATTAGAAGTTTTTGATAAAGGATTTCTGCTCGCCTGACTTTTTACTTATTTATTTATTTTTGATCTTTAATGAATTGTCAGGACCCAGTGGGGAATCAGGCTGCCTCAGCCAGCAAAGATTGAGTTATTAATTTATAAAGTAAGCTTAAGCTAAAGAAGTGGACTTTCTAGCTGTGCTCAGATCCCAAGCGTTCTCTGTTCAGCAGTGATCTACCTCTCAATTCAGAACTTTTATTCCTGTCCTAGTCACAGATCCTACCTCTGATCTAAATATTCCTAACTCTGGGAGTATGAGGAAATGGATTCAGACCTCACTATACAAAGGGTTAACTAAACAAAGGGTTAACCAGGAGAGTCAAAAACAAATGTCATGCCAAGGCAATAAGTAGGAATAAGTAAGAATCAGAGTTTAGAATTAAGCAGGGCTGGGGCAACTAAGCCTCATTTGAACTCCCTTGTTGTAAAATATAGTTAAGATGTCCATTATGTATGAATTGCTATTTCATACAGCGTTTTCTAACATTGCATTGCTATATGTTTCTTTTTTTCACGGGTCCTCTTTCAGTGCTTGGAGTGTAAGCAGTTTGAGCAAAGGCAAAATAGATTAACCAGTAATATTGAGCTATTATGTGTTACATATTTTGTTCTTTACTTTATTCTAATTTAATTCTCCAGACAATGTTGTGAAGTACGTAATAGTGCACCCATTTGCTCTGTGAGAACATTTTGGCTCACAGAAGTCAAAGAAGAACAGAACGTAGATTTCAATACGGTCTTTATACTCTAACGTCTACTATCTTTCCACTTGGTCACGATATCTACTCCTATATATAACCCTTTTTGGTGTTTAGAAAGATTCTAAGCCTATAGCAAAATTATAAATGCAACATTAGAGTTCAAAGTATCTTAAACATTAGGTAGTCTAATACCTTCCTTCAGAAATGGGGTGTCTGAGGCATGGAGGTTATGTGACTTGTTCAAAATAGATATTTAATAAATACTTGTTGCATGACAGGAAAAGAGAAAGCAAAATAAAGTTTAATTTATCTGCAATGAGACCGAGTCCATCAAACATCACAGCTTAGAGGTAAGATTGTTGGGGGCAAAAATTTATGGGACATACTTAGATTTTAAAAAATCCTTGGAAGTTACTGAATACAAGGATTATTTTGATTTAAATAGTGAAATAAATGGGTTTTAAAATTTTATTCTTATTCACTTTTTAAAAAAATACATTTTTATTGATTTTTTAGAGAGAGAAATAAAAACATCGATGTGAGAGAGAAACATCTATCAGCTGCCTCCTGCATGCCTCCTACTGGGGATCGAGCCCATGTGTACTGACCGGGAATCGAACCGAGACCTCACAGTCCATGGGAGAACGCTCAGTCCACTGAGCCACACTGGCTGGGCTCCCATTCACTTTTAACCACAGGTCAGACAGCCATCATTAAAGCAGAAATGCTACACAAATGAAATCAAAAGTAAGTAAAAATTTTCTGGCAACTACAGGGGAGCTAGGGCAATATTAAACACAGCAGTTTGAGTTTACAGAACAAAATAAAAAATAATATTAAATAGTCAGACAAAAAAAGTAAACTTATTGTTGACCTCATTTAATTTTTCTCTCTCATTCTGAAAAATAGATAAATAAAACACTCGCATGTTGATCTCTGCTTCACACACTATGTTGAAGAAAACATAGTTTCCAGGAAAGGTTTGTTTGTTTCTGTGCTTTTGTTGTTGTTATTATTGTTTTGTTTTAAATTGTAGACACTGGAAATTTTGTAGCTCAATTAAAAATTTCAATCTGACTATTTCCATGAGTAGAGAACATAGGATAAAGCCAGGCATTTAAGAGCGCTGACAGCGTCCATGTACTCTCCTCCAAAGAGGCTGTCCACAACCCAACCTTGAAGTTGGACCAGGAAGGAGTGAAGTATGGAGTCTTGAACTTTAATTTTTCCCATAGAAAAAACAAAAAAGTCACATACTACTTTTATTGAAAGGCATTTAAAGCACATTGGGACAAGTTTGTGTGAAATCTTCTCGTTAAAATTCATAAGCAGAACTGCAGCTATAATGTGTAAAATATTAGTTGGGAAAAGGCAAATGTAACCATACTCATAGGCACAGATCTATAGATTGCACAGATCTTGGAACGCTTATTCATTTTACTGGAAGTAAAATGCACTAACAACATCCCTAAATTAGTAAGAGGGTGTGACTGGGACCATAGGACACTAGTGTAATTGACCTGCTTTGTCTCAAGGTTTTCAGCCCTCTTGTTGGAAGTGTACTAATAAAACAAAAACATCCTGCACTGAATGTAAAATAAATAAAGATGTGTTTAGAATGGAACACTCTTCCTGACTTGCTTTCCAACTTTCCTGCCTGTCTCAAAGAAAAATATTCGTTCATGGCATCCAACCATGATTAATTGCTCCTAACCAAGGAAATAGAAGAGCAATTCTATGGCTCTCAGACTTTGCAAAGCTGGTCTTGTCCAAAAACTCACAGGAAGCTCAGAAAATGTCTCAGTATAACCCAAGGTCCTGGCAGCAACAATTTTCCAACATAAATCTCAGTAGGAAATATGGCTTTCTGTTCTGTTCCCTTCTCTAGTCATGTAGCATGCTGTCCAGACTAGTAGAATTCTCCTGTGCAGTCACCCCAGCATGGCCATGAAAATAATGTTTCCACTTCTTAATTTTGTATGTATGAGAACAGAAAAGGTAACTGATGGTATCAAGTCCCATCTCCACTTCTACCCCACCTGCTTTTATGCTGTTTTCATGACCAGAGCAAGGATGGTGGACAAAAACTGGGAACACCATGAATGTTGAGCATTATACTCAGAGCATTAGAAATTAGATTGCCTCAGCTAACTTAATTATGGCATGATATGCAGCACAGGTCATATTGGGGCCCAGCTTAGATAAATGAGTGAGTCTTTTCCATCTATAATTGGTCTGTCCATAAGAGTTTTTAGCAACAAAGAACCACAGTCTTGGGGCAGATATAATTCACAGATTCTACTCATAATGCACCATACATAATGGGGTTCACATCCCAAATTCCCATGTCATTCTCCCAGCTGCCAATGCAGGTGGTGTTTACCCCAAATTCATTTTAATGCTTACAATGTGAAAGTCTGTTTTGTGCAAGATTTATGTTCCTTCCTAGTATATTCCTGGCATTTTTAATGAAGTAAAGAGTTTCCCAATGAAGAGTAAACCTTTCCTAATGCTAGCTCTGAGCCAGTTTTACCTCTAATTCAGTCCACAGAGACTCAGGTAGACTTTGAGAATTTGCATGTGTGCCTCTTCTGTGAATTCAACAACTTCTCACTGTTGACTGTTGCTCTGTTCACTTTGGTACCCTCTATGCACTTGGTGATGTTTCCTTTATGAATTCATGGAGTTTCTCATTGAATCATCATGTACCCATATTACAGGCAGTAAAATTGTTTTAAATTATTTTGTTAGTGAAAATTACATAATTAGGACTGTCTGGTGCTTTATTTTTATTGAAAAGGGGTTGATTTGCTAAAATGGAATTGTTCAAATCTGTCTTTTTAAAAGTAAATGAAAAGCGTTCTTAAAACTTTTAGCTTTACTATGAGATCCTCAATCCCCCAAGGAGGCATTCAGATTAAGTTAACACTTCTTTTGTGTCTAAGGAATCCAAGTGGGGCTTTCAAGTGTTTTCATTGTACGAAACCTTGTGATGATACTTCACAAATAAGCAGTTGTGTTCACTGGAGTTAGGAGTGAAGAATAGGTCATTAATATATCTTGGTAAAATTATGGAGAATAAAGAATTTTCTGATTTGTCTGGCTGGTAATGTGGGTTATATTAATTGGGGAAGCAGAGCCTTCTCTCTGTGTTTTTAACATCCCAGGTTTTAATGTAAGCCGGGATCCCCAAAGAGAACCTTATGGAAGCTGGAGTTGAGTTTCTGGCCTCATATCACCTGAGTGTGAATCCAGATTTTGCCTTTTCCTAGCTACAAGTCCATGGTTATGTTACTTAACCTTTTTTAGCCTACATCTCCCCATTTGTGAAAGTGGGATGATTGTAGTCCCTAACTCATACAGTTGCATTGAGGATTAAATGAGAAACAAAATATGATCATCTTCATCACTGCACCATGCACAAGCACCCTGCCAATAAATGTTTCTTCTTTCTGTGCATTTCTGGACATAGGAGGTTGTGGATTTCCTTGCCAGTGTTATTGAATAAGTTTGATAAGTTCTATCTTGGAGTCATCAATATCTGAAGAGACATAAATGACCCATGAGGTATAAGAAATAAAAAAATAAAAAAAGATTTTATAGCAACCTAATAATGGGATGTTTTACAATACACTTTCTCATGGCCTCCCAGAGTGAATGTAAGTTAAAATCTCCTTCATCTTTTCAGGCAAAGAACAATAAGTTTATAATCTCCACTTTATTTTCCATGGTTTGTCCCTTCAAGTCTGGCCTGGTAGATCAATATTGATTATCTTAATAATAATTAGCTAATCAAAGGAGTCTTAATATCCTTATGGGGAACTTAATCAAAGGTCCAGAGTTCAAATCTGCTTCTAAATAAATGCCATGTGTGTGTGTGTGTGTGTGTGTGTGTGTGTGTGTGTGTATATACACACAAATATATATATATTTATGATGTGAAAATTAATCCCAGTCAGTGTCCTGGGGTAGAGATAGTCAATGTTCCAGTAAGATATAAATTAAATCTATGGAAGTAAAGTTGTGTGCAATGAAGAGGGAGAAAAAAAAGTAACAACACTAATGATAAAACTCAACAAGCTGAATCCCACTACAGCTACACAAAGATAGGTTCAGTGATTTCATTTATTCACCGCTCTTTTCTTGAATGCCAACAATGTTTCAGGCATTTTGCTAGAGTTTGGGAATAAAACTAAAAAGAATTTATTCATACACATCTGTGTAAGGTTTCCCAAGGAACTTGCCCAAAATTTTGCCTGATGAGCAAGGCCAGAACTTGAACATGTAATTCTCTGTCTAAAGTCCAATGCTTTTCCCACAGCACTAAGTTGCAGGCACTACTGTTCCAAGTCATGATCCTCTCAGTTCCCTTTTCTTAACTCTGTGTGCTCATCTCCTCACTTCTGCATATTATGCTACTAAATACTTGTACCTTTGTTTGACCTTTAAAGGATTGCTCTTGGACATTGGAGTCTCCTTGCCTGAACAGAGAATCAGAAATATCTTGGAGTCCCCATGCTTCACTCCCCCCCAACCCCACAATCCCAGAGTGACAGAGTCCCAATGACTGACTGGTGTGAGAGTTTAAAAGCTCAGTTCCTTTGTCACAAAGGAAGGTAAGCTCTGAGGTTTAACTTATGTTCCAGAGCTCCCTATAGGATCAAGCTAATACCTCACCTAAAACTGTATCTTTGCTTGGCTTCTTATTCTTTTATATCATTCTGCTTTCACTTTCTTACTGGTTTTACCCTAGGCATAGTTCATTAATAAATTACCACCACTGCCCGGCCAGTGTGGCTCAGTGGTTTAGCGTTGACCCATACACTGAGAGGTTGCCGGTTGGATTCCTGGTCAGGGCACATGCCCAGGTTGTGGGCCCAGTCCCCAGTGGGGGGCATACAGAAGGAGGGCAATCGATGTTCTCTTTCAGTGATGTTTCTATCTCTCTCTCCCTCTCCCTTCTTCTCTCTCTGAAATCAATAAAGGGGAAAAAAATTAAAAATAAATAAATAAATAAATAAATAAATAAATAAATAAATAAATAAATTACCACCACACAAATTTTCATTCAAGGTTTGCTTTGTGGAGATCTGACTTGAGATATATATCTTATGCTATCAATTATATATATTTCACTGAATTCATCTAGATTTTAACCACAGGATCATGAGGATGTGTTTTTAATAAAATGTTTAGATTACATTATTAATATAGAATTAAAACCAATCACTTGAGATGATTATATAATCAGTCAAATGTGTGTATAATTTATTTAGTGAACTTAGCCAAGTCATTGCATTTATTTGGATATCAACTTTTTCCTTTGAAAGATGAATGTATTTATCCAATGGCTTATGCATATTAAATATAGTATATGCCAGGCTATTTTATGACACAAAACCATCATAGACTATTTAACCAATAGTTTATCTGAATAATATCCACATTTTGACATTTTATCTTTATTTCAGTAACCAAGAAAAAATAATTTAATGCTTTAATTTACTTTTCTTAGTAGAGCAGATTTCCAATAACAATGGTCAGTTCTTATAGAACAGTGAACACATTAAAACAACTGTGATTAGAAATCCCCTTATTACATAAAAAAAATATTTCTATTTCAGGGATTCCAAGATGGCGATGGATTAAGTGGAAGCTACACTGACCTTCTCCCAGGACCCAACTGGAATTACAACTAAAATATAGAAAAATCATCTGGAATGACCAACTGAAGCCTAACTAGATAGAACCTTTATAACCAAGAGGAGCCCATATTGAGACTGGTAGAAAGTGTAGAGGCACAAGAGAACTGGCTGGGCTCCCACACACAGAAGCTGAAGTGCTAGAAGTATCTCAGTTATGGGGGTTCTCCTGAGAAGTCTGGGCTCTAAACCTCAAGGTGGGCTCCCAGCCCACAGTAACAAAACTGGGAAAGGTGCCCTCATAACATCTGACTTTGTAAAGCACCAGGGGTTCTGTCTGTCAGGGAAAGGCAGCTAGAAACACAGGCACCCTCTTAAAGGGCCATTGCACTAAATTTCATTTGTAGTCACTCACCTTGAGCTCTGGCAAAGGGAGGGAAGAGTGGACTAGAGCTGCATGAGGAGAGTCTGGGGTTCATGGCTCTGGGGAGAGGGCTGGGAAGGCAGCCAACAGAATCCCTGTGCTGAGCCTTTCCCCCATGCTGCAGAAGCCATCTTTCTCAGGCAGAGTTTCCCCATCAAAGTAACTTTAGCCTCGGGAGGAAGCAATTGCCCCATCCATTGGAAACTCTCTTGCCCCACCCATGAGGTGGAGTTTACACCTGGCTGAGGATTACAGTCTGAGGATCATTAAGTGACTGAGACTAACAGTTAGCCTGTAGGCAGAGGAGGACTCTGGGTCCTCTGAGTCTTTGCCTGTCCTGCTCCTCTGCCTGGGGCTTATAAAGCAGACCTTGGTGTTCAGCTTGGTCCTTTCCATATACACTCAGCCTCAGCAGAGGGAGCTACAAGCTGCAGATCACTGATAGCTCCAAAGAGGGTACACAGGGCCAGTCATAAACAGTGTCTAACAGTGGTCTGCACCAGAGACCCTCAGAAGAGGCCCAAAACCGATAAACCTAGTGGCCAGCCTCAGTCAACAACAGAGCAGGACCTAATAAGCTACACAAGCAATACATCCACAAGGAGATTTTGGCAAGCTCTAATCCCTGCTGAGGTAAATTGTGCTTCACATGATACGCAACAGCACAGCAGCCTGCATGCTGTATTGGGGGTTGAGCCTCATTGTCAGCCAGCCTGAGGGCCAAGCCCACACACAAATGAACCAAGAACAATCTAGACTGAATTACAACAGAAGGTCTCACATAAAGCACACAAGAGACAATTTTAGAGCACCCAGGTCTGGTGATCAGGAAGATTGTGCCACTGGGTCCCACAAATCACCTACTACATAATGCCACCCTACCAAGACTGGGAGTTGCAGCAGATCTACCTAATACAGACAAGCATTTAGCCAGACTCACCAAGAAACAAAGAGAGAGAGAACCCAAATAAATAAAATCAGAAATGAAAGAGGTGAAGTAACAATTGACAACACAGAAAATACTATAAACAACTATATGCCAACAAATTGGACAACATAGGTAAAATGGACAAATTCCTAGAACCATACAATCTTCCAGAACAGACCAATAACAACTAATGAAATTGAAGTAATAATCAATAAACTTCCAGCAAACAAAAGTCTTGGACCGAATTGCTTCCCAAAGGAGTTTTACCAAATATTCAAAGAAAAACTAACACCTATCCAAGTCAAACTTTTCCAAAAAATTCAAGAGGAAGACTTCCAAGCTCTTTTTTATGAGGCCAGTATTATCCTAATTCCAAAACCAGATAAAGACACTACAAAGAAAGAGAATTATAGGCCAATATACCTGGTGAACACTGATGCTAAAATCCTTAACAAAATATTAGCTAATTGGATCCAGCAATATATTAAAATGGTCATTCACCATGACCAAATGGGATTTATTCCAGGGATGCAAGGCTGGTACAATATTTGCACATCAATAAACATGATATATCACATAAAGAAATTGAAAGACAAAAATCATGTGGTCATATCAATAGATGCAGAAAAAGCATTTGACAAAATGCCATTTTTCATAAAAACGCTCAGCAAAGTGGGAATAGAGAGATCATACCTCAACCTAATAATAGCCATATATGACAAACCTATAGCCAACATCATACCCAATGGGCAAGAACTAAAAATATTTCCCCTAAGAACAAGAAGAAGACAGTGATATCCACTTTTGCAACTATTATTCAACATAGTACTAGAAGTCCTAGCCACAGTAATCATACAAGAAAAAGATAAATGAAAGGCATCCAAATTGGAAATGAGGAAGTAAAACTGTCATTATTCGCAGATGACATGATATTGCAAATAGAAAACACTAAAGCCTCCACCAAAAAACTACTAGATTTAATAAATGAATTTGGCAATGCAGCAGGATAAAAATTAACATCTAAAATTGATGGCATTTTTATACACTAATAATGAACTCTCAGAAAGATAAACTAAATAAAACAATCCCATTTACCACTGCAACAAATAAAATAAGATACTTAGGAATTAACCAAGGAGGTAAGGATCTGTACTTGGAAAATTACAAGACATTGAAAAAAGAGTTAGAGTTAGGTATAAATAAGTGGAATAATATACCGTGTTCATGGATTGGAAGAATAACATCATTAAAATGACCATACTACACAAAGAAATCTGTAGGTTCAATGCAATCCCTATTAAAGTACCAAGAGCATATTTCATAGATTTAGAACAAGTATTTCAAAACTTTATATGAAACCAAAAAAAAAAAAAAAAACACAAAACACCCTGAATAGCTGCAGTAATCTTGTAAAAGATGAACAAAGATTGAAGGGATCACAACACCCGATATCAGAATATACTACAAAGCCATAGTAATCAAAACAGCCTGATACTGGCACAAGAACACACATATAGATCAGTGGAACAGAACAGCAAACCCAGAAATCGACTCAAGCCATTATGTTCAACTAATATTTGACAAAGGAGGCAAGAGCATACAATGGAGTAAAGACAGTCTCTTCAATAAATGGTGTTGGGAAAAATGTACAGTTACATGCAAAAAAAAAAAAAAAAAGAAAGAAAAGAAACTAGACCAGCAACTTACACAATATACAAAAAATAAACTAAAAATGGATAAAAGATGTAAATATAAGTTGTAAAACCATAAAAATCCTAGAAGAAACCATGGGCAGCAAAATCTAAGACATCTCATATAGCAGAATGTTCACTGATACATTGTCTAGGGCAAGAGAAACAAAGGGAAAAATAAATAAATGGGATTACATCAAACTAAAAAGCTTCTGTACAGCAAAAGAAACCAGCCTCAAAATGAAAAGGAAACACATTGTATGGGAGAACATATTTGCCAAGGATACATCTGATAAGGGGTTAATTTCCAAAATATATAAAGTACTCATACAACTAAACAAAAGGAAGACAAACAATCCAATTAAAAAATGGGCAGAGGACCTGAATAGACACTTCTCCAAAGAGGACATACAAATGGCCAAGAGACATATGAAAAAGTGCTCAATGTCACTAATTACCAGAGAGATGAAAATTAAAAGGACAATGAGATACCACTTCACATCTGCCGGAATGGGTACTGTCAAGAAATCAACAAACGACCAGTGCTGGCGAGGATGTGGAGAAAAGGGTACTCTAGTGCACTACTGGTGGTAATGCAGACTGGTGCAGCCACTATGGAATACAGTGTAGAGTTTCCTCAAAAAATTAAAAGTGGAACTGCCATTTGACCCAGTGATCCCACTTCTAGGGATATATCCTAAGAAACCTGAAACAACAGTCAGAAAGAATATATGCACTCTTATATGCATAACAGCACTATTACAATAGCTAAGATCTGGAAACAGCCTAAGTACCCATCAGAAGATGAGTGGATAAAAAAGCTGTGGTACATTTACACAATGGAATACTTTGCAGCTATAAAAATGAAGGCTCTCTTACCCCTTGAGACAGCTTAGAGGTACCTGGAGAGTATTATGCTAAGTGAAATAAGTCAGTCAGAGTAAGACAAGTATCACATTATCTCTCTTATATGTGGAATCTAATGAAAAAAATAAACTGACAAACAGAATAGATCCAGAGATATGGAAGCAAGGAAGAGACTGACAAATGTCAGAGGGAAGAAGGTTGAGGTTGGGCAAGAAGAGATAAACCAAAGAATTTATGTGTATATATGCATAACCAATGAACACAGATAATATTGTGGTGAAGGCCTGGGTGGGGAGTGGAGCAGGGTGGAGGGGTCAGTGGGGGGAAAAAAGTGGGACATTGGTAATACTCTCAACAATAAAGATAAGTTTAAAAAATTAAATAAATAGAAAATTTAAAAAAAATATTTCTATTTCAGCTTTTTTGCTTAATGTATATTATGGCTTGTCTATTTTAAGTATTTAGTATGCTATTAAAACATGTCATGTTAAACAGTATAAGTAAAAAATTTACCCATTTTAAAGTACTTTTGCTTGAAAAGGAGACATAGCATAGACTCAAATACTGGAAAAAATGAAGAAGGAAGCATTAAAATTCTAGATGGCATTAATTCCATGTAGTCCATGAATAATCTCTTTCTTCAAACCCCCAAACATGTGAGAAGCAGAGAAATTAAATCTATTTTATGTTAATAATATAGTACATGAGAATAGCTAAAGGAATGAAATAAGGACATAGAGGGTGGATTCTGTCTTACTTTCATACCCCAGTTTCAGAAAAGGAATATAAATAAGCAAATTAAATTTAAAGTGCTTTAAAATAATTTCGTAACAAGATGTGTTAGGTGATACAATTATTTTACCCAAGGGCATCACACAAATAAAATCAGAAGCTCTCAAAAAGCAAGTGGAAAATCAGTCATTGGACCTTGTGTTGGAGCTTTTGAGCCATTGTACATCAAGATTAGATCATTACATTTTGCATGTGCTTCACAATACACTACTGAGTATATAATTACTGCAATTAATAAAGCTTTGTGGACTGACCTTACAGATCAAGAAATGGAAATGCAGCCCTGGCTGATGTGGCTTAGTTGGTTGAGCTTCGTCCCATGCACCAAGAGGTCACCAGTTCAATTCCTAGTCAGGTAACATGTCTGGGTTGCGGAATCAATCCTCAGTAGGGGGCGTGCAGGAGGCAGACGATTGATGTTTCTTTCTCATCAACGTTTCTCTCTTCCTTTCCCTTCCTTTCTCTCTAAAATTTATAAAAACATATTTTGAAAAAACAAAGAGAAATGGAAATGCAGAGGTAAGTCTATGAAAGACAAAATAGTATAGCAGTACTCAATCTTTTACTTTATTTGTTCCTCACATTTCTCATTACTCAGGGAAAGAATGGCCTACTAATTCTCATGAGCAATACCTAGCCCCCTAATGATATATCTCAACACACTTTCCATTTATGAAAATATTTGAAGACAAATGTGTGAGTTTTAATTATAGAAGTAGTCATCTATTTTACTTTGAGATAAAATAAAAAATGGCAGATCTCTATACAGACTGCTTATAAAATCTAGGAATATAGACAATATAGAGAATGTCATCAAAGACATCTTCAGTTTACAAATAATAATAAAATATTATTATTTCAAACTTTCAGGTAACTCTGAGGATTGATATGAAACACTCCTCAAGACAGATTTTTAAAAATTCATCTTTATTGTTGAAAGTATTACAGATGTCCCTCCTTTTTTCCCCCATTGACACCCTCTTCCCTGCTCCCCCCACCTTTCACCACACTGTTGTCTGTGTCCATTGGTTTTGCATATATGTGTATCAGTTCTTTGGTTTATCTCTTTCCTCCCCGACAAACCTCTCTTCCCTCTGAGGTTTGTCAGTCTGTTCCCTATCAAGACAGATTATTAATTTGAGGGAAAAGCAAATACCGAAACAACATGTACTTTATTATTACATTTATGTAATTTACACAAATTTGATTTATGTAAATCAAATGCATACTTAGATCCATAAAACTAACTCATAATAAGGTTATATGGTGGTGCATGTGACAGAGAGGATTGAAAAGGCAAGAGGGAATTTTATCTTGAATCTGTTGTTTGAAATGTTTTCAGTGAGAACATATTTGTAGAACACAACTTTAATATTGTAACTCTGATCAGTAACAAATCACTTGCAAAACACTTTAACACCTCCCTATGCTCCAGGCTCCTCATCAATAAAATAACAGTTCTGTCCTGCTTTATTATTCAATTATTTATCCAGTGATCAGAAGTGAGGAAGCACACATTAACCTAGTGGGTCCATGCTGTCTCTTAGAACTCTCCTACTTCATGATCATATGAAGTGATGCAATCTTTCCAATGGCAGTGGCAAGACTCCATAAGAATGTGTCTATACAGACTCTTCCCTGTAGAAAATCTTTTTGAACAGATTCTTAACTGGCTGAAAAAAGGACCCCATGTGAAGGTGTGTGTGTGTGTGTTTATACACTGTGCTGGAGCTTCACCACCTGGAACTTGGATTATTCTCTGTGAGAGTCACAATGAGGCAAATACAGACAGATTGTCGAGGAGGTGGCATTGCCTAGGAAGTAATTAATCAAAAAGACTGGAGCCAAGGTATAAACCCTAAGTGAAGGCGGTGGAAACCACTTACCCCAGGAGGGAGAGACCTCACAGAGCCCCGCCCCTGCCCCAGCAGAGGTTGGCTAGAAGGATATCCCCTGATTTTGGCCTCAGGAGTCTAAAAGTGGTGAGAGCCTTGAGTTGAGGAGATTGTGGCTTCACGTTAGCAGAGTGAAGCGTCCCAGTGAAGACACTGAGTTGGGATTGAGGGCACCCCCAACTGTAGAATGGAGGAAGCTCCAAGAATTCTGCTGCCATTGTTGGCAGGCAGTGGGTGGGGGGTGGGGTGGGCGGTGAAGATTCAGAATAACTCCTAGAGGCTCCCTCTGACTCCAGTCTGTTGGGAGTCTGACAGTGGTGATGAGGATCTTGGAGTACAATGGGGCACAACCTCATTTCTGTGGAGGAAGGAATCCCGGGCCCTGAAGGGACTCTGGGTGAAGACACTGAATGGGGTTAAATATGCCAGAATATAAGAAGCCCACAAAACCTTACTCTTGCTCTCAGGCTGGAAGAACCGGGTCACCATAGGGAGTTAGGAGCGAGGGTAGAAGCGGAAAAGACATCCCCTAACTTCCTCTTTCGAGTGTTGTGTCGTTGGTGAAGGCCTGTACTGAAATGTACGGCCTCAATCAGCAGAAGGAGGAGTCCTAGGACTGGTCAAGTGCCAAGGTGAGGACACTGAGTGAGGGAACCATAGTCTCAGAATAAAGGGGGCCCCACTAAGTAAATTTCTGTCCCTTTTGTCATCCTGGGAAGCTCCCTGATTCACTGTCAGACTGCGGAGCCCACTGACTTGGGGATCCGGAATCTGAGGGTGGTGAGGGTCATGGTCTG
Source organism: Tadarida brasiliensis (assembly GCA_030848825.1). NCBI lineage: Eukaryota > Metazoa > Chordata > Mammalia > Chiroptera > Molossidae > Tadarida > Tadarida brasiliensis. Next base: position 108,085,669 of record CM061280.1, on the reverse strand, counting down.
AGGGGCGTGGTCAGAAGTTAGCAGGGGGAGGAGGCTTGGCGCTGTTGAGTTTTAAGATAGGACACAGAATGGGGAATTAGATGATCACCACAGAACGGAAGAGATTCCACAGGTAAGAGCCCAGTCCCTGCTCTAGCCCTAGGAGCACCAGACTAACTGTCAGACTGAGTTGCCTCCTGACTTCCACCTTGGTTTTACAAGGAGATGAAGCCTGTTCTGAGGAGTGCTGCCTCAGGTGAGCAGAGGGAGGAGTCCCGTGCCCTGCCAGCAGTCAAGGTAAAATGCTGAGGACTGAGGGGATCCCTCCTCCAGTACCTTGAGGGGTCCCTCAGAGCTCTAATGTCAGTCCTGGGTGAGTGGGGCGGGGGACATGACTGGAAGTCACTTCTCCTGACTTTTGCCTCAAGAGTCTAAGAGAGGTAAAGGCTGTGGTTTGAGGGGTGGAGCCTCTAGTTAACAGAAGGAGGACTCCCAGCCTCTATTAGAGTCAAGGTAAGATGATGAGTGAATATTTAGGGAACATCCATTCCACACTGGAAGGAGCTCTACAGACCCCCACCTTTATTGTCACGCCTGGGAGGTACTGGGCAGAGGTAGCTGGAATTGGCATCCCTTGACTCTTCCTGGAGAATCTGGGGATGGTGAGTACCTTGAGGGAACAGGCCTCAGTTCAGCAGACAGAGGAATGACAGGCCCTGCCAACTCTCAGCATTAGACTCTGAGTGGAGACCGATGGGACTACCCACCTCACAACAAAAGGGACACCTAGATAAGGGCCTAGTAGTCCCTGCTGTCAGTTCTGCAAGGCCCTGGAATAGCTGTCAGATTGAGTTGTCACCTGACTTCTACCCTTGGGTTTGCAGGGAAGTGAGTCCTGTTCTGAGGATTGCTGCCTCAGGTGAGCAGAGAGGGGAGTCCCAAACGCTGCCAGGAGTCAATGTAAGATGCTGAATGAGGACTGAGGAGCTCTGAGATCTGTCAGTCTGACGCATCCCTTCTTTTTAACTCAAGTGTCTCAAGGAGATTAAGAGCTCTGAGGGAGGAGCCTGAGAGGGGACCCTTGAGGTCTCAGTGAGGATGGTAAACAAAGACAGAGGGGACCACCCACCCCCAAACAGAAGGAATCACACAAAGCCTGACTCCACCAGCCATGTTATCAGCTCTGGGAAAACTTGGGTTGAGGGGCAGGTTACATACACCCTGAAGAGCCTTCTCCCTTCCTCCTTCAGCTTCTTACAGGTCAGCACAGAAGATCTGTGAGGCTCTAGAGCACTGTCTTCAGGAGAAGATGGGTGAGGCAATGTTCATCAGAGCCACTGCAGTTGAGTTTACCAGATGAGGCCACTCACATCCCCCCTTTCTCCTAGGTTGTGGTCCCTTATCATCCACCCTCCTGTCACATTCCTGCCTGCTACCACAGATAAGAGTGAGCATGTCTCAGTGTTGGGAAATTACACAATGCACACAGGAACAACAGCACGCCCATAGTGAGACCCAGGGCCTGGAGGCTGCACAGGTCTTCAAGGCTCTGGAGGAAACCACTTCCTCCTCCTGCCATCCTCTAATGCCTGGTAACTTGGAGGAGGCTCTGGCTGCTGGGACACTCAGTATTCCACAGAGTCCTCAGAGTGCCTGTTCATCTTCCAATGTCATCAGAGTCATCTCATCCAGAAAATCAGATGAAAGCTCTGACAGCCAAGAAAAGGAGGGTAGTTCAGCTTCTTCAAAGTCCCTGTCAGAAACTGAGAACTTACCTGAAACCACTTTAGATGAGAAGGTGGCTTTGTTGGTGCAGTTCCTGCTGCACAAGTATCAAATGTATGAGTCCATCACAAAGGCAGATATGATTGATGTTGTTATCAAAGACCATAGGGATGACTTCCCCGAGATCCTCAGGAAATCCTCTAAGCACATGGAGCTGGTCTTTGGTGTTGATGTGGAGGAAATGGAACCCATCAGCCACAGCTATGCCCTTGTTAACAAACTAAACCTCACTTATGATTCAAGGCTGAGTAGGGATGGGGGCGTGCCCAAGACCGGCATCTTGATAATAGTCCTGGGTTTGATCTTTATGCCACTGAGGAGGATATCTGGGAAATGCTAAATATGATGGGCTTATATTCTGGGAGGAATCACTTCCTTTCTGGGGAGCCCAGGAAGTTCATCACCAAAGATTTGGCGCTGGAAAAATACCTGGATTACCGCCAGGTGCCCAACAGTGATCCTCCACACTATGAATTCCTGTGGGGTCCAAGAGCCCATGCTGAAGCCAGCAAAATGAAATTACTGGAGTTTTTTTTTTTAAAACAAGATCCATAAGTCTAACCCCATTTTCTTCCCATCCCAGTATGAGGAGACTTTGAGAGATGAAGCAGAGAGAGCCCACACTAGAGCTGCATCCAGGGCAGGCACCACTACCATGGCCAGGGAAAGTTCCAGTGCCAGATCCATTAGCTCCTCCTACCCCTAATGAAGTCTGAGGCAGACTCTTCACTTTGTCATTGTAGAGGGGCAGTGGAGTGCTGGGTGTAACTCTAGGGAACACAGTATATAACATCTTTGTGTCCTTCTTCTATATGGTTAACATGGAGGTTTATCTTCTTTTGGGGGGAGTTAGTTTTCAAATGTTCCTTTTAACATTTTCATTAGCTTCAGAATCTAAGTTTATGAATGATGTTGGTCATAATTTATTGCTACTTGTGAAATTTAAGAATACAAGTTTTGTTTGTAAATCAAATTGTGAAAATGACTGTCTTACTTTGTGTTCTGGAAAAGATAACATAACATTCGAATAGGCATTACCTTGAAACTGTCAAAGAACTCAGCAGTAAAATAGTTGGGTTCAAGAGAAAAGACAGTTCTTGTCTTCTCTTATTCCTTTTAATCTGCTGTTTTGTAAAATTAAATGACATATACATGCATTTGCTCAGCTTATTTAAAAATGCATGAAAAATAAATCTTAATAAATTAGACCCCACGTACACTGGCTCATTTATTCCCCGAACATTAATTCAGCATATGTTCTTTGGAAAGCAATGTGTTAGTACTGCGGATGCTAGGATAAACAAGACTCACTACCCACCCACCAATGGAATTGGAGCGACTAGGAGCAGGAACAATGTAAACACAATGGTGGGTATCCTTTAATACTAAAAGAAAAAGTCAAAAGAAGTCCAGAGGTAGGGAGACGGGTCCATGTGAGTGTAGTCAAGTGTAAAGGTCCTGAGACAAGGCAGGCTGAGGACTTGGGCAACTGCAAGTCCTTCAGTGGGAGGTAATTTTAAATTAAACTGTATGGTATACTAGATGAAGTTGTGGGGGTAGTGAGCAGGGGCCTGGAATGGAAAGTTGTTTTTAGCAGATGCTTTGGGATCATGGATAAACCAGATCCCACCTGGGAGAAGAATGGAAGATATCCTGAATTCTTGTCCAAGTGCAGTTGAATACAGTGCACAGATTTGGTGTTTTATGAACATCATCTTCAAGGAGTTTGTGAGAAATGAGGGTGATACTTTCCTGAGGTAAGATACCCAGAAACTGGCACGCTTTGCCCTGGGCTGGGAGATCCAGAGCTCTCACTATTCAAGGGACATTTTAAATAAGTTATGTTTAATATATTTGGCAAACTAAGCAAGGCCTAGACTTTTGGAGGGAGTGAATGAATGAAAATAAGGATGTATTGTTGGAAGGACGACTGGGAGGGAGGGAAGGAGTTGGTCCTTGACACAAATTCTAGGAGTTGTAAGTTGCATCCAGTTAGGAAATCTCTCCCCCCACCCCATAGCCTATATTAAATAATAGGGAAGCAGCCTGGGTCTCTGAGTCACCCGGTAGCAAAGATTTCCTGCCAAATCACATCAAATTTTACGTGCACAAGAAATAAACCTTTGTTGTGTTAAGCCAGCCAGATTTTAGGTTTTATGATTTACATCAGCTAACAGTTATTTTGTCTAACGAATAAACAGGTACTATTTATGTTGTTAAGCTTATTTTAAAATTTTAATGACAAAGCTAATAATAGTGCATATATTCTTTTTGCAAATATTTCTAACACACATAAATCTATCTATTTCTTCCCATCACAACGTTCCTCCAAAATTAAGCTTTCTCCTCAGAGGTAACTGCAGTAAAAATATGGTGTGTAGTATTTTTTAAACAATTTTAAGCGCCCTGGCTGGTTTGGCTCAACGGTTGGAGCATCGGCCCGTGGACCAGAGTTGCAGGCTCAATTCCAGTCAAGGGCACGTACCTCAGTTGCAGTTTGGTCCCTGGCCCTGTTGGAGTCATGCAGGAGGCAACCAATTGGTGTGTCTCTCTCACATCGATGTTTCTCTCTCTCTCCCCTCCCCTTCCTCTCTCCCACTCTATCTGAAAATCAATGGAAAAATATCCTTGGGTGAGGATTAAAAAGTAATAATAATAAAAATTTTAAGCTTTTTAATACATAGATGTGCTATAAAATACATTGTGATTTTTATAATATAATGGGTAGTAATGCACATATTGTTCTCCCATGTGCCTTGTCACTTAATAAAATGAATGCGGCATCATTTCATAACAACACATATAAATCTAACTCATTATTTTAACCACTCTCTAGGATTCTAAAATATGAATGTTCCATAATAACTTAACTATTCTCCTCCTGATGTATATAAAAGTAGCTCCCATTAGTTTCTATGGTTAATTGAACCAAAATCAACAACTTTGGACATCCATTTTTGGGAATAAAATGTGCCTAGGAAAGACAGAAATTGGGATAGAGAAGGCATGAAAACTGTAAATTTTTATAAATATTTTTTAAGTATCATCCTACCAATCTACCCATTCTTATTTTCACAGATTAATGTATGAAATACCCTACACACTTCACATTCTGTTTTTTTAAACCTTTAGCTCTTGGTCAAATTTATATATTTAAAAATGTCTCACAGTTATGTTAATTTGTATTTCCTGGTTTTCTAACTAGGTTGTGCAGAAAATTAACTTAATCTCTTGCCCATATAAAGCTGGATTTGTACACAGGATTCCTCTGAACATGCTTTAAAATTCTGATGTCAACAAGATATTTTCTTTTTACAATGAGAAGCAAAGAGTTGGTTAGAATGACCAAGTGCCAGAGATTGGGGCCAGATAATCTCTGCTAGTGAGGGACATGAGGAGTATGGCAGGAGGGAGCAATTTCCAGAGTCCATGAGAAAAACTACCAGCAAAACCAAGTCCAGAGAGCTTAAGGCAGGCTGGCAGGCAGGTATCTGAATCTAGAGTTCAGCATCATGTAGAAAACTTACCATTAGGATAGAAGGTGGTGGATCAGGGTCAGACATCCAGGAACACTTACAGTACATGAGTAGGTTTGGAAAATTACTGACTCACCTCTGCCAGCTGGATAGATGAAAGAACCCAAAGTATATAAGACATCTCACCTTACCTTAGAATCCTCTAGACATATTGTTGGGCAGAATATAGCTGGCTCCTCTGTATCACCTAGTGATGTTATTGATGGATTCTGGTAGAGCAATCTCTCTTGGTGACCCTGGAAGCCCAGTGTACCCTTTGCAATGTACCTGGGCTGGGAGCTATCTTTAAGTCTCCTGAAGATGGCTATTTCTTATCTTAGGTTACAACTATGTGAATGGGTGAAGTTAGTGAGTGATGACAGACAGTTGAGACAGGCCAGCTGTACCATAAGTAGTAGAAGGGGAAATGAGCAGGAGAATGCCTTAGGAGCTAATCAGCTCAGTGAGTGCAGGTAAAAGGTTAGGTGTGGATATGTCTTGAAAAACAATCCAGAGTGTGTCCCTAACTCAGACTGCCTTCTCACAGTTCCTGAATTTTTGGCACATCAGGTGGGTGTCCTAGGGCTGTTTGCTGGACTTTGTTGTCACCAGATACTTCCTAGGATAGGGGACTGAGCCAAGGAGCAGACATTTGTAAAGTGTATGATGAACTGATAGAGATGACACCTTTCTTTGTTAAACTGACTGGATGATGGAGATGTGTGCCATCCAATGAGGGAAGCATTATTACCATACTATTGCTCGCTTATCCACCTCCAAGATGAGGATGTTAGGATCTGGGAAGGAGACATTGATGATCATATTCTCAGTGGTATTTTCCGTGGGAATTCATGGAGGCAGAAGGCCCTATCAGGGTATATTCTGAATCAGTGAATGTTACCTCTGGTACTTTGATTGATTGATTGCATCAAATATTGACTTCAAGTTATTTTTAGTTTACAAGTTTGCAATGCTTTCAACCATCCAATAACCCCTGTTTACAGACTTGCTCAGACTCGTGAGTGACAGGCATACCGACTAACATGGTCATAAGATTTTCAAATTCAATCTTTGCAATTTTAGCATTGGTTGCTTTCATCTATTTTTATGTATATTTGAACCTCAAAATGCCCAAACATAAGTTTAAATGTTGTGATACATTTTATGAACAGTGGACATTTATTAAATGAGGAACAAGTCCTTTCAAAGGTTTGTATAAGGTATGCAATTCTTCATTCGATATAGAAAATGGTGGAGATTCAGATATACACCAGCATATACTAACAGTTGAGCCTGAGTGATGTATTATTTCCTCAACGAGTACCAATGACATTTAAAAATTAGTGCATTCTTTGTTTAAGAGATATTCAGAAGTTGTAATGGCCTTCTATACTGTATATCATTATCGATTTTTCACCTGAAGTTGGAAGCAAATTTTGAAGTGCCAAAACCAAATCTACCAAAATAATAAAAAATAGAGTAGCTCCATTTACTATTAGAGAGACTATCAAAGACCTAAATACTTCACCTTTTTGACATCATGGCCACAGGAGAAAAGGCTTTCTTAGAAGACTGTTGTGAGTAAAATCCCTTACAGATGTGGCTTCAGGAACAATAGCAAAATTTTGCAGACTTCCTTTTCTTTAGTTAGGTGTTAGTAATTGAAGTGGTTAAAGTTAACATAAAGCATGCATGATTCTGTGGTAGATGTTAGCTGTACTACCCATAATCTGCATAATGCAACTCAAATAGCATCTGATGTTCTTTTGTTGAAACTGAAGTAATAGTCACAAAATTATTCTTACTTCAGAACATATATTCTTTGAACTGAGTTATTAAAGGATTTTAGGGATTTTGTTAGCATTCAGAATTCTCCAATTCTCATTCAAAAACCTATTGGTTCCCTTTAACAAATGCAGTTGAAAGAAACTTCAGTTTATTTGAAGTTCTGATATCACATTTTAATTATGAAGAAAAGGTCCCAAAATTGTTGTTGACTTTTTAAAAAATAAGTCACTGAGCAAAGTCTACTTATTGCTTGTTCATACTTTTTAATATGTCTCTAGAAATAACATTATATGCTTTGAAAGAAGAGCAGTGTTGTTAAAGTGCTTCATTGATTAAAGGAACTTGTTGAATATGTTAGAGAAATAATTGGTGAAAAATGTTTCCCTTTATGTGTCAAGGCTGTTCTTAAAAAGAACAACATTACTTATGAACAGGAAAAGAAATTCTGACTTGGAGTGGGTAATTATTATGAAATTTGTCAAGACTTTCATTTGAAATGAATTTTATCACTTGAAGAATTTGATTCAGTAACATGGATGTTATTGAATATTCTTCCACCATGGAAGCAAGAAAAGGATAACAAATAATGACAATGTTCTTTTTTGTCTGTGAGTAATATTAAAAAAAAAAAAGTTAAGAGAGGCAACACAATCCTGAACAATGCAAAAGTGAGCTATGCCATGAAAGAGGGTATTATGTGATTCAACAAAGCAAATTTGAAGAGCAGTTCTCAGAATTGTTAACTATGTCAGTACATTTTCAGTATACCAGCTCCTAATGCTAGTGAAGAGCATATATTCTCATCAATGAATTTCCAAAGGACAAAATATTGAAACAAGTTGACAGTGATCACTGTTAAAGCTATGATACAATGTAAATGGAAGACAAACTGAAAGTGCAAGGAATTTCATAAGCACATTTTGTAAAACAAAAAACTGTTGAAGAGAGGTAAATCATCAAGGGAATATAATGAAAGAAAGAGATATATAATTTAGGAGTTTATAATTTAATTCAGATAAACAACAAATAATGGTTTAGTACAAGTATTTAATATATCCCATGAAATATTTTTGTTCTTTTAATTTCAATGTGTATATTCATAGAAAATGTTATGGGGATTGTATTTCCTCAAATTTCATATGTTGAAATCATAATCCCAAGTACTTCAGAATGTGACTACATTTGGAGACAAGATCTTAGAGAGACAATTAGGTTAAAATAAGATCTTTAGAGAGGGTCCTAATCCGATATAACTGGTGTCCTTATAAGAAGAAGAGAAATTAGGTCACCTATATACAGAGGGAAAACAATGTAAAAAACACAAGGAGAAATTGGTCATCTACAAGCCAAAGAGAGACCTAAGAAGAAACCAATCCTATCGACACATTGATCTTAGCTTCTAGAATTGTGAAAAAATAAGTTTATGTTTTTTAAGCCACGCAGTCTGTGCTACCTTGTTATGGTAGCCCTAGCAAACTAATACAGGTAGTTAAAATAATTAAAATGTAGGTGCCCTGTGTTTTTATCTGCTAAATCTGGCAGCCCTAGGTAAGGGATAACCAGAGGTAACGCTACCTCATGCCCTATCTACCCTTAGGAACTACAAGGATGTTGCTGCCTGTATGATGAGCAAAAGATGGCTTCTAGTGCTCTCAAATGATAGAGAACAAATGATTCTAATCTCACAAATACTTTTCCAGAGGACAAGAAAAAGGAATACTTTTCAACTCAGTTTCATGCTACCAGATGCCTGACACAGAAAGCTGAAGAGAAAAGAACAAGGAGGCCAACTTCTAGATCAATCTTACTCATGAACATAAATGCAAAAATTCTAGACATGATAAGAGTTTACTTAATCTATAATACATAAAAAGAATAATACACTGGGAGCAAGCTAGCATATCATTAATAAGTCAGTATAAGAGAGAAAATTCATAAAATCATTTTAATGAAAAAAAAAAAAAGAACATTTGATGAATTTGGACATACATTCAGGATAAAAAGAAAAAGAAAAAGAAAAAATCTTCTTAGCCTAGTAATGAAAGAAAGTTCTTTAACCTGCTAAAGAGTATCAGTCATTGGTGAAATTTTAAAAGATTTTCATGTGAGACAATGATGTCTACATGACTATTCAACATTGTATTGCAGATCTTCACCTCCACAATAAGACAGATAGTATAAACAAAATACAGTAAAATTGTACAGGATGAAACAAAATTGTGTTATTCACAAATGGTATGATTATGTGTCTGAAGAATCCAGCATAATAAAAAATGTATGAGAAATAATGTTTTCAAGATATTAATTCCTTAAAACAAAATTGATTGTATTTCTACATATCAGGAAAAAGCTGAAATATAAAATTAAGAAATATAATATGCAATAGGATTAAAAATGTCAAGTACTTGGAATATATCTAACACAATATGTATGTGACCTTTACAAATAAATTTTGTAACCTTAATGAAGGAAATTGTAAAATGCTTAAACAAATAGAAAGATGTGCTTTTTCATGAATTGGAAAGCACAATAACAATCTTATTATATGATCTCCATCTTGCATTTATTATATATTTTAATTCTCACAATACTATATGAGATAGACAAGGTGTTATTGCCTCAAGTTTAAAGATAAAGAAACTGTGGATCTATAAATTCAAGTAATTTGCCCAAGGTCATGTTGTAAGTAGAAAGGCAGAACTTGGATATATATTTCTTTGTCTCTAAAGTTCCTGGTTTTTCCACAATACCACTGGAGTAATCAATGTTAGTGCCCTGCCCAAATACCTTCAGATATCTCTTATCAGCTTTGTGCATCCCTTTCCAGATTTTTGCATGCTTTGCTGCAGAGGTGTCATACATTTAACCCTCAGAAGATCACCCTTGGGCGTTAAGAGTCTCCTTGTTCACACAGAGAATCAGAAACTCTAGTAATTTTATGTCCTTCTTATCCCCTCCAAGTCCCCAGACAATCCATGACCTTTCCAGCACAAAGAATTGGAGGTGCCTAGGAATTTTACATTCCCATATCCAGTCCCAGAATGGTCCATAGTCAACAACACATAAGGTCCTTTGCCTCAAGGCCAAAACCTTTTGAGGTGTACTTTATACTCCAGAGCTCCCTGTAGAATTAAGCTGAGTCTGAGACCTCATCTGAAACTATACCCTTACTTGGCTTCTTCCTCTTTTCTACCCTGCCTCCTTCACTCCCTTAATAGTTTCTCCTGTGAGCAAATCCTTAATAAAACATTTACATCTGAAACTTTGGTTCATCTGGGAGAACATCACCTGCTAAACCTACATTGTAAGATATATTAACTCCAAATTCACAATCTAGATAGTAACCTCCAAATCAAGTGAATATGCTTATTACATAAAATACACTGTGAATGTGGAATTGGAAGTAATAATGTTAAATTATTATTCAATTATAATGATGCTTACATAATGTTTTTAGTAATCTTTCCCATGTAATTTTATCTACTTGTCTTTAAGTTTTCTCCCTTGATAAATATTGGATCAGATAGTCTCAAGGCAGTGGGTCTCAAAAAGAGGCGATTTTGTCCCCCAGAAGACATTTGGTAAAATCTGGAGACATTTCCGGTTGTCACAACTGAAGTGGAGTACTGCTGGTGCTTCTAGTGTGTAGAAGCCAGGAATGCTGCTAAACAACCTATGATGTCTTGGACAGCCCCATACAACAAAAGATTATTTGTCTCAAAATATCAGTAGTGCTTAAATTGAGAAACCTTAATCTAAGTTCTCATCTGTGTCTAAAGTTCAGTGGACTATTCATTCTATCTTAGTCTATTGTATGTCAGTTCATCATTTGGATGCAATCAATGCATTTTAATTCTATGAGAAACCAGTCACTAAACAGTTAGTTACTGGTCTCTATAAAAATTGATGCTCAGTTAAGATAGACTACTTCTGCATGGATACACAGGCTTTGTAACCTAACAGTCAATGACCGGCTTGCTGTTGTAGAAAATACTTTTTTAAAAAATGTGTAACAGAGGGTACAGATTACCTTGTGAAAGCAAATTCAAAGGTAATTTCTTTTATGTGGAGCAACATGGGCAAATTAAATAAAGCATGTAACATGCCATTTTATGACATACAATAATTATAGATAGTTTAATTAAAAAACTGTATGAGCGGGATGCACTTTTGACTCTTTATTGTAATCTCAGTAACCAAGGGAAACTCACTTAATACTCTCAATTTACTGTTCTTGATAGAGCAGGTTTCCAATGACAGTTGCCATGTTATAGGTTTTTTTTTTAAATTAAATTTATTGGGGTGACATTTGTTGTTATAGTTTTATAGAACAGTGAATACATTAAAGGTAGCTTGTGATTAGAAGTTCATCTGCTATCTTTACCAAAACAGTTCTTATTTCAATTTTTTACTTAACATTTATCATGTTTATTGTGAATTTCACGTGTTTAGTGTGCCATTAAAACACCCTAAATTCACAGCAAAGGAAACAACCATCAAAACGGAAAGGGATCCCACTATATGGGAGATCATAATCGTCAATGATGCATCAGATAAGGGGTTAATTTCCAAAATATATAGAGTGCTCATACAAGTCAACAAAAGGAAGATAAAGAACCCAATTTAAAAATGGGCAGAGGACCTAAATAGACACCTCTCCAAACAGGACATTCAAATGGCCAAGAGACATATGACAAAATGCTCAATGTCACTAATCATCAGAGAGATACAAATTAAAAACAACTATGAAGTATCACCTCACCCCTGTCAGAATGGCCGCCATCAACAAATCATCAAACAACAAGTGTTGGCGAGGGTGTGAAGAAAAGGGGACTCTAATACACTGCTGGTGGGAATGCAGACTGGTGCAGCCACTGTGGAAAACATTATGGTGTTACCTCAAAAAGTTAAAAATTGAACTGCCATTTGACCCAGTGATCCCACTTCTAGGAATATACCCTAAGAAACCTGAAACACCAACCAGAAAGAATATATGTACCCCTATGTTCATAGCATAGGTGTTTCTAGACTTTATGGACACATATATTTACAATCGCTAAGATCTGGAAACAGCCCAAGTGTCCATCAGTAGATGAATGGATAAAAAAGCTGTGGTACATATATGCAGTGGAGTACTATGCAGCTGTAAGAAAGATCTCTTATCCTTTGAGACAACATGGAGGGACCTGGAGAGTATTATCCTAAGCGAAACAAGCCAAGCAGAGAAAGACAAATATCACATGATCTCACTTATTTGTGGAATATAATGAACATAACAGTCTGAGGAACAGGGTAGACTCAGAGACGTGGAAGTAGGGTACAGACTGACAACCCTGAGAAGAGGGGGTCGGGGGAGGAAAGAGATAAACCACAGAACTTATATGCATGTATGCATAATTGATGGACATGGACAACAATGCTGGGGATGGGGCCGGGGGGGGGGGATGGGGAGGAGGGTGTCAATGGGGGAAAAAGGAGAAACATCTGTAACAAAAACAAATTAATAAAAATAAAAAAAAGAAACACCCTAAATTAAATGGAGTAATGCTACACTCTCTGCTTCTGTCTTTTATCCACTTTCAAAGCTTACTTGCTCTATAATGAAGCATAATGTAGAGCCGAATATGGGAGCGAATGAAGAAAAAATATTAAAATCACATGATAAAAGTAATGCCACACATTGTATAAATAATTTATTTCTAAGAAACCCTCATCTTTTAAGACACAAGAAAACATATGGAAGGACAATATATTTTGGATTAATGACAAAGTACATGAAAGTGGACAAAGAAAATGAAATAAAGATGTAAAAGCTGGATTCCAAAGGTAGACGCTTGGTTCTGTAGACAGGCTTATTCTTTTTTGCAGGTTTACAAAAAGAATGTAATGTAAATAAAATACAATAAGCCTAGAGGGCTGTACAACAACTCCATGGTAAGATGGATTAGGTTAAGAAATGGCTTTACTCAAATTCAGCATAGCAATGGTATAACGAGTTCTCACGGGACAAATGGAAAATCCCTCACTGCTCCTGTGGTCACTATAGGAGCATTTAAGTCTTTGGAAATCAAGACTAGGATATATTCTGTGTGTCTTTCTCGATCTACTACTTGATATTTTTATCATCATGTTTCTTTATAGATCAACAGGATTTTGTACCTTGAAGATCAAGAATTAGAAATGAAGGGATAAGTTTAAACAAGACAGAAAGATATAATATAGCAATATTATGGTCTGAATGTTTGTGTTCCCCCTAAATTTATATGTTGAAATCCTAATGCCCAAAGTGATGGTATTAGGAGGTGGAACCTTTGGAAGATAGTTAGGCCCTGAGGATTGAGCCCTCTTGAATGGGATAATTGCCTTACAAAAGAGACCCCACAGAGGTCCCTGGCCCAATCTACCATATGAGGATCCAACCAAAAGTCTGCAACCCTGAAGAGGGCCCTCCCTTGGCCATTCTGGCACCTTGACCTTGGAATTCCCAGCCTCCAGAACTGTGAGAAATAAATTTCTGTTGTTTATAAGCCACCCAGTCTGTGGTATTTGGTTATAGCAGCCCAAATGCACTAAGACAAGCAGTATTCAAACTACGTATTTTTTTCTCATATTTCTCATGACCCATAGGAAAAATGGCCTACAAATTCTTTTCTTATTTTTTATTTTTTTCCTTTATTGATTTTAGAGAGAGAGGAAGTGAGAGGGAGAGATAGAACCATCGATGAGAGAGAACATCGATTGGCCGCCTCCTGCATGCCCCCCACTGGGGATCTGGCCCACAACCTGGGCATGTGCCCTGACCGGCAATCGAACTGGAGACCTTTTGGTGCATGGGTGAACGCTCAACCACTGAGCCACATCGGCTGGACTACAAATTCTCATGAGCAATACCTAGCACATTGATTATATAGCTCAATACCTTTACTACTCAAGTTAATATTTAAATGAAAATACTTGAGTATTTTAATGAAAGGGTTAGCCATCTTTTTTATATAAGAAAAAAAGTAGGGCCATTTATAGAGTGCACATGAAGTCTGGAGATGTAAAAAGGTAGGTAGATTATAATAAAGGATATCTTCACTCTGTAAAATAGTAAAATAATGCCATCTGTGTTTCTAGACTTTATGGACACATATATATCAATCTGCAAGATATATTACTAGTTGGGGGGGAAGCAAATTACAAAACAATATGCACTGCTATATTATTACATTTACATCACAGTCAAATGCACATTTATATCCACATAGAATGAACTCATAATAAAGTTACATGGTGGTAGGAATGAGAGAGGGGTTTGAAGAGAAGTCAAGAGATTAATTTTTTTTACTGTATGTTTGAAATTTTTACAGTGTGAAAATGGTAATAGAGCACCACTTCAATATTTTAACTCTAATCAGTAACAAATCACTTGCAAACACTTCACACCTTACCCTAATACTCCAGTCACTGTGAGTACAAGAAGAGTAGACTGGTTTCTTTGGAAGTGTTTGGGCTAATTGTCAAAAATCGAGGTGCTAATCCTCCTTCTGACCAGACCCTGAGCTAATCACCATTTCCCTAAACTTCAGGCTCCCCTTGCATAAAATGACAATTTTAAGGTCTTGTCCTGCTTTACTAGTTTAATGATTTGTTGATCTCTTGGTGCATGGGTCGATGCTCAACCACTGACCACACTGGCTGGGCAATAATCCATATTCTTGGAGATAGTCTTTTTTATATTCTCAAATTGTTATCACATTCCTCAAACTATATCACTTCATTGACTATCTAGGCCTTTCTTTTACAGATAGCTTTAACATATTACAAATTATAGTAAATTGCATTTAGAAATGTTACATATATCATATTGCTATGTAAAAAAAAATTACCCCCAAATCGAGTGACTCGAAGCAAGAAACATTTATTATCTCACAGTGCCTGTGGGTTAGGAATTTGAGAGTGGCTTAGCTGGGCAGTGCTTGCTGGTTCAGTTCTCTTATGAGGCCTTGAATCTTTCTGGCAATCCCTTGGAGACCTAAATAAATGGCTCAATGTAAATTGATTTCTTAGAAATCTATTTCCATATTGACAGGTATGCCACTGAATAATTGTAATCCAATCACAGGCATTTTAGTATGTGTGTTCCCTAAATACAGTGTCATATGAAGGCTTCCTAATAGCTCTGTGAATTTATTTTTTCAGATGAATAAACTGAAGCTTAGAGAATTTAAATGTCTTGCCCTTTATCATACAGCTATGGGAAAGTAAAATCAGAATATAAAAACAAATCTATCTAACACCCCAAACAGTGCTTTCTGTCCAAGGTCAGAGCTTCCACAGAAAATAGAATAAATTTTTTAAATAAAGGAGAAAGAAATAGGAATATTCATTAATTGGGCCCTTATTGGATATCATGAACGTTTACATATATCTCACTTAATCAAGTTCATTCTTTTGTTTAATCAAGTCTGTTTACAAATGTTAGCCCAGAAATCTCTCCCCATTGGTAAAAATTATATTTAAAAGATTTTCCAAATAAGCAGTAAACTCATGTCACCAGGACTGTCAAAATTCTCTCATGCAGGTGTGACCACTGAGGTACAAAGGGGAAGTCATTATATTTTGTCTCAGAGTCTTTTGCCTCGATTTTCTATGTTCTTTTTTTCCTGGATACATTTCTATCTCATTTCTTTTTCTTCTGTGGAACAGGAAAGATCAAATATGTGTTATTTATGCCTTCTGATAAAATGACTGCGGTCAAATATTTTATTTCTTCTCAATTTTAGCATTTCAAGGAATTTTGTTTCTGTGTCTATTGAGAAGGGAGCCGGAAGGAAAGGACTCAGAGAAAGATATAGCAAGTAGGACCTAAAACTTTAAATATTTAACGTGAACAAGAAGATTAAACTGCACTTAATTTCAGATATTACTTGCAACACTGAAAAGTATAGATATCAGAGAAAGAAGAAATACTAGAAATGTAGTTTATGTAAAACTATACTAAGTAGGGTTACTTGGATGACTCTCATACGCAGTTTTAAATATATGTCAAATGAAGCTGTGCACAATTTCTTTAATCACAATATTAAACATTAATCTGAAAGTGTAGTGGAAATAATTCAAGATTTGGAGTCTGAAATAAATGAGTTCAGGTTCCACTTTTACCACTACTAGTAATGGAACCTTGGACAACTTGTCTGTGACTCAGTTTGTTTATCAGTAAAATGGGAATAATAATAGTTCTTTCCCCCTACCCTGACTGTGATAAAGGTTAGAGCTAATGTAGATAATTTGCCTAATACACAGTAGAAGCTCAGGAAGGGGGCTTTAATCATTCTTAGTTTACATTCATTTATTTGCCTGTGGGGGGGGGGGGGAAATGTGCTATTTTAGGAGAGCTAGACAGAGAAAGGTTTCCGCACCCTTACTAGCTACTCAGTTCTTAGATCTCCAGTACTTGGACCTCCACATCTTCTTAGGCCAAACTTATTTACTCAATAAGTGCTGAAGCCAGAAGCAGCTTTGAGGAACATGTCTCCTTTCTTCAGTATCAAGAAATAACCTTCTTTGTTTCCAGGGGTCAAGTAGGCTTACCTCAATTATGTTTCTGGTTAGTAGACTACACGTTTTAAATTTTTATTTTCTCAAGTGTAAGCAAGGCTTCCCAAATGAGTTCCCAGTTTAGAATATTAAGGCACTTTAGCTAGCTTGATAAAATAGATATATGTGTATATGTTGTGCTTTCAATCTTTGCTGAATATAAAGTTGATAGACAAGAAAAATCCTTTTAAACTTTGCAAATATAAGCTTTTATTTGCTCAAAGCCAGAAAAATACTGCATAAGAATATGTAACTAATTCTTAATCAGTTTTTTAAAATTATTTTGTATAAACAGCTGCCAAAAATAAATGATATATTGATAGATCTTTATAGACTAATATTTATATTACTTGCATGTGCTTAATCATGAGCTGTGAGGAAATGGAAAAATAAACATCTCACTGCCCCGAAACCTTATAAAAGGCTGATTATTGCAAGTCAGTAGAGACCAGTTTATTTTAGCAGTAGGAAACTCTAAAATCTGACCTGTTTGAAGACACAAAATTTGAGAAAGTTTCAAAGAATTTGCCCTCTCCAAGCTGTCAGTAGGAATTCACCAACTTATGGGGACTCAGCTCAGCTCCACACAGTCTTATGTTTTACATTCTTTTTTTATTCAGTTTAGACAGACCTTTTTACAAGGAGTGTTTTTTGGCTTTTCCCCAAATCCCACCTCTAAGGACTTCCCCTGCAGTGTTGGGGCTTGAAAGGTACATTACAATCAGTCCACGTCTCTTTCTTCCTCCAAACCAAGTACTCTGAGTACATTTCAGCAGGGAGTTCACCCTGAAATATTCACACCTCCTAAGCCATCATTACCCAGGATTCAAACTAGCCTGAACAGTGTTACACTCCCAACAGTTCTGTACAATGCTGCTGTGAACATTCTCCTGAGATCCTCCTAAATTCTCTGTGGTGATCATGTAAACCTCTGTTTATTTCTGTGGTGATAGCGCAATTCAGGCTAATCATTCTGAATCGGAAATTTGGATCTTAGTCTAGCAGGAAGATCACTGGAATTACCTATAGCAAACCAATTATGAAGAATGAAATGAAGAACTAGAAATACAAATGAGGTCTAAGTAAAAAAGTACTAGAAATTGATAAGCTGGACTTCATTAAAATGTAATGCTTCTCCACAAAAGACAAGATCAAGATAATTAGAAGGGAAACCACAGAGTGGGAGAAAATATTTGCAAAAGATATGTCTGATTAAAGACTGTTATCCCAAATTACAAAGAACTCTTAGAATTCAACAAGAAAACTAACAACCCGATTAAAAACTGGGCCAGCCCTGGCTGGGTATCTCAGTTGGTTAGAGCATTGTCCTGATATGCCAAGGTTTTGGGTTCGATCCCTGGTAAGGACACTTACAAGAATCAACCAATGAACACATAAATAAGTGGGACAACAAATCTATGTTTCTCTCTCTTCTTTCCTCTCTCTCTCTAAAATCAATATATTTTCTTTAATGGGCCAAAGACCTTAACAGACACTTAACCGAAGAAGATATACAGGTGTCAGAGAAGCATATGAAAAGATGTTCTACATCATATGTCATCAGGGAAATGCAAATTAAAATGAGTGAGATACCATTACACACCTATTAGAATGGCCAAAATCCAGAACACTGACAGCAAGTGCTGGTGAGGATGTTCTGCACAATGTAACTTCCTCTCAATTTAGTTTTAGGTTGTAAACCTAAAACTGCTCTAAAAAAATAAAATCTTTTAAAAAGTAGCATAAAAGAATTGAGGTTCTTGCTAGACCTTAATGTTGGGTACTTTTGTTGGAATGGACATTTCTGAAGGTCTTATTGATAAGTGCACCATCCACATCCTTACATTGTGGCTGGCATATAAGAGGAACTGAAATGAATTGAAATTCTTCTTGATCCAAAACAAATTTCTTTTCTAGAAAGAAAAAACTGACCAAAGTTTATGGAAATCTAAGTGCAAATATAATTTCTATTTTGATGCCAGAGAAGGCCAGGTGTTCGGACTGAACCTCTTGCCAAAAACAACCAAAAGCTACCAGATGAAATATAAAAAGTAACCTTTTAAAAACATAGTTGAGCTTATAAGACAGGAAAGAATGATCAGGCAAAATTGAAGTGAATGCTGGAACCAGATAATTAATCTGAGCATGGAAGCCTATTTTGCCCTCAGGACATTTATTGAATTTGACTTTGAGTTTTCAAAATCTTGGTTTAGGATACAAAGGGTAAAGTGCAGTCCCGCTAGAAGCTGAAGACTTACAGGAATCTTTCCCTCATAAATCTGGGCTACCTGTCAGGGTAAGCAAAAACTAGAGTTAAAGCTGCCCACACTGTGCCCACGTTGTACCCACCCTCTGGAACTATAAGGAATGTTGCTGCCTAGGTGATGAACAAAAGGTGGTTTTTAGTGCTCTCATATTTCAAGGACAAATGATTCTAATCTCATACATACTTTTCCAGAGGATGACAAAAAAGAACACTTCTCAGCTCAGTTTCATGCTACCAGACCCCTGGTACAGAAAACTGAGGAGAAAAGTCACTATATAGGTCAATCTCACTCATGAACATAGATGCAAAAATCCTAGACATGATAATAATATATGAAATCTTTAATATATAAACATAATAGTACACTTGGAGCAAATTAATTTACCATTAGAAAGTCAGCTAATGAAATTATTGTAAGATGGAAATTTAATATAATCATTTTAATGAAAGAAAGCATTTGATAAAATTTAACATACATGCAAGATTTAAAAACATAGCATGCACTTAAAATTTTGTTAAAGGGTAGCTATCATATTATGTTATTTCCACAAAAAAATTTTTTAATCCTGTTAGCAACCTAGGAATAGAAAGGAAATTCTTTAATCTGCTAAGGAATGGCATTTTGAAAGATTTCCATTTGAGATAAGGATGCTCTTACACAGCTATTCAATATTATATTGCTGGTTCTCACTTCCACAGTAGAGCCTTAAGGTAAGAAATTTTAAAAAACCAAAACATGTAGAGATACATTTTTATGTGTTGAAAAACTCAATGTTGTCAATATATTAATGCTACCCAAATTGTTTTATAGAGTCAATGGAATCCCAGTCCAAATCTCAAAACTATTATTGTGAAATATGAAAAGTTGATTCTAAAATTTACATGGAGGAGAAAAGTGGTAAGGAGAGTCAAGACTATCCTAGAGAAAAACAAGGTACAGAAATTGCCCGACTGGGTATTGAGGCTTATTACAAACCTATGGTAATCAAGAATATGTGGCATTGAATTGCCCAACTGGTGTGGCTCAGTTGGTTGAGCATCCTCCCATGCACCAGGAAGTCCCAGTTTGATTCCTGGTCAGGGCACATGCCTGGGTTTTGGGCTCGATCCTCAGTGGTGGGCATGCAGGAGGCAGCCAATAGATGTTTCTCTTTCATCAATGTTTCTCTCTCTCTCTCTCCTTCTCCCTTCCTCTCTCTCTAAAATCAATAAAAACATACTTAAAAAAAAAAGAATATGTGGAATTGGTGCTTGGATAGCAAATAGACCAAAAATAATAGAATAGAATAGAATAGAATAGAATAGAATAGAATAGAATAGAATAGAATAGAAAACACAGAAACAGACCAATTCATATATGGGCACTTGCTATATGAAAAAAGGGGGCAAAGAATATTTGCTGATCAGCAGGGAAGAATGGATTCTTTGAGAATATTGCTAGCTTAATTTGGAATCCATAGATAAAAAATAAAAAAATTAGAAACAAATCAAGGATATCTTTTCTCACTACTTTGGTTTTATAAACTCCAGCTAGTTCAATAAGGCAAGAAAAAAGTATACAGTTTGGAAAGAAATAAAAACATTGCTATTAAGCAGATGACAATGATTGTCTATACATAAAACATGAATATCTTAAAAACAAAACAAAACAACTCCTGGAATCAAAAGCAAATTTAGCAAGGTCTCAGAAACAATGTCAATGTACTAGACAATTGCTTTCCTATATACCAGCCATAAACAATTTGAATTTTAAATTAAGAAATCTGTACTTTTTATAACAGCAGCAAAAAATAAAGTGCTTGGGTGTAAACCTAACAAAATATGTGCAGGATATGTATGTGAAAACTGCAAAACACTGATGAAAGAAACCAAAGTAGATATAAATAATTAGAGAGACAATCTGTGTTCATGGATTGGAAAACTTGATACAGTTTAAATGCCACTTCTTCCTAATGTGATCTAAAGATTTAGTGTAATTCCAATAAAACTCTCCTTAAGCTTCTTTTATAAAAATATATCTACAGACATATTCTGAAATTTATATGGGAAGTCACACTTACTAGAACACCAAAACAATTCTGAAAAGGAAGAACAAAGCTGGATCAATTTTATGATCTACTATAAAGCTACAGTAATCAAAGCAGTGTGTTATTGGTAAAGCATAAACACAAAGATCATTTCCAGGTACCAAAATATATATAAGTTTTTTATTTTATTTTTGCCTATCAGATTAACACAAATTAAGCAGCTTAAACCAACATCAATATATTAGCTCACTATCTGTAGGTCAGAATTCTAGGCATAGCATGGACGAATTCTCTGCACAGGGTCACACAAGGCTAAAATCAAAGTGTCAGTCAGGTGGTGTTCTTATCTGGAGCTCAAGGTTCTCTTCTAAGTTTATGAGGTTGTGGTGGAATTCAGTTTGTGCAATTTAGGGATGGGTCTCTGTTTCCTTGTTGGCTGTCAGTCGGTGGCCCTTCTTAGCTCCTAGAGGTTGCCTATATTCCTTCCTGTGTGTCCCTTCCATCTTCAGAACCAGCAATATAGACACTTATCCTCACTTTTCAAATCTCCTTTACCAAGAAAAGTCTCATCCTTTTTAAGGGTACAATTATTAGGTTAGACCCACTGTTATGAACTGAATTTGGTGTTCCTCCCAAATTCATATGTTGAAGCCCTAACCTCCAATGTGATAGTATTTGGAGATAGGGCTTTTAAGGAGGTGTTAATCCAGCTAAGTGTCCATGCTGCTGCCATATTTTTCTGTTAGATTCATAATCACATCCTTACACAGAGGTGCATTTTATTTTAATGCCTCTATCAAATTGATAATTGGAAGTGATATGTTACTCTAAAATTAGGAGATTTGTCCACAAACAGTTGCTCAAGGAGCTAAAAACACATTTTTCAGTTGATGTGTGAATGGGGAAATTAACTCAGCCAGCAACATGACGTATTTATTTTGAGCAATTTGAGAGGCAGCTGACCTCCATTTCACTTGTATTTACCCTGTTACACTGGGACCCCTAGCTGGGGACCAGCCACTACTACTCTTACCATAAGGCTCCCAGTCTATCTCTGTGTCAAACAGCAGACTGGAGGAGCCTGCAGAACTTCCAAGGTACATCTTCCGTGCATCTTCCGTGCTACACACCATGTGGAGCAAAAACAGGCCTTTTTGGGAGGGGAAAACGTGCTGCTCTATATATGAATGAGCTAGGTAGTGTCAATACACGTCTTTGGAAAGAAGGATGCCTAAACATAACAGCCAATTTGTCACTTGGAAGGTTTCCCAAGATATTTAAAGCACGATCTTCAGTTTAAAGAATGCCACCTCTTCCAAATTCCCTTGAACATCTGCCAGGTCAAGGAGTGCTAGCTCCTGCAGGAGCTGGTCAGAGAGCAGGAACGTGGTGGGAGAGTCAGGAAATGGCAACAGGACTCGAAGCATCCTGATGGAAGGGCTGGGCCATGTCATAGGATTACAGTGGCTCTTTCTTGCTTGGTCCAGAATTATATATTCTGTTTATTTCTGATCAAATAATGGCATCCTTGCAGAAATTCACTTCACCCATTCACTGTGATCACAGAGAGCAGAAGCCTCATAATATGGCCTTCATTCATCTCTGAGGTGGAGCACACCAACATTTTCACAGAGTAAATGAAGAGAATGTATTGAAACCAGAGATTCTCTTATAAATAAGTGTGCCATCTTCTGGAGCATTGCCTAAGTGTAGATTGAGTATAAATGGCCTTGGGCAGAGTATGTACATAATTCATTAGGCAGGAGATGAAATCCACCATTTTACTATTAGAAACATACCGAGATTCTTCTGTTTTTCTCTTTATAAGAAAGCTTCTTATGACAGATGAGAATCAATCATCTGATCAAATGTATTTTCTTCCTTTAAAACAGCACAGTGCTAATACTTTTTCCCTTCTTCTTTATAAATGTGACTTTTTATAACACACATTTTATTGCTGGTAGAGAGAAACCATGGACTCTGGCTTCAGAGTGAGCAGCACACTTTCCAGACATTTATTGGAAGTATAGCATATTATATACATATATTAGATCCTCTGACCTTAACTGCAACAACGCAATCACTTCTTCCCATATTTTTAAAAAGTATTTTGAAGTCTAACACTTCAAGGGTGGGATTTTAATTCAGTACAATGGAGGATGATAGTTTCAAAGTATCTGAACTCTGAAAATTGTATCTGAGCAGCATCAATCTTCTGAACACTTTCCCATTCTTTCCAACAACAAAAAAAAACACAGTAGTTTTCTTAAAATTTCCAGAGATGAACTAGCACACACACACACACACACACACACACACACACACACACACACACACAGACCCCTGTATATGCTATATTGCATTAACACATGCCCAGAAGGGAAGGTTCAGTTTCTTAATAATTAATAATTGCTTATTATTCTTTTAGCCTTGATTGGGAAGAAAAGAGAAGAACATAAGAGAGAGAGAGGGAGAGGGAGAGGGAGAGGGAGAGGGAGAGAGAGAGAGGAGAGAAAGAGAGAGAGAGAGATATTAGAAAAAGTTGATTGCAAGAAAGTCTGAATAAGGGGCAGCGTGAAAGAGTTTCGCTCCTTAGCCTGAAGACTCTACCACAGTGTTAGTATTGCTGGTAGACTCCTGCATGAGAGAATTCTGGGGAAATGGAACTGGAAAGGTCTTGAGTGGGCAGCACCGCCTCCATTGAGTCACCACCACACATAACCCAGGTGTGTATGATTCACAGGTGCCTCCTGGAATTATATTATGACAAAAATATAATGGTGTCTGTTTTTGGATTTTGTGATTTTTACCAATTTTTGTGCTTTCCTGCAGATCCCACAGTGTGGAAATTATTCAAATATTAAGTAATTTTAAAACAATCCTTCAGACTATTTTTATCATATCTCTACTCTTCTTTGGTCCAAGAAGAACTCACCTTTTAGCCCTGGCCGGTTTGGCTCAGTGGTTAGAGCGTCGGCCTGCTGTCCAGAGAGACCCAGGTTCGGTTCCCGCTAGGGGCACGTACCTCAGTTGCAGTTTGTCCCCAGCCCTGGTTGGGTCGTGCGGGAGGCAGCCACTCGATGTGTCCCTTTCATGTCGATATTCCTCTCTCTCTTCCTCTCTCTCCCTCCCACTCTATCTGAACAAAAAATGGAAAAATGTCCTCAGGTGAGGATAAAAAAAAAAAAAAAAGAACTCACCTTTTAGTGAGTTACTCTTCAGAATTGTTAGTACCTTTAAAAATAACACATTTACTTTCCATGATTATATAAACAATGTTATCAGGGAACTTAAGCTAGAAAAGTTAAAACAAATTTGAAGGATGTACCTATTGCATCATCATTCCCTTATCTGTAGTTAATCAATGTTAATATTTTTGTGCATTTTAATTTTTAATTATAGAATGAATGGTCATAATAATAATAATGGTTAAGTGCTTTCTTGGTGCCAGACCTGCTTTAAATATTAAATGTATTAACTAATTTACTCTTCACCCAAACCCTGGTGTATTATCTCCATTGTACAAGTGGGGAAGCAGAGGTGTTGAATGATTAGGTAACACAGGAAATGAAATACAGTGTATGCAATGGAGAAACTCCTCTGTCCTGTATATTGCCCTGACTAGCTTCATAAACAGACAGTGGGCTATTAAGGTGTTTTGTCTGACTCTTTTGTGAGGTGCTTCTGCCTCAGTGCTTCTTCAGATCTGCCCAACAAAAGACTGCTGGAGGGGGTCTATAGGCTGTCACTTCATGAAACATTCCAGAAGACCTCTGGGGTCCAGAATTGCCTTAGCATCCCTTCTTGTGCTTCATCATCTCTTCCCAAATGACTGAGGTAGGCGGGATGTGAAGAGGAGCGGGGCTGAACAGCTATCTGTGAAATATTAGAGTTAAGGTCCATTAGGACTTAACTGTAAAAAGGCAAACTAGCCTTACTAAAAAAACAAAAAACAAAACAAACAAAAAACTAGCATGCAAAATAGCAAAGAAGAAAAGCCAATCCTGTTTATAAAATTCACAAGTAGGGATCTCAAAGCTTGGTAAAACCTTGGCACATGAGATATAAGAATTAAAGAGGTAATATATTTGACAGACCTGGGTATGAGGCTAATATGTCACCAGCCTTTGCCAACATCTTAATGAACATCGGAAGGTAGATGTGACAGAGGCTACAGTTTGAGCAATCTCAGTGCATGCAGCTGAGTGAAGCTCTGGTAAGGTAGCACTTGCTATTAAACTGAGGATCACACAGTGAATAGAATGATGATTAGTCAATACTTATTGATTGGTAACCCAAATGGATACTAGAAATTTCATCACAACGCAAACTTCGTTCATTTTTGGTGACTTAAAAACATTTCACCCTAAGGGAAATTTTCATTCTTCCTATTTTCCACTTGCATTTCACATTTTGTCTTTTGGCATGCCATGCTTGGGAATCCCCAAATGTTTCTCTCTGGAAATAATTTGAGTGGCTCTGGACAGATGGGAAAATGGACCATCTGGTGTTATCACCACATATAATATAAGTCTAGATAACATAAGGGTGACTGGCCAACTGCCCAGATAACACCACCAATTATTTGGATTTACTGATTTTTTCCAAGAACTACTCTTTAACATAAGAATTTATTTTCAAGCAGAGCACCATTCTGATTTTCTCAGAAGAAGAAAAAAAAAATGAAAAGAATGAAAAAAAAAAAGACCTTAAAATGTGGTATTGCATTATTTTTCTTGTTCGTGTCTCTAAATAGCCTTCTAACTTCCTAGAATTATTAAAGTCAGCAACAGTGGGACCTCAAGAGGATCAAGACTTCTAGAAAGATCTGAACGTTATAACCTTGAATGTATATGGTATGTCTTTCTTCTTATTGGGTGTAATATTTTTTTTCCCAACTGAGGAGATTCTTTTTGCAAGGCTATGTCAGGATTGTATCAACAGAACTTCTGGTAGATGCTATACTGTACTTGAGAAAAATTTTTCCTCCACTTTTGAACCTGATGAGTCCTCAAGGGATATAAAAAATACATAGCTCTGAGTACAACAAAAAAGAAATCTAATAACTCCAGAAAGGATGTCAATAATGGGACTACTGTTGTCAAGTCACCTTTAGAGAAATGCTTGCAGAGTGACCTATAGGCACTTTGTGTTTTGAAGAAACAGGTATTGTGACTCTAATACATTGCCAAACCTGGCATTTAAGAAATGCTCTAAGCAGGATCCCAAATAAAAGACTCACCCAAGGATTTGTGGACAAAGGCCATAACTTTCTTGTCCATTAACTTTGTTGAATATCTAATAGAGAGCTTGACACAGAGTAGTAATTCAAAGAACAAATGACCAAACTATTTTCTTATCTGATCCTACCTCTCTCCTAGCTCTATTTCTTTACATCTCTTGTTTAACAAACTCATTTTTTTTTATTTTATCATCATTTCATTGTCTTACTATTTCTCCTGATATATGTTCCCAAATTTTCTGGGTTTGACATAAACTTTTCTCCATGTATGCTTCATATTTTCATTTATGTTTGACACATTTATAATACCCCTAGGTAACACTACTTTGGGCATGACATGGTCCCAAACATACTCCTTTCTCCATAGGTTCCCTGCAGTTTACTCCCCACTAGTAGGCCAAAATTAATGTGTTAGGAACCATTTAGATTCATGATTCCTAAAGAAGATTTCTTTCATTCTTGTGATATAATTGAGTGAAAAAGATAAATTAAGGTCTATTTTCTAAAAATTATCTTCAACTGAGACTGGAAAAATATGATTGAGGCCAACTTTGGGATTTAATGTCATTTATTGGAACTGACTCTTAGAGTAGACTGTGAAATCAGAAACCAGCAATTCTTGATGGCCAACTATCTATGACAGGGTATCTGCTATAGACTAAATGTTTGTATTCACCCCAAATTCATATGTAAAATCCTAAAGGCCAATGTGATGGTATTTGGAGGTTGCGCCTTTGGGAGGTGATTAGATCATGAGGGTAGAACCCTCATGAATGGGATTAGTGCCCTTATAACAGAGACTTCAGAGAGACCCTTTGTCCCTTCCCACATGTGAGGTTACAGTGAGAAGACAGCTGTCTATGAACCAAGATGCAAACCCCCACTAGACACCAAATCTACCAGTGCCTTGATCTTGGATTTCCTAGTCTCCAGAACTCTGAGAAATAAGTTTCTGTTGTTTATAAGCAACCCAATTAATGATACTTTTGTTATAGCAGGCCTAAAAAGAATAAGACAGCATCCTTAACATTTTTTTACTAATATTTCAGTTTAAAGTATGTATGTGTTGGGTGTGTGTGGTTTATATTGATATGATGAGTTGCAGTAATCACAAATCAGATTGATTACCTTTTAGTAATTTCCTTAATATTAACAGAGTTAAATTTACTTTTTAAAAAATGATTGTATCTGGCTATGTGTTGCAAATAATATATAAAGCGGGGTTTGTAGCCACAGATGTTTGATACAGAACTACCTGTTCCCTAAGTCATTTTGAGAAAGGGCAATCTCAGGCAAGTCTATCTTTCCCTTAAGATTGAATTGCACACACCCCCAACACAGCCCACCAACCCCTACCCCTGACAGCTGTTAGCCTGCTCTCATTTTGTTCATTAGATTCCACATATGAGTGAAATTATATGCTACTTTTGTTTCTCTGACTGGCTTATTTCATTTAGCATAATGTTCTCCAGGTCCATCCATGCTGTCGCAGAGGGTAAGATTTCCTTTTCACAGCCCTGGCGGGATTGAGCGAAAAAGAAAGAAAACACTCACTGACACAAACAACAGTATGGTGATTGTGGTGGTGGGGGGCGGGGGCTGTAGGAGAGTATAGGGGGGATAAATGGTGATGGAAGGAGACTTGACTTGGGGTGGTAAATGCACAATACAGCGTATAGATGATGTGTTGTGGAATTGTGTACCTGAAACCTGTATAATTTTGTTACTAAGTGTCACCCCAATAAAGTCAATAAAAAGGAAAAGATTGAATTGCAAATTCAGGCTCCTTGATCACATATATATGAATAACCTGGTATCTGCTTCACTCTTTTCTAATTTTTTAATTATCTACTAATCCCAAAATATCAGTCTTACATCCATTTTATTTCCCATACAGAAGGTTTTAGTGTATACTGCACGTAATATATCTAAGAAAATGACAACTGCTTCTTCTAAGTGAATGGGCTTTCCCCATAATTTTTCCTTTTTGGAAAGATTATTTATGTCTTTAGCTTTGAACAGTTTGAATCCATGCAGTATTTTCTCCACTTTTCACATTCTATGCACATATAAGTTTCCAAACAATTTCTTTTGCAATTTAATCAAATGAAGGTGGGTCGTGAATGTCTTCAATTTGTCAAAATGCTCAGCAGCCGACTTCACTTATTGGATGTAGTAATTTCAGGACTGTGAATGTAACTAAAGTCATGTATTCAGTATATTCAGTAAGTGTTTCTTGAATGCCTATTCTACACAGGACCCTATGCTAAGTGATAATCCTATTATTGTATCTGGGTGTGTGATGACAGATTAATTATTGGCTTTTTATTTCCTACAAAAGAGTACCAAGAGAGATTTGTCATCATTATTAGCTACAAAAGCATAGGTAGTTGTGGAACCTATTATTCCTGTTAAAATTGCAAGTGAGTCTTTGTTCTTTTGCACTTAGATTTGTTGGGTAGATAATATTTCTTTTGAGCAGTAGGCAGCTGCACTTCATTATCCTCTGTCATTTTCTTCCTGAACCCTACACCTTTAAATAAACATCAGTGGTAAGAAATAGTGGGTATGTGGAGAATGCAGTGTGGTGGGGTGAACTGAGGTTCCTCTGCCTCTCTTAGACACATTGAATTTAGAGACCAGAGTGAAGCAATCTGGGCATGGTGCCTTCATTAATAGTTAATACAAGAAAGCTTATAACATCACCAGGTCAGGGAAAGAAGAAAAACTCTCTTAATATGCGAAGATACTATTCAATTAGAAATCAAGTCAAAGTCAAAGTAAATAAGGAAGAGGAATTTCTTTTGTGGCCCAGTTGGTAATATGAAAGAAAATTGTCTCCCACAAGTTGAGATATGAATAATTTCAGACATTTTAAGGAAAAAGAAACAGGGTGAAAACCTTTCACTGTTCCAAACTTCATTATTGCGACCAAAAGAAATCCCTCAACACTACCTTTCTGGACAGAACCAACAGTAACTGGGCAGATAAAATGTCATTTACATTTATTAAAACCAAAGTGCCACATTTGCAAGTCTTAATGGGCTACGTTGATTTCCTTAGGCAGAGGTGATAGCTTGGAAAACCTGGGAAAGTGAAAGCACAGAAAGCCAGTTATTGAATGAGAGAGGACTGGAGAAAGGAGTTGTAATGAGCAAGGTAGGAGCATCCAGAAGTCTCCTACCTTAGGCCTACCTTGAGCATCCATATGCTCAAAGAGGCCTAAGGAGTATTCCTGGAGGAGCCTCTCCCTCCACTGCCATCCTTCACCCATGGCTCATGACGATGCAGGCAGAATGCCACGTCTCTGCAGTACAAGGCGTGTTGCTAGACTGCTGCATTCCTTCCCCTACTGCACCCCACTCCGATTTACGTGGTTTTGGATTCAGTTGTGAACCTCATACGGCTTCATTTGGGTCAGCATATATTTTGATTCTGGGAAAAGCAGGCCAGACAGCATTGGAAGTAGGTGGAAGGGTCCCTCCATGCTTCTAGGTCATCATTCTCTGTGGTCTGCTGAGTCACCAGATTGTGAATTCCAAGAAGTAGACTAAGCCCTTCATGCTACCCTAAACAATTTATTTTAATTAAACAGCCTATTCATTGTCCAACCTGACAATCAAGTTCAGTTTTATATCAATAGTCTAAAGAGATGTCCATCTGTTGCCAATAGTTTTCTGAAAAATTCTATGCTCATTTTATGTTTATAGAAAATTATTAGCAAGTTAAGTATGAAGAAATTAAAACACTCTAAGTGCCTAGCTCCTCCCCAAATGTGCACCCCCCCACACACACACACACACACACATCACTACTAGAGGCTGAGTAAGCATATCAAGCATGTCAAGGTGAGTGTGAGTGAGCCAGGGCATAAACAAATACAGCCGTAGTTAATGACCAACTCAATGGAAGAATGCCTTCCCTAAACTTGAACGACAGCACATATTCTTCACATCAGTAGTGTTCAACCTTGAGTGCCCACTAGTTATAAATCCGACGCTAAGGCCACAGCCCACACCATTATATCAGAATCCCTGGGGGTCGGGTCCAGTCAGCCATCGTTTTATAAACTCCCCTGGTGACTCCACTGTGCAGCCAAGTCTGAGAACCAGTGCTTTGAGCTATGCTTTGCAACCTTGTCGAGGATCATCCCTTCATAGTCTTCTACCACAGCAGTTTGTGCTTCCGTAATGGACACAGTCTGACATCATGCAGACTTCCAAAGATGCACACTCACTTTGATAAGACATCAATTTGTGGCAGAAATCATACTTTCCTAAGCCAGATGTTTTAATACAGGCTGTGGTTCTAAGAGCAAATGTTCTTTATCCACAAACTGCTCTCACAGGGTGGGGGCTCTGAAATGATGCATACTTCCCACGGTGCGCATTAACATATACAGTAGAAGTCCACAGAGACAGCCTTCATTAGCAGGATGCCAGCAGAGTCAGGGGAAAAATCAATGTGGCCCACTTACTGCCAGCATTGGGAAGCATTTGATATTTAGTATTCGCTAGAGTGCAATGCTCAAATGCCATTTGCTATTGATTTGTATTCCGTGGAAAGGCAGCAGGGAGGCACAGCTGTCCTTTAAGAGCTCTCACGAACTCATCAATGTGGTTTCACGTCATGTGGTATTTAGCATTGTAACTGGCCTTAGTATTATACTCCCAAATTCTGATGGGATGACATATGCCACTTATTACTGAAATATTAAAAGTTTAGTTCTACTTTTCAAGAATCTGAGTAATTCTCCTGTAAAACCTTTATTTCCCAAATCCATATACTTCTGAAATCTCAATAACTGAGGCACTGAATTGTCGCAGGTGCTCACATTGCCAGAGTAATTTCCCACTGCTCTTTGCTCTTCTTCTTCTCTTCTTTTTTTCTTTATTCTTAACTTATGTCTTTAAGTTTGTGTCAGGAAGTAAAGAAAAGAAGAGAGAAGATAAAATAGTGTAGTTCTTATGACAACTCTCTTGAACAGTTACCATACAAAGCTTGGTTTAATACAAAGAAAACTGATAGGTTATAATTTAAACAGTGCCCCAAGTCTCTAAAATTTGTATTTAAAAAAATTCTTACACTAGTTACTTTTAAGGAGTACAGGCTTTATTTTAAGCCTATTTCTCATGATATGACTCAGAGTCTTAATGGATTGCTGTATCAATTCAGTTTGGGGAACCATCTTTTAATACAAATGTATACAACTGAATCTATTCTCAAAATAAAAATAATGACCAAGTTACATTTGTGGAAACATTTACTCTTTGATTTGTAAACAGCTAAAGATGTTACAATTGGGTTAGAATTTCAAAGTGAAAATAATCGTAATCAGTGCAGGAGAATTTTAGATGAAAACATATAATGTATTTCCCAAATCAATGTTCCTTGGCCCATAGAAGAAGTTCTTAGAAACTATACAGGTGGATTGTTTCAATTACTTATTCAGAGTTACTCACTGAATGCCTGATATTTTCAAAAACTGACCTGATGTGAGGATACAATATATGTCCTGGACATTTCCAGTATAGACAGGATGAGACACATTTAAACAAATACACTCAATTGGGACAACAATGGCTATGTGTGTGAGGATGCTATGGGACCACAGCAAAGGCCATGCTAATATTTTGAGATACTCAAGAACATCTTTGGGAAAGTTACAGTTTAATTGATTTTTGAAATGCTAAGTAGTTCACAGGAAAGAAAGGGATGAAGGGATTACAGAGAGAGGGTAAAGCATATGCAACTACAAACAATGGAAGGAGTTTGACATCTTGAATCTCAGTATGAATGTCGGGGAGTTGCAGGTGACAAGGCCTAAGGGACAGCCAGGGCTTTGGAAATTAGGCTCAGGAGTCTGAACTTCATTCATTTGAGGCATCACTGCAGGTTAAGACCTGGTCAGTTTTTCTACTTTGTAAGATAAACCTGACACCAGTGGAGAGCTGGGGTGACTCAAGGGGGACAGACAGTTTATGAGGCCAAGGCAACAGTCTAAGTGAGGACCTGAACAACAGTCTAAGTGAGTCATTGGTGTACCTAGGATATGATAGACCTAACAAACTCAGTAGACTGAGCCTTGGAGCCAAGTTGGCAGGTTCTGAATCTGACTCTGCTGCTGACTTACCAGTTTCAAGTAATTCTCCCTCTCTGAGCATCACATCTGTCCTCTGTAAAATAAGGAACCTCTTTCAGCCCAGGGAATCTCCATGGGCTTATGAAGGTCACAAACACCGGGGTTTCTATGAGCAGGCTGCAGAAGAATGACCCATTATGATTTGGGGCATGTACCCACTCAGAGCAGTAGAAGTAAGGGGGTTAAAGCATGGCAGAGAGTTGTAGAGGATCACTTGTCACTCTTGAACTGCAGCCACCAGGGCTTCTGATATATGCAGGACTACCAAGGTTTGCCTCTCCTCATCCTTGCCCCGCTCTATGGACTTCAAGGCCTAACATTGGGCCAATGCATCTTAGTTCGTTCCTTCTCCACAAAGCCCTTTCCTGGCTACTCCATCTTTATTCACCTTGTCCACTGTACTCCCAACAAACTTCAAAATGCTCACTTTGTAGGGAACATTTGTAATTTTTAAATTTCCCAGCACCCAATTCTCCTTTTTAGTTTGAAAGAATCCTCTCTAATGGGAATCTTTGTGAAAGACAAGGCCAAACAGGAAAATCTCCCTTTCTCTGCCCTTGGCAACCAACCCAGCCCAACTTGTGGTTAGGGAATCTGAATTCTGAGAGTGTCACAAAGGTGAAGGAAAGAAACAGATGTGTAGCTATGGAAACATCTGGAACAAGGGGCTGGCTTCAACAGCAGTGGAAAAACTTGTATCATTTTATTCTTATATAAGTATCCCTGTGTTTTCATTTTCTGAGCCTGGTTCTCCAGACATCCTGTCAGTTCTGTGAGCTGACAGATATCCTTGCCATACATTCATTTTCTGCTTAAGTAAGCCAAAATCAGTTTCATTTTGAAACACAAAACCCTGACAGATACATATTGGTTTTGAACTATACTCTTTTCAGACTCCGGGTTTTGAATAACTAGGTAATAAGATAAAGGCAGAGACTATATCTTATATTTAAGGTAAATTTCATCATAATGCTCAGAACAGCATAGAGTATGTAGGCGTTTATCAAGTAATATTTTTCAGTACATAGATTTATTAATTTTGGAAATTCATTTTTATGTTTTTATTGATTTTTTTTAGAGGAGGGGAAGGGAGAGAGAAATAGAAACATTTATGTGAGAGATGAACATTGATCGGCTGCCTCCTGCACACCCCCTACTGGGGATCGAGCCCACACTCCAGGCCTGTGCCCTGACCGGGAATCCAATCGGGACCTCTCGGTCCATGGGAAGATGCTCAATCCACTGAGCCACACCGGCTAGGCTAATTTTGGAAATTCTTGATATTTAGAGTGAGTTTTTATTTCTGTATATACAAGAGCAATAATTGCAGAATGCATTTCATTTCTTTTAAATATTGGTCATATTTGATCTGAAGAGTCATAAACTAAAAAAAATTATTTTATTTTTATACTTTGATGGACTAAATAATTAATGGTAGTTATGGCATGTCTGCCTCTAAAAACAAAGCCACATTTTAAAACTGAATGTTGATTACAAAGCCTTGTTTTCATCTAGAAATGGGTATTTAAAAGCTGCAAGTTAAATGTAACTGCTATACAGGATGGTTTCCAATTTTCCTGTGACCTCAAAATATAAAAGCATTGTCAGAGAGACAATGAGTCCTAAAAATAGTTTCAAATATCTGAATGCACTCAGGGTAGCCTTTAAATGCTAGCAGTGACTAAGTTTCTCATCCTGGTGTAAAATTTCCAGGTGGAAAATATCACTTTTTGTGAAAGGTTATTTCCTTATTTTTGCTACCTTTGTGTTATTCAAAATACCTCAGAATAACTCTATCCATGTCAGTAAATTACTATGCTAACATAATCCTTGTTCTAGTAGCCAAATGGATATTCTGTACTTGATAAATCTCCTTTGAAATAAATGAAATTGAGTACAAAAATACCTGTCTTGACCCAACTTGGGAAATTTCTGAAGTGTTTTCCCAGTGCCAGATTCCCTGTGGGAATGGTTGGGATCTCCACTGGGCCTGCACTAAAGCTGGACTTTTCTCTCTACCCACTCCTTCTTTCCCCAGGTGTTGATCCCCAGGGCACTCCTTACTAAACATCCTGCCTGCCAAAGTCCATGTCAGATTCTGCAACCTGAGGAACCCCATCCACAACTTTTGTCCGAAATCACTGAGAGAATAAACAGCATTTTAAATTCGAATTTTAACTTCGAATTTTAAATTCATATCTGTTGACTACAAAGTCCATTAGAAAAATCTTTCTGCAAAACTATGACCAATTGAAGATAATGCTTCAACCAAAATTATTCAAACTAACTCAAGGGTCTGAGGACTATCCAAAAGGCCTGTTTATATGAAACAATCAAATAAATGTTTGCAATTGATGCTTATCGATCAGCTGGGATGATGAAAAGACTGCCAGGCAGTCAGTTACAGGACTGACTAGGCTTTCTCAGATCTTAGAACAAGTGGCTTGAATCATCCATGGAATGGCATAATAATAGTTCTGCAGTTGACAGGCTCTTCTGAAACAATGAGTTCTCCTTTTAAACAAGCAGGCTTCCTTATCCATCAATGGCTACACTATTCAGTCTCACTCTCTTCTCTCCTACTTCACCTTTTTGGCACTCCTTGAACCCAAATGATGTTTTATATTTTATTCTTAGCATTTGACATCATCTATCATTACTTCGCTTATTCATTTTGTTAATTTTCTCTCTTCTCTCCCACTGAGCTGTCAGTTCCATTAATGAATGATGGAGATTTGTCTGTGTTATTTCTTGCAGGATCTCCAGCACCTAGAGCAATGCCTGATACATATTTGGTCACAACTAGCATTTGTTGAATAAGTGATTGAATGATTGGTCACATCTTCTTTGCAAAGAAGTCTACAGGCAGAATTATTTCCCTTTATAAATTCCAAAGCATTTAGTGTAGAACTTGATTATAAGATCTGTCTCATTATAACACAATCACATGTTTACTTAACTGTCTCCACATTAAATCACCTCTAATCTTTTCAATAGAACCCTAAATCGCCAATCAAGTAGTCAAATGCATCACTTTCACCATTTTCCTGGATTTATCTCTCCTTGAACATTCTATTCTCCTTTTCCAATGTGGACTAATAATGTATTCTCTTTGCTTTCTTACAGCTGTCTTTCTGGAACTTCCCTTCAGCCTCAGCCTCAGAATTCCACTAACTACCCACCTGTGGTGTATCTCTATTGCCTGCATTCCAAATATTGTGGGGAAGGAAGAAACTTTCCTCTACCCTTCAAGATTCTTTTGGCTAGTGTGATAATTAAATCTACATGAGACAGATTAATAAGGGAAAATAACCAAATTTAATTACATACATACATACGAGAACCCCACATACCTGAGAGGGTCAGACACCCCCCACACATGAGAGGTTCAAAGACAGAAAGGGAAAATGAAGTCTATATGACATTCTGAGCTAAGGATCACCTTGGTGTTTAAGATGGGAGAAAGGTCATTTGAAGTTCATAAGAAGAGCAGATGTTCAGAAATTAAAAGTTTGCCCTATCCTATAGATAGGTAATAAAAGTTTATCCCTTGTGATAACTTTTATTATGGGCAAGGTCCCTAATTTCAAATTTTTAAGGGAGAGTTAAAAGTTTCTCTGAAGACTGCAGGGTCTTGATTATCTTCAGCTCAAAATAATTCACATGCCAAAGTGGCACATCTTGGGGAGGCTTGTTCTAAACCCTTTCAATGTCTTCCTTTTGTATCTATTACTTTCTAACTTTTGGTAGAATACTTCTTCCAGTAACTTTCTGTATCCATTAGAGCATGACCATTCACATTCTAAAATGCCTTAGTTGTATTCTCATCTTTGATAATTTGGTTGGGTACAATATTTCAGCTTGGAAATAATGTGTCCTTTAAAATGTTACAGATATTTCTTCACTATCTTCTAGGTTTCAATGTTGCCAAAGAGGCATCGATCGACATTCTGATCTTTTTTTTAAAAAACATGTTTTCATTGATTTTTTAGAGAGAGAGGAAGGGAGAGAGAGATAGAAACATCGATGTGAGAGAGAAACATTGCTTGGCTGCCTCCTGCACGCCCCCTACTGGGGATTTAGCCCACAACCTGGGCATGTGCCCTGACTGAGAGTTGAACTGGGACCTCTCAGTCCATGGGGCAATGCTCAATCCACTGAGCCACACCAACCAGGCTCCTTGAATATTTTTAAATAAGTTCATTGTATTTCTCTTCCTATCCTTCCTTCCTTCCGTCTCCACCCTCCCATACCCCTCCACAAATGGAAAATGGAAATATTTATAGGTCTTTGCTTCTGAGCCAATTATGACCTATTTTATAGTTTTTTAGATTACATGCAGAAGGGATCTTCTGGGGAGGGATGGGTTCTTACCATTCTATTGCCAAGAGTTACTTAATTCTCCTATTTTCACTATGATATCTCACTCCTGTCTTCAGATATGCCTGGTGCCCTCCAATACATATCCTATCCAGCTTAACTTCTATAGAGAGTAAATCTCTAGCCCTGGAGAACAGAGGTGGAATAGTTTCTATGCTCTGTTGGCTAGGGTAAGGGATTTGACAATTTTGAATCCTGAAAAATGGTGAAGAATCCTCCCCACCATTTTGTGTTCTGGACAAGGGCTTACTGCAAAGAATCACCCTTCTCCATATGACTTAGCTAAGAATTATAAATCCTCCCCCTTGTTTACTTCTGACAAGACCAGACACACAAACCCTCCAAATTGCCATTCTTGGTCTTATAAATGATTAGCAGAAATGCTTGCCCCCTTCCCAAGTCAATCAGAACAAAATGGTTGTTAATCAAAAGTTGCTTAAGATTCTCTCCTTTCCCTTGGTCTCTGAACTTTGACCCACCCTCAGCCTGAGGGAGCATACAGCCCCTCCTTAACAGTCTCTCCTGAGAACTCAAAATAAAACCTTCCCTGATCTGTCTGATTCCATTTTTGATCCCATTTTTTTCACACCTCTTGCTCATACCCAATTTGTTTAGCTCTCTCTATAAAAGAAAAATTATTTTTGCCTAATTATTAAGATGCTTGTAATTCTTCTGGTCAGAATATTCTCCTTATTAGCAACCTCTTTGCAATAATCCTTTTGATTAAAGCATTTCCTTACTGAGTCTGCAATTGCTTTTTATTGGACAGATTTAAGGTCAAATTGTTCCCTTGTTTTTTATTGGACAGATTTAAGGTCAAATTGTCCATTTTACACACCAATTCCCTTATTTTAAATTCACCCTGTGAGCAAAGCTTTCAGGTGAGGCTTTGTCTCCTTCTGTCAAGGCTTGTCAGAGTTTTGTTGTTCCAATTTCATATTAGCTTCCTTTTTGCAGTTTTAATTGTCAGTTTTCTCTTGTATATTTAGTCAATTACTTCTATGTATGTCATATTTATAATAGCTTATTATTTTAATAATAGTTTTACTTTATTTGAGGAAATTCCTGCATTGTGAATCTTACATATCTCATAAACATAAAAACTAGAATGTCATATTCCAAACTTCCCTTTCAGCTAGGAACAGGCATGTGACCTTGACTCTATGGTCTAGGAACTCGATGGGTGAATTTGATTCAAAACTGAGAAGTGTGAGAAAATGGGACCAGTATGGAGCTTACATTTTTTTGTCTTTGTTGGCAGAAGAGGCATCTAGCTTTCAGAAGAAAGGATGATTTGCTGTCACAGAAATGGCATTAGTACTTGAAAGTAGTGGCTGTAAAATCAAGTTCCCAGTTGTTGCTGCTCTCATAGCTGCAACAGCATTTTCCCAATAAAGACAACTGTGTCTCTTGGTTTAGACTACTAGCCTCTAGACATTCTCTAAGCCACACTAGACTCTGTAAGCTACTGAACATTCTTTAATAACCACTTTCACTTAAGTTAGCCAGAGAGAATTTATTGTGCAGAGGTGATTCTTTCTGTTATATCCTCATGATCACACCTTGTTTTGACTATGTCTAAGAGAAACATTTTGTGAAGAATAACAGTGAATTATGATAAATCTGATTACTGTTGTAAGCATGCTTTCTTTGCTTGAGTAAATCAATATAGGGTTGGTGTGCAATTTGTAATCTAGCAACAATTTTTTTCTCCTCTTTGTTAAAAGGGAGAGGACAGAAGAATAGCATGCTTTCACTGGGTGTAGATTAGCAGCAGTACACCATCAATTCACTTCAGATCTAAGTCAACACTTTTATTCAGTCAATTAGTCCATAGGGGCCTTAATTGTCTCAAAATTATTATAGGACATCAAATTAATACATTATATTAATAATCAATTATGATAAGTCCTGATAAAAAGAATGTAGTAGGTATCATAGATGGAAAGACACATAACTTTGGTTTTCAAGGTAGGTGAGTAGGAGACTACAGTGCATTGCCTTATTGTCAAACATATTTACCATGTTTTCCTGTACTTTGTCTCCCTTTCCCAATGGAAAAATACACTCTCTGTACCACAGGTTTAATTAAACTTGGCTATGTTATTTGTTTTGGCCATATGATTTGTAAGTAGAAGTCAACTGGGTCACTTCTGAGGAGAAGAGTTCATGGCCAGAATGTACCTTGCTATACATATCTTTTTTATCTACCATGAGACCAGGAATATCTTAGGCAGGGTTCCTGGAACAAAGTTGCATCTGGCCCATAATAGATACATAAAATGAATGAAAAAGAAATCTTTGTTATAGTAAGCCACTGATATTTTTCTGTTGAAATTTATTATAGCAAAATTTAACTTAAGTTGACTAATAAAAACTATTTTATAACTTTGCTTTTATAATCAAGCAATTAATTTTCATATTTTAATAGTCTGTAGGTTTTTTAACTGAAAGATCCATAAACACTACAATATAGATAAAAAGAATCTTTTGTTAAATTTTTGGGTTAAGTTTTCTAGACAACCTTATTAGGAAAAATCCTAATGATTATTTGGTCCAGACAGCTTTCTTCAGCCTGGTTTAATGGACACATTTATGATTCTCATCTTCTTCATAGTAAATTTCTGGATCTTCTTCAGTACACAAAGTCTTACATAACCAGTACAATATAGACAGTTTCCAAAGCAAATATGAAATTACCTTACCCCAATAACTTTAAAATACAGAAAATAATTTTCCGAGAATTTAAGCATGAAGCCAGTGAATAAAAAATTATTTGAAGGGATAGAAAACAAAGAGAGAAGAATATCTCCATGTGGGTAAGACTTTAATCTAGCTGAATAAATCTGCATCTGAAAAATGGTGTCTATAAGAATGGAGTTTTTTCAGCTGAGAAAATATAGGGAAAGGAGGATGATTAAAAACAAACAAACAAACAAAAAAACACAAAACCCATTGGCAGTGCCCATCCAAGTATTCTGCAGGGAGATGATGGCTCTAATGCCAAGCATGTTCCTATTTTAAGCATGAAACTTGTTAGCGAACTAAACCTGACACTATTATGTACTTGTATTTTCTGACTTCATGCCAAGCAAGCAGCCTGCTGATTATAATTTTGCTTCCTGTGTACAGAGAGAGGATACCCTAGTCATTTTAATTGCAAGTGTTCTAGTGCATGTGAAAAGTATTTAGGATTGTGAAGTCAGAAATTGGCATCTGGTTTACACATCAGTTTCTATAAAAATGGTGTACTAGATAATCCCTAACTGATGCTCCAGACATACTCCATTCATTTCTTGTTGTTCCAGAAGACTGAATTTGTGGACTGTATTACCTGGAACCCTTGCTATTTGTCTTTTGCTTACATATTTGACCAACTTGTGGTACCAGCAGAAGATGAAAAAGCAAGAGGAGGGGTGAGAGTTCTGGAATAATGGAATAAGGATGACTTAAAAGTCATTAAAACCAAAAGAGCACTGGCCAAAATTGTCAAGATCCACTTGTTCAGAACCTTGAAAATTAAGCTAAGTCCTATAATAACCAGAGGAGCATCTGGTCAAGAGAACCAGTTGAATCTAGGAAAGAACAGAGAGTTTGGTAGTGATGAAACTTTCTTTATCCCCATCCCCCTCTCCTCACCTCTAAAGTGATTGACAACCAGCACCTTCAACAAACTTGATGGTTGTGAAAACCAGAAGCCTAGCAGGCACTTGAAGTAAAAAAGGTTTATGGCTTCTCAGAAAGCCCCCTCCCCAGAGAATTGCCACTATTTTATCTCTCTGGCAGATCCCTGGGAAAGATCTATTTCTATACAAGGCTTCTTGCATTTTGACTCACCTCAGAACTAACTCAGTGGAAAAAATCTTATCTAAGGGCATATGTCAAAAAAGAAAGAGAGAGAGAGAAAGAAAATCATCAGCAATTGTTTCACACTGCTGCTGCCTACTGGGCAATATTAGTTGGGGCAAACAAAAAAATGACCAAAGTCTTAAAAGGAAAATCTGGGGAATGAGATATCCATAATGGCCTTTGCAAAGCTGACATAACCGTGGGAATCTGGAGAAACACATGCAGGGCTGTGCACATGCCCAGGAGAGACTTGAGAAGGCCCTAACCTCTCACCTCAACAACTTTGTTGAGCCTGATTTAATGAGTACATTCATGGTTTTCATCTCTCTCTTTTTTTAAAATACGTTTTTTATTGATTTTCTTATACAGAGAGAGGAAGAGATAGAGAGATAGAAACATTGATGTGAGAGAGAAACATCAATCGGCTGCCTCCTGCACGCCCCCTACTGGGGATCAAGCCCGCAATCTGGGCATGTGCCCTGACCTGGAATGGAACTGGGACCTCACAGTCCATGGGACGAGGCTCAATCCACTGAGCCACAGCAGCCGGGTTTTCATCTCTTTAATAGCAGATATTTGGATCTCCTTGAGCAGCCAGGGTAAAGTTCCCAGGAAGATATTATTGGATATTTATACCATTCTATAACCACTACATTGTTTATGGAAAGACAGCTGCTTTTCCCACCACATTTCGTGAGAGTCATCCTCACCAGGACGAGGTATGGAAAGAGCAGTGTGGTGTATTGTGGAAAAAAGTGATCTGGACTGAGTCGGCCATTTAGGAGCAGCAGGGGCAATGTGTCAGGAGAAGGAGCTCGACACCTAGAGGAAAGGAAAAGTTCAAGGAAGACCTAAGACTTCTCTAAGTGCTCCTAAGATGAAACTGGTTTCCAACTACATCTAGCTTGGAATTCCTAATGTTAAAAGTTTAAGAGAAAACAATTGCTGTCTTGGAGAGAGGAAGAGAATGGGGACAAGGCTTTTACACTCCCTCTAAGAATAATGAGGAAAAGAGTTTCTTCTGACAGAATAGAGCCCAGCTATGGTTAATTTTATTTACTCTTGGGGACAGTCTTTTTTTTTTTTTTTAAACAGATTCACTTTCTCTATTTTTATGTCATGGGAGAGAGAAAACTAGAATTCTTAAGGTAGAAAAAAATGTAAGATAACAGCAGGGAAAATCCTAGCCAAGCTGAGGTTGTAGAAACGGAATCTGCTGATTTTATTTGGTGTTGACCAGTATGGCTTCTTGCTCTCAGGTTGAGAATCACTGTTAAGTAAGGTCTTGTAATTCTTACTAATGACCACGCACCTGTATCACTATTGGGTGCTGAGACAAAAGGAAACAATTGAGAATCCCTACTCCAATCACCTCTAATAGTAAAAAAAGATAAATAACCTGACTGTGGAGGAATTACAGAGGTACTGACAGCAGCTCACAGAAACATTTCAGAGATGTTTGAACACAAAATGAATCCAGAAACTGGGGGCAATAATAGTAACAGCAAACACTAAACATTTTTATTACCAGGAACTATTCTAAGTGTTGTGTCCTATATGTATTAGCTCTGTAAATTTCTACCACAATCCTACAAGATATATAAAATTCCATTTTATAAAAAAGCTATCAGAGACAATTAGAATTTAAATGTCTTTTTCAAATTACTTAGCATGGGAATGTGTATCCAGGATCCATACTTCCAACCTTAGACCATAATTACACAGAAGATTTTACATTTAGTAAAATTCAGTTATAAATCCCCCATTTCATCAATATCTGAGTAAAAGCTCTTGGTTAAATTAAGTGAAAATTAATACCAATTAAAATATTTTTAAAAGTTATAACTAAATATAAAAATATTCCCCATAAGACATATCTCTATTACTAAGTAATATTATTAAATTACATTCACATGATATAAATGAGATTTGGAAAAGTCATTGACAAATATGGACTATTGGTAACTTGTACTATCCAAACAAAACTGTCTGAGCATAGTATTCTTTATTTGGATAAATGATATCAGAGAGAACAACATTATCCTAAAATCCTCTAAATGTTGAAAGTTCAATTATAAGCAAATGAGTATCTCATACATAGATATTGTAGAGCCACACATAGTGTTACACAAATCTGATGAATATGACAAGGATTAATCAAAATAAAAAGAATATATACACCCCTATGTTCATAGCAGCACTATTTACGATAGCTAAGATCTGGAAACAGCCCAAGTGTCCATCAGTAGATGAGTGGATAAAAAGGCTGTGGTACATTTACACAATGGAATACTATGCAGCTGAAAAAAAAGAAGGATCTCGTACCCTTTGAGACAGCATGGAGGGACCTGGAGAGTATTATGCTAAGAGAAATAAGCCAGTCAGAGAACGACAAGTATCACATGATTTCACTTATATGTGGAATCTAATGAACAAAATAAACTGATGAGCAAAATAGAACCAGAGACATAGAAGCAGGGAACAGACTGACAAACCTCAGAGGGAAGGGGGGAGGGGCCGGCAAGAGATAAAACAAAGAACTTACATACATGTATGCAAAACCAATGGACACAGACAAGTGCAGTGAAGGCAGGAGGGGGGCAGGGAGGAGGGAGTCAATGGGGGAAAAAAGTGGGGACATCTGTAATACTTTCAGTAATAAAGATAAATTTAAAAATAATTTCTTGATGCAGAACTTATAAAGGAGAATAAATTGAAACACTCATCTCTAGTGTACCACAAAAAAGTCAAGCTATAACATTGTATTTCCTTCTTATCTCTATAGAGTATTTTTGTTTTACATAAATATGGTTATACAGTACATATACAGTTTTGTAT
Source organism: Tadarida brasiliensis (assembly GCA_030848825.1). Classification (NCBI taxonomy): domain Eukaryota; kingdom Metazoa; phylum Chordata; class Mammalia; order Chiroptera; family Molossidae; genus Tadarida; species Tadarida brasiliensis. The sequence continues at coordinate 108,042,276 of CM061280.1, read as the reverse complement.
CCTAGTCTTACTTTTAACTTAGTATTATAAACAGAAGTCTTTTTCATATTTTAAACATTCTTTAGAAATATCACTAAATGACTTTATAATACTTAATCAATGTATACCATTTTTATTTGCCAATACTTTTCATTTTTAAGTTTTTCTATTTTTTTACTATTACAAACCATATTTCAACTAACTTCATGCATGTATATTTTTCAATAATTACTTACATTTTATATGGAAATATTCCATTAAATTTCATTTAATATTTTAAGATACTTGGTATATGTTGTCAAATTGCTTTCTAAATGGATTGCATTACATTGCACTACCATTTTCATTCTTTTAAAACTACTAGATTAAGTAAAATATATACCATCCTCTAGCTATGCAAGTGACATTTACATTATACTCATAAATAGAATGTCTTAATTTTAATATTTGTTAATTTGACTTATGAAAGCTATTGTATTTCTCTTTTTCTCTGTTTCTCTTTCTTTTTCATTCACTGACTGGAAAAAACTGGATAATTCAATAATATTAACACATACTGAGAGTCAAATAAACTTGAATTGGTGTCTTTATTTTGCCATCAAAAAGCCATGTGACTTTAGGCAAATTATTTATCCCCTCTGAGCTTCAGATTTGTCATGTATAAAACAAGGATAATAATGTATATCTCATAAGATTGAGGTAAAAAATACACCAAGCTTCAGTGGGTTTGAGTAAGTTATAGTAATAGTTAGAGTAGCAGAAGAAGCACTAATTAGAAAAAACAACAACATCAACAAATACAATTGAATCATTTGGGTAAATATCTTTGGGTGGTTAGAATCTCATAACAGTGTTATTCAAAATATTTAACAACTGGTATGTCTTTAACTCTGACCAATGAATGAATGAATGAATGAATCATTAAAAAAGTTTTTAAAAAAGGAGCATAACAGGTATGCTAAGAAAGGAGAGAAAAATAATCATATAAAATGTTCAATTAAAATCACAAAAAGCAGGAAAAGAGTGTTAGATTAAAATAGGAACAAAGAACAGGGCAACAAATAGGAAACTGTAATGAATATGGTAGATATTAATCTATCTATATCAATAATCACTTTGAATGTCAATGGTCTCAATGCACTAATTAAAAAACAAAATGTCAGAATGGATCAAAAAACAAGACTCAACTATATGTTGTCTATAAGAAACCCACTTTAAATACTTTAAATATAAAGTCACATATAAATTAAAAATAAATGGATGGAGAAAAATATGTGTGCTAAAACTAAACAAAAGAAAGCAAAAGTAGCTATGTTAATTTCAGACAGTGTAAACTTCAAGGCAAGGAAAGTTATCAGTAATAAAGAAGAGTAATACATAATGATAAAAGGAGTCAATTCTCCAGGAAAACATAACCATTGTGTGTAAGTGCCTAATAACAGTGTGTCAACTATAGGAAACAAAGACAAATACAATTGCAAAGAGAAATAGATGAATCCACTTTCGTACTTGGAGACTTCAACACCTCTCTTAGAAATGTATAGATTCAGCGGGCAGAAAATCAGTAAGGACATAGCTGAACTCAAAAACACCATCAATTAACTGGATATAATGACATCTATAGATTACTTCATCCCAAAACAGCAGAATTCACATTCTTCTCAAACTCTTATTGGCTGTTCACCAATATAGACCACATTCTGGGCCATAAAACATACCTTAAAATTTTTTAAAGAATAGAAAAAATACAATGTCTGCTTTCAGAACACAATGAAATTAAACTAGAAATCAATAACAGAAAAATAATTGGAAAATTCCCAAATAGGTGGAGATTAAAAACATACTTGTCATGACACATGGGTAAAAGAAGAAATCTGAACAAGAAATTTAAAAATATTTTAAACTAAATGGAAATGAAAACACAACTTATCAAAATTTGTAGGATGCAGCAAAAATAGTGCTTAGAGGGAAATTTATAGCATTGAATGCATATATTGGAAAAGACAAAAAATTTAAATTCAATAATCTAAGTTTCTACGTTAGGTTTTTCACTACAGTACAGATGTGAGTGAGCTTTCCTTATGGGGCTATCACTCCTGGATTCAATACTTTTGATAGCCAGTCATATTTTGCTCAGTAATTTTTAAAAAATGAACTTTTGTAATGACATTTCATTTTAGAAAAGCTAGTTATTTTTAAAAGAAATCAAGATTCAGTTTTAAAGAATAAAAGTGACATTCTTCATGATGTCATTGTAGTTTCATGAATATTTTACAAAATTCAATCATGAACACAGCAATTTTCTCCAGAGAGATTGACATACTGAAAGTTATGATATAGAATTTAAAATTAATTCGTGTTTGAAGGTGATCTAAAAGTTTAAACTTCCAAAAACAAGTCAAGTAATTAAATATTCATCAAAATCAGATACAAGTTATGAATATAAAGTTTTCAAATGATTTTTGTCTCAATATTCAGAAAAACTAAATATAAAAGGAATAATTCTTGTCTTTGTTTCACTTCATAATCATTGCAATTATATCATGCATGTGCTATTCTATATAGAAAATACTGTTACTTATACTTTAGACAATCCAGTTGTCAGAAGATAAAAATTAAGATGCTTTGTGCTTTAGTAATTTCTTTTTTTTATTATATTAATACAATAATTCAATGAGATAAAGGTTTGAATTTTCAAAGTTGATGAATATGTTAGCCCTATTTGATTTGAAGCAGCATTTTTCATCCTGAAAATAGAGATATGCCTCTCTATTTGTTCAATACAGTTAGTGAATGTGTGGTCTTAGAACTTTGAATAATTCATGATTATAAGTCCAGGAACCCATTATTTCAATTAAACCAAATATTTTGCAATTTTGTCAAGAACTTGATATCTAGAAATGTAGTTCAACTCTGGGAACTTGCTCTTTTCCAATTAGATAGAGACTAGTGGGACCAAATTTTGAAGTGAATAAGGATATCCATCAGCATAGTTTAAAGAGATCTATTTGTTAATGCTAAAGGATCTTATTAAAAGAGAGCTTATTCATCTTTTTACAGACCTTTGTCACCCAAGATAGGTAAATGACAACAAGGGCCATTATCAAGAGCAAGAGCCCTGGCCAGTTTGGCTCAGCGGTTAGAGTGTCGGCCTGCGGACCAGAGAGTCCTGGGTTCGGTTCCCGCTAGGGGCACGTACCAAAAAAAAAAAAAAAAAGAACAAGAAATGCCAGTGTCGTAATATAAATCAAGATTAAAACATATCTTTGTTTGAACCAAAGTCAGTACAGCATCTGGGAATTTTACTAGATAGAATTCCATAGCCAGTGAGCATAAGGAAAATTCCTGAATTATCATCGTTAAGAAGGATTAAAGTGTTAAGATATCAGATACTCAAAAAAGTGGAATGAGGTATAAGGAAAAAGGAAACATCAGTTTAACTTCTACCATCAAACAAGCCAGATACACATTGGGAAGCCATACACAATAGGGTTTGCCTGGGCAGTCCCAGTTTTTAACCCCTGTCCAGTTTAGTGTCCCTCGGTATAGGAAATTATTGTGGTAATGCCGATGCCAGTGGTGGCACCCTGGCAACAAATTACCACAGATCTGGTTTTTCAGGAGTAGGATGGTTTCATCTTGAAGTGGATAAACATTGGTGCCTAGAGAGCTGGAAAAAAAACCCCAAATCTCCCAACTATATTATTTCTTTCTAATGGTCTCTTCTCATACCTAGTAAGGTAACACAGAGGTAAGAGTGAGATATTTCTGGTGCCATAAGCAAAAGTATCCCTTTAAAATGCTCTGTTAAGCAGAATTACTCAAAATTGATCATTGAGATTTGGAGGGAGAAAGTAAGAACATCTGAGAGATAATTGCCTTAAGAGTGAAATTTTTTCCTCAGTGTTAGAATTGTCAGGTATGAGGAAACTATCTGGAGATTAGTTCTCTGCCCACAGTTTTTATGGGCAACTAAGAGTAATAAAAAGATATTAAATCTGGAAATTGTGGCCTTCAGCAATCCCTTTAATATCTTTGGGTCTCAGTTTCCTCAGATGGAAAAACAAAACAGGGGAAAGAACACAATGATCTTTAAAAATCTATAGACAATAAAGGGGTTCTGTAATAAAATTGACAAATCTAGTGACAGAAAGTAACCTCACAGGGTGATCTGGTCATAGATTCCTAATTGGACAAGTCGTGGTGGATAGTCACACCCTAGGCAAATAACCTTTTTAGTAAAAAGCTTATCTTTGCTTTAAGTAAGCCCTGCCCATTATTCTTATGCATCTAAGTTAACACACCTTTGAATGCCAGAGGAATCCTCTTTTTCAGACTCCTCAGAGATGAAACCACCCTCAAGGGAATCACATAATCTTGTTAACTGTCCTGGAATCCGGTTCCTACCTTGGTTTCTCCCACCTTTATGTAATCTTCCTTATGTTCTCGCCTTTATCTCAAATGTATAAAAATAAAACCTGCAAAACCATCATTCTTGGGAGCATTTGAGATCTTGCTACCCAGTATCTGATGTTAGTTTAGCACAAACAAAAATTCTCTACAGGTTTGGACGTTTCTTATGTAAAAAAATCCATCAAGCATTAATATTCTGAGAGTCCTTTTTCTTACTTCTCTCTCCCTTTTCCTGTTTTGTGCTTAAACTCACTGTTTGTAGTCCCTCCACTCCATCCTGTGAAATCTCCCTGCCGTTTCCTGTCACCTCTGCCAAGGAGACATCCCTAGATACTGCTATTTAGAGATACAACATAGTTATCATCGATACCAGACATCAGGGAGAGGAAGGCTGAATAAGCATGAAAGTCATTGAACTGAAATGAATAAACACAAAATATCACCAAGGCAAAAATGTGTACCACTCTAAATTATTACTGTTTTTATTTTCTTTCCTTTACTGATTATTTTTTTCCTTATCCAGGAGCATTTCAGGAATTTTTTTCCCCAAACTATATAGGAATAGCCAGTCATAATGTCTTCTTTTTTCTTTTTCTAATATTTTTTCTTTATTGATTTTGGAGAGAGAGAGGAAGGGAGAGACAGAGAGAGATAGAAACATCAATGAGAGAGAACATTGATTGGCCGCCTCCTGCATGCCCCCCACTGGGGATTGGGACCACAACCTGGGCCTGTGCCCTGACCAGGAATCAAACCGGCGACCTCTTGGTGCGTGGGTCCATGCTCAACCACTGAGCCACACTGGCAGGGCCATAATGTCTTCTTGATTCTCCTCCTCACCTCCTAGCTTGGGAGACACTAATTAATTCTCAACAAACTAATTAGCTGGCTACACAGTGTGCCAGTCACCTCCAAACTCCATGCTGCCAATAGTGCCTGCTTGTGTGCTTGAACACGTGTATGGACATATACACCAACATATATACATACTTTTTGTTTCAGTTTTAAGAAGTCAAACCTTTTCTATTTGAGCTAAAAAAAAAAATCAAATGACTGATGATTTTGGCATTTAATGGGATTTAAAGATTTAAAATTACCTATACTACAGAGAACTAAATGTAGATAATTATAAATTTAGTAAGGATATTATTGTTATTCTTCCATTAGAAAAACAAAATAGAACTAAACAACAACAACAAAACTTCAGTGTACTCTGTTGTCATCAAAATGAGTCTAAAACTAGCTGGGGTCATTTCTAGGGACACCAGATCATTTATTTCATATAACGGCGGGTGCCCAGTGAAGATTATAGAAAAATTCAAAACAATGTAGCCTGTTGTTTAATGAAAAGAGATTTAAATGTGTGAAAGGCAGCAAAAATGGGCACAAAAATAGAAGATGGTGATGTGAATTGTTAGTTCCATGCCCTAAAACCCTGGCAGTGCATGATGATATTGCATAAGATATATTGATTGATATTTAGAAAAATGACAGTTACTAAAGGAGGCAAGAGTGAAATAAGTGGACATTTATTAGGACAAGTAATATACTGAACAACTCAATAGAACACATATTTGAGATCTCAGTGGTGCTAGATGTACAGTCCCCCAACTACTCTTATCTTATCTAGTAATACTCTGCCAAGCATGAGGATCTAAGAATCATTTGTCTTGTTGAAGGACTTCCAATGAAATGAAACTTACACATAAAATTAGGGAAACTTAAGAAAAACATCACTTAAACCCAGCATATTGACTGTACTTCGTGTCTATACAGAGTAATGTATATGTTCAAATTACTGTTTTGTGAAGCCTTGAAGTGAGTGTTTTACCATTTTAAAGTTGTTTGTGACAAAAGCTACAACTAACTTCCCCAGACCATGCTGTTATCAGAGGGAAGCATACCTTGTGTCACCTGGTTGCTGCTGGGAGTGGAGTTCTCATGTCATTTTTATTTTATTTTATTTTTTCCACCACTACTTATTCCCTCTATGCCCTCTTCCACCTCTTCTGAGGATGGACCTCTTACAATATCCCAAGAAAAGAAATTTTCTGAGATTCGCACGGGAAGATGTGATATAGTAGAAAGCTTTATTTCCAAGGAATTAAAGCCCTGGGTTTCCAAAGTCCCATTTCCCTTAGTCCAGTCATAGAAGAAGTGTAGCTGAGGTTTCAGTAGATCTAAAATCAGAGCCAGTGTCAAGAGTTTCCTTTCCATGTTGGAGCCAGATCCAATGTAGCATCAGGCTAGCTTAGTTTGTATTTTCTTGCTGCAGTTCATTAGTTCATGGTGTGTGGGGTCCACATGGCCGTGGGCTATATGGGTGAATTCAAAAGAACCAAGAGAGCACACTCTGAGCAACAAGAGTCCCAAGGGCATTAAGAGGAACCAAGAGAGTGAATTCCTTTGTTTAGGGGATTATGTATCCCCTGCTTGCAGTGGCCATGCCTATTCTGGCCAACCATCTCTGTTCCTAGGTGTAATTGACAGGCAGCACCTTCCCTAGTTGCCCACAACTTTACTGGGCATGCATCTATCTTCCCTTTGTTGGACCCTTTCCCCTGCCTCCCGGGGAGTACAAAGTTGTAGCTTCCTAGTGAAGCTGCCCAAATGACATGCTTATAATATCTGGCCTCTCCTTTGCTCCTTTCCTATTATTTATTAATAATAACTAGCTAATTACAGTGGTATCAGTGCCACCATCAATATAACTGCTATTTTTATGGAGAAAAAAAGAAAATAAAAATACTAGTAAAAATACTGGAAAATATCTGTTCATTTATTCATTGAGCAAACATTTATTAAGTGTTTCCATGTTCTATGAAATTTCCTAGGAATCAAACAGAAAAGAAAGTACACAGTGTCCCTCTTCTGAAGGAACTTACAATGTTTAAGTTAAGAGGACACAGTTCTATCAATAAAGAATCCAAATGGAAAAAAGGAGAAACATCTGTAACAAAAATAATTTTTTAAAAAAAGAATCCAAATGAAATATGCTAAGTGTAAGCAATATCCACAGGTTCTGTAAGAGTATGGCAGAGGACGAGAGAAGGCCTGGTTGACTGTCATCAGCATTTTTCCATCACCACAATTGTAATTTGCAAAAATAAAACAAAACAAAATCAACATTTGTGAATAATTTCCTTTAGTTATAGTTTAGCATTTATTCAAGTTTATTTATTTAATTTTTTTTTCTTTATTGATTTTAGAGAGAGAGGAAGGGAGAGGGAGAGAGAGATAGAAACATCAATGAGAGAGAACATCGATTGGCCACCTCCTGCATGCTCCCCACTGGAGATCTGACCCACAACCTGGGCATGTGCCCTGACGGGGAATCAAACTGGCGACTTCTTGCTGCATGGGTTGACGCTCAACCACTGAGCCACACCGGCTGCTCTCAGGTTTATTTTTATCTTTACTTGGACTTGCTTGCCTTCTGGTGTTTTCTTGGAGGAGGTGGAAAGGATTGCACAGAACCTTTGCGCATGCTTTTTTATCTCTGTCACTGCCAGAACAAACTACTCTAATAGCTAAGAGGAAGAAGAAAAACCATAGTATTCCAAAGTCGAAGTTTAACTTACTTTTCTTTTCCTTTTAATTTTGTCTATGTTGCATTTTTATAGAGAAAGGCAAGTATTACCAAAAAAATACATACTGTACTCATATTTTCTTTAATCCTCTGAAAAATGTTTGTGTGTGTATATGTTATTAAACTTCAATTCATTTTCACCTGCTAATCTGTCTCATGTCTATTTGATTATTAGACTGACAACGAAACAATGTCCAGCCTAAAAAAAAGTCTTATAAGAGTTTATTTTAGCCTAATTGATGACAATTGTCAGGAAGCAAACTATCAATGGATTCAGAAAATGATCTGGAAAATGGCAGTTTTGAAGTTTATTTTAAACATTAGAATCAAAGGAGGAGACATAAGGAGGGTTACATGAAATCCATTGGTGGTAGATTAAGAGAGTAGGAGAAAGTAAAGCAGGTACATAGATCTCTGGGATTGTATAAAAAGCAAAACAGAGACTCATACTTCTTTTACATGGGTGGGTACAGAATAGTTAACATTTATAATACATAGAGATAGTATGTGGGGAACAACATAAAGATGTGGTCTAGTGCTCTGTTACCTGCAGTTGTGCCTTTGAGGGGGTCTAGAAAAGAAATTACTCCAACATTTCAAAGGTATGTTATCTTAGATGCAAAAACACAATAGACCATTTCAAAGGTATTGATCTTTGTCAAGGAAGCTACAGACCTAGGACGTGACTATCCACCATTACTCACTTTTAGTTAGGAATTTTTATGTTTAGACCATTCTGTGTCGTTACTTCTGGTCCTCCATGTGGGCCTCCCCTGAGCTTCTCAGGTTTAGTATGTGCCGCTTTTTCATCCACAAAACCAGCCAGAAGAACTTAGAATAGTAGAAGGAAAATTATTTTTCTATCCCCCACAATCTCCTGTATACATGGGAGAGAGGAAGGAAAACTGAGTAACTGGTCTAAATGACTGAAGCCATCACCTTAAATATCTCCTTAAATACCACCTTAAATACCTCCTGCTAAAGTCAAAAGATGTTGGGAGTTGAGAGTCAGTTGTGGGAGGTTACCAAGAAAAGCACAATAAACAAGGGCAAGGATGTTAGTCAGATTTTAGTCTTTGCCTTCTCCGTTTATAACAGCTACTGAAGATTAGAGCTAACTTCTTCCTCCTGCTAAGTGAGGGAGACACTCTTAGAAATGGAGATTTCCTTTACAAATGTAAATTTATCATAACCAGGTAGAGCTTTGGAAGAAACCTGTGCAAGTGAAGGGCCATGAAGTTTGAGTTCATGGTAAATCTTCCCATTATTATTCATCCATTCCAGACCTGTTCTTCCTTTCCAGTGATTTCTCATTATATATTTACAGGGAGAACAAAATATAACAGGGCTTTGGATACAATTGTTTAGTGCCCTATTTTCACCAACTATGAGGACAGCCAGTTGTGTAAAGACGTAGCTGTGAACTTGGTAGAAACTCTCAGAGATAAAACTCTTTTCAATGTATACGTGTCTATGAACAAAACTGAAGTTAGGTGAGATTCTGAGCTAGGCAGGCAATTGTTTAGCAATGCAACTTTGACTTTGAAAGAGATGCTGCTGAAGACAGACAGGCATGGATATATAGAGTTGACATATAGGAAACCAGTTTTGCATTTCTTATGGTGAAAAATAATATATAAATGCAAAAAGAATTTTGGAAGCAGTTGTCAATAGTGAATTAAGAGCTATATCAACTTATTTATTTATAAATAGTTAATCTTTAACACTCCTATTCATACTGCTAGAGAAGCAGTATGAAGTGATAAAAAACAAAACGAAATGTAACTACAGGTTTTGAATTTAAATTGACTTCAATGAAAACCTTGAGTCTGACTAGCTGTGAGAGTCTAACAAAGCTGAAGCTCTGTTACATCAAATATAAAGAGGAGAATGACCAGGTTATTGATTGCAAGGACTCATTATAATATTGGTGTGTGTACATAAATAATACTAGATAAATCATAGTCATCATTTTCATTATTATTAAACATATGTTTATATTATATATAGTATGTTAAGTATATAATATATACACATATAATAGATACAATTGGCATTTAAATAAAAATTAGAGATTAAATGTGTACACAGATCTATATTTAAACCAGAACAATAAGTACATTATTTAAATGTTTTTCGCTGGCCCTGGCTTGTGTGGCTCAGTTGGTTGAGCATCATCTCATGCACCAAGAGGTCGCTGATTCCATTCCCTGTCAGGGCACATGCCCAGGTTTCCGGCTTGATCCCTAGCAGGAGGCAGCGGATCCAATGTTTCTCTCTCTCTGTCTGAAATCAATAAAAAAAATTCCTAAAAATAATAATAATCTGGGGATGGGGCGAGGAAGGTGATCGGGAGGAGAGTGTCAATGGAGAAAAAAGGAGAAACATCTGTAAAAATATAAAATTAATAAAAAAAATTAAAAATTAAAAAAATAATATAAATGCTTTTCACTATAATCTTCTATGTACAGAGTACTTATTCAAAAGGATTTTGTATTTATTATTATTTTAATAATAATAGTTATAAATAGTAAGTAGTTGTGGATTAACAACTATATCTTTCTTTCACTTCTTGCATTCCAAACCTTGAGCCAGAAAACCACTCTATCACTTTCCCCGCCAAAAGTACCATATAAACAACTGTAAACTAAGCTGATATTCCTATTAAGCATTTAGATTTATAAGAAAAAAAACATATCAAAGTGATCATTTTTCCATCCCCATAAGCATTTTTCGTTTTAAAGTTATAAACCAGCTTGATAAAAAACTTAGTTGGGCTAGATGAGGTCAAAGGGGAATTTAATGGAAATCATATTGAAAAGATAGTCTGAACCAAAAGACAGTTAGTACCTCAGTCCTAAGACATGTAGAAGTGAGAGATCTGTGGAGAATCATTTCTCAACACAAGCCAAACTCGTGTTGTTGCCACAAGATATTTTCAAAATGTAATATATCTGACTACGAATACATAATTTTAATATTATTTTTTTAAATTGTGATGTAATTTGCATGCAAAACATTAGATAGTTTAAAATTGTATAGTTCAATGAGGTTTGACAAATATACACACTCATTTAAAACACCATCCTGCCCTGGCCAGTTTGGCTCAGCAGTTAGAGGGTCAGGACACATGCCCAGGTTGCTGGTTTGATCCCCAGTCAGGAGAGGTAACTGATCAATATTTCTCTCTCTCTCCCTCCCTTTCTCTAAAGGATCAATAAAAATAAATAAATAAATAAATAAATAAATAAATAAATAAATAAATAAAAAATAACCGTCCCCTGGAGAGGTCAACTTCTCCCAGTGGCCACCCTGACACCTAGTGTTAGAGTTTAGAGTTTCCAGCTCATCCTTGGCTCACCCAAGTGTGCCAATAGAGGGAGAGACAGCTCTGGTGCTTGGTGCCTTGGCCAAAACCTTTGGCTCCTACCTGCCCTCTGCACAGTGCTGCCTGGCTGGTTCCAAAGTGAGTCATGATATTTATAGAGTCGAGGCCATATTGCAAGCCAGCTGCTTTCCTTAATTCAGCCCTACCCCACACAGGACCTCCTTGGGGGAACCATTTAAGTCAGGTTCATCCACTGATGAGCACCATGTTGCACTTGGGAATGTTCTGAAAGCAGAAAGTGCATCTCCAGTCTTCAGACCCCACAGAACCCTCTCAGGTCAGAGGCTTGCCTCTGCTGTAGAACTCTCTCTTACCCACCCTGCGGCCATGGGTCTGAGGAGAAGGCTCTCCTGGAAAACTCTGCTGGAAAAGCCCTGGCCAGTGGAGGCCTGGAGTGGTGAAGAAGCTCACCCTGATCTGCAGGGGCCTCTGATCCTTTCTGGTTGCTGAGCTGAGGTAAGCACACTTCTCACAGCACAAAGGACCTCGTGGTGCTTTCCCGAACATTGTGTTGCTGTTTCCCGTTTCTAACTTAATAAATGAATTGGGGGGGGGGGGTGGAGTAAGTTAATGAACATTTTTATCATTCCAGAAATTTCCCTCCTTCACCATTCTAAGAAATCTCCCAATCTAGACAGAGGCAAACTCTGTTCTTACTTGTCATCATCACTTATTTTTTCCCATTCTAGAAATTCATGTGAAAGGAAACATACAGTATGTAATCTTTTTATCTGATTTCTTTTAATCAACATTGTGTTTTTGAGACTCTTCTACATTGTCGTGAGCATCAGAAGCTCAAATCCTTGTATACTTTTTCAGTAGTGCATTAAATAAATAAAGTAAAATATTGATAAATAGTTGAATTGTTCCCACGTTCTGCTAAAATGAATAAGTCTGTTAGGAACATTCTGTAACATATATTCTTGTTGCTATATGTTTTTTTATTTTTATTTTATTACTCTTGGTTCTGTAAGAATACAACTGCCAAGTTATTATGCTTTCAAATGGTTATTGCAATTTTTGTGTTGTTTTGTTTTATTCTGTGACTAAGAAACTTTCAGTATTTTCAAAGGAAGGGCAAACCAGTGGATCAACAGTCTCTCTCACACATTGTTGCTGAAAGTTGAAAATGGAGTAAGCGATGTGGAGGTAAATTAGGCAAACTCTAAAAAAATTGCATGTTTTTTGTATATTATTTTATATTTGTGAATATATAATCTTAGATTTCTAGAAATGTGGTTAGATTAAATAAAAAAATGTTTATGAAGAAATTGGAAGACTTATTCTATCTTAAATCAAGACTTGCACTAAAGCTTTATTAATTAAAATTATGTAATATTGGTATAAGAATTATGTAATGTTGGCCAAGAAATTAAAGCTGATATTTGGAAGGACAATGGAAGAATTAGGACAGATCATCTAGAGCAAAGAAATGTCATTGGAGACAGGCTAAGATACTCTACACCCTTGTATTCACAATTACTATGTACAGATGCAAAAGGACAGTAAAGAAGGTTGATAGAAAAATAATAATTCACTTGAAATATGGTGTTGGAGGAGAGCTCTGTGGATACCCTGGACACCAGAAGGACCAATAAGTGAGTCCTAGAGTAAATTGAACTGAAACATCATTGGTGGCAAAAATGACAAAACTGAAGCTGTCCTACTTTGGGACATTATGAGAAAGCAGGGTTTTTTGGAAAAGACAGTAATGCTGAGAAAAATGGAAGGCAGCAGGAAAAAAGAAAATCCAAATATGAGATGAACTGACTCCATAAAACAAGCTATAGGCATGATTGTACAGGCACTGAGAAAGGCTGTTGAGGACAGGACACTGTGGTTATCACTCATTCATAGGGTCGCCAAGAGTTGGAGCTGCCCCGATGGCAGGTAATAAAACAATGTTGGTACAGATATATATAATATTGATCACAAAACTTACCAGTATGGGTAAGTTGATTTATGACAAAGATTGCACTATATCCATGGGAACAAAATGACTGTTCAAGAAATGGTGTTGAGATAACAGAGAATTCATATGAGATAAAAATAAATTTAATCCCTATCACAATATACACACAAAAATTCAGTTCCAAGTGTACTAAAGCCTGAAATGGGAAAAACAAAGTTTAAAATATTTAAAAGATAAATTTGAAAATGTTATTTAGGTCATCATGGTATATTAAGACATAAAAAACATAAATCATAATGAAAAGATTAGTGAATACAACTACTTTACCTTAAGAAGTTCTGTTCATTATTAAGAAATGAAAATATAATTCACAAGCTAGGTTGGATAGTTGCAAAATATATAGCCAAAAGACATTAATGTCTAGACTATATATTTTTAAAATCTTAAGGAACAATGAAAACAGATACCATTCATTAGAAAAAATAGTCATAAGTCAAGAACAGTTATTTTATAGATGAAAACGATATTACACATGAAGAGATACTTAATTTCATTAATAATAATAATCAAATAAAAATCAAAGCCACAATTCAGGACCATTTTAGACTCATCAAATCTTCAAAATATGATAAATACATGAGTAGATAAGAATAAGGGCTAGTGGGAATGCTTATAAGCTGCTGTTGAAAATGTATGTTAGTTGTCATTAGGTTCTACGGAGAGTGTCAGAAAACCTAAACTATTAGTGACTTAACCTAAATAGTGGCTTATTTTTCTCTCACATTAACATTACAAGTTTAACACTAATATGGAGTTCTACTAACATCTGGGACCCAGGCTCCTTTTTTGTTTGTTTGTTCCCATCATCCTCATGATCTAAGATTCCTCCCCTTCCAGCCATCTTATATTCATTCTAGCCAGAAGAGAAGAATGAGAATGAAGAGGGTACACTTTCTCTTTCAAGACTGCATACCACCTCTACCTACATTCTTTCTATTGGTCAGAACTCAGCCACTGAGTTGAAAGGCAGACTGGGAAACAAGTATTGGATATCCTTACTAGTCTCTTTTACAGACAGGAAAATTTTACTGTCATTTTAGAAAATAATTTTATATTATCTGACAAATGGAAGAAGCATAAATCTTATAAACCAAAAATTACACTCCTAGGTATATAATCCAGAGATATACATGTTTATAAAGAGACATGAACAAGGATGTTCAAAGCAGCATTTCTAGGAAAAGAAAAATAGCCAAAATATCCATGTGTTCATTAATTGAAGGACAGAGATAGATAGTTGTATATTTAGTGGAATATTGTAAAGGACAGAGGAAATTTACAAACATTATATTGAGCAAAAATACATGTTATAGAAGAATACGCTTTCGGTGGTTATTCCATAATTGCTGTACTATGCACAGTGTGTCTGTAGTTTTAAGATGATATCTTCTCATTGAGTTCACATAGACCTCAGGAGTTGGCTAAAAACTGCTATTTGGTTTCAGTTTTGGTCTCAGAATTTGGAAAGCTGAAGTGCTAAATTTCTATTTCATTGTTGTCTCTGACATTCTTGAATTATATTTGATCATAAGATTACCTACTTACTTTATTCTCAACAGTGTAACAATCAGTAACAAGGCATCATCCAGATTTAATTTCAACATTTAAATAATTGCTTTCAAAGGTAGTTTCCCATAATAAGTATAACTTGAAGCAAACATCTTATATGTTTTATGTATTAAAATTCTGTCATCCAGTTGATGTGTAAGTTCATATATACTTTTGCAAGAGTAAATGTTATGATAATAATGAATGATAGACAAAAACAATTAAACTTTTCAAATAGTTAAAAAAGGACATAGATTGCCAGTCTGAATATTAAGGGAGCATTAGCTAGAAAACTATAGAGGACACTATATCCTGTTTGAACCAATAAATGTGTATTTAAATTTAATTTAAATATCAATTCCAGGTAGAATAATAGAGACTATGTTATGTTGTTTGGCAGACTTACATTCATAAAACTATAAGCTTTATGAACATCTTTAGTCGTATTTATTTAATATCAGTTGGACCATGGATCCCACAAGTAAAAGTCCCATTTCAAAAGTCTTATCTTGTGAGAATAAAGTAAAAGCAGAATGTTAAACCTGTCATCCCAAGTTTTCCTAAGAAATGCTCCAAAATTATGTACCACACATAATAAAAAGTGGGTGAAGAAGAAGAAAATATGAGATGCTCCTCCAGAAATGCTAGTTGAAAGTGAGTATGTAGCATCACAAATGAACAGTAGAGTGATTGCTGGAGCTCTCCTGAAATTCACCATGCTTAAAAATGACTATTGAATTTTAATTATAATTTTATAGTAATAAGTAGTTTTTGAAAAACTTCATTTTTATTGTTGACACTATTACAGATGTCCCCATTTCCTCCTCACTTTGCCTACCTCCACCCATCCTCCACCCCCTCTCTTCCCTCTGGCCATCACCACACCATTTTCTGTGTCTGTGGATTACGCATATATGTTCTTTGGCTAATCCCTCCACCTTCTTTCATCCAGTACCCCCTCCCCACCCCTTTGACAGCTGTCAGTCTGTTCCATGTATCCATGCCTCTGTTTCTTTTTCTATTTTAATTTTTTTTCTTTATTGATTTTAGAGAGAGAGAAAGGGAGAGGGAGAGAGAGATAGAAACATCAACGAGAGAGAACATAGACTGGCCACCTCCTGCGTGCCCCCCAACTGGGGAGTGGGCCCACAACCTGGGCATGTGCCCTGACCAGGAATCGAACGGGCGACCTCTTGCTGCATGGGTCGATGCTCGACCACTGAGCCACACCAGCTGGGCTCTGTTTCTATTTTGTTCTTCAGTTTCTTTTGTTCATTAGATTCTAATATAAGTGAGATCATATAGTATTTATCTTTCTCTGACTGGCTTATTTAAAACAACATTTCAGATTTATTCTTGTATCTCAGACATTTATTTTATGCCACTAGCAAAATCTTGTTTTTAACTTTGCTCATTTGGCATTTAACAAAAATGTGTACTCAGTGCCTTCTATTTTATTATTAAGGCCCACTGCCTGGGCTTCCTTCTTAAAGGGCAATTAGAAACAAAAACATTTTCTTTTATCTTTTATACTTGCTTTGCCTGAGTCTAAGTTCTTAAAGTAAATCTCTCTATCAGCTTAATCACTCCTTATTCCTTTATTTTTCTTTCATTTTCCTACTGCTTCTGTGCAGATAAGTCTGAAGTATAGATGTCAGACGACTCTGGATCACCCTTGACTACTTCAATAAATTTGATTCTCTAAGACAGAGTATTAAAAGAACGTGGAATTTTGTCCTCTAAATTTTTGGTATTTCAATTTCATTCAGATGTTTCTTTATTTTAACAACAACAACACAAAAATAGCACATTGTCCTTATTTGAAATCTTTTTTTCTTTCAAATTCTTCATTAACAAAATTTATCAGCCCTTTCTAGGTGAAAACACAGTCTGGGTCTATGAGCACTAAAGCCTTGGCCCAAATTTGTGTCATTAATAAATCCAGGTCTGAGTTGAGATGATGTGGTGAGGTCTTAGATTTGAGCATATGGAAAAGCCACTTAGTGGCAAAAGATTGGACTGTTTGTTTTTTTCCCCCCTAGCCTTCAAAATAGTTTTAGTTCCTATGTACAGCATTGTGATTATACTTAACAATACTGTATTATATACTTGAAATTACTGAGAGATTCAATCTTAAATGTTTTCACCACCAAAAAAAAAAACCCCTGATAATCACGTGACATGATAGAGATGTTAGTTAAAACTATGGTAGTAATCCTATTGCAATATGTTGGTGTATCTAATTAACAACTTGCACATCTCAAATATACCAATTATATCTCGAATTAAAAAAAAAATGTAACATGTATATTTGCCTGAGGAAACAGCAAAAATTTTCCTTTCTTTTTCCGTTTACCCAATGCACAAATGCTTAGAAAGCTCAAATACTTGGAAAGCTCAGTTTGTTTTTATATAGGCCTTAACTAGGACTAAATGGCTTTCTCCTTTGATCATGTAATCCTGTGTCAGCAGACCCTGCTTGGTTAAAAGCTAAGCCAGTGTGGGTCAAAATAAGGGCAGCCAGAGTCCCCCATTTTTTATGCTTACTGAGACCTAGCCTGACTGATCCAGTTATATAACCTGCTGCAGCCCGCTAAGGTCAAAATACCACATGACATATAAAAGCATTGAAACCTGATGCCTCTTGCCCAGGCTGACCAAAAGTGTTGTTTTTTTCTTCCCCAAATATCAGGTCACGATTTCCAGCTAAAAATCCAAGCAAGATGCTGAAATATTATGTAGATGATGAATAGCACCCCTATTCCCTACACTCAAGTTAGAAACTAGTTAAGAGACGACAGCCCTCCCACCCACCCCACTCACCCCACTCACCCCAAAATCAAAAGGTGATTCATCAAAGTACAGCTGTATTACTGATAAAGGTGAATTGGTGGCAGCTATAGAGGGGTTCATAAATTTTTTTATGAATTAGATAAACTTAACTTTAAAAGGTCATAAAAAAGCTCCGATATGGCCCACCCAAACATAGACACAGTCCTGAAGGGCTTGAAACTGTAAAACTCCTAGAAGAAAATACAGGGGGAAAACTCCTTGACATTGGTATGGAATGGCTATTGGGATGTGACACCAAACGCATAGGCAACAAAAGCAAAAATAATCAAGTGAGACTGTCACGCTTAAGAAATTTCTGCATAGCAAAGGAAACAATAAACAGAATGAAAAGTCAACCTACAGAACAGGAGAAAATATTTGCAAACCGTATATCAGAGAAGGGGTTAATATCCAAAATATACAAGGAACTCTTTCAATAGCAAGAAACAAAACAAACAAACAAACAAAATAATCTGACAAAAAATGGCAAAGAATATGACTAGACCTTTTTCCAAAGACATGAAAATGCCCAAAAGGTGCTCAAGTTCATTAATCATCACAGAAATGCAATCAAAACTACAAAGAAAGATAAACTCACACCTGTTAGAATGGCTGTCACCAAAAAGACAAGCAATGGTAAGTGTTGGTGAGGATGTGTACTGTTGGTGGGAATGTAAATTGGTGCAGCCACTATGGAATATAGTATGGAGATTCCTCAAAAAAATTAAAAAGCAGAACTACCATATGACCCAGCAATTCCGCTTCTGGATATATATCCAAAGCACATCAAATCACTATCTGGAAGAGATATCTGCACTCTCACATTCACTGCAGCATTATTCACAATAGCCATGATAATGAAACAACCTAAATATCCATTGACTAATGAATAAATAAAGAAAATGTGCCCTGGCCGGTTTGGCGCAGCGGTTAGAGTGTCGGCCTGTGGTCCAGAGAGACCCGGGTTCGGTTCCCGCTAAGGGCACATACCTCGGTTGCAGTTTGTCCCCGGCCCTGGTTGGGTCGTGCGGGAGGCAGCCACTTGATGTGTTCCTTTCACATCGATGTTTCTCTCTCTCTCTATCTCTCTCTCTCTCTTCCTCTCTCTCCCTCCCACTCTATCTGAACAAAAAATGGAAAAATGTCCTCAGGTGAGGATAAAAAAAAAAAAGAAAATGTGTTGTATATACTCAATGGAATACTATTGAGCCATAAAAAGGAAGGAAATTTTGCCATTTGTGACAACATGAATAAACTTGGAGGACATTATGCTAACTGAAATAACCAGACAAAGAAAGATAAATATTGTATGATAACACTTAGGTGTGGAATCTAAAAAAAAAAAAACACAGAAAAAAACTGAACTCAGTAGTAGAAACTGAGGCTGGGATATGAGAGTAAATGAGAGATAAAAAAAACAAACAAAAAAGTACACGGTGATGGCGAGGGACTGGGGGAAGGGTTATGGGAATTTATTGTTTAATGGGTACAGAGTTTTAATTGTACAAGATATTAAGGTAGTTAATTTTGTGTTATGTGTTATATGATATTTATGTGTTATGATAACATTTAGAAAAAATGAGAAAGTAGTACAAACTGAAAAGTTTTCAGATGAAATTCTTTTTTTATATTTATTATGAAATATATTTTTCTGACTATTAATTACATCCATAAAAGCACTAAAATAACTATGACCCATAGCTTTTGACAGCATGAATACTACTTAAAAAGCTGCTATGAAGAAAAAAGAAACTAGTAAATTAAAAAATTTCAGAAATATTAAAAAGGATAAAAGTACCTCATTTGGAAAAAATTGCTCCAAATTTTAATGAAGAAACCCCATTTTGAGAGTAGTAAATTTGGAAAACTGGACAATTTGTTAAATGTCTTACAGAAAATTGATATTGGCCAATTGGCTGACCCACCCTCTTAGCTCACTTCCTCAATGAGGTTCAGGTCCTGTTTGCTTTTTCCTTTGTCTGAAATTTTCTCTCTCCTTTTTTTCTGTGCTTCCTTCAAGTCACACTGAGTTATTCAGAAACTGTATTATTAATTTTTAATATGAAAAAGTAACGTAATAAATGTTAAAATATCATGAAGAATACTAAAACGTAGTGAACAAACAAGTGAGGCAAGTGAGACAACCTTTTAATATGTATATTTATAAAACTATATAAACATGAATAGTTATATAAAACTGTAAGAAGCACTGAATCCCTTAATTTGAAAATGACTAAAAACAGGGAAGTAACCTAAAGAAATATGCAATGACTAATAAATAAGAAAACTATTCAATCTTGCTATTAATCAAAGATATATATATATATATATATATATATATATATATATATATATAATAGCAATAAAATTCCAGTTTTCTTCTATTAAATTAACAAATAATTTGTAAAATGCTAATGTTAATACTGATGAAAGTACAATGAGAAAAAGATATTTTTGCACCGTAGTGTGAATATAAGGGACTGATAAAATCAATTTGCTGGTATATATCAAGTGTATTAAATATATACTAACCTGTGATTCAGTTATTTGAATTTCAAGAATCTGTTGAAAAAGAAAAACAATAGAAATGAACAGAGCATTGGTTGCCTTCTGCATGCCTTCCCCTGGGGATTTGGCCCATAACCTGGGCATGTGCCCTGATTGGGAATCGAACTGGCAACCTCCTGGTACATGGGTCGACGCTCAACCACTGAGCCACACTGGCTGGGCTAGTCTTTCTGTTTATTGATGCATATGCTGAGATGCCCATAGTCCAAGTTAGAGTGGTTTCTTGGTGTTGTATAACTTCACTACCAGGGCACAGGTATCAGCCTCCCTATTTGCAAAAGGTGGCCACCTTTTCTTCAAGAGAAGCAAAAATGCAATTTGTAGGTCCCACTACTCAAACACCTTATCAACCTCAATTTCCTTCCTGCATCCCCTTTTGCTACTTTCCAAATTATTATCTTTCTTCTCTCTTTTCAAGGAATACAGTGTTCAGAAAACAAAAGCCAAGATGATTGGTGTTTCCTGTGTATACAAACCTACCATGAATTAAGGAACACCAAAGATTGACATTGCTTACAGCAGAGTGAGAGTAAATATAAAAAGAAGAGAAGAAAGCATAAACTAATAACTCAATAGCCTTAACAAGCATTACTTCTATGGATGTTTTTGTTTGAGTGAAGTATATTTTGTGTATTATCAGCTTAAATAAAAAGAATTCTTATACAATTGAAAAGGAATGATTTTCCCCCCAAAAAGATAAGTTCTTAGATTATGCATCAAAGAAATAGCAGTAGCTCTGGAAGTCTAAAATAAATGCAGTGTTCAATGTTTCTTAGAAGATAAAATAATGTCACATTATATCTTTACCTTAAGTAAAACAAGTATAGTAAATTCCTTATTTCTGGAATTGTCTTTTTCTCCCTTTTATCTGGTTTGCTTCCATGCTAGGACATTAACAAAGTGGACTTTACACAATCATTTCTGTGGCACTGTCTGTGATTGGCTCATTCTGTCCACTAATAAGTAAAATGCCATGGATTATATCCCCAAAAAGACCAGTCAATTGTTCTGTCTCCATTGCCGCAGACTGTACCATTTACCCCAATCAGCCATTCTATAATCAGCATCAGTGGTCACAGGAGAGACTGGACCAGATAAGAAGATGAAACAGATCAGGAGAGGAAAATCCCTGCAGCTTCATGCCTTTCCCAGTAGCGAAGAGTTGGTTTTATCATTCCCAGACAGAGCTGCTTTTGCCAGCTTCCAGTGTAGATCATGTCAGTCAATGCGAGGTAAGTATCTCAAGAGTATTTTAGAAAAATACTTCTAGAAGTAAAAATTTGCAACTCTATTTTGAAGTTTCTTTTGCATTTATACAAAAACTAAGACGCTAAATTGACAGTAACAATTCAGACTCTGGAGGCTAATGTTACAGTAATTTACACAGTAGGAAAACCAGGAGTCATGCTGTGAAGCTTTTGGTTCATTAGTAGCAATGTTGGAATTCCTTTTCCATCTCCCCACAAAGAGAGGAGATAGGATTCCAGGCTCTCTTCAGTCCTATAGATTGAGTCATGGAAAATGTCATTACGAGTGCCCAGGAAAATTACTCCCTGGATCACTTTCCGTCTCTGAGCCATACACAGATTTTATCCATAAGTGCAAGTGCTTAAATCCACCTAGTTGTCGTTTTTAGGGAGATGCTAAAGATAGACAACAGCCTCAGTATGAATCCACAGAGCAACCTGAGTGTTTGAGAAACACATCAGAATTAAATATTATTCAAAACATTTCCTACTCTGTCTTTTAAGATCACCAAACAGCTCCTAGGAAATACTTGCACACCTTGGGCTATTTCTTATCACTAATAACAATTGAATGCTTATAGCAGTCATTCTTTCTCATTTGTATGGTCCCAAAATTAGTATTGTTAAACGTGTGCTTTACTCTCCTTAAAATTAATACTCATTAAATTAGATATTTAAATGCAGTGGAATGAAAGCACTAACAACAAACAGACAAAGAAATCAAGCAAAAAACAGAAAGCAAAAGAAACCAAAAAACGCAGAAGCCCTATATTTAATGCTAGTAGCAGCTTTTGTGTCTTTTCCTCTCGGACATAATGGCTCCTGTGTTAACCATTTCCAAGATGCTTCACCACATGGCTGTATACCTGGTCAGCACTCCTGCATTTGCAAGATTCATTAGTGTCACCTGAAATTTCCCCCGTGGTAGCCAGTGACAGATTGGGCAGGTAGCATATAGTGTTGCTCTAATCATTGGGAGAAATACATGAAATCAACCCTGTGCTAAAATGGATCTTCCAGATAATATTTTTTTTAATTTAAATTAACAGTAAAAAGAGGAAACTAGACAACTCTTTGGTTAGGTTATAAAAGCTGCAGTTAATTTTAATATGAACAAAAGAAACACCCCTCACAGACAAATAGACATTACAGTATAACCAATCATTTATGTCCCTTAATCCAGGATGGACAGTGGAGAATTAGACCCTAAGGGAGTTTTAGTTTACTGTTGATGGTTGGATGTTTAGGGCAAACTATCATGCAAATCTCAAAAAATATATATCAATGAACAGGTTATACACCTGCTACAACAACACAAGGACATGATGCTTTTCAATGGAATGAGATAGGATACAAGAAATGATTATAGCCCTGCCGGTGTGGCTCAGTGGTTGAGCATCGACCCATGCACCAAAAGGTCACCAGTTGGATTCCCGGTCAGGGCACATGCCCAGGTTGTGGGCCCGATCCCCAGTGGGGGGCATGCAGGAGGCGGCCAATTGATGTTCTCTCTCATCAATGTTTCTATCTCTCTCTCCTTCTCTCTTCCTCTCTCTCTAAAACTTAATAAAGAAAAAAATAATAATAATTATAGCCTCCCTTACATATACTCATACTTGCATTTACAAATCTCCATTTGGGAGGTATGTGCAGTTCTAATAAGTAATTAAGGAACAATGAACCTTCAAACCCAGAATAAAAGAATAGCATTCATAGGGATTCAGCAGTGCCAGACACAGCCTGGAATCAGATGTTATTAAATGTCTGGCTCCGTGTGATTAGAGTAGATACATGCAGTCTTATTACCTGTTATCATAAAATGACAGCAGAGATTGGGGATTTGGGCTTATGGCAAAGAAAAATGCATCTCTAAAAACTGCAAGACTATTATGATTTCTTTGGCAATTTGTTTTTTTTTGTTGTTGTTTTTTTTATCCTCACCCGAGGACATTTTTCCATTTTTTGTTCAGATAGAGTGGGAGGGAGGGAGAGGAAGAGAGAGAGAGAGAAACATCGACGTGAAAGGGACACATCAAGTGGCTGCCTCCCGCACGACCCAACCAGGGGCCGGGGACAAACTGCAACCGAAATACGTGCCCTCAGCGGGAACCGAACCCGGGTCTCTCTGGACCGCAGGCCGACGCTCTAACCGCTGAGCCAAACAGGCCAGGGGTCTTTGGCAATTTGTTAACTTTTGTATAGCACAGAAAGTGAAATCATCTGTACTTTGTCCCTTTAAAAATCATCATTCCCTCATCACATCTCTATGAGGACTGCGATTGTTAAGAATCTCTCCTGAAAAAAATATTTCAAGTCCTTCAATATTACAGCATTTACATAAAAGCAGAAAATCCCATCCAAAATGAGGCAATGTTTCATGCCACTTCTTCACGATGAAATTTGATACACTTGGAAAGAACTGAATATAGAAAAGTATGTGTTGGACTTTGTCAATTTCAATTAGCCTTTGAAATTTGAGAGTTTAAAATCAAATAAAGATATTTTTATATATTTCTCTCTTCAAAGAAAATATATAAAAAGAAATCAATCTTATAATCTTCCCTTTCAAACAAGCTTCTCCATCTCTATTTCTATAAGGCATAGAGCTACAATTTTCTCAATTATACAAGCTAAAAGCTCAGTCATTTTTCTTTTTTCAGACCGGTCATGCACTGGGCTAGAATCTGAGGACATGAACTAAAGGTTTCCTTCCCCCGAAGGAAACCACACTTTGGTAGCTAGACATCAAGATGTGTTCTCATGATTCTCTCCTCCTGGTATCCATACCCTTGTATACTCCTCTTCCAACTTTGAATTAGGGCTAACCTATGTGGCTAATAGGATATTGTAAAAGGGACAGTCTGAAACTAGGTTATAAAACAATTAGAGCTTCTGCCTTGCACTCTTCAGTTACTCACTTTGGGGGAAGCCAGCCACCATGATGTGATGTCATACAAGCAGGCTATGGAGAAACATGTGGAAAGCAACAGAAGTCTCCTGCCAACAGCCAGCACTACCTTGCCAGCCATCTGAATGAGCCACCTTGGGGGTAGATAGCCCAGCCCCAGTCAAATCTTCAGATACTTGTACTGTTGGCCAACATTTGCCCATAACCTCATGAGATAACCCAAGCCAGAACCCTACACCCTCCCCCAGCCAAATCACTCCCAAATTCATGATCCTCAGAATTGTCAGAGATGATAAATACTTATTGTTTTATGCCACTGAATTTTGGGAGTAATTTGTCACATATACCCCTTACCACCCTCCAATCAACTGCCAAATATTAGAAATTCTACCTCTATATCTCACAGGATCCTTTCTTTTTCTTTTTTTTTTTTTTTTAATATATTTTTATTGATTTTTTTTAGAAAGAGAGGAAGGGGGAGAGAGGTAGAAACATCAGTGTGAGGGAGAAACATCGATCATCTGCCTTCTGCACGCCCCTCACTGGGGATCGAGCCTGAAACCCGGGCACGGGCCCTGACTGGGAATTGAACCCAGACCTCTCAGTCCATGGGACGACGTTCAATCCACTGAGCCATACTGGCTGGGTAGGATCCTTTCTTTTTCATTCCCTTTTTCATTCCCTTCATTCCCTGCTTCAGAACTTCATAATCTCTCACTTATCCTATCACACTTGCTCCCCAAGTGGTCATGGTGAACCTAGCTCTTCATTTCCCCACAATACTGTTGAGTTACTATGCTGAAATGATAGCTCTGACTGCTTCATTCCTCTAATCAGAAGCTCTACATAGTTGCCCACTTATTTCCAAAACTGATTCCCAGTTATTTATGCCTGTATGTAAAGGCTTTATATTATATATAATTTTTGCTGCTTAGCTTTCATGTTATCATGTATTTGCCCAGTGTCACAGTCAAACTGACTGTAAGTCTTGCTTTTGTGTCTCTTCTTATGCTCTTCTCTTCACAAGCAGGCCCTCCTGATCCACTGGTGGTTACCAAAGCATGGATCAAATTCTTCTTTCATGGAGCCATCCCACATGTCCCTAATATCTCTGAAGTTTACTTTAATAGGAACAGAGTGGGGAGAGCTACATTTTCTTTTGTCTCTTTTGTTCATGTTTCTTATTTCTGAACCATTTTATTTTTTATTCTTTTTACTTTTTATTTTTATTGAATGTATTGGGGTGACATTTGTTAATAAAATTATATAGATTTCAGGTGTACAATTCTATAATACACCATCTGTATATTATATTGTATGTTCACCACTCCAAGTCAAGTCTCCTTCCATCACCATTTATCCCCCCTTTACCCTCTTCCACTTCTCCGACTCCTCTCTGATAATCACCACACGGTTGTACATCTATGAGGTTTTTTTTCTTAATCTCTTCACTTTATTCACCCAGTTGCCCAACATCCCTCCCCCTGACAACTGTCAGTCTATTCTCTGTATCTATGGGTCTGTTCCTATTTTGTTTGTTAGTTTATTTTGTTCATTAGATTCCACACATAAGTGAAATCATATGGAATTTGTCTTTCTCTGGCTTATTTCACTTAACATAATACTCTCAGGTCCATCCATGCTGTAGCTAAAGGTAAGATTTCCTTATTTTTTTATGGCTGAGTAGTATTCCATTGTGTAAATGTACCACAGATTTTTTTATCCACTCATCTACTGATGGGCACTTGGGCTACTTCCAAATCTTGGCTATTGTAAATATCACTGCAATGAACATAGGGGTGCATATAGTCTTTCAAATTAGTGTTTCAGGCTTTTTCAGATATATTCCCAAAAGTGGAATTGCTGGATCATAAGGCAGTTCCATTTTTACTTTTTTGAAGTAACTCCACACTGTTTTCCACAGTGACTGCACCAGCCTGCATTCCCACCAACAGCGCACAAGGGTTCCCTTTTCTCCACATCCTCGCCAGAACTTCTTCACCATTTTCAGTTGCTTTTTCTGACAGCTGCTCTCCATTTGCCATGATAGCCCAGGCTGGACCTCACCTGTTTCCATTCACTCCCCCACAATATATAACAAAAACTGCTGTTTATAGTATATTTGTATTAAAAGTTTGGGTAATGAAGGAGGATTATAGAATACTAAGAACCATAGTTAATATTGGATAGTGCTTTTCTTTTTTATTCTTTATTGATTTTTTTTTTTGAGAGAGAGGAAGGGAGAGGGAGAGAGAGACAGAAACATCGATGAGAGAGAACATCGATTGGCCACCTCCTGCATGCCCCCCACTGCGGATTGGGCCCACAACCTGGGCATGTGCCCTGACCGGGAATCGAACCAGTGACCTCTTGGTGCATGGGTCCACGCTCAACCACTGAGCCACACTGGCCAGGTGGATAGTGCTTTTCTAACATCATTATCAAAACTCTAAGAAACATTTGTTTTTCTTTCCATCAACATAAGTTAATATTTCCTTATTAAGACTTGCTTTAACATCTTCTTATACTTTCTTAGACTCTTTTGTATTTTCATTATATCACACCTCCTCTCCCTGGCTACATGCAATGTATTTCTTTCTTTCTTTTGTTAATCCTCACCGAAGGACATTTTTCCATTGATTTTTTTTTTAATAGAGTGGAAGGGAGGGAGGGTGGGAGAGGAGGAGAGAGAGAGAGAGAGAAACATCGATGGAAAGAGACCTGCAAACCAGGTATGTGCCCTTGACCGGGAATTGAACCCACAACCCTTTGGTCCACGGGCCAATGCTCTAACTGCTGAGCCAAACCAGCCAGGGTGCAATGTATTTCTTTCAGTTTATAACTAAGAATAATAATAATTCAACTTTCTCTTGACTTTAATAAAGTTAGATGCTTACCTCAAATCATATATAAAAATTAGCTCAAAAAGGTCAAATACCTAAATATAAGAGTTAACCATATAAGAAAACATGAGTGCAAATATTCATGACCTTTGATTTGAAGATCGTTTCTTATATATGACACCAAAACAAAAACAAGCAACAGAAAAATAAATAAATTGGGCTTTGTCAAAAAAAAAATTTATTGTATATCAAAGAACACTATCAAGAAACTGAAAAGAGGCCCTGGTCAGGTAGCTCAGTTAGTTTGAGTGTCGTCCCAATATGCCAAGGTTGCAGGTTCGATCCCTGGTCAGGGTACATACAAGAAGCAATCAATCAGGGTACATACAAGAAGCAACCAATGAATGCATAAATAAGTAGAATAACAGATTAATGTTTCTCTCTGTCTCTGTCTTTCTCTCTTTCTCTTTCTCTCTAAAATCAGTAAGAAAAAATTTTTTAGAGACAACCCAGATAACGGAGGAAAATATTTTCAAATCATATCTCTAATATGAATCTAGCAGAGAATGGATAAAGAACTTCTACAATTCAACAGCAAAAAGACAAATAACTCAATTATAAAATGATCAAATAATTGAAAAATATTTCTCCAAAGAAGATATATAAATGGCCAAGAAACCCATGAAAAGATATTCAGCATCATTGTCATTAGGGAAAGATAAATTAAAACCAGAATGAGATACTATTTCCAACCAGTAGAATGGCTATACTTGAAAGAAAGAAAGAAAGAAAGAAAGAAAGAAAGAAAGAAAGAAAGAAAGAAAGAAAGAAAGAAAGAAAGAAAGAAAGAAAGAAAGAAAGGAAGGAAGGAAGGAAGGAAGGAAGGAAGGAAGGAAGGAAGGAAGGAAGGAAGGAAGGAAGGAAGAGAGAAAGGGAGAAAGAGAGAACGAGAGAAAGAGAGAAAGAGAGAGAGAGAGAGAGGGAGGGAGGGAGGGAGGGAGGAAGGAAGGAAGGAAGGAAGGAAGGAAGGAAGGAAGGAAGGAAGGAAGGAAGGAAGGAAGAAAGAAAGAAAAGAAAGAAAGAAAAGAAAGAAGGAAAGAAAATAAGTGTTGGTGAGGATGTGGAAAAATTTGAACCCTCATACATTGCTTGTGGGTAAAAAGGGTTTGGCTTCTGTATAAGGCAGTTTGATGGTTCTTTCAATAAGTTAAACATAGAATTATTTTTATGATTCAACACTCTTGGGTATATACCCCTCGCCCCAAATTGTAAACAAGTGTTCAAAGAAAAACTTACACATGAATGTTTATAACAGCATTCTTCCCAATAGCCAAAATGTATGAACAGCACAAATGGCCATCAGTGGATGAAAAGATAAGTTGTATCACATCCATACAATGGAGTATCGTTCACCTATTTTTAAAAAATCAAGTACTGATACATGCTATAATATAAAGTGCATGAATTCAGATACAAAAGACCACATATTTTGTGATTAAATTTATATAAAATATTCATAATAAGAAAATCAATAGAGACAGAAAGTGGATTGGTGATTTTCAGGGGCTAAAGGAGGGGAGATGATAATGGGGAGTGACTGCTGCTTAGTGGGTACAGTATTTTCTTTTGCAGTGATAAATATTTTCTGGAACAAGATAGTGGTGATGGTTGCACACATTGTGAGTGTACCAAATGTTACTGAATTAACACTTTCAAATGGTTAAAATAGTAAATGCATAAATTTAGTTACATTAAAAAAAAAGACAAATCCTTATGTAACTATATAGAAAGTGGCTTATGTTATTTTGTCTTTAAAAAGCAAGTTGCAAAAATGAGTGCTACCATGATGCATGCATGTGTGTAAATTTACAATATTTTTATACTGTTAGTTAAGACGCTAGCTTCTGTAACAGATAAGACTCCAAATCTCAATGGCTTAAGGCTATTGAAGTTAATTTGTTGCTCATGTAGAATTCCAAATGTGTTTTTCTATTCTGAGCAAATGTCAATGTTCTTTTTTTTATTAATTTATTTTTGTTACAGATGTTTCTCCTTTTTCCCCGTAGACACCCTCAAGTGTCAATCTTCTAAGCAGTGACTTGGGGTCCTTCAAAATGTGACTCTGTCAACTTCAACATCACGATTTTAATTAAACTGCAAGGGGAAGAACAGGTAAGCATACACATGGGAGTTTTTATGGCTCTAGCCTAAAAGTGTAGCATTTTATTGGTCAAAATGCAGTCACATGGCCTCATTTAACTGTAAAGGAGATTGGAAAATCTAGTCTAGGTTTTTGTCCAGAAATAAGAAAGGTTGAATGAGCAGCTGTTTAATCTCTTACACAAATATTTAAGAATTTCTTTACTGATTTTAACACTGGGAAATGAGTCAGGAAAGATTAGAGGGACATCTTCACTTTTTACCCTATAACATACTATTTTGAATAATTTTCAGTGAACATGACTATGACCCCTTCTTCAAAACTCACATGTTGAAGCCCTAACCTCCCAGTACCACAGATTGTGACTGCATTTGGAACAAGGTCCTTTAAAGAGTTGATTAAGGTAAAATGAGGCCATTGGAGTGGACCCTAAAACAATAGGATTGGTGTCCTTATAAAAAGAGAAAATTTGAACACACAGAGAGACACTAGGGGTGCTTACACACAGAGGAGAGACCACATGCCGACACAAAGAGAAGGCAACCATCTGTAAGCCAAGGAGAGAGACCTCAGAAGAAACCAAACCTGCCAACTCCAAGGACTTTTAGTCTCCAGAAGTGTGAAAAATTAATTTCTGTTGTTTAAGCAACCCAGTCTGCAAGTACTTTGTTATGGTAGCTCTAGCAAACTAATACAGTGACATATTTTTATAATAAAATAAAAATTAAACCTTGATATGACTACCAAAGTTCCATTTTCAGAAGTGAAACAGGTTCCCCATGCCCTAATATAAAATTCTCTTCCTTTTCTGGTAAGTGCCTAAAATATTCTTTAATGGTTTTATATAAAAAGGTTTATGAGATGTAATTTAAAACACCCAGAAAACAGTACATCACCTTTTAGGAACAATTAACTTTGAAGTTAACTAGAAAATTAATTGG
The DNA here is from genome assembly GCA_030848825.1 of Tadarida brasiliensis. Classification (NCBI taxonomy): domain Eukaryota; kingdom Metazoa; phylum Chordata; class Mammalia; order Chiroptera; family Molossidae; genus Tadarida; species Tadarida brasiliensis. Next base: position 108,011,887 of record CM061280.1, on the reverse strand, counting down.
CTCACTTGGATTCTGACAATGCCGTTGTACTGCACTGAATTACTGAGTTCAAAATTTGCAAATGGAGAGTTTAATCCTTTCATACCTTTATTTTTTTAAATAGCTGATTTTCTGCTTTTGACTACTTTTTCATTTTTCTAATTTTATTGTAAATACTGAATATTATGATCAGAAGTTGAAATTTTTGTGTCCTCTGCATACTATTTATTGTTGGTTAAGCTCAAGCAAAAATGAAGTCAACAAATATTTATTGAGCGATCAACATCATAATCAAGCAATCCAAGGAAGAATCTATATATTGTTGACACATAATTAATGCAGAAATGTATATATACATATGCAATAAATTTCAAATTAATGAATGCAAGTCTAACCTTATTTTGGTGGGAGTGGCAACTGCTAACCACTTTTTCCTGGGATATGGAAAGGACTAAAGTATTGTCTTCAGGATTTCTTTTTTACATTGCCCTGATTCTGGATTGCCTTGTCTGACAGGAGTTGTCAAATTCTACAGCCAATATAGCTCCACACAAGAGTGCCCTCTCACAACATACTGATTAATTATAGAATTCTCAATTTACATAATGCATAAAATTCTGCTGAGAAAATTCAGCAACTATATTTTATTTACTTCTTTATTTGACATCAGTTTGAATAGCTATTGTTCAAACTCATGCCATGCATAATCCCACTATGTAACATCACCCTCACCCCAAATGACAATAAATCTGTGCATCTTGTTTGCACATAGCTCTACAGTTTGCACATGCTTCCATAGTTTTAGAAACAAAAGTATTATCTGTTATAGTGATATGCTCAGTCTTTCAAATGCTCTTTCATTTGTGGCAATATTTCTCTCTATCTAAAATAAACAAAGTAAGAGCCTGAAACACAGGAAGGGAAGAGTGTTCCGAGGTTCAATGAACCCTTTTCAGGTTTTAGAGGTGATACGGGGTCTAACACATTATAATTGAAAACATGGGATCTTATTCATACTAGTGATACTCCTGTGATTCTATAAATGTGATCCTGTAATCTTCACTTTCTTTGAATTTAGCCCTGCACTTTTTAAATCTATTTTAAAGAATATTTTACTTTTCCTGTGATCATTATTACCATCTTTCTGTGAACCTATCATTAGAGAAAGATGAGTATTCCAGGAGCTGATGAGGGTCATCAGGGAGCCCAGTGGTGCTTTTTTTTTTTTTTTTTTTTTTTTTTTTTAAGAGCTAAGTGCAATTGGATTGAGTCAGAGTAGATGCAAAGTTTATCTATCTACATACATAGTCATTGACTTACACATTGGGATTTTATTTTGTTTATAGGTACATATGTGTTTATGTGTGTGTGTTTCCTCAGAAAATATGTGATATTAAATTTGCTGATACACATTAAATGTCTTCTAAGGTATAAAGAATGGAAAAGTTTGTTTATTTTTCTATAAATGAAATCAAGGCTGCCTTCACCACATGCAGCAACAGTCGAAGGCTATGATTCACAGGGTGAAATTACCACCTGACCCTTGAAGATTCTAAGTGCATCAGCAAACAGCAGAATCTCTTTCTTTGTTGTATGCCCAGAGAGCCTCTGCTTCACCCCATCCTCCTCACCCCTGAACACAAACACACACAAGAAGTAAGAACTCCCAGGGTTCACCTACTCTGGCATTGTAACAAAATCAAAATAATAGAAAATGCAATGCCCTTTCTCGAAATAAAATAATTTCCTTTGTATGGAAAGGGAATTACTAAAAAAATTCAGTCAGTAGAAGAAAAGATTGAAGCACTCTATATAGTTTTATTTCTATTTTCTTTATTTGACATATGAGATCAGTCAGCCCATGAGTGTTTACTGAAAATATAAAGAAATAGATGAAAAACCTTGGCTCTGCAATTTTTTTCTGAGAAGTCAGTATATCGCTCAATTCACTAGAACTAATATAATCTCTTGCTCTAATTTATACAACCTAAGGCCCCAGTTATGTATTTTTTTTTTTTGCTCATGTTTCTTATAAAACCTAAAGCTCCCTTTTTTCTACTTTAATTTACAAGACCTTATAAGAAATGCACACCATCACTATATGTTGAAACAGAAAATACTATTGTTAATCATAGCATTCATCATCATGAAACTACCAACTAAACTGTAGTAATAGCTTAACAATTAACTTTGTTTTTTTTTGGTATAAATATCGTAAGTATTTTATTAAATTCCCAGAGAATGGGGAGGCAGACATAGTAGCTACTATTGTTTTATAATCACATTCTATTATTCTGCTGCCAGTAACTATGAGACACGTTTTCATTGTGGTCAGTAGGATTCAAATGGTTTACTACATTATAGTGATTATTGCCAGTAGAATATTTGAATGTCAAATTCTTATTTAAAAGCATAAGACTTCTAGTTTGAATGTATTAGCATAAATCAATGGGAAATCTCCTCCATTACAGTGTTCTGAGAACTAGAATGTAGGCAACCACCTACTTGGGGTGATCTAATCTTCATCTGGTCTGTGGACACAGAGATGGGCAGAACCCAAATTAACTAAATAAACAGAATTAAATAGCAATAGAAGCAACTCTTTTGACCTCTATTTTTATGAAATTGCCCTCATCAGTTATTTTTGTTTCAAGTAATAAAAGGTATGTTTCAGAAAGTTAATTATGGGAAAGATTTTAAAGGTCTAAAGTGCATATTATTCTGTTTTGGGCCTTAATACAACATATAAAAGCTAATATTTATTGAAGACTTACTTCATATGTTATGCATATTTTAGCCATTGTATTTAATTATACCATTAAATTAGGTATAAAATTGTATCTCTTTTTTCAGTTAGGTTAAGTGACTTGCCCAATATTACACTGTAAAAGTCACATATTAACTGTCTAAATGAAGATCCTCAATGCCTTAAAATACCAAGACAGGTTCTAAGTAACTCACAAGTGATTGAGTCAATCAACTTAATGAAATGTTTAACTTTCTGCTTGTCATTAACTAGAGTTTCTAATTTTTAAAATAGGCTTTATTTTTTTAGAGTAGCTTTGGATTCACAGCAAAATTGAGAAGAAAGTAGAGAGAGTTTTTATATATTCCCTGTTCACACACATGTACAACCTTCTCAATTATCAACATACTGCATCACAGTGCTACATTTGTTATAGTTGGTGAACTTACATTGACACATCATTGTCACCCAAAGTCCTTACTTTACATTAGGATTCACTATTGGTGTTGTACATTCCATGTGTTTGGACAAATGTATAATGACATGCATCCACCATTGTGGCATCATACAGAATAGTTTCACTGTCCTAAAAATCCTCTGTACTCTGCCGATTCATTCCTCCCTTTGCCTAACTTAACCCCTCTTAATCAGTGATCTTTTTACTCTTTCCACACCTGTGTCTTTTCCAGAATATCATGTAGTTGGAATTATGCAGTAAGTAACTTGCTTATATTGGCTTCTTTCACTTTAAAATGCATTTAAGATTCTTCCATGCCTTTTCATGGTTTTATAGTTCATTTATTTTTAGTGCTGAATAATATTCTATTGTCTGCATGTACCACAGTGTATTTATCCACTCACAGATGTTCTAATTTTAAACATACAAATTAAGCAGAGGAGTGTATTTCTAAGTAACTCTAGAGTAAGTATACACCATTGGCTCAAGTATACATTATTCATGCAACTCTTCATGGCTAGTTGTCTTGCAAAGGTATGCTCCAAGTCTTTAAAAACTCTTTGCCCATTATTTGAGTTCATGAATATAAATATATACTTGCTTGGGCTGGGATTCATCCAACAATGAATTCCATCTCTGATGGCAGTTTCAAAGAATGTTTTGTAAAAGAACATAGTTGTACTTCAAGATACCAACCATAAGATATTATACCATGGCTGTATAAATCCTAGTTTTTCCTCAGTTATGTAGTAATCAACCACATAAAAAGAAAAATTCCTTGAAGTATATACAAAGAAAAAGCACCCCTACGTTAATTAACCATATTATTGAGATTGCACTTGGTTTATTGAGCACCAAAGCAAATATATATCTGGCAGTTATCAAATCATTTTAATGACTAAAGATGACAGATTAGACAAATCTAGCCTTAAAATTGATTTTAATAATTGATGTCCTCTACGTGTTCTTGTGCTTTGGGTCACCAATGATACCATGTTCTTCTTTCAGAAAATACATATAAAAACACCAACATAAAGCAGAAGTACATTTCTTAGAGTTAATTTTTTTTTCAGATATTTTAGCCTTTAAGTACACTTTTATTAATGGAATTGATGTAGTGGTAGTTGAGTGGTTGCAATCCACTATAAAAATAATAACAATTCTCTGTGGTTCTGGTTATTTTATCTTCCAAATCATAAGATTGTATTTATTTTTGTTTACTGTGGTAAAATATACATAGCAAAATTTACCAGTCATTTTAAGTGTACAGATCCAGAACTAAGTACATTTACATTGTGGTATAACCATCACCACCTTTTATCTTCTCCAATTGAAACTCCCATTAAGTTATAACTCCCAACTATCCCTTCCCTCCAGTTCCTGGCAACCATCATTCTACTTTCTATGTGTATAAGTTTGACTACTCTGTGTGCCTCATATAGGTGGAATCATAGAATATTTGTCCTTTTTGACTGGTTTATTTAATTTAGCATAATATCTTTAAGGTTTATCCATGTTGTAGCATGTGCTAGAATTTTGTTTCTTTTTAAGACTAATATTCTATTCTATGTGTATACCACATTTTGTTTACCCATTTATTCATTAATAGATGCTTGGGTTGCTTCCACATTTTGGTTATTGTGAATAATACTGCTATGAACATGGGTGTACAAATATATAAGTCCCTGCTTCAAGTTATTTTGGGTATAAATTGACTTGTTAGATCATATGGTAATTCTGTGCTAATGAGGAATTGTCATAGTTTCCCACAGTGGTTGAATCATTATTAGAGCCCCATCAGCAATGCACAAGGGTTCTAATTTCTTCATACCCTTGTCAGCACTTTCCATTATTTTAAATAATAGCCATCCCAATGGGGGTAAAATCATATCTCATTGTGGTTTTGATTTGCATTTTCTTTATTTTAATCCAATTTGAGACATTCTTTTTATTGATAAATTGAACTTACAGCAGACAATAACAGCACACATCACCATGACAAGTATGAGTACATTTTCTTAATGATTAGTGATGTTGAACATCTTTGCATGTGATTATTGATCATTTGTATATCTTCTTTCAAGAAATGTCTATTCATTTTTGAATTAGGTTGGGTTTTTATCCTTGAGTTTTAGAAGTTCTTTATATATTCTGGATATTAATCCATTACCAGATATATGGTTTGCAAATATTTTCTCTCACTCCATGAATTGCCTTTTCATTCTGTTGATAGTGCCCTTTGACACAGAAAAGGTGTTAATTTTGATGAAATCCAAGGTACCTATTTTTGTTGTTGTTGTCTCTGATTTTGGTATCATATCCAAGAAATCATTGCCAAGTACAGTGCTTAGCTTTTTCCCTATGTTTTCTTCAAAGAGTTCTATACTTTGTATCTCTTTGATACATTTTTAGTCAATTCCTGTACATGATATAAAGTAAAGGTCCATTCTTTTGCATGTGGCTATCTTGTTTTCCTAACATCATTTGTTAAAAAGAATGTCCTTTCCCCCATTGAATGGTCTTGGTACCTTTGTCAAAAATATTTCACTATAGATGTGAGGGTTTATTTCTAGGTTCTTTATTATATTGCATTGATCTGCATGACTGTCTTTATGTCTATAGCACACTGGTTTGACTATTGTAGCTTTGTAGTAAGTTATAAAATTAGGAAATGTGGGACTTCCAACTTTGTTCTTTTTTCAAGATTGTTTTTGTTATTCAGGGTCCCTGGAGATCCTATATGAATTTTAGGATGGATTTTTCTGTTTCTGCAAAATTGTTGCTGGGATTTTGAAAGAGATTACATTGAATCCATAGATTGCTTTGGGTACAAGTGACATCTTAACAATATTAAGTCTTCCAATCCATGAACACAAGATGTCTTCCCATTTATCTGCACCTTCTTTAATTTCTTTCAGCAACATTTTGCTACCTTGGTTAATTTATTCATAAATATTTTATTATTTCAATGCTCTTATAAATTGAATTGTTTTCTTTTTGGGTAGCTTATTGTTAGTGTATGGACATACAACTGATTTTATGTCTTGATTTTGTATCTTGTAACTTGGCTGGATTCATTTATTGTTTCTAACAATGTTTTTATGGAATACTTAGGGTTTTCTATATATAAGATCATGTCATCTGCAAACAGAGATGATTTTACTTCTGTCCTTCCAAGTTAGATGACTCTCCGCCTTTTATTCTTTTTTTCATCTAATTAATAAGTGAGAAAATTTGCTCTTATTCTCTCAGAAGACTTGGTATTTTTAGAGAATTTTAAGTTAAATATTCTTAAATATTTTAAGAAAAATATATGTACCATAGATGGACTTTTATATATACAACAAAGATAAACCTTAAATTTTAAAATGTTGTAATTGCCAAGCCTGTGTGGCTCAGTGAATTGAGAGAGGTCTCATGGACTGGAATCCCTTGGATTCCAGGTCAGGGGACATGCCTGGGTTGTGGGCCCAATCTCCAATAGGGGGAGTTCAGGAGGCAGGTGATTGGTGTTTCTCTCTCTCATTCATGTTTCTATCTCTCTCCCTTCCTCTCTCTCTCTAAAAAATCAATTAAAACATATTTTTTAAAGTGTTATTTTTTTTAATGAAACTTGATTTCAGTACCAAACATTTATAATTCAAGATAGGTACCTTAAGAAACAGGAGCAATCCATGGAAAAAATATCCTCAGATGAGGACTAACCAAAAGAAAAGAAAGAAAGAGGAACAAGATGGGGTTCAGCACAAAGCCAGACACTTCTGGGTCTCTGCAGATGCAAATCCAATGGAGCAGCCCAGGGAAGGCGAGCAACCCCCTCAGCAGCAGCCATGGGGGAGGCTCCTCCACTTGGGTGCCACAAAGGGTGAGCCACATGTCCTCCTAAGGAAAGGGGAATGGATCATCCGGCGGAGGAGAGGTTGTGACCTTTCTTTTCCCGACAATAAACTGGTCTCTGGAGATCACTGTAAAATTATAGTGGATGAAAAATCTGCTTAGGTGTCGCTGGAAGATACCAGCAACGATAGAATAGTAATGAACAAACAGAAGGTTGTTAAGAAGCAGACTTGTCCTTTCTAGACTGGGATGTCATCTACTTAGTGTACAGGAAGAATGAGCCAGAACACAACATGGCATACCTGTACAAATCTTTACATGAAAAGCAAGGCGTGACACAAGACTCCTTTGAAGCTAATAAACAAAATGCATTCCACATGACCAAAGACATCTCAGGTTCAGGGCGAGGTGACAATCCCCAGGTTCTGACATCGTTGCCCACTACTCAGGCATGCTTTGAGGAACCACAGCCATTGACATCAACATCGGACTTCTTCACGGCAGTTTCTACCTCTTCCATGGAGCCCCCTGCAGGGCAAGCACTGCCCTCCAGCTCCTCGGGCAGAGATTCTGCTGTCTGCCCTGAAAGGGTGTAGTCCACCTGTGACAAGCGATGACACCTCCAGTATCCCTTTAACTGTTCCAGAGAGGGAACATCCTTTCTTCTGTCGGAACCGCAGGATCCGGAGGGTCTGGCGATGAGAGAATGAGAGGAGATGGAAAGCCTGATGTGAACCTGCATTTGTTGATCACAGACCAGTCTAAGGACACCCACATGCCCTCGAGGATGTCAGAGCACCGGCCGTGAGGCCATACAAGAAGGAGGAAGTCGCTCAGGTGCGTCATCTGCCAGGACCTGGGGCACAACTGTGTGAGCCTTCAGCCCTGCATGCACACCTTCTGCACTGCCTGCTACTCGGGCTGGATAGAGTGCTCCACGTGCCGCTGCCGAGTCGAGCGGATCTGTGAAAACCCCATTCTCAACAGCCTGGTGGAGGCATACCTTCTGCGGCACCCAGACAGGAGCCACACTGAAGAAGATGAGCGGAGTACGGACATCAGCAACACGATCACTCAGGACATGCTGCAGCCCAAAGTCAGGGGGCCTTTCCTGGATGAGGAGGGCAGTCCGGAGGACCTGCTGGAGCTGTCAGATGAGGACAGCGAATCTTCGGATGTTAGCCAGCCCTACATCATGTGCAGACAGTGCCCCGTTACTGAAGGCAGGCGGGGCAGCCCCTTCCCTGCTCAGGGCCCCGCAGCAAGCACAGAGCATCGTGGGCTTCCAGGGGACACATCATCAACGTCTGCCAGTGTCACAACAGCCCAGGATTACGTGTGCGCCCTGCAAGGAAGCCATGCCATATACACCTGTTGCTTCCAGCCTGTGCCAGACTGGAGGGCCCAGCGTGAGCAGGACACTCGCATGGCCTTCCAGCAGTGTGCCCTCTGCCTACAGCCTTTCTGCCACCTGTACTGGGCTGCACCTGAACCAGCTGTCTGGGCTGTCTGGCCCTCTTCTGTGCTCAACCTGGGCGACAGGTGTCTGGACAGGGTGCTGAGCAACAACTAGAAGTCTGACATCCTGAAGAATTATAATACCTGGCGGCTAGGGGTTTGACGTGTTGACCGGAAGCCTGGTGGCTCTGCAGAGAGCAGTGTTCCCACTGTCAGACGACAGCCTCACCGGGAGCACCCTGCTGTGTCACCGCTGAGGCCTGAGAAACTTCCTGGATCTGACTTACCAGTATCCGCAGAACATTCCTGCCTCCGAGTTGCCAGTGGCTGTAATATCCCCTTCCGACTGCTATTGGGCCGCGACTACCGCATTCAGGTGAAGGCCCACCACGCAATGAAATTCAATCATATCTGTGAACAGAAGTTCAAGAACGAAGTGTCCGAGGAGGAACCAAGATGGCTTGGGAGTACGGGGGTCAGTGTCAGCGTGTTTCAGGAAATACCGAATGCGAACATTTTCAGGGCATTTTACGGACTCCCTCAGGGCACGCTGGAGGTCTCTACATCCGGCACTCTGCTGTGGCTTTTTCTTCTGTGGAGGAGACCCTCTCCGTGAGGCCCAGCAGCGACCTGGGAGGCCCCCGGGTGCATGACTGTCCTCGGAACTCGCCGCTAGGGGCCGCTCTGCACTGCCCGAAGCGCTCCAGCCAGAACAGCCAGAAGCTTTCCACTCCTGAGATGATGATGAGCAGCTTTGCTCTCTGTACATTTCCCACACTATGGTTAAAATGGACGTCTTTCTTCAAGAAAAGTTTCACGGGAGAAAAAAGCAAGTTGGTCAGAAACATCCTTTGATTTAAGGAAACGGAGCCACGTTCACAGCTATGGACTGTGTAGTGCCCCGTGGGGAAAGCCACAGCTCTGAGACGCCTTTTGTCTTAGTAGGGTTGGTGCTTATCTTCTAACAAGATTTAAATACCACAAACTGGAGCACAAATAATATAATTTCTAATTTACAAATTGGGGATAGTATAGTATTTAAAAGAATAAATGTATGTTTCTGTTGATTAAAAATAAAAACATCAGATATTCAAAATTACTAATCCTGGTCACTTGACATTGAGTGCGAGGTGCCCACCCAGGCACGGGTAAGTTAGGTTGCCACCACCCTTAGCCTGCCGGGGAGCCAAGTGCTGGTCCCTGCTGCTCCTCTGTCACCATAGCTACAGGCCCCACCCAGCTGACCCCACATTCTTTATCCCTTCCTTCCGGCAGTGGTCATTGGTGGCCAAGGTGCCAGGCACAGGTCAGCCCTGGTGACACCCTGACTCTCCTGGAGCAGCCCTTTCTCGCCATGAGCAGGATGGGCCTTTGATTAGCTAGTCCTTGCCCTTTCCTCCTGTGTTGGGTTTGCCCTGTCCTCTGGAATAATACTTGAAATTTTGTTCTTTGTAAAAGAAAAAAAATGTTTTTTATCTTTTGTTAAAATCACCTGTCATGTTTGTTTGCAAAATTGTAATTTTTTTTTTTTGCTTCTTCTCAGGAATATGATTTTCAAATATTGTCTTGCTCTTGATACACTCTGAGAAGCAGCGCCTTGTTTGTGGAAGAAGGCCTCCTTCCTGCATTCTCATAAACATGCTGTATCTGTTTCTCTCTCCTGAAAAAAAAAAAAAAAAGGAAGAAACAGGAACAAGGTAATATGCTGGTTTGCCATTATTATGATAACCTGCAGAGGCAGATAAAACCCTCAGAGAAATTTTAATTCAGATGTCTGAGAATGAGGACACCACATACACATACACACCAAGAGGGTATAAAAGGGTTTATTACTTACCTAACTGAGGGTTCAGGGGAGAGCAGGGAAAGCCTCTCAAGCAGTTCTGAAATGGCTTGAAATCAAGGAAAGAAGAGTTATCTGGGTGTTTATTTTGGCAAGGGGGTGGGGCTGGGATAACAGTTTCCATAGAGGAGGGGTTTGCATGGTTTGAATCTCTTGCATTTGTCAAAAAAGAGAGAACCCAGGTTTTATTTATTTTTTTTATTTTTTTAATCAGTTTTCCCAGAAGCAGGGCACAGTTAAGAGAACGAAAAGTGAGTCATAAAAGCTGTCAGTAGTCAAACATCAAAAAGCGTGGTCATGCTAATGAAATTCCCAAGAGAGAGCAATAGGAACATCCATGTGAGAAACATCAATCGGCTGCCTCCTGCACGCCCCCTACTGGGGACCTGGGGATCGAGCCTGCAACCTGGGCAGGTGCCCCGACTGGGAATGAACCAGGACCTCTCAGTCCATGGGGCAATGTTCAATCCACTGAGCCACACCAGCTGGGCCAGTGATTGCTGGCTACATGGATAACCTCATCTGGAGATCATTTGACGTGTCTAAATATGAGGCTCTTTGAACTGTGGAGCCCAGACCTCTCGGTTCCCATTATGCAGAACTCCACAAAGAAGTCAGGGGGAGCAAAAAAGTCTTGCAAATTCCAAGCAGTAGGAGCTAAAGAGAAAAATCAGGCTGCTGGTGAACCAAGTACACAAGGAACCTCAGGGAAGGAGACCACACGGAAGAGATCTATGAAAGATGACAAAGCTGCCTGTCCACAAAAGAAGGAGCCGGGCAATAAAAAAATAAGAATTCACAAGAAGATACCAATTCCTCCATTGTCCATTAAATTGCCCCCAGTTAACCTGCTTCACTGAGACATCGTGAGGTCTTGGTGCCAAAAATAAATAAATAAATAAATAAATAAATAAATAAATAAATAAATAAATAAAAAGCGGGGTCATTACAGTTGATTCTAGTGTTATGCTTTTAACACTAATACTGTTATGAATATTCTTGTACTCCTTTTTTAAAAACACATGTATATGTTTCTGCTGAATATATACTTAGAAGTGGAACTGCTGGGTCATAGGGTATGCTTATGTTCCATTTTAGTAGATACTGACAAGAAATTGTCCAAAGAGGTTGTACAAATTTACACTCACATCCACAGTCAAATTGAGTCCTGGATGCTCTACATACTCAGCAATACCTGATATTTTATTTCTTTTTAAGTTATTTATTATATTGTTGTTTATGGAATTAAAGAAGATAATGCATATTAATATCTACTAAGGTGTTTGTCGTATATTTATAACCCCCAAACATTTACTATTATTATTACTGTTATTATTCTAATCAACATCAGCATTATATTAAAGGCACGTTTTGAAAGAGATCTCATTGTATTACAAATATCAAGGCACTATTATAAATAGAAAATGAACAAATACCCATCATAGAGAGAACTTGAGTTACTAATTTCTGTGCTGCTTAGAGTTTTCTTGTCAAATTTCTCAAATATGCACACTCATGATTAGGTTTTATCAGGTACACGACTTTGTTCCTCCTTGGGGCTATTTAAATGCAAATGTCATTACGTCTGATTTGAGCTACTCTCAAAGCTCTGAAGTCAGACTGGGCTCATCTGGCTATTCAAAGACAGCCCCAGCACATGCATCTGGTGAAGGGCAGGATTGTATATGGGCTCTTGTGCCTCCAGTGTCCTCTTTAGCCTGTGCCCAGTGCTTCCAGGACACCGGCTTGCAATGTGGAACTTCTTGCATATCATCTTCTGCTTGGTGGACTCAAGTTAAGCAAATCTATTAGTTTTTAAACTAACATTTCATTCATTCTTCCATGAGCCTATCGACCTGCTCTTGACAAAAATAAAAGGTATACTGCAAATGACAAAATCTAAATGGAGCAAAACCAAGGGAACTCTAAAATCTGCAACCAGACTTGTTAAATATAAGCAGCTTTCAGAAATGCAACATTTAGCCACTGTTAATAATCTTAGCAGGAACTGCCTTGAGGCTAGAGCAAAAAAGAGTCCTTCTGGAAAAAGCCCAATAACCATGTTTCAAGATGCTAAACATCTGGTTGGTGACACAGAAACCCAGGCTTAGTTTTTGGGTTACATTCTTTATGAGCTCTCTTCTCTTACCTATATGGGCACCTGCACTGTTGAAGATCCATTACCATGTGGCTGATAGAAGGCCTAAGTGCTCAGTGTTTTTATTGGAGTGCTTTAAAAGTTCCTGTAAGAATAAAGCCTAGAAGACAGTGATTCAAGCTAGAAATTTTGGAGTATTTCCTAAGCTTGTCAAACATTGTAAATGCTGTTAAATCTTAAGTGTGTTATGTACATGAATAGCAGTTCTTAAATATTTTGTCTTCATTATGTGACACTTACTAAACTCTTGGAAGACTCCTTTTTAAGTATAAAACATCACAATGCCTTTATGTAAATGTTGGCTGCTGCTAAAAACATGTTCCAATTTTAGCCAGACAAAGAGAAGGCAGTGGTATTTGGCTCTTTTCAAGAAAAAAAAATTGGAAAACAAGGCCTTGATTCTGAAGGAAAAAAGTGAAACTACCTACTGACCAAGACTGCCTTCACATTCCCTTCAGCTTGACTGAACTTTAGACAGGTTTCTTCCTGATTATAGGCCCCTGACCTCCCTTTCTTAGAGTATTTGCCTTAGAAAACAAATTATAAATTATATCTTTGCTCATTTGAAATGTATATAAATCTCCCAGACTCACTCCAGTTTTATACCCCCAAAATATCTTTCTCAAGGACCTCAGAAGCATTTTTTGAAATGTAAACACCAAGAATGATAGGATGACAGACCCCCTATCTCCCAGTCTCTGTGGAATGGTAGGAGCCTAACATCCATGGTGGTCAATTAGCAAACACAGGTAGCCTAATTATAGTGAAGAACATTTGCAAACTCAGGAATAACTCAAGTGTGTCCCACATATCCCATTGATTAACCTCCTCCCTAACATCCTCCAGTACTTTTCTACTAGCTCTTCCCAGTGGTTTAAAATGCTCCCACCTTTTATTTCAGCACGTTTGAGTTCAGTCTCTCTCCCTTATTACAATAAGCCTAAGTAAAGACTTCGTTGTTGTTTAATTGTGGTACAATTTTGGCTTCAACACTACATAATGATGGAAATGCTAGCTTAATTCTAAAATAGTCACCTCACTTCACCTTTTCAGTACATATTTACTGAAGAGGAGCAGAAAGACATAACCTTTCCTTGACATGCATAATATGCTAGGTGATATGTTTCCCACATTATTTTACTTACTCCTCCAAATTAGGGTAACCAACTGCCCCTATTTTCTCAGGACTGAAGGATTTCTCAGGACACGGGGCTTTCAGTTCGAAAACCAGGAAAGTCCCACCCTGGTGGATGTGGCTCAGTTGGTTGAGTGTCGTTCTGGGCACCAAAAGGTTACAGTCTCGATCCCAGGTCAGAGTGTGTATGGGAGGCAATCGATCAATCTCTCTCTCTCTCTCTCTCTCTCTCTCTCTCTCTCTCTCTCTCTCTCTCTCTCTCTCTCCCTCTCCCTTCTTCTCCTCTAAAATTAATAAAAATATATTTAAAAAATAAAATTAAAAAATAAAACCAGGAAAGTCCCAGGCAAACCCAGACAGTTGGTTACATTATTCCCAATGTGGCATTGCATTATGCATTAATATCTTACTTGGGGAGTTTAGGAATATTAAGTACCTGGTGATTACAGTCTGGTTTCATGGTCTGAATCTTATGCTCCCAAGGTCCAGTCCAAGCTCTGAACATTTAATATGTTTGAAACATTGTTGATAATGACATTGGAGTTACAAAGACATGAGTAACATGTCTTGCCATCAAGGAGTTTACATTATAAAATGGCAAGTATTACAAGATCCCATATAATACAGGCTGACATGAGTATGCAATCACTTCCCTGTGAAATACAGGAACTACTTTGGAAAAAAACATGGTATTTAGATCCGATCTGAATAAATGGTGTACTAAGGAATCTTTCAGAAAACCCCAAATGAATCTTAAAACCTATTGGCAATAGTATGCTGTGAAAATAAGTGAAGACCACGTCAATGAGAATAAACAGAGGCTATTTATTCAGAGCTTGCTATAGCAAGGAGGTCAGCCACCATCACTTGAATTTGGCAGAGACTCAAAAACAAGTAGGAGAGTTGAAAAGCTTTGTAGTTTACAAAAAGAAAGGCTTTAACTGTGTTCTGATTAGAAGTTGTTGGCATGGGGAAGCTGGAGGCAGGCCAATGGGAAGTGAGACATCTTATGGGGAGCATATTTAACTTTCTCTGGTTGGCCCTGAGTTGGAAGCAGGTGAAAAATATAAGAAAGCTTCCATCTATTGACCAAGTTCTGACCATTCTGAACTAATTGCCACAGAGGTTATGGTTTGGCTTCCCACATAGGTTGCTCCAGTGATTTCGAGTCAGAGTTCTATTGGTATAGACAGACTGACCCATGTCCTTTTTCCTTCTCTTGGGAACATTTTCCTTATCCTTAGCAAAGTAGGAAAATCACAGAGACCTTTCCTGTCCTGTTGTTTCACATATAAGATAATAATTACATTTGGATTCACCATTAGCCCATAATCTCTAACCCAGGCAAGAAACTGATAATTTTTTAATAAAATTTCTGCTCCTGTAGGTAAAAGCTGGCATATAATGTGGGAAATGTCTGGATGTTTTTAGGCATTGAAACTAAGAAGAGAATAAAGGACAGTGACAAATTCCTTTTTCAGTCTTTGTCCCTTACTTTCCTGAAGAATATATATTTTTATGATTTTATAAATGGTAGTGTTCTCTGGGTCAGAATATTGAGACTGCAGAAGCTAAAATAAATGAAATTGGCATAATCATCTAGTTTGACTCATACTGTGATATAAATGATATAGTGATATCAATTTAGTGATACTTGGAGACAAGAACCTAAATCTGGAAAGAAATCGTGTTGTATATTGCTCTGAGTATATGAATTTTGAGAGATACTCCTATCAGGAGAGCATCAGTGCAATTTCAAATTCATAAAAACAAAAAGTGTAGATAAATGCAAGGCAGCAACAGTATCCAGGAAGTCTGTGTAGAAAGAAGGCAGAGTATGGCATGAAGAGTTACAGAAGTTGGAGATTTCAATATCATGTAAATAATACTATGTCATAAGGTGGGACTAGAGGCAAAGCATGACTCATGAACGGGTTCTATGTACAGGAGAGCACGACAAATAAGAGATGAGATTTACTTGTTCAGTAAAACAATAGAAGCAAATATGTAATTGCACCCAAACAATAAAACAGTTAAACAATAAAAATATATTATTTCACATTTTTTATGTGAGGTTAACCCATTCTTCAAAATATATATGAAAAACATATAGAACGTTTCACACAAAAGCATTCATGCTGTTATGTGTTAAGTTCTCCCCTGACACTGGAGTTATTCTCTGTAATAACTTGAGATCTCAGGAAATTGGGAGTGGGAGTGGATAAGACTTGAAAGCATGACAGAGAAAATAGGCATATGGACAAAGTATGCTCAGTCTTTCGTAAGAAGGTCATCTTGGTAAATGCCTTTTTGGTTAACTAGAAACATAATATGCTCATCATGTTTGTTTCCAAATGAGTTTGTTTTGCTTTTAACTTTAGAGTTGAGTGACTCTTCCTTCCACTCTATAGAAACATGATGCTTCTTTAGCTCTTCTCTCTCCATTGTGAGTTTTAAGTACTAACATAGAAGAATGGACAATATTACCCAAAGCTTGGACACGCTACCATATGCTACTTGGACTGTTGCAGAGTTCCTTATATAGCTTTCTTTAATGAGATTTAGAAAAATTTGATGATAAACTTGAGTTAGGACTTAAAATAAAAAAAATAAAAAAGAGATAGTTTAAACCAATCTATGTGTCTCACATCGATCTCTCTTTCTCTCTCTCTCTCTCCCCTCCTCCTCCTCCCTCCCTCCCTCCTTCCTTCCTACTCTATCTGAATATAAGTGGAAAAATATCCTTGGGTGAGGATTAAAAAAAAACAGAGATAGTTTAAAATGATAATAAAATATATTTTGGCTTTGTGCTGGGGGTAGGGGGGCAAAGTGTAGTTCCATAAGACCAGGAGCAGCTTGGGTGAGGACAAAATTGCACAAAGCAGAAAAGATAGATCCCTCATACCTTGAGGCTAAAATAGTCATGAAAAAATTGAATCTACAGATCATAGAATATGGGCAGGGATACTACAGTTACAAAACAGCATAAAAAACAGCATAATATTTTTAAATACTAAAAAAATAGAATTCTTATTCCAGAATAGTTTAAAGTGGTTATATGCTTGTGTGAATAGAGGAGCTCTTTCAAAAATCTGACTCTCAGATTGTAAGGTATTTAATGGCATGGACAATGACTCATCAATATTTGTGTATCTCATGTGTCCAGTACAGTATCTAGTATATAATAAATGTATTATGTATTAAGCAAAATTGACACCCTGGAAGCTGGGGCTGGTAGCACCAGGGATTTGGACATCTGGCCTGGTGGGAGCCTGAGCAGAACCCCTGTTCAGTGAGAGCCAGCCATGCTGAAAGATTAGAGAGACAAGTAGGGCTGTTTTTATTTTCTCCTTTAAAAAAAATTCTATTCTACCGTGCTTGGTGTGGTGACCAGGGGTGCCAGCAACCCAAGCAGAGCTAAAGCATTAGAAGGAGAAGAAGCAACTGCCTGCCCCTCTTACAAGCTGTAGGCACCACCCACAATGCAAATCTATTTAAACCATCCTGATTGAACCTGATACCCTGTAGAGCACAGTTCTGCGGGGAAAGGGAAAGCAACCCACAACAAGTACATTAAAGGGGCGAGCCCTGAAGCAGACCCAGCCTCTGGGCTAGGGAAGACCCACCCACCAGACTACTTGGGGTCCTGCCCTGCAGGGCTTCAGCCAGGTTTCCCATGGCCAGGCAGAGATAGTGATTCATATTGGCCTGCACCAGAAAATAACCCGAGAGGGCAGGGACTCACACACCAAGGGGCCAGATCCAACAACATCAGAGCAAAATCCAGTGAGCTCCACAAACAGCAGATCCAAGTTTTTTTGTTGTGGCGGTGGTTGTTTTTGTTTTTTTAATTCAATTTTTTCTTCTTTTCTATTCCCATTTTTTACTTTCCTAGTCTATATTTTATTTTATATAGCATTATTACTTTCTAAAATTATTATTATTATTCCTACCTTCTATTTTTTATACTTACTCTATTTCTGGTCTCTGCCTTCTTTGCTTTCATTTCATATTCTGTTGTTGTTGTTTTTTTTAATTCCTCTAATTCTTTTGGTCTCACATCTTCTAGTATTTGTGTGTATGTGTGTGTGTGTGTGTGTGTGTGTGTGTGTGTGTGTGTGTTAGTTTTGTTTGTTTTTAATCTTTTTGTTGAGGATCTTGCTTTTATTATTGTTGTTGCTGATATTTTTGGGGGGTTCTTTTCGGTTTGGTCTGGTTTTGCCTTGTTTTGTTCTGTCAGTGCCTATATAACAGTTGGCATGACAGAGTCTGGGTTGAGACTCACAGTCAACAACCCTAAGGGCTGAGCCCACCCACAAATGGACAACAACAGTCAAGACCCAAATTCAACAGGACAGCCCACATAACCCACACAAAGGTCATTCCTAGAGCACCCATCTCAGAAGATCTAGAAGACTACTCCACCGGGTCCCACATGAAGGCCACCTCACCAAGACTGGGAGGCGTAATAGCCTGATCCAATACACAGGAAAGAACACACAAAGAAACAACAAAAATGAGGAAACAAAGAAATAGGTGCCAAACGAAAGAATCAAAGGAGTCTCCAGAAAAAGAGCTAAATGAAGTGGAGGCAAGCAATTTATCAGATACAGAGTTCAAAGTAATGGTTATAAGGATGCTCAAACAACTTAGTGAGAACTACAAAGAACTTATTGGAAACTTCATCAACAATAAAACAGATGTAGAAACAATAAATAAGAACCAATCAGAAATGAAGACTGACATAGCTGAAATAAAGAACAACCTGGAAGGATTCAACAGTAGATCAGAAGAAGGTGAGGACTGGTTCAGCAAATTAAAAGACAAGACAGAAAAAAACACCCAATCAGAGGAGCTATTCAGAAAACAAATTAAAAAGCAGGAGGATAGTTTAATGGAGCTTTGGGACAATATGAAAGTAACAACATCTGCATCATAGGGGTACCAGAAGGAGAAGAATCAGAGTAAGAAATAGAGAACCTGTTTGAAGAAACAATGGCAGAAATCTTTCTTAACATAGTAAAGGAAAAACTCACTCAAATTCAGGAAACACAGAGTCCCAATCAAGATGAACCCCAAAAGACCTACTCCTACACACATCATAATTAAAATGGCAAACGTTAAAGACAAAGAAAGAATCTTAAAGGCAGCAAGAGAGGGACAGAAAGTTACCTACAAAGGAGCTCCCATTAGACTGTCAGCTGATTTCTCAATAGAAACTCTACAGGCCAGAAAGGAATGGCATGAAGTGTACAAAATAATGAAAAGCAAGGGCCTGAATCCAAGACTACTCTATCCAGCAAGTCTGTCATTCAAAATTGAAGTTGAAATAATGAAATTCATAGACAAACAAAGCTAAAGGAGTTTACTGCCACCAAACCAGTACTGCAAGAAATACTAAAGGGACTGTTGTAAGAAGAAGAAATAGAGAGAGGAACACAGGCATAAAGAATAAAAATGGAAACAAAGAAGTACCTATCAATAATAACCTTAAATGTAAATGGCTTAAATGCTCCAATCAAAAGACATAGATGCCTGGATAAGAAAACATGACCCGTATGTGCTGTCTATAAAAGACTCACCTCAGAACAAAAGACTCACACAAGATGAAAGTAAAGGGATGGAAAAAAATTTTCATGCAAATGAAAACCAAAAAATAAAAATAAAAAAAGCTGATGTAGCAATACTCATATTTGATGAGATAGACTTCAAAATGAAGAGACTAAGAAGATCACTACATAATATTAAAGGGGTTGATCCAACAAGAGGATATAACCCTGGTAAATATATATGCACAAATATAGGAGCACCTAAATATATTTAAAAACTTCTGTAGGATTTTAAGGGAGAGATCAACAGCAATATAATCATAGTAGGAAAATTTAACACCCCACTGACATCACTGGATAGATCTTCTAGACAAAAATTAACAAGGAAACAGAGACCCTAAGTGATACAGTAGATCTAATGGATTTATTTGATATTTACAAAACATTTCACCCCAAACCTGCAGAATATACATTCTTCTCAAGTGCACACGGACATTCTCAAAGATAGACCACATATTAGGACACAATGACTAAGTGCTTTCTTGCAAGGATCATAATCAAGGCAAGAAAGTCTGTTCTCACTCTTTCTATTCAACATTGTTCTGGAAGTTCTGGGCAGTTCAATAAAGCAAGAGGAAAAATACTAAAGGCATACAAATTGAAAGGGAAGAAGTAAAACTGAGTTTAATCATAGTCAACATGGTCATACATGCAGAAAATTACAAAGAATCTAGAAAATACTGCTAGAGTTAATAGTGATTTTATCAATATCCAGGTCAGTATAAAATAATAAGTAGCATTTCTATGTACTAGGACACAAAAACTGAAAACTTGAAAAAAATTTTAAATGACATTTATACTTACGTATAAAATGATGTACTTATGGATAAATTTAAGAAAACATATCCAAAAATTGAACACTGAAAATTACAAAACATTGCAATAGGAAATGTAAAAATACTTAAATATATATATATATATATATATATATATATATATATATATATATGGTCTTTTTTTAGGGCTAATGTATTGGAAAATTTAATTTTGTTATGCCAGCTCAACACATGTCAATCTAAATATTCGATATGATCCCAATCAAGAGCACCAGAAATTTTTAGTAGAAATTGACAAGCAAAGTACAAAATGTATATAGAAATGCAATGGACCTGAATAATTAAAATTCTTTTAAAGAGAATGACAAAGTTGGTGGACTACGTACTTTTCAGTTTTATTATAAAGCTATAATAATCAAGATTGTATTGTCACATTTAGAAGAACTGAACAGAATAGAATGTCTAAAAATTGACCTCTCATATACGATGAATTCATTTTTCAGAAATGTGTTCACTAATTCAGTGGGAAGAGTGTACTCTGGCCAACAAATTGTGCTGTAATTATTAGATATTGCATGGAAAAATATACACTGCAACTCTTACCTCTCCTTATACACAAACTTGACATTGAGCATACTCCTAAATATAAGAGTGAAAACTATAAACCTCTAGGAGAAAACATTTGTGAGCAGGATTATGCAGCAATTTCTTAACAAGACACAAACAAATGAACTGATAAAGGAAAAAACTAAAAGTTTTGCTCTTCAGAAAACATTGTAGCATTAGTAAGAAAACAAAAAGGCAATCTCTAGACTGGCAGAAATTATCTGAAAGGATATAGCTCATAAAGAACTCCTACCTAGAATAGTTAAAAGAACTTTTATATCTCATTAATAAGAAAACAAACCAACTAAAAATGAGCAAAAAATTTGAACAAACATTGCAACAAAGAAGCTATATGAAAGTCCAATAAGAACATGAAAAGATGCTCAACATCATTAGGCATTTTGAAAATGCAAATTAAAACTTTAATAAAATGCTACTGCCACCCATTACTTAGCAATCACTCCTAGGTATTTACCAAGAGAACAAAAAACACACATCTATTGAAAAAAATTTACATATGAATAATCATAGTAGTTTTATTCACAGTGGCCAAAACCTTGTAATAATTCAACTGTCACTACAGTGAAAGCAAAAAATAAGTGGCTGTCAAGGACCAAGGGTGGGACAAGGAGACTGACTACCAAGGAGCACAAATGAACTTTTGGGGATGATGGACTTGTTCTATATCTTCATTGTGCTGGTGGTTACATAACTATATTACATTTGTGAAAACTCTCTTATCTGTGCATTTAAAATTGGTGAAATTGTATGTAAACTGTAATAATTAGGTTTAATCATTTAAAAATCCATATCCCCTTCTCTTAAAAAAAAAACAAAAAAACAAGATTTAAAACAAAGAAACAAAAGATTTGTAGCCAAACTCACTGGGTTTCAATCCTGGCTTTGCCAGTCATTATCTGTGTGTACTTGGAGAAGTTACATACCCTCTCTGTGCTTCAGCTTTCTTTTCTGTAATAGTAGGGTGATGAAATCTGTCTCATAGGATTGTCATCATCTATGTAAAGTACATAGAAGTGTGTCCAGCAGAAAGTAAGTGCTCAGTGAATGCTTGCTATTCTCAGTTGTTGCCCCTGATTTTGTGACATTAATCAGATCATTTAAATTCTATTTCATTTTTTTCAACTTTAGTGTGTTGACATGACTCCCTATGGTCTTTGAAGCCTTTTGACACCTTAAAGTCTATAAGAATATGCAAAGATTTTTCACTCTTTCTTAGATTCTTTGAAATCTTGAATCAGGGAAGGTTTCTAAAAGAAGCACCTGCACCCTGGGAATATGTTTGTCTAATAAAGATATTAATTTATTTTTATTTGGTAAGAATCTTAAGGTGATTTGTACTCTTCCACCTTAAATAAACCAAGTTTTGTCATTAAGGTAGATTTTAAAAACTATATTAATTTTATTAAAATCTATTGTGTTGACAGTTTGCTAGCAGCACATTCTTTTTGTACAGCTTTGCTTTCATTTCTGGTAAATCATGTAAAATTGTCTTTCAAGAATGATAAAAAGCCTCCCAATTTGTTTAACGTAGTACAATTTATTAAACTTACAAGTTTCTCTTAATGTCTACTATTTAAGGCATCAAACTCAGGAGCTTGTATCTAATCAGCAGTTTTACCTGGATACTTCATCTCCCCCTTTATTTAATGACCCTATCCTTGACAATGTAGTGATGTTCAACAAGCTGGAGACTATAGGTATCAAGCAGTAGAGTCCTGACAGATATCTGAGAATTATTAGCTTTTCCTATTAAATATGTCTACCTTAAAGTGATTTATAGTGTAACAAATTAGAGTCTAATAGTGAAATGCCTGAGAACCCAAGAGTTACAGCGATCAGTTACTGTATAGAATTGTGATGGAAGGTCTGTTCTATTTGAAAATTCTACCAAAGGATCTTTCACTTCCTATAGGAAAAAAGGGACCTGCTTCAAGAATTCAGCCAACTTAAGTTTATACATATAAATCATATATTTTCCTGTCATAATAAAACTCAATCCCTACTTTCAAACCTCTTGGAAAGATGCATCAAGATTAATCTCAATTAACAAAATTTTCCGACATATTCTTGAATTCTCCTTATGAAAATTTCTGATGACTGATTGCATGTTTAATAAACAATATACATTATAGCTGTCAGCTTCTTGCTAAAATTCGATTTCCCCTCTGGTAATTGTGTGAGGGAAGAGAAGTGTTATTGTATTTCTCATCAGTATTTCCTTGAAAGTTGTTTTATGCAAAGACAGCCAAGCTCATGAGCTTAATTCATTCATGGGCCTGCAGCCAATATAAGTGCTTGGTGTACTGCTGCGTGCCTTTGCATGCTTCCCTCACTGAAGATGAAAACTCCACATGGTTGTTCACCCTCAAGACTCCAGGAGGCTGCCTGAAATCAGGTTTTTTGAAAATTGAACTTATGTGTTTTATTTTCTTTGAGTTGTTCCTACTTTCCCTGTGCTCTTAAGGACATATCTTTCACCTTGGAACAATGCTCCTTTATAGTGGAGTTATACCGAAGAGTAGAGACTTTCCTTCCTTCCAAAAGCTTCTATTATTTATATTATAAAAGGGAGAGCATGTAGGTATTTCTACCATGTTTAACGATGTGACAGTAAAAATTGCAATTCAAACTTAGCTCTACCATCTTAAAAAAGAGAATTAATCTTAATTAGTAAATCATCTAGAAATTATTTACTAGGTACTGGATGTGTACATTTGATTTTTCTAGAAACTAAAACTTCCAGTGATATTTCAGTCAAGGAGGGGATATAACTAAAGATACTCAAAAACAATTATGTGTGTGTATATGCGTGTATGTGTGTGTGTGAGTATGTTTTATATGGTTTAAACTTATCTAATTTAAGTAACTTATAAAGTCCTCTTATGTACTCTCATTTAGTAAAACTTTTTTAGTCCCAGCTGCTCTTGTTCTCCTGCCCATGGCTCTTTTCCTTAATATTGAATTTTGGCAAAGCAGAAAGGATAAGGTTCTTATGACCAAAGCCTGCTCTCTTCTCTGATATATGGGGCAGTGCCCTCTACTCATCTGACTAAAGCTTACCTACTGTAGCCAGTGTGGCTCATGAGTTGATCTCCCTTGCCTTGGTCAAGTTTAGTTGGTTCTTCTCGGCTGATTTGACCTTATCAGAGTCCCTACTAATTATATACCCATAAGTGTGAGCTATGATATTCATTCAGCATCTATACTGACTCTGGAGTCAAGTCCCAGCCTCTGGTTGAGGAAGCACCTCTCACTTAATGAACCACACACCAGGCCACCTGTCCTCAATAAAATGCCCCAACCATACAAGGACTGAAGGAGGCTTGGAGAAGATAAACTTCAGAACTCCATTCTGGTGGTGGTTGATACACAATACATTTACCAATTAAAATACTCATGAAATATATCTAGAGCCCCAAACTGGCAACAACATCTTAAAGCAAAAGATCAGAGAAGACACTAAAATAAGATCAAAGTATAATTTCATTAACTGCATATCCAAGGGGGATGAATTGAAAAATATATCTTTTTGTGTGTGTATTTTAAATAGAAGAAGAGAGATGCCCTAAGTTGGTATTAACCAAATTCCAGGATTCCAGGTAACAGTGACCAGAATAATTTGTCTCTGTTTCTTTGCCAAAGGGAAACCAAATCTTGAACCAATCATAGTCCTTTCCTCTCCCTCCTTCTTTCATCTGTCACCTATTCTGGGTTTAATCAAAATGTCTCAATAAAAAATTCAATTAAGGTGATGTCAGCAAGATGAAGGCCCAGGAGGTCCCAATGCTTGTCTCCTCTACAAAAATAAATAATAAACAACTGAAAAAATGATGAAAATAGCTTTGGAAAGCTCAGGGGTAAGTCTTTCCCAATTGAAGTCAGTCAGAAGGCTTAAACAGGTGACTGTTCCCTCAAATGTACAGACATTAACAATAAGCCAAAAGAGACATGAAAAGGCAAGGAAACATGACAGCACTAAAAGAACATAATAATTTTTCAGAAACAGACTCCCAAGAAATAGAGATCTGTTAGTTATCTAAAAAATTATTCAAATAATTATTTTAAGGAAATTCAGTGAGACTCAAGAGAACACAGAAAACTCAATGAACTCAGTCAAACAAAATACGGATAAAACAAGAATTCAACAAAGCAATGGAAATCATAAAAAGAACCAAATAGGTATTCTGGAGATAAAGAATAAAACGAATGAAACAAAAAATGAAATAGAGAGATTCCACAACAGTCTCAATAAAGTGGAAGAAAATCTCTGCAAAATTAAAGACAGATCTCTTGATATTATCCAGTTGGAGGAGAAAAAAGATTGAAGAAAGCCTGTGTGAATTATGAGACACCATAGAGCAAAATAATATTTGCATTAGGGAAGTTTCAGAAGGACAAGGGAAAGAGAAAGGATCAGAAAACTTAGTTACAAAATTAATGGCTGAAAACTAGGGAGAGATATGGCTATCCATGACTCAACCCAAAGAAGTCTTCACCAAGACACATTATAATTAAACTCAAAAATCAAGGGGAAAAACAGAATTTTGAAAGCATCAAGAAAGAAAGATTAATCACATACAAGGGAATAGGCCATCAGCAGATTTTTCAGCACAAGTCTTGCAGACCAGGACAGAGTTGGATTTAAACTGCCAGCCAAGAATAATTTACCAAGCAAAGGTGTCCTTCAGAAATGAAGGAGAAATACCTTTCTAGACCAAAATAAATAAATAGATAAAAAATCTGAGTGAATTTATCACCATTAGACATATCTTACAAGAAATTCTAAAGGGAATTGTTCAAGCTAAAATGAAAGGATGCTAATTAATAACATAAAAACATATTAAGGTATATAATTCACTGGTAAAGGTAAACACCTAGTCAAATTTAAAATACTGTAATACTGCAATGGTGGTGTTTAAATCCCACTGAACTCTATCATACAAGTTTGAAGAAAAAAGTATTAAAAATAACTGTAGCTATAACATTTTGTTAATGATTACACAGTATAAAAAGATGTAAATTATGACAACAACATAAAATACATGTGGGGAAGGTAAATGTGTAGAACTGTTTCATGCAAATGAAGTTGTTATCAGCTTAAAATAGACTGTTATAACTATAAGATGTATTATGAAAGCCTCATGGTAATCACAAGGCAAAAACTATAATAGATACATAAATAATGAAGAGAGAGGAATCAAAGGATATCATTACATAAAATCAGCAATTCATAAAGAAAGAGCAAGAGAGGAAGAAAAAAACAACAACAAAGAAACTACAAAATCATCAAAAAGTAATGACCAAAATAGCAATATCAATGCCTTACCTATCAATAATTCATCTAAATGTAAATAGTTTAAATTCTTCCTTTAAAAGACAAACAGTAACTGGCTGGATTAAACAAAAAGGATGCAGTTATATGCTGCCTATAAGAGACTCACTTAGGCGTTAAAGACACTCATAGGCTGAAATTGAAATTATGGAAAAAGATAAAATGATGTACTTATGGATAAATTTAAGAAAATATATGCAAAAACTAAACACTGAAAACTACAAAACATTGCAATAGGAAATGTAAAAATACCTGAGATATATATATATATATATATATGGTCTTTTTGTAGGGCTACTGTATTGGAAGATTTAATTTTGTTATGTCAGCTCAACACACGCCAATCTAAATATTCGATATGATCCCAATCAAGAGTCTACCAGAAATTTTTGGTAGAAATTGATAAGCAAAGTACAAAATGTATATAGAAATGCAATGGACCTGAATAATTAAAATTCTTTTAAGAGAATGACAAAGTTGGTGGACTACGTACTTTTCAGATTTATTATAAAGCTATAATAATCGAGATTGTATTGTCGCATTTAGAAGAACTGAACAGAATAGAATGTCTAAAATTGACCTCTCGTCCGGCTGGTGTGGTTCAGTGGTTGAGCGTCGAACCATGCACCAAAAGATGGCTGGTTCGATTCCTGGTCAGGGCACATGCCCAGGTTGTGGGCCCGATCCCCAGTGAGGGGCATGCTGGAGGCGGCCAATCAATGTTCTCTCTCATTGATGTTTCTCTCTCTCTCTCCCTCTCCCTTCTTCTCTCTCTAAAAAAATAAAAATAAAATAAATAACTAAAAATTGACCTCTCATATATGATGAATTCATTTTTCAGAAATGTGTTCACTAATTCAGTGGGAAGAGTGTACTCTGGCCAACAAATTGTGCTGTAATTATTAGATATTGCATGGAAAAATATACATTGCAACTCTTACTTCTCCCTATACACAAACAAACTTGAAATTGATCATTCGCCTAAATGTAAGAGTGAAAATTATAAACTTCTAGGAGAAAACATTTGTGAGCAGGATTATGCAGCAATTTCTTAACAAGACACAAACAAATGAACTGTTAAAGGAAAAAACTAAAAGTTTTGCTCTTCAGAAAACATTGTAGCGTTAGTAAGAAAACAGAAAGGCAATCTCTAGACTGGCAGAAACTGTCTGAAAGGATATAGTTCATAAAGAATTCCTACCTAGAATAGTTAAAAGAACTTTTATATCTCATTAATAAGAAAACAAACCAACTAAAAATGAGCAAAAAATTTGAACAAACATTGCAACAAAGAAGCTATATGAAAGTCCAATAAGAACATGAAAAGATGCTCAACATCATTAGGTATTTTGAAAATGCAAATTAAAACTTTAATAAAATGCTACTGCCACCCATTACTTAGCAATCACTCCTAGGTATCTACCAAGAGAACTAAAAACACATGTCTACTGAAAACATTTACTTATGAATAATCATAGTAGTTTTATTCACAGTGGCCAAAACCTTGTAATAATTCAACTGTCACTACAGTGAAAGCAAAAAATAAGTGGCTGTCAAGGACCAAGGGTGGGACAAGGAGACTGACTACCAAGGAGCACAAATTAACTTTTTGGGATGATGGACTTGTTTTATATCTTCATTGTGCTGGTGGTCACATAACTATATTACATTTGTGAAAACTCTCTTATCTGTGCTTTTAAAATTGGTGAAATTGTATTGTATGTAAACTGTAATAATTAGGTTTAATCATTTAAAAATTCATATCCCCTTCTCCTAAAAAACAAGATTTAAAACAAACAAACAAAAGATTTGTAGCCAAATTCACTGGGTTTCAATTCTGGCTTTGCCAGTCATTATTTGTGTGAACTTGGAGAAGTTACATACCCTCTCTGTGCTTCAGCTTTCTTTTCTGTAATAATGGGGTGATGAAATCTGCCTCATAAGATTGTCATCATCTAACTATGCAAAGTACATAGAAGAGTGTCCAGCACAAAGTAAGTGCAAAATGACTTTAAGTCAAAAGCTGTAACAAGAGATAAAGAAGATCATTAAATACAGTTTTGTGCCACATTTTGTTCAGTGATGAACCACATATACAACAGTGATCCCGTAAGATTGTAATGGATTTTAAGCAATAATTTTTGATGTTGAAAAAAAAGGCTAGACCCAACTAAGCTGTTGAATTTACTGCTAGCTCTAGGTGATTTAAATACTCTAGGAAGCTCAGCATGCTGTCCAACTGCCCTGTGCCCACTCCTGGCTGGTGAGGGAGTGAGAGGAGCAGGATAGGGAGGAGGGAGCCCAGGAGCCCACTGCCCCATCTGCCTACTGCCTACACCCACCTGTGCACACACATGCACATGCACACACTCACTTCCCTCTGTTTTACTTTCTTTCTCTCCAAGTTCCATTTCTCTCTCTCTCTCTCTCTCTCTCTCTCTCTCTCTCTCTCTCTCTCTCCCTCCTTCTACTGTTCCTTTTATTATTTCTCGTCTGAAGTTTTATCTTTCTGGGTCTCTTTCTATCTCTGCTATCCTTTTCTCTCCCCTTCTTTTTCTTCCCTCTCTCCCATTCTCCCTCTCTCCTCCTGATTCCTGACATCTACGCTCCTGCTCCCTTCAATGGTGTCTCCTTCCACAGCCCTGCCTGTGTCCCCTCAACTTGCATGCACACACTCATGTGCACACACACACACACACACACACACACATACACACATACACTTTATCTTTTATACTGTATCTTTTCTATTTTTAGGTGTATTTAGATATACAAATACTTACCATTGTGTTACTAATGTGTACAGTATTCAGTATAGTAATATGCTATAAAGGTTTGTAGCCTAGGAGCAATAGACTGCAACATATAGACTAGGTGTGGAGTAGGCTATACCATCTAGGTCTGTGTAAGTGTACTCTATGATGTTCTCACAAGACAGAATCATCTAACAATGCATTTCTTAGAATGTATCCCCATCATTAAGTAACACATGACTGTAATGAAAAAGGATCAATTCATCAGCCGGATATAACAAATGTAAATATGTAAGCACACAATATCACAGCTCCTAAATACATTAAATAATTATTAGCAGATTTAAAGGCAGAAATAGAAAGCAATGCAATAATAGTAGGTGACATCATTTATTGATCTGAGAGAGAAAGAGAGAGAGGTTGACTTGTTGTTTTACTTATTTATGCATTCATTGGTTGATTCCTGCATGTGCCCTGACAGGGGATTAAACCTGCAACCCTGGCACATTGGTACAAAGCTCCAACCAATTGAGCTAACTGGCTAGATCAATAGCATGTGGCTTCATACCCCACTTTCAACAAAGGGTGGATCATCCAGTCGGAAAGTCAATGAGGTAATAGTGGACTTGAACAACACTTTAAACAAAATGCACCTAACAGATATATACAGAACATTTCATTTACATAAGCAGAATACACATTTTTCTCAAGTATACACAGAACATTCTTCAGAATATATCATATGTTAAGTTAGGTCATAATACAATTCTTAACAAATTTAAGAAGATTGAAATCATATTATCTATTCCTTCCACAATGCTATAAAACTAGGTCAATAAGAAGAGGAAAAACTGAAAAATTCAGAAATATGTGGAAATTAAACAACACACTGAACAACCAATGAGTCAGAGAAGAAATCAAAAGGGAAAAAAAAATATCTTAAGACAGTGAATTTAAGACAAAAGCTGTTATGAGAGTCAAAGAAGTGCATTTTATATATTGATAAAAGATTCAATTAAGAAAATATTAATTATAAATATATACACACCTAAGAACAGAGCCCCAAAATATATGAAGTAAAACCTGACCAAATTGAAGGAAGAAATAGTTCTGTAATAATAATTAGAAACTTCAATATCCTGCTTTCACTAATGTATAGAATTACTGGACAGAAGACTGATAAGGAAATAGAGGATGGGAACAATGCTATACAACAATTGGACCTAGTTAATTTAATAGAACACCCCACCTAACAATTGTAGAACACACTTTCTTCTCAAGTGCAAACATGGAACACTCTATAAGTAGACCACATGCTAGACCCCAAAACGAGTCTCAATACAAATTGAAATCAGAAAGCATCTTTTCTGGCCAAGTGGAATGAAACTAGCAATCGGTAACAAAATTAAAACTAAAAAGTCACAAATGTGTGAAAATTAAACAATACACTTAAGCAACCAATGGATCAAAAATAAATTACTAGTGAAACTAGAAAATACTTCAAGATAAATAAAAATAAAAACAGCATACTAAAACATATGGGATGCAGTGAAAGCAGTTGTGAGAGGGAAATTCATAGCTGTAAACACCTACATTAAAAAAGAAGAAAGTTCTAAAATCAATAACTTTGTAAGGTTCTATTCTTTTGTTATAATTAAAATTTTTTTATTGATTGATTTTTTTGAGAGAGAGAGTGTTTTGTTGTTCCACTTATTTATGCATTCATTGGCTGTTTCTTGTATGTGCCCTGATGAGGGGTTGAACCTGCAACCTTAGTGTATTGAGATGATACCCTAACTGAGATACCTGGCTGGGAGGATCTATTCTTAGTTTATTCAGAAATTACAGATCATAACATGCAATTCAAAACAAAACATAAAGTAACTAGAACTGATTATTTGCATCCAACTATGTTGAGTTGCCTAAGAAGCAGCATTTTGTAATCAAAGAAACACATAGGGAAAGTTTTGGGAGTGCAGTATATTACAGAGCGTAATATTTCAAATACTTCACTTTTCAAAAAAGAATTGCAAATTACATCTGAATTATTTGTGGATGTGCAGAACTTGGAACTCAAAGCAGAAGAAGATCCATCTTTTTTTCAAACATAATATCACTCTGATTTCTCTCATCAAATATCTCACTCCTGGACATTTCCACATTGACCCAGGTGGCAGTCATCTCAAATTGATCTTCAGGTTTAAGTCTCAGAAACTGAAATTGCTCAAGCGTGGAATCAGTGAGCCAAAGCTTTTCATCTCAGTTGAGAAAATCAGAGAATGATTCAAAATTAAGAAACCAAAATAAAAACAAATATAAAACCAACACAATGAATCTAACAAAAAAGATACTGCAGTTTAAGGAAAAAGAAACAATATGTAGAAAATTTTGGAAAATAGTATATCTCTGAAGATATTTTTCTGTAAGAAACAAAAAATAAGGATTTGACTCTGTTCTAAAATATATGCAGGAGGATATATGTTCTATGAAATAGAATGGGTAAGTGGCGTAACGAAGAACAAAGTAATGTAAAAAGATCGAAAAAGATATATACTTTTTTTTTCACTAACATGACATGCTGGGAAAGAAAAGCTATGAGGACTGAAAACAGATAAGTAGTTGTCAGTTTTGTGGGATGGGGAAAGTGTTTGAGTACAAATGAGCATATTAAGTGAAATTCTGAGGTGATGGAACTGTTTTGTTATTGTGAATCCACAATTCTAATCATTTTTCCAAACTCGTAGAACTATATAGCATGCAGGGTGAATTTTCATATATAAATAAAAAATAACTAGGATATTGTGGGGAACCAAAATGGAGGGCAGAGTTGTTTTGACTGGATACTATAAGACTAAAAACCAACAAAATTGGTATACAAACACTGTATTCTACTTCTAAATTTAGGTACGTAAATAGCAATTCTGAAATGATTCTATATGTATTCCAGATTTGAACAAATAAGTAAATATGTTACAGACAATTGGAGTCAATTTCTCAGTCAGAAAAAAGGGTGATGATGCTAGAACGAACTATGTGTTGCTGGATTAGAGGTAAAGATATGATTTTGAGCTCATGTGTAGGTAGATAGACAGATAGATAGATAGATAGATAGATAGATAGATAGATAGATAGATAGATAGATATGAATATAGATGTGTGTGTATATATGAGTTTCTATGCAAACACAATCACCCAACTTTACTAAGAGAGCATAGAAACAGTGACAATTTAGTAGCAATGAACACACCTAGTTCCCAGATTTTTGTTTATAAATTCTTTTGCTATTCTGTAATAACAGGAATGTGGACTCCTTGAAGAAATGGCTGGTCTGGGACTGGGGAAGGGAAAATATAAGTCAAGCATAGAGCTTCTTGGGGTATCAGAGGGATAGGAAGTGCTATAAAAATAGATTGGGGACATGTCAAAGGGACAAAGGAATCAATCAAAAGAGATCCCAGGAACAATTTGGCACAAAATGAATAATGAGTGTTATACAATAATTCCATGATGGTTATTTTTATGTGTCTATGCCATAAAAATCAAGGAAAGACTGAAGAACTATCACAGATTGAAGAAGGCTTGGGAAACATGATAACTAAAGGTACTCAGTGTGGGATTCTGCATTAGATCCTGAAACAGAATAAAGGATATTACTGGAAAGAGTGGTGAAATATGAACAAGGTATGTAGTTTATTTAATTATATTATACCAATGTTAATTTCTTACTATGGTTGCACGGCGTATTATAACTGGGAGAAACTGGGTGAAAGGTGTATGATAGTTCGCTGTACTATTTTGTAACTGCCTAAAATGAAAATTTTAAAGAGTAATTTGTACAATTTATGAGGTTTCAAAACATCCCTTGAAGAATTCTATTCAAATAAATTCTGATTTCAGCCTCTCTTCTTCAGAGTAAATTCTTTTAATTTCTTTAAACTGTTTTCACCTTAGACATTATTCATCTATTTTTTCTGGTCTCTATTCTTTCCAGATACTTTTTATCTCTTAAGCTTTGGGGAGGTAGTATTCTGATTGACACAGGCCAAAGCATGAAATATTAGCATCAATATTCACTTCGCTCTGACCCAGGCTGGCACTCTGGGAGCCGGTCTTGAAATACTAATGAGATGGATGTTGAAGGAAGAAACCTCGGAGTTTTAAAGTTCATTTAGACTTTCTAGACTACACTAGAAAGGTTATAAGAAATATAAAAGTTAAGCCTGGAAAGAGTAGACCAAAGTATTAAAAGTATGAATTATAAAATTGTAGTTTATAAGTTATTTATTTCTTTGTTTATTGATTGCAATTTGTTTTCCCACAATTTAATAGCATATTTTGAAATTTAAAGTATAAAATAAACTTTTTAAAACATCTAAAATTTTACATTTAATCCTTGACTACTTGGAAAATATATCAATAAAGATACTATTCATTTTAAATAAAGTAAATTTACATAATTATTACTGAAAGAATTACTTTATCTTAACTAACCCAAAAACTGAAACAGTAAGAAAATTTTATACTAGAATATATTGTAAGTAGAAAGAGTTCTAGCTTCCAGTTGATGCCATCTGTCCCTGCACAATTCCAGCAGGAAATCTTCACATATTCACTTCATAGTCTATTGAATAGCGCCCTTGGATTTGTACAAAAGAGTGGCCCTCAGCAGTAAGACGTGAAGAAAAAATAAAAGGAATCCAAATTGAAAAGGAAGAAGTGAAACTGTCATTATTCACAGATGACATGATATTATACATAGAAAACCCTAAAGACTCCATCAAAAATCTACTAGACCTAATAAATGAATTTGGCAAAGTAGCAGGATACAAAATTAACGTCAAGAAATTGACGGCATTCTTATACACCAATGATGAACTCACAGAAAGAGAAACTAAAAAAACAATCCCATTTACCATCGTGGCAAAAAAATTAAGATACCTAGGAATAAACTTAACCAAAGAAGTAAAGGATCTATTTGCAGAAAACTACAGGACATTGAAAAAAGAAATAGAGGAAGATATAAAAAAGTGGAAGCACATACCTTGTTCATGGATTGGAAGAATTAACATCATTAAAATGTCCATATTACCCAAAGCAATCTATAGATTTAACGCAATCCCCATCAAAATACCAGTGACATATTTCACAGAACTAGAACAAATACTCCAAAAGTTCATATGGAACCAAAAAAGACCCCGAATAGCCACAGCAATCTTGAAAAAGAAGGACAAAGTAGGTGGGATCACAATACCAGATATCAGATTATACTACAAAGCTACTATAATCAAAACAGCCTGGTACTGGCACAAGAACAGGCATGTAGACCAGTGCAACAGAACAGAGAATCCAGAAATTGATTCAAGACATTATGCTCAATTAATATTTGACAAAGGTGGCAAGAGCATACAATGGAGTAAAGACAGCCTCTTTAATAAATGGTGTTTGGAAAATTGGACAGCTACATGCAAAAAAATGAAACTAGACCATCAACTTACACCATACACAAGAATAAACTCAAAATGGGTAAAAGACTTAAATGTGACTCATGAATCCATAAAAATCCTAGAAGAAAATGTAGGCAACAAAATTTCGGACATCATACGCAGCAGAATCTTCACTGATACATCACCTAAGGCAACAGAAACAAAGGGAAAAATGAACACATGGGACTACATCAAACTCAAAAGCTTCTGCACAGCAAAAGAAACAACCATCAAAACGGAAAGGGAACCCACTGTATGGGAGAGCATAATTGCCAATGATACATCAGATAAGGGGTTAATCTCCAAAATATATAGAGTGCTCACACAACTCAACAAAAGGAAGACAAAGAACCCAATTAAAAAAATGGGCAGAGGAACTAAATAGACACCTCTCCAAACAGGACATACAAATGGCTAAGAGACATATGAAGAAATGCTCAACATCACTAATCATCAGAGAGATGCAAATTAAAACAACAATGAGGTATCACCTCACACCTGTCAGAATGGCCGCCATCAACAAATCATCAAACAACAAGTGTTGGCGAGGGTGTGGAGAAAAGGGGACTCTAGTACACTGCTGGTGGGAATGCAGACTGGTGCAGCCACTGTGGAAAACACTATGGTGTTACCTCAAAAAATTAAAAATTGAATTGCCATTTGACCCAGTAATCCCACTTCTAGGAATATACCCTAAGAAACCTGAAACACCAATCAGAAAGAATACATGTACTCCCATGTTCATAGCAGCACTATTTACAATAGCTAAGATCTGGAAACAGCCCAAGTGCCCATCAGTGGATGAATGGATAAAAAAGCTGTGGTACATATACACAATGGAGTACTATGCAGCTGTAAGAAAGAAAGATCTCTTATCCTTTGAGACGATGTGGAGGGACCTCGAGAGTATTATCCTAAGCGAAACAAGCCAAGCAGAGAAAGACAAATATCACATGATCTCACTCATTTGTGGAATATAATAAACATAACAGTCTGGGAAACAGGGTAGATCCAGAGATGTGAAAGTAGGGTACAGACTGACAACCCTCAGAAGAGGGGGTGGGGGGGGAGGGAAGAGATAAACCACAGAACTTATACACATGTATGCATAACTGATGGACATGGACAACAGAGCTGGGAAAGGGGTGGAGGGTCAGGGAGGAGGGTGTCAATGGGGAAAAAAGGAGAAACATCTGTAACAAAAATAAATTAAAAAAAAAAAAGAAAGAAAGAAAGAAAGAGAGTAGCCCTTCCTGTAGTGCAATTATTTGTCCTATTAGATGAATATATCGAGTTCCCGGGAGCCTCAAAATAAATGGAAAAATGAGAAGGTGGCAACCTGTAATTTAGAATTTGTTTGAAAAGGAGAATTTCTAGACAAGAATCAGAGTTCTGAGTAGGTAGGATAATTCCTGGCATGCCATGAATCTGCTGATTTTCTTGATATCTTTCTTATGGCTAGTTATTTTTTTATTTGAGGTAGAATATATATACAGAAAATTGTGAAATGTATAGCTTAACATAATGTTTTATGAGCTTCACCCTTATTGTTACATATAGCAACAGTTTTATGTTGCTTAATAGAATTTCATTAAAGAAATATGCCACCCTTTTTTTATTCATTCCACTTATGATTAGCTTTTAACTCAATCTTTTTAAGAGCTACTGTAACTGAGCTAAGGCAATTTGGGTATACTCAAATATTAGGTTGTCATGGTAGATATTGGTAATCTCCAACAGTTAGTGACAGAAAAAGGTCTTTAGGTCTCTGCTCCCAGGACCTCACCACCAATGTTTTGTTATAATTCATAGATAGTATTCTAGATTAACAGACATTTGGTCTTGTCCAAAGCAGCCACGGAGACATTTGGTCCATGCCAAAGGTCCTTAATATTTGGTCCTGTCCAAGACGTCCATGGAGAAAGTTGGTCCATAAATCTTTAAATAATACAAACATTTAACTATGTTATTTTTATTGTAATTCGTGATGATTTTTTGACAGAGCCAAATATCAAGGACCTTTTGATCTGCACTAAATGACTTAGTGGATGTTTGGACAGGACCAAATGTCCTACAAGGGCAGTCTTCTACACATACCACATTGATGAGAAAGTAGTTATAACATTGTTCTTTTAGGCATTTCAGTAAACACTTTCTTGCAAGTTTCTATGTAAGACCAACATAACACTATTCAGAATCCTCCAAAAGTGGCTACATACAAGAACCAGAGCTACTCATAGATCTAGGGCACCAGTCTAAAAGGTGCAGGATCCTGGCTTCTCTACGTTTCTTATTCCAATTCATGCAAAGGCAGAAATATAGACAATATTTCTAGCCAATCCACATATTGAATCCACTCAATTCAGCAATTAAAATCACTCTTTACATTATACTAATTAACAAACCATCTGGTGCTGATCAGAGATAAAGATAGTGGAAGGGCACCAGCAGAGACACATTTCTGAAAACAGACTCTGAAATGCTAAATAAACTAGACCCAGTTGTGTATACTCTTGATTAGGGGCTTCAAATGTTCACTGATGTGCTTCAGGGTAGAGCTTGAAATCTAACACACACACACACACATATAATACAAACCAATATTAGACATTTTCTGGTCATGGTTATGAACACCCAAGTCTAACTTGCTAATAAAAGATCTAATCTATACATTAAGGAGTTAGCCCAGGGAGATTGCTCTTCTTGAAAGACTGGAGAATGTCTCTGGTTGTTTAATTGGTTGACTGTCCTAGCTTCTCAGTCCTGGGCCATCTCAAAAAAAATCAAAGGGTGGGATCTACTGATCAAATCATTATCTATTGTTACATAGCACATTGTTGAATTAGAAACCCTGGCAATTAACTCTGAAAACAATAGGAATATATGCTATATTCATTAGCTATGCCACAATATTCAGTGGCTTCAACAGAAAATTTTATTTCACTAGATCTGCAATTGGATGACGTGAATCAAACAACTAAGAGTTAGACAATCTAGGCTGGGCTGATTTAGCTCTACTCTTTGTGTTTCATTGGGGGCCCAGATTGGAGGTGCAGCACCTGGCCAAAACTCTTCTATGCTACTGCTTGAGGTGCAAGAGGGCAAGAAGAAATGCCTGAGGCCTTGTAGGGTCTAGATCTGGAACTGACTCTCAGTCGCTTCCACATTCATGCCATAGGACAAAGCAAGTCAGCAGGTGAAGCTGAAAGTCGAAGGGCAGAGAGGTGCCCTCTGCCCATGATGAGGTCATGGTAAGGCAGCATGCAGGGAGGGCTGCAGCATTTGAGCCTGTCATTCAGCTGTCACATTCTCCCCTCAAACCAAACGTACTGTTACCCTTCCCTGAATTAAATATTTCTCTTTTCATTGTACCTATTAAAACATTTTTTACCAAGAAGGAAAGAGGCTTTTATTTTATTTTTGGTACAGATTTTTTCATTTTGGGTACAAGCCTCCTGTAAATATCAGGACCTGATGCAGATCTGTTTTTAAAAAATGCATTTATTCATTTTATAAGCAAATATTGAGCACCTACTATATACAGATCAAGTGAAGCAATGCGAGAAATACAAAGATGGATTAGATGTAGATTATTTCTCGGTGATCTTGGGGGTTTGGGAGTTCAGGATGGAAGTATGGGGCACGAGTGGCAGGAATAGAGCAGGGTGGTTAAAACCATCAGTGTGGGGCTTAAGCATTCCTACATTGGAGTCTCAGACACACCATTTCAGGCAAGATATTTATTCTCGCTCTGTCTCAATTTTAATGATACATACATACACAAAACAAGATCACATACCCTATAGATGGGGAATTAAAAATATGTAACTTATGCCCAACACTTATAAGTGTTCAATTAGTAGCCAGCATAAGATTCCAGGTTATTTTGACCAGACTGGACACAACCTCCCCATCTTCATTTCCCCCTCCACTCTGTTGTCTCAACAGTCCTGTGCTAATTGCTGTCCAACAGCTGGCTTTGGTGATAACCTTCACAAAAACAGGCTGTAAAAACCAAACTATAGGGAGTTAAATCGTTTTCAGAGATCTGTTCTGTCATGAAACCCATATAAACAGCTCTCATTCACTTTCCCTAAAGAAACGATGAGCTGGAACAGAATCAGAAAACCTCGATAGAACACTTGTGTCACCAACCTGGCCCCAGGCCATGTGATTCACAGCACAGCCCAGCTGGTTGTAAGACCACAGAACAATGTGGCACACTGTTGGGTACAAGAGTTGATTTTCTGACAAGCAGTTGATTTTCTAAAATGTCACTGATGGAGGAAACACATCCTCAATATCAATCAACCAGGGCCCATGACAGCTCCAAGATGATAAAAAGAAATAAGCAAACACCTCATGTAATTTTAGGCTGCATTTATGTAAGCATTCCTCCCTCTCTACACTGGAGTTTGGTCCCTAGTGACCTCTGGTGGGGGTTATATCAGTCACTGCCTGCCCACCCCGCAAAGGCAGTAGGGGGCTGGAGCACTGGAGGTGGGGGACATTACTTAGAAGGATGTTTACATCATCAAGAACGATGGAGGAGTTGGGATGGAAAATAAACAGAGGATCCGAGTGGAAAATTCTTGGTGATTGGACAGGATGAGGAGGACAGTGGATGATGAGCGTCCAGGACAGTGTCATAGATGACTGGTATGAGATTCAAAGGAGCAAAGGTTTTACTGTTGTTGCTCAATTGAAATCTAAAACATTTTTTTTCCTCCCAGGATCTATATCCAAACAATTTTTAAAATATGTGATTGAAAAATAGTTTGACAACTTGTCTTGTTCTAGAGATTTAATGTACAGCAATAGTAGTGACAGTTAACAATACTGTTTTATATACTTGTATTTTGCTAAGAGGATAGCTCTTAAATCTTAACACACACACAAATGATAACTTTGTAGGGGTAATGTATATGTCAACTAGCTTGATTGTGGTGATCATTTCATAATGTGTATGTATATCAAAACATCAAGTGTACACCTTAAATATATGTAATTTTTTCAAAGTTCATTTTTATTATTTTTAAACTTATCTTTATTGTTGAATGTATTACAGATGTTCCTCCTTTTTCTCCCATTGACCCACTCTCATCCCCCTCCTGTCTTCCCCACACTATTTTCTGTGTCCATTGGTTATACATATATGCATATAAGTTCTTTGGTTTATCTCTTCCCACCACCCTCCTCCCTTCCCTCTGAGGTTTGTCAGTCTAGCAAACACTTTGTGCTTCTTAATCCCTTCACCTTTTTCATCCATTCCCCCAAATGCCCTCCCATCTGGCAAACAACAAAAAAATTCTCTGTATCTATGAGTCCGTTTCTGTTCTGCTTGCTCATTTTGTTTGTAGATTCAATTGTTTATAGATATGTATATATTGCCATTTTATTGTACATATTTTTTATTTTCTTTTTCCTCAGGAAGACCCTTCAACATTTAATACTGGCTTGGTGGTGATGAATTCCTTTAGCTTTTTCTTGTCTGGGAAACTCTTTATGTGTCCATTGATTCTAAATGATAGCTTTGCAGGATAGAGTAATCTTGGTTGTAGGTTCTTGCTTTTCATCACTTTGAATATTTCTTGCCACTCCCTTCTGGCCCGCAAAGTTTGTTTTGAGAAATCAGCTGACAGTCTTATGGGAACTCCCTTGTAGGTAACTAACTGCTTTTCTCTTGCTGCTTTTAAGATTCTCTCTTTGTCTTAAACCTTTTGCATTTTGATGATGATGTGTCTTGGTGTGGGCCTCTTGGAGTTCCCCTTGTTTGGGACTCTCTGTGCTTCCTGGACTTGAATGTCTGTTTCCTTCACCAAGTTAGGGAAGTTTTCTGTCATTATTGTTTCAAATAGGTTTTCCATTTCTTATTCTCTCTCTTTTCCTTCTGGCACCCCCATGATGCTAATGTTGGTACACTTGAAGTCATCCCAGAGGCTCCTTACACTATCCTCATTTTTTTAATTCTTTTTTCTTTTTGTTGCTCTAATTGTTTTTTGCTTCCTTATATTCCAAATTGATGATATGTGTTGGCATCCAAATGCCAGCTGGAGCAAGACAGGCACATGCTATCCAAACCTTTTGCTCCAAATTTGGGATTTTATTCTTCATTCATTTTGAGAGTCATTAGCTGCTATTGTAAGAAAAATATATGATTTAGAATAAGATTGGTATTTGTTGCCTGCTTTGCCAGTTGCTGGAAATGTCTTTAAAGTCCACGAATCTCACTTTTGTATTATAAAAAGTAGAACAATAAATCCTTTGTTGGGCTCAAAACACGTGTGAAGATGCCTGGTAAACGATCAAGTGTTCTACAAATGGTATAATTGTTCTACAGTAAGTGGTTTCTCCAAGGTAGCTATTAAAAATGAAATGATGGAGGACCAAATCCTGTTTTCAGAAAAGTAGAGCTACCTGTGTTTCTGGGTCACCAACAAAGCTAGTTTCCTCAAAAACTCTTCTGTCATAGGTAAAACAACAACAACAACAACAACAAAAAACACTGTACTAAGCTTTGACATAAGGCTTTTATTGTGCCCTGGAGAGCCATGCACACAGTGAAGATCTGTGTAATACAAAGGGAAACTTTCTGGCATCCTACATATTCCAAGAGCACTCCTAGTCCGTGTTGTGGAAAATCCATAAGAACAATACCTGTGCAATTTTTCTGAGCACCAATACATTCAGAAGGCATCAGAATAGAGCTACATGAACATGATTCATTGACTATAACCCATTCCATTTTTTACTTCTCGTCTTTCACATAGCATTTAATAATTAGAAAAAAAATGTACCTCCTGTGATTATAACACACACTGCAATGCATTCCATTTGTTAGACTCAAATCTCATTGTTAAAACCTCAATACCTGCAGCTCTGGGAAATGAGCAGCTTTCAGTGGACACCATCCCAGATCCAGAAACAGCTGGGAGAAGCCATTGTAGTGTCTCCCTAACATTCTCATATCCAGAGCTAAGGCAGGAACAGACATGTCTCTGCAGGGGACAATATTGTCCTCTTGGAGTCATTCCTTGCTGGGAGCTGTCCTTGCAGAAGGCATGAGAGCTACACGCCACAGGCTGGCCTTTCCTCAGTTTGTGAGGTCACTAACACTCAGGGTTTCTCTTTCCCTAGCATAAGAGCTGTGAACACGCAGGCACTGAATAAAGGGAGATAATTCCATAGCAGGCTGTAGAGAACAGAGGTGGGATAGTAAACCCAATGCATTTGATGCCATGGCCCCACCTACCTGTTGACACCAAATGAGATTATACAACTCAACATGCACAGGGGAAGCTCAGAAAATAAGGAAGGAAGGGAAGGACAGAGTTACATGTATACCTCCTACACTTCACTTCATGTATACTTCCTGCAGCACCACACCTCACCCTCTGGATTCCCACGCTACAGCTCCCACAGGGTCATCTCTCATCAGAGTGGGCAACTCCAACCTTCTGGGGCCAACAGTGGGTGTCCAAGACTGCAGTCACCCTAGACAGCTCTGTGGGGTCAGCAGAACTGCAAGGGTTTGGGCCCCATCTGTTCTTTTTTTTTTTAATCCTCACCCGAGGACATTTTTGCATTTATCTTCAGATAGAGTGGGAAGGAGAGAGGGAGGAAGAGAGAGAGAGAAACTTCGATGTGAGAGAGACACATTGACTGGTTGCCACCCACACGACCCCAACCTGGGGCCGGGGACAAACTGCAACCGTGGGTCCTGCCCTTAGCGGGAACTGAACCCGGGCCTCTCTGGTCCGCGGGCCAATGCTCCAACCACTGAGCCAAACTGGCCAGGGCTGCTTGCGCTTTTTTTTTTTTTTTTTTTTTTTTTAACTATTAGCATCTATTTATTGAACAATTGCAGGTCCTCTCCTAACAGATACAGCCCTGTTGCTTTATTCGAATATTTGTACATTCCAGCCAGGTAGAGGGGTGGGGAGAAATGCACAATGAAAGATACCTATTAGGGGAAACTGTACTATAAACCATTTATTTCTTTTTTGGTTAAAGAAAATTTCATAAACTATATCTCACTTCTAAGTGAAAGTGGGGTACAAATTTTTTGATTGCTGTTAATCTGCAGTTATGTGTATCTTCTCATCTCATTTGGGTTCTGGTACTGTCCACCGGCAGAAGTCCTCAGAGTGAAAACAAGTATCAGGAAGGAAATGTATCAACAACAGGGAGTGCAAGAAGGCGGCTTCTGGAGGCACCATGGGCCAGTCAGTAGAAGCAGACGGTGTGCAGGAAGGTCTGGCCGCCGTTCTCCTCGAACAGCAGCAGGAGCTGCCCGATCTCCTTGTCTAGTCGTCCATGAGCTGAATGCACTGGCACAGCTCAGAGAAGAGGAACGCCCCCAGGCTGGCCTCTTTGTAGGTGTCCTGGATGGTCATGTGGATCACACGCACCCGCGGGAAGGTCTTCTGCTGTTTGAAATTCAGCTCTTCCAGCACCTGGTGGTACACTTTCTCTTTGTAGGTGAGGGTCAGGTCGAACACATCTTTGCAGTTCTTGAACCTTTCAGGCTCCGCTTGATTTTATTTCTCTGCAACATGTGCAAAACACCATATCACTGTACATCTATCTTATCATATGTGGTGTTGAAATCATAAACATTGGGCTTGTCGCATCGGGTCCTGGAAGCCTCACATGAGTCTCTGTTCTAAGGGACCTGACGATGAAGCCCTTTTTGCTGAGGAGGCGGTGGGCCTCCATGCTCCGGTTCTGGTTGCTGCAGCACACCGCCCCACGCGCGGCCGTGCCCATGCCATGGCAGTCGGCTGCCCAGTCCGCTCTCTCCGGCTCCCGGACTCTCAGGCTCCAGGACTCTCACGGAGCATTGCTGCTTCCACGCCGGCAAGATGGCAGCAGTGGCCCCCAAAGTCATGACGTGCAAGCAGTGCGCGGGGCACTTATGATGTCTGGACCGTGGCAGGACGTGTGCAGTGTCGGGCTGCAAGCACAGCGTCCCGGAAGCCTCTCTGCACTGGTCCAGATCCACAGCCAGGGGCCGGGGGAGGCCCACCCCAGGGCACCAGGCCTGCGCATGTGCGCTG
Organism: Tadarida brasiliensis; assembly: GCA_030848825.1. Classification (NCBI taxonomy): domain Eukaryota; kingdom Metazoa; phylum Chordata; class Mammalia; order Chiroptera; family Molossidae; genus Tadarida; species Tadarida brasiliensis. The sequence goes on along the minus strand of CM061280.1, from coordinate 107,968,635 downwards.
CTGCTCTAGGCCTGTGAGGCCGGGGCCAGTTTTCTTCACAGGGCTCCCCTCTGGCACCCTGGCTTTTCTTTATTGACTCTTTCTTCTCCTTCCTGAGGTTCTCATTCGTCTTAGAGTTTTCCTCTCTACTCCTTTCACTACCACTCTGCTGTCTTTTTGCAAATTAATTTGAGAATTCCTTCTGGTTATGAAAAGCCATTAAAAGATATGGGAAGAATGCAAGAGTAAGGGACATGAGGTCTTTATACCTTGAGTTCATTCATTAAGTTGATCATAGAGAAAATGAAATGGAATAAGCATCACTAAGAGAGTCACTTAAAACAGAGTTGGGAGGCCACTGAGGAAATGGGGTCTACATACATTTTGTCTCAGATCTTGGAACTCATGCTAAATTAGTTAATGTTCAGCTGACCTGTTGCTAAACCCAGCTCAAGGCCAACAACAAACATCCTGGATCAACACTGCCACATGGATACACATGGACTTTACTTCCTCCTCCTCATGGTGACCAGACTATCTGCATTCTTCACCTTGAAGAAACCAATCAATTTCAAAAACCAGCATCCTCCATTTACAGGATGGGCCTAATCAATCCCTGCTGACCTGGCCCAAGTCCTTCAATCACGTGGAGGACCGAAATGAGAACTGACCTTTTGGTTCTGCCCTTTATAAACAGTCTTTCTTCCCTCTGGAGCACACTTTAGCTTGCTTCCTGAATCTATGCCCCACATTTCGATCCCTCCTTTACTCAAATAAACACTTTTTATTCTTTATAGCAGAATTCTTTATTATTATTATTATTATTATTATTATTATTATTGCTATTTTGGTTAAAAAGGTCAACAAATAGCTTGTGTGCATCTACTATGTAAAACCCACTCTTCTAGGTGCTGGGCATACATCACTGAATAAAAGAGGATAAAAAATAACAAAACACCCCCCCCCCCCGCCAAAAAAAAAAAACTCCTGTCCTCTCAGAGTTTATAGTCTCATGTATTTATAATCTGGAATTAAATCCAATTTTCAAGTCCTTCTTTTACTCCAAAGTATAAGAGTGAAATGTGTTTATTTTCAAGAGAAATAAATTCTAATTGAACCAGTATTTCTCCAAGTGCCTTCCAAGGATCACCTTCATCAGAATCACTTAGCGTGCTGGTCAAAACAAAGATTAGTGGGCTCCACAGCAGGCCCACTCAATTAAACTCTGTGAGGGTGGGTGCAGGAACCTTAACATTCTTACCATGAATATTTCCCAACCTTTGAGAAGATCTGTCAAACTAAAATGTTTAAGCTAAAATAATGGAAAATAGGGTTCTTTTTGCAAATGAAAGTTTGAGATCTGCTGCTCAACCAAAGAGATAAACTCATATGGTTTCAGACACTAGCTGTAGCCATGTTTCCTGAACTTCTCAATAAAATCACCCAGGGCACCTGCTAATATAGGAGCTTCTTAGGTCCATTTCACACAGATTCTGAACCAGTAGGTCTGGGATGGGGCCACAGGTGATTCATGGGTTAGCAGCAAAGTTTAGGAAATACAGAGTTTTAGGATAATATTGCAAATTAGGGACACCAGAATGATTCCACACAAAGGAAAAACTACCCAGGAGTGATATATTAGTCAGTTTTACTTCCCCTCAACTTAGTGAATTTTTTTCTACCATGCATTTGCCTTTTTACTGCTCCATTTTCTTTCTCGCTGGGTAAGTCTTTGAAGCTCAGCTGTGTGAGCCCTGGGCATGAAGGAACAAGCTTTCATCACAAGACTCTCCAAATGTTTATACCTATTACCCTGGCTAGTTTCCCACTAGATCATTAGACCTTCAAGGGTAGGGACTAATCTTGTCAACTCAATATCCACCTATGGCCTTCCCCAGCAGTTTCACAATAAATATTTACTCAGTACTAGCCTGTTTAGTAGTATTCTGAAGGATTAGAATGTGTTTGGATCTAATTTAGACCACATTTTGCAATCTTCCACTATTCCTGCAGTTAATTTTCCTCCCTTCAGTAAATGAGGCAGTAAGTGGAAGTTTCTTTGTAGAACACCCTGTAACTCCTGAATGTCTCTGTTCCCTCCATTCCAAGGACAATAGCACAATACAGCAATGTGGGCTGATGAATGGAGATCAGAGCTGCACTTGAAAAAGATTACACTTATTATTATTATTTTTTTGGTTGTTGACATCAAGCTGGGTAACTTCACCATTGCCATAGTATTTTAGTATTAAATAAAAGTGCATTGTTTAAAGCAAATATATTTATTTGGAAAATTTTGACATTTGAATAAAATCTAATATCCACCTTTTTCATTTCTATCAGTCGGGACATTGAGATTTAAAATTTTAAAAACATAATTTGTGGAAAAGATATATGATTAAAATTGATCAAAATATGTTAATTTTAAAAAAAAGGAAATACAAAAGAAATGTGGTTTGAAGATATCCTTTTTGAAAATATCTTTGTATGCCTTTTCTGAGCAAAAAACCATGGCTGAGCATAGTGATCCAAAAGGAAGCTTAGATAATAAGATAGGAACAAAGTCAGTTTGGGAGATAGAGAAAGTGGGAAGAGAAGAAGCTTTTAGAGACCACTAAACCCAGGAGAGAATCCAGATTCTTACACAGAATGACTATGTGATCTTGGACAATTCACCAATCCCTTGAAAAATAGAAAAACATCCCCAAAGGGTTTTCAAATAGGATTCATTGGGATACATATGTATAAGACTTGGCACTTCAAATTTCCTCCCTCTTTTTTTCTTTTTCTTTATTGAGTTTTGAGAGAGAGGAAGGGAGAGGGAGAGAAATAGAGACACCGATGAGAGAGAACATCGATTGGCCGCCTCCTGCATGCCCCCCACTGAGGATTTGGCCCACAACCTGGGCATGTGCCCTGACTGGGAATTGAACTGGCAACCTCTTGGTGCATGGGTCAACGCTCAACCACTGAGCCACACTGGCCGGGCAAGTTTCCTCCCTCTTAACTGAAGTGATGTTAAATAAATTTTTAGAAAAGGAATAGTATAGGACGGATATTATGAGTTGTAAACTTGTCAATGGCACAAAATATAGCTAGTATGGGGCATTAGCACTGGTTTCCGCTAGACAAAGTAAACAAATCCCTATCTCAGTTGAAACTAATTCATCTATGAAAGTTATGTTAAAACGGACAACAGAAGAGATGAAACACGCAAAATCTTTTTCACACAAGAGAATTTTAATATGTTCTTTGCCATTTCATTTTGAAGCTTAATTTGCATTTATCATACTATTGTGTCATTTGAAATGTAGATCAACATTGAGTAGTTATAAATTTTGAGTAGTTATAAAGCAGGATTGTTTCCATATACTTTGAGAAGTCCATTAATCACCACTCTGTGCTTTAGGGTATAGCCTTCCCTACCTTTTTCACACAAAAATTCATCAATATTCTCAACTACACAGTGTATTTAGATCTAGGATTGGCAACAAAATATTGCTGAATCACAGCCTTATGCCCCGAATCCAATTTGATAGCTTGGTTTATGCTGGTAGATGGGGTCAATAAACACTCGAGGAGTTGCTCAGAACCACACAGGAAATCTGTTTCCATCTAATAATCTATTCATAAATTTGTTATTTGGTAAAAAAGAAATTGAGAACATAATTCTACCCAGTTTTCTCCATTTCTGTGTTATCACACAGTGATAACATGAAGCATGAACAGAGGTTAGTACTTTTTTGCAAAGATGAATACTTTCAGGTGCTATGGGATGCAGGCTTCTAAGAATTTATATAAATCCAGGGTGCTCATAAGTTGAAGTTCAATGAATGTTCAGCTCTAGTCTTTCTTTGGTAGCTGAGATATATATTCCATCTTCATATGTAAAACAGATTTTAAGGAAGGTTAACTGATCGGTTATGAAGATCATTCATCTTCTGAAAAGAGGTCTTGTCCTTCTGAAAGCAGCATGTACAAATATGTACAAAAATATGCAACAGTTAAGAAAATAAAACACTTAAAACACCCTACTTGTCATTTAAAAGTAAAATCTTTCAGAAATTGGCCACGTTAGAAATTACCTAGCTTGGATCTAAAACATAGGAGCTAATTTAAATGAAAGACTGACACAAACAGATGCAAAAGTATCTCTTTATTCTGAATGTGATTTCTTTTCCTTTTATTGAATTTATTGAGGTGACATTGGTTAATAAAATTATACAGGTTTCTGGTGTACAATTCTATAATACATCATCTGTATATTGCATTGTGTGTTCACCACCCCAAGTCAAGTCTCCTTTCATCACCATTTATCCCCCTTTTCCCTCTCCTGCTTTCCCCTATCCCCATTTCCCATTTCCCTGTGGTAATGACCATTAAAAAAATAAAACATCATAGACAGACAACCATATGTGATTTCTGACTTGGTAATGAAGCAGTATCCCTGTTTGCCCTTCAAGCTACAAAGAAAATATTAAGCGTGTCCCCGCTGAGGATAGTGACAAACGAAAGAAGGAAGGGAACTTTCAACTTAATACTTGCTTGATGTTATACTCTGCTAAAGGTAAAAACAAAATGTTTTCTTGTTTGTTAATACTTTATAATGATAAGCACAGAGTTTTTAAGAACTAAAAATACTATCAGGAATGGAGTGGCCTTTTTTTTGCCACTTTTTTGTGTGTGAGTCCTCTCCTCTATAATTAAGTAGGAAAGTGAAAGGGTCTTAAACATGCTAATTGCTCCCATGGCAGAAGCAAATAATTAAGAATTCTAACCTTTGAACCAGAAATAAGAAACTAGGTAGAAGACTTTTAAAAAAACTACTATTTCAAGAATGGAATACTTATTTCCAACTCTGAATGTCCTCCAACTCCAAATCTGTTGTATGTTATACCAAGACAGATCTGGCTGTTGATGATGGTACTGGGGGCTGATTCCATGACTATTTTGGGAAGGCTCTTTACTCATTATGCTGCTGCCTTTAGTAACTCCCTATGCAGAAACTAAACCAGGAAAAAAAGCTCCAACTGAGTAAACCCAAGGTGTAATCCAGTAAAAAGTGACAGTGGCTGATGGGATGGTTATTTGACCTGTGGTCTCAGACTCCTCAGCCCTGACCCCTCATGCATTAAAGCAGGTTTAATTTCCCTCCCTCTTTCAGAAAGTTGCCAGATATATGACTCCATGTGACCCACCCCAGCTCCATCTTTGAAGTTAGAGAAAGTCTTGTAAAAACGTCCATACAACCACTGGATAATAAAATGATTATACAGTAAAATTCTTTCTCTTTTCCTCCTTTTCTTGTTCTTATCAGTGCAGAATGAGGAATTTGTTAAAATGTGGGACATGGGCACTTAAAGTTTTGTTAGGGCTTGTGAAGTAATGTGGAGGATTTAAGGTTCATCATTTTTAGCCAAGCACCCCTGAAAGTAAGTGCCAGCTGTCACATCCCATTCTCTGGCCCAGGAAAGTTTCAAAGGTGTCCAATTAGGGGAAGTTCATTTGGAACAATCTATGCTCATTCATGAATGACTGATGGCACAGCCACCTGTTGGAAAACAACTTTCCATGGAACTCTCACATTTCTGCATGTCATTTGAAGAGAGGCACTGAGAGATTTTGCCCTGAATTCTCATTTCAAGGATGTATATATAAGCAAACAGTCTTAGATGACATAGTGTCTCATCTCTTGATCAGTAGCCAGATTTGTTAGTTATCTACGACTGTAAAGATAATGTCTCCCTTGGGGCAAAGATGAGGCAGGTTTGTTGGCAGTCCTCTGTAAAGGTTCTTCAGTTGTGACACAGACCTACTGTGTGTGCAGCATCCACTGTAGCCATGACACATCAATCCAATGGGACTTGGGGAACAAAGGAAACCAATGTAATCACGAGGTTCATGCTGCCTACTGTGCTGTGGATAATAAGTCCTTTGTCTCTGGCCCAGAACTAGTTTATATTCTGTCAGCATTTGTGACAATGTGGCAGACTAAGTTGTCAGCTTGCAAGTAGGGTAAAAATCTCATACTCTTCATTGTTATTGCCATCATTGTGCCCAAATATTTTCCCTGTGGGTTGCTCCTGAAACTACTCTGCAATCTGTCTTTTAAAAACTATTTCAAGGATATCCAGTACTGGTGAATGCACCAGGGTGAACATATCTCAATCCTGCTGCTCAATCAGTCTTTAGATGAACTGGATGTGTTGTTCTTCCTGTCAGCATATTTCCCACATTGTCCATGAAGTAGTCATGAGATTTTGTCAGGATTTCTGATAAAATTAAGGTATGCTATGTCTATACATTTGCCCTGATCCGTAAGTCTTTAACACTAACCATACAGTTTTGGTAATGATTATATCTTATAATCTAATGTATCTCCTATTAGCACTGTCTTCTTTTATAGCTATATGTGTAGTCAGTGTACTAATGCACATGTACACATTCACAAAGGGATAATTATAACGATATTATTTTAAATAGATGGTTCCAATTATAGCACATCTTTGTTTTCCTAGTTCCTTTGTTTCTGATTTGTGGATATGTGTGTGTGAGTGCACATGCATGTGTGTAAAGGAACTTGAAACATCTTAGATAGGGCACTAATGCACCATATATATTAAAGTGTTGGAAAAAGGGTGGATTCTCCTACTAACTTTGACACAGTACATTTGGATTACCTTGGTCAAATCATTTAATCTCTGAGGGCCTCTATATGTTCATGTGAAAAGTTTGGATTAAACTATTTTGAAATCAACTCTAAACATTTATGAAACTATAATATTTACCTTTGTTGCTAAATATAATCAGTAATATATTGAGAAATCTTCAGAAGAAACATTCTAGATCAATATCTGGTAGTTAAAATCTTTCCATAGACAATGAAGATGATAACCAAAAGCAAAAGATTCTGAGAATTAACCTTAGACTTACATATGTTATAGAATTTCCCTCGATTCGTCATGGCTATTAGATTCTGATTTCTAAGTACTTCCTGCACTATCTGATTGTCTGTAATAGATAATGCAAGATTTTTTTTTTTTTGATGATGAGGTATTTCCTTAGAGATTGGAACACTATATTCTTCTATATAATTGATTAAAATAAATGACAACATAAAGGTTGCACCAGGAGCTATGTATTTTTGTAGATAAGTTGCATTCTTTTATGGTATATAAAAATAATATTATATGCAGAGAAAGCCTAGGCAAATCTATGCAAATTTTGCTCTAATGTCTTCTTGTGGTACCAAACTTCTGTGATAGCCCCCAAATACCCTCCCATTTGGGCTGTACTGTGACCCCATCACTGTGTCAGATGATCACCAATCTTTTTCTCTAGTGATCAAAATATACTATCTTTTCCAAGAGTTCTTATTGTTCTAGATTCACTGTTGACTAAGTGGTATATAAGGTAAGTACAGTTGAAGATGGAATTAAGATTGCCAACAACTGACTGTAAAATAGGGAGATTATCCTGGTGAGCCCAGTGGAATCACAAGGGTCCTTAAAAGTGGATGAAGAATTGCCCGGCCAGTGTGGCTCAGTGGTTGAGCATCAACCCATGCACCAAGAGGTTGCCAGTTCGAGTCCTGGTCAGGGCACATGACCAGGTTGTGGGCCCAATCCCCAGTGGGGGGCATGCAGGAGGCAGCCAATCAATGTTCTTTCTCATCAATGTTTCTATCTCTCTTTCCCTCTCCCTTCTGTTCTCTCTAAAAATCAATAAAGAAAAAAAAATTTTTAAGTGGAAGAAGGAGGCAGAAGGGAAAGTCAGAGTTAAGTGATATGAGAAGGACCTGGCCGGCCTTTGCAGCTTTTGAAGCTGAAAGAAGGAGACCACGAGTTAAGGAATGTGGATAGTATCTAGAAACCAGAAAAGGCAAGCAAATAGATTGTCCCCTAAATCTCAAGAAGGGGATGCACCCATGCCAACACCTTTATTTCAATCCAGTGAGATCCTTGTTGGACCTTCAGCTGCAGAACTCTAAGATAATAATCTATTTGTTTTGAGCCACTAAATTTGTAATAATTTACTACAGTAACAATAGATAACTATAACAGAATCTATTTTTACTTCCTCTGGTTAAAGCTTGTCTATTCTAATGGTGCCTTGACTTTCTTTGGCCAAGTGAGAACATATGGCCTAAGACAGGTCAATCAGAACTTTCTCCCTAAAATATGAAACTGGACCAGAGGAACAGAAAGATAGAAAGTAGTGAGGCTGTATTTACCCTTAAAGAAATTTTTCCTGCTCCCCAGCTCCCCACTGCCACTTAGTTTTGTTCTCCTGAATCCAAGTTTGGTACAATTGCTTCAGTATTTTTGCCTATACCATATTCTTCCAATAAATATCTTCTGCACTAAAGCTAGCCATTGTTATATTCTTTTGGTTGAATCTGTAACACTTGAATTGACAAAAACTGCCAGATAATTTATTTGCATTTTCATACATTCATTTTTATTCAACTTATATGCTAGGCTGTCTTCTAGAGACAACAAGACAATTCAAAAAAGGAATAATTTGCATGTAGGAAATTTCAAATTCTAGACTCTGTATTTTGGGTAAGAGAGGAAGAGACGTTTACAACATGTAAGTGATTATATTTGGAGTCCTTATATGGGACCTGACTTATGGGAAAAAATAAGGAGTAAGGCATGAACCCCTAGAACAGTACCTGAAGCACAATGAACACATAACTCTTTGTTCAATGAATGGATCAAGATATGGGATTAAAACTTAGAACATCATGATTGGCATAATTAAGGCAAGGTAATAGAAAACTCAAAGCCAAAGAAAAATGAATAAAACTTTATGTAAAGTAAGATTTATAAACTATTTCTCTTTGACTTGAGAGGAGAAGATTTGAGGAAGAACAAAGAGGAGTGAAAGAAGTCCAAATGTAAGAGATGGGATATATTCAAAATGCTAATGAATAAAGGAGAAGAAGTACTCAGTGATTAGAGATTTCACTGAAATGTGGCCCAAGGAGCCCATGGCATTCTCAGCCTTCTTGAAGAAAATAACAAAATAATTATTTTTAAAAACTGGAAAGTTTTTACCTAGACTTCAGAATTCATATATACAAAATAACAGAAAGAATTAAAAAATTTCCTCCAGTTAACAAATACTATGAACAATTGTATGGCAACAAATTGGACAATCTAAGCAAAATGGACAAATTTCTAGAAACACATAGTCTCCCAAAACTGAACCGGGAAGAGATAGAAAACTTGAACAGACCAATAACAACTAAGGAAATTGAAGATGTAATCAAGACTCTCCCAGCAAACAAAAGTCCAGGCCCGAACAGCTTCACGGGGGAGTTTTACTGAACATTCAAAGAACTAACACCCATTCTCCTCAAACTATTCCAAAAAATTCAAGAAGAAGGAAGACTTCCAAACTCATTTTATGAGGCCAGCATAATTCTAATTCCAAAACCAGATGAAGACACTACAAAGAAAGACAACTACAGGCCAATATCCCCGATGAACACAGATGCCAAAATCCTTAACAAAATATTAGCAAATCGGGTCCAACAATACATCAAAAAAATTATTCACCATGACCAAGTGGGATTCATCCCAGGGATGCAAGTCTGGTACAATATTCACAAATCAATCAATGTGATACACCACATAAATAAAATGAAAAATAAAAACCATATGATCATATCAATAGACGCTGAAAAAGCATTCAACAAAATCCAGCACCCATTTCTGATAAAAACACTCAGCAACTAAAAAGCTGCTGCACAGCAAAAGAAACAGCCATCAAGATGGAAAGGAAACCCACTATGTGGGAGAGCATAATTGCCAACAATACATCATATAAAGGGTTAATTTCCAAAATATATAGAGTGCTCATACAACTCAACAAAAGGGAGACAAAGAACCCAATTAAAAAATGGGCAGAGGAACTAAATAGACACCTCTCCAAATAGGACATACAAATGGCCAAGAGACATATGAAAAAATGCTCAACATCACTAATTATCAGAGAGATGCAAATTAAAACAATTATGAGGTATCCTCACACCTGTCAGAATGGCCGCCATCAACAAATCATCAAACAACAAGTGTTGGCGAGGGTGTGGAGAAAAGGGGAGTCTAGTACACTGCTGGTAGGAATGCAGACTGGTGCAGCCACTATGAAAAGCAATATGGTGTTTCCTCAAAAATTTAAAAATTGATATGCCATTTGACCCAGTAATCCCACTTCTATGACTATATTGTAAGAAGCCTGAAACACCAATCAAAAAGAATATATGTACCCCCATGTTCATAGCAGAACTATTTACAATTGCTAAGATCTGGAAACAGCCCAAGTGTCCATCAATAGATGAGTGGATAAAAAAGCTGTGGTACATATACACAATGGAGTACTATGCAGCTGTAAGAAAGAAAGATTTCTTTCTTACGCTTTGAGACGACATGGAGGGACCTGGAGAACATTGTGCTAAGAGAAATAAGCCAATCAGAGAAAGACAAATACCATATGATCTCACTTATTTGTGAAATGTAATGAACAAAATAAGCTGATGATCAAAATAGACCCAGAGACATAGAAAGGAGTACAGTTCAGACTGACAAACCTCAGAGGAGGGGGGCAGGGAGGGGAGGATGGATGAGACAAACCAAAGAACTTATATGCATGTATACGTAACCAATGGACATAGACAACAATGCTGGGGGGTGGGGCGGAATGGGGAGGAGGGTGTCCAGGGGGGAAAAAGTAGAAACATCTGTAACAAAAATAAATTAATAAAAATTGGAAAAGAAAAAAAAATTTCCTCCAGCTTTTTATTCTGAAAAATCTCAAACACAATTTCCAAAAATAATAAATATCAATGTATCTCTTACCTAAATTTTAATATCTTGCCTAATTTCTGCTTTTCTCTGTCTCTGTCTGTATATATACAAATATATACATATATGTGTATAAATAAACACAGTATATCAATAGATTTTGACCCATAAATAGGTTTCAGAAAAAAAAATGAAAATATATGACACATTGTTATTTTATGTATATCTGATATATCTTTATTTTTTGGCTGAAAAACTAGAGAGGAATCATAAAACCTCATGCATAAGTATTTTAACATGTATCTCCTAAACCCAAAGACAATCTGATTAAAAGTTGAGGAGAAGCCTTGCCTGGCCGGTGTGGCTCAGTGGTTAAGCACCAACCCGTGCACCAAAAGGTCACAGGTTTGATTCCAGGTCAAGGCACATTCCTGGGTTGCAGGATCGATCCTCAGTAGGAAGCATTCAGGAATCAACCAATCGATGGTTCTCTTTCACATCGATGTTTCTATCTCTTTCTCCTGCTCCCTTCTCTCTCTTTAAAAATCAATAAAAATATATTTTAAAAAAAGATGAAAAGTCTTGAATAGATATGTTTCCAAAGAAAACATAAAAAGTGGCAAAAGGTGCATGAAAAGATGGTCACCTCCACTAATCATGAAAAAATTAAAATAAAAACTACAATTATTAATAATTATCAACTATTGTCAATACAAGAGATAACAAATGTTGGTGAGATTGTGGAAAAAAAGGAAACCTTTATATACTGTTGGTGCAAATGTAAATTGATATAGCCATTATAGAAAACAATATGTCAGTTCTTCAAAAAATTTAAAATAGAGCTATCATATGATCCAGTTATCCCAATTCTGGATATATATTCAAAGGAAATGAAATCAATATCTTGAAATATTTGTACTCGCATGTTCATTGTAACATTATTCACAATAGCCAAGATATGGAAATAACCTAAATGTTCTTCCAAAGATGAATGTGATATTAAATAACTATAAATAAATGAAGGGGTAAATGGATTAAAAAGTCATTGGAAAAAAAAGACAAGTCTATGGAAAAAATTACTGTGTGTAAGTAGAAAAAAAGAATATTGGCTTTTTGAGAAATACTTAAAGGTGTAGAACAGCCACTATGTGATAACTCTTGGTAATAAATGAAATGACTAATTGGGTTTTTATTTCATAAATTATTATGCAGGGGGAAAATGTTATCTCAAGAAGGACTTAGAAAATTGGATTCTAGTCCTGTTTAGTCAGTGACCTACAAGATTGCCTTGATGAGATCATTAATCTTTGCACATTAATTTCTACGTTCACACACACAAAAAATTGAATAAAACCAATACTAGCAAGGACCTACAAAAGATCATGGATCCAAACGGAGAATTCAATTCATACTGAGACAAACATATATAGCAATGAAGAATTGAAACAGCCTGGCCAGTGTGGCTCAGTGGTTGAGCGTCGACCCGTGCACCAAGAGGTCTCCGGTTCAATTCTCGTCAGGGCACATGCCCAGGTTGTGGGCCCGATCCCCAGTGGGGGGCATGCAGGACGCGGCCAATTGATGTTCTCTCTCATCAATGTTTCCATCTCTCTCTCCCTCTCCCTTCTTCTCTCTCTAAATATCAATAAAGAAAAAATATTTTAAAAAAAAGAATTGAAACACTGCTATGTTCCAGCTGCAAAGATGAATCTCACTACATAATTCTGAGAGAAATAAACCAGGCACATAATGATGCCTACAATATTATTGAAGTGATATGAAGGTTAAAAACAAGCACAGTTGCCCTGGCCAGTGTGGCTCAGTTGGTTCAGTGTCATCCCGTGCGCTGATAAGTCACCAGTTCGATTCCTAGACAGGGCACATACCCAGGTTGCAGGTTTGATCCCCAGTCAGGGTGCATACAGGAGGCAACTGGTCGACATTTCTCTCACTCACATCAATGTTTCTCTCTCTCTCTCTTCCTGTCTTTAAAATCCATTTTAAAAAGATGAATTAAAAGGACTCTAATTAGTAACATGAAAATATATAACATACTGGTAAAATATATAGCACACTATAAAGTCTGACATACAGTCAGACTCAGAATACTCTAACACTGTAATAATGTGGTGTGTTAAGTACTTACTTAACTCCACTATGAAGGTTAAAGGACAAAAGCATTAAAAATATTTGTAGCTATATTAATTTCTTAATGGATATACAATATAAAAAATGCAATTGTGACACTAAAAACAAAAAAGAAGAGAATAAAATAGCAGTTTTGTACACAATTGAAGTTAAATTGTTATCAGTGTAAAATAGACTGTTATGTCTACAAGATGTGTTACATAAGCCTCGTGATAACCAAAAGCGAAAACCTACAGTTTATTTGCATAAGAAAAAGAGAAGGGAATCAAAGCATACTACTACAGAAAATCACCAACTCACAAAGGAAGGCAGCAAGAGAGGAAGAAATGAACAAGGGAACTAGAAAACAATAAATAAGATGTCATTACCTATCTATAATTACTCAAAATGTAAACGGATTGAATGTCCAATCAAAAGACAAAGAGTACAAGATGGATTAAAAAACAAATAAACAAGTCCCAACTATATGCTGCCTTCAAGAGACTCACTTCAGATTTATATCTGATCAAGATCTACTATCTCAAATATGTGAAGAACTATTATTCAATAAGAACTCAATAATAAAAAGGCAACTCAATTAAAAAATGGGCAAATTACCTGAATAGACATGTTACCAAATACAATATACAAGTGATCAATAAGCAAATGAAAAGATGAGCAATATCATTAATCTTTAGGGAAATGCAAATCAAAACTACAATGATATTATACTTCATATACACTAAAATGACTAAAATAATTTAATAAAATAGAAAATAACACATTCATGAGGATAGGCAGAAATTAGATCCCTCAAACATTTCTGGTGAGAATGTAAAATGATATGTCCAGTGTGGAAAACAGTTTGTTATTTCCTCATATAGTTAAACATAGTTACCATATGACTCAGCCATACCATTCCTGGGTATATACTAAAGAGAACTGAAAACAAATGTTCAAAGAAAATTGTGTATAAAAATGTTCATAGCAGCATTATTCATAATAGTCAAAAACTGGAAACAACCCAAATGTCCAACAACTGATGAACTGATAAAATGTGATACAGCCACAAAATGAAATACTACTCAGCTATAAAAGGGAATGAAATTCTAATACATGATACAGCATAAATGGGCCTTGAAAAAATTATACTAAGTGAAAGAATTCGGTCATAAAAGAACAGATAGTGTATGACTGTTTATATGAAATGTCTAGAATAGGCATATCTATAGAGACAGAATGCAGATCAGGTCACACAGGGCAGGCGGAGAAGTGAACAGGATGTAACTGCTAGTTTGGGGCTTTAAAAATATTCTGGATTTAAATACTAGTAATGGTTGCACAACTTTAAGAATGTATGAAAAAAGACTTCCGGTCAAGATGGCGGCGCAGGGAAACGCGGTATCGCGTCCTCCCACAACCACATCAAAGTTACAACTAAACTACAGAACAACCATCATTCAAAACCGCCTGACATCAAACTGAATGGAAGTCCTACAACTACGACTTTAAAGAAGAAGCCACATGGAGACTGGTAGGAGGGGCGGAGGCGGACGGCCTGGTCCCACACCCACGTGTGGCGGATAAAAATCAGGAGGACATCTCGGCTGGGAAGGTCCTCCCTGAGGACTGAGGGGTCCCCGTCCCACACCAGGCGCCCAACTCAGGGTCCCAGTGCCAGGAAGAGAATCCCCATCACGTCTGGCTGTAAAACCAGCGGGAACTGAGGCTGAGGTGGCTGGAGCCCCCGGCAGCTCCTTTTAAAGGGCCCGTGCACGGACTTACATGGACTTGCTCCCTCCAGGCTCCAGCATGGGGGAGGCAGCTTGAAAGGCACCAGAGTCATATGGGGAAGAACTGAGCTGTGTGGCATTGGAGCGAGGGCTGAAGAGACAGCTTTCTCCTGGACAGACATGCTATCAGAGGCCTTTGTTCCTTTAGTGAGCCCTTCCCTGGGCCGGCAGACGCCACCATATCTGGGACTCCAGCAACCTGGCTCACAATGTTTGCCCCACCCTGGTGATTCCCTGAGGCCTCGCCCCACCCAACTTTCAGTTGCTTGACCATAGGATTGGCCTGTCCTGGAGCCTGCTTCAGCTTTTCCTAAATTCTTTCAAACAAGCAGCATCTGGTCTCAGCTAGCCCCATACCTCTCGCTAAGTAATACATAGAAACAAACACAGGGAGGCAGCCAAAATGAGGAGACAAAGAAACAGGTCCCAAATGAAAGAACAGAACAAAACTCCAAGAAAAGAACTAAGTAAAATGGAGTTAAGCAACCTAACAGATGTTAAATTCAAAACACTGCTTATAAGGATGTTCAATGGACTTAGTGAGAACCTCAGTGAACTTAGTGAGGGCCTCAAGAGCATAAAAAAGAACCAGTCAGAAATGAAGGATGCATAGTCAGAAATGAAGGAGGCACTAACTGAAATAAAGAATAGTTTACACAGATTCAATAGTAGAGTAGGTAGGTAAAGCCAAGAAGCAAACCATCGATTTGGAACATAAGGAAACAAAAAACACCCAATCAGAACAGCAAAAAGAAAAAAGAATCCAAAAAAATGAGGATAGTGTAAGGAGCCTCTGGGACAACTTCAAGCGTGTCAACATTCGCATCTTAGGGGTGCCAGAAGGAGAAGAGAGAAAACAAGAAATCGAAAAACTATTTGAAACAATAATAGCAGAAAATTTCCCTAACTTGGTGAAGGAAACAGACATACAAGTCCAGGAAGCACAGAGTCCCAAACAAAATGAACCCCAAGAGGCCCACACCAAGACACATCATCATCAAAATGCAAAAGGTTCAAGACAAAGAGAGAATCTTAAAAGCAGCAAGAGAAAAGCAGTTAGTTACCTACAAGGGAGTTCCCATCAGACTGTCAGCTGATTTCTCAAAAGAAACTTTGCAGGCCAGAAGGGAATATTGGCAAGAAATATTCAGAGTGATGAAAACCAAGATTACTCTATCCTGCAAAGCTGTCATTTAGAATCGAAGGCCATATAAAGAGTTTCCCAGACAAGGAAAAGCTAAAGGAGTTCATCACCACCAAACCATTATTATATGACATGTTGAAGGGTCTTCTTGAAGAAAAAGATTTAAAAAAATGTGAACAAACAAAATGGCAATAAATACGTATCTATCAACAATTGAATCTACAAACAAAATGAACAAGCAGAACAGAAATATTCTCATAGATACAGAGAACTTTTGTTAGATACCAGATGGGTGGGGGGTGGGGGGGTGGGTGAAAAAGGTGAAGGGATTAAGAAGTACAAATTGGTTGTTAGACTGACAAACCTCAAAGGGAAGGGGGGTTGGAGGGTGGGAAGAAATAAACCAAAGAACTTATATGTATATATGCATAACCAATGGACACAGACAACAGTGTGGGGAAAGGCAGGAGGGGGGCGGGAATGGGGAGGAGGGGGGCAATGGGGGAAAAATGAGGAACATCTGTAATACATTCAACAATAAAGATAAGTTAAAAAAAATGAATAATAATGTTTTAGTAGAAATCATTCTGAATCATAGGATGCAGAATTTACTCCACCTACAGTTTAGATTTTGAATTCTCCCAAACACTTTAACTAGTAACTAAGTCTGGCTTGGAAATAAGTGTGATTCACAGAGGTAACAATGTTAAATGGTAAAATAGTGGTGAGATTTTTTTTTGCTTTTTGTTTATACACTTTACAAGTTTGAGTTTTTAATAATAATGAAATTATATGCAGTAAAGGAAAATGGCCTGTAGCCAAAAAAAAAAAAAAAAAAAGTCGAAATAAGGATGCCATTTGTGCTAGTGAATGATGTGAGGAGATAGCCACAAATAAACATCTTAAACTGACATGCACAGGTCCTTTAAAGTTATACATGGTAGTGGGTTCCTTCTATTTGGGACCTTCAGTTTGACAACTCATTTATTTCATGTGTTTTAGTAAAATAAATCTAATAGTTCAGTCTATTCTGAAATGATAAATCCTATAATATAACACTTCTTTTTCTGAGGGATGCATAAAGCCTTGCTTTCTGAGTTAAGTCTGGCTGTAAGGGAAATTTAACAGTGGACTTTCCTCTAAAGCAAAACACACTCTCCCTACGTGTATCTCTCTCAGTGATGTTTGGCTTATGTTGCATTCTGGTATGGAGGCCAGAGAGTAAGCTCACACCTCTGTGAGAGGAGGGTAGGGTCTTCTCAGAGGATTCAGATGTCCTAGATGGGGGCTTGGATAGGAAATGAAAACTTGGAAGTTGTGCCTTAGACAGGCAACAGGAGGAATTTGTTCTCTTAATCTCTGTCCCATCCTCACATGTTTGGAACTGGGGAGTCTAAATAAACATGCATGAAGATACTTCTTGGAATAATGATAATAATGACAGCTACTGTTTATTGTGTGAGTAAATCTTTTCAGTGACTGTGTAGAGTGACTTTTATATTAGGTAATTTAATTAATCCAGTAACTGTATCAGCTAAATACTGAATTGTCTGCACTTTAAGTTTTTGTTTTAGTTACTGAAATATGTGCCAGAAACACTCAAACATTGAATCTCACCTTTAACCCCATTTTCTAGTATCTTCTTCTTTAAGCCATTCACTTACCTAGCTGTCTCTCTCAACTTGTCTTGATCATTGAGAAATGGTTTCTCTGAAACTGTGATGGTTCAGCAAGCCACTCCCTGGCCTGTAATATCTGTGATGATATTCATTCTTCAAAGTTGCTTTTATATTAAGAAGTAACTTCAAGTGTAAATTGTGAGAACTCACTGGTTTAGTAAGGTAGTTAGGTTATGTTTGTAAATTATAATTAAGATTATATGTATTTGTTGAATCCCAAGTTCTTTGCTTATTAGTTGTGCAACTTTGGGCTAGTTACTTAACATCTCTGAGTCTACAATGCAGACCGTGATGTGTGATAATAATTGCAAATTGGGAGCTCAAATATGTGTTTTGAAGACAACATGTATAAATTCAGGTGAAACTTTTAGAACTGTTTGATAGAGAAGTAGTCCTCAAAGTATGTGCATTTTTATTATTTCCCACTGGAGTAGAGGGGGTTCTGATGGTCATGGTGCTGGGGGACAAATAGCAAAGGGAAGGGACAAGAGCATTATTGGAACGTGAGCCAGTGCCCACTGAGGGAAGGCCTGAATGGGGTTTCATTATGGCAACTCTTGGGAAGGGTCTGGAGCTATGTGGACACTGGATAACTGAAGGGGTGAAAAACCCAGAAATAGAGATTGACCAGGAACATCTAGCATGTAGCCTGTCTACCAGTTTTGTCCAGCCCTGGCCCTTCCTCTCCACCTCACTAGCACAACAATTTCTAGTCATTTTTGTCCTCTTAATACCCAGCAGAGATCTAAGATTTGGACCCAGACAGAAACCAGTAGGTAGTGGGAAATTCTTTTTAAAAATTACCAGAAACTAGTTTGGAATTATTCCTTACACCATAGTTCAGCTTAACACCAAATGGCCATCAGCTACTAAAGCTGAGGAGGCTATTTGTTTTTTGAAATCGAGGTCTCTTTATTTGACCTTAGCAGCTGTCCTCTTCCTTTCAAATGCCTTTGACTTTTCAATCTAAGTTTCCCTTATTTGAAGACATGGACAAATAACCCAAAAGAAGATAAAAAGACATGGACAGGCCTTTCACAGAAGAGGAAACACATAGGAGGAAAATACGTGAAAAGATGTTCAGCCAAATTAGTGATCAGGGAAATGCAAATCAATGACAGGATGTCATTTTAGATCCATTTTATTGGTGAAAGTAAGAAATCTAATAATACCAAGTGGGTAATACTAAGTGTTGGAGAAGATCTGCATTGCCATTATTTCTTAGACATTATAGGAACAATGATAAATTAGTACAGACACTTTGAAAAAGAGTTGGCAATGTCTTATGGAGATGAACACTCATATACCCTATAACTTGGCAATTTCTCTACTAGTGATATACCAGAAGACACTTCTGTACATACTACACAGGAAAATATACACAGGAATTTTCATTGTAGCACTTTTTCTGTAACAGCGAAAATCTAAAAAGAAATAAAAAAGGGGGAATGAATAAATAAAAATGACATCCATCCACTGGAATATTATACAGCAATTAAAATATGGGCATCCTGGCCGGTGTGGCTCAGTGGATTGAATATTCTTCCCATGGACTGAGAGGTCCTGGTTCGATTCCCGGTCAGGACACATGCCTGGGTTGCGGGCTCCATCCCCAGTAGGGGGCATGCAGGAGACAGCTGATCGATGTTTCTTACATCAATGTTTCTATCTCTCCTTTCCTCTCTCTCTAAAACATCAATAAAAACATATTTAAAAATATATATGGGCAGATACTATATGTAAAAATATCAGTGAATCTTAACAATGCAATTTGGAATGAAATAAGTAACCCATGGATTACATAAGTTTATATTTTTTTTGTTTAAAAAATTTTTTTCTTTATTGATTTTAGAGAGAGAGGAAGGGAGAGGGAGAGAGAGATAGAAACATCAATGAGAGAGAACATTGATTGGCTGCCTCCTGCATGCCCCCCACTGGGAATCAGGCCCACAACCTGGACATGTGCCCTGACCAGAAATCGAACCAGCAACCTCTTGGTGCATGGGTCGACGCTCAACCAGTGAGCCACACTGGCTGGGATATATCTTTTTTATTTTATTAAGTTACAAGTAAAGCTGATGGTATGTATATTGGAGGAGTATGTACTATATATCATTAGGATAGAGTTATGAAAAGGGAAAGGAGGGATATTATGAGAACAAGACAAAGGATTATTAATATTTCAAGTTGATAGAGTATTGAATTTATGAACTCCTCTGTGACAGATTACCCCCAAACTAAGTGACCTTACAAAACAACTATTTTGACTAACCAGATTTCTGGTCCAAATAAGATGGCTTAAATTCATGTCTTTCTGCCCTGGCCAGTGTAGCTCAGATGGTTGGGCATTGCCCTATGCACCAAAAGGTTGCCAGTTTGATACCTGGTCAGGACATATGCCTAGGTTGTGGGCTCGATCCCCAGTGGGATTTCTTTTCATTGAGGGGTGTGTGAAAATGGGCATTGTACTAACCTAGGATGCCTTCAGTTGCTAGCTTAGCTTAAGGGGTCAGGAAATGTCAGCCCTCAGTAACCTCTTTCTGTTGGGTGGAAAGGTCATAAAACATTCTGAAGTTATGTTTTTCCTTTATTTCTGTAGTCTGAAACCAGTTTTCCCTTCTCTTCCCACCTTGCAGATTTCTGTTTTGGTTTTCTCTTTTATTAGTCCCAGAGGTTATAGTTATACCTAGTGGAAAGAAACAGAAAGACATGAATTTTTTAAAAAATATATTTATTTTATTGATTTTTTATTTTAGAGAAAGGGGAAAGGAGAGGGGGAGAGAGAAAGAAACATGGAAACATGTGAAAATGGCAGCACTGGCAAGGGGGATTAGAGGAGGACCCCATTAACAAGCTGCTACAAAAAGCCTTCTTCTTTATTTGAGTCACAAGTCCCCTCTTCTACCCAGAGATACTCCATAGTCAAGATTCACCAGCAAAGGGGACCCTACTACCACAAGCAACATGGCTCAGGAAGCCTATCTATCCCATTGGGCCTGAAACTTCCCTCTCTACCATCCAGAGACATTAAGAGGATGGCCAGGGGAGCATAAGGGCTTATCCATGATAATCCACACCTCAGCTTCCAATTGTCCAAGACACACAGCTATTCCCTTTAGAGCAGACCAACTGTCAGTGCAAAGGGTTAAGGACCAGGACTCATGAGTGATCACCAGCCAATCTGCTCTGAGTTCAGCCCACCGGGTGCTGTGGTTTGTTCCTATTTACAGCCAGATAGTATCAATGTTGAGCCAAATAGCAACTGTAGTCCCTATGGACAGATTGCCCTGACTAGATTAATCTGTATATGAGGCATCAGTGGGAATTTCCCTTGTTCTCCTTCTGTCTCCAGTCTTTACCACTTCCCATACCTATTCCTGAGATTTTTCAGTCTCCCCCAAATCAGCAATGGACTGCCCAATATCATATATGTCTTGTCCCATGACTAGGCTCAGCATAGATATCAGCGTCCCATAGTAAGTGCTGGGGGCAGACTGGAGTTTCTTGGGTTCCTGCAATGAATGCATTTCTTACATTCCTGCAATGAATGTAGCCTGATAAGGGCCTTCAAAGACAGGGGTGTAGATGGCCTATCTCATTACCAACTCCCTAAAAATTCGTTGTACCTCCTGTATAGATTTCCAGGGTCCCACGTGCCCAGGGGCATCTGCCTCATTGGGACAATCCTCCCTGCAGGCTGAAGTAATCCAATCTATAAAGGAATGAGTACCTTGAGCACCAAGCAGGTGCTGCCAGAGGGCAGGATGTGTGCTGATGTTCATTTTCTCTGTCTCCTGCCTGGACAGAGAAATGCCATTGATTCTCCCCTACCACCACCCATCCCACAGCCACACTAACCTGGCCTTTTGCTGGAACTTGGTAGCTACATCAATAAGCACAGCAGGAGTATACTCTTTCATCGTGAACATTTCCTGACCTGGGATCTGCCCCACCGGCTATGGTTGTTATTTGCTTTTGCTTTCTTTTGTATTAATTAGAGCTTGGATAGCACAGGGTGTTTTCTCTGTTTCAATTTCATTCACCACATCCTCCTCTTCACTTTTCTCACTTTCCCAGGTATTCCACCTCTTAGTGTCCCAATCAGGCTTTGTCATAATCTCTTGGACCTTAGTCCAAGGAAACTTGTGCCATCTGTCTGCAAAACTGCACAGTTAAGTCTCCACAACTTACCATCCTGCCCTCCCACCTTGTCTGCCAGCTCCAAAGCTAGCAGAATAGTGCACAACTGCATGTCTTTTTCTAACTTCAGCTCTTCTTCCAAATTTCTAACTTGAGCTTCAGCCTCTAGTTGGGCATCGGTGGCCAGCTGAGCTGTCCACAGTAGAAGCCAGCCCACTGTGCAGCTATCCCTTTCTCTTTCTTGCTGCAGTGTACTATATGTGGTTCCTTAATCAAGTGCATTAGACCAGCTGGTGTTTTCAGAGTGTCCCCATAGTCATGCAGCAGTCCACAAACGCCTAACACAGGGGCCACCCCTCTCCACATAGAGGTGGATGGCCAACTTGAGATCTCCCCCACAGATGCCTCTTTCCAAAGCCCATTTCTTCTGTCTCCTGGCTGGTTCACAAATTGTTAGTTCACAAACTGGTCCCCATACATGGAGGGCAAGGAGAGACTGAAGTAAGAGTCCGGCCACTCGAGATTGGTAGGTGGCAGGTTTCATAAATGAGGGAACTTACTAGTAGGTGGCTTGTCCTGGGCAACCACAAGACAAATACATCTTCATATCTGCCTGCTAGAATCTTAAAGTTTATATAGAGACTTTAATGGGGTTCAGTCACATACAGTACAGATGGTCTCAGTAACACCTTACTCTATCAAGGCTGTGTCCTTGGGAGAACTTCTAGTGTAGGGAAGGCAAGTGGAACGCACATTCCAAGGACAGGGGAGGGGATGTGGAGCCTCCTATTGCCGGGTTCCAGCTCTTGGGTCAACCAGTGGTCATGCCCTCTCCAAGACCAATTCCAATGGCATGTCATCTTTCAAATAAATAACTGTCAATCCTGAATGTCTAGAGCAGGTGAAACTCTTTTTAGGAATGAAGTGGAATAAAAGACTTTCTCAGACTAAGGAGAACAAAAAGAATGTGTTGCTCTCAGACCTATTCTTTTTTTTTTTTTTTTTTTTTATCCTCACCCAAGGACATTTTTGCATTTATCTTCAAATAGAGCGGGAGGGAGAGAGGGAAGAAGAGAGAGGGAGAAACATCGATGTGAGAGAGACACATTGAGTGGTTGCCACCCACACGACCCCAACCAGGGCCAGGGACAAACTGCAACCGAGGTATATTCCTCAGCAGGAATCGAACCTGGGACTCTCTGGTCCGCAGGCCAATGCTCTAACCACTGAACCAAACAGGCCAGGGCTCTCAGACTTATCTTAAAGAATGTCTAAAGGAGCTTGGCTGTTGTAGCTCAGTGGATTGAGCATTGTCTCATGGACTGAGAGATCCTGGTTCGATTCCCAGTCAGGGCACATACCTGGGTTGTGGGGTAGATCCTCACTAGGGGACATACAGGAGGCAGCTGATTGATGTTTCTCTCTCACATCGATGTTTCTATCTCTCTCTCCCTTCCTCTCGCTCTAAAAAATCAATAAAATAATAAAAAAAGAATATCTAAAGGAAATAAAGAAAATTGGAGCATCAAGCAGAATATTAAAAAAAAACAATAAAAAGAGAAGAAATATGAATCTCTCCAATAGATTATCTTTTTCTCATGGTATTTATAAATCATTCTTGATGACTGAAATAAAATTAATAACAACATCTGATACTGATATTTAAAAGTAAGGAAAATAAAGAGATCCAAATAAAAGAGAGATTTGCATGCTTCGTGCAGAATGGTAAAATGTTGATACCAATAAACGGTGTTAAGTCACACATAATTGCAATAAACAGAAAAGCAAGTAAGAAAACTACATTCAAAAACATTATATTAATTGAACATAATGTCTTGGGTTGATTTCTAGGTTCTCTGTTCTGTTCCATTGGATGATATGCCTGTTCTTGTGCTAGTACCAGCCTGTTTTGATTACGATGGCTTTGTAGTATACCCTGATACCCGGTATTGTGATCTCTCCTACTTTGTTCTTCTTTTTCAAAATTGCTGTGGCTATTTGGGTCTTTCATGGTTCCATATAAACTTTTGGAGTATTTATTCTAGATATATGAAATATGCCATTGGTATTTTAATAGGAATTGCGTTGAATCTATAGATTGCTTTGGGTAGTATGGGCATTTTAATGATGTTGATTCTTCCAGTCCATGAACATGGTATATGCTTCCACTTTTTTATATCTTCCTCTATTTCTTTTTTTTTTTTCTCTCTCTCCCTCCTTTCCTTACACTCTATCTAAAAATCAATAGAAAAAATATGATAAGACTGGACTTAATGGTCTCAAAATTCTGCACTAATTTGTCTACACTTTGACTCTAAAAAATGATTATCTAATCATAAATGGATTTCTTTCCAATGTGCTTTCTAATCTGGCTCCATACCCAGGTCATTCTACAAAAGCTTATTTACCATCCTATTGTATCAGAACTACAGTACCAAAAATCTTAACACCATATGAAATATTATATTTGGAAAAATGGTTTTGGAATTCCATCTTGGAAATCAAGGCATATATCTACATCATCTACAACAGGTAGGAATTTACAAGTGGTTAAGGATAAGAAAGCTTAGAACCTTGTTAGTCACAGTGAGGTCTGCATAGTAGCAGGATGAGCACCATCTGGGACCTTGTTAGAAATGAAGAATTGCAGTCTCTACCCCAGATTTACTGAATCTGAATCTGAATCTGCATTTTAAGAAGATTTTCAAGTGAATTGTATACATATTAAACTTTGAGAAACACTAGCATAGAAGTCAGGCCTAATCTGCTTAAACCTACTTCCCCTCTCTTCTAACTGGCTTTCTAAATATCTGGTTTCCTTTATTTTATCAACCATTTCCAATGAATGATCTATTGTTCCATTTTCCTTATCCATCAGTAGTTGTAGATTACCAAAGTTTTTCTTCTTATCCTTGAGCCTCTATAAACAGAATATTATCTTACACATTTTCTCTCTTCTTCTTAAGTCTAAGGAAATTATATAGCATGTGGAAGATTTTTGAAGGTTTACTATTAACTACAGTGGAAAAGCACAATAAAGACTCTACTTCTTAAGTCTTCAACCCACCCTTTAATTCCTTCCTCAATTTCCATCTCCTTCCCTCCCTCCCTCCATTCTTTCCTTCAAAACTTAAATTTGAAGAGGACAATGCAAAAACTTGGATGTTATTGGTGTACTTTTGGGAATGAAAATACTGAAATACAATTCATCTACATTTAGAAAAGTAGCTGTATTAATTAGTTTCTGGCATTGAATTGGAAGAGCACAGAAAATATTTTGAAAATGGTATTTGGGGTAAGAAATGGGAATAGAAAGCAAGGAGATACTACTGAGTCTGTTGGCTATCTCTATACCAGCAAAATGGCAGAACAGTCACTTTCCCTTCACCATTACTACATGTCATCCTGTAACCTTCACTCTAGGCTAATCTTGTGGTATGATAAAAAGCTGGACCCACAAGAAAGAAGATGGGAAACTGCCTCAGGAAATAAAGGACTAGGAAGGATGAGAAACGTGTAGCATAATTAAAACTGATACCAGCTATGCATGAAAGGAAAACTGTCCCTATGAAGAAAGACTGCAAGTTATCCGTTTGATTGTCAGTTTCTATGTAGTCGTTTATTCAAAGTCTATCAGTTGATCAAAGAGGGTCTATTTATTATCATGAACAATGAACCTTTTCTGGCATGGAACATTTTGGAGACAGCGCCTTTCAGTGGGCCATTCAGAGGCCAGAAGTAATTTTACAGCAAAGATCCCAAAACATCAGTGAATGAACTTATATCTACTACAGATTCACATAATTTTAAAAAATGTATTTATAAACTAGGGACCAAGCACAATATATGTCAGCTCTTTTTAGATTTAGTTTGGAAAATATTTTGTTTTATACATTTAAATAAGTATAGGCAAAATATAGGATCAAAACTAGTTAAAACAGGGTCAAGTAAATGGTAGGCTTTGGGTTTTTTAATTTGCAGGTTTAGTACACAGTTCAAAAATATTTCCAGAGTTCAGCAAATTATTGTGGTCTGTTCCAGTTCTGACTCAGGTTTCAATACAATTACAGCTCCTGTTTAATAACCAGGGGTGGTGGTATATTGTAGAGGATGGTTTATTTTTGTTGCTTAGGTTTGGCATACATTCTAATCTATAACATATGAAACCATGTTTTTCCTTCTCAGTAGCCTCCTGTTTAATCCAAACTGTCTAAACAGAAACCCAAAGTTCCTTGTGCTTGCCAAAACAAGGTAGAATCTTACATTTGTCAGGTCTTCAAGAGGCCAAGTAACAAAATGTCAAAAATCGGCATAATGTTTGGATTTTTATCCTGGTTGTGTCCCCCACCCCACCCCAGAGATTCCATGAGGCAAACTGAAGTTGTCAGATGTTCAAAGCTTAAAATGTCATTTGTGAGTATTGGAGATCTAAATTTTTTGAGCAAATACCTAAATGTGCCTTAGCAAATACCAGTCACATAAATTTATCTGGATCTACTTTATTGGCTTGTTATATGGTTGGCTTTGTTCCTTTTAAACTCTTGGCATCTCTCACTTGATTTAGTCCTTAAACTCTAGTGTTGCTTTCACCTGCTCAGATCTAATTTCTGTTGGATTTGATTTAATGTCTTACATTAATCAGTCCTTCCCAAAGGTGTGCCTTTATCATATGCATTGCATTATGTGTGAGGTTATGTCGTTCTTAAGCTTTTTGCACTTCCCCAACATCAGGCTCACTATTTAGGTCTCTGTAGTGCCCTCTCATCAGTTTTTTTCTTACTTGACCAACTTGCTTAATGTGCAGATCTCTACACAATACCAAATCTTCAGAGAAGCTTTTGCTAACTCTTTCTCAACTGACTAAGGTACTTTGCTATGTGCTCCTGTTTTATACAGAAATATCTATATTGAGTCGCTTATAACACAGATTAATAATCACAGGTACTATGATTGCACCTGAAAGGTTCTTAAATAATGAAACTCTCACCATTTACCATCCTACCCTCAGACCACAGTATAGTGGTTTTCAAATTATGGTCCCCAGACCAATAGCAATAGTGTCATCTGAAGAAATGAAAGTTATTGTTAGAAGAGTAATAGTTAGTTGAAAAAATAAAGGGATAAAGTTTGGTATTAGGATAAGAAACCCTGTTTGTTCCTGTAAGTAACTGGGCAATGATATCTGTAGCCAGTATATGGGGAGAAGCAGAGAGAGGGCTCCTTGAACATAAGGGAAATAATAATGGTCCTCTGAATATTATTCAAAGACATATAGTAAAGAGAATATGTGTTAATTGGAGGTGGAGCAGGTCAATAATGGATGTGCAAAGCAAGGGGAGACAAATTTTGGCAAATTATTATCCAAGCTCTATCCAGGGAAGGCACTATTTTGGCCAATGAACATGAGCCATTCAAGTCCCATTCACAAGTCTATTACATTTGTTGACTAACTCATACTTATGCATGCCATTAACTATTCATAGTATATAACTGCCTTTTTGTGCTTTGATAATTTTTTAGTCTGATCATTTTTTATTTATCTTCTCGTGCATGTGTATGTACTAAGGAACTAGCTCTCAGGTGTCTGCTTCCTCTGCATGGACTGGGCAAATGAAAGTTTGTTCTCCCTATTCTTTTGAGTTGTACTCTTAGGAGCCTTTTTGTCATGTTTGTCTTCATAACAATCCTATGAGATAAGTACTGCTATTATCTCTGTGTATGAGTAAATTGAGATTCAAGAGATAAAGTAATATGTCCAAGCTACATAGCAAACATAAGGAAAGATCCTGGACTTGAACATAGGCCAAGAAAGGAATGGGACTCATGAGTGATGTAGAAGTGAAATGGGCAAGAATGAACATAAGTTAGAAATGTAACTGAATTTAGGAAAGTGCAATAGGAACTTAAGACAAGTAAAAACAAGCATGAGAGCAAGAGAAACCTGCATGCTAAGCAGTTTGATATATTTTAAATGGACCATGGTCGCTGGCCGGTGTGGCTCGGTGGTTGAGTGTCAACCCATGCACCAAGAGGTTGTCGGTTCGAGTCCCGGTCAGAGCACATGCCCAGATTGTGGGCCGAGTCCCCAGTGAGAGGCATGCAGGAGGCGGCCCATTGATGTTCTCCCTCATGGATGTTTCTGTCTCTCTCTCCCTTTCCCTAACATAAATAAATAAATAAATAAATAAATAAATAAATAAATAAATAAAATGGACCATAGTCTTTGGAGATACTTTCTTATTCAAAATTTAAACCTAATTTGACCTTGAGTTGACCAGAGTTTCTTCATTTGAAACAAAAAGAAAACTATATCAACGACTTCCAATGGTAGTGGCATCACCTCGAGGAGGTGTTTGGGAAATGTTAAATGATATTTTTGTTTCCTGAATGATTGGAAGGCATAGTTGATATTTAGTGGGAGGAATCATTGATGTCGTACACTGGGCAGCCCTACACAACAAAAACGTCTCACATTCTCTACATGAATTTCAATTATCTCCCTGGATGCTCTTACAGGTAAAAATTCAGTCTCTGGCTATCTGAATCTAGAACTTAATATAACCTTCATCAAAGGAGTACTGTACTCAGTGATTCACCATTTTCAAAGAAATATGTCATCCAAAAATATAGCAATCATAATTAACTCAGCCGAACAGCACAACTGTTTCAGGAAACATTTGTACACACAGTGATTCTCAGTCTAAGAACAAGCATCTGGCTAGAGTCATTAAGTCTTCCAGTTTGGTTGCACTGGGAAAAGAAACATAATATTTTTATTATGAATTTATTTATCTATTTATGTTACATTTTGAGTATTAACATACATGCACAATTATGCTAAAATAGATTCTGTCACCTAAGAATGTTATTTTAAGGTGAAAAAATACTTGTTTTAAAATTGAGGCATTAGTTCTGATGGGAGTAGAAACCTACCTGTAAGATATTCTGATAAATATCATTATATCTAGCAAATGTCTTTACATAATTTTGATTGTTCAATCATAATTTCAAATAAATAATATAAGAAAAAGACAACACTGCAAAAGAAAAAAACATTTCTATATAAAGATATAAAATTATGTCATCTAGTATTTGTTCATCAAAAATTCATTTTGGCCCTGGCTGGTTTGGTTCAGCAGTTAGAGCATCGGCCCGCAGACCAGAGAGACCCAGGTTCAGTTCCCGCTAAGGGCACGTACCTCGGTTGCAGTTTGTCCCCGGCCCCAGTTGGGGTTGTGCGGGTGGCAACCAGTCGATGTGTCTCTCTCACATCGATGTTTCTCTCTCTCTCTCTTCCTCCCTCTCTCCCTCCCCCTCTATCTGAAGAAAAAGGCAAAAACATCCTCGGGTGAGGATAAAAAAAAAAATCATTTTGGAATTAAGGTGTATATTTGTGAGGTTTAGAATAATTTTTTCCTATATTTCAAATTCAATCCATGAATACTTTGTTTATAACTGAAGAAAATATTAATCTGGCAACTCACCAATACCTCGGACTAGTAGTTTTACATGAGACATATCCACTTGCACTCTCAGAATTACCATGTGCATGCTTCCAAAACACAGAGGTTTTCATTTTTCTGCAGGCTTCCATTTAGTAAAGTGAAATCGAAGTAGTCTTCATATGGTAAAAGACAAATTATAATGTGAGGGAGAATTCCACTCTTTAGATCTTCAAATTCTCAAACTGTAGGCTCTGGTATGATTCTCTGATGAACTTGACAGGATAGCCTCTTCCCAGGCATCAGAAGCAAAAGGATTTAGTTAATGTTTGGCATCCTGATGAAAATGGCTTAGTTTCTTTTTTGTGTGCATATTTATTCCCCTTCAGCTCACTGCTTTGTAGTGCCAACATGTAATTCTGCCACAGGACAGAGCACAGAAAATTCTTGTTCTGAAACAGATGATTAGGAAAAATCAGACAACCTTTGAAAGAAGAACATGAACAAGACCTTCTGAAATGACGTATCACAGACAGCAGAGTAAAATAACACCAACACTACTGATTTCTGAGGGGGTAATTATGTCAGATAAGATGAACACCCACGAGAAAGTAAGAAAGTGCAAAACATTTCTGGGAAATTTCATAAGTCTGGGTTCTCAAACCCGGCTGCACAATAGAGTCACCTGGGGACCTTTGGAAACTACCAATACCTGGTCCCCAACCCCAGGATTCTGGTATAAGTACTCTGCAGTAGGGCTCAGCAGTTGGTATAAGCTTCATGGGTGACCCTAAAGTTTAGCCAGGTTTAAGAATCACTGACAAGCCAATTCATCAGTATCCTTGCCAGAAAGCATCTATGGGAAATTACTACTAATTTGAGAATTTACTTTAATGCAGCTATACCTTTTGCTACATACCTTGGGGTTATGTGATCAGTTTTCCCAATAGTAATAGTATTCTCTCTCTCCTTCCTTTTCTTCCTTCCTTCCATCCTTCCTCCCTACCTTCCAATTAATATTTACTGAGTGTTTTGCTGTTTTTGGCACTATGCCAATCACTGTGCTAGATACTAGGAAAATAAAATCTAACAAGCCTTCTTCTCTGTCTCTGAGCGGCTCACAATCTCAAGTTCTTGGGAGTGAAGACAGATGGACCGGGCTGTATTGTTTAAAATCTTATCTTAAGTCACTGTGGGTATTGGAGCATGCCATCAAAAATAACACATCCATATGCTCATCATATTTTGTTGGAAAAACTATGTTTCTGTACCTGTCTCCTTATCTTCAGAATATATCTTGATTAACATTCTCTTACTTTTAAACTGAACTTATGATAATTCATGACAAAGAAGGAAATATCTCAGACATAACAAAAAGAAAACTTAGACTCTGTGTCTGTGATTTTAGGAAGTAATTTAGTGGTATCTCAAGATTTTCATAGGTAGAAGCAGTCTCCTCCCAATTAATTTGAGATTGAACATTGTGTCATGTGTTATTTTAAAATATCCTTAAATCTTTACTGAGGCTATATTCTAGATATTAGTTAAATGTCCAGATCATTTAAAAAAATAGTTATTTTAATTCATAAATGGGTACCTGTATTTCTTTTCTCAATCAGTGCTTTCTATTTTTATTACTTATTAATTTTGCCCTCCCTACTATATAATTTGCATGCTTTCCACAAATATGAGACTTCTTTGAAATTAAAAACAGAAGACGTTTCTATTGCATTTATTGTGGTGATGGTATCATGGGTGTTTGCATATATCCAAATCCACTCAAACTATCAAACTGTCCACATTAAATATGTGTGGTTTTTTGTATATCAATTAAACTCCAATAAAGCTGTTAAAAATCAACCAACCAACAAAACAGAAGACAATGAAAATGATAGTAATGACGATAAAAATAATGAAAAAAAATGAGTTTAGGGTAGAGTAGAAACAGAGGTATAACATGGATGAGATGATGGAAATAAATTTCTGCAGAACAACTTTAGGAGCAATAAGGAAAGCTGGGTACTAACAGGCCTTGCAACTGCACTGCCTTTCATTTGCTACAAGGATTAGGACAAATGTTTTTACCTGGGACCACTGTTCTGATATGTTCTCATGTGCTGGAGCAGAGCTAAGGTCAAGAGGCTGACTCAATTGTTCCCAGCCATCCCCTGAAATTCTACAATAATGATAAGCATCTAAGTGCCCTGTTAAGTGTCCTGCAAACTTTAAATTTTATTTACCTCATCAGTTAAAAATGTTTGAACATTGCCCTTAATATATTTTATTTATATATATATTTACATACACATATATAATAAAGAATACAAAGCCTAAACATTCCTCCAGAAATGTAAAAGAATGAGATAAAACTTAATATAAGGAGAGTTTTATTATTTTCCTTCTGAATTCTAATAGATATTCTTTTAAATCTCTGCTTTAGATACCACTGTTCTAAATTAGTCTATATCTGAGATCACAGTGCTTAGGTTCGGATGAAAGGAGCTGACAACTACTTCTTTTGTAGACAAAATAAATTTTAAGGAAACTATTTCATCAACATTCCAAGGAGATTATAAGTATAGGACAAACTTAACTTCCTGCTACCAGTACTTATTATAGCCTAATCTTGTTTTCCTCTGTATTTTCATTTTTTAATGCTTATATTACACGTAATTAATATATAACGCCCTTAGTTGAAAAACAAAGTGACATTTGTTTGATCCTACTAAAGAGAGAGATTTTTTATTGCTAGAAAAGGAAAGCGTTTTAACAATAATATCATATATAATAGAAGTCCTCAAATATTATTAGATCATTGGGAAATTGAGAGGGCTTGGTGGGGTTTTTCATGTAGATGAATCACTATCTAACTAATCTTCAAGTCACAAATATTTAGCTATAAATGTTTAAATATCTTCATTTGTAAGACATTTTCATAGCCAGATTTATAACTTAATTTTTACACCAGAGTCTTGTCTTCTAATACTCTCTTACATTTGCTACAAGGGAAATTGAAACCACATTATTCAATACAGCAAAAACATAACTTCTTTTTTTGTTTGTTTTATTGCAACTTCAGTTGCAGAAAGTGGAATTACTAATCATTTGTCCACTTAAGCAGTATTTTCCTCTCATTTTGTTACCTTGAACCCCAGATCTCATTCTCATTTTTCTCCATAAACAAATATTCACTCTACTTTTTTTGACATCTTGATCTACTTATGAAACACATAGTGGTGTTTGTATGTGTTTTCCTTTGTAAATTCCAAATAAACTCTAGCCTTATTTCACCTTAAAGACTGAACCAATTCTCCTCAAAGTAAGCCATGCATCACTAAGCCAGTGGTTCTCAAAATTTTTGGTCTCAGCAAGCCTCAATAATTTTTAATTGAGAAAACTAAAAATCATTGGTACATGGGGGTTTTCTCTATCAATATTTATAGTGTCATATAAAACTGAAAATCATGTAATTATTTATTTATAAATGTATTTAGAAAAGTTTCTGACCTTACAGACCTCCTGAAGAAATATCAGAGACCCCCATGTTTCTGTGGACCAACTTCAAGAATTGCTGAACTAAGTAATCAATGCTATCTGCACTTGTCATATCCCACATTTCGACTTGCAGGTCTAGTTTTAAGCTCTCCTTATTATTTCCCCGGTCTATTTATTTTTTGACCTTTGGTTGTATAAATGAGATGAAAGAAACAATGTTATGTAAAAGTTATGACAATGTACCAAAATTGAGCCCCGTGTTTCAGAAATTTTATGTGACCATTTGTGATTTACCTGTCACGTGTGGGCATCAGTTCATTTACCTGTAAATTAGGAGATGAAGATGTTTTTAAATACTTTCCTGCTCTCTCATTTTCTGGAATAAATAAAGTCGAGCATTAACCAACAGCATAACTCACTAAACACTGAGCAAAATATTCACTTTGTCTTCTACCAATTAGTTGTCATTTCCTCATGAATATTAATTTATATTCAGCATTAATGGTAATTTGCATAGGTGAGTGTTCTGAGTTTTAAACAAATTAAGACATAAAACACTTAGAACAGTAGATGGTAAAATATGCGCAATCAAAAAATGCCAAAACCATAGAACCAAGGCATAGAATAGTAGTTGCCAGGGGCTGAGGTTTGGGGGATATGGGGAGATGTTGGTCAAAAGGTACAAACTTCGCCTAGCCGGTGTGGCTCAGTGGATTGAGTGTTGTCTCATAGACTGAGAGGTCCTGGTTCGATTCTGGTCAGGGCACATGCCCGAGTTGTGGGCTCAATCCCCAGTAGGGGGTGTGCAAGAGATAGCCAATCAATGTTTCTCTCTCACATTGATGTTTCTATCTCTCTCTCCTTTCTCTCTCTAAAAATCAGTAAAAACATATTTAAAAATTTTTTTTAAAAAAGGTTCAAACTTAGCCCTGGCCGGTTTGGCTCAGCGGTTAGAGCATCGGCCCACAGACCAGAGAGTCTGGGGTTCAGTTCCCGCTAAGGGCACGTACCTCGATTGCAGTTTGTCCCCGGCCCCGGTTGGGGTCATGTGGGTGGCAACCACTCGATGTGTCTCTCTCACATTGATGTTTCTCTCTCTCTCATTCCCCCTCTCTCCCTCCCGCTCTATCTGAAGATAAAAAAAAAGGTACAAACTTATAGTTAAATGATGAGTAACTTCTGGGCATCTAATGCAGAGCATGGTGATTACATTTAACAATACTAGATGGAATACTTGAAATTTGCTAAGACAGTAGATCTTAAGTGTTCTCACCACACATACAAAAATGGTAATTATGTGAGGTGATAGATGTGTTTAATTATGAGTTAGAAAAATTAATCACTGCCACCAATTGAATATTAGGAAAAACTCTAGTTCTTCCCTCCTATGTGTCTTTCTCCTTTTCTTTCACATTATCTACCTGGGGATAGAGTCAGATCTTACAGGTTAAGGCATAAGTCCCAGAAGACTGACCTCCCCCTTTTCAGATGTTGACCACAAGTTTAGGGTATCACCTATGATTCTGACCCAACTGCTATAAATTTGAGTTTCCCATGAACCCTTCCTTGAGTTCGATTAATTTGTTAGAGAGGCTCACAGAACTTAGGAAAACTGTTTTCTTACTGTTTACAGTTCATTATAAAAGGCCATGTATAATAAAAGATACAGCTGAACATTAAGATGGAAGAGATGTGTAGGGAAAAGTATATGGGGAGGAGTGCTGAACTTCCCAGGGTGTCTTCCTAAACCTCTACCTGTTCACCAACCTGGAAGCTCTCCTAACCCTGCCCTTTGGGGTTTATATGAAGATTTCATGATTAATTAAATCATTGGGCCCGGCCAGGGTGGCTCAGTGGTTGAACGTCAAACCATGCACCAAGACGTCGCCCTTTCGATTCCTGGTCTGGGCACATGCCCAGGTTGTGAGCCAAATCCCCAGTGGGGGGCGTGCAGGAGGCAGCCAATCAATGTTCTCTCTCATCAATGTTTCTATCTCTCGCTCCTTCTCACTTTCTCTCTCTCTAAAATTAGTAAAGAAAAAAATTTTATTAGTAAAGAAAAAAAAATCATTGGCCATTGGCATTGACCTCCAGCCCCTTTTCCCTCCCTGGAGGTCATTCATTAATCCAACACTCCATGTACTTGAGCACCTACTGTGTCCAAGCAAGGGGATAGGTGCCGGGATCCAGTGGTGAACAGACTTGGCCACTGCTCTCATAGTGTTTTCAGTGTAGTTTGTGAATAGAGGTAGAGGGAGGGACTGGCAAAGATCACAATAGGCCTAATTACAATTATGATAAGGGCTATGAAAGGTGATAACAGGGGAATCTAGCATAGTATGAGGACAGAAGGGCTTCCTTGAGGAAGTGGCATTAAAACTGAGATATAAAAAACAGACTGGCCCTGGCCGGTTTGGCTCAGGGGATAAAGCGTCGGCCCGCAGACCAGAGAGTCCTGGGTTCGGTTCCCGCTAGGGGCACATACCTCGGTTGCGGTTTGTCCCCAGCCCTGGTTGGGGTTGTGTGGGTGGCGACCACTCGATGTGTCTCTCTCACATCGATGTTTCTCTCTCTCTCTTCCCCCCTCTCTCCCTCCTGCTCTATCTGAAGATAAATGCAAAGTGTCCTCGGGTGAGGATAAAAAAAAAAAATCAAATAAAAAACAAACTGGAGTTATCCAGGTGTTATGGGCTTAATTGTATCCCATTCCCAAATTCATATGTTGAAGTCCTAACCCCCAGTACCTTATAAATGACTGTATTTGGGGATAAGGCCTTTAAAGAGGTGATGAATCCCATAGTATAGGCCCTAATCCAATCTTATCGGTGTCTTTATAAAAAGAGAATATTTAGACACACAGAGAAACCCCAGGGATGTGAGCATACAGAAGAAAGACCATGGGAGGACACAGAAGGAGGCTACCTGAAACCCAAAGAGAGAGGCCTCAGAAGAAACCAAACCTGCCAACACCTTGATCCTGGACTTCAAGCCTCCAGAAATGTAAGAAAATAAATTTCTGTTGTTTAAGCCAAAAAAATAGAAATGAAACACAGTTTCACTTATAATGATCCTGGACAAGTTTTAAAATACAGATTCCCAGGACTCATATTAAACCTAATAAATCAGAATCTCGTAAGTGGGGCCTGGGAGGCCTAGTTTCAGCAAGATTCTCAAGTGTTGCTTTTTTTTTTAGATCAAAGTCTCAGAACTGTCATCCAACAGCCTTTCTCAATCCGAATTTCTTAAGAGGATTAAGCCCTACAAACTTATTTCAGTTACTATTTTATCAATTCTCACAAAGATGATACAGTACCATTCTAGACATATAGAAGACAATTTTATTCATTACATACTATGAATGTCTTAGGGCAGTAAGACTTAATTCTGTCCAGAAACCCTACTTGAGAAATGCCATCTCTCTCAGCCTGCCGGGGGTCGGTGCAACACAATGAACTACAAGCACACGCTGGTAGGAGTGAGAGGGAACATTGCAAAGGAGCAAAACACTCCAGATCTCTGGATACAGCCCAATTTATTTGCAGAGTGGTTCCCCAGGTTACATGTTGATTAGGTAAATCATTTCCTTGATATGGCGCCTCTGCTGACCATACAGCCAAGCCCTGTCTCTCGCATTTTACGGTGAAGCGACATCAAAGATAAAAAAATAACAAATCCATCCTGGCCTGAGCATCCATGGCCCATTATCCTCTCGGGGTGGTCTTCCAACCCATTGACATGCAAACCTTATCTATTCACATGGAAACAAAACATTCAATTCCAAACAGGGTGGTCTTCCTGCCCTCCAGGCAAACCTGTCTGTCCACACACACTTTGATCCTAGGCTGGCCAGGTTGTGAGAATGCATATCACAAGGTTACATTTTGTTCATCCACCAAACCCCCATCCCTACAGAGAAAAGCTGCTATAATGCAAAATAAATGTCACAGCAATGATTTACCATGAATTACCCAAACAGTAACAATATTAAAGTTACCAGCCAGCATTTTTATCTTAACTTTACTATTAACCAGCCATGTATCATTAGACAACTCACCTAATCATTTTAAACTTATTTCCTCAACTGAAATATCAGTGGAATTAACAAATGACTATTAATAAATTTAGTGACTGTGACCATTTATATCCAGCGCCTTAGACCGCTCAGCCACGCTACCTTCCATTCTGTGACCATTTATAAACAGAACAAATAATGTGACTGTCTAAAGGTCATATGAATTCTAAATAAATAATGCATAGGAGTCTGATAATAATTATGTTTACTTGCTGTGTCTATTATCTATAGTGTGCTTCTGCGATGATATTTGATAACTCAAATATGCCCATAAGTGAATATTACATACTATAGGGGAAGAAAAATAATTTTCTTTCTATCCATCTAAGTTCTTCTGACTGGTCTAATAATCAAATTGACATGAACAGATTAACAGGAGAAAATAACCAAATTTACTACCTATGTACATATGGGGGTAAGAATATGGGGCAAGAGGACAAACTGAGCAATTGAGGCTTATATGCCATCTTGAACTAAGAAGAAAAGGGGGGAGCAGTGGTTTGGACTTTGAAGGGAAGGTAGGCAAATCACAGGAAGATGAGATAGAGCAAACATGTGGTAAACAAATTCTTGTTGGGCAATCCAGAACAATGGGGCACAGAGGGAAGAGGGGAGTCCAACAGACTGCTAAATTCCTCTCTGTCTGCCACACTTAGTTTATATTACGCTAAGGTGATCTTCCTTCCTTTAAGCAGGTTCTTCTATCTAAATTCCCTTTAGGCAAGTAAGGGAAGAGTAAAAGGCTCTTCATGCAGGAGGCGGCCAATCGATGTTCTTTCTCATTGATGTTTCTATCTCTCTCTCCCTCTCCCTTCCCCTCTCTCTAAACAATAAAGAAATTAAAAAAAAAAATCAATATCTCAAAAAAGGCATATTTTGGGGTGGGAAAATACTGTTCCCTCTCAATACTAAAACCAGAAAATTCTCCTAAGAAGCAGTAATTAAGTTGTTTTTATTGTTTTGTTTTTCAAAATAGATATACCTGCATGTTTTTGTTTCTATACTTGCTCTCAGTCAAGGTCAAAAATCAGAAATTCCAACACAGTAATACACTTCCTTATCAATTTCAAAATTCTCAAAATGGGTTAAAAATCCTCTCCCCTTATATATCATAGCACTCAAAGGGCTTTGTTCTTCAATAAGCATCTTCGCTGTTGATGCTTTGCATATTTTTTTCCTCTCATGGTAGTGCACATCTTTTTATCTGAAGTGGGTGGGGCCTGTTTTCAATGAAAGAAAAGAGCTCATGTTTTGTCCTTGATGTATGCCTGAGGTCTCACACATGCATAGAAGACAGTTTACTTCAAAGCACATCACCAGAGCTTTGAAAATTAAGTAGAAAATATTAAATAAGTTTAAGCTTCCATCTTTTTTGTTGGGTTGATCTGTTTTGAATCTTCAGATGGTGTATTATCAGGGTTCCCCAGAGAAACAGAACTTATAGGATCTGTATGTACTTAGAAAGAAATTTATTATTAGGAAACAGCTCATGTGACTATGGAGATTGGCAAGTCTAAATCTGCACTGTGTGACAGCAGGCCACAGACTCAGGAGAGCCAATGGTGCAGATAAAGTCTGAATGCAGTCTGCTGGATAATTCTCTTTTAGGGAAGCCATTCGTCTTCTACCATTCAGGCCTTCAACTGAATGGATGAGACTCATTACATTTTGGAGGGCAATCTGCTTACTCAAAGTTCACCTATCGAAATGTTAATCTCATCTAAAACCACACTCCAAGTTAACACATAAAATTAACCATCACAGATAGTATGTAATAGGAAATACAATTTGCAACATTTATTTTAAAGGAATGTGTAATACAGAATTTTGTAACATATAGATTGACAGTTATTAATTCTTAATTCTTAATCTATTGTTGACTTGCTTCACGATGACAATGAAATCATATGCACAACATAGGATATTCAGATATAGATGTGCATTTAAAGTTAGATTAAAGAGAAGAAGGAACTAAGGGAGTGTGTGGTGAAGTCGTAGTTACTTCTTCACCATGGACTACTCACCCATAGCCCAAACCAAACCCTCTGTCTCTCCATTCCTCACAAATGTATCGATTCTTTGTCTAAAAGGTACAAAAGCTTCCTGCTCTGGTCACTTCGGGTCTTCACTCTCTCAAGAAGGCTCCTGTGTACATGTAAACATTAAGTAAATTGGTATGCTTTTCAAAAATAAGTAAAGTTATCTTGAATGAGACTTGCAAGAGATAAACATAGATAGAGAAAAAAACAAATATGATACCTGAGTTCTAAGAATTTTCAACATTTAGAAGTGAAGGAATTCCAAACAAGGTGACAGAAGCAGCACAAATGGGGTAGTGGGATAAAATATGACTGTTCTATGACCTGGTTGCCAAATTAAGTTTCAAGAAAGAGGTTCTCAATAGTGTCAAATACTACAAGAGGAAAGATGGAAACTGGATTTAATGATGTGGGCATAATCTATAACCTTACAAGTGCAGTTTCTGTGAGTGCTAGAAATGAGAGAATTGTGCAATCATCCAATTCTTGGACAGTTGGTCTCCCTATCCTTACTTGGTGTTCTTAAGTTTATTTTTTGACCACTTGGCATATAAGAAGCTCCTTGATAGAAAGGTTTATCACTCAGATATGTTTAGAAACACTGTATACAAAATCTCTCCTTAGAGGGTTATGAAGCAAATGAGCATATTTAAGTGACCTAAGAATTCTAAAACTAAACCTGTTTACCTCCATTTCACCTAGAAAACTTTTCCCCATGAAGCTGGTGTGTGTGTGTGTGTGTGTGTGTGTGTGTGTTTAACAGATGCATGATTTCTGACCTATGCATCTGAACTGAAAGTCAAAAAACATAGTCATCTATGGAGTAAAATAATATGAGCATTTGCTAAGTAGAATTTAAAAATTTAAAAATTTAAGCAGATGATGTTAGACCTGAAGGATGTATGAATTCATGCCATAAGAAAATAATATAGGTGCATGCAAATTTGAGTGGAAAGTACAGAGAATTCCAATATATTCCCTCCCCATCCTCTACGCATAGTCTCCTACACTACCAATACTCTACACCAGAGTAGTAATTGATGAACCAATATTGATTCATTATTATTATCCAAAGTCTACATTAAGATTCACTTGTAGTGTCATAAATTCTATGAGTTTGGACAAATGTATAATGACATGTATCCACCACTACAGCATCATACGGAAGTTACACTACCCTAAAAATCCCTTATCCTCCACCTGTTCATTCCTCCCTTCCTTGAAATTGCTGGTAGTCACTGGTTTTTTTACTTTTTCTGTAGTTTTGCCTTTTGCAGGATGCTCTGTAGTTGGAATTGTACAGTATGTAACCATTTCATATTTGCTTCCTCCACTTAGTAATAGTCATTTAAGTTTCCTACATATATTTTCATGGCTTGATAGCTTATGTCTTTTTAGCAATGAAAAATATTCTATTCTCTGAACGTACCATAGTTTATTTAACCATTTATGTACTAACATCTTTGCTTCCAAATGTTGGCAATTTTAAATAAAGTTGTTATAAACATTTATGTACAGATTTTTGTGTAGACATAAGTTTTCAACTCATTTGGGTAAATACCAAGGAGTGGCTGCTGGTAAGAGTATGTTTAGATTTGTAAGAAACTACCAAGCTGTCTTCCAAATTGGCTGTTCCAATTTGCATTCCCACCAGCAGTGAATGAGAGTTCCTGTTGATTTACATCCTTGTCAACATTTGGTATTGTCAGTGTTTTGGATTTTAGCCACTCTAATAGATGTGTAGTGATATCACATTGTTTTAATTTGCAATTCCCTAATGAAGTACAATGTTGAGCATCTTTTCATATGCTTATATACCATCTGTATATCTTCTTTGGTAGATGTTATCTTCTGTATTATAAAAATGAAAACTGAAAGTAATTAAAGTAACAGAAAAATACTAAAAAAATAATTTTGAAGGCAAAAGTGCTTCCTCATAAAACAAAGACTTAAAATCCATAAACAATTATTATATGCCTATTTCTTACAACACTATATTTAGTGTTATGGGAGATGGCAAAATAAATCAATAAAATTGCTACTGTGGCTTCGTTGGAGACTGTAGTTAATGGAATATTCATTACCTTATAAATTAACCAAAGTAGACCTCTCAGAGTCCCAGGTAAGAAAAGACCTTGTCCTAGGAAAACCAGTGCCAATCTATTTATGTAAAACATCCTGTCTTAGGCTATTGACTTTATTTAAGTGAATCAGTCAAAAATAAAAACAGAAAAACCTTGTACTTTTATCAACTGTTTATCTAGCTACTGTAAGAAAATTTCCACTCAAATATAACGAATTGTCTCCACATTACAATGAGATTCAACAGACACATTCAGAATTTCTTCACTAACCAAGGCCTAACAGAGGGAAATTCCACAGGAATTTGTGGTAGCTTTGGAAATAGCAGTTAAAATAATTTAGTCTCACTTAGTTTATGTGTGGCCCCTGGGAATGATAGAGAGACTCAGGATGGGACTTCAAAGGAACAAATGAGGGCTTCTAATTAAAAATGAAATACACATATACATGCATGAAATGAAATGAAATAAAATAAAATAAAATAAAATGGGGACCTCTGAGTATAGAAAACACAAGCCAGAGAGGGTGTATCCCTGAGTCGTTAGAACATGGGGTGACAGAATGTCATCCCTACGTCTTCTCCTCGCTCTCCTCATGCTTGTTATTATGGTCACACAGCTTTCAAATACTTTCCACACTTACTCATTCTGCTTGGTCTGGTGGATCCTTGTGGGCACAGTTTGTAAGTAGTTTGTTGAAAGTTCCATGAGTTGTGATTGATTCAGGGAAACTGCAGGAGTCTCAGGGTGTCAGGCAGAAGGCGGGGTTGTGAGTGGTTCCAGTTCCCGGAAAGCCCGTGTGTGACATCAGTGCACTGGTTTAGAAGAAATAATCTAAATCAACACTGTTCTCAAAGGAAGAAGGTATGGAAATACCATCCTAAAAACTGAAAAATGGCCACATAGTTTGAGAAATGTTTTTGTCAACAATATGCCATACAGGATAATGACCCATTTTAATGCTATGAATTGCACTATACCTGCAGGTGGGTATTGACTGATGAGAGAAAGCCTCTGAAAGGACATTGGTGAGGTTCCTTTGTCGCTGTGTTGTATTGTTCTCTCCTCTCTCTCAGGATGCAGCACATTCTAGTCATCCGCTGAAGATGTGGCAGCTTCACAAAACAATTTATTGAACTGTCCGAATCACATCCTGTCTTTCCTGGAGAATATCAGGAAAGGATTATATCTAAGGACCATTCTGTAAAACATACTCATTATATAAATTAGGTTTGATAAGTAATGAGCAGCTGGGGAAAAGGATAACACATTTGCCTGCCTCCTTGATTCACCCAAATAGCAACGGCACCCAGAATGGGTGCTGAGCTGGAAGATGAGGGGTGCAGGAGGAAGAAGACATGGCTGCTCTCCCTGAAACCCCCATGACAGACAAGAGGCTTTTGGCTTGACAAGACATCCCCCCGGTGGACTCTTAACATTGTTCCTAGAGATCACCTTCAAGGCTGTATTTTCTTAGGTTATATGAGCAATCCCCTGTCATTCACTTTTGGGTTTCTTGGGAGTCTAGGAATTTAGAGATGATAGATCAAAACCTGTCAGACAACTGACTGGCAGCTTGTTTCCCATCTAGTTTCTGAGGAGTTGGGTGGTGCTGTGGGAAGAGCGTGGTCCTTGGAGGAGGAGGTGTGCTATGGAACTTGGTTCACTATGCAGGAGACCCGGTTGACTTGGACAATCTCAGCCCTTGCTGAGACTCAGCTTTCTCATCTATAAAGTGAGAGTATTTCCCATACCTGTCTCACAGAACCATGTGAGGAACATGAAATAGTGTGAGAAAAAGCCATTTGTACAAGATAAAGCACAGCACAAATACTCATTAGAAGTTATTTTAAAATTTGTGGTAAAGCAGGACAAGGATTTGACCAGGATACAGATCTAATTCTCCCAGAAAAACAAAACAAAACAAAACAAAAACAAACAAAAAACAATGAGGAAATTAAATTTAGACAGTTATGGTACTTGTTTTGTGTTTTTGTATCATCTCCTCCCTTCAAGGACAAACTGGTGACTTTCTTTGAATACTATACTCATTGTCTTTGCTAATCTTTAATTCACATTCTCCCAGGGATCCTAACCTCTGTAATTCACTGTCTAGACATCTGAATGACTTTCTTTCATCCTTGGTTTTCTAATACTATCAGTAAAATGTAATTGATATGCAGGATCTCAAGAAACAGTCTACTAATCAATGATAAGTGAGACCAATATTCACTCCCATTGTGTGAGGGCAGGGTGGTGCTTTGCCAAAATGCCTTGAAAGGGAAGAAGGTACAAGGTTAGAAGGTACTTCAAGGATTCTCCCTACTGCTACTTTGGCCTTCAGTCAAGAAAATATTTAAATCAGTCTCAAACACAGATTGTAATTTAATTTTTATAAATCTGTTAAATAACAGAAATGCAACCGAATAGATTTTAA
Organism: Tadarida brasiliensis; assembly: GCA_030848825.1. Classification (NCBI taxonomy): domain Eukaryota; kingdom Metazoa; phylum Chordata; class Mammalia; order Chiroptera; family Molossidae; genus Tadarida; species Tadarida brasiliensis. The sequence continues at coordinate 107,925,396 of CM061280.1, read as the reverse complement.
AGATTTAATTTGTTTTATTGAATGTTTCATGAATTGGGAGCATCCCATCTAGCAAGTAGAAAGGAGCTCCAAAGGACTAGAGAAAGTGATAAGATTTTAAAGGCAAAGAGGGAGTGGAACAAAGAAGTCATAAGCAATAACAAAAAAAGAATTATTTCAGGAAAGATCACCTTCCTTTGGGGAACATTATGGTTTATTGGGAGAATTATCTCATTGGTGCTGACCAGGAAATTCCAGACTGACAGGTAAGATTACATTCCTGGGGAAAGTTGAAACCACAAATAGGTTAGGTATTAAACCTTGGTTAACCTATATGGGGATTAGCACAAATGACACCATTTGGGGCCTGTTACTTCTTTTTAACAGACCCATAGGAAAATAGATTATACACACACACACACACACACACACACACACACACTTTTCAGTAATTAATAATTCTAAAGATAAAAAATTCTAATATTCATGTCTTGATGGTATGAAAATTATAAGACCATGTATATCACTATAACTAATAAATTCTGTGAATTTTATTGCACTTTATTTTTAGAGCAGTTTTAGGTTTGTGGCAAAATTAAGTGGAAGGTACAGAGATTTCCCATATAACCCCTGCCTCGACACATGCATAGCTTCCCCCCATTATCAATGATATAGGCCCCAAGGCTAAGACAACTAGATTCCATTTTATGTAGGCCCCTTGGTTAAGGCAACTAAAAGACTCCATTTTATCACCAATAGACATTCCTCGATATTCTTCCAATAATAGGTTAATTACCCCTAGATGGGAAGGAATTTTGCCTAAAGTTATAGTTACCCCATGTATTGGGAGGCATTTGCAGTTTCCTGAGTATAAGTATTTGTAAGTATTTGCAGGTACTTGTGCTGTCGGTGAATAATGCTAATTTTGACCTCTGTAATCTCTGTCACTCCCACTCTTGTACTGGTTCCCTGAGAGGAGGGAGGCAAAAGGAGGAGGGGGTTTCTGTCTTTAAAATGGGACAAGCAAGAAGAATCGAGGCTGTTGATTTGAGGGGAAACTATGCCCTCCGCAGCCCGCTGGCGAAATAAAGTGCTCCTTTACAATTCGGCTGTGCTGTGGTCTCTGGTTATCTCACTGTCAGGTTATAACATTCAACATCTACATGAAATTTTTATGAACATATAGAAAGCAAATAGATAGAAATGATGGTCTTGAGAAGGGGAGATAGATCACAGAAGGACAATTTGGGGGAGAAAATGAAGGGAAATAAATGGGGGAGAAATATTTGATATAGCATCAGAGTGAGAATTGAACAGGAGTGTAGACAGGAAGGCTTTCTACTTTTCCTCCTTTTACACATGATGTCTTGTGCTTTAATGGTTCTTATCTAAGGATTCATGTCCTCTCTGAGAATGTGAGAGATGCAAGATACTAGATATACTAACCACCACTCATTTTGTCCAGGCTCAGCTCACCAGTGCTGGCAATACTACTTCTACCTGCATCATAGAACTTGGTTATATTTGCCATAGATTTACATGCTTATATTTATACATCCTTTTGGAGGCTTTACATTGTGTCTTATTCTTTTTATATTACCAATTACACTAATTCAGCCTTCTAAATAAAGAATGCACCCTTTGTCCTTGGCAACTACCAGTCTGTTTTCTGTATCTCCTCATTTTTTCTACATAATCTTCCAAATTCATCCATCTTCATGACTTTCATACTATCATACTAATTTCATAAACTCTTTGAACTCATTTTCCTCTCCCACAAAAGGGGGAAAATAATGTTCTCCATAAAAGTTTTCTTGTTATAATTAAATGAGACAATAAAACATTTGGCATGCCTAGAGAAATTAATGCCTAACACATGGTTGTCAACTAATATTTGGAACTTTTATGATTGTTAAGAACCAGTTATGTATTGCTGGGTGAAAAAGAATGCACCTGGAAATTTCCTGCAGAAATAGCCTTGAGACTAGATTGATCTATAAGATATAGAAGATTGGAGGTCATCTCAGCAGAAGTCAAGGAGCCCAGAGTTCAGAGAGAAGGCTGCAGAGAACCATCAGAATGTCAGAGGTGATGCTCACCCTTTTTTTTTCTTTATTGATTTGAGAGAGAGAGGAAGGAAGAGGGAGAGACAGATAGAAACATCGATGAGAGAGAACATGGATTGGTCGCCTCCTGCATGCCCCCCACTGGGGATTGGGCCCACAACCTGGGCATGTGCCCTGACCAGGAGTCAAATCGGTGACCTCTTGGTGCATAGGTCGATGCTCAACCACTGAGCCACACCGGCCGGACAGATATTCACTCTTCTTAGTGCATCTTATCATGAGGAGGTTCAGGAAGACAGTATGTCTTATTACTGGCAATGCTAACCTTGATCTGTTGCTTAAGGTGGTGTCAATCAGGTTCCTTTACTATGATGTTACCATTTCCCCCTTTTTATTAGTATGTATCTTGTGTGGAAATATCTTGTTTCTTGTCATACTTTCTCCTATTAATTTTAGTATCCAACAATAATTTCTTGAATTTACCTAATGAATATTTTCTATTTCCATCGTTCCTTAGAATTTTACTGTTAGAAAGGGCTGTCTCCTCTTTGCACTTTATTTTATAGTTTGGCTTCAAAGAAGATGAAACATTAGAATTTATGAAACATATTTGAAAGATCAATTTATGAAAATACTATGTTAAATGTTTTCTAATAACTGATTTCTACATATGTGTCCATGTGTGTGGAAAGAGGTGTGAAATACACATGCCTTGGACATATAAGCCCATTTGCTCTTGAAGTCATGACTGATAAAGAAGAAATGAATGTCGCAGGTTTGATATATCCAAGGAGAAGTACAACCCAACAATGCAGACTTTCTATTGTGTGACATCATATAACATGATGAAAGAGACAAGTCCAGAATATTGTATCCTAATACAGCCAAAAGGAAAATTGAAGGAAAGCAAAAAAAAGGAACGGTTCTTTGGGGGAAAATTGGAATAAAGTAAACTGTAGAGCCTCAGAAAATTGTTTTCTTAATTTATTATTTTTATTATATCGCTAAGGTAATGAACAACATTTGATCTAAGTCTTTCTTCCAAAAGTACCCATTTTCTGAAAATGTGAATTCATATTACAAAATCTTACTTTGTTTAAGACAGGAAGTCTTAAGTGACCTCCAAATTTCAAATGACATATCTTTGCTTCATTGAAAAGAGTGACATTATGGGACTTGGTCTGCACCCTAGGTTAGTTAAGAAACAAAAATACACACTTTTTTATGTACAAATTGCCTTAGTATAAAGTCTGAAAAAAAATTGGACATTGAGCCAGAAAATGTTCTCACATTTCTGCTTCACAAGGGAAGCAAAATTATTATAAGAATCTTTTCCTAGGCAAGATCACATAGCACATTCTAAAGAGTATGTTGTTGTGTACTTTTCCCAAAGGCATTAGTCCTTCATAAGGTATTTCTTCAGATGAAAAAACAATTAATTTATTTTTTTCAGCCAAACCTACTATCAACTATGAAAATAATCAAATTTGGTTCATTGTTTCAATTTATTAGGAGTGCTTCGAACTTACTGTCTAACAGGTAAAGACACAGCTGCAGGTATTGTGGATTGGCTACTCAAAAGCTATTAATAACCCCTTCTCCCTTCCCTTCTTCTGCTAAAGAGACTAGAAAGCTAAATTAGTCACTGGTCCAGCCTCTAAAATCTAAACATATAACTTATACAACACAGTAATTATATTCTCAGGCATTTATCCCAGATAAATTTATGTCTACAAATAAACCTTCACATATTATTCATAATATATTATTTATTTGTAATAATCATAAACTCAAAATAGCCATAATATTCCTCAGTAGGTGAGTGGTTAAGCAAACTGTGGTATTCCACACCATGTAATACTACTCAACAATGAAAAGAAGTGGACTTTTGATACACACAATAGCTTGGATGGATCTCAAGGGTACTATTTTGAATGAAAAAGTTAGTTGCAAAAGGTCTCATGTAGTATGATTCCATTTATTATACATTCTGAAAATGGCAAAATTATAGAGATGGAGAACAGGTCACTGGTGGTTAGGAATTTTGGTGTGGTAGTTGCAGTTACAAAGAGGCAGTATCAGGAAAATATTTGCCATGATGAAATATTAATACTGTTTCTTGAATTGTGGTGGTAATTACACAGTTCTACTCATGTCATAGATTGACACAGAATTACACACAAATATTTTATCAATATCAATTTCCTGTTTTTGATATTGTATTCTAATTTCACAATATTTAACAATTTGGAAAGACTGAATGAATTGTATATAGTTATTTTCAAAATGTTAAAAAGTGGAAAATATAAATGGTGTAAGTACTTAAATTAAAAACTGAAAATTATCAGTTTGGATATAAAACCAAGATGCAAGTACGTGCTGCCTACAAGAAATATACTTTGACTCTAAAGATATAAATAAATTAAAGCAAAAGATAAAGAAAGTTAAATGATGGTAACATTAGTTAAAAGGAAATTTGAGTGGTGATATCAATATTAGAGAGGATCGGGGGCAGGAGTGGGGAAGAGGGAGAAAAAAATATTAGACAGGATTTCAGAGCAAAGAATATTCAGGGATAAAGAAGGTACTTTCACATTAATAAAGGAGTCAATTTATCAAGACTACATAATAATCTTATATGTTCATGCATCTAATAAGAGAGCTTCAAAATACATGGTGCCAGAACTGATGGAACTACAAGGAAAATTAGATAATCCAAAATGATAGTCACAGATTTCAAAGCCTCCTTTTAAATAATCGATACAGCAAGTTTGATAAAATCAGTAGAGATGTAGAAAAAGCAACATTATCAAAAAAATGGACTTCACTGATATTTATAGAACACTCCACTCAACAATAGCAGGATATACATTCTTTTCAAGTGCATAGTAAACATTTATCCAGATGGATGATATTCTGGGCCATAAAACAAATCTTGATATATTTGAAAATATTCAGGTACTAGAAAGTATGTTTTTTCCATAGTATCTGAATTCAAGACTTATATATAGCTACAGTATTCAACATAAAGTGGACTTGGTATAAAGGTTGACAAACAGATCAATGAAAGTGAATGGAGATTCCAGAAATATACTCACACATATTTCAAAAAATGACTTATGATAAAGATACAAAGGCAATGTTGTGGAGGAAAAAAAAATATATTCAATACATGGTGTTGGCATAAATGAATATCCATATGCCAAAAAATGTAATTTGATCCATACTTTGTGCTATACACACAAAAAATAATTCAAAATGCATCATAGACCTAAATGTAAAACCTAAAACTACAAAACTTTTACATGAAAACCATTGTGACCCTGGGTTAGGCAAAGATTTCTTAGATATCACACCAAAAGCATGATCCACAATAGAACAAACTGACAAATTGGATTTCATCAAAATAAAAAAATTGTGCTCTCTGAAATACTCCATTAAGAGAGAAAAAGGCAAGCTACAGACTGGGAGAAAATATTTACAAATCACACATCCAATAAAGGGCTTATGTCTACACTATATAAATAACTCTTAAAAGTAATTGATAATAAATTACACAATCCAATTTAAAAAATAGGCACAGCCCTGGCCAGCTTGTCTCAGCTGTTAAAGTGGTTAGAGCATCGGCCTGTGGAACAAAGGGTCGCGGGCTTGATGCCTGGTCAAGGGCACGTACCTGGGTTGCAGGTTTAATCCTTGGCCCCAGTTGGGGTGGTGCAGGAGGCAGCCAGTCGATGCATCTCTCTCATATTGATGTTTCTCTCTCTTTCTCTCTCTCCCCCTCCCTCCCTTCCATTCTGCCTAAAAAATAAATAAATTTAAAAAAAATCAATGGAGAGATATCCTCCAGTGAGGATTAACAAAAAAACAACAACAAAAAAACAAAAACAAAAAAATGGGCACATGTTTTTACAGACATCTGGCTGAAGAAGATATACAGAGGGCAAACAAACAAAGCAAAATATGTTCATCTGCAATAGTCATTCTAGAAATACAAGATAAAGTCACAACAGTATAACATTACATAACTATCAAAATATCTAAAATATTTATTTAAAAAATGATAATACCAAATGTCAATGAATATGTGAAAGAACTATTACTCTAATGTACTACTGGTGGATGTGTAAAATGACACAATCACTTTGGAAATAGTTGAGCAGTTAAAAATTAAACAGATAACTATCATATCTGTTCTACTCCTAGATATTTACCGAAAAGTAATAAAATTATATATGCATATAAATACTGGTACGTGAACTTTTATAGGAGCTTTATTTATACTAGCTCTGAAATTGAAACAATTGCAGGGTCCATCAGTAGGTGAAGGAATAAACAAATTGTCACATATCTGTATGATGGATACTACTCAACAATAAAAAGAATGTTTTTTATAAATAGTTTTAAATTTATTTTTTTAAATTGCAAAGATAGTTCCCATATATCCCACACCCTGTCTCTTCCACTGTTTTTCTAACAGCTTTATTCAGATATAATTGACATTTAAATAACTGTACATATTTAATGTATAAATTAGGTGAGTTTGACAATATTCATACACCTGTGGAACCATCACCACAATCAAAATATAGCACTTATCCATCATCTCCATCAATAAATGAAGGAATAAGTAAATTGTCATATATCTGTGCAATGGAATACTACTTGACAATAAAAATGAATGGATTACTGATCCATGCCAAAACATGGGTGAATCTCAAAATAATAGTGGTTAGTGAAGAAAGCCAGAAAAATAAAACAAAACAAAACAAAACAAATGCCTTCATACTGTATGATTCCATTTATACAACCTGGCAGAAATTGCGAACTAATATATGCTGACAGAATGGTCAGTGGTTACCTGATGACAGGTGTGGGCTGGAAGACAAAAGGGAACAGGAATGAGAGAGGGATTAAAAAAATGAGAAAATTTTAGGGGTGATGGATACATGCTTTATCTTGGACGTGGTGATGTTTTCACAGCTACATGTCAAAACCTATCAAATAATACAGTTTAAATCTATCAACTCTATAGTATGTCAATTACACTTGAATGAAGCTGCTTAAAAAATAACATTAGGAAATTAAACCAATATTACAATTTGAAGGAGCTTGGTCAGCAAAGTTGGCAATGCGAAGACTTCTGAAAATGCAAGTGACTCAACAAAAACTATGAATCCAGAAGCTGACTCTAATTTTCTGCCCCCAGGAAATAAAAATGGTAATTAGCCCAATTAGCCTTATTGGATAATTAGACATATGGGCTCCTCATTGCCAATTAATGTCATCTGAACAGTGAACTACAGACCCTCTTATGATTTAAAACTTGCAGCATATAAGATTTGTTTACTAAAAACATGGATTTTAACAGGAGCAAAAAGGAATGCTTATATTTGGAATAATGATGGAATCTAAGAAGTGAGACTGTGCAGAAAAAAAGAGACACTGCTTATTAAAATTGTCATCTTCACTTATAAAGTAATACTTCCTAAATGAAAATTCTCTGGGGAAAAGAGTGTGAAATGAGACACCAAAAAAAAAAAAAAAAAAAAAAAGGTTTTTGCTTAAGTGTAAGGAATTGGAAAAAAAGAGGAGGAAGAAAAATATGTGTATAAGCTAGAATTTTAGATTTTTAAGTATCAGTTTTCCCAAAAGAAATACATACTTCGGTGTTTGTTTGAGCTATTGACAAAGATAAATATGCTTGTATCAAACTAAAAGTTTGCATAACCTAATTATATACAGTAAATTGGAAAGTTCTTTTATGCATAACCAATTATACCAAGTCCTAATATATTAACCCAACAGAAAAAACTAGCTAAAGTTTCAAATTGCTTCACGGGAGTGATTAAATGTACTTATGATATTTCAAGGATATTAGTATGAATAAGCTTATACTGAATAGCCTTTCTTTACATATGCAGATACTTGCTCAAAGTAGACATTCTACCATAAGGAGTTAATGTATTTATCCATTATGATCACAGAGCAAATGTTCTAATTGACTAAACTGACCAGTAATTGATCACCCCAACTGAATTTAGACACAAACAAGAATTTATCTATAACTTGAACAGGAATTCTATATGAATCCTTGCAGTATATAATCTATAATTGATACAGAAGAGAGAATTGAAAGAGAAGAGTATGCAAAATTTCCATAAATAAGAAATAAAAGTGGTATTCTCTTTCCTTTTTCACAGGTGAGGGGCTCCTAAACTATTTAAGCTGTGTTCCCCATAGTACTTATAAACCCTACCTCTGTCCAAACTGAAATATCAATATATATTCTCTCTTCATGTAAGGAAAGACCACAAAGCACCAGAGGAACAGAACAAAACAAAGAGATGTGAGGTTCAGGGAGGTCTCTAAGCAACTTTTCACAGCAATATTTATTGTGTTATCAAAAAAAAAAAGATTCCTCCTATATATATTGTTTGTATATTTTAAAAATATACAAGGACATATTGTTTGTATATTTTAAAAATCTGCTTTCTCTGAGGCATATACATACTTCTCAGTTCTTTTTATATTTCCCTTTTAGGAAATGAGTCACTGTTTAGTATTTTAAAAATCGTATCAAATAAGAAAAGGTTAAAGGGTAAGCAACCAATGAAAATTGAATAAGAGCAACTGTAAGACTCCAAATTCTTGGCTAGTCAGATGCTATTGATCACAGAAAGTCACACTGCAAATGACTCCCAAAGAAACCAAGACTATAACCTCAGAATCCACTCTTCGGAGTTGTTTTCCTTTAGCTGACCTTTAATGGCATAATTTCCTCTGCCTGCATATCATCCCTGGAGGCAGCACCTACTTCACAAATATAAAAGGTCTCTCTGTTAGTACCACATTCTTTTTTCAGTTAATTATTCAGTCATGTACACATCTAAACAGTCATTTATTACGTATCTATTATGAGCCAGGCTTGGCATCATGTTAAGTAATGGGGATATAAAGATGAAGGAAATACAGAACCCCATCCCTTCCCTCCGAGTTCATAACCTCTCAGGAATATTAATTGTGGAGTCACAAAATGGGGTCAGTAAGTGAATAACAAGCAAAGCTAACTTTTATTGAGCGCTTCAAATGTGCTGCTTACTGTGTGAACTGCTTTCTTCATTAACTCAGTCAATCCAGCCAATAGACGATGGGGTAGGTATAATCCCTGGCCTCATTTTACAGATTCAGTAATTGAGATTTAAAGGAAGGACTTTGTTCAAAGAGCAGATAAACTGTGGAGCTCACACGGCTACCTCGCACTCTGGCTTCCAGAACCCACGTTCCCAGCTCCTGGCTCAGAGGACAGAGCACGTGCCACCTCCAATCTTAGTGTCTCCTAACTTCACTAGGGAGTCACTCAAGTTGGGTCTAGAAGAAAGAGGAGAGATTTGTAAAAGGGTTCAAGGGCCACTTAGGTGGCTCTGAGAGTGTTTTTCTGGCAGAGGGAGGAATCAAAATAAAAAGAACTAAAATGGTAGCCTTAAAGGATAAAAGAAGTCACTAAAATTGTGGGATGAAGGTGATGCCCAGGATGGGGAGCAGTGTGCTTTGAGACAATGAAAAAGGAAGAGGAAGTTTGAAAGCTAACAGGTGGCTGCTTAGGAACAGGGTCCTTGGTCACTTAACTGTCACCCTGTCCTCATCTGTCCTCAGGTGAGACCCCTACAGAGGCTTGGGTCGGGGGCACTGCTGTTGCATGAGTCCTGCCTCTGCTGTTTGGTATTTTTGCCCCTTCTGGGCAGCATGGCTATAATCAGAGCCCATGCTTCTGCTGGTTAGCATTGCCCCCGAGGTGCCACATCTCTATTCTGTGAAGAATTTAAAGATAATTTCTCTTCCCTTCTATGTTATACACTGTTAGGTAGGGTAGAAGGAGTGCAAGTCAGGGAATGCCTGGACCCCACTGCATTCCGTTTTTATTTCATAAAGAGGTTTCAATGAAATTAGCTCTTTAATAGTGTACTCACATTTTTTCGCCCTCAAGCTCAGACATGAGTTCATAAAGGGCTGCCCTTTAGACACATCTGACTAACATCCTACACTGGAATTAGAATTTTCCTCTGCTAACAGAGAAAGGCTTAACTTACCTACTTGACTGAGTTTTCCTTTAGAAGGATTATCTCCAAGAAATTTTCTAAGTCTTTCTTCCAATCAGGGCTCTGGTAGCTCATGTGGCTAGTTCCTTAGACTGCCTGTAACACACCAAACACAGCTTAAACCTCCCCTGCTACCCCTGCAATCCATGCATTGAACCTGGAATGATGAACACGTTGCACTCTTTTGAGAAGAAAGACCTTACAAATACAAGAGGGGACCAAAACCAATTGTGATAAAACTTAAAATGCTAGGTATGCACTTAGTAGTGCATTAGCACTAAAGTGGGGATAATCAACTGTCTGAAGAGAGGAGCATGAGTGGGTAGGAAAAGCAAATGTGCTATTTAACCAGAGTCTTGAGGGATGAGTCAGACATAATCAGGACATGGGGTGGGGGTGGCAGGGGGTAGGGCTAGGGCAGGAGGGATTGTCATCAGTCTGAAAGACAAAAGAGAAGTTCCAAAGGCACATGGATGCTCAATGAATATTGAGATGGGAGGAGGAAAGTGTGAATGGGTAATCATAAACTATATTTTTGTAGTACTGCTTCCAAAATGTTTGCATAATTACTTTATTTACTCCTCACAAGACTCACGTAAAAAGGCAGGCTTTTAGGTCATATTTTACAGATGACGAATTTGAGGTCCTCAGAGATATAACTGACTTACTCAATGACATGGGAGTGACACAACTAAAATGCCACTCGGGTACCCTACCATGCCACGGCCACGGCAATGACTGAAGAATGTCCATCAGAGCAGCAATGGGGCGGAGGTGGTCCCCTGACTCCTCCATCTCTATGTGTTTGCTACGGCTTCCCCTTCAGCTCTTAGTGTAGATGCAAAACAGCAACGGCTTTGTCTGGAATGCTCTTTGCTGTTAAGATCCCTGACATCACAACCAGCCACCTGAGAGGCCAGAACAATTTGTGTAGACATTTTAACTTTGAGGGAATCCTCATGGTCACATCTGTGTTCTGAAATGCTGCTATGAAGCCAACAAGCTGTAATCGTAAGCCAAATTCTAATACTGAAATCTGATGTGATGAAGCAGATTACTACCTCTACATAAACTGATAATGCACAACACTGTTTATTCTACTGAAAAGTGTTGACATTAATTTCCTTCTGGATGAGAACCATCCCCTTTGTCCTTTGATATGTACCACTTACTTTCCACTGAATTGACATTGCCACCCAATGTTGATAAATCTTGTATATATCACCAATGATTATGGTTGATGTGAATGTCAGCATTAATGTCAGCAATAGTTGGCAACAAAGCCAACATCTGGAAATTTGTTTGCAGAAAGGGAGCAACCCAACTCAAGAAAGAAAGGCAGAATAATTTGTTGTGCATGTCAAAATTTTTATCAAAGACTGATGTAATACAAAAAGAAATGAATGAAACCTGGGGGGACATCATTAATCAGAGGAGTTATCAGATTGCCTCCCTAAACCCTCATTATCAGCTTTGCCAGAAAAATACACATATCATAGAGAAAACACTGATAAAAAATGCTGCATGACCTTTGTCTCAATATGTGTAGGATATATCATGAAGCCAGAAAATGTAAAAGTTAACCCAAAAGTCATTGCAGGGAAAATACTCACTCAGACTACTAAGTGGAATGGCAAAATGATCTATGTGACAATGGAACAGAAAGGACCAACTTTATGGGGAGAAATTGATGACAGGATTACTCTGACATATCTCTATTTCTTTATACAAATCAAATGCTTACAGCCTCAAAAAGTGTTTTACTTATCCTGAATATATAAATTGCGAAATTATGCTCTTCTTTTAGCTTTTCTGATGTTATCATAAAAACATTTATCCCATACCAATTCCATGCTCCACTGAATCTATGGAATATTAAAGTTTTCTGCAAAGGAGTTTTCATAAAAAAAAATAGGTCACCCACCTTCTAGGACTGAAAGTATTTCCAGACCCATACAAAGCAAGTTTAAAGGAAATATCACCTTTTAAATTGGCTAACAGAATCAAGGAATTATTTTTGGTGGAAAGCACTTTCACAATGCTCTTTAAATTTCACTGTCAGCAACCACAATCATTTATCTACAGAAAGCTGAATCTAATTAATTTGAAGCTGATGATAATGACAATAGCAATGCCAATGAAGTAATGAGTCTTGGCCTAGTCTTTGAAATGAGAAAATTTAAGACAATGACAATTCATTTACTCAAAAAACATTTACTGAATATTTTTTGGGGGGGCCTGAGGGCAAAAGGAAATAAGATATGTCTCACTCTAGCAAAAGCAGAGTAGGACTGAGAAAAATAGGCACCTAGTAGTCTTCAAATATTAGCATCATTTCATTAGAAATGGGTGAAGCCAGTTTTTTTGGCTACAAGCTTTTATTCTTATATCTTTATACTAAAAATGAGAGATTTAATATTATATGCATATATTTTTATTTATTTGGGATTATATTTTATTCTTGATACAACTGGATAGCATTCGTTATTTTCATTAAGTATAAAATTATCTTACATTGCCCTGGCTGGTTTGGCTCAGCAGTTAGAGCATCAGCCTGCGGATCCAGAGAGTCCCGGGTTCGGTTCCCACTAAGGGCATGTACCTCAGTTGCAGTTTGTTCCCGGCCCCAGTTGGGGTCCTATGGGTGGCAACCAGTTGATGTGTCTCTCTCATGTCAATGTTTCTCTCTCTCTTCTCCCCTCTCTCCCTTCCGCTCTATCTGAAGCTAAAATGCAAAAATGTCCTAGGGTGAGGATAAAAAATAAAAATAAATAAATAAAATTATCTTAATGGATATAGTTGCAAAGTCTGGATCAAAGTATGCTTAAAACATTTTTACTCTGATTTTCAATTTTACAATATGGTTCTGAGTTTTACATAGGCTTTCTGATTTTCATTTCTCAATTTTTTTTTCAGTTTTATTGACACCTTAGAAACACATTAAGTATTTTAAATAAGGTAAGAAAATAAATCACTCATTTCCAGAAAACAAAAAGAGATTTTATTTTTGCATTATTTGATTTCAGAATTTCAGTGGTTGTAGCTGTTGACTGCAACTCATCTACTAGCTAACCAGTATCAGGCATGGTAAGAAGTTATGCAGTTACACCGTGATATCTATGTCAATGATACTAAATATAAGAATTGCAAACTGACAAAAAGTTGCTGTTTCTTTTTTCTCCTTCTTCCTTTCCTTCTTTCCCTCTTTCCTTCTTTCCTTTCTTTCTTCCTATTTTTCCTCCTCCTTGAATTCCTCCCATTCTCCCTTCTTTCATTTCTTCCTTTTATCAATTCATTTGTAATCTTCACTCTGGATTTCAGTCTATATTAGTTTATATCCTATCATTTGAGTAAGTAGTTTTGGGAAAGTCCGAATTAACTAGCAATTCAATTCCAATTTATTACATTGGTATTTTATTATACCCTCATACTTTGATACTCTTCAGGAATGCACTTGCATGGCCCATTCCTTGATCAAATTCTGAGCAATGAGAAGCACAGAAATAAAAGACTAACTATAATGCAGCATGTGAGTGCTTTAAAGGAACTATGTGTAAAAGACAAACAAACAAACAAACAAACAAAAAACTGCTGTGGGATGAAAGAAAGCAATTGATCCTGAGAATTTGGGAGACTTCCTATAAGAGGTAACATTTGATATCGCGTGAAAAAATAAAGAGAAATTTGCCAAACAGACAAGATGGTGGGTGAGGCAGGGCATTCCATTCAGAATCTAGTAGGGAGAAATATGGTTAATGCAACCAAAACAAATTATTTGATTGAGTATTTTGTGAAATATTATTTCTAATTATGTATTTCTATAGCCAGAATCAAATCTTACTTGGTCTCTGATGGAGTTGAAATATATAAAAGTTTGGCCAAGAGACATATGAAGAAATGCTCAATGTCACATAATCATCAGAGAGATGCAAATTAAAACAACAATGAGGTATCACCTCACACCTGTCAGAATGGCTGCCATCAACAAATCATCAAACAACAAGTGTTGGCGAGGGTGTGGAGAAAAGGGGTCTCCAGTACACTGCTGGTGGGAATGCAGACTGGTGTAGCCACTATGGAAAACATTATGGTGTTACCTCAAAAAATTAAAAATTGAATTACCATTTGACCCAGTGATCCCACTCCTAGGAATATACCCTAAGAAGCCTGAAACACCAATCAGAAAGAATATATGTACCCCCATGTTCATAGCAGCGCTATTTACAATAGCTAAGATCTGGAAACAGCCCAAGTGCCCATCAGTAGACGAATGGATAAAAAAGCTGTGGTACATATACACAATGGAGTACTATGCAGCTGTAAGAAAGAAAGATCTCTTATCCTTTGCGACGACATGGGAGGACCTGGAAACTATTATCCTAAGTGAAACCAGCCAAGCAGAGAAAAACAAATATCATATGATCTCACTTATTTCTGGAATATAATGAACATAACAGTCTGAGGAACAGGGTAGTCCCAGAGACGTGGAAGTAGGGTACAGACTGACAATTGCCAGAAGAGGGGGTGGGGGAGGGGAGCGATGAACCACAGAACTTGTACGCATGTACTCATAACCAATGGACATGGACAACAAAACTGGGGACAGGGCAGGGAGGGAGGGGGAGGAGGGTGTCAATGGGGGAAAAAAGGAGAAACATCTGTAACAAAAGTAAACTAAGAAAAAAAAAAAAGAAATATATAAAAGTTCATCTTAAGACCACATTCAAAAGACCACTTAGTCTGAAAGGATAGGAAAGTGCTGTTGACAATCTCATAATATTATTCACATGGTGCTTTCAATGGCAGGGTGATCTGGATTGCCTTCAAGATAAACAAAGGAGATCCTGGAAATGCCAGTGAGTCATGATGGCAAGATGTTGGAGAAGCATTCTGAAAATTGGCATTCATAGATGTGTGTACTCTGATTTGCGAGATTTCTCAGAAATCTGAAACTGCTTTATTGCTGTTGTAATTTCAAATGGCTTGTGTTGGGTATTAGATGAGCCATTCATATATTTTGTTACATCTCCAATAATTTTGATGAAAACCCTCAATCATATGTGTTTGTTTTTTAGGAGCAAGGAAGAGATATACTTTATGTTTATATCAGATGCTTTATATCCTAGACTGTTGATATCTATACCCAAATATTTTACATAACTCCTAGGTTGCATATATTATGAGTTAATTTTCTTGTATAAATGCATTTTTATATACTATTGGTTGCCTACTTTTTATGTTTCTATATATACACACTGGAACTCTATTTACAGAACAGGTATGTACATACATAAAATTTTGAAAAAAATGTTATTTATTGCAATATTTCCTTTTTATTATTGACATAAAAATTGAAAATCATAAACTCAGGAGTAAGGTGATCCAAAATCATCTGAATGCAATGTGATCCAAATGTTTTAAAGTTGTAGAATTTTATAGCTGAATGTCTTCTTAGAAATGCTTTACTTCAGTGTCTTAATATTGAATATAGAAAAGTGAGGTAAAATGATACTATAATTTCCTCCAGATTTCACAGTCATTGTAAAAATCATGGGATTAGAATATCAGTTTCCTGATTCCAAGACTCATAGTTCTTACCCAGATATTTGTTAATACCCCTATATAACTCCCTTTTCTTTAAATATAATTATAAAATATATGTTTGGAAGGGCCCTCAAAATCACTTAGTACTCCTGTTCTTCTAATGGGTAGAATTTTTGTTTTCTGCACAAACTTCAAGCTATTAAATTCTAAAGACTTGGATATATTTACAAATTAGAGCATAATTCAAATGTCATTCTCCAAATGCCATCTTTTGCCTTGAATAAATGCGTTTTGTTCTTAAATGGAATATTATTATATCTTGACACAAGTAGTACTCTGATATCATGTTAAATTTAATAAAAATGGGGTATAATGCACAGAAATGGTACAGGGAAGTTTGTCAGCAATGTAATCATTTTAAGTAAAGGAACCTCATTACTATCCTGGAAAGAGCAGTATCATTAAAGAATGCTTATAAATTATCTCAATTGCCAAGAATTCATCTAGCCCAAATGAGTCATTATATTGTAGGAGTTTTGTTTCCAGGAATTTTGGTGTGAAAACATCAGTCCAGATATTCCCTGCAAAAAAAAAAAAAAGCCGACTACTCAATGATCTGGTACCATTAGTTCCCTATGGTTTGTATGTATATTCAAAACAGCACCGGACCATTTTCACCCATATAATCAGACATTCACCAGATAACCTGAAAGTCTGCTAGAGTTGTATTTTGGTTGAATGCACATAGCTGACATTGCTGCAATATTCAACAAATATCTACTGAGACTATACTACTTGGGGAGCACCGTGCAATGAATGCTCTTTGACAAATTGGGCTTCGGTTTCTATTGGGCTTCATGCTACCTACTCCTACATCTCAGAGGGAGGACTTTGGAGGCAAGGTGTCTAGAACTAGCACAAGCTAGTTCAGCAGCTCCATTCTAATCCTTAGGGACCTTTTCTGTAAAAGAAAAAGAAAAATAGCTATCTCATAAATTTAGGGGAGGGTAAAGTAAGATAATACTAGTAAAATACTTAAGTATAGTACCTAGAATAGAATGTGGAATTGGAAATGCTTTAGCACCAAACATTGTGATTCACTTTTGTTAAAATAAAACCATAAGCCAAATATTCTAATAGTATTTAATGAGAAAACTTTAGGGGAAATAATTGTTTTTCATACAAGTGCTTTTGAGTATCCAGGATACAGAACACTTCACTAATCCTTATTGAAAAGATTATAGAAAAGTTTGGAAAATGTTTATGTATCAATTACCATAAAAGCACAAGGTATAAAGAGCACTAGATGTGTACTGACTTAACTAAATCTATACATATTCTTTATCCTGTCATTGTAAAATTGATTTGGAGGCAAGTTTGTTGCAAATGAAAGAAATTCTTCTGTAACATTCTGTTTGCATTTTCAGAGTTTTATTTTTGTGTTTGGTGCAATATAATCCTTAACCTCAAGACTATAATTACTAGGAGCTTATTGTACATGCTTTTATTTTATAAAAAATATCATCTGTTTATTACAGGAAATTGAATTTACTCACCAAAATTATAAAGCACACACTAGCCTTCTGATATTTAGCTCAATATCTATGTTTGTCCTTGCTAAAAGTGATAACACATCTACTATAATGTGAAGTTGATTTACTTATCCATCAAAAAGCTTTTTAGTTTTAAATTTTCCGTTTGAAACTTTGCAAGAATAAATCTGTGACTCTTAACACATTCATCTCTAAATAAGACAGTGATTCTTTCTTCTACAGTGTATGGTAAATACAAAACCCACGTTGGCTCTGGCTAGTAAGATTAGTACTTTCATTACTTATTCTCTCTTCGACCATTTCACAAATGTCTGAGATTTATAGAATATTGAAAGTAGATTAATTATGCCTTCTTTTAGAGGAAAACAAAGTTTTACGTACCAGGGCTCAGAACTGAGTTAACTTTTCAGCTAGCACCTGAGTTTTTATTTTCAACTTTGTCCCTACCTTCCTATAATAATTTTGTACAAATACCGAGGGCCCCCTTAGTATTTGGGGCCAGGTCTACTTTTGCTATTTCTCTTACTAAATACTGGTGTCCTGACCAAACCCAGGATTTTGGCTGGTGTCCAGCACCTACTAAGAGTTCTCCCCAAGTTCCAGTGGCTGTTGCTCTGTCTGAATCTTTGAACAAGATCATCCCCAAGGTTTCCTGAGCACTTGCTTGTCAAAGAAATGACAACCAAACACTGGCTTTTGTCATTGTGCCTTGATTATACTCCACCATGAATAAAAGCAAATGTAAAATCCTGCAGTTTGAATCATGCACCTGGTATTGCTTTTCCCATTGAGTGTAAGGATCATCCTAGCTAATAGCATCAAGACTGAAGCATCAGGTTTGAATTATCAGGGGGATCACTTTGTAAATTATATAATTGTCTAACCACCATGCTGTACACCTGAAACTAATATAAAATATTATTGAATGTCAACTGTAATTGAAAAATAAAATTTTAAAAATGACAGAAGGTGTCAGGTTAGTAATTGGTTAGCCTTAGGAACAGAAAGGTAAAGAGAAACTGAACTGATGATGAACTTGCTATTTTCTCTCATCCTCACTAGTGAAAACGGCCAGGGTTTACTTGTGATGTGGTTCAG
Source organism: Tadarida brasiliensis (assembly GCA_030848825.1). Lineage (NCBI taxonomy): Eukaryota > Metazoa > Chordata > Mammalia > Chiroptera > Molossidae > Tadarida > Tadarida brasiliensis. The sequence continues at coordinate 107,907,057 of CM061280.1, read as the reverse complement.
GGCAGGTCAGTCCAAAAGATGTCACTTTGGCACACTGATTATTTTGAATTAAAGTTACTTGAAAAGTGACTGGTGCAAAAAGGACACTGTGACCCTCTTATGTTCCCACTGAAAGCAAGAACTGAGTCTCCAGTATAAAAGGTATCCTCCCTGAACCAGGAGGTAAAGATACATTTTTGTTGCCAGAAATAGGGAATTCAGGGCTGGGAAGTCTGTGTAAACAAACTCTGTCTAGATTCTTCACTAATTAAGTACCCAAGCCTAAGTTTATTTGTCCTGGCAATTCCTCATAAATTTATTGCTTCTTTGCCTAAAAATTATAAAAGCTATCTGCTTTGGCCACTTCGTAGGTTCCATATCTATGAGACCTCTGTAGGTACGAATTAAAGTTGTTTATTTTCTCCTGTTAACATGTTTTGTGTCAATTCAGTTATCAGACCAGCCACAAGAACTTGGGTAGAGGAAATTTTTCCCTCCTCAATAACTGTCACATGTATAACAAACACAGTCTAACAAATATAACAGAGACAAACCTATAACATGACTCCAGTGTCATACTTCAGCAAATGAAGGCTAAATTACTGAAAACATTAAGCTTTGACTACTAGTGTTAGAGGCTGATCTCTTTTATACATTCCCCTAAATATTGATTTATGAAAACACGTTAGAAGTTCTAATGTATTTTTGGAAAAACACAATATTTATTATTGTGCAAAATATGAAAACCAAAACACATCAAAGAATCACCTTACTTTTTGAAGGATAAGCTGAAAGCTAATCTATGAATTTAGTATTTGCTTCACTGCTGGAACCATGGACTCTATCATAGTGATTTGTATCCTACCTGCCAAAACTCCCACAAGTTACATAGCATAACCTCTTTGGCCCTCAGTTAACCCATCTGTAAAATGATACTTTAAACAATAGGATGTTTGAGGGACGAGAAAGCAAAAACATGTGTGAAGTGCCCTGCAGGTGCTAGGCACACAGAAAACAGTACATGAAATCACTGTTACTGGCCACATGGTCTCTGTGTATCATACCAACGTACTCTGTGCCCCTTAAGTTCCAGCACTCCAAATTTGCTCTCTTCTATCCTCTACTGTGGGCAGCCCCAGGTTTCATCATTCATTATGTTCCCTAATTTTTACTGGACACATCTCAAGGAACCTAAATTAGTACTATGGGGTCTTCTCCCTTATTTCAGGGGAGGCTGCAGTCTCCGCAAGCTGGAAGTGATGCTAGTGTGAACTGTTGAGGCTCACGTCTCCTCTTGGTCTCACTCATAAATTAGTCTGCTTTCCTGACAGCTTTTGAGTAGCTCAGTGGGGAGACGAAAAAAAAATTCCTGCAGTCTTTCAGTTTGTTTTATTTTTGCTTTTCGGTTTCAACAATGTTGACTTTTATTTGAACCCTGTCCTTCTGGAAAACAACACTGGTTAAAGAGATCCACCCCCTCCCAAGCTTGTGTTCTGGGAATGGCTTACTACAAAGAAACGTCCTTCCCCATTAAGACTTCAATAAGACTCACAGATGTTTTCCTTATATCCCAAAGAGGCATATTATGGGGTGGCGAACTCAGCTCCCCTTATCACCGCAATAACTTTATGGTCAATATTTGTAAATATTCTTTGTATTAATAAATGTGTTTTGTGCTATTGTTGGGTGAAGTGATTTACATATATACACATATAACCATTAGGTCATTTTGGTTAATGGTATTCAAATCTATACCTTGATTGCTTTTTTGTGTGATTGTTACCAAAAGAGGAGTATGTTAAAATCTCCCACAGGGACTGTGGGGTTCATTCACTTCTCACTGTAATTTTGTATATTTTTGCCTGTGTGTATGTGCATGTACCTATGTGTGTGCATTGAAGATATGCTATTATTTTATCTTCCTGATGAAATGAATCATTTATCTTTATGAACTAACTTTATCCCTTGTAATGCTTTTTGCCTTAGCAAATCTACAGTAGGGCTGTTTACAGCCATATAGAATTGATTTTTTTTTCTCCCATTCTGCTCAGCACCAAGATGACTTTTCTGCATCCTCTGGGGATCAGAGTAGTTGTGGTTTTCTCTGATACTAAGGATGTAGATCTTTTGGATCACAGACTTCCCTCCTTGGGCAGGTCTTGACTCTTGACTTCTGTATCCACATTCCCTCTTTCCTTCACCCCTACTCAAGCCAGAGAATCTAACTCCCAAAATAAAGAAAGCTCAAAGTCTCTCAGGGTTGAAGGGGACAGTGAGGTGAAACCAATTTCTCTGCTTTCTTCTAAGCTCCCTGGGTTCTCACTTTATAGTACAAACTTAGCCAAGAATTTTTTCATATTATTGTCTGCTCTTTGATGTTTTTAAAGTAATGTTTTATACATTTCATCCAATGTTTTGAGTTACTTTTAGTGGGAGAATTTATCTAAATAATTTATCCCTCCCTAACCAGAAATCAAAATTAAACAAATACAGCATGTTAGTATAGAGGTTCAGGATGAGTCATCCCAAGATGTACCTTTGTGGTAAGTGGAGCGTATTGAGCTAAAGGCAAACAAGACCCTGCTGGCTCAAGAGAAACTTCTGCTCCCTCTCAACTGCTTAGAAAAAATTGAATTGAGAATCTTGCCCATAATAAGAGATTATCAGAGATAACCTTTTGTTTTTTGACCTATCCATAGAACAGGCAAACTTCTAATTACTCAACATGTGCTCTTCTTATCATTATGTGATGACCTTCCTCCCCTCTGAAGCCCCAAGATGATCCTTAGCTCAGAATGGCATATATACCTCATTTTCCCTATCTGTCTTTGAACTTCCTATTTATGTGGGGTTGCTGACTGTCTCGTGTATGTGGAGTTCCTATACATATGTAGGATTTGGTTATTTTTTCTTGCTAATCTACCTCATATCAATTTAATTATTAGACCAGTTGGAAAATTTTTGAAGAGTATAGGAAAGTCTCTTTCTCCCCCACAATGCCAGCATGTGCAGCCTCAGAGTAGAAATAATCACAGGGAAGGTGTAATTGTAAAGAAATTCTGATCATCTCAAATTGTTTGCACCCCCAAAATTTTTGCCGTATAGTTGGATGTCTGAGAATGAGGCAGATTTTGAACATCCAGAGATTCTCAGTCTTCCAGAAAAAAAGATAGTTTGAGGAAGGTTCGGTGGATTTGAAGTGATTCAGTGTTTTAGATAAGGAGGATGACATACATCTCCTGTAGATCTGGCATCAGAGATCTGGTCAGAGAGCAGACAACAGATGGGATTGATGACACAGAGGCATCTCAGCAGAGGCCATAGTGAGCAGAATGAGGTTGTAGACCCAACACAAATGTGACGATGTTCACAGTATATGTATCCCAGAGGAAAACAGATGGTAAAGCCAAAAATCTAGAATTTTCTTCCTAAATAATACTAAGAAAAAAATTCCAGAAATTGCTGAGTTTATCATAAATGTTCAAATTTTTGTGTCCTTTGTTCTGCAAATTGGAAAATAGAGAATAAAATTTGGTACTTTAACTGGTAGCACAAGTTACATCTCTGCACACCAAATGTTTTGATTATACTAATTGTAATACTGTAAGTGGGGCCTGATCTGAGATTCCAAAGATTTATCATTTTCATTAAGGTGAGATTTACATGACATAAAATTAATTATTTTAAAGTGAATGATTAAGTGATATTTAATATATTCACAATGTTGTGCAACCATCATCTCCAACTAGTTCCAAAATATTTTAATCATTTCAAAAAGGAATTCTGTAGGCATTCAGCAGTTACTTACCATTCCCCTCCCTCGACAGCCCTTGGCAACCACCAATCTGCTGTCTGTCTCTATGGATATACCTATTCTGAATTTTTAATATAAATAGAATCATACAATATGTAAACTTTGTGTCTGGCTTTTATCATTATCATATTGTTTATCAAGTTCTTCTGCACTGTAGCATGTATCAGTACTTTATTCTTTTTTGGATGAATAATATTCATACATACACACACACATATGTTCATTCATTCATCTGTTGATGTACATTTGGGCTGTTTTCACATTTGGTTATTGTAAAAGTGTTGCTATGGACATAAATACATATATTTATTTAAGTATTTGCTTTTAATTCTCTTGGGTATACACATACACACACACACACACTTAGGAGTGCAATTGTTTGAAATATGGTAATTCTATATTTAACTTTTTTTTTTTTATCCTAGCCCGAGGACATTTTTGCATTTATCTTCCGATAGGAAGGAGAGAGGGAGGGAGAGAGAGAGAGAAACATCGATGTGAGAGAGATACATCAACTGGCTGCCACTCACACGACCCCACCCGGGGCCAGGGACAAACTGCAACTGAGGTACGTGCCCTTAGCGGGAACTGAACTCGGGACTCTTTAGTCCGCAGGCCGACGCTCTAACTGCTGAGTCAAACCGGCCAGGGCTCTATATTTAACTTTTTGAAGAATTGTTTTCCACAGAGGAGAAACCATTTAACATGTACAAAGGTTTTAATTTCTCCACATACATGCCAACACTTGTTATTTTCTGTTTTGTTGATTATTGCCATCCTAGTAGGTGTGAAGTGGTACCTCACTGTTGTTGTATTTGAATTTCTCTAGTGACTAATAATGTTCAGCATCTTTTCATGTCCTTGTCTAGTTGCCTATTGTTTTTGGAGAAATATTTATTCAAGTCTTTCAGTCATTTTAAAATTAAGTTGTTTGACTTTTTGTTGTTGAGTTATATGTATTCTTTATATATTCTGAAAATACTAGAATCTTATCTGATAGACAGTTTGAAAATATTCTCTTCCATTCTATAGGTTGTCTTTTCACTTTCTTGATACTGTAAGTTTTTAATTTTAATAAAGTCCAATTTATCTACTTTTAAAATTTTATTGGTCATACTTTTGATGTTTTATCTAAGAATCCATCAGCAAATCCAAACTCATGTAAATTATTCCTGTATTTCCTTGCAATGACTTTACAGTTTTCGAATTTGCATTTATATCTTTTATCTATTTTGAGTTAATTTTTGTATATGGGGTGAGGTAAGGGTCCAATTTCACTTTCATATATTGATATACAGTTATCCCAGCAGCATTTGTTGAAGAGAATAATCTCTCTACTTTTCATAGTGTTATGGATGGAATTGTAATCCCTTATAATTCATATGTTGAAGCCCTAACCCCCACTGTGATTGTATCTGGAGATAGGCCTTTAAAGAGAGTTAGGTAAAGTTAAATGAGGCCATAAGTGTTAGGTTTTAATCCAATATGCCTGGTGTGTTTATAAGAAGAGGAAGAGATACCAGGATGCACAGAGAAAAGGCCATGTGATGACACAAAATAAGACAGTCATCTGCAAGCCAAGGAGAATGACCTTGAGAGAAACTAACCCTGCTGGAACCTTGATCTTGGACATCCATCTTCCAGAACTATGAATAACCGCCCTGGCCGGTTTGGCTCAGCGGTTAGAGTGTCGGCCTGCGGTACAGACAGAACTATGAATAACAAATTTCAATTTTTAAAAACTGCTCAGTATGTGATATTTTGTTATGGCAGCCCTAGTAGATTAAGACAGACGATGTTGGCATCATTGTCAAAAATCAATTGAACTTAGATGTATAGGTTTATTTCTGCACTCTTAATTCTATTTCATTGGTCTTTATGACAGTAGCACAGTGTTTGAATTACTGTAGCTTTTTAACAAGTTTTGAAATCAAATGTGTGAGTCCTCCAACTTTGTTCTTTTTTTTTCATGATTGTTTTGGTTATTTGGAGCCCCACGAAATTCCATATAAGTTTGAGGATTTGCATTTCCATTTCTGCAAAAAAAAAAAAAATTCATTAAAATTTTTATGGTAAAGACATTGACTTTGTAGTTTGCTTTGGATAGTACTGCCATTTCAACAATATTGTCTTCCAAACCATGGATACAGGATATTTTTCCATTCTTATAGGTCTTAATTAATGTCTTCAGCTCTTCTTGATTAATCAACCTATTTGTCAGAGTATAAAATCCTTTTTCATCCCCTGTAATAACTTTTTACAAAAATTTTAAGTTTAATTCCGTCTGATTTTAGTATATCCACTCCAACTCCCTTTTTGTTACTATTTATATGTAATATCATTTCCTTTTTTTTTTTAATTTTTAATAATTTTGGAAAGAGAGGAAGGGGGAGAGAGAGAGAGAGAGAGAGAGAGAGAGAGAGACATCAATCGGTTGCCTCCTGCATGCCACCTGACCAGGGATTGAACACACAACCTGGGTATGTACCCTGACTGGGAATCGAACCAGCAACCTTTTGGTGCATGGGACAATTCTCAACCAACTGAGCCACACCAGTCAAAGCTCTTTTTCCATTCTTTTAATTTCAACTTATGTATGTCTTTGGATCTAAAGTGAGTCTCTTGTAAAGAGCATATAGTTGGAATATGTGCAAATTTCTGTTTATTGCTGAGCTTAAGCTATTTACATGTAAAGTTATTACTAATATGTCTCTTGGCCATTTGTATGTCCTGTTTGGAGAGGTGTCTATTTAGTTCCTCTGCCCATTTTTTAATTGAGTTCTTTGTCTTCCTTTTGTTGAGATATATGAGCACTCCATATATTTTGGAAATTAATCCCTTATCTGATATATCATTGGCAATTACGCTCTCCCATACAGTTGGTTGCCTTTCCACTTTGATGGTTGTTTCTTTTGCTGTGCAGAAGCTTTTGAGTTTGATGTAGTCCTATGTGTTCATTTTTTCCTTTGTTTTTGTTGCCTTAGGTGATATATCAGTGAAAATTCTGCTGCGTATGATGTCTGAAATTTTGTTGCCTACATTTTCTTCTAGGATTTTTATGGATTCATGAGTCACATAATCATCAGAGAAATGCAAATTAAAACAACAATGAGGTATCACCTCACACCTGTCAGAATGGCCACCATCAACAAATCATCAAACAACAAGTGTTGGCGAGGGTGTGGAGAAAAGGGGTCTCCAGTACACTGCTGGTGGGAATGCAGACTAGTACAGCCACTATGGAAAACACTATGGTGTTACCTCAAAAAATTAAAAATTGAATTGCCATTTGACCCAGTGATCCCACTTCTAGGAATATACCCTAAGAAACCTGAAACACCAATCAGAAAGAATATATGTACTCCCATGTTCATAGCAGCACTATTCACAATAGCTAAGATCTGGAAACAGCCCAAGTGCCCATCAGTGGATGAATGGATAAAAAAGCTGTGGTACATATACACAATGGAGTACTATGCAGCTGTAAGAAAGAAAGATCTCTTATCCTTTGAGACGACATGGAGGGACCTCGAGAGTATTATCCTAAGCGAAACAAACCAAGCAGAGAAAGACAAATATCACATGATCTCACTCATTTGTGGAATATAATAAACATAACAGTCTGGGGAACAGGGTAGACCCAGAGATGTGAAAGTAGGGTACAGACTGACAACCCCCAGAAGAGGGGGTGGGGGGGAGGGAAGAGATAAACCACAGAACTTATACGCATGTATGCATAACTGATGGACATGGACAACAAAGCTGGGGAAGGGGTAGAGGGATGGGGAGGAGGGTGTCAATGGGGAAAAAAGGAGAAACATCTGTAACAAAAATAAATTAATAAAAAAAAAATCTACTCAGAAACTAATTTAACTTCTTTATTCTCAGGTAGATTAGCCTTCCTCTGATTCAACTGATACCAATGGTCCAATGTGTAAAGGATCCCAGATTATTAAACAAATGGGAGGAAAAAAGCTTTGGTTCCGATGAAAATATAGTCTCCTGCCACACCTGTAACAAAGACTTGTGGCTAATTGAATGACTGGACTTAGGGTAACATTTTATTAGGAGATTATATATATATTAACATTTGTTCAAAGTATTTTCTTATGAGAAAACTGAACTTCTGATATGTTAAATTACTTGCCTGAGAACTCAGTGCTAATTAATAGCAACTCTGAGTACAGAGAAGCACAACATTTTTCTATTGCTGCAAGCTCTAGAACTGGAGCAGGAGAAATAGGAAGGGGCTTCTGGCTAAATATCAATGATTCACAAACATGACTGTGCATTAAAATCAACCACAGAGCTTTTGAAAAATATATATGACTTTCCCACAGCAAGCATTCAGATTCAGGATGTCTGGAGTAGGTTCCACACTCGCTGTATTTAAAAATAATCTCCGCAGGGGCCGCTTCTCGCGATACCGGCCGGCCTATCGCGATACCCACTGCCTCTCGCGATACGGGCCGCCTCTTGCGATACCGGCCGGCCTCTCGCAATACGGGCCTCCTCTCGCGATACCAACTGCCTCTCGCGATACCGGCCGGCCTATCGCGATACCAACTGCCTCTCGCGATACGGGCCGCCTCTCACGATACCCACCGGCCTATCGCGATATGGGCTGCCTCTCGCGATACCAACTGCCTCTCGCGATACGGGCCGCCTCTCGCGATACCCACCGGCCTATCGCGATACCGGCCGCCTCTCGCGATACCCACCGGCCTATCGCGATACGGGCCGCCTCTCGCGATACCAACTGTCTCTCGCGATACGGGCCGCCTCTCGCGATACCAACTGCCTCTCGCGATACCGGGCCGCCTCTCGTGATACCGGCCAGCCTATCGCGATACCGGCCGCCTCTCGTGATACCGGGCCGCCTCTCGCGATACCCACCGGCCTATCGCGATACGGGCCGCCTCTCGCGATACCAACTGCCTCTCACGATACCAACTGCCTCTCGCGATACTGGCCGGCCTCTTGCGATACCGGGCCGCCTCTCGCGATACCCACTGGCCTATCGCGATACGGGCCGCCTCTCGATACCAACTGCCTCTCGCGATACCGGCCGGCCTATCGCGATACGGGCCGCCTCTCGCGATACCAACTGCCTCTCGCGATACGGGCCGCCTCTCGCGATACCAACTGCCTCTCGCGATACCAACTGCCTCTCGCGATACCGGGCCGCCTCTCGCGATACCAACTGCCTCTCGCGATACCAACTGCCTCTCGCGATACCGGGCCGCCTCTCGCGATACCGGACCGCCTCTCGTGATACCGGCCGGCCTATCACGATACCGGCCGGCCTCTCGCGATACGGGCCGCCTCTCGCGATACCAACAGCCTCTCGCGATACCAGGCCGGCCTCTGGCGATACCGGCCGCCTCTCGCGATACCGGGCCGCCTCTCACGATACCTGCCGGCCTATCGCGATACCTGCCGGCCTATCGCGATACCTGCCGGCCTATCGCGATACCCGCCGGCTCTCGCGATACCAGCTGCCCCTCTCAATAGTTCCAGGCCGGGTCTCTACCTCTCAGATAAGTGGCTGTCCATGGAGATAGTGTCTTCCTCTTGCGATAATGGTTGCCTCTCCCATCCCCATCCCTATTTGGCTTTGGGGAGCAGAAACCCTCTTGAAGCATTAAGGATCTGCGTGACCATGAACAAGCGGCCTCGTTCCATCCAGGACCACGTTTCCTCATGTATACAACGGAGGAGGTTGGCAAGGTCACTGCTAATACTCCCTTTAATTGAAAAATACGAATCTATGAATTATGAGATAGATTGGTTTGGAATGAGAGGTACTTTTCACAAAATAGGTAGATTCCCATAAAAAATAAATTTTAACTTACGCCATGAAATAAGACAGGAAAGGAGATTTGTGGAGTCAGGGCAACCTGAGGTTGTGAAAGAACTTAGTGCTAGGAGCAGCAGGAAGATTAAGGTGGTTGTAGTGAGGTGTGTGGACTGGGGCTGAGAGAGATGGAAGATGACAGTAAGCTTCTGTGCCCCCAGTTGTTTCAACAGGGACAAGAGATTTGTTATACAAAGAAATTGCACAGCCCTGGCCGGTTTGGCTCAGTGGTTAGAGCGTTGGCCCTCAGACCAAAGAGTTGCGTGTTCCATTCTGGTCAAAGGCATGTACCGCCATATGAAAAAAAATAAATAATAATAATAATGTAATAAATATTTAACAAAAATTGAGTATGTAAAAAAAATAATAATAATCTCCACAGATAATTTCTATGCTTTATAAAATAAACAGAGCTGAAGAGCTTGTGTCATGCACATCCAATCTGCCTCAAATGTGACCTTCCCTGGGCTTCCTTCCAGCAGCTCTTTCCTGGTTTCTTTCTGCTCCCGAAGACCATCTGGGAGGCAGCTAGGGCAGCCACCAGCTCTGAGAGATGCTCAGCTCGAGGCAGTGTTTTTCACACTTTTGGCAGCTTTGGGATTATCTAGGATACTTGTTAAAACTGCAATTATCAAGTGCCACTTCCAAGTTGCATGAACTGCTTTATGGACACTTGATAATAGGTAATTAATATGCTGGAATTTGATCCAAAGTCTGCTTTTATTATCACCTGGAAGTGAGGCTATGGGCCCTTTTCAACCCTTACTTCACATCTTTGGCTGATCTTGTTGTATACATGCCAAAAAGAATTAAAGTACAGCATAGGGAATATAGTCAATAATATTGTCATATTATATAAGGTGTCAGATGGATACTCAACAGCATGGTGTCACTTCATAAAGTATATAAATGTGTAATGACTATGTTGTATACCAGAAACTAATATACTATTGTATGTCAACTATACCTGAAAGATTAAATAAATAAATAAATAAAATTATATGGTGAAACAAAAAATAAAAATAAAAGAACTTTATAGATATCCATGACCAAGTTGGTTTAGGTCTTAAGGCTTTATTTACCCAGGAGAGTGTCTCCAGTAGTTGAACCTTCCTTTCTTTGGATGTGCCAACAGTCTGTCTCCTGGTCCTGGCTTTGGAACATAGCCTGGCAGTGAGTAACAGCAGAGCATATTTGCTTGTTGGAGGATTTGGCAGGATGGCATGTAAAAACATTTCCCAAAGTATTTGTGAGCCTGCCCCCTGGAAACATGAACTGTCTTCCCAGTCTGGAAAACAAGCTGTGATGTTTGCTCAGTGGAGAGTTTGAAATCACTGAATTTGCTGATTGATAAATGCTTGTTTGGAGAATGGAGAATACTTTCCAAGCACAGTCTGTCACTCAATAATTCTCAGACAACACAGATGGCCATAAAGTTTGGTCCTCAAAAGCTCTGGCATCTCAGGGGTTTGTATAGAGTTTAATTACTTCGCAGGTAAAACAGGGAGCAGATGTATAACACCAAGCCCAGCAGTAGGATGAACCTTGGTATCAGCCCAAACCATCACTTTTTGGCTCCTTGTATGAATCCCGTGAATACATAGATAGGAGGCCAAAATTTTGTGTGGTGAGCTGCAGGGCCTGTGCTGCCAGATGAGGCAGGTGAGAACCATTAGGAGGAATGCCCTGTCAGAATAACTATTAGGGACAGCCTCCTAAGGCCCAGTGATCTATGTATCTGTGTGTCTATATTATGTGTAAATGGGGTGTGTGTGTGTGTGTGTGTGTGTGTGTGTGTGGTCAGAATCTTAGGGACTATTTTTAAGTTTGGAAGTAAGAATTTTTAAAATAAAAATTTATTTTGAAATAATTTTAGATGTATTGCAGAGAGTTTCTATATACCCGATCACCTAGTTTCTCCTATCTTGAAAACCATGATACATTTGTCAAAACTAAGATACCAACACTGACACATTACTAATAACTGAATTACATATTTCATTTGGATTTCATTAGTTTTTCCACTAATGAAAACTTTTTTCTGTTCCAGGATCTAATCCAAGATACCACTTTACATTTAGTTGTTATGTCTCCTTGGTCTCCTCTGGACTGTGACAGTTTCTCAGATTTTTCTTATTTTCCATAACCTTGACAGCTTTGAAGAGTCTTAGTCAAGTATGTAGTAGATTGTTCATCAGTTTGAGTTTGTGTGATGATGTCTCATGATTACACTGGGTTATGGGTTTTTGTAAAGAATGTCAAAGAGATGAAATGTCATTATAATGACATTGTATAAATGTGTGCACACTATCGACATGACTTATCACTGGAGATTTTCATCTTGATCCTGGACCAAATAAGCAGTTGCCAGGTTTCTCCACTGCAAAGTTATTCTACTTTCCATGCATACCCTTTTCTTTGGAATCATGTCACTAAGTCCAGCCCACACTCAAGGGGAGTCAGAATTTAGGTGCACTTGCTGGGAAGTATCTACACAAATTATTTGGCATTATTCTGTAAGGAAGATTTGTATTCCTACCCCAAATTTACTTATTCATGTATTTATCTGTTCAATCATTTATTCATTGTATCAGTACAGACTCAGGTATACTTTACATATATTACATATTTTATATATATAATGTGTGCATATGTGATTGTTTTTTAAATTTTGTTTTTTTTTCATAGGTGTTCTGTAGTTTTTAACATATAGATACTGCACATATTTTGTTAGATTTGTACCCAAGTACTTCATTTTTGGGGTGCAATTGTAAATGGCATTATCATTTTTTAATTCCAATTATTCTTTGCTGGTATATAAAAATACAATTTACTCTTGTCTATTGACCTTATATTATGTGACCTTGCTAAACTCACTAGTTGTAGGGGTTTTATAGTAGTTTTTTGGGATTTTTACATGGACAATCATACTATTTGAGAATAAAAATGTTTTATTTCTTCCCTCCCAATCTGTATATGTTGTATTTCTTTTTCTTGCCTTACTAATCTAGGTAATACTGCTAATAAATATTGAATAGCAGTGGTCAGAGAAGGCAACCTTGACTTATTCCAAATCTTAAAATGAAGGCATTCAATCTCATAACATTTGTATAATGTTAGCTGTAGGGTTTTTTGGTAGATACTTCAGTTAGGCTAAGAAAACTCTTTTATGTTACTAGTTTTTGAGCACTTTTATCATGGATGGATGTGGAATTATATCAAATGATTTCCTGCATCTATTAATATGATTATATATTTTAAATTCAGTGTGTTAGCATGCTGAATTATATTAATTGAGTTTTGTATGTTGAATCGGCTTCAAATTCCTGTGATGAGCTCCACTTGGTTGTTATGTGTTTCCATCTTTATATGTTGATGGATTCAGTTTCATGATATTTTCTTAGGGATTTTTGCATCTATATTAATAAGAGATACTGGTATATAGTTGTGTTTTATTTTAATACTTTTGTTTGGTTTGATTATTAAGATACTGATGACCTTATAAAATGAATTTGGAAGTGTTCTCTTGTTTTCTGGAAAGGTTGTATAGAAATGGTCTTATTTCTTCCTTAAACTTTGGTAATGAGTCTACAGTGAAACAACTCAGGCTGCAGTTCTCTGTTTTGGAGGAGTTTTAACTATGTATTCCTTTTGGTACTTTATGACATTCAGGGAATTGGTCTCTTTCATTTAAGTTATTAAATTTATGGGCATAGAGTTGTTAACAGCATTTCCTTATTATCACTTTAATGCCAGTGGAATCAGGTGTGTGTGTGTGTAACCATTCCCTTTTTGATAGATATCCAGATTCTCTTTTCTTTTTCTTTTTTGTCATTACAAATAATGCAGCAGTGAGCATCCTAGTACTTATACACATGTGTATTTTTTGAAGGATAATTGCTGGGCCAAAGCATGTGTGTTTAACATTTTGATAGATACTACAAAAATTATCTTTTAAAAATTTCCCAATAACAGTATATGAGAGTAGTCTTTTCTCTGCAGCTTCACCAATAATTGATGATAAGTTTTACAACATTATTGTACATCTTATAGGTGAAAAATATTTTACTCTTGTTTGATTTTAAATTTCTCTGAAAATAAATGAGGTCAAATATATTTTATATATAGCAATCTAACATTTATACTTGATTTTTAAAATTTTGTGTTCATATTTTTTGTGATCTTTCTATTGACTCATTTGGCTTTTCTATTTAATTTGTAAGTATTTATTGTGTATTCCGGATAACCATCCCTTTGTGTTAAATATGATAAAAATATTGTCTCACAGTCTTTTATCTTCAGCATTTATAGATTATTTTGTCACACAAATGTCTATTTTAATAAGGCAAAATCTGTCAATCTTTTTTATGGATTTTAGATATTATTTTGTTTTAAAAGTAAGTATGTGCTTAATACACATATTAACATGAAGGTACAATAAATAAAATAGAAAGTTACACATCAATTTGCTGACAATGGTTACATCAAAGAAGGAAAATATAGACAGAGAAATAAAGAGGGGTTTTTGAGTTTGATTTGTGTATAATTGTGATGCAATTCATAGATATTTTATAAAACACTGTATATGGATTGGTTGCATAACAAAAACCTTTAAAAGCTAGATGCAAAAATGAATCTTTCTTTTTCCCATTTTTAAAATTTTCATTGTAATTATTTTTACCCTCATCACTCCATTGATGCTGCCCTTGCCAGTATTATCAATGATCTCATAATTCTCAATGCAGTGAACATAGCTGTCGTGTTTCCTGACTTTACTCTGCATTTACCTCCAGAATCTGTCCCCTTCTTGAATGTTACCTAACTTGATTTTTTGTAGTACTATTTTTTATCTTTATTGTTGAAAGTATTATAAAGGTCTCCCCTTTTTGCCCCCATTGGCCCCCTCCTCCCAGTTCCCACCCCCTCCTACCTTTCCCACACTATTGTCTGTGTCCTAATCAGAAACAATATATGTACCCTTATGTTCATAGCAGTGCTATTTACAATAGCTAAGATTTGTAGTACTATTTTAATTCCAGTTCTTTTCCAGCTCCTCTAATCACTTTTGAGTTTTTAATGTTTATTTCTGAGGAGTTGATTTCCCTGGAATTCCTTAGACTATGCTCTGTTCACTCTTACACTGCAACTTCTAATTCACAGACTTTGTCTACAATAATGTATTAATAGCTGCTTATACTTCGATGACTCTTAAATCTAAATCTCTATCACAGGTATGGCTCCTGGCTTACATGTCCCCCTACATATTATATATGTGCAGTAAGCTCAATATGTCCAAACCTTAGGTGTTTAGTTCCACCAAAATTCCACTCCAAAACAATAGCTCTTATTCTAATTGAGGATATTATCATCCAAGGAAGCTTGAATTCATTTTGTTCACTTTCTTCTCCCTATTTTATATCAGGTTCTAAATTCAGTCAATTATATTTCTTTCCATCTCTCATATCCATTCTGTTACCGGAAACATGCTGAACCTGACCTAATAGAAGCCCTTGATTATTTCTCCCTTGGCCTCTTTACTTTCTTAGTGCATCCACCTTATTTCACTTCAATTCCTCTCTATTATACTATTTCATCCTCCATACTATCTAGTTAAGAGAAATATCTAATCATATCACTTCCTTGCTAAATATTCTCATTTGTCCATCATTGCCTGCAATAAAACTCAAATATCTAAGATGGTAGACTTCCACTTCATCTCTTACTATATAGCTCCTTTTGAATCCAAGAGTATAGCTTCTGTTCAACTACCTAAGATTCTATATGTTCTACTCTTCCATATTTTGCACATGTTCTTTCTGAAAGGATCACCATTCTTTAGCTCTTCCATGGGTGAAATCTTAATCCTCTTCTTGGTCGAGCTTAATAATTCTCTTCTTTGTAGTGTTTATTTCCTATTGCCTTCAAACCTCAGACTGCTGATTTCTCTTTCAAGTGATAATTGTACTTAGAACACATAACTCTATTGTAATGATCATTTTACCTGCTATTCTAACTACCCTCTGAAAACTTTGAGTGAAAGTATGATGTCACATTTATCATATTATTTCCAGCACACAGCATGCCACTTGGAATATAACAGGGGGTTAATAAATGTTTGCTCAATGAATGAAGAGATTGAACATATCCTGTTTCTATTTCAGTGAAAATATTGAGACAGAAAATGATATATGACTTTTGTGTGTTGTTGTGGGCTGTACTGTGTCCTGCCAAAATCCGTATGTAGAAGCTCTAACCTCCAGTACCTCAGAATGCAGCTGTATTTGGTGATAGGCCCTTTAATTAGGTGATTAGTTGAAATGACGTCCTTAGGGTGGGCCCTAATCCAATCTTACATGTCCTTATAAGAAGAAGAAATTTGGACACAAAGAGAGAAATCAGGGATGTATGCATACAGAGATATGATTATCTGAGGACACAGTAAGAAGGCAGCCATCTGTAAGCCAAGGAGAGAGGCCTCAGAATAAACCAAATCCACTCACACCTTGATCTTGACTTCTAGCCTCCATAAACGTGAGAAAATAAATTTTTGTTGTTTCAGCTACCGTCTATGGTATGTCGTTTTGGCAGCCTTGTCAAACTAAGAATACATAATAATACAAATATCTAACATATTTTTATTCCTTGCTTATTGTATTAGCTTCCTATGGCTACTGTAGCAAATGATCACAAACTTTTTAGCTTAAACCAATAGACATTTACTTTCTCACAGTTCTGGAGGCCAGAAGTCAAAAATCAGTTTCCTTGGGCCAAAACTGAAGTGTCCATACAGCCATGATCTTTTGGAAGGCTCTAGAGGAGAAACTGTTTCTTGTTTCTTCCAGCTTTTGGTGGCTGTTAGAATTCCTTGGTCATTGCTTCAATCTCTTCCTCCGTGGTCACATTGCCTACTCCTGTTCTGTGTGTACAATCTTCCTCTGCCTCTCTCCATAAAGACATTTGTGATTACATTTAGGCCTGTCTGGACAATCCAGGATAATCTGTGCATCTCAGGATTCTAAATTTAATCACATTTACACTGTTGATTTTGCCATCTAAACTAATATGTACAGGTTCCAGGAATTTGATCTTGACATCTTTGGGGGCCATTATTCAGCTAATTATATTTGTTTTATTATTTTTTTTCATTCTTCCTCTAGCCATTATTTTATTTTATTTTTAAAATGTGTTTTTATTGATTTTTGAGAGAGAGAGAGAGAGAGAGAGAAACATCAATGTGAGAGAAAAACTTGGATTGGCTGCCTCCTGCATGCCCCCTCTTGGGGATCAAGACCACAACCTGGGCATGTGCCCTGACTGGGTATCGAACTGGGACCTCTCAGTCCATGGGACGAAGCTCAATCCACTGAGCCACACCAACTGGGCCCACCATTATTTTATTATTTCCTTCCCTTCCCTTTATATTTTCCCTCCTCTCTCCCGTCCCTTCCTTCTTTTCTTTTTGAGCTTCCTTCACAACTCCTTCTTCTGAAAAGGCAGAAGATGTTGAAAGGGGCTAAATGATTTTTCCTATGTTCTTCCATCACAGTGATGACAGAGCTGTGACAGAGATCACCCAATCCAGATCACTTTTTCACTGCCTTCCATATAATTTTTGTAGTTTAAGTTTCCATAAAATCAAAGAGAGGCAAGCTGTCACCATGACACCAAATGAAGCTCCTAATTACTCTCTATGCATTGCTCTGAAATTATTACAGCTTAGGAAATTACTGACACTTCACACTCTGCTGTATCTCGGGCATAGGGAATGCTTGACCATGATGGTCATTAAAAGGCCAGACATGAGGGATAGAAAACAGGTTTTGTTAATAAGTATGTGTTAAAAAGTACAATATGTGTGGACTATCAATGTAAGTGTTTTTCAAAATTGGCTTCTCTGAATTTCAATTACTAACTCAGTCTTTGTCACACTTCAGTTATATCTGCACAGCACCCAAATGTTGATGTTTTAATATTTTCCATACAAACTCACTTGCTTATATATGGTGGGCTTACTAGAAATTGTACTTTAGGAAACATTTTAAAGTTTTCTTTTCCCTTTAGTAATGATTTTTACTTGATGCAATTTAATTTAAAAGATTGAAAGGGGAGAGGCTGTAGGCAAGAGGGTAATTTGGGGGCCACTAACTTGTGCTTAAGTTCTTTTTGAATGATAATCAAGAAAGTGGTAAAATATAAATAAGACACACAGTGCTTATTTTTAAAATTCTGGTCCAGAGTTATCTATTACTCATTTAATGATCTAACACATGAAAAATGAGTTGAATATTTTCTAAATCTGTCAACTTTACAAGGGGTGTTTACAACAAAAGTTATATCTAATGAAAATATATGGCCAATACCCATCAACATTGTCCTTTGTCTTATAGGAAGTGCTGAAACTGCAACAACAACAAAAGAGACAACAAAATAAATAATAAAGGTAATGTAGGTACTTGAAGAGAATTTGCCAATATAATCCACCTTAGATCTTGTTCTCATGACTTGCAATAATTAGGGAATATAGCAAAGTTGAATCTTGAGTCTTGGAAGAAATAAAACTGTTCACAGCATTATGAACCACTCAAAAGTTGAATGATATGTGAGTGAGGAGGTGATGAGACCACTTACAATGTTTTGCTGGGTTTCGTAGGTTCCAGCATGAAGTTATCCTGGGAAGAGCTAATGTGCTATAACTATGTATGATTAAGTTTGGAAAATTCCTCTTGAATATGCATGGAGGTTTCCATTGGCCAAACAAAGCTGGGGCTTGTTAATAACACTTTAATCAAGACTTTCCTAATGGGCCTCTAGGATTATTGCAGGAGACAGAATTATCATCCTATATAGGAACTAGTAGAAATCCACTTTTTTAAAAGGTTCACCTACCATATTTAAATAAACTTTAAGTTAAACAACCCTCTGTTTTACACGTATTGTCATATTTGTTTATTAATGCTTTATTACTTGTGACTTTTTGATTTCTTATGATGTTAATCAAGAAAACTCATGTTAACTGATTCATCTCAACTAAATCACCTTCTACTTCTATTTTTTGTTTGTTTTCTTATTCTTTTTATCTAATACTATAGTTCCTAATACTAAAACATTTGAAGCAATTTGTTAAACCTATGGGCTATGGACTTCCATTGTCTTGTTGCCACCCATTCCCTTTATTGACTAGAAGGGCACTCTTAGGCCACTTTTTATTTTTATTTTTTAAGAGAGAGAGGAAGAGAGAGAGAGAGAAACATCGATATGAGAGAGAAACATCAATTGCTGCATTCTGCATGCCCCCTACTGGAGATCAAGTCCGCAATCTTGGCATGTGACTGACCGGGAATCCAACCAGTGACTTTTTGGGGCATGGGATGACATTCAACAAACTAAGCCACACTGGCCATGGCTAGGCCACTTTTTAAAAGGCTCTCTTTTGGTTTTCTTTTTTCTAAAATATTTATTTTTTAATTGAGACATCATTGACATATAACATTGTATAAGTTTAAGTGGTACAATGTGTTGATATGATACATTTATATATCACAATATGATTACTACTGTGTGTTAGTGAACACCTTATTTGTTAAATTGGGAAAGGGAACTGCTATTTGGAATCCTTACTGACAAAGTTGTAAGAATTTTATTATAAACCTTGTGTCAGGCTCATAGTAACCATTTAAAAAAGGCTAGCTATTATAATATTTAGTATATAAAACTTAATTCTTTTCTCTCAGTGACTTGATTCTTATCCTAAAACAGGGCATATCCATAATCTGACTTAGTTTTGTAACTGGATTTGTTTAATATTTTAACCAATTGCCTCCTCTGCCTCCTTGAAGGCTATCTTGAAAACTTCCATTATCTTCTATGAAAACTTGCTGAAAGAGTAAACAATGTAATTCTGACCTTCCTTTGTAAAGTGAAGTTTCCCATTTCCATTTAGAAATAATTATTTTACTTAGATTATTAGTGTATTTAACATATCACTTTACCAAGAATATTCATTCAAGAAAGAAGAGGCAGTATTCTAGGCTACTTTTAATTTAATTTTATTTTAGTTTTCATGTTTTTATTTTGAGTTTCTACTCTATGCCAAACACTGTATTAGATTAAAACAAAACAATAAAAACCATAGTATTTCACTTAAAGATCCTAGTGAGGTACTATACTAGAAATTCAACTAAAACAAATTTAGGCATGAAGAAGATTTGACCAACTCCAGTAACTAAAGAGAAAATGGTCAGTGGTGCAGCCAAGCCTCAGAGACAGTGGGAACAGTGGTGTTGCCATTTGACAGACTCTGTTTTTCTTCAGTGGTCTCCTTTATATTCTGTAAGCCAACTTCTTCCACAAGCCCTTCAGCTGGGCTCCAACAACTTTTGTCCTTGCAGGTTCACCATCAGAGAAGGGCTGAGCAGAACCCAAATCCCAGAGAAGCACTCTGATTTCCTGGCACAGTCCACATCTTTGTGTCTAGGAAGGTGCACAGTTGTGATTGGCAGCCTTCACTAGAATCCCACTGTTGCAGTGAAAGAGGAAAGAAGATTGTACCAGATGATTAGAAGTGATGCTTCCAGATGATGAGGGTAGGGATAGGGGTTGCTGGAGAAAATAAACAATATATATATATGGAGATAACTTTGATGTCTGCCTGCCTGAATTTATTATCTAAATTTCCAGTTTTCAGTCTATGTGACCATGGAGAAATGATGTGTCTTCCCTAAGCCTCAGCCTCCTTATTTGAAAATGGGGTTATATAATATCAAATGCCTCATGCACAGTGCCTGGCATACAATAATCTCACAGTAAGTGAGACTTATTCTACTTATCATGTCTTCTGCATTGACTAAATCATCTCAATCTTGCTATCAAATGAAGCTAATATAACTTTTCATTTTTAAAACAGAGGGATGGATCAAATTCCTTTTGGGGTTTCTGCTATCAACTTTATGACAGGAGTTGGAATCACAGCCATGATAATCAACATTATTGAGGTTGTTTTAAGCATGAGAGATAGTCAGTCTTGTTTCCAGGAGTTAAGTTACTTTCCAAGGAGAGTGACATTTCTGGTATCCTGTCAGAAGTTGTAGCCATATATACAGTCGGTTGAACTCAAGTTGGCAAAAACTTGTGGACTTACCAGTTTTTACCACAAACCCTTAGACCAGGTGACAGAGGAGGGTATGGGGTTTCAGAGAGCTCTTCAAAGGTCAACATTCTCATGTTGGCCTTTTCCTGGTGACTCTCTTGGATGGCTACTTAAACCTGAGGGAAATTTAAGTCTTCACCAGAGAAGTTATTTGAGCGTGTTAGGAGTAGGGAGCCAGTGCACTGGAAGGAGACAGTAGGATTTTAACACTGCACATAACCCATGTGAGATAACCAAAAAACTGTATTTCCAAACCCCTCAGTAACTTAAATTGCACTCGAATGCCTGTTGAAAACAGCTTTAGATATTTCTAGACTTGTGAAGGCTGGCAGGTTTATTTATGTTTGGCAGAATGCATCCTGTGTAGCTGTACACAGCTTTACTAATACGAGTTCAGTTCCAGGCCAGCACAATAAAGTGCATATCACAATAAAGCGAGTCACAGAAAATGTTTGGTTCCCTAGTGCATATGAAAGTTATATTTATACTATACTGTAGTCTATTAAGTGTGTAATAACATTATGTCTAAAAAGAGTATATACCTTAATTTAAAAATACTTCATTGTTAAAAATTACTAACCATCATCTGAACCTTCAGCGAGTCATAATCTTTTTGCTGGTGGAGGTTCTTGACTTGATGTTGATGGCTGGTGACTGATCAGAGTGGTGGTTGCTTAAGGTTGGGGTGGCTGTGGAAATTTCTTAAAATGAGTCAAAAATGAAGTTTGCCACATTAATTGACTCTTCGTTTCAATTTCTCTATAGCATGCAAGGCTGTTTGATAGCATTTTACCCATAACAGAACTTATTTCAAAATTGGAATCAGTCCTCTCAAACCCTTTAGCTGATTTATCAATTTAATATTCTAAATACTTTGTTGTCATTTCAATAATGTTAACAGCATCTTCACCAGGAGTAGATGATCTAAAGAAACCACTTTCTTTGTTCATCCATAAGAAGCAACACCTCATCCATTAAAGTTTTGTCATGAGCTTATAACAATTCAGTAATATCTTCAGGCTCCACTTCTAATTCTACTTCTCTTGTGATTTCCACATCTGCAGTTACTTCTTCCACCCCTCAAAGTCACTCATGAGGGTTGGAATCAACTTTTTCCAAACTCCTGTTAACGCTGATATGTTGACCTTTTCCCATTAGTCATGAATGTTCTTAATGGTATCTAGAATGGTGAATCATTTCCAGAGGTTTTTCACTTACTTTTCCCAGATCCATTAGAGGAATCACTATCAATGGCAGTTATAGTCATACAAAATGTATTTCTTAAATAATAAGACTTTAAAGTTCAAATTATTCCTTGATCCAGGGGCTGCAGAATGGATGTTGTGTTAACAGGCATGAAAACATTATTATCTTTGTATACCTCCATCAAAACTCTTGGGTGATCAAGTGTATTGTCAATGAGCAGTAACATTTTGAAAGGAAACTGTTTTTCTAATCAGGAAATCTCAACAGTGGGCTTAAAATATTCAATTAACCATGTTATAAAGAGATGTGCTATCATCCAGGCTTTGTTGTTCTATTTATAGGGCACAGGCAGAGTTTATTTAGCATAATTCTTTTTTTAAATATGTTTTTATTGATTTTTTTAGAGAGAGGAAGGGAGAGAGAGATAGAAATGTCAGTGTGAGAGAGAAACACCAATCGGCTGCTTCCTGCATGTCCCCCACTGGGGATCGAGCCGACATCCCGGGCATATGCCCTGACCGGAAATCAAACCAGGACCTCTCAGTCCATGAGAGGATGCTCAATGCACTGGGCCACACTGGCCAGGCTATTTAGCATAATTCTTAAGGGCCCTAGGATTTTTGTATTGGTAAATAAGCATTGGCTTCAACTTAAAGTCACCAGCTGCATTAGCCCCTAACAAGAGAGCCAGCCTGTCCTTTGAAGCTTTAAAGCCAGGCATTGAGTTTCCTCTATAGCTATGAAAGTCCTAGATGCTATCTTCCTCCAATATAAGGCTATTTTGTGTACATTGAAAACCTGTTGTTTAATATAGCCAACTTCATTAGTTACCTTAGCTAGACCTCTGGATAACTTGCTGCAGCTTCTACATCAGCACTTGCTGCTTCACCTTGCACTTTTATATTATGGAGATAAATATTTTTTCCTTAAATCTCATAAACCAACCTCTGCTGGCTTCAAACTTTTCTTCTGCAACTTCCTCACCTCTCTCAGCCTTCATAGAAACAAAGACATTTAGAGTCTGGTTCTAGATTAGGCTTTGGCTTAAGAGAATGTTGTGGCTGGTTTGATCTTCTATCCAGACCGCTAACACTTTCTCCATATCAGCAATAAGGCTGTTTTACTTTTTTTTTTTTTTTTTAATCATTTGTGTGTTCACTTGAGTAGCACTTTGAATTTACTCCAAGGACTTTTCCTTTCCATTCACAATTTGGTGCAAGAGGCCTAACTTTCTGACTATCTCAGCTTTCAACCTGCCTTCTTCACTAATTCTAATCATTTCTAGTTTTTTACTTAAATGAGAGACGTGCGACTCTTTCCCTTCAACACATAGAAGCCATTACAGGGTTATTAATTGGCCTAATTGCAAACGTGTTGTGTCTCAGGGAATATAAACACCCTAGAAGAAGGAGAGAGATGGGAAAATGGCTGGTCGGTGGAGTAGGCAGAACACACACATTTATTAAGTTTACCATCTTATATGGGTGCGGATTTTTGTGCCCTGAACCATTTACAATAGTAGCATCAAAGAACACTGATCATATTTGTTATGATGATAATGAAAAAGTTTGAAATATTATAAGAATTACCAAAATGTGACACAGAGACACAAAGTGAGCAAGTGCTATTGTAAAATGGCACTGATAGACTTGCTTGAGACAGGATTGCCAGAAACCTTCAATTTGTAAAAAATGCAATATCTGTGAAGTACAATAAAGCAGAGTGCAATAAACAAGGTATGTCTGTAGTCACTTTATTGATAAGGGCAATACTCCTTCACTGCTTGTAACATCTGAAGGGAATGGCTATTTTCCTTATTTTAAGTGCAAAACACAGAAAGAAGTTCTGTTGTGGGTTATGAGCTAAATGTTAAAACAAATATATTGTTAAATAAAAATAGATTTGAAGGCAAGTCCCCAAAGTCCACTGAGTCTACATTTAGTGGAGACAGAAATGTTTCAATGGATTCTGATATTATCCCATGGGAGCATTTCTCAAAATCATTTTTCACCCAGAAATTATTCCACTTCAAGAAAAAAGTTCAAAACAGCCTTGTTTGGAGTTAAATACCTAGTTTTCTATCTAGATGTAATCAATTTTCTTTGAAAGATCATTCACCTGTAAGTCCTTGGTTTAAAATTACTAGTTGGATCCTGCAGTTTTCTCCTCCTTCAATCTTCCATCCAACACATGGCTGAATATTGCTTGTGATGTTTTCCATTTAGGTATCTATTCAGGTCTATTTGGTTAACTTGTTCCCCACAATAAAGATAAATCCATTTTATAGAATGTTGTATGCAACATTCATTCTAATTTCCCTTTATATGAGTGAAAGCAGATTTTTCTCTCCTTATGTAACATCAGTTTGGTGCTAAAGTGAAATGTGAAGATTTACAGGTCTCTTTCCAAAAGAAATATTATCTGTGAACTCAAAAGCGATTACAAAAAGATTCACTGGAGAATGCAGCAGAATGAGGGGGAAATCTTGATGGTGTGAAAGAAAATAATCAGAAATAGCATTTTTGTTTGTTTGCTCAAAAGGGGGCAATCTGCAATGGTGAGCAGCACAGTGTGCTGAGGTATCTGAATGACAATACTGTGCACTAAAATGTGAACCATTGCATGGTAAGAGTTTGAACCAGGTCATAAAGGGCCAATTCGGATGTGATAGACTGATTTCTGCATGGTAGAAACATCCTCAAGGAGCTTGTAGTGGAGAAAATAATGCTATACAGGCTGAATCTGAAAATGCTCTATGATTTTCAATTCCCCCCTCTCTAAGTAAATTCTCCCGCACCCTTTTTCTCCCTGGCAATCACATGTGGCTGTGGCTTTAACAGTGAAATTCTGTTAGTTCACTACTGATTTGCCACAGGTGGTTATGAAAAGATGAATCATTTGTGAGTATAGCAAGCATATAAAACTCAATACTTCAGCACCTGGTCTACTGATCACAACACGCCAGGTACAGCACCCCCAGACCTTGGCAAATGTCCATGGGCCATTACAGAGAAACAAAGAAAGCCCATTTCCTTCTTAGTCCTGTAGATGTGAATCTATCTTCAGCCGCTAACTCCCAGGATCGTAGTGCCTGGTTAGTGTGGGTACTGCTTGCTCATAATAAGCAACTGATGAATAATAAGCCATAAGAACATCCTGGCAAATAGCTATCAATAAATAGACCAGCAGATAAGGCTGCCCCTTCCTTTCCTTACAGGAAGATTTAACACTCATTCCTGGGGAATAAAACTAGATCAGGGTCCATCAATTCTAGCAACTAATGCTTCTCCTTGTGTAATCAAGCCGTTTTTATTTTTATTTTTCCTGAAAAGGGTGTAGAAATTTAGTGGACCACCTTAAGCACATTTGTTATTTTTCTGTTGTTTTTCTTCTTGTGGACTTTCTGTTCCTTCATTTCAAGAACACTTTGAAGGTTTTTCCTTAATCTTCAGCCATAGCCTCTCATTGTTCAGCATCAACCGGATCACACATGCATTTAAAATACATTAAATACCAGGCACTGAGCAGCCCTGACTTTCAAGATGCTCAGATAGAGGACGTGTGGAAGAATATCAGTAACTTCAGTGCTATACAATGAGACTACAATGGAGCATCGCCTGAGTCAGCTTGAGAACTATAAAGATGCTCATTAGGACCAGTTGGCATCAAGTGAGCTAATTTTAGAGAGATGGGTAAGGATTAGCCAGAAAGATGAGCATACAAGCAGAGAAGGAAAATAAATTCTAGCTTGTGGAACACCATGGACAAAGACTTGGAGGTTTAAGAAAACTTAGCCCATTGAAAGAACTGAATATAGACAGTGTGTCTGAAGCAAGTGATGTGTGTGCACATGTGCATGTATACACACACACACACACACACACACACACACACACACTTGCACGTCTGCAACAGTGGTGGTGGCAATGATATAGTGTAAGAAAAACCTGTGGACTTATAGGTCACTTGGCTCAATACAATGTTCAAATGTTTTCAGGGCATAGGAGATAATCCCACTGCAAACAAAGCACATGAAAATATTTCTATTCTCCCATGAATATGGGCATCAAACAGGTGAAACACTGGGCCAAACATGTGATTTCCTTTATATAGGTATCAATCCAGAGAGAAATGGAAGAATCTGAGGACTGAGGTAGAGGACAATTTCTAAGTGCTCTTATGCTGAATCTTTGCAGTGTGATTTTATTATTATTATTACTATTATTATTATTATTATTATTATATTTTTAAATTATTTTTTCTTTATTGATTTTTAGAGAGAGGAAGGGAGAGAAAGAGACATAGAAACATCGATGAGAGAGAACATCGATTGGCCACCTCCTGCATGCCCCCCACTGGGGATCGGGCCCACAACCTGGGCATGTGCCCTGACCAGGAATCAAACCGGCGACCTCTTGGTGCATGGGTCTACGCTCAACCACTGAGCCACACTGGCCGGGCTATTATTATATTTTTAAGTGTTGCACGTTTATATTGCTCTCGATGTCAATCCCAATGTTCAACTAAACATCCAAATATAGACTGACTCTAATTTACATTGTCCCCAAATCCCACTTCTAAATTGGTTGTTTTAACTCATATGTGTTTGCCCCTAGAAGTAGTGTTTAAAAAGGTGCATTCTCAGTACCTCCATTGCCCTAATCCAGGCCCTCAGTTTTCTCCCCTGAGAGACTGCAATAGCCAGGCTTTCTCACATTAGGCTCAGAGTGATCTCACTAAGATGTACTAATTTCACTTATTAAATTCTTCCTGTGGTTCCACATGACCTTCCATATGGGGTCCAATCTTATTAATATCATGCACAAGGCATCTCTGTGCACATCAACTAGTGCTCTGCTTTCCAGTCCCACAGAACGGTTGGCTGCCCCTGGATACATTGGTTATGCCACACCTCCTGTATGCCTTTACACACTCCTCACACTGAATCTTCTATCATCTCCTGATCCTCTTTCAGAAATCAGTCCAGACATCACATCTGAAAGTCTTCTTTGGCTATTTAATCATTATTAAATAGCAATGTATTAAACATATGATGCCTGGCACTGTATGAGAACATGGAGATACAATGATAAATAAGAAAACAGCCCTGGCTGGTTTGGCTCAGTAGTTAGAGTGTCGGCCTGCAGACCAATGAGTTGCAGGTTCGATTCTGGCCAAGGGCACATACCTTGGTTGCTATTCGTCCCTGGCCCTGGTTGGGGTCATGCGGGAGGCAGCCACCCGATGTATGCCTTTCACGTTGATGTTTTCTCTCTCTCTCTCTCCTTCCCGCTCTATCTGAACAAAAATGGAAGAAAAGTCCTCGGGTGAGGATTTAGAAAAAAGAAAACTGTCTCTGCCTTCAAGAGCTTTGATAGGATATAACTGAGCAAATAGACTCTTGAATATAAGTAATTAGATTGAGGAAGGAAAGACTATTGGAGCACTTGGCAGTACTTAATCCAAACTAGAGAGATTCTCAGAAGTGATTTCTAAGCCAAGACCTGAAGAATGAATAGGAGTGACTACAAGGGGAATGGGGAAGGGAAGAAGAGGGAAAGTGGTGTTCTAAGCAGAAGGAACAGCCTATGCCAAGGTCTAAGACAGACACAGTGACATAATTTGCAAGATCTAGTATAAAATAAATAGGTGGGGCCTCTAGGTAAAAAAAAATAAAAATAAACAGGGAAAAAGTGCTCTTAATGATATTAATATATAAAAGAGTTTCCTTCCATGGTGTCTCTCTCAACTTGCCCTAGTGGTATTTTTGTTCTCTTTTCTGCTACTTAATGTCACATTTTTTCCTGAAAGGAAATACTGGCAGGACAAGTGTAAACCCTCATAGGTGACTGGAGGCTTGGCTTGAAGTCGGGAACACATGTGGCCTACTGGCTGCCTGCTCCATCTCTCACCAGCAGCCAAACCAATGAGAATTTTGAGAGTAGGGACATGCTAGGCATCTTGTTTGCTATAGGTCACAGATAAGCAGACCCAAAGGGATTTCAGCAACCATGTTGGGACACATTCAGTTCTTGCTTAAATTAGGGGTATGTGAAGGACTTGGCTCTTCCAATTTGACTTTAAATGAGCTGTGATGCTGACAGCCTGAGGCATAGATAGACATTGTCATGCCCTGTTTCAGAATGACATGGGGCACACTAACCTGTCCCCAACTCTCTCTGTGCTCCTACTCAAATCCACCCTCCACAGGGTTGAAGGCAACAGTGGTTGCTGGATGGGTGTGGGGAGGGAGAGGCTTGTGGGACACAGAGCACCAGGGGTGGGGATGAGGCTCTCCCAGAAAGGTTAGGAAGTGACGAGAGGTAGGGCAGTTTTAGTAAAGGCTTCAAGTTCTGTTATATCCTCCATTAACCCATGGAGGGTTACACAAATAGCAAATTCATACATAAATGTATTATTTCAGTATGAGAAACTTTGTGGATCCTTTCTCCAGTGAAACAACCATAACTGGGGGGGAAATATAGATAGATAGATGATAGATAGATAGATATTCTTTTTTAAAAAATATGTTTTTATTTATTTTTTTAGAGAGAGAGGAAGGGGAAATGAGATAGAAACATCGATGTGAGAGAGAAACATCAGTTGATTGCCTCCTGCACGCCCTGCACTGGGGATGGAGCCAGCAACCTGGGCATGTGTCCTGACGGGGAATGGAACCAGGACCTCTCACCATGGGACGACACTCAGTCCACTGAGCCACACCGGCAGGGATATATATATTCTTGAAGCAACTGTCTAAAATCTCTGAAAATTGATTGTTCTAAGGGCATGCATCAAATTAAAATATTATATTCAAGAAAAACTACCAAATCTCAATAATTACAGTGAAGGTCTGTGGTATTTGAAACATAGTCCCTCCCTACATCCCCCTCCCAGCTCAGTATGATGTAAGACATAGGCCTCTCCCTCCTCCCAATTCCCTGTTCAGCAAAACGATATCTCCCCCTGAGAGACAGGCTACCAGCACCTCTCAATCTCAGCAGCTTAGTGTTTGTTATAGAGGCTCTATTCCAGTAAAAAGTAGGCTGAGAAACTGAGGATCTCTTCCTGTACCCATCCCCCACTTCTAGGGCAGAGCCTCACTCCAGCCTCCGCAGACCACAATACTGGGGTTCTGATCACCATCACCCCAGCTCACTCATTGGGTGGAGGTTCGATGCTGGAAGAATTAAACCACAAAATCCACAGCCCAGTACCGTGCTCATGAAGCAGAGGTGTCACTGAGAGAACTGGGCTACATTTCATACTCCCAGCTCTGGATCAGTGGTGGTTTTGCTCAGGGGAAGAGGCAAGCTGTAAGAACAGAGAGCTCTAAGGCTCTTCCCAGGGGAAATTACATTATTTGGAACAGAACATGGGTAGTTCAAGGCTAAGAGTGCTCCCTCAAACAATGGAAATCTTGGTGGTAATCAATTACAAAGAAGCTGGTTGCTCAACAAGAATAGCAAGCTGTACTTTAAACCAGCTAAATATGTATCAGAGAGAATGAGGGAAGGAGATGGCTAGAAAGAGCTCTCCTAGGGTTGGAACAAACCTGAAAGACTGGCCTTAAAGGTTCCTTCTGCAAAGAGACAGATGTAATGGAATCAGACTGCAGAGCAATTTATGCCTCAGGGCAGTATTGAAACCAATAGTTAAATCAGCCTGTGATTAATGAGACCAAACAGCTGTGTGTGAATCCAACTGAAGCAGAGAGCTTAGAGAGATCAGGAAAAGAAACAAAGAGCCCTGCTGAAGCCACTGTCATCCAGGGTGAATGTGTGCATGTCCAAGGCTGTGCCCTCTGAAGAGTTACATTACAGGGTACATCCTGCTGGGAAAATAGATTTCACTAAAATAATCCAGCAAACAATAATGATTTGGATTGAGGTGGGGCATTAGTATCCAGGGTTGCTACAATATATTATCTAAAAGTTTAGTATTCAAGAAAGAAGAAAATGTGACCCATACAGAAATAACTCATCAAATATTGTAATTAATGGTAAATGACTAAATGTCTCCTAAGATAAGAAGCAAGACAAGGGTGTTGTTCACTTTCAGCACTTCTATTTAACCTTGTATTACCTATACTTAGGACAATTAGGCAAGAAAATTAAGTAAAAGGCATCCAGACTGGAAAAAAAAGAGGTAAAACTATGTTTCTTTGCAGATAACATGGTCTTATATATAAAAACTCATAAGAAATCCACTAAAACAAACAAACCAAAAACTCCGACTAGAATTAATAGATTATTGATTTCAACCAGGTTGCAGGGTACAAGATCAATATACAAAATCTATATTGTTTCTATACATTAGCAATGAAAAATGTGAATATTTAATTAAGAAAACAATTCCTTTTATAATAGCATGTTAAAAATAATACTTAGAACAAACTTTAAAAAGAGGTATAAAACTGATACTCTGAAAACTGAAAAATATTCTTTTAAAAAGAAATGAAACATCTAATGAATAGAAAGATGTCTCATGTTCATGGAGCAGAAGACTTAATATTGTTAAGATGGCAGTTTTCCATGATTTGATCTGTAGATTCAATGCAATCCCTAGTTGGGTTTTTTGCAGAAACTGACAAGCTGATAATAAAATTCATATGGGATTTCAAGGGATGGAGAATGGCCAAAATGATCTTTAAAAAGAAAAAAATCAAAGTTAGAAGATTTACACTTCTCCACTGCAAAACTTCCTATAAAGCTACAGTAATCTAGACAGTCAGGTCCTGGCATGAGATTAGACATATAAATCAATGGCGTGAAAATGATAATCCAGAAACAAACTTTTACATTTATGGTGAATTGATTTTTGACAACTATGTCAAGACAATTCAATAGGAAAAGAATAGTCTTTTCAATGAATGATGCTGAAGCAACTGGATATCTACATGCAAAACAATGAAATCATACCTCCTTTCTTATATTATACACAAAAATTAACTCAAAATGAGTCTTAGACCTAAATGTAAGAACTAAAATTATAATAATCTTTTTTATTGTTGTTGTTGTTAATCCTCACCTGAGGATATTTTTTCCATTTATTTTTTAAAAAGAATGGAAGGGAAAGAAAGAGAAATATCGATGTGAGAGAGACACATCAATTGGCTGCCTCCCGCACGACCCCGACTGGGGCCAGGGATTGAACCTGCAACCCAGGTATGTCCCCTTAACTGGGAATCGAACCTGTGACCCTTCAGTCCACAGGCAGATGCTCTAACTGCTGAGCCAAACCAGCCAGAGTCCAAATCTTTATGACCTTGGTTGGGTCAAGCAAAGTCTTTTTTTATATGACATTAAAAGCACAAGCAACAACAACAAAATAGATACATTGGACTTCATCAAAATTAAAACCTTTTGTATTCCAAAGGACACCATAAAGAAAGTGAAAAGACAACCCCGAAATAGGGAGAAATATTTGTAATTCATAATTCTGGTATGGTTCTTATATGCAGAATGCATAAAGAACTTTTACAAATCAACAATGGACAAATAATCCAGTTAGACTACTGCAAGGACTTTTATTATCCATTAGGGTAGCCATTAGAGAGTTTTGAAAAAGTATTGACATGATCTCATCTATGTTCTTAAAGCTCACCTAGGCTGCAGTGTGGATAATTAACTGTACAGCAGCAAAAATGGAAGTAGTGAGGCCATTTAGGGGGCTATTGTATAAAATTAAGGGAAGATGAAGGTAGTTTGGACTAAAAGTGATAGCTGTGGAGGTGCTGGAAAGCAGTCAGATTGAAGATGTATGTCAATATAAAACTAACATGTTGCCCTGGCCAGTTTGGCTCAGTGGTTAGAGTATCGGCCCGTGGACCAGAGAGTCCCGGGTTTGGTTCCCGCTAAGGGCACGTCATACCTCAGTTGCAGTTTGTCCCTGGCCCAGGTTGGGATCGTGTGGGTGGCAACCACTCAATGTGTCTCTCTCACATCGATGTTTCTCTCTCTCTCTTCCTCCCTCTCGCCCTCCTGCTCTATCTGAAGATAAATGCAAAAAAAATAAAATAAAAATAAAAATAACATGTTGCTGAACAACTAAGATTGAAATTTGCCTGTTACATTTCTTAGTGTTAGTTACCTTCATAATTACTAATTGTTAGTGTGTGTGTGTGTGTGTGTGTGTGTGTGTATTTATGAAACCTCTTTACATTGCCAGACTTTGTTAAGCAAGACTAAGGCCCTGCTTGTATAGAATAATTGATAACACCCCCAGGATGCTGGAAAGACTACTCCAGAGAAGGAGGAACTGTTCCTAAAATAGCACCTGCATCCTTGTAACAGAATTGAGGATTACCTAGGCAACCAACTTTCTAAGAGTGGCTCAAACGATTGGATTTTGGAACCAAATCAGAGCTTCACCACTTGCTTGTTTTGTTATCTTGGCTAAGTTACTAATATTTACAAATCTAAAGGTGTCTTCTATAAAATGTATAAAATAACAACTCTGTAGGCTTGCTGAGTGAATCATGCTTTGGTATATTTAAAAAGTTGATTATAAAACAGAAAACCCATCATGGTAGCCAACGTAAGTCATTCTAATGCATTACTAGATAAAAGATATTTGGATTTTTAATCATCTTTTATGTATACAAACAAATGTGTACACATTGTGACATGATGTGAATATTAATTTTTTAAAACCTTATGAAATTTGAGTCATTAAATACTAGAATAATGGTCATTGACCTCATTGCCTCAACATTTTTTCAACATCTATTGTTTAATTCCTCAAATTTTGAGACAGAAAAAATTTTAGAAACAAAATCACATTCTTGAATTAAATGAAGAAACTTCAGAGATTTTTGGTTACAGAAAGATGAAAACTATAAACTAATATTTTTAAAAATACAAATTAATCATTTTATTTATTAAAACAATTTTAATATTGACATTATTGCAGATGTCCCCTCCCCCCCTTTGCCCATCTCCACCCACCCCTTCTACCCCCTGCTTTGTTTATTTCAATTAATTTTATTTTTTAATCTTTTATCTTTATAATGAAATAATATAGAAAATATAAAACAAAAGCATGAGTCAGAATTAGAAAACTCAACCAGGTGATATGGAATAGTGAGCTGACAGGAAGGAAATAATTCTTTGATAAATGAAGTAAAGGTTAAACTAGGCAGAGCACTAGCAAATAAGCATCATGGAAAGTACCTTAAAATAAGAAGACTAAAAAGAAGAATTTTTTAAATAAAAAATAAATTAAGAAAGCTATAAGTCTAGAAAAAGTGGTTGTTATTAAAAATAAGAAAGAAATCCAAACTATATATAATAGGAGAAAAAGAAAAAATTTTAAACGGAATAAAAAATAAGAAAAGTAATACAATTTTTAATTCATAAAAGGTCACACTACATATTTGGGAAAACTGATACAAAACATTCAACATTGAGATATAGTCTATTAAAATCTTTTTTTTTTTTAAAGAACCATTGGGGCATCTAGGCAAAAATATTAACTAACAAAGAAAAGATATTAAGATTTTTATCAAATCTTTGAACAGTTGCACTTTATGTCTGAAAATGATGTTATGAAAGTCAAAGAAAATAAAAAGTTAACCAAGGCATTTAAATATATCTATCTGCAGTGTGTTGAACAGTGGCCCCCGAAATATAGGTCTGAGTCTTAAACCCCAGTACCTGTTAAAGTGGTCTTGTTTGGAAATAAGGTCTTTGCAAATGTAATTAAGTAAAGGATCTCAAAATGAGATGATTTTGGATTTAGATTGAGACCTAATCCACAATGAGTGTCCTTATAAGAGACATGAAAGAAAACACAGAGACACATAAAGAAGGTCTTGTAAAAGTGGAGGCAGAGGTTATCATTATGTTACAAGTCAGGCAAATCTAAGAGCCATCAGAAGTTGGAATAGGCAAAGAAGGATTCTCCTCTAGAGCTCTGGAGAGAGTGTACCCTTTCCTATATCTCGAGTTTGGATTTCTGGCCTCAAGAACTGTGAGAAAATACATTTCTGTTGTTTTACTATATTCTAGTTCATGGTAATTTGTTTATGGCAGCTCTAGGAAACTAATACAGACTTTGGTACCTGGTATTATTCTTTTTAGTCTTCTTATTTTAAGGCACTTTCCATGATGCTTATTTGCTAGTGCTCTGCCTAGTTTAACCTTCACTTCATTTATTAAAGAATTATTTCCTTCCTGTCAGTAGGGTGCTGCTATAACAAATACCTAAAAATGTGGAAGTGGCTTTGAAATTGAAGAATTTTGAGGTACATGATAGTAATAGTCTAAATTGTCTTGAAGATATTCATGGTGGACATATAGACATTAAAAGCCCTTATAAGATCTCAGAAAGAGATAAGGAATGTTATTGGAAACTAGATAAAAGGAAATCCTTATTATAAAGTGTCATAAAATGTGTTTGAATTGTGTTCTACTATTGTTTGTAAAGCAGAACAAAAAACTTATTTAGCAAGAAAAGGGTACTCTGGACACTGCTGGTGGGAATGGAGACTGGTGCAGCCACTATGGAAAACAATGTGTTTCCTCAAAAAATTAAAAATGGAACTGCCATTTGACCCAGTGATTCCACTTCTAGGAATATATCCTAAGAAGCCTGAATCACAAACCAGAAAGAATATATGCACCCTTATGTTCATAGCAGCACTATTTACAATAGCTAAGATCTGGAAACAGCCCAAGTGCCCACCAGTAGATGAGTGGATAAAAAAGCTGTGGTACATGTACACAATGGAGTACTATGCAGCTGTAAGAAAGAAAGATCTCTTACCCATTGAGACAACATGGAGGGACCTGGAGAGTATTATGCTAAGTGAAATAAGCCAATCAGAGAAAGATAAGTATCAGATGATCTCACTTAGTTGTGGAATAAAATGAACAAAATAAACTGATGAACAAAATAGATCCAGAGACATGGAAGTAGGGTACAGACTGACAAACCTCAGAGGGAAGGGAGGAGGGTGAGGTAGAAAGAGATAAACCAAAGAACTTATATGCATTTATGCATATATGCGTAAACAATGGACAGACAACAGTGAAGGGGGACAGAAATAGGGAGGAGGGTGTCAATGGGGGAAAAGGAGGGACATCTGTAATAAAAAATTAATTAATTAACAAAAAAAAATTTTAAGTTATTTAGCTGAGATGATTTACAAGAAGTGTTGAAGGTATAAGCCTGGTTTCTCCTTGATGTTTATAGTAAATTTTACTAAGTAAAACATGAGAGGAAAGAATTAAATTGAGGAAGGAACCGTTAAGCAAAAAAAAAAAAAGCCAGTACTCATTGATTTGGGAGGTTTGTGGCTTACCCAGATTGCAAATGAAACTAAAATTAAGAAATTCATTGCTGGAAAAGCATGCTCTGCAGAGAAGCTCAAGGGATTGCCTGGACAAACTTTTGGTGAAGAGATTAGGCATGTGACTTATGTATCCACTCAACCATCTCAACAGAAATCAATAAAAGATATGGAGTTACCTAGGAAAGATTTGTAGAGGATCCTCTTGTCTAATGGCATAGATTCCCATGGAATACATGGGAGAATCACAATGTTTTTTCAGAACGCAGTAGCAGCAAAGCACTGCCAGTTCAGACTAAAGGGGGAAACGAAGACAAGACAAAGTGAAAGAGGGCAATCAGATTTCAAAAATATTATAGACAGGAAACAGGCTATAGAGTCAACTGACTACAAACATGATATCTTTCAAGAAAAATGAACTATGTCTTCAAGAGCAGAACTGTGAATGCAGAGACAGAAACCAGAGAGGGCAGAGCTTCCATGGACCCAAAGAGTGGAACTTCAAGCCATAGAGGATTATTTCCAGGTCTTAAAACATAATTGAATTTTCCCTGCTGGGTTTCTAACTTGTTTGAGACCAGTGATCCCCTTTATTGCCTCTAATTTCTTTATGGAAATGGGAATGTCTTACTAATGACTTCCCCACCATTGTATTTTGGAAGCAGATAACCTATTTTCTAGTTTCACAGGTCCACAAATGGAGGGGAATTTTGGCCAAAATAGATCATACCCAGAGTCTCATCCATGCTAATTTAGATGATTTAGACAATGAGATTGGGGACTTTTAAAGCAGATATTTAGATGAGAATTTGGACTTAGAGTTGATGTTATAATGGATTAAGACTTTGGGGATGTTGAGATGATGTGATTTTATTTTGCACAAGGGACAGAAATGAAGTTTTGGGGGCCAGAAGGTGTACAATAGTGATTGAATAGCAGTCACAAAAAGATATGTCTATGTCCTAACCTTTGGTACTTGGGAATGTGACGTTATTTAGAAAGAGAGTCTTTGCAGATGTATTAAGTTAAAGATCTCAAAATCTAACTTAATTTAGGATAGGCCTCAAATCCAATGATAAGTTTCCTTATAAGATACAAACAAGGATGTCAGGGCGATTTGGCTGTGACATCTGCCACTCCACTGATTGTTAGGGTTGATTTGGTTGATCTGGCTGACTAGGTAGGTGTTCCCTTCCTCCCTCACCACTCCATGTGTGTCCCTCCTGAAGCTCTGTACTCGGTCAAAGACGATGACCTTCCCTAATAGAGGAGGAGTGTTCTTTGGTCAAGGGTATATGAATAACTACACTTCCATGCTACAATATCCAAACAAGCTCTCAAGGTCTATTTGTAGGAGAACATAGGGTAGTCAAGCTTCCAAGACTCCAGATACGTCCAAATGAGGTGCTGCATGTGGCAGTCTGCCTTTCTTTAAAAAAGAAAGAGACAAAGGAAACACAGAGACACACAGAAAAGAAAGCTAGGTGAAGACAGAGGCAGAGATTGTCATTATGCTACCACAAGCCAAGAAACACCAGGAGCCTCCAGAAAGTAAAAGAGAAAAGAAAGAATTCTCCTGTAGAGCCTTTGGAAGAAGTGTAGCCCTGCTGACACCTTGGTTTCAGACTTCTGGCTTCCAGAACTATGAGAGAATAAATTCCTGTTGTTTTAAGCCACCCAGTTTCTGGTAATTTGTTATCACACCCTAGGAAACTAATATAGCACCTAAACTTAATTTGAAAAAGATTCAGAGAATATTATTTTCGCAAACCCTTCCTGAAGAATCAAATAAAGAAATAAGTTCAGACACTCAAAATGACTGGAGCAATGCCAACATAAGCATTAAATGCATTTTACCTATAGACATCAATCAAAATTATGGTCATAAGGAAGAGAGAATAGTATGGAGTAGCTATACTTTCTGACATTGTAGGTAGAGTAAAAATATTAAAAACGGTAGAGAAATGAGGAGAGTTTAAATAAAATAAAATAAGTTCACAGATTCCCTTATAGCTATTAACTGTGAATTAAAAAACATATTACTTCATATTAGATGAAGAGCAGAAGATAATTTTATAATGCAGATAATAAAGACATATTATAGAAATAAAGATAATAACTAAAAATTGCATGGAATAAAGAAATTATTTAAAAAGTAGTAATTTGGGCCCTGGCTGGTTTGGCTCAGTGGTTAGAGCATTGGCCCATGAACTAAAGGGTCACATGTTCGATTCCCAGTCCAGTGCAAACACCTGGATTGCAGGTTTGATTCCCAGCCCAACAGGGGCCATGCGGGAGGCAACCAATCAATGTGTCTCTCTCACATAAATGTTTCTCTCTCTCTCTCTCCCTTCCTTCCACTCTATCTAAAAACCAATGAAAAAATATCCTCAAGTGAGGATTAACAACAACAACAAAAAAAGTTGTAATTTGGGGGTAGGGAAGGTAGAAGAGGGTAAAGGGGGGATAAATGGTGATGGAAGGAGACTTGTGGTGGTAAACACACAATACAATATACAGATGATGTATTATAGAATTGTACACTTGAAACCTATATAATTTTATTAACCAATGTCACCCCAATAAATTAAATAAAAATTTTAAAAATAATAAATAAATAAGTACTAATTTAATGATATCAATTCTAGCAAAAGATACAAATTTGCCTATACACCAAAAGAATCCAAAATGTGTGTGTGAGAGAGATACAAAGGAACACACAGAGATAAACAGAGAACATAAATGGCATAATGAAAACTGTACGTATGCATATGTATATAATTAAACAATGTAAAAATATATTTAACATGCCTAGTTAAAGAAGAAAAAGTAAGATTCACTTACAAAGTAAAACATAATGCTATGATGTATAAAGAAGACAACTAATAAAAACTTTTTAATGCAAGCATGAATAAACATGTAAAGGCAAATAAAAGGAAAACAAAGATCCTAAACCAGCAGTTAAGAAGGTAGATGTCACACGTAGACACAGACAACAGTGTGGTGATAGCCAGAGTGAAAGGGGGGTGGGGACAGGTGGAAGTGGGCAAAGAGGGGGAAAATGGGAAAGGAAAGACTTTGCCTTGGGTGATGGGTGTACAATGTAGTGTGAGATAATGTTTTATTGAGTTGTACACTTGAAACCTGTATGTTTTTTGAACCAATGTCACTACAATAAATTCAATAAAAAAACAACAACAAAACCATTAAAGTACACAGATAAGAATACTTTATAATGGTAAAGGTGACATTCTAAATGAATATAAAACAGAAATTAAAATTTATTCACCTAATAACTCAGCAGAATTGAACTCTTTAAAATAATTGAAAATATCAACAAAAATAGAGAAACACTGATTATCAATAGGAAATTTTAGCATACTTAAAAAAAAAATCAGGTGAACCAAAAAAGTATATATTCATAGTAGACTTCAACATAACAAATCAGGTATATCTATCATATTAACATAAATATTGAATTCTGAGTATCAAAAACTAATCTTATTTCCAATTGCAGACAGATATTTCACAAAAATTAACCATTGTTAATTTAGGCTGCAAACACACACAACACATAGATACCCCATTCATATTATTATAAATAGTATACAAACAGCATTCTCAATCCACATTATGCCAGAAAATTTCCACCAGAATACCTACTCTAAGGGTGCCTAAAACAAGTTTTGTGTTTTTTTTTTTTTACGAAAAAAAATGATAAAAGAAGAAACCTTGAAGCATCATGAAGGTCAAAAGTGAATAATAAGGAAAAATATGAGTAAATACAATAAATCTTTCTTCTCCTCTTGAGTTTTTAAATTATGTTTGACAGTGGAATCAAAAGTTGTAACACTATTTGATGTGGTTCTAAATGCATGTAGAGGAAGTTTTGATGATTATGTTACAAATAGGGGAAGACAAAGGGATTTAAAGGGAGGTAAGATGTTCACACTCCACTCAAACTGGTAAAACGATAACACCAAGAGACTGTGA
Source organism: Tadarida brasiliensis (assembly GCA_030848825.1). Lineage (NCBI taxonomy): Eukaryota > Metazoa > Chordata > Mammalia > Chiroptera > Molossidae > Tadarida > Tadarida brasiliensis. The sequence continues at coordinate 107,867,768 of CM061280.1, read as the reverse complement.
TCAGTTACACCCATGTGATATGATTCCTAGGGCAATGACTAAAGAAACTACATGAACATAAACACTCAAAACTCCTATCAATAAATAAAAAATAAAATCCAATAAATGATCAAGTAATCTACAAAAAGGCAGGAAAAGAAAATAAATACAAAATGGAATGCACAAAGAGAAATTTTAAAAAAATAAAATGCCACATTTAAGCCCTTGATATGATTACATTAAATGTACATTATCTAAATACACCAATTAGAAAATAAATTGCTACAACGATTTAAAAAACATGACCCAATTATATGCTGATTACAAGAAACTTACTTCAAAGATAGGTTGATATAAACATATTGAAACTAAAAAGACAGAAGGAAAGAGGGAATGATTTTATTAATATCAGATAAAGAACATTTCAGAGAAAAGAAAATAACTGGAAACAGAGGGTACATTAAGTAATGATAAAAGGATCAATCCATTAAGAAGAAAACGTCATCTTAAATGTACGTGTACCAAACTACAGAACTCCAAAGAAAATGTTTAGTGGCTACTGATAAAACAGAAAGGAGTAGAAAAATACACAATTATAGTTTGAGAGTTCAACATTACTTTCTTAATCATTGAACCACTAGACAGGATATCAAGTCTATAGAACTCAACAATGCCATCAAACAACAGGAAGTAATCAATATTTATGGAATCGATTATCTAACAAGAGCAGAATACAGATTTATTGCAAGTGTCCATAAAACATATATCAAAATAGACTATATCCTGGGCCATAGAACAAAGGTTAACAATTTTAAAATAATCAAAGTCATACAGATAGTGTTCTCTGGCCTGAATCAAATCAAAGGAAAAATAACTAAATGGTAACAGAAAAATCTCCAAATACCTGGAAACTAAATATCATTCTTTTAAGTAATCACTGAGTCAGTCAAAGAGGAAATTCCAAGTGAAATTAAAAAAAAAAATAATAAACTAAATAAAAATGAAAATACAACATCAAAATTTGTGGAACACAGCTATAACACGGATGAGACACAAATTGATAGCACAAAGTACAACCGTTGGGAAAAATAAAAAGTTTCAGACCAGTAATCTAAGCATCTACACAAAGAATGTAGAAAAGGAAGAACATATAAACCCAATGCAAATAGAAGGAAGGAAATAATTAAAATAAGAGAAGAAATCAGTGAAATTGAAAACAGGAAAAATATAAAGATCGTTAATGAAGTAATGTCCTGATTCTTTGAAAATTTCAATATAATTGATAAATATCTAGTAAAAATGATAAAGAAGCCCTGGCTGGTTTGGCACAGCGGTTAGAGCGTTGGCCCGCGGACCAATGTGTCGTGGGTTCGATTCTGATCAAGGGCACGTGCCTCAGTTGCAGTTCATCCCCAGCCCTGGTCGGGGTCATGCGGGAGGCAGCCAGTCAATGTGTCTCTCTCATGTCGATGTTTCTCTCTCTCTCCCTCCCTCTCCCTCCCTTCCACTCTACCTGAAGATAAATGGAAAAATATCCTTGGGTGAGGATAAAAAAAAATGATAAAGAAAAATAGAGAAGAGACACTCACTAATTACCAATATCTGGAATAAAACAGGGGCTATCACTAAAGACCTTGCAGGCACCTAAAAGATAATAAGGTGATATATAAACAGTTCTACACACATAATTTTGATCATTTGGATGAAATTGACCAATTCCTCAATATGGGATTTGTCTTCCGGAGACCATGTGACCTTGGAGGATGCCAGAAACACGTTATAAAGAGATCTGCGCATAAACTGCATTAATCTGCATTTCCCTAATTGGCTTCTAAAAATCATCACTGATATCTGTGTGTCTCTATCTTATCTTCTTTTCAAGAAACTTTACAGTCCAGTTATGACGGTAATATGCAGATTTAATTCAAAAGAAAAGCACATAAATTTAAGATACTATAGCCTTAAATGGTAAAAAAGAAAAACACAGAAATGCATTATGAATGCATCCTTGAACAATAAAATGCAACACATAGTCTCAGAAAGCAAAGTAAAGCACTCTACAAAGAATTAGAGAGTTACTGGACTGGCATGGGGACATGCATTGCCTAGCAACCTCAGTGATTTACATTAAGTCAGCAGGATCTATGGTACTAAGGCACAAACAGATGTCTGCACTGTTCTTTAAATCATTTGTTTGTTTGGCTTCCAAAGCTTATACTCAGTTCTTTTCTTTCATCCTTCATAGTGTTCTTCTGATCTTGCCCAGATTGATACATAATTTTGACAAAACATATGTATCATTTGTTTTCAATACCACAAATCTGAGCTATCTCTGAGGACACTTGAAACTACTGCCATTCCCATGCCTCCATTTATTTTTTATTTTTTAAGGTTGACATTATTGCAGGTGTCCCCTCCCCCCCTTAGCCCATCTCCACCCACCCACACCTTCCCCTCCCTTGGCCTTCGCCACCTTATTGTCTGTGTTCATATATATATATATATATGTTCTTTAGCTAATCCCTTCCCTTTCTCACAGCCTCATCTTCCCAAACCATATTTGCCTCACTTGTAAACCATACCAGGGGTAGTGATTTTTCTTCATAATTTAATATTGGTGCCTCTTGGTTTTTATACTCTCTAAGAGGTCATCTACAGATCATTTGGTAAGGAAGACTATCGCTAAAAATAAAACACTCAAGTGCTTCCATCATTTAAAGTGAAGTCACGTCTGTTTTCCTCCTTTTTAAAGAACCACCATTTGTTCTTCCTTGTTGAATCAAAAAAAATAGGACACTCAGCTTTATCCTTAAGTGGATGAGTTATCCAAGTCCTCTATAGAGAACAGCATGTTTCCCTGCCTCAGCACCCGTGCCCAAGGTGGCCAACTTAGCCTGTCCCTTTCGTGCTCTCTTTTCATACTGCTGTCTCATGAAGGTTGTGGAAAAGTTAAGAGTAAAAAGGTTCTTAGAATTCTTGGCACACTCTGTGCTACTCTCTCCAGATGTTTGTTCTGTAAAATGGCTTTTAAATTCTAAATTTTGCACCATGAAAGCCATTGGGATTTCACAGTGACAGTACTGGCCAGCCAGCCAGTGTAGTTATAGCAGGGCTTGATGCTGGCCTTTGTGACATGCAATGTTCACGGCTGTCAAGCCTGAGCTCAGCCTCTCCATCCATACTCACGCTGGGTGCACTAAAGTATTAGAAAGTAAATCTTCACTTGTCAAGTACCATGGAGGCATATTTTTCAGATATCTAGTTCCAGATATCAAGTTTCTTAACTATCTAGTTGAAGTTTTCTGAAACTATAAAATTCGGTCTTAGTCATAAACATGTCTTATTTTACTAGAAGCTTGGCAGAAATCTCAGCTATAAATGAGCTATTGAAAACGATAAAGACAAGAACACATGGTGGGAAGGGACGCCTATATGTTTATGCTGAAACTAAAGAAGTTTTCTTATTCTTTTTTTTATTATTAATTTATTTTTGTTACAGATGTTTCTCCTTTTTCCCCCCATTGACACTCTCCTTCCCATCCCCGCCCACTCCATCCCCAGCTTTGTTCTTTATGAATATATAAATAATTTTAATAGCTTGTTTAATTTCTTCTGACTTAGGTCACTGATAATGGTAAGAAGACAATACCTCAAACAAGAATAAATGAGGGCTCTTTCTTACACATCTGCTTTCCGCTTTTATTATTTAGGAAATTGAAGGCATATTGGGATTCAGACTGAGTTATTACCTCAACTCAATTGTCACTCTTTCACTGAAGTTTGAGTTATAAAAATCTAGCATAAGATAGAATGAAATACATCTTGACAACTCTAGTCAAACTGGGCCTGTTTTAACTGCTTTGGTTTGAGCTCCCTTGCCGAACTCATACCCCTTTAAAAGTATAGCTGTCAGCAGTCTATGTATCATTTTTTAAATTTATCTGTTTTGGACTCAGATTTACTGATCTTTGAACACAAATTACATTGTGTTTAGGGTCTCTCCATCTGACTCCTAAATTTGAAGAATGTGCCCAGGAGATCACAAAAACAAAATACAGGAAAAACCAAAAGAAAAGAAAAACTCCAAACTAAAGTATTATCCTTTATCTGTCTTCCCAGACTTGCTTGTCTAAGTGCCTCCATCATTTTTGATAGCACATGATCTGTTCCATATTCCAACCTCTGAAATCTCCTGCCACTTAAAAAAAAATCATCCTATGCTCTGCCCATTTTATCAATTGTCAGATAGCCTGTTTGTTTCCCAAGTCTTAGGGATCACTGTTCCTTATTGCCTGAGGTTCAATACCTTAAGAAATTTGTTTCATATATTTTGGCCAGTGTTTTCTAGTTCATTCATGTAAGAGGGTAAATCTAGCCCATTAATGATCTTGGACAGAGATGGAAATCTGTTGCCATTTTTGATTATCATCCTTTTCTTAACTCATCAAGAGTAAGATTGACCTGACCAGTTGTCTTTAATATTCTTTGATGATCACCCCTCCTTTCTGCACCTCTGTTGCTCTGTCTTGGTTTTGCCAGAAGAGTAAGTAGATTTTTTTGACCTGCTCTCATACCTTTCACCTCAAGCTGTCATCCCATGGGGTTTGACATTACCTCTCCCAATGGAAAATATAGTGTTAATAAATGAGAGCTTGCTGTTTAAAATGTTCATTGTTTCATAAGTTTCCCATTTGACAATGAGATCCAGGACTGCACTGTTATTAGCAATAAAATATATTTGGATTTTCAACTTTGGGGAAAAAAAAGAATGGATTGCTTCTTCTGCCTTTTCTACTCAGAGATTTTTAGTCCAGAAAATACTGAAGTCAAATTGATTTTATGATTTCTTACCAGATGAAGAAAAATATTGATTATAAATTTTGTTTTTTAATTAAAATGTTTTAATGTTGACATTATTGCAGATTTCCCCCATTCCCCCCTCCCCTTTGCACACCTCCACTCACACCCACCTCCCCCTCCTATTTTCAAATACGGGGACACAGTTCTTCAAAATTTAAATATTCCATCAGAAAAAAAATTTTTAGTCTTGACAGTAAAATTTGGACAAGTATGATAGCTTGCATGGTTAGGGACCACCATAAATACTTGATAAAACTGGATGTCAGTTCTTGCCCTGGTTACTTACCAAGGGCCAGCTGTGGGAGAAGTCTGTCTACCGTAAGTGTCTGCGCTAAGAGGATACATCATCTGTGGTGAGTCTACAAACAATACCAAAATTAATGAAAAGTCTGTTGGCTTTATAAGTGATGGAAAATTATAAATATTATCTGGGATAAAATACTCTTATCCTAATAAATCTTCTGTTGATTGATATCAGTCCAAAACTCTTTCTGTAGTGATTGATGAGTTTTAATACTATAGATAGAATCTTGAAATAAGCACTTTTAAAAAAGTTTTTTATCCTTACAGAAACACAGTAAGTTAATTTGGAAAACTCATTATACAAGAAGTACTAACACACAGTACTCAGCTACATGTGTTCTTAAAGAGAGTTCCTAATGTCCTCAGAGATGTGAACATTTAAAGAGTAGATTCAAATTGAACAATGATTAATCAAGCAAAAACAACTGAATTTATATCAATCTTGTCATTTTATGTGCCAAATTGGAATTTTCATTTGTGTTTAAAATTTTAAATAGTAAAAGGGTATTCATGATAACCAAAAGGGGGAAACAACACACATGTCTGTTGATGGATGAATGGGTAAACAAAATGCAGTTTATATATATACAATGGAATAGTATTCATCTTTAAAAAGGAAGTAAATTCATACACATGCTTTAATGTGGATGAGCCTATAATACATTACGCTAAGTAAAGTAAGTCAGGCACAAAAGGACAAATATTGTATCATTCCGTACCTAAAGTAGTCAAATTCATAGAAATAGAAATTCGAGTGTCAGTTGCCAGGGGCTGGCAGGAGGGAGAAATGGAGAGTTGGTGTTTAATGGGTACAGAGTTTCTCTAATATTACCATCATTTCCTTTGGGAAGCCTCACCTTCTGTTCTTGAGGGTGAGGCACACGAGAGTTGCAAGACTACCCCTCGCGGCTCCATGTGTGCTTCCTCGTGTCAGCAGTGCGTCGCAAATCAGGATCCCAACTAAGGACGGCCTCTCCTCGCCTGACCACCATGCTGGACATACCGTCTCAGAGCCACCCATGCAATAAGAACACTCTGGATGACTGGGGCCCTCACTGATGGCCCCTTCCTTCCAAGCCCAGGTCCCCAGTCATGTGGCTCCTTGGCTTTTCCTAGAACGTAGAACTGCACTGAGGGATGTTTCTGTCTCCCCTCATTCCCACCACCTTCTTGTAGGAGTTTAGGGAATCTACACACTACATCGCCCTGCAGGATGTAAGACCCTCTCTTTTCAAGATCCTTTGTATGTCTGACATTTGAGAATAAAAACTGGAACCTGTCCTGCTAGGTAGGACCACTGAGAAGGAACAGACAGCCTGTGTTACTTCAATGATGGGCCCACTGCAGAGGTTTCACACCAGTTTCCAAGGCACAGAAGATGTCTTTATTTTGCTTTGCTTTTTTGTTCTTGTTAAGTAAAATGAGAAATGATTCGCAAAATATTCATGGCCATTGCACTCCTTAAGAAAGGAGTAGTCTGTTAGTAATATCCTCATGGGTATATGAATAAGCAAAGGCAATTTATATAGAAAAATATTTACTATTCTAATAATGATTACTATTTTCATTCATGCTGCCCTGTCACATAGTTCTCAATTTTAGTGTTTATGTACATTTCCAGATAAATGTTTAAACTCCTCTAATAAAGAGATAGTCTTCCTTCTGTGTTTCATTTACCCAAGACACTTATCAAAGGTGTGTATGTATTTACATGCATGCATATATACTATATAAATGTGCCACATATATATATATATATATATCTTATGCATGTATATCTTATTTTATAATATATACCTTACATGTATGCATATGTTGTATAACTTATAAGATATATATGCATGTATTTTATCTCACACATTTTATAATAAATATTTTTATACTTGAAGTGATTCTCATTTTAAAAGATTAAACACTTAAAATACATTTAAGATATTAACACTTAAATGTATACTAAATTAGCATTTCATACTTGATGTGATTCTTGTGTGTATTTACATACATATATACTAAATATATCACGTATATGTATCATATATCTACTATATATTTATATTTTGTATACATACTAAATATATCACATTTATGTATCTCCTATTATATGCCTCTCATGTATGCAGATCTTGTATAGCTTATAGGATATATATGCACATGTATTATCTCACATATGTCTTATACTTAATACTTTCATACTTGGTGTGATTATTTTAACAGACTGAATTTTTATCCTTTAGGAAGTGAAAGCCAAATAAAAAGATTTAGAATCTTAAAGAGACCCACGTTAGACTTTTAAACATTAACGATGCTATGAATTCTTAAGCTATGTGGTAACCAAACACATTATTAAAAGTGCTAATACTAAAATGTGGAAAATACTGGTGGGAACAAAAGTGAGGCCTCTGATTGTAGAAGAGTGAAGCAGAGACTCCGTCTTGGGACGGGCGGTGAAAGGGGAGCAGAGCAGGAGGACTGATGTCACTCTGAGAATGCTCCCTGGGGCAGGATGCAAACCCTCCCTTTACACAGTCTGCTGCCCTAGTCAGTGGGGCTCATCTCACCATAACTCGAGGATTCCTCATGATTCCTTCACAGTGTGGCAGACACAGCCTCTTAGCAGTTGGATGTGGCGCTCTTCCGTCTAGACAGGCATGATTTGCTCGGATGCTGAAAGGTGAAGGGGCAAGCCCTGGAAGGCTCCCTCATGAATTTCACAGGCAGGTCTCTTTAACACAGTTGTTTGTTGGCCCTGCCAACCGAAATAAGTGGTGAGAAATAAGATCAGCTGTCCAGCAAGAGGCTGGAATGCCTGCTTAATCGTGGCCTTTGTCTGGAGAGATTGGGTTTTAATGCAATGGAAGTAATTCCAGAGGGAAAGATAGAACCGTGGCAACGTTTGGATCTAAGATTAGGCTTCAAGATATGTCCCGAAAAGCTCCAGTTGGAACGAGCTCCTTGAATCTCTGTGCCGTGGCCTGTGGGGAAGCTGCCTTGGCCTGAGGAGAAGCTGTCATGACCTGAGGAGAAGCTGTCATGGCCTGAGGAGAAGCTGTCATGGCCTGAGGAGAAGCTGCCTTGGCCTGTGGGGAAGCCACCTTGGCCTGAGAAGAAGCTGCCTTGGCCTGTAGAGAAGCTGCCTTGGCCTGTGGAGAAGCTGCTGTGGCCTGTGGAGAAGCTGCCTTGACATGCTATCCTATACGTGCATTTGCACACTCCCAGCTGTGGTTGTCCACTCGTCATCCTCAGCTGTAATTACCTCTTTTGTAGCTTGTTCTCTAACCAGCATCACACGCAGTGTAATCTACTTCCTGTGGCACATCCTCATCAACCTCTTGGTGACTCCAATACCGAGGAATCGGTATTAAGCACACTCAGAGCACCAGAGTTCAGTTTCAATGCTTTCAAAGTGGGTTCTCATTGCCTTTCCCTTCCCTCCTCCCTCCTCATTCTGATGGCTTCATCTGTGCTAATATGATCTACTTAAGACCTAAAACTGCACTCCACAGTATACACATCCTATCCCTTCCATATCAAAAGTGAATGATCTTTGCCTTAATTCTCCCCCTTTGGTAAGGGGTAGGAGGAGGAGTACAGGGAAGCCAGGCAAGACAATAAACCAAATTCTTTCACACACCTCATATTCCTAAATGGATTATTAAATGCATACTGCTAATCACATAATTTTGTTTATGCAAAACAGAGAGAGAAAGAGAATCAAGATATTGTTATCCACTGATAATTACAGATGAAGAGGATTAAGTTGGAAAGAATCTCACTGCAGGAAAATGGCAAAGGAGAAAAACAAAGAAGCCTAATATTGTTATTATTCAACAGAGACAACAAATAAAAGAGTTAAAGCTTTTCTTGAAAGGAATTATAGAGGCAATTTTTAAAACTAAAAACCCCATGGAATGGCAAAATCTCCCCAGCATGGACAGGAAAGAAAGAGGGTCAATAATTTCATAGCAATGAGTTCTTCATCATGAAATCCTTGATTTCTGCCCCATTTTGCTACTTTCTGGATAGTAGCCTCTATTCCCTCATAACATCATAAGCTCTACACCCAAGCCATCTAAACAGGAGCACTTTCCCAACATGATTTGAAACCTTATTGGTCATGCTAAATTAATCTTAGCCTACAATATGGAGCGCATGTTCTTGTGCCTCAGAAATGTATTGCTTCATTTTTAGGCGTTTCAGGGAATACATTACTTTGCTGCATAATGCAGCATAATTCCACGCCTCACTGTGTTCTTTATACTGATTGAACTTGTCTGCTAAGAGAGAACTTTGGAAAGTTAACAGCATCAAATCTCCAAACCCAGTGAGTTTATATTATCTATCAAACAAACATGGTGTGACCTATGGAACTGACGAGGGAAAACTTGGGCCAGTTGCTGACAAGAAATAGCTAGCATTTCAATTTCTCCAAGTCCCATCATTAAGGAATAAAATGACTCCTATTTTTCTTTCAGCTAAGTTTTAAAGTGGGATAATTCTTTTTTTAAATTTTGAAATTATATTGGCACACCACATGGTTCACTTGATTCATGACCTATAATGTATAAGGTAGCTAGAGTGTCTGAAACTTCCATTATTTCTCAGTAAAACATGGAACTATTACTAATTATCAATACTTACAAAAATAGGAGCATTATTTTTGGAGAAGTTATGATGAGCTGAGTTTTGTGGGAAACAAGCAGAGTAAGCTAAAAGCTAAGGTGATGTTCTGTTGTCTCCTAATGCAGATAAATCTGCCCCTAATAAAGCCAGGGGTTTACTGCAAAGTGCAGTTGCAGAGAAAAGCTGATCATGATGGAAATGATGTGACTTCAGCTCACTGGGGAAGCTTAGGTAATAGAAATATTTACATCATTTCTACACTTTAGTTTGCATAGTCATCTCTACCTTGTTCCAAACTAAATATTGTACCATATCTAATGTGTGGTAACTTTAGAATATAAATCTAATGGTAAAAGAGCTACTTGGACTTAATGTTTTTAGAATTGGTGAGTCATTCCATCATTTATTCCCCAAATAATTATTGAGCATCTACTATACGGGCTATGGGGTTAGACCTGTGATAAGACTTTCACATCCTGAGCCCTAACAGAGGTTACAGCTTAGACATTTTGAGTTTGCACATTTCTCTGTTCCAAGGCTGAGTCATCCCAATCTCCTTTGACTAACAGCTGCCTCCATACCAGAGCTGTGATCTGCGGCTGTGGCACAGACTTTGTCTTTTAGAAGACATGTCATTGGGGGTGAGCCTGCCAATGCAGCCAGCATCTGTATCCCCAGAAACAAAGGACAGAGCACATGAACCTGGGCAACTTGATATCCAAATAACACAGTGTGAGCTTCATTTTCCCAAGTTGGTTCACACATCAGGACGAGGTGTTAATAGTCTAAGGAAAACCAAAATGCCCATGTATCATTCCAGCCAGGCCATGCCTTCTTCCCCCACTACTCTGCTTCCTGGCTTGGTGAGTAAGAGCACAGGTTTCAGAGGAGAGAAGATAGAAATATTCTTTTCCGTCTGTGCTATCTTGAACATATGCAGCATTCCGTTTGTGTTTTTACAGCTTTAATGAGGCATACTTGACATAAAATAAAATGCATGCTTTAAAAACATTCAGTTTGATAAGTTTGGGCATATGTGTGTATCTGTTAAACCGTTATCACAGTCCAGACAATGAACAAATCAATAACCTCAAAAATGATTCTTATGCCCATTTGGTACTTAGCATTCTAAGCCCCAGATTCATCTGTAAAACCAGTATGAACATAGCAACCTCATACTGTTGTAGTCAAAATTTACAAAATACAGGTAGAGAGCATACTGTGTAGCAGGAGATGAGTCTGTATTAGATGATTACACACACTTTGCATTTAGTGAATCTCAATGACTGATAGATGTGTCTCTTTCTTTTCCCCCCAGTGAATCAAACTGCTCTTACCATTATAAGCCAGAAATAAAGACTGTGAATATATGTTTGCTGAGCTAGTTGGGAGAGAGCAGAGAGCTGGGCATTCTGAATTATCCAGGTTGTGGATGGTAACTACAGATACAAGCTGTAGTGCTGGCTGATAGCTGAGCAAATGTCTGTGCATGTGTGTGGAAGGGGTGAATCAAGGGCATTCACTGAAGGGAGTGTGACCTTTCATCAATAGCTGATACCAGGGGATAGAGATTTGCAAAATTCTATCAACAGAGAAACCACAATCTGATTAACACAAAGTGTAGTGGGATCCTTAACGCTCAGGAGGAAGCTGTGTTTACCTGAGTTGAGTTCAGGGTCTACTTCTAGAAAAACAGTTGATAAATTCTGCTTTTTGGTGAAGCATCTCTTATGACTATAAAGAAAAAGCATGTGAGCATGTCCAGTACCAATCATGCTCATTCATAAATGTGTGACCACACTTGCATTACTTTTTAAAGCTTCTGAAAGGTATCAGCTTATGTTAGGTTTTTCTTTACTTTTTAAAGGTATTACTGTTGTTCTTCATTTCTATGTCCATTCAGTAATGTGTCCTACTTATGGTGTTATTCCAAGACTAGAGTTGTCTGGGGAGCTGGTCAAATGCAGATCCCTGGGCCCTGTCCGAGACATACTGGGAGTGGGAACAAGGAATTGCCAATTTTAACAAACTGGGTAAATACTATCTATATAATTTTTGAGACCATGTTATGTTTGTTTACATATTTTCCTTATTTAGAGTGTATAGCAATTCTATGTGGTACCTTTAAAACTGATTTTGAAGAGGTAAAGCTAAAATTCAGAAAGACTGAGGAATTCGGCAAAGTCAGACAGTCACAAAGTATGGACTGATTCTCAAATATGTGATTTATCTACTATGTTTCAACACATCTGAATTTTGTAAAAGGTTAAGCCCTTTGTATGCCTATTAGTTTTTATCCCTCTGAAAGCTATTGCACATCAGTCTAGGTCAAATAGCAGTAGCTTTGCTGGATTTATTAATGCTGAGAAAAATATTGGCTGCCTGAAAGGAACAGCTGTGACCTGGGCAAAACAGATGTGGTTGGTAATTCTAAGTATGGGGCAAAATGACCATAGCAAGAAGTCATCCAAAAGAACATAAAGAGAGACATCTGGACAATCTTTTCTTCACTTTAATACTTTGTTAGTTAGGCATCCACTGATGGTGGGAACACTGTAGGTCCTCTATGAAGGCTGAAGTAATCTGAACCTGGGTTTCATGACATGTAATTTAGTGGATTCACATTTATAAACAAAGTATGAAACACATTTGCTTCTGTAAGTCAGAGGGCCATGATATGGTCTTTTGCCATTGAATCCTTCCCTTCCTCAGATGCCAGGGCATTGCTCACCACATCATCCATGCACCTGGGAAACATCCTGCCTTGATTCCCCCTGTGATGCCAGCTGCTTCTCTGGGAATAGGAAGCCATCTGCCTCAGCTACTGAGCTGGAAAATACTTGTTGTCCTTCTCCAATTGCACCTTAAGTGAAGGCTCATTTTCCTCTTGGGATCTTGAATACCATCATGGGAGAGAGCTCTTGTGTAAGACGCATGTCCTCATTGATGACCCTCAGCTGCTGCAGGGAAAAACCTCCAAGATCTAGCATGCTGAGAAATAAGCAGCATGCTAGACAAAATTGACTCGGCACTGATGAAAACCCTCAGGGAAAATGTATGTCTGCTGTGAAGTAGTTCCACCAGATAGCATTAAATTGTACAACACAAATCTCCTTTTATGAGTTTGGCAATGGGAAATCTGCTCTAACATTGCATTAGGTTAAGATATTTCCTGAATTTGAATATATCTTAGAACAACCAGAATATTGGAATTTAATGTAGAGAGGGGACAAAGGAGGGTCCTCAAAAGAAAAATAAGTACCAAAGATTAAGTTTTGAATTTTGTAGTTTTGAAGTATTTTTATTGTATTGAAGTCTACACTTCCTTTTTGTGGCTGTGATACAATTTCATCTCACTTGTTTTGCTGAAGACTTTGAACAATGATTTAAAAATTTTTTTTCCCTTTATTGATTTTACAGAGAGAGGAAGTGAGAGGGAGAGAGAGATAGAAACATTGATGAGAGAGAACATCGACTGGCCGCCTCCTGCATGCCCCCCACTGGGGATTGGGCCCACAACTTGGGCATGTGTTCTGACTGGGAATCGAACCAGCAACTTCTTGGTGCACGGGTTGACACTCAACCACTGAGCCATATCAGCCAGATTGAACAATGCTTTGTAGAACACAAATGCTGTCTTCCAGTCAATTACCTAGTGTTGGTTTTACCAATTACCATTCTGGGTCAGCAAGTCATTCAATCTCTTTGAACCTTTATCTTTTGTGACATATTGTATTTTCAAAACATGGTTGCAACAATATCCCATATTCTATAAGTCCTAGAACACAGTCACTTCCTTTCCAATACATGGAATCTAATTCTTCTATTTAATCTGAATGGGTTTCTGACTCACTTGTAATGAATAGAATGATATGGAAATTATGATGCTTGATTTTTAAGGCCCAGTCATAAAATGCAATGCTCCTTCTGCCTTTTTCACTAGCACACTAGCTCTTGGATCCTTGAGCCACCATGTGAGAAGTCCAATTACTCTGAAGCTGTCATGCTTTAAGGATGCCAAGTCACAAGGGAGGCCATGTATAGATGATTTTTGTTGTTGTTGTTGTTGGCAGTTTTAGTCTTCAAGTTCTGACAGCCCAGATGAATGAGTCCCACATAATAATAGCCCCTGCCATCAATTCACCCTCAGCCTTCAAGTTTCCCAACTGAGTCCCCAGACAGTATACAAAAAAAATAAGAATTGCCTATTATGTCTTTTCCAAATTTCTGATCCACAGAATCTATGGACATGATAAAATGGTTCTTTACAACACTAAACTTTTAATATTTGTTGTGTATACTTGTAACAGTGTTCATATAATGTTAATAGAGTCAAATGAGTCTGGGAAAACTTCCTAAATTGTAAAGTGTATCTCTTATATGTGCAGAGAGTTCTCTTTTTCCTGCTGTAAATCAAGGCCTGCAGGCATTACAGTTAACTGCTTTGAAATAATTCCCACTTTAAAAAAAACAATTTTTCCTTCATCCTATAGAATGCTTAGATGCTTGGAAGAGATTGTCATTAGTCTAAAATATTAATTTCTAAATGCTCAACATCATTAATCATCAGGGAGATGCAAATTAAAACAACAATGAGGTATCACCTCACACCTGTCAGAATAGCCGCCATCAACAAAGCATCAAACAACAAGTGTTGGCGAGGGTGTGGAGAAAAGGGGACTCTAGTACACTGCTGGTGGGAGTGCAGACTGGTGCAGCCACTATGGAAAACACTATGGTGTTACCTCAAAAAATTAAAAATTGAATTACCATTTGACCCAGTGATCCCACTCCTAGGAATATACCCTAAGAAGCCTGAAACACCAATCAGAAAGAATACATGTACCCCCATGTTCATAGCAGCACTATTTACAATAGCTAAGATCTGGAAACAGCCCAACTGTCCATCAGTAGATGAATGGATAAAAAAGCTGTGGTACATATACACAATGGAGTACTATGCAGCTGTAAGAAAGAACGATCTCTTATCCTTTGCGACGACATGGGAGGACCTGGAAACTATTATCCTAAGTGAAACAAGCCAAGCAGAGAAAGACAAATATCATATGATCTCACTTATTTCTGGAATATAATGAACATAACAGTGTGAGGAACAGGGTTGTCCCAGAGACGTGGAAGTAGGGTACAGACTGACATTTGCCAGAAGAGGGGGTGGGGGAGGGGAGCGATGAACAGAGAACTTGTACGCATGTACTCATAACCAATGGACATGGACAACAAAACTGGGGACGGGGCAGGGAGGGAGGGGGAGGAGGGTGTCAATGGGGGAAAAAAGGAGAAACATCTGTAACAAAAGTAAATTAATAAAAAAATAATAATTAAAAAAAATAAAATAAATAAAATATTAATTTCTGCATAATTATCCTATATATACACAAATGTATATACACATATGTATATATAATACATACCTATACATCCACAGACATCCACAGACATGTAATATAGTTTCATGTTTACTACTGGTCAGAAAATATATTTACTAGAGAAACAATTTTGTAAGTATACGTAGTAAGTAATAATCAATCTAGTATATTTAGACTGAACATGAAAAGAAACACGCATTTTTGTATTGGATATTTTTTTCAAGAGAAAAAACTTAGTTTAATTTCAGTTCTGCTAACATTTTTTTTCATTAAGACCGCCAAATATTTTTATAATTTTATGTAATATTGTGTCCCTCCCAAGATACATCCCAAATAAATAGTCTTCCCTTTTTTTCTTTGCTTCTCTGGCCCCTAAGCCATTTAAGGCCTCAGAAACGACTGGAATACAAGTTCTTGAATAGCTCAAAATCCCTCTTCAGTCTTTGTCCATGATTTAATTTTCTTCCTGAGTTGGCCCCATTCTTTCCTCTCTCTAAAGATGAACGTTTTCCAAACACAGAAGCCTAAGTCACAAATATAGCCAAGAAGCACATTTACAGCATTACTCACTAAATATCCAAAAGCCCTGGAGCAGTTTTCAATGGTGATAGTAGATATTGAGCATGGAAAATATGAGTCTAACATACAATATATTTCAATGGCCTGGGGAAAGGGGAAACAGTTTATAACAATACAAACTAGGGCTTGATATTTTACAAAATGAGTACTAGCCTTCCAATCTACATTAAATTTTAAACGTGAATTTTTTATTTTAATGCATTTTTACTTACAGCATCATATAAGAAAGGTAAAAACATTAGAAAATATCTAAGGGATTCAGAATTTGGCTTTTTATAAAGACTATTTCTGGAAGGACTTACTGTAATCATTTACTCTTAATCTACCCAAGGAGAGGTATTTTTCTCACTGTACATCAAGTTGATGAGAAAATATTTGAACAGCCAGACAGTCATTTTCTATCATTTCAAGTGTCTGAAATTTAGTCCAAGCTTGGAGAGGATGAAAATAATAGTTACAGTGAAAGAAAGAATAATTTTTTCCCATATGTAGAACCACCATTTTCTTAAAGGTACCCATATCATTTCTTGCATTTTAGGTTAATTGTGTTCAGAATGGTATGAACGGGTCACCTATCATAGAAACTACACGATGATGATTTGGAAATAACACATTTTATTGCTAACTCTCTACAAGCACACTATTATACACAGTCTTCCTTTATTCTTTGAGTTTATTTTCTGTGCTATTGAGCTCTGGCAATTCTGTTAGTGGGTTCTGGTTCATGTGCATTTTTAACTGCAGCCTATCTTAGTGCTGACCTACATGAAATCATGCCTCCTATGAAAAACCCACTTCACAACCTTAACCTCATTATTAATCCTCCTGCGCTTTTAATTTAAATTGAAATGCTAGGCATCTCTCTCTCTCTCTCTCTCTCTCTCTCTCTCTCTCTCTCTCTCTCTCTCTCTTTCTCTCTCAATGCCAGGCATTTGATATTATAAGGTCAAAGAGAGCTCAACTAGTTTAAGGTTGCTTTTCCTATAGATGGCTAAAATATGGCATTTCTAATGGCATCTGTATGTTAGGTCTGCCCTGACAGTGGATAGGCAGTTACTCCCCTGGGCCCACAGCAAAACTTGTCACAATTTTCACTTTTTTTTTTTTAATGATGTGCAATAAAAAGGTTGGTCTAACTCGTAAAATATTCAGGAGAGATGAGTAATAGGATCCAAAAGGGGAAAAGGAGACAGAACTAAATATTATCTTTGGTTCTTTGAATAGACATTTATGAAATTCTTAAGCAGAGTCTTTCCATCCAAATTGGTAAGAACACCTGACTGCCCATAGCAATAATTTTAGATAGATACAGCTTCAAGATTTAAAATAGAAACACCCTGAAGAGGGCCTCCTTTTTTCCACTTATTTTATTACTTGAAATCATTATTCTACGTGTATTACCACCATTTAACATATGGCATAAAAACCTAATATTAATGTACTTCTAATTCTTCCCTTATGGTCATTATGCTAATCCTTGCATGCATTTTACTCTTATACCAGTAATAAAGCCTATAATATATTGTTACTATTCTTGTTTAGAAAGTGGGATTCTACATCATAATAACTATGTACAGTGACAGATGGACACTAGATTTATTGTGGTGATCACTTTGTAAAGTATATAAATGTTGACTCACTATGTTATACATGTAAAATAACATAATATTGTGTGTCGATTATAACTTAAAATATTTTTAAATAAACAAATAAGAATTTTAAAAAAGAAAGTGAGATTTTATACCCAAGTTTGGTGGAAACACATAACAACCATTTATCTCAAGATTTCATTTTTGTCCCATTAATGCAGTACCTTGTGAATACTTGAAGTTTTCATGGGAAATGTTCACAGATTCTGAACGTGATTAGGGAGGAGGAGGAGGACTGTTGGACTTAAGGATTTGTGCTCTTGCTTTCAAGAGTTAAACAGGCAATAAGACCACAGGGGTGTGTTCAGATTTTTAAACTATTTTCACTATGCATTTATAATTTGTGAACATTTTTGTATGTATTCCACAATTCAATAAAAAGTTTCAAATAAAAAAAATGGGAATCATACTTCAAAATAAAAAAGGACATATATGACAAACCTAAAGCCAACATCATATTAAATGGACAAAAAATAAAAACATTTCCCTTAAGAACAGGAATAAGACAGAGATATCTGCTTTCACCACTCTTATTCAACATAGTACTGCAAGTCTTAGCCACAGCAATCAGACAAGAAGAAAAAGCAAAAGTCCTCCAAATTGGAAAGGAGAAAGTCATTATTTGCAGATGACATGATATTGTACACAGAAAACCCTACAGAATCCACAAAAAACTACTGGAGTTGATAAATGAATTTGGCAAAATAGCAGGATACAAAAATAACATCCAGAAATCAATGGCATTTTCATACACCAATAATGATCTCTCTGAAAGAGAAACTTTAAAAATATCATTTTTACCATTGAAACAAAAAAATAAGATACCTAGGAATAAACTTAACCAAGGAGGTAAAAGACCTATACTCAGAAAACTATAGGACATTGAAAAAAAAAGATAGAGGAAGATACAAACAAGTGGAAGAATATACGGTGTTCATGGATTGAAAGAATTAACATCATTAAAATGTCCATACTACCCAAAGCAATCTATAGATTCAATACAATGCCTATTAAAATACCAACAGCATACTTCACAGATCTAGAACAAATACTCCAAAAATTTATATGGAACCAAAATGGATCCTTAATAGCCACAGCACTCTTGAGAAAGAAGGACAAAGTTGCAAGGATTATAATACCAGATATCAAGTAATACTACAAAGTCATTGTAATCAAAACAGCCTGGCACAAGAACAGGCTTATAGATCAGTAGAACAGAACAGAGAACCCAGACATAGAACCAAGCCATTATGCTTAATTAATATTTGACAAAAGAGGCAAGAGCGTACAATGGACTAAAGATAGTCTCTTCAATAAATGGTGTTGGAAAAATTGGACAGGTACATGCAAAAAAAAAATGAAACTAGACAGCCAACTTACACCATACACAAGAATAAAATCAAAATGGATAAAAGACTTAAATGTAAGTCCTGAAACCATAAAAAAAAAAAAATCCTAGAAGAAAACAAAGGCAGTAAAATCTCTGACACCTCATGTAGCAGAATTTTCATTGATACATTGCCTAGGGCAAGAGAAACAAAGGAAAAAATAAACAAATGGGATTACACCAAAATAAAAAGCTTCTGCACAGCAAAAGAAACCATCAACAAAATGAAAAGGGAACCCATTGTATGAGAGACATATTTGCCAATGATAGACCTGATAAGGGGATAATTTCCAAAATATATAAAGTATTCATACAACTTAACAAAAGGAAGACTAACAATCCAATTTAAAATGGACAGAGGACCAGAATAGCCTCTTCTCCAAAGAGGACATACAAATGGCCAAGAGACATGAAAAAATGTTCAACGTCATTAATCATCAGAGAAATGCAAATTAAAATGACAATGAGGTATCACCTCACACCTGCCAGAATGGCTACAGACAACAAATCAACAAAGAACAAATGCTGGTGAGGATGTGGAGAAAAGGAACCCTAGAACACTGCTGGTGGGAGTGCAGACTGGTGCAGCCACCATGGAAAACAGTGTGGAGTTTCCTCAGAAAATTAAAAATACTGCCATTTGATCCCATGACCCCACTTCTAGGAATATATCCTAAGAATCCCAAAACACCAACCAGAGAGAATATATGCACCACTATGTTCATATTTACAATAGCTGAGATCTGGAAACAGCCCAAGTGCCCATGAGTAGATGAGTGGATAAAAAAAGCTGTGGTACATTTATACAATGGAATACTATGCGGCTATAAAAAGGAAGGATTGCTTACCTTTTGCAACAGCATGGATGGACCTGAAGACCATTATGCTAAGTGAAGTAAGCCAGTCAGAGAAAGACAAATATCACATGATCTCACTTATTTGTGAAATCTAATGAACAAAATAAACTGATGAACAAAATAGGTCCACAGGCACCCAGCAGGTATGGCTCAGTGGTTGAGCGTTGACCTGTGCACCAAGAGGTCACCGGTTCAAATCCTGGTCAGGGCACCAACCTGGGTTGTGGGCCCAGTCCCCAGTGGGGGGCATGCAGGAGGAAGGCAATAGATGTTTTCTCTCATCAATATTTCTCTCTCTCTCTCTCTCCCTCTCCCTTCTTCTCTCTCTAAAATCAATAAAGAAAAAAAAAAGGTCCAGAGGCATGGATGCATGGAATATATCGATGACAGATCTCAGAGGAGAGGGGGTGGGGGTGACGGGAAGAGATTAACCAAAGAATTTATGTGCATATATGCATAGCCCAAGGACATAGATAATAGTGTGGAGAAGAACTGAGGTGGGATGGGGTGGGGGCTGGGTGGATGGGGGAAGTGGGGGGGAAATAGGCACCTGTAATAATGTCAATAATAAAAAATTAACTTGAAAAAAAGAGTGGAAGAGAGACTTAAAAAATATATTTGGAAAAAGTTCAAAGTGATTAAAGAGAGAGGATATTTTTATTTTTACCAACTGAGGTGTCAGACTTAGCAATTTGTGATGATGTACATTAACAACTTGTAAATTAATTTGTTGCACAGATTTGTCCAAAAAAATTTTTTCTTATCAGATCAAGGCACAAATTGGTTATGGGTGTTCAAACTCTGACTTAATAAAGGACCACATGTTGAAGCAAGTGGAAAATTGGGAATCAGATACCAAGATAACCTAAATTAATTGTTTGAGACAGTAGTAAACCTTAAAGATATAATGCAGTGAGACACAAAGTCAAGGAGACTTAGTAGAAGTAAAAAAAAAAGAAGATATAGAATTAAATTCTATATAAAATTCAAGGCCATCAGCATCCTTTATAGTTGTCATGTGTGGGAAAGTGAAAGACATTAGTGGTGAGAAATATGTGTCTTTACTCACTGATTTATGTCAGAGTGCAATCTAGATGAGTTGCAAAGAGAAGATACTTGCATTTTAATTACTGGTTTCGTGGACAAGGTAGTAATATAAGTAGATAATCTGTCATAATATCTGCAATTTATTGAGCTTATATACTAAGTGTTGGGCTAAGCATCTTCTCATGTAATCTTGCCAATGCTTCTGCAAGACAAGATATATTATTTCCATATTGTAGAACAAGAACATGCATAGATGGACCAGAGGCAGCCCAATGAAGAAAGCACTGGGCAATTGATCCTTGTATTAAAATAAGAAAAAGGAAAGGAAGGAATAGAAACCAACCAGAGGTCAGGAACTGAGAGTCAAGAACTGACAGAAAGAAAAGAAAATGAGCCTGGCCAGTATGGCTCAGTGGTTGAGCGTTGACCCATGCACCAAGAGGTCGTCGGTTCGATTCCCGGTCAGGGCACATGACCAGGTTGTGGGGCCAATTCCCAGTTGGGGGCACACAGGAGGCGGCCAATTGATGTTCTCTCTCATCGAGGTCTCTATCACTCTCCCTCTCCCTTCCTCTCTCACTAAAATCAATAAAGAAAAATTATTTAAAAAAAGAAAAGAAAATGTGTTCATGGTGGGCCACAGTTGGTCTTGGCCTAGTAACTCTTCAGGCCATGTTATTGCATATACATTCCTCATTGCACTTCTTGTGGGTCAAGGTGAGGGAGGAGAAGACCTGAGGTATAGAAAAAAGAGTTATAACAACCATAGGGCAAAACCATGGTGTGAAACACACTTCCTCCTTCTGCCATCTTATGTCATTTCTAAAAGAAGTCTCAGGCTCGGGGAACACACACAAGTAAATGGCCTCTGATTTGATAATATTTTAATGTCACCAGTTACCACAAGTGTTGAGTGTGCATTTTAAAATTAGTGTTAAAGATATAATGCCAAAATACTCTCAAAATCAATTGAATGCTTTCTACTATTTAAATCAAAAAAGCACAGTAAACTTGTTTAAAGAAGATAATTTGAAAAATGATTTTCCTTAAAGCTCTTAAATGCTTTTTTATTCAATACACTTTTGTTTCGTAAGAGGATGGTTATGACAATGTTTTCTATTATTGTGGGACATTGAGAATATATTGAAGGCATATATTTGAAAAAATTAATTATATGCCATTTTTTATAGCTGTCACTTTTGGATATTTAACTTCCTAGATGGACCTGGAGAGTATTATGCTAAGTAAAATAAACCAGTCAAAGAAAGACAGTATTATGCTAAGTAAAATAAACCAGTCAAAGAAAGACAAGTACCATATGATTTCACTTATATATGGAATCTAAAGAATAAATTGAACTAACAAACAAAATGGAGACAGACTCATGGATACAGAGGACAGACTGACAGCTGTCAGAGGAGGGGGGTTTGGGAGCTGAGTGAGAAGGGTGAAGGGATTAAGCAAAGAAAAACTCATGGACACAGACAATAGCATGGTGATTACCACAGGGAAGGGGGTGGAGGGGAGGTAGAAGAGGGTCAAGGGGGAATAAATGGTGATGGAAGGAGACTTGACTTGGGGTGGTGAACACAATACAGTATTTAGATGATGTATTATAGAATTGTACATCTGAAACCTACATAATTTTATTAACCAATGTCACCCCAGTAAGTTCAATTTAAAAAAAAGAAAAAAACTTAAATGGGCATTTCCAAGTTAAATCTATATTGATCAATTTAAAAAGTGAGGCAATTTTTACTTTTCTTTAAGGCATGGTGAAGGCACTTGGCAACCTTTATAGTTATCATGCACAAGAAAGTAAAAGACATTAGTGGTAAGAAATACATGTCTATACTAGCTGACTAGAAAGACCGAGTGCAATCTGGATGAGTTACAGAGAGAAGATAAGGGAACACAGTGTGTCAGCTCTCTGCACTGCATCTTTGCAGTTTTGCTCTAATTTGGTAGTTTTGAAATTCAAAAGCTAAACATTTGCAAATATCTACCAGGTTTTATGGATAAAAATAATGTTAATGGGCTTTCAATCCTCTGAGAGATATTTCAACATATTATTGATTTTTCATTTACCAAAAGCTAAGCCCTAAAATCCCAATAATGCTTTATATGTGGATGTACGCATTTTTCAGAATAACTCTATATAAATTATCCTGTTTGGTTGTTTCAGCATCTGTGTGATATAACCATTGGTCACCATGGTTTCACAGAGGAGGGAATTAAAGTTCAAAAATGTGTTGTGATTTTTATCAGCATCTCCATGACTAATCACCAAAGAAATGGAACTAGAACCAGGGCCAGCATTCTGCAGAATTCTGTGCTGTTATCCCTACCCTTTCACCTTTCTTGAAGCAATGTTGGCAGCATCAAGACAACCTGAATTGAGAAAAATGTGGTGATTGTTTTAAATCCAGAATTACTCTAATGTAAACAGTCATCATGAGATCTTACTGTGGATCAGTCTCTGGCTGAGTACACTGCTTGCTTTGCTTCCTATCTTCACTGTATCTCTACAAAGGACTGATTATCAGGTCTAATTTACGGATGAGAAGGATGTCTTAGGCAATTGATTAGTGGACCAAATTTCCAAAGAATGCCTCTGGCTTCAGTCAACTCTGAGGAAAGTGTAAGGATAAGATATGGATCCCATGTAAATAGATTCATCATTTTATAGGCTAGCTTGTCCACGGGCAAGTCTTAGGGGTTCTTGTTTGAGGGTATGTGGACTAAATCCACTGTCACTACTTACTTTAGGAAGGAAGTACCAAGGTCCTATTTTAAAATGTCTATACTGTATTGCAGTTCATCATGGTGAAGAGGGGTACCTTTGCATGGCCAGTTGGGAGCCTTCTTTAGCTTTAAGGAAAATAGAGTCTGACATTTGTATATTCAAATATCTCTGCACATCCTTGAGTTAATGCTCCTGAGAAACTAGGTAGATAGACAGTTAACAGAGCTTAACTGGCAAGGACAAATTCTGAAAGTCTGAACAAATCTCTTAGTCTCAGCAGAGCATCACACACAAACTTAAAACAACACTAATTTATTGTAGTCTTATCTCACAGAAGAAGTAGGTGGCACTTGAACATCAATTAGAAGAAAGTGCTATTAGTTTTATTTGCCCAGAGTGATTTTATCCTATTAACAGTGGAACTTATGGAGTGAACACTCCATTTATGTGGTGTTCACTGTTATTAGAAAAGCTTCTGGTTCATTAGCTCTTCTATGAGGATGGAAGCTTGGATAGAATCTTTAATGTATGGTGGATTTTAGAACCCAGGATGACAACTGGATTAGTTTAGCCTGCAGTGTTATATGACACCATTACTATGCAGGGAGACATTTCCAAGACAGATACTTGACTAATAACCAGTTAATATCTTAAATTAACACCTCAAGCAGAATTCATAATCCCATTGGGCAACAACTCCCTTTTGTTGTACACTTGGCATACATTTTAGTTTAAATAAATGCCATTTGAATGTTTTGGATCTCCTGTTTGTTTTCGAATGGCATGACCCTCTTTTACTTTAGAAATGATCATTTCCTTTTCTTCCTCTGAATGTCTTTGATCACAGTCAAAATATATGTCACCTCAAAACATGGCATCAAGGATTGATAAATTAAGTGTGGAATAATGTCTATCAGTGAGGCTTAAAAATGATTTTTAAAAGTCTACCTCCTGCCTCACCACCCAATTTAAATATTTCTTTTACCAGCCTGCCTTAATTTTTCAACCGATATCCTTTGGGTTAAGGTACTATTTTCTAGAAGGCTTTTTGAGAATGAATATATGGTACATAGAAGAGATAATATAGAGCTTTCCATTAAGCAGGCAGCCAATAAATGTTTGCTGAATGAAATGTTCATTAAATGGCATCACTCTTAAACATGTTAGTTTGGGTTAAATCCTGAGATTAAGATCATAAACAAAAATCCAATGAGGATGGGACTCACCACAGAGGACTGTCAGTAAACTGGGGCAGGAGGCAAAACAGGAAGTATGTGAGCACTGAGAACTATGAGCATCTACTAGAATTAAGCTTCAAAAATGGAGGAACCGCCTAGCCAGTGTGGCTCAGTGATTGAGCGTCGACCCATGTACCTAGAGGTCGCCGGTTTGATTCCCAGTCAGGACACATGCCCAGGTTGTGGGCCTGATCCCCAGTGTGGGGCATGCAAGAGGCGGCCAATTGATGTTCTCTCTCATCAATGTTTCTATCTCTCTCTCATCGATGTTTCTATCTCTCTCTCCCTCTCCCTTCCTCTCTCTCTAAAATCAATAAAGAAAAAAAATTTTTTTAATGGAGGAAACTTGGCTGACCTTCTCCTCAAAGATATCTGGTGCCAAGAACAGTGTGTGGCAACCTACGATGTGTTCAGCAAAGATGTTTGGTGTAACTAAAGGTAAAATTCATTCACATCAAAGTTTTGCATACATGTGTAGTGGTTCTGAGGGTATAATACAAATAATGATTACAGAGAGTGAGAAACAGAAAATGGGCTAAAGACTCAGCAGAAAATAAGGGTCTTTCTATAAAGAAGAACTAGGAAAGACAGAAATGGGCCAAATAGTCTGTAAATGCAAAAGAAAAAAGTGGTGAGTAGTGAGAGAAAGCAATTAAGATTTTCCTCTTACTCTCTCCTGAGGGCTCAGGTGTTCAACCTGTGTGTGGACAGTATCTGCCAGCTGTAGTGTGGAGAACTTTTGTTCACTATCTCATTTAATTCTAACAACAATTATGAAATTATGTCTATTATCATCTGCATTTTAGAGATGAGAAAACCAAGGCACTGAAGTTCACACAGCTAATAAGCGCCAGAACTGGGATGCTAGCTTTCAGAGATTTGAGGATGTTGAACACAGATCAAGGGCTGAGAGATACTTGTATATCTAAATAAGTTTTAGGGATGGTGATTCTGAGTCCAGTGTAGTACAAAAGGCAGGCCCTTGAGCTTCCAGTGATGTTTTGACCCTTGAGGCACACAGACACCCTGTGTATTTAGCACTCACAGTGCAGAGAGGCAAAAGGTTTTGAAGAGATTGTCATTTCGGGAAGCCAAGGAGTCACATGTCATGTGAAGAATTTTAACTTTCATATGTCAGTATGGTCTTCCTATTGGATATATATGTATACACACACACACATATATATATAATTAAACATTTTAACTGTACCTCTAAAAGTGCTCACTGAGGTGGTAGCATCTGTGGGGTGGCAGGTTAGGGGACAACATGACAAAAAAGAAGGAAATCGGACAAATATTCCTAAGAAGCACCTGAGTACCAGATGATTTGCATACTTTATTTAACCCTCAAAGATAAAAACTAAAAAGAAAGATAAAACTAAAAACATAAAATAATTATTATTAGCAACATTGAGAGTTAAGATGTATTCTGTCTCATAAAGTTTAAGGCATTCTCCCAAGGTCAGATGGTGAATAGATAGCAGAACCAGAATTGACTTCCGAGAAATTAATAACAGAATAAATAACAATGAGTTTGTGTTGGGCTGGGGGATTATGAATTTTCTTTTCTAGATTTTCTATAATATGGCTAATTAACTTTTAAAGTGAAAAGGAGAAAAGAAAATATCAGATGTAGGTCTAAATAGAACATCAGCACTGGCGACAGCTACATCATAGTTACCAGATTTGTTCCCAGCTAAAACTAGGGAGAAGAGATTATCACTCCACAGGAAATGAGTTTGTGAGCAGCTGCTCTCCGTTACCATGGCAACCCAGAGTGGGGGTTTTTTTGTGTGGACTTCCTTGAGATGCAGCACCAAATAAAATCCATGCTGGAAAAAATGCCTCCAATCACTCAAATGCCCTTAAAACAGAATCACAGTCAACAGGCCAATTCTTCATAGTCTCAACCTTCTGATGAAGCTGAGGACCATGAGAAGAGTAAGGTGGGATATGCTTTTGATTTAGTGAGCTGGCAATGGTGGAGCTGTGAAGTCTTGAATGTTATCTTGGCCCAGTGCTGACCAGCTGTGGGACAATAAACAATTTACTTGACTTCTCTGTACCTCGGTTTCCTCACCTGTTATTTGTAGCTCGGTTGTCACAAGGACTCAGGGACCTATTAGCATGTAAAGTGCTTAGCACCATTCCAGGCCCCCAATGAGTGCTTAATAAATCCAGCTAGTCCTATTAGGGACTATTACCTTTTCTTCCCTTCCTCCCACAAACATATATCAATTGCCAAATCTGTGCCGGGCACTGTCCTAAACATTGAGAATACAGCAGGAAACAAAACAGACAAAAATGGTGCTGACATGCTGGTGAAGAAACACACAAATAAGATTTTTAAATAATACATGTAGAATAGTAGGTAGTGATAAGTGCTAAAGAGAAGGAACTAAAAGAGGGAGGTAGGAAGTGTCGGTATGGAGAGTTGACTTTTAGTTCGCGTGGCCAGGGAAGGCCTCCCTGAGAAGGGACTTCTGAGCAAGGATGCGCAGGAACTGACCGAGGAGCCAGGCTGGAATCTGGCAGAGGAGCATTTCGGGAAAAGCAAACAGCAAAAGCAAAGGTCCTGAGTTGGAAGTTTGTCTGGCATGTTTGAGGATAACGAGGAAGCTGTCTTGTTGAGATGAGCCTGAAGGGGGCAGGGAAGAAGTGGGGAGCTGCCAGGGACAGACATTCAGACCAGAGCTGAGCTTAGACCCGGCTGGTTAAGGTGGAGAGCACTGGTCAGATTCCCAACATCTTCTGCAGGTCGAGCTGACAGGGTATGTAATGCCACAGCATAACCGAGAGACTTAAAGGTCTCTATGCTGGTTTGCACCCACTACAAGGCTGGAAATAATGACCCACTCATGGAGGGCACTTCAAAAATAGTCACCATTCTGAAAGCTGGATGATCCCTTAACACCTGCTAGTTAAACCACATTGTTAGTCCTTGATTTTCTCATAACCACCATCTGGTTTTAACTGAACCACACTCCAACAAATGCCAGAGGAAAGCTCTATTTTTCAGGGCAATCGAGTCTATCCTTAAACAACTCTTATCATGAGTGTTACCTGTCTCTCTGAAGCATTAAAAGATAAATAAATACAAATAAGACTATGTGGGTTCATTTTACCTTTCCAATTTCCAAGAGATTTTTGTATTTCTATTCTGATACTGAACATGGTCTGTATCACACCCGTTACTGTGATGTACGCATAGAGGAAACCTTTCAAGCTGCATCCAAAGCACTAATACAAATGAAAGGGAGCACTGAGAACAGAAGCCTATGGAAATCCTCATGGTGGATTTTTATCACAGCAATGCCAACTCATTTGTTAGCACTGATGTAATCACAATAAATCAATCTGTTGAAAAATAACCTAGCCCGGCCGGTGTGGCTCAGTGGATTGAGTGTTGTCCCATGGACTGAGAGGTCCTGGTTCAATTCCCAGGCTGGGCACAAGCCTGAATTTTGGGCTCGATTCCCAGTAGAAGGTGTATGGGAGGCAGCCAATCAATGTTTCTCTCTCATCGATGTTTCTATCTCTTTCTCCCTTCCTCTCTCTCTAAAACATCAATAAAAACATAATAAATAAATAAATAACCTAAATGTAGCCAATAGTTTCCCTATTCTTTTTTTCCTTAGGAGAATAATAGGACTTTCTAATAGTTTCAGGAATACCATGTATATTCTGCATTCTTCATTTCATTAGTTATTCTTAAAAATCAAATTAATTTGACCTTTTGTAATTTTTTTAGTAAACACGTTAGCTCCTAGTGATTAGGGCTCAAATATTCTTTTATTTTAATGAAATATTCTTCTATTAGACTAATGAGAAAACAACTTTTTCCAACTTTTACAAAAATAAAATTTACATACAGTCAAATTCACCCTTTTAAATGTGCAGTTCTTTAAGTTTTGACAACCGTACGCAGTTGTGTAACCAAAACCAGAGTAAGGTATAGAGCAGTTCCATCAACCCCCAAATTTTCTCAAACTCCTTTGTATTCATCCTTACCCACACAATCTGCTTTCTTTTGAATTAATCAAAAATTTTTTATGATTCCATTTTACCACCATTATTGGCTCATTACTTAAATTCTTTAAATTTTCTCTAATGGACTTCCGGTCAAGATGGCGGCGTAGGTAAATGCGGTATCGCGTCCTCCCACAACCACATCAAAGTTACAACTAAACTACAGAACAACCATCATTCAAAACCGCCTGGCATCAAGCTGAATGGAAGTCCTACAACTACGAAATTAAAGAAGAAGCCGCATCGAGACTGGTAGGAGGGGCGGAAGCGCGACGGGCTGGTCCCACACCCACGTGTGGTGGATAAAAATCAGGAGGACACCTCGGCTGGGAAGGTCCTCCCTGAGGACTGAGGGGTCCCCGTCCCACACCAGGCGCCCAGCTCAGGATTCCAGTGCCAGGAAGAGAATCCCCATCACTTCTGGCTGGAAAAACCAGTGGGAACTGAGGCTGAGGTGGCTGGAGCCCCCAGCAGCTCCTCTTAAAGGGCCCACGCATGGACTTACTCAGACTCCCTCCCTCCAGGCTCCAGCATGGGGGAGGCAGCTTGAAAGGCACCAGAGTTATATAGGGAAGAACTGAGCTGTTTGGCATTGGAGCGAGGGCTGGAGAGGCAGCTTTCTCCTGGACAGACGTGCTATCAGAGGCCTTTGTTCCTTTGGTGAGCCCTTCCCTGGGCCGGTAGACGCCGCCATATCTGGGACTCCAGCTACCTGGTTCACACTGTTTGCCCCGCCCTGGTGATTCCCTGAGGCCCCGCCCCACCCAACTTTCAGGCCCACCCAAGCTGTTGCCAGTTGCTTTACCATAGGATTGGCCTGTCTTGGATCCTGCTTCAGCTTTTCCTAAATTCTTTCAAACGAGCAGCATCTGGTCTCAGCTAGCCCCATACCTCTCCCTAAGTAATACATAGAAACAAACACAGGGAGGCAGCCAAAATGAGGAGACAAAGAAACAAGTCCCAAATGAAAGAACAGAACAAAACTCCAGGAAAAGAACTAAGTGAAATGGAGTTAAGCAACCTAACAGATGCTGAGTTCAAAATACTGCTTATAAGGATGCTCAATGGACTTAGTGAAAACCTCAGTGAACTTAGTGAGGGCCTCAAGAGCATAAAAAAGGACCAGTCAGAAATGATGGATGCACAGTTAGAAATGAAGGAGGCACTAACTGAAATAAAGAATAGTTTACACAGATTCAATAGTAGAGTAGGTAAAGCCAAGAAGCAAACCATCGATTTGG
The DNA here is from genome assembly GCA_030848825.1 of Tadarida brasiliensis. Taxonomy (NCBI): domain Eukaryota; kingdom Metazoa; phylum Chordata; class Mammalia; order Chiroptera; family Molossidae; genus Tadarida; species Tadarida brasiliensis. The sequence goes on along the minus strand of CM061280.1, from coordinate 107,837,846 downwards.
AATATAAGGAAGCAAAAAACACCCAATCAGAACAGCAAAAAGAAAAAAGAATCCAAAAAAATGAGGATAGTGTAAGGAGCCTCTGGGACAACTTCAAGTGTGCCAACATTCGCATCTTGGGGGTGCCAGAAGGAGAAGAGAGAGAACAAGAAATCGAAAACCTATTTGAAACAATAATGGCAGAAAACTTCCCAAACTTGGTGAAGGAAACAGACATACAAGTCCAGGAAGCACAGAGAGTCCCAAACAAGATGAACCCCAAGAGGCCCACACCAAGACACATCATCATCAAAATGCAAAAGGTTCAAGACAAAGAGAGAATCTTAAAAGCAGCAAGAGAAAAGCAGTTAGTTACCTACAAGGGAGTTCCCATCAGACTGTCAGCTGATTTCTCAAAAGAAACTTTGCAGGCCAGAAGGGAGTGGCAAGAAATATTCAGAGTGATGAAAAGTAAGAACCTACAACCAAGATTACTCTATCCTGCAAAGCTGTCATTTAGAATCAAAGGCCATATAAAGAGTTTCCCAGACAAGGAAAAGCTAAAGGAGTTCATCACCACCAAACCATTATTATATGAAATGTTGAAGGGTCTTCTTGAAGAAAAAGATAAAAAAATATGAACAAACAAAATGGCAATAAATACATATCTATCAACAATTGAATCTACAAACAAAATGAACAAGCAGAACAGAAACATTCTCATAGACACAGAGAATTTTGTTGGTTACCAGATGGGTGGGGGCTGGGCACATGAATGAAAAAGGTGACGGGATTAAGAAGTACAAATTGGTTGTTAGACTGACAAACCTCAAAGGGAAGGGGGGTTGGGGGTTGGGAAGAAATAAACCAAAGAACTTATATGTATATATGCATAAAAAATAAATAAATAAAAAATAAATTTTTTTAATGATTACCTTACAGTTTACAATACACACCTGTTATTAATTAGAGTCTACCTTTAAATAACAGTATATGACTTCAAGTGCTCTCTAAGTGTCTTACTAACAATATTCGCTCAACTATATCCTTTATGCTATGGTTGTTATTAAACACTTTCATATGTCCTAAACACTATTCATTGCTACTATTTTTGCTTTAGAAATTCAGTTACCTGTTAAAGAAATTAAAAATAATAGCAAATTAATTTCTATTTAATATTCAATTATTCCATTTCCAGCACCCCTCATTTCTTTGCATAGATCCAAGTTTCTGTCTGTGTTATCATATTCCTTCTTCCTGAAGTGCTTCCTTCAATATATATGATATGTAGCTCATGTCTGCTAGCAATAATTTCTTTAAGGTTTTGTTTTTCTAAACAAGTCTTGTTTCTCACTCATTTTTGGAAGATTTCTAATTATGGAAATCTAAGTTGATTTATTTTTTCTTTCAGCACTTTAAAGTTACCACTCCATTGTCTTCTGGCTTGGTGAGTTTCTGATGAGAAGTCTTATGTTTTCTTATCTTTGTCCTTCTGTATGTCTTTATTTTCTTTCCTCGGCTGGTCTTCTAGACTGTCTTTTTGTTTTTGCTGCTCAGTAGTTTGAATATGAAATAACAAGGTTTATGTGTGTGTCTATATTTGCTTTGATATTAAAAACATTTATTGAAATATATTTCACATATAACATTGTGCAAATTTAAGATGTACTGTTAATTTGATACATTTATATATTATATGATTGCCATTATAGTGATAATTAAAAATTCTATCACGTTATATAATGATCCTTTCTTTTTACTGTTTGAAATCATTAAGTTCTAGTACCTTAGCCAGTCTGAAGATTATAATACAATATTGTTGTCTATATTCACTACATTGTAAATTAGAGTTTTAGGGCTTATTTACTATTTGTTGTGAGTTTGTATCCTTAAACAACATCTATCCTATCCACCAATCCTCAAACCCCTGGTAACTGCCATTTACTTTCTATTTTTATGAGTTGGCATTTTTTTAAATTCTATATATGATATCACACAGTACTTGTATTTCTCTGTCTGACATATCTCACTTAGCATATGTTCCAGGTTCACCCATTTTGTTGTAAATGGCAGATGCCCTTATTTTATTTCTCATGGCTGAATATATGTACATAAAATCTTCTTAATCCATTCATCCATTGATCAGCACTTAAGTTGTTTCCATATCTTAATTATTGTGAATAAAGCTGCAATAAACAAAAGAGTGCATGTATCTCTTTGATGTACTCTTTTCATTTCTTTTGGGTATATACTCAGAAGTGGAATTGCTGGATTATATGGTAGATTTATTTTGATTTTTTTTTCTTTATTGATTTTAGAGAGAGAGCCAGGGAGAGGGAGAAAGAGATAGAAACATTGATGAGAGAGAACATCGATTGGCCACCTCCTGCATGCCCCCCACCTGGGACTGGGCCCACAACCCGGGCATGTGCCCTGACCAGGAATTGCACCAGCAATCTCCTGGAGCATGGGTCAACACTCAACCACTGAGCCACACCAGCTGGGCTATTTTGAGTTTTTTAGGAACCTCCATATTATTTTCATAATAGTTGAACCAATTAACATTCCCACAATGTACTATTTTATATGTTTATTGTGTTATTTAATGCATAGATACTCATCTCATATACTTATTGTGAAATAAAACTTTTAGCATTATAAAGTGCCCTTCTTTCTTTCATGTAGTATTTTTTTTTTTACTTGAATTCTGTTGTGATTGCTACCAAGATAACTTCTGCTTTTATAGTGTCTCCATTTATCTAGTAAATCTTGGTCCATCTCTTTATTTTTAACCTTTATGAATCACAGCATTTTAGATGTGGCTTTTATTTTTTCTCTTAGATTTTTCTTTAGGAACCAATTAGAAAGTATTTTTCTTTTTAGGCAATTTAAGCTCATTGACATTTATTGATGTAATGGATATGGTTGGTCTCAATTCTGTCATATCTTTTGTTTTAATTACTGTGTGTTTTATGTTATATACTATTTCTTTCTCTATTTGGTGTTTATTGGCTTATTTAAAACAACTTTGCTTTTGGTATTTAAAAAGGTATCCATTTCTTTTGGTAATAAAGGAACAATATTTTATTAATAAAGAGTAGATACTGAGGAGATAGAGGCAGGTTAGGCAGTGAGGGATGGGACCAAGGGAAGGAAAGGCTGAGATACTTCGGAAGTTTATGACCTGGAGCTCAGCACACAGGCAGAACCCAGTACACAGCGTATCTGGAGGTTTATTCAGACTCTATATCTCAAAATAAAACTAAAATTAACATAGGATATTGTGCCTCCCAGACCAGAAACTCCCATTTCCATTTGTAGAAATGCAAATTAGAAGCTCCTGGAAGGAGCACAGGTCAATTACATAACAAAAAAACCAGAAAGTCTGGTTTCATGGGAACAGCCATTGATTGTATAGTTCCTTCTTCTGGGTTTGCAAAGGAATTTTATTTACTGTTAAAGAATATAGTGCTGATGATTCTGACCTATTCCAATTAATATACCTACTGGTTTCTGGCAACAAGATTGCTGAATGATTAGATTTGGAGGAGAAACCAAAAGCAAGCATAGGGTTGCTCCAAAGTCATTTCCCCTCCTCCTCACTAATAGCCCGGGAGAAGTTGAAATTATCATAAAAAGGGAAGTCACTAAGGCCCCTATGGATACCTGGGGCTGAACCCAGTCAGGTGGAAAACAAGAGCTTTTTTTCTTTAAATTTATTTTTTCCTTTATTGATTTTTGAGAGAGAGGGAGAGAGAGATAGAAACATTGATGAGAGAGAACATCAATTGACTGCCTCCTGCATGCCCCTGACTGGGGATTGGGCCCACAACCTGGGCATGTGCCCTGACCAGGAATCAAACCAGTGATCTCTTGGTGCATGGGTCGATGCTCAACCACTGAACCACACCGTCCAGGAGGAAAACACAAGCTTTAAAATGTATGGATGTTGCTAAGGCAGAATTCCTTGAAAGGACCAATCAGAGGCTAGCAAAGTATATATCTACCCCTAGACACTAGAGTTCCATGGGCAACCCACTTGGGTCCCCTCCTCATTGCAGGAGTCTGTTTTCAAATACACTTTCCTTTCGCTTACACCTTGGTCCTTGAACTCATTCTTCAATTTTGTGAGACAGCGAACCCAAACACTGCTGCTTGGTTTCAATACCATTGTATTAATAAATTGCAAAATGCTCTTAGCCCTTTTTTGTTATTAAATATTTACTAACCAACACTTTAGTTTTAAACCTTTGGACAACTACCTTTAACCTACACAACAATAAATCATCTTATTCTGTTATTTCTTTCTCTATCCCTTCTACTCGCATGTTTCAGTTGAATTTATTTCTATATTTAAAACCACATAATGTTTAAATACTATCCTTCTACCCAGGTACTTACCTTTGTTTTAGTCTTAGATCTACAATTAAATATACGGATTTTTCACCACATGTTCTTTCAAAGAAGTTTCCTCAGTCATCTCTTCGTTGGATGAATTTTCTCTTCTAATAGATTCTGAAAGAAGCACTTATGGGTGCAAATTCCCTGTGTTCCTGTACATTCAAAATTATTTTTATAGGCTTTTCACTTAACAGAAAGCTTGACTCTATGTAAAATTCTTGGTTTGTAATTTCCTTTAGATTTTTTTGGCTTTTGTTTTGTGAAAAGGATGTGTGGGGAAAATCAATATTATGGGTTTTCCATTCACCTCTAAACACACATAACACATCTGAAAATTTTTCTATTGACTCTCAAAACCAAACTTTTAATTTATTCTCCAAACCTCCTCCTCACATCATATTCACCATCTCCATAAATGGATTTCTTTTCTTCAAGTAATTTAGACCAAAAAGATATGGAGAAATCTTTGACTATGCTTTTCTCTCAAAACCAATCCATAAAATCAAACCTATAAAATAGATGTAGCATCCAACCACATTTTTCTTCCAAATCTACTATTGCCACCCCAATCCAAACCACCATTATTTTTAATGTAAATATCAGCAATAACTTATAACTCCCATTTTCTGGTTTTGCTCCACTTATGATTACCAAATAGTGGACCAATAGAACCTTACTAAAGGTTTATTAGAACATGACATAACTTAGAATAAAATTTAAATTGCCTACTATGCTTAATACAGATCCATTCCCTATCAATCTCCCTTAATTTTTTACCAGACTCTTACTTCCCCATGTGCTCCAACCACACAAGTCTTAGTGCTATACATGTAATGCAATAATGTTCAGCCTTTAAAAAGAAGTAGTAAATTCTGTAATGTGGGACAATATAATGGACCTTGAGGATATTATCCTAAGTGAAATAAGCCTGATATAGAAATACAATACTGCATGGTTCTACTTATATGAGTTATATAAAATAGTCAAATTCACAAAATCAAAGACAAGAATAGTAGTTATCAGAGGTTGGGGGAAGGGAAATGGGGAGGTATTAAGCAACAAGCATAAAGTTTAAGTAAGATGAATTAGCTCTAAAATCTGCTGTATAACATTGTAATTACAGTCAACAATAATGTATTGTACACTTAAAATTTGTTACAAGGATAGAGCTCATGTTAAGTGTTCTTACCACAATAAAATAAAAATTAGTAAAAAAGAAAAATATAGAGAAAATACATATTACTATAACAGAGACCCTGCAAACAGCAAAAAGATAATAATAGAATACAACAAACAATTCTACACACATAAATTTGACAATTTATATGAAAGAGATCAATTATTCAAAATGTACAAGCTACCATACTACACTGAATCTGAAGTAGATAATTCAAATAGCCCTATAACTATTAAGAGAATTCAATTTTTAATTTTAAAAACTCCCTCAACAAAAAAAAAATCTCCAGATCCAGATGGTTTTACTGAAGAACGCAACCAAACGTTTAAAAAAGAATTAACACCAATTATACCTTATCTCTACCAGATTTTTTAAAAGTTGATAACACTTTAACTCATTTTTAATCCATTATTACCCTAATATCAAAAACAGATGAAGAAAGTACACAAAAGAAAAAATATAGACCAGCATCCATCATGAATATAGAAAAATTTATTTATTTTTAATTTTTTAAAATATTTTTTCTTCATTGATTTTAGAGAGGAAAGGAGAGAGCGAGAGCAAGAGAGAGAGAGAGAGAAACATCGATGAGAGAGAACATTGACTGGCCGCCTCCTACATGCTGCCCACTGGGGATCAGGCCCACAACCTGGGCATGTGCCCTGACCGGGAATCAAACCGGTGACCTCCTGGTGCATGGGTCGATGCCCAACCAGTGAGCTACACTGGCCAGACAGTTAAATTTATTATTAACAAAATATTAGCAAATAACAATTTGACAATATATTTAAAAAGCATTTTATAGCATTCCTGGAATGCAAGGCTATATACATATTAAAAAATCAATCAATATAAACCACTATACTAATAGGGAAAAGAAGAAAAATCACATGATTTTTGTGATGCAGACAAAATGTTATAGTATTCAACATCCATTTAGATTTAAAAGTCTCAGAAGACTAGAAATGGAGGCAAACTTTCTCAACTGGATAAAGAGTATCTACAAAATAAATTACAGCTAATATACTGATTGATTTCACTTAACATGGGAGACAAGCAGGACAATTCATATACAAGTTGAGAATATGTACCTCAGAACTGTGATTCTAGAAAATATAAATTTTTAATGAGAAAAAAACTACTGGGAGATTATTAAATCTGATTCATTTTCACAGGCCACACTGAGGGATGCAATTCAAAATTTTCAAAATTTATATAGATGAGCAAAATTATCTCTAGTGCCAATTCCCAATCCCTTAAAAGGATTTCCTGGGATCAATTTACATAAGCTTTATAAATGATAGGAGTTAGTGCTATTATCATAACACACTTAACTGTTCTCTGTTTATAAAGCAATACTACAATAAGATTCATGTTTTTAGTAGTGAGCCTGTTGTAAAAATGTGCTTGAATTGAAAAAAAAAAGCAAGCCTTCAAATTTCAGAGAAATTATATTTACACATTTGTTAGATAGCAATTTTCCATTAATAAGAACACAGTGTTTTATTGGAGATGAATTTTCTAATATCACTACTGAAATTCGTTTCTTGGAAAAAAGGCTAAAACCTATTTTCCCCAAAGTTCCAACCCTGATGGAAAATCAACTTACAAAGACAATAACAATAATGTTAGGAAAGTTTTTCATCTGGGAGAACCAGTGGGGGAGAAAACCATCCTTCTGGCTATTGGCAGATTGAGTTAAGCAGTGGACCATGATATAGCATAACAACCTTCTACTGTGCACTAAGCATGTAGCTCAGGAATTGTCACACAGTGGAAATTCCCAGTGAGTCTATGAGATGTCAGGGGAAAACTTAACAAGCAGTAAATTTACTAAATGGGTATGTGTCTGTTGTACAGCATAGAAATGCCAATATATTTTGCACGAGATTGTAACCAGCCTTCATTTCCATTCTGTGTGATATTTGCCACCAAGAAATCCTTTTGGTACACTGAATGCCCTTGCAGAAAACAGGCTTTCAATGGTTTCTGTCATGGCATCTAGATTGTTCTGGGTAAGAAATGGGAGTTTTTGTGCTCTCAATTCATCTTGGGTTTGGACCCCTTAATTGATGCTCTTAGTGCCCTATCACTTACCATTGGCACTCAACTCAACATGCCAAAGGTTGCTTGCTGCAAAAATTTGCTAGTCTCTTCAGAAGGGTTTTGTTTGGAGCTACCTCAATCTCTGTAATGGGCAGACCAAATTGTCCAAGAGAGTTATTACCCCAAGAAGTAGCTCTCAACCAACAATGGGCAGGGCAGATGTCCCTGATGGGACTAAGCTCCAATTTTTTGAAGCACTTACTACCTTATTAATGAATTGTTAATGGCTTCTTCCCTTCCTTGTCTCACCTCTCTATCCCCTAAAATGTTTCTCCAGATCAACTTTCAAATAAAATACTTGTCTTAAGTTCTGCTCCTTGGTGACACCAAACGAAAACAGTCTTCTACTGAGGAATTTTTAAATTCCATAAATGAAAAAGTTCTCAAGTCCAGAGTAAATCATATACATTCTATTTATAGATTAAATGATTTTAAATGAATGTGAATTATGCCTTCAAAGGAAAAAAAGATCTCACTAAATGAGTATGTAGTTTAAGAGACATTTGAAAGGAGGAAGTTCTGCCTACTTCAGCCTGCTGGTAATATGGAGCTCACATCTTATTAGATGCGTTACATATTCATTATGTAGGTAAACCCAGGTATTTCAAAATACCACTTATAGGAACTATTTTCTTGGCTCTTGCCTCTTCACTCCCTGAGTCACTACTCTACCTTATTCATCAATATATACTCAGAAAAAAGGCAGGATCGTTAGCAACCAACATTTCTTAAGCCTTGGAGGTAACCCATGAATGGCTTATTTTGAGATGTTGGGAGCAGCATACTCAGAAAAAGGGGATGAGCCAAGAACAAGGAAAGAAATACAGATTTGTATTAGAGAATCAGGGAAGGCAACATTTCCAATGTTTACATTCATCAGGCTTTGGTAACATACCCCTTCCTTTTCACTCATCACCATTGCCACTCATGTCTTTCAGGTTTGGGTTGATGCTTTGAGAGGCCAAATTCTGTAGGTGGTTTTTCCACGGTTATGTATTTTGCCTTTCTCAGAGATGTCTCCAGCACCCCCTGGAAGGCAGGCAATTGCAGGCAAAATTGTAAAAGAGAATAAATGTGTTCTGTAATTCATCATCTCACTTTCCATATCTTTGATGGTTCATGATCCTCTCATTCAAGCGCAGTATTATTTTCCTAGTTTACCCTTATTTAGATCCACACTCAGGAAATACCTTGACTTCAATTACTTACTTAAAAATTAGCTGCATTAGCTCTCTAAGACGGAATTCTTTCTAATTCTGGAATGGAAAGTTTTATATCTCATTAAAGATATTTTGGACACAAGTAAGCAAGTAATGACTGTGGGAATGGGGAATCTTCCACTTAGAAAAGATTGAGCCACAATTGCCTCTTTACCATCCTTAGAGTTTCCTACAATCATGATCTCTATTCACTTGTTGGTTATATTAATGATTTTCTGGCCTACTGTTCCTTCTCCTTAATGTTGGTTTAAAGAACAGATTTCATGGGAAACCACCTATATAACATGTCCAAACAAAAGTGACCCATTATTATTGCCCAATGGCAAAAGCAAGACTAGAAAGCCTGGGGCCATTCTATTGCCATTCTTTGATTTTATTTCCTCCACTAATACCCATCCAAAGCTGGAAAGCTATATAACTTTATGTCATGCATTTCTAAAATGGAAAGAGATGATGTTCCCTGGCTAGTTTGGGCTTTTTGGCTAAGTGCACAGAAGATCAAAAAGTGATATCAAAGCCATATGGTTAATGGACATTAGGAAACTGTTGGGATTTTCCATTCAGTAAGTAGGATTTACTAAGCATCCTTCATCAATGCACTGGCTGCTGAGGTTCACAAGAACCCTGTGGAGAACAGTCTGTCAAAGCTGACACTTTGGAGAGTGTGACTTCAAACAGATGGGAGTAGTGCTGGGCTCATATGTTGGTTATTACATTCCCTGGTTTTAGCTATATCGCTGAACACATTAGGTGAATGGTATAAAGCTGTACAGAGACTAGAGGAAACAAACAGAAAATGAGTTTAGCAAGTTCCTGGCAACCTATTTAACTATGAATTGGGATTTCAGTAGGATGTTCAAGCCAGTTCTATTTTCAGATGTGCAAGTTTAGGCAATAGATATTATATTCATCACTGCTGACAAGAACAAGGCACTTTCACTGCATGTGATCTCATTTCGTGTGGCACAGTATTTGTAGGCATGAGAGGAGCACTGCCCAGAGAGAGGGCAAACAACCTGTGGTTAACAGTCCAGTCCAGGTCCTTACATAGAAACTCATGATAGCAGAATAAACACTTAGAACTAAACAGTGCAGAAAGAACATTGTGAATAGAACATTGCTTATATTTGTTTCAACAAAATTCTGAATGATACAAGTGAGCAAATTATGAAAGAGTCCTATTGTTATTTTCAAACTTGCATCCTCAAGTAGAATAGGGAGCTTACCAAAGTTAAATGATCCATTAGAATAACTCTTCTCAACTTATCGAACATTTTTTAAACTGGAATTGGTTTCTTTGTTCATTTCACATTTTTGGAGACAGTTCCTTTAGGAGTTAGCATAAAATTTTAACATATTATTCTAGAATCAAAAAAAAATCTGTTTAAATTTTTGTTCTATAATTTACTAACAGTTTGACTTCAGATTTCAGTTCCTTTACCTGTAATATTGGGATAAAAATAGTACCTCCCTCATAATCTTCTTCTGAGGATTAAATTGTGGCTATAAACTGATATTATTTTAACTCTGAATGATATATTCATCACCTCTCCCTCATTGACTGCATTGCACACAGAATGACTCAAACTAACTTTTATTGACCTTTGAATTACTAGTGAGTTCCATGTATTCTTCATACATTGCATAATTTCTATATCACAAGTATTTGTATCATGATTTTGTTCCATCTTCCAATCAGATATATTTGACATTCAATGGCAGAGAGTAATTTAATCAATGACAATTCTTTAAAAACATATCTATTGAGAGTTTAAAACCATTATAGGTACAGGAGGTAAGGATGGACAAGTGAGATGTTATGTCTCAGCCCAATGATCTTAGAATGTACTGGGAAATAACTGCAATAAACATAGGGGTGCATATATTCTTTAAAATCAGTGTTTTGGGTTTCTTCTAATATATTCCCAGAAGTAGAATTGGTGGGTCATAAGGCAATTTCATTTTTAATTTGGGGGGGAAACTCTATACTGTTTTCCACAGTGGCTGCACCAGTCTTCATTCGCATGAACAGTGCACGAGGGTTCCCTTTTATCCACATATTTGCCAACACTTGCTGTTTGTTGATTTATTGATGATAGCCATTCTGACAGGTGTGAAGTGATATCTCATTGTGGTTTTAATTTGCATTTCTCTGATGATTAATTATACTGAGCATTTTTTCATATGGTCATTGGCCATCTCTATGCCCTCTTTGGGGAAGTGTCCATTCAGTTCCTTTGCCCATTTTTTAATTGGATTGTTTGGTTTTTTAGTATTGAGGTTTATAAGTTCTTTATTTTAAATATTAACCAGAAGTATCATCGGCGAATTCTCTCATTCAGTAGGTTGTCTTTTCATTTTGTTGATGGTTGCCCTTGCTGTGCAAAACCTTTTTAGTTTGATGTAGTCCCACTGTTTATTTTTTCTTTTGTTTCCCTTGCCCAAGGAGATATATCAGAAAAAAATAATGCTACAAGAAATGTTTGAGATCTTATAGCCAAGATTTGGAAGCAGCCCAAGTGTCCATCAGTAGATGAGTGGATAAAAAAAAGCTGTAGTACATTTACACAATGGTATACTAATCAGCCTTAAAAAAAAGAAAAACATCTTACCTTTTCAAACAGCATGGATGGACCTGGACACTATTATGGTAAGTGAAATAAGCCAGTCAGAGAAAGACAAATACCCTATGATTTCACTTATATGTGAAATTTGATAAACAACATAAACTAACAAACAAAACAGAAACAGATTTATAGATACAGAGAAGAGACTGACATCTGTCAGAGGGGAGGGGTTTGAGGTTTGGGTGAAAATGGTGAAGGGATTAAGCAAAGAAAAAACTCATAGACACAGATAATAGTATGGTAATTACCGGAGGGAAAGGGGGGTAGAGGGAGGTAGAAGAGAATAAAGGGGTGATAAATGGTAATGGAAGGAGACTGACTTGGGGAAGTGAACACACAATACAGATGATGCATTATAGAATTATACACCTGAAACCTATATAATTTTATTAACCAATGTCACCCCAATAAATTCCATTAAAGAAACTTTGAGAAAGAGAATGTACTGGGAAAGATGGGAATGTATGAGGTAAATAGAAGCACAGATGAGGGAGGCTAACTTGCTGGGGGAAAGACATTTAGATAACTTTTCACAGAGGAAGTGAGGTTTAAACTGAGTGTAACAGTTCCAGATAATTAGGAAAATGAGGACAAAAGATATTTCTGACAGAGGGAATAGCTTTTACAAAATCATGGCATCATATGAATGCATGGAGGTCTGAAAAAACTAAAAGTAGAGTGGTGCTTATAGGGCAAAAAATATGTGAGGGCATGAGGGGGAGTTGAGGCAAGAGGTGTAGGGACAAATCACAATATCTCAAATACATATTAAAAACACTCACGTTTATCAATCATCAGTATTGTTCATGACATTAAGCTGAGTATTCAATGGCAGAAACCTGAAAGTATATAAAAAAGAACAATATACACCAAGCACCTACAATGTGCCAACTCAAGGCTACGAATTTTTGACATATAATTATATTTAATTCACATAAAAGAATATTTGGTAAGTTCCATTCTCATCCACACCACCATGGGTCAAGGCGCTTACCTCGGTTGCATTTCAATCCCTGGCCCTGGTTGCAGTCATGCAGAAGGCAATCAATCAATGTGTTTCTTTCACACTGATGTCTCTCTCTCTCTCTCTCTCTCTCTCTCTCTCTCTCTCTCTCTCTCTGTGTGTCTCTGTCTCTCTCTCTCTCGCCCCCTCCCTCTTCCCTCCCTCCCACTCTATCTGAAAATCAATGGAAAAATATCCTCGGGTGAGTATTAAAAAAAAAAAAAGACTCATTTATTACTTGAACAAAATGAATACGTAGTCTGTACTTCCATGGGGACTGGAATCCCAGACACATAAGGAATGAATAGTCTAGCTGGAAAGACAAGTAAATGAACAGATCACTATAGCACCCACTTGTCAGAATCATGGCGAGAATGAGGCAAAGCAGGGGGCCCCAAGTCATGAACAATTGTGGAGAAAATCAGTGAAAGTTTCAAAGAAGAGGTTATATCTAAGTTGAGAACAAAAGTTCCCAGGTAAGAAAGCAAAAAGACATTAATTTATCTGACTTCCCACCTAGGCTACTCATTCTTTATGTATTTCTGTGTTTCTAATCCCCTGTGGGTCTAGGATAAGGATCATTCATTTTACTCAAGTAATAAATGAGTCTGTTTTCTGAGTTTCTCTGTGTTTTTAGGCATCTGTGCAGTGGCAGCATCAAGTACAAACAATACATGGTTAGAGAATCTGAAGTGTTCAGGGAACTAGAAGGTGTTGGGTAAGGCTGGACCAGAGGGAATAAGGGGGCATAAAAAATGAGTCTGAGGTTAGCTGGGGCCAGTTCATGAAAGGTCATGCAAGTCATTCTCAAGCAATAAACTTCCAAAGATCATGGGTTGCCATGGAAAGATTTTAAAGCATGAAGTCACATGACCAGGTTTGCATTTTAGAAAGTAGTCTTGAACAGTGAAGGGAATGGATGATGAAGGGATGAAGAATGAGTGTCAACATGTGTGGAACTTCAGATAGAAATTATGAGAGCCAGTACTGAAACAATAATAAAGAAAACTGAAAATAAAAAAGAAAGAAACACATTGTATTCCAAGTTTAAGAGTATTTACATAGTAGAAGAGTCTAGATGTGGTGTCTGATTGGATGTAGGAAAAAGTGTATATGTATCTAATATCCTTAATTATGTAGATACTAGTGAGGTTTGAAGTGTTGCATAACCAATAGAAGGAACATGATATCACAATAGTTGGTGTGTATTTTTTTTTTTAAATGAGTAGCAATGATGGTCTGGTTGAAGTTAGAGAGTATGCCTTTTATTTGGAACTAATTCCCTTTTGTGACTTTATCAATAAATGGTGCTTTGGCAGGTAGGTACTGTGAATATCAGGGGGAACACTTTGTAAAGTATATGGTTGTCTAACCACTGTGCAGTACACTTAAAACTAATACAAAATAATATTGAAAGAAATAAAAAATAATGAAAAAATAAATAGTGGCTTGGAAGCAATAGTAAATAAAATATATTAAGGAAGTGAGCTAGAATTAGAAATTTAAGCAGAAATTCTAGAGGGTGAGGAATTCTTAGATGATGACCACATTGAAACGAATGAAATCAGTTTCTAAGATGGTTTTTGTAGTCACACACCAAAAGATATAGGGGAAACAGAGTGATGTGAGAGAATAATTTTACAGATGCAAAAAAAATGGGAACAGATATACTAACAGACAAAAAGAAGAGATGTAAAAGGAAGTGGGCAAAATGAGAAAATAGAAAGCTGTGTTTCATTTATGTAGATCAAAGACACAACTTAGGTCAAATAAATAACTCAGTGAATATTTAACATTGGGCTCTTCATCAAGCTTTAATTTATAGGCCATCTGTCCTATAAGGACTCTGTAAGGACTCTTTTTGACTGTGGGAATGGTATGTTTTGTTCATTTTACACATCAGCCCTAATTCCCTCTTTTACAGCAATGGTCAGATTTTTATGTTGTTGTCAAGTGATGGTCTCCAATATTCAATGCCAAAATTCATTTTTTGAAAATAACATGTTTTCAGATGGCTTGTTGAGTGAGACTCTTTTATTAGTATTCAAAGAGCTAATGCAGTTTTTAATCCAAAAAAGGGGGTACAACTTGTTGCTTGCTTTAGGAAAGAAAGGAAGTCTTGATCTGTGGTAATGGGTTTGCCAAAGCACCTGAGGGTAATTCAATTCCATGCACTATAGAAGTATCATTTAGATTTTGCTCTTCAAATATAGATGCAGCTACATTGGCAATACTGTTTTCCTTCCAGCCATCCATGGATGCAGGATGCTATAGGCAATTTGAGACTAACATTCTCAATTAATATTTCTGGCATGTTCTTTACATTGTTCACAAATGGCCTTACGCAGGGATGGAATGTACCACTAAATGTGACAATATATTTCTTGTGACTTTCTTGCTTCTCTCAACTTCCCAAGAATCCAGTTGAAAGACTAAATGACTCTAAAATAGCAATAGGAAGACAAAAGCCATCCTATATATTTGGTAAACATCCATTTGGTTTCCATTCTATCAATTATTCTACTAATTTAATATTCCAAGTTCAACCAACTCTCAACACCAAAATTCAAACAAACCAGGGCTCACTTATGAAATCAATGATGTTGAAATGTCTTTATTTCATTTTTGTCAGTTTAATTAGCATAAACCTGTTTGGATACCCAAGCTTAGACTGTTGAAGAATGTATAATAGAATCTTCAATATGCCATTAAAATTGCACAATGCTTAATTTTTAAAGCAGAGAAACAAATCTCTAGATAAATCAGGGGCTTTGAGCATATAATTAACAATTCTATTTGAGACTATAGCTGATGAATTGATTGATAAGAAACTTGAATACTGACAAAATAAAATCAGAGGTTTTCTTGGAAGCCGTGGTGATGATCAAAATAATAAGACAGCAACATCTAAAGTAAAAATTAATTGTTTAAAGATATAAATTAGGATAAAATGTAAAATATGGTTTAATTCAACCTCTTCTGAAAATGCCAGTGTTCAAACTAAGTACTGATTTTTCTTTTAGAGAGATTCAACAGAAAACTGGGAGGCAGATTAATTAATTATGAAAGTTTAAAATGAGGTACCAAAACAGTGCTACGGTCAGCTGAGTGTGAGACATATATTGCTAAGAGGATAGAAGCATCTACTTTAAAACCAAAACACCTGTGTTAGAATGCAGCTCCACTAGATTGTGGCTCTGTGACCTTTAACAAGTGACTTAACCACTGTGCCTTGGTTTCCTTGTTTGTAAAATGAAGGTGTTGTAGTACCTACCTCCTCAGGGTGTTATGAGGATTAAATTAGTCACTGTGTATAAAGAATTTATAGCAGTTTAAGTGTCATGGAATTAGTTGATATTGTTATTCTTAAAATTATTTTGACAATACTAATATTGTACCCATTGAAATTTAGCTATTTTGAAACATGTTTCAAATTTTCTGTTGTGAGACATGTATATGGCTTTCAACATGAGAAAGCCAGAAGATAGTATGCGGTCCAACTATTTGAAATGGGACAGAATTATCTGCCTGTGCAATCTTAAAAGAGATTTTGTCTGCCAATTTCCTTCCTGAGGAAACAGTGAGGTATGAATGGGAAAGAAGATGCAAACAGTTTTTCACAGATTTTTTTTTTATCTAATGGAGACAGAGCTTTATATAAATGATATGAGCAATAATACAGATTTGAAGAGCCCCAAGCATGAGGAAAAAGGCTTTCCCTGTCCGACTCTTCATTTACCTTAGGTAAGTCATCATTTCTCAGTTTTTCAACTGATTATTTACTCTCACTTCTGAGTGTCCAACCTGCCTGCCAATAGCAGAGAGAAATCTAACACAGGACAATGTGAGAGAGAGGGCAATGACCTACCAGTTGGTAAGTTGATTGTAAGCAATTCCTTACATCATTTAAGGAGCAATAATTTGTCCTTCTACCATTACCAGCATCAGTGGATTTACTGAATCCCTCGTTTATCAACATGGTATCCACATACACATTGTAAAATCTATTTCACAGCAAAGAAAGTAAAGGAATTTTGTCCTGTTCATTCACTGATTTTACCATGTTCCGCAACACACAGAATTAAGTCAAACTGTGGAAGAGCCTGTTGAAGGCTCAGTGTGGTGCGATTGATTGACAATACATTGTGAGTTGGGATATCTGTCCTTAAAAGTCCAGTGTGTGCTCTGAACCAATGACCAATATATGATGTAATTCGTTTCATAACCAGAATATACAAGGTAATGTACCAAGAGATTGATGTGCCCCTCTAACTATGACCGGTGATAATACATGAATGAAAATGTAGATTCCAGCCACAGTAACACGGTGCTTTCCTGGTGTAGAGTGTTAGTTCCCACCTCCAAAAAGAAATAATTCCCCTAGGGTCACAAGAATTCTTCCAATAAAGTGAAATTGCCAGCTGTCCTATTTAAAATTCAGTGTTCCCGTTAATGGGAATACAAAAAATTACTCTATTGGTTGTGTTAATTGATTCTGATTATTAAGAGGAAATAGGGTGGCTACTACACAGCTGGATCAAAGTGGATATGTATTAAGTATGAAATTCAAGTGATTCTCTGGAGGTCTTCTTTGCAATTCTGAGTCTGGTGGTAAAAGTTTATGGAAGGTATAGCAACCCCATGCAGGCAGAACTCTAAGGATTTCAACCCTTAGGAATCCTGAACTGGGTCACATCTCCAGTTAAACTATGATCAGTCTGAGAGCAAAGGAAATATTGACTAAGAAAGTAAGAATAAAGTTATAAATGCAACTATTACATTGTGACCAATTACAGAAATTAAGACTTTAGAATCTAAGCAAGCTTTTTTCCTGATTGCTTTCATATATATATACATATATATATATATGTATGTATATATATATGTATATATATGTATATGTATATATATATATGTATATGTATACACACACACATTCACTGTATAATAAGTAGCATAATCATCAGCACATTTGTGTCAGTTCTCCTTACCCCAAGTTCCACAAGGGCACCACAGATTAGCCCTGAGAGATGACAGCTCATACAGTAGGTTGCATTTCAGAGGAGCAACCCTGAGCTTAGTGGACCTGTATATTTTTATAATAGACAGTAAGAATGACTTCCCTTTGATCCAGATGAAGACAGTGCCTTTACTATAGTGGAAAGTAAGTGATCCTCCCCTTTGATCCAATAGGATTCACTATATCTATTTCCAAGGCTGATAACTACACAAACATCCTTGAAGAAATAGTTCAGAAAAAAATACAGTGCCTTAGCTCACAAGATGTCTAGACACACGAGATTTTTCAGGGAAAATTGTCTCTCAACAGACTGGCTTTGCAGTCTAAGGCTGATCTCTTCATCGTGACTTGCTCCTCACTGCCTGGGAAATGAATTATCATTGTACGGCCTCCTGGAATATTTTTGACTCAAGGTCTTTATGTCTAATGAAATAACTAGAAGAAAAAGTATCTCGTGATAACCTCAGAAGAGGGGATCAGGGGGTCGGGAAGAGATAAACCACAGAACTTATATGCATGTATGCGTAACCATGGACATAGACAATGCTGTAAACAGGGAGGGGGTGGGATCAGGAGGATGATGTCAATGGGGGAAAAAGGAGAAACATCTGTAATAAAAATAAATTAATAAAAAAATAAAAAATAAATAATGTGAACCCTCAGAAATAAAATCAATAAAGGACCAAATGCTCTGAAATTCACTTCCTGAATGAAAAAAATAGAGGGAACAAATCACTTCACCAAGATTCACTTTCTCCTGTGAGAAAAAATCCTGTTTAACAATGGCCAGATACACAAAATGCCCTTGTCCTGCAACCAGGGATATTTTTTCTTCCAAAAAATCAAGTTATATACAGACAATAGTTTGGGGAAAGCAAGAGGGGGGTGCGAGCAGGGAGGAGAGGGTTAATGGGGGGGGAGGGACATCTGTAATACTTTCAACAATAACGATAATAAATAAATAAATAAATAAATAAATAAATAAATAAATAAATATCAAGTTATAATATTTCACAGCAGTCAGACTTCAGAGTAAACCTCTGTTTCTTGTTTAAAAAACAACAACAACAACAACAACAATGTGTTGGGAAGGGAGAATACCTCTATTTTGTTTGGACATTAAGTAAAAGAGGTGGATTCATATTTGTCCCGGGAGAGGAGGGGGCCGGTGTGAAGAGAAAGGGAAAAGGAACGGAAAGGAAAAAAGAAACAGAAAAGGAAAGGAAAAGAGAAAGAGAGAAACCAAACAATGTGGAACCTTGGGAAGAAACAAGCACCGACTTGATATACCTGTGTTTCAATCATAGTTCTGCTCATTACTAGCCATATGCCTTGTATAAATTGAGCTTCTCTGAGCCTCAGTTTTCTTATTTTTAAAATACATGCTGTCAATAAATTAGGAAGAATTTATGTGAAGTACTTAGCACATGCTTGTTATTCCATTTGGAGTTAGCTATTCATTACAGGGAGTTGGTGATATGCCACTGGGGAAGAAGTCTGGTTAAAGAACTGAGATTCATCCCCATGAGGTGATATATAGGTTGTGGAAGTGGATGAGCTCTCCAAAGAAGAGAATATAAATGAGTCAGCACTGCCAGTCCCCAGAGATTAAACAAGGACATTGGGGTAGCCAGAGATATTGGCTGTCTGCAATGAATTCACAACCTTGGCAGTCTTCTCACTTTGAATCAGAGCTGGGATGGTTTCTTGCTTCAATCAATAGAATGCAGCAGCAGTGATGCTATTCCAGCTTTGGGCCTAAGACTTAATAGCTACTAGAAGCTTCTGCTTGTGTGTTTGTGGACACCCTGGGCAGGAGTCATGTGGAGAGAACATGTGGAGAGGTAGAGGCCCTGGTAGAGAGAAGAGAGAGAACAAGCCCTGCCTTTCAGGAGCCAAACCTATGAGCTAAATGTCTTGGAATGTTCTAAGCCACAATCTTACAGAAACAGCACAAAAAGTTTCAAGTGAGGCCAGACAAAGAACTGCCCTGCTAAGTTTCAATTATCCACTAAACTGTGAGAAATAGTAAAATAATTGTTTTTTAAGCCATTCAGTTTTGGAGTGGTTGGATACACAGCAACAGATAACCAAAATAAATAAATAAATAAATAAATAAATAAATAAATAAATAAATAAATAAATGACATTAAAATGTTATATTAAATTTGTCTTTTATCCATCTGGCCCCAGTGTTTTTCTACAGCAAGGGACATATTTAGAATCATGATAGTCCTGTCTGTAATATTATTCTCAGAAATAAATGATATGTTAGCATCCTCAATTTCCCCATTATGGAGCTGTGATTTGCAATTTATCTAAACCATCCTTGAATGTACAGATGGTCCCTGACTTACGAGGGTTGGACTTACAGTTTCTAAACTTTACGATGGTACAAAAGCAATACACATTTATTAGAAACCATATTTCGAATTTTGAATTTTGTTCTTTTCCAGGCTAACGATATGCGATACAATACTCTCTCATGATGCTGGGCAGTGGCAGCAAACCGCAGGTCTCAGACAGGCAATCACAAGGGTAAATGACCAATACCCTACAGTATACTGTGCTGCCAGTGTCTTTGGATATTGTGTCCCGAACACAGTTAAGGTTAGCTAGGCTACTCCAAGATGTTCAGTAGTTCAGGTATATTAAATGTATCTGTATTTCTCTTTCATATGCATAACTTTGGGACATAAGTGTTACATGTGTTTATAATCTATCATATCGATTGTCCATTCTACAAATTGTTCTCAAAAAAATTATTTTAAGTGTCAAGCAATAATTCCACTTTGCCTTTTAAGCCAACATTCTCCAAAGAAAAAACAAGGGAGAGTAACTGAAACAAAATTAGATAATGTATCTGTAACATTTCACTACAACATTTCATGATTTATGCATCTGAATTTAACTCAATTCCTTATTAATCTTCTAGAATTCACATAATAATATCCATGATGAAAGGAGGTTTGCCTGGTCTTTGACGAATTTCTCAATTTGTTTATTTAGCATACTGTTATTGGTCAATTCCATGTAAAATAAATTTAAGTGATATAAATGTAATCGGTTCTTAATTCTCTTGTTCTAACATTAAGGAAGGGAAGCCTCTCCCGATTTACAGGCATCCATAGTGCTGCAGGGATGTAGGTTTTTATTTCATTATTTCTTTGACTCTTTTTTTAAACCTCTATAACTATGTGGCTGGAGATTGGGAGACTCCAAATGAGGGCAGAAGAGGTTAGAAAAAAACGAGGCTACTAAGAGCAGTTGATTTTGTCCTGACCTTTACAGTACTGAGAATGACCTATGCTGAGAAGGAAGGATGTGACTTGATTCAGGGCAGTTAGAAAGGAAAGCTGGAACTTCTGTGGTCCAGATACACACACGAAGCAAAGAGGTTAAAGGAAGAGGCCAGAAGCCTGGTGGATAGTCAGGCAGGCAATGGGGTCATATGTAATGTCAAGGAAGAAGATGAGTGGTGAGTCAAAGACCATTGATTTGGGTGTCAATGAGAAAGTGCACCAAAAAATAAGGGAAAGCTGATGGCCACTGAGAGAGACAGTCAGGAGATTAGTGGAAACCAAAAGAATAAATAAAATAAAATTAACTAGGGAAGATCAAGCAAAAAAAGAGACAGCTTCCCTCCTAAACCTTCTGATTTTCAACCTGCTCTCTGTTAGTTCTAGGCCGGAGCACAAATCCCCCTTTTGACCAACTCACTTTATAAAGGCAGTGAGGTATGACTCTGTCTCTCACATACTTTGTTCAGTTTTCATTGTAATAGACATTGAGAATCGGAATGCCCTGTGAAATACTTATTTTAAAAGACATATATACTGTGGAATAGTCCTTGACCATAAAAAAGAACAAAATTTTACCATTTGCAATAGCATGGATGGACCTAGAGGGTCAGAGAAAGACAAATACCATATGTTTCCACTTATATGTGGAATCTAAAGAACAATATAAATGAACAAACAAAACAGAAACAGACTCACAGATACAGACAACACGCTGACACTGTCAGAGGGAAGGGGGCTTGGGAGGCTGGGTGAAAAGGGTGAAGGGATTAAGAAGTACAGATTGATAGTTGCAAAATAGTCATGGGGATGTAAAAGACAGCACAGGAAATATAGTCAATAATAGTGTAATATGTATGTATGTGGTCAGATGGGTACTGGAAATATCAGGGAAACCACTATGTAAAGTATATGATTGTCTAACCACTATTCTGTACACTTGAAATGAATACAAAATAATATTGAATGTGAACTATAATTGAAAACAATTTTTTTAAACAATAGAGAGTACTGCGGGTGGACAAAGCAGTGTCATAGAAGCAGCTGTACTCCCCACTAAGTCTCAGCATAAGGAATCATCCTTGGTTCCTTCCAAAACAAGGGTAAATGGTGTTATACTTTACTTTCTATCAAAAAAGGAAATTCAATCACAACAAAAAGGTATCACACCATAAGCCAGAGGTGTAATCTGAAGTCAGGTCTCAAGATTTGTTCCTTTTAATAAGTGAGAAAAACTACATTTCAACAGCTTTTACAGACTCAGCGACACAAGTGTGATAAATGTGGGAAGGGAGGTCATTTCTTAGTTTTTAGTGCACGGCTTGGCCAAAAGGCTAGCCTCCTACAAGGAGCTACACCTGTAGAGGAAGAGACCGTGCACATCATGTGTCATGTCCTGAAGTGTGCCTGGAGTGAATTTAGATGGTCACCATGACAACTGCTGGTTGAGGCAAATTTTTGATAGTGAGGGTACAGAAATCATTAAACACCACAAGAATGGGGTCATGTTGGTCCTGGGGCCAAGTGGACCTAAAGCAACCTGACTTCATTTATTCCCACTGTGAAGCCTTTTTATCTCAGTCATACAATAAATGTTAAAAGCGAAGAGCTCAATGGCAGTTACTACACAAATATCTTTGCAGATAGTCTTGCCTCATTCTTTTCCCAGCTACAGACAAACATGCCAAGTGTCACTTTGCAGAAGTCAGCATAATTAAGAGAAAAAAAATAACTTATTAGTGCAAAACTATTTTGCATCTCCCCCTTCAAAAGTGTTTTTGCCCACCACTTTAGCATTTCCTTTCTCTTAAGGAAGGCTTCAAGTTTAACATTTTAGAGTGGTTGCCTTATTTGACAAAAGGTAATGGTAAAGAGAGTTTATTCACTTACTGATCCAGCTGCAGGACAGATACTGAGAGAAATGGAAAGAGAACTATGGATGGTGTTGATACATACTCTTTTTTTTTTTTTTTAATCTTCACCCAAGGATATGTTTTTTTATTGATTTTTTTTGAGAGAGAAACATCAATGTGAGAGAGAAACATTGATCAGTTGCTTCTCATATGTGCCCCGACTGGGGATAGATCCTGAAACCTAGGTATGTGCCCTGACCAGGAATAGAATCTGCAACCTTTTGGTGTATGGGATGATGCTCCAAACAACTGAGCCACCAGATTAGGGCAATGTTGATACTCTTAATGATTTCATTAAAATCCCCTGTGTCCCTTTTTTAGAAGTAAAAGTCTATATGCAAAAATCACCTGATAGAAATTCATTCTGAATGCTATATATCAAATTCCAAAACACTGGTGAATCATTGTCATTTTCCTCCAAGAATGCTACTGATATTGGACTCCCAAATCTCTAAATGCCATTATGCCATTCTACTATGAGTTATATATATACATACTACATGTACCTTTGTAATTTTTTAATAAAGTATACTTCACAACCTCCTCCAGGCTACTCTTGGTTACCAGTCAGTCTCAGCTGGGTGGAACAGTAACTAAGCATGCTGGTTATTGGGTGGATTTCACGTAAGCTGCAGCAATCTCCATCTCCCCTTCCTTGTGTACCAGCCTCTCTCCACTTCACTGTGGAATGTACTATGAGGTTATATGTTCTGAGATTTTCATGTTAACCCTACATTATTGTCTTATATCAGAAAAGAAGCTTTGTACTAGAAGTACTGAAGGAGGGACAGCAATCAGGGTGATGTCCCAAATGAGATGCTGGGAATCTCTGGATGGAAGGTTGGATGGGAGGTTAGAGTTGGGCCTTTGAATAGGAGATGACAGAGAATTGGAATAGGGACCAGATGGAGCTTTTATGGAATCTGTAATCGGTTGACTAGAGAGGGACTGGTGAGGTTAGTCAGAAGGATATTCAGAAAGATATCTGGGCATAGAGATGGGAGCCAACTGGAGATTCACATGCCAGGTCAGTGGAGAGGACAGTTTAGAGGTGTATAAGTTAAGTCTAGTAACAGAATCCTTTTAAATGGAAGCTAAAATCAATGGTTGCAGCCCACACAAAAAGGACCTTTATTTTCCAGTGACTACAAAGGCTGTATTGCACTGACTGGCAATTATCAAGGTAGGAAGATTATTGTTAAAGGACTGGATTCCTGGCCGAGTGCTTCCTCTTCAGAAGAAAGAGGCTGCAAAGACAAGATATTCTCTTAAATTCCTTATTTGAATAATATGAGACAGCTACAGTTATGTACCTATTCTCTTTTTTTTAATTGTTGAAACTATTACAGATGTCCCCCTTTTGTGTACCCATTCTGAGTCGTTAAATTCCTAGTGTTTTTTGCTGTTATGAATTACACATTTTAAGTAGCTGTTTGTGATTAACTTCAGTGGAAATTACAAGGAGTGAGATCCAGTGACAATCAGTTGATTATGAAAGTACTCTACTGTTGCTTGAATATTATCTATTATATGTAATGACCCCAGTGAACTGTCAACACCCATGGCCCTCACAGGGCGGGTCATGATTCATCTTTCTGATTCCCCATGGTGCTCATGGAGCTATCTTCTCCTGGACTTGATATATCAGAATGACTACATGTTTCCATCTCTAATATCTATCTGCACATTATATCTAGATAAAACCTTTAGTCTGAACTCCCAGGCCCTTCATGATGTTACATCAGCCTCCCCTCACTGTAATTATCATTGTCATCATCATCATCATTATTATCATCATCATTGCTAACCATTATTTAGCATTTAGTATGCACCAGACTCCTTTATATAATGTACTTATTCATCATAACCATGCTAGAAGGTAGGCTATTTTATTGTCCTTAGTTTACCAATAGGAGCTTAGTGACATTTAAAACCTTCCTCCAAACTGCAAAGTGTGTAGTGAAGCTGGGATGTGCACCTATATCAGTCAGTTTGGAAATTTTGTTACAAACACAAGGATGACCTTTACAATGCGTTTATATATCTAACCATTTTTTTTTTGCAATTTTTATTAATTTATGTTTGTTACAGATGTTTCTCCTTTTTCGCCCCTAGACACCCTCCTCCCCAACCTGCCCCCACCCCAGCATTGTTGTCTATGTCCATTGGTTATGCATACATGCATAAAAGTTCTTTGGTTCATCTCATCCATCTCCCCCACCCCCCGCCTCTGAGGTTTGTCAGTCTGAACCGTACTCCTTTCTATGTCTCTGGGTCTATTTTGTACATCAGCTTATTTTGTTCATTATGTTCCAAAAATAAGTGAGATCATGTGGTACTTGTCTTTCTCTGATTGGCTTATTTTGCTTAGCATAATGCTCTCCAAGTCCCTCCATGTCGTCTCAAAGGATAAGAGATCTCTCTTTCTTACAGCTGTATAGTGTTCCATTGTGTAAATGTACCACAGCTTTTTTATCCACTCATCTATTGATGGACACTTGGGTTGTTTCCAGATCTTAGCAATTGTAAATAGTAAGCAACAGGAACTAAGGAGTATCACAGAACACTATTCTTGAAAATTATAAACAAACATATGCATAAATCAGAACATTCTGGTATAGAATAATCTTGCACAAGGATGGAAGGAAGATGGACAAAGAAAGAACTTTTCAGGGACTGTAGTACCAAAAAGTTTTGTGGTACCTGTAGTTCCAACTAAAATTCTAAGAATACAAATAGTTTCTGACCTGCAAACTAGCTTTTCAAATAAGAAATTTATTTTGAACCTCATTTCCCTATGTGGCATCTGGAAAAATTCTCTTCACTTGATAACAGATGTGCCTGAGATCTTTTACCCTCATATTCACTCTTCTTCCTTCCCTTTCCTTGTAGGAACCCATCTAGATCTTTCACTTGACCTTCTCTTGGAGTTGATTCCCTGAATGCACACATACAGGATATGTGCCATCCTTACTTCTTAGGAATCTACATTAGGATCCCATTCAATTGGCCTTTTCTTGAACTTTTTCCCAAAGAGTACACATGCAGGCATCTTCCTATCCCTAAATCTTAGGAACCTTGCATTGGATGCTCATTTGTCATGCCTTTTCTCATCTGTGATTCCTTGAGTGCAGTTAAGCTGGCCACTTCCTGTACACTCTTCTTAGGAGTTAAGCAGAGGACTCCCTTTCACTTGGTCTTCTCTGGGGATTAATTTTCTGAGTGCATATATTCAGGCCCACTCAATCACTTTTATTTTATGAATCCTGCACAGGACTTCCTGTCACTTGGCCCTCACTTGGGGCTGATTCAGTTGTTGAGGCTCATCTCCATAATGGCATGGAGAAGAGAGAACTTAGAATACAACTTATATGTTCTTGTTTTACTGTAAACTAGAATTGTGTATATAGTAAATCTGGTGGCTTTTTGCATAGGGAGGACTCCCAATGTCCCTTTCATCTTGTATTCCTGGGATTTGTGATAAAACTTGTTTTCCTTCTTTAAAGCAATTTATTTTATCCATGGAGGCCTAGAGCTCAGTCTGTGAAGAGCAACCCTCTGGAATTTTAATGCAGCACCCATTGACATCTCATTCTGAAAATTTGAGATCTGGATCCCCCATGCCTAGTTAAAGAACTCATCTAGTTTCCCATTCTGTGTCTCTCTGTGTTAGGAATACTTCCAAAATTCAATACACGATGTCTAGAACTCAATTTCTTTTTTTTTTTAAGTGAATCTTTTTTTTTCTTTATTGATTTTAGAGAGAGAGGGAGGGAGAGATGAAAATATCGATGAGAGAGAACATTGACTGGCTGCCTCCTGCATGCCCCCCACTGGGAATTTGGCCCACAACCTGGGCTTGTGTCCTGACTGGGAATCGAACTGGTGACCTCTTGGTGCATGGGTCGATGCTCAACCACTGAGCCACACTGGCCGGGTTACAACCTGATTTTTAATTCTACACAATCTACAATGTCTACTGATGTCAACAAGTCTCAGAGGTCGGACACAAGGAATGGTTCCTTATAATAAATCAGTACAGTCCTTGAGCCTCTGCTGAGGTGTGAGTAGGCTGATGAGTTGAGAAGTTTAGCTCTATAGAAATAGAGATCCTCAGGCTCCAAAGTCAAGGATTTATAGACTTGGTCTAGATTACAGAACACACAACCTAGGACACGTGCATCAGAATTGAAGGACCCCTGTGAGTCAGGCTCTTATTCAGTCATATTGAGCACAGACAGAATTTCCCGTAACAGCTGTGGAAAAATACAAGTAGAAGATTCTGGGAAAAGGGAAACCAGAATATACAAATAAAAACTGACCTTGGCCAGATTTATTCTAGGAGCCTATTGGCTCATCATTCTTCCATCACATGGCCCTGATAGCCTGCGAGACAATCAAAACAAGAAGGGCTGACATAAAGCAATGTCTCTAATGTGCAGGAAACAAACCATGTTATTTGTAAAGTCAAGCCTTCTTGATTCAGAGCATTTTTCTTTATCTTTTTTCCTTTGCTTTCTTCAAAAGACATTTCTGAAGCAAATGGATAGCTTGTTTCAACAAGAAATGGGATCATTACTTTGGTAGCTGATGATAATGTTCAAGGTCAGTTTCTCTCTGAGTAAAAGAAAGTTAGGCCCTGCAGACATCTATGTAATGCTTCAGAGGACTCAGAAGTTATGAGGGAATCACCACTCTGCCAAGCAGACATGCAGACTGTGGAAGTGCACAGCTACATCATTCTGGAAATAAAATCGGGGTATATTTTGCAATGATCAATTTTCATCTCCACATAACAGGCAGCAATATTATTTTTTCTAATTTTCACTGGAACAAGGAAAAAAAAGCCCTCATTACCTGCTAGGCATGCAAATCAGGTCACAATGATTTTTATAATAATGTGAGCATTTGTATGAGTTCTCACATCAGCACTGCAAGACTGTCTGCCCCTCCTCCCACAGGGCTCACCCCAGCATCATCCCAGCCCTGGTGTACGGTCAAAGGCCACTTACTGGAATGTTGTATTCTGTGGGAACATTGTCTGATGTAGAAACGCAAATATAAACTGAGGAATTCTGCATCCACCACTGGAAACAGATGTGAGACAGCTCACAGTGAAACCAGAGACTAACACCCATGCACAGAAATCTGGGGAGACTGTTCCCAAAACTGACCTTGGCCCTGCCAAGGTGACTCACCATAAATACTACACCCAGAGCCATATTTGACTCCACACTACCTTACCTCACGGTGTCACTGTTAAAACCCAGGCTCTTTCAACAGTCCCATGTCATTCCTGTTTATTGATACAGCAATACCTTTGTTAGTACAGCTTTTCTTCTGGTTCCTATTGTTATTTGGGAATTGAGAGTTGAGAAGGGTATAAGAGTATAGAGATAAAATACTCTTCCCTTCCACTGTCACAATCAGCTGTGACTACCACATACCATCCTAGGTCATTATAAACTACATTATAATCTGTTGTTCTATTATTAATATGCAGCCATTCATCTCAGAGCCACCCCATGGTGTTTGAGTTATTTAATCATAGGATATTTTGAGATGCAGCCTTTTTGCTTGGAACCCCATGCATCAGAGATTCTGGCTGGTTGTTTACCAAACCCATTTCCTTTCATTCACATGCACCTTTTCCCACCTCCCTTGCATCCCTTGCAGCAGGGGGGGCCATGTGGATGGATACTATAAACACCACTTCCAGGTCCAACACAACAGAAGATCTGTTGCGCTCTCCTCCACTTTCCTCTGGTAGACAGAAAAAAGAAAACCCAGCAGGAGGTAGCAGTGCTGTGAGAAGGAGGAGGCTGGTCCCTGCATCATCCACTGAAGCCACCCACCAAACACCCACGTTGAACTGTTGCATGAGCCAGTACTACGTCTGAGTCACAATGACTAAGCCAGTAACATTTGGGGGTTGGTCGTTACAGTGGTTAACCTTCCCAGTCTTATATATCCTGGTAGTTTGAAGCCTTATTTAGACTTTAGTTATCACTCCAAATTCCTTCCTACTGCTCTCTAACCAGTTCATTTATAAAAGGTTTTCTAAGAATGTGGAACTCCAAATTGGGAAAGAGTCAGATCCCATATAGAGCTTTTATCTGAAGACTATTTGGCTTCTTAGTTAATTTTCTGCTATGTCTTTCCTGACAAACTGCCTCTTCCTTCCAAAAGTATGGGAAGTGGAATTCTTACAATATCTGAGGCTGAATATACCATCAGTTACTTAGTAGAAGTAAAGGAAATTCTCTCTGGAAGATTGCCCTTTGAAATCCAAAAATTACTCCAGTTAAATTTGCATAATATATAGCATCACAATAACACATATATAGACATGCACGTGTGCACACACACACAGAGAAACTACCATAAATAAATGTTGATAAAAAAAACATTAAACTACAATATCAGATTCACAAATACTGCATATATTGGAATTACCAGACACATGTTTGATATGCTAAAAGAAATAGAGTATTATGAGTATGACTATGACAAATTATATTATTGTTTAGCAAATATTTATCTCCCAACCCTATATGTGAATATATATAAGGACAATAGTTGTCCCTGAGCTAGGCTACTGCAATATGACTGAGAATTTTTACTGCCTCCTCCTTGAGATTTGGACTTGGTCATGTAGCTTGCTTTGGCAAATAGAAAATGGGTAGAAGTGACAAGTTTCCATTTCCAAACCTATCTCTTCAGAAGCATTATGGGTTTCCACTTGACCTTTGGGACAATTTAGATTTCTGCCATGAGAAGAATATGTACTAGGTAACCTTACAACCTGTGTCCAAAAATGAGACACATGGAAAGACCTGAATTTGACACAAAGTCTGAGGCAGAGTTTTTTCTCATCACAAAAAGGCATTTGACTAGCAATTGTATTATTCACTTCATTTTTCTTTTAATATATTTGTGCAATTTTACCTGTATAATGCATGATAATGATAATAATAAAAACTAATAAAAGCAAACATTCTTACATATTTCAATAGCTAAATTATTCCCATTATTTTATCAGTGCACAGAATTGGAGGCATTTTAGGCTGACTAACTTGAGAAATCAATCAATCAGTGTCAACAGCTATTTAACCAAAAGAAGTAGAGAGGAATCCACTATTTCTGTGTGCTATTCCCCATCAAGGAAAGAATGAAAGTGACTATGATCATGCCAGCACAGCCCGAGTTTAGCAGGAAAAATCTGTCCCTTTGGTGAAACTATTCTAGTTAGTTGTGATTTTAGAGTGTATGTTTCAAAAACAATGTAAATAAAGGTGTCTGTAGTACTCCTGGGTCAGTGTTCTAAGAATGAAAAAAAGGAATATTTCCAATGCTCAATTAAAATAAATAGAATGTATGTGTTCGTATGTGTATGGGAATACATATGTGGGCCTTGGTTGTCTCTGAGCTAGGCTACTGAAATATGGCTGACAATGTTTACTGGTTCCTCCCTTAAACACTTTCAGCTGAGTCTTGTTAGAAACCGAAGAATCAGCATTACAGTCTGAAAATAAATATTTTTCTGGAACACTTTCAGGAAGAGGAGAAAATTTGATGACCCGATTTTTGCCTACACAGCATTACTGGGTAGTGCCTTTTCCCTGCAAGTGCAAGTCAGCCAAACCCTAATTGTATTGCACCATTCACACTGGAGGCCCTTGATGGCTGGTTCTCATTTCTTCTCACACCAGTCCTCTGACTCCAAATTTGAAAAGTTTATCTTCCTCTAGTTAAAAGCTAACTTTCTTAACTTGATACAGGAACATCCAAGATTTTAAGACGGATTAGGAAAATCTAGGAAATAAGTGACAAACTACATGAACATGTTTGCCTTACCATGCATAGTCTGTCTTCTGAGTGTACACAAAAGTTAGCTTTGCAACTGTCAGTGGGTATGTATAATCACAAGTATAAGTTGCAAAGCAAAACTTAACTCTTCAAGAGCAATTCTTAATGAGAATTGTGTCATTACAACTAGTTTATAGCATAATTCTGACATCAGCAAGAAAGGCTGTAATTGATGCATACATGGTATGACCTTGGAGACCTAGATCACTTGTGATTGTTTTATAAAAATAAGCATCAATTTGAATATAATGCAGTTGTTATCATTTAATTTTATTTTTATTATAAAATATACCTAACAAAATTTATGATTTTAACCATTTTTAAGTATACAGTTCAAAGGCATTAAGTACACTCACATTTTTGTACAAATGTTACCACTATCTCGACAACTTTTTTCATCTTTCCAAATTGAAAACTGTATATCCATTAAACCAGTGTTTCTCAACCTTCCTAATGCTGCAACCCTTTAATACAGTTCTTCATGTTGTGGTGACTCCAACCATAAAATTATTTTCGTTGCTACTTCATAACTGTAATTTTGCTACTGTTATGAATCATAACATATCTGATATGCAGGATGTATTTTCATTGTTACAAATTGAACAGAATTAAAGCATAGTGATTAATCACAAAAACAATATGTAATTATATATTGTGAAATATTTATTTCTAATTACAAATAAATGAAATTTTGTCTTCAAACATAGTGTAGCATGGATAACAGTCTTAATATAACAACAGTAAACTATATTGCTACATTCTGTGACAGTATGTGTAAAAAGCCAACGTCAGTGTGAAGGTTGAGATTGCTTCTTTTTCACCAGATCAGAAATTCTCGGGGCAGTCTTAGCAAGAGCACAATGAAGATCATCTTCCACAACAAGTCTACTTCTGTATTTAGACTTGATAACCAACAAGCTGGAAAACCCTGTTTCACAAAGATATGTTGTTGGAAATGGAAGACGAAGGCGTTACATAGTCTCAGACAGAACAGGATACGACTGCAAACACTTGATCCAGAATTTTGTGACTAGCATTGTAGAGAAATCAGTTGTCGCTGCATTGCTGTTAATAAGTTCAATGAACTCCTCTTGTGCTGTCTCAGGAACATCTTCAACTTTGACTGTGAATGGGTTTCTGGCTAGTGCAAGTGAGGTGTCAGGTAGATTTGGAAAGTACTATGAAATTTCGTCTGCAAGCATGTGCAAGTGTTCTTTCACAGAAATTATAATCGTAATCCTTTAGTCTGGTTCAATGTCATGTTCCTCAAAGAAAACAGATAAGGTAGGAAACACACAAATTTTATTTTCATCCAATTTTTTTTGCCAAAGCTGAAGTTTCATTTGGAATGATCAGATCTTTTCAGACAAATCAAGGCATGTTGCTTTGGTCCTTGCAGTGATAAATTTAACTCATTCAAGATGGCAAAGATGTCAACCAAGTAAGCTATTTTCTGCAGTTCAGTTTTATCGCTGAAAAGTGCTTCAAACTGCGGTCTTGCTTTCTGATTAAAAAACGTTTTGAGTTCATCATGAAGTTCAAAAACACGTTTTAAAACGTTTCCTGTCGACAACCATCTCACTTCAGTGTGAAATAGCAGAGCATTGTTTGGCGCATCCAACTCGTTGCACAGTTGCGAAAACAGTCGATTGTTTAAAGTGCTCGCCTTTACAAAATTGACAGAACTTAAGATGCTTTTCATTACTTCTTGCAACTCTTGTGGCAGCATCTCCGTTGCTAATATTTGCCGATGAATCATACAGTGAGTTCCGACGACTTTTGGTGACTCATTCAGTACCAAATGTTGAAATCCAGATTGACATCCTAGCATAGCTGGAGCACCATCTGTGTAAACACCACAAACCTTTTCCCAAGAGATCTTATGCTCTTTCAGAAATGAACCAACTGTGTCAAATACATCACGTGCAGTAGTTGTCGTTTCAAGAGGTTTGCAAAAAAGAAACTCATCTTTAAAGTTGCCATCATTAATATACCTCATGTAAACCAGTAACTGAACAGTTTGCAATGTCTGTAGATTCATCAAGCTGGATGCTAAGTATTGGAAGTGGAGCAGATTTAATTTCCTGGATTACCTGGAAATTACCTGATATCAAGAATATCAGCAGACATGTCATCTATTCTTCTGCAGACAGTGTCGTTAGATAAGGAAATTGCACTCAATTTTGTAACAAATTCGTCTCCAATCATAACTTGAACAATGTCTTTGGCTGCTGGCAACAGTAAATTCTCAGCAATGGTGTGAGGTTTCATAGCTCTGGCAATTCTGAGTGCCACCAAATATGAAGCTTCAACGGCTGCTATGTTTTGTTTGTGGTACTTGCCACCAGTGTCAAGTCTGGCTTTCTTGAGTCCATCAGCTTTGCTTCTAAAATAGTTGGTATCCTTGCCAGCAAAGCTCGGATGCTTGCTATCAAAATGGCGTTTTAGTTTGTTCAGCTTCATAGATTCGGCTGATAGAACTTCACAACAAATAACACATTGCAGTTTCTCAATTCCTGCTGTAATTATTGAGGTAAAACCATACTGTAAAAAAATCCTCACTATATTTTCTTTTCTTAACGTTCTTCTCTACACGATCTATTGTCATGGGATGGTTTGCTAATGAAAATAATATATAACAATAGCTTTAATAATACAAAAGATGATACATGGCATAGTTTAGTCAATACAGTTCATTAAAGTTTCTTATGATTTACCATTCTCTGTGTTCTTTTTTACATACCTGTTACTATCACAAGGGGGCAGTATTCACATCAACCACAGCTGAATATAAAAAGACCGATCAGCATCCAGATTAAGTTCCCATGGTACAGATATTTTTTTGCAGTAGATGATGATTTTACAGTACATGATTTTACATTTACCCAATAATTATAATTCATGAAGTGTCGTTTTACTTCCAATACTGCTGCTTTCAACACAGTAGCTGCTTTTAACAGAGTAGCTGCTCTCTACACATGTGTGACTGGTCCACATAAGTACATTATGGCACCAACTCTGTCACATACACCTGTATTTGTACGGGGTGTATGTGATGGAGTTGGCGCAATGATGTCATCACGCCAGGTACTCGTATGTGGGCATATCTGTATGTGGGAGTATCTGCATGTGGGCGGACCCGCCTGGAGACAGATAAAGGAGCAGTGTCTCGGTTCCTAAGACTATTGGAAATATGTGTTTTCCAATGGTCTTAGGCGACCCCTGTGAAAGGATCATTTGACCCCCAAAGGGGTTGCAACCCACAGGTTGAGAACCACTGCATTAAACAGTGACTCCCCATTCACTCCTGCCCACAGACTTTGGCAGTCACAATTTTACTTTCTGTCTCTATGAATTTCATTATTCTGGGTATCTCATATAAGTGGAAAAATACATAGTTGTCCTTTTGTGACTAGCTTATTCACTTAGCATAATGTCTTCAAAGTTTATTCACCTATGTTCTAGCATGTGTCAGAATTTCATTCCTTTTTGAGGCTGAATAATATTCTACTGCTTGTATGAACTATATTTTATTTATTCATCTGCTGATACAAATTTGGACTATTTTCACCTTTTGGGTATTATTAATAATGCTGATATGAACATAGATATACAAATATATGTTTCAATGCTGCTTTCAACTCTTTTGGGTATATACCCAAAAGTGGAACTTCTGGGTTATTATGATCATTTTATTTTTAATATTTTGAGGGACTGCCATACTGTTTTTCACAGTGGCTACACAATTTTACATTTCCACCAGCAATGTATTAGTACTCCAATTTCTTCACATTCTTACCAATACTGTTTTCTTCTCTTTTTAATTTTTTTTTCTTTATTGATTTTAGAGAGAAAGGGAGAGGGAGAGAGTGATAGAAACATTCATGAGAGAGAACATCGACTCGCCGCCTCCTGCATGCTCCCCACTGGGGACTGGGTCCACAACCTGGGCATGTGCCCTGACCAGGAATTGAACCAGCGACCTCCTGGTGCATAGGTTGATGCTCAACC
Source organism: Tadarida brasiliensis (assembly GCA_030848825.1). Lineage (NCBI taxonomy): Eukaryota > Metazoa > Chordata > Mammalia > Chiroptera > Molossidae > Tadarida > Tadarida brasiliensis. Next base: position 107,803,221 of record CM061280.1, on the reverse strand, counting down.
ACTGAGCAACATCACCCAGGTGGCTTTTTCTCTTTTTTATAATGCAATAAATCCTAATGGGTGGAAAATGGTACCTCATTGTAGACTTCATTTACATTTCTCCAATGATTAGCAATGTTGGGTACCTTTTCTTGTGCTTATTGATTATGAATATCTGTAAGTTCTCTTTAAAGAAATGTCTATTCAAGTCCTTTGTCCATTACGTGTAATTTGGCCTTTGTGAGGTTTTCTTTGTTGCTAAATTGTGGAAGATATATCTTCTGAATATTAATCCATTTATCATATATATGGTTTATAAATATTTTTCCCACTCTGTGGCTTGCATTTTTACTCTGATGATATTAGCCTTTGATGCATAAAATTTAATTTTGATGAAGTCCAATTTATTATTTTTTATTTTTTTGGCCTGTGCTTTTGATGTCATATCAAAGAAATCATTGCTTAATCCATTGTCTTGAAATATTTTCTCCATTTTTTCTTCTAAAAGTGTTACAGTTTGCCTGGCCAGTGTGGCTTAGTGGATTGAGCATCGTCCCATGGATTGAGAGGTCCTGGTTCGATTCCTAGTCAGGACCCATGCCCGGGTTGTGGGCTCGATCCACAGTAGGGGGCATACAGGAGGCAGCCAGTTGATGTTTCTCTCTCACATCAATGTTTCTATCTCTCTCTCCCTTCCTCTCTCTCTAAAAAAAAAAAAAAAAAAAAAAAAAAAAAAAAAATCAACAAAACGTATTTTAAAATAAATAAATAAAAACATTATAGTTTTAGCTCCTATGTTTAGTTCTTTCTTCCATTTTTAGTTGATTTTTGTATATGGTGTAAGGTAAGGGTCCATCTTCATTCTTTTGCATGTGAATGTCCAGTTTTCCTGATAATATTTGCTGAAAGTTTTCCTTTTCCTGTTGAATGGTCATGAACCCTTCAGGAAATTATTTGACTGTACGTGTAAGGGTTTATTTCTAGGCTCTCTATTCTATTCCGTCAGTCTATATGTCTGCCTTTATGGTAGTACTACACTGTTTTAATTACTATAGCTTGGTAGTAAGTTTTGAAAATAGTAAGTTTGAGTCCTCCAACTCTTTTCTTTTTAAAGATTCTTTTGGCTATTCTGTGTCCCTTGAGGTTCCACATGAATTTTAGAATGGATTTTTCTATTTCTTAAAAAAAAAACATGTCATTGTGATTTTGATAGGGATTACATTGAATCTGTAGATTGCTTTGGTAGTATTAACATCTTAACAATATTAAGTCTTTTAATTCATGAACACAGGATAAATTTCCATGTAATTATGTCTTATTTAATTTCTTTCATCAATGTTCTTTAGTTTTCAGTGTCTAACTCTTTGAATTCCTCAGTCAAGTTTATTCCTAGGCATTTTATTGTTTTTGATGATATTGCAAATGGGATTCTTTTTCTTAACTTATTTTTGGGATTGTTCACCATTGGTATAGAGAAAAAAAAACCTAATTTTTCTGTGTTGATTTTATGACCTGAAACTTTGCTGAATTAGTTTGTTTATTAGTTCTAACTGTGTGTGTGTTTAATTTTTAGGATTTTGTACATATAAGATCATGCTATCTATGATGAGAGGTAATTTTACTTCTTCCTATTTAATTTGAATTTTTAAAATGTCTATCTCTTTCCTAATTGCTCTGGGTAGAACTTCAAATATTATTTTGAATAGAAGTAGCAAAAAGCAGGAGACAATGAAGTTTTAACAGAGACTAATATTTATTTTCACTGAAAATCAAATCTACAGTTTCAGTTTACATCAACTTCCACCAATTCATGTAAAAGAAAATAATTTAGGAATATTAACTTTCCTTCCACTGATTAGAAATTGAGAGACCCACAGAAATTAAATAGAATAAATGGGATGGAAAAAGTGTTTGAAAACAAATAGTAGAAGTTAGAGCAAAAGGTAAGAGGTAAATAGCAATGGCCACTCTGGATTTTGTGGGATCTGAAGTTTATAGAGTTTTGGGGTGCTCCTTTAAGGAAAAATACAAAACATAGCAGGATATTGAATATTTATTTAAAATGAGAAAAGAAATGAAAACAAATGTTTGTTGTCTTGGAAATCCAGGTCCCTTTCTCTGAGAAATTTTAGGAAGTTTATCAGCAATGATTATTTAGACAGATTTCCTAATTTCAACTTGGTTTCCTCTCCCCATCTAGAATACTCTACAATTTACAGAAACTTTCAACATGCAATTAAAGGGTTCTGATGATGCTGAAGCATCATTTGTTTCTTGGGGAGTCCATCATCTGATCAGTAGAATGCTTAATACATATGTGTCCCCCAAGTGTGGCCTTGAGGAGTAAAACTGTGAAAAGCTACATTGCGTCCAGCCGGTGTGGCTTAGTGGTTGAGCATCGACCCATGTACCAGGAGGTCGCTAGTTTGATTCCCACTCAGGGCACATGCCCAGGTTGTGGGCCCAACCCCCAGTGGGGGGCACGCAGGAGGCGGTCAATTAATGTTCTCTCTTATCGATGTTTCTCTCTCTCTCTCTCCCTTCTTCTCTCTCTAAAATCAATAAAGAAAAAAAAAGTTACATTGCATCATTTTATATAGTTGCTCTAGGGCTGAAACTTGTAATAATTGTATCTGTGCTAGATTTTAGCTTGAAAGGGACATAATCTGTAGTCTTATTATAATGCCAGGCAATAAAAATCATGATTTATTAAGCCAATTTGTCTTTATAATTTTTGCCAAGAAAGTTTGATTACTGAAAATTTCAGAAGGATTTGCTGACCACACAGAATCATCTATAGTATAATCTCTAGAATCATACATCTCAAGATTGTATGTGGAAATTTTATATTATTATTCTTATTTACATATGAAAAGGCTGAGGCACAGAGAGGATTATTAATTTTCCCGGGAAAACAAATCTGATAACAAATGTTGCTTAATTGCCACATTTTACTACCTCACCGGGCTTCACCAACTACTGATGAGTAAGTGGTATTTATTTATGATATGATGGTCCTCAGCTATAAATGGGCATTCTTTCACCCCCAGTGGAAGACCAATTATTTCACATCCTATCATGGTAGTTATAAGGGCATGTGGCTAGAAGTATATTTGCTCTTTGATCTCTTGCTCATTTGTTTTCTGGGAAATCTTTTCTAGCTTGTGCATTAAGACTCAACTGTCTTTTTTTAGTTTCATTTTGTTTTCCCAGTCAGTAGCTTGAGGATCCCTAGAGGTCCTCTTGGAGTCATAGGAACTGACTGGCCAAGCACTGGAACACTCAACCCAGAGAAGAGACTGGGGGTACAGAGTATTGACAGGAGGCCAGAAAGGAGATACTATATTCCTTCTCTCTAGGGGTCCTCAGTGATGGATTGATCTCGCAGTAAAGCTGATCCTCACCTGAGTATCACCCATATCGCCTACATACCAGTAACAGTAGACAGAATGAAACCAAATCAAAGCAGGACACGGGCTCCAAAAGGCAGCAATTACATCCAAGTACCTCTATATTTCTGTCCCTCCAACTTGTTTCAGAACAGCTACATGTATAAAAGCAAGATAGTGAGAATATTCAGACCCAGACCCCATCAACACACACACACACACACACGCACGCACGCACACACACACACACGCACGCACGCACACGCACACACACATACACATACACACAAAAAGCTACATTGAGTATTAGAGGTATGAGAAGGGGAACAGATCACCTCTGCCTCTCCAGTCTTCTTTAGACACAAACCCAGTTCTTAACTATAAGAGCTTTCAAATAATACACGTGATATTAGAGTTTTAAACAGGACTATACAAAATTTAATATCCCAAAATAAAGGATTTGCCCAATATTTTATGAAAGGGAGAATTTGAGATTTCATGGTTGAAAGCACTTAAAATAAAACCCTTTCACATTTATAATTTAAATAGTTCACAATGGCATGTCCAGGCCAGGGGTGGTGGGGTGGGAGCATACCACCTTGACAGGGAAAACGATTTTATTATTGACATTGTTTAAAATTACTGAGCCCATGCTGATACTAACAAGTATTCCAACTTTTAGTTGATTTTGTTATTATTTTTAGCTGTCCAGAGACAATGTGCTCCTTGACTGCTTGCACACAAGTCAGTCTCTACCAAACTTCCCTGGTTACAGGATTGCTAATTGAGACTCCCCCAAAAAAGACATTTATAATGAGTTAGTGACCTGCCCAAAGAAACAAAACTTCTTTTCCTAGGGAAAGAAAATTTATTAGGGGTAAAGAATTTTGCAGACATTTTATAATCTCTTGCTTTTATTTAAAATCATTTCTATTTGTCTTTAGTTACAGGTATAGGCAGACACAGTGGGTCATTGGGGTCCTTTGAGAAGCGGGCATGAAGACAGAGTTATGAGCACAACAAGCTTATTGTGGGATAATACGTGAGAAAGATAAAAGGGGAAAGGGAGCAGGATTGGGCTGAGACTACCTCTGTCTATGATGTGGATTTGACACAGTTTCAGCTAACTCAGTAAGAAGCTGGGGACTAAAGATCGCTTGTTAGGCCCCTACATTGAGCAGGATGACCAGGCTTTAGTAATCACACAGTCATTGATTAGCAGCTGTCCAGGAAAAGCATGGCATCTTCTGGAAAGCTGAGGAGGATCCTGAAGGCAATGCAGCTGGAGGCTGTCAGCCAACTCCACCCCTTACAACTGAACAGCAAGTTCTTTCTTGGAAGGAGATCTAAACCGGCATGTCCCTGGCTCCCACACCTGATCGCACATTAAATTTCTGCATCTCCAGCTTGCCTATTAATTTTAAAAGTGTAATAAGTGTTTTGTGATGCCTCATTAGATACTCATCAGCCACTTCTATACAGCCAAATAACATGTGGATACCCAGCATGTTAAGCTGTTAAGAAGAGTCCATTTAGTAAACATGGAACTGGAATGTGTGACTCGACTCAGTTCTGTGCCACATTTCAGCTTATTTGTGATCAAATAAAGTGCAAATTGTCTGGCAAAGAGGACTATCTTCTATTCATATTTTATCTTTTCATCCTCCCCCACCTCAACACACACACACAAATAGAGTCTAGCAGGGTACCTGCTGCAAAGGAGGGTCACAGTAAATATTGTGCTTAATAGACTAACTGATAACAATGTTTTACCTTCTTCCCTTCCCTTCATATCCATATAAACAGCCTTTGTGTCAATTGCTATTGTTGGTGGTTCTGAGTCTAGTTTTGAAATCAATATATTTTGTCTATTTTCTTCTTTATGAAAGAAGGAATAAAACCCCACTCAATAGTAACAGACAATACAAATACACTAATACCGAGAAGAAGAAATGCTATATTAAAAAACTGACTGAAGAACTGTTTTCTGGGACCTGCCACTCCAGTGACATCTCTAGTAAGGTAATCTCCTTTCCAACACACCAGAGAGCAAGGTTGGGAACAAGATCTGTTACATATTGAGGGAGCCAAGCACAAATTTAGGAAAGAAGAAAGGAAGGAACAAAGAGAAGAAGGAAGAGAAAGAATAAAAGGAGGAAAGTTAGAGGAATTATTTACAAAAATATGAAGATTGGGAGGCACCTCTATGTAAATATTAATAGAATACCAACTTTCATTTTGGCAGTGGATGAGGATCATTTTATGATTGGAGGAAGCTTGCTTTCACGATAAGGACATATAAATATATGAGGTCCAGCTCATAGCTGGGATGAAACATGAATGTCAGGAAGCCTCAGTAGTTGCCAAGGAAAAACCACTCCTTTACAAATGATCACTGTCATTCTGTAGCATCCCCTGTGGGTATAAGTCCCACAAGTCATGATGCTGCCATTAAATATAAACAAACAAACAAATAAATAAAAATAAAATAGGAACCATTACTTTCAAAGTCTATGGCTTTATTTGCAAAGGCATCTACTAATGGCCACTTTTCAGTGCTAGGAGACAGCCATTGACTCCTGACTTCCTGAACATACCCGGAGAGAGCTGCAAATGGGGAAGCTAAAACAAAGCCACATGAGGTCTTCCTGGAAGGCTCTTTGATGCAACTGATTATGATGTGCTGCTGGATAATTTACTTGTTTCAAGTGCATGATTGATGGAACTATTATTCATAATTAGGAAATGCCTAGAGAGCAAAGAACACAAACTGTTCTGACTAGCTGTCAGTAATTTTCAGGCTCAAACAAATAATGCCCAGGAAAAGAAAAGGTTCTGGCATTTTTCCTTTCATTTTATTTAGGAATGTTATTTCCTAACAGCAATCAAGTGCTATGGGCATACCTTGGAAATATTGTGGGTTCCGTTCCAGACCACCGCCATAAGGCAAATATTGCAATAAAGTGAGTCACATGAATTTTTGGTTTCACAGTTCATAAAAATGTTATGTTTACACTGTACTGTAGTCTATTAAGTGTACAATAGCATTATGTCTAAAAAAACAATTTGCATACCGTAATTTAAAAATATTTTATTGCTAAAAATGTTAACCACCATCCAAGCCTTCAATTACTCATAAACTTTTTGCTGGTGGAGGGTCTTGCCTTGATGTTGATGGTTGCTAACTGATCAGGACAGTGGTTGCTGAAGGTGGGGGTGGCTGTGAAAATTTCTTAAAATATTACAACAATAAAATTTCCCCCATGGATTGACTCTTTCTTTCACAATTTCTCTGCAGAATGCAACGCTGTTTGATAACATTTTACTCACATTAGAACTTCTTTTAAAATTGGAGTCAGTCCTCTCGAACCCTGCTGCTGCTTAATCAACTAAGTTATAGTAATATTCCAAGTCATTTGCTGTCATTTCAACAATCTTCACAGCATCTTTACCAGGAGTAGATTCCATCTCAAGAAAGCACATTCTTTGCTTATCCATAAGAAGAACTCCTCATCTGTTAAAGTTTTATCATGAGATTACAGCAACTCAGTCAAGTAGTCAAGATCCACTTCTAATTCTAGTTCTCTTGCTATTCCCACCACATCTGCAGTTACTTCCTCCACTAAAGTCTTGAATACCTCAGAGTCACTCATGAGGGTTGGAATTAACTTTTTTTAAACTCCTATTAATGTTGCCCAGCTGGTGTGGCTCAGTGGATTGAGCGTCATCCCATGGACTGGGAGGTCCCGGTTCAATTACTGGTCAGGGCTCATGCCTGGGTTGTAGGCTAGATCCCCAGTAGGGAGCATGCAGGAAGCAGCCTATTGATGTTTCTCGCTCACATTGATGTTTCTATCTCTCTCTTCCTTCCTCTCTCTCTAAAAAATCAATAAAAACATATTTTTTAAAAATAAAAAAATAAACTTCTGTTAATGTCAATATTTTTACCTCTTCTCATGAATCACAAATGTTCTTAATGGCATCTAGAATGCTCAATCCTTTCCAGAAAGTTTTCCACCTACTCTGTGCAGATCCATCAAAGAATCACTCTCTATGGAAGCTACTGCCTTAAAAAATGTATTTCTCAAATGAGACTTGAAAGTCTAAATTACTCCTTGATACATAGGCTGTAAAATGGATGTTGTGTTAGCAAGCATGAATATGATGTTACTCTTATTGTGCATATTCATCAAAGCTTTTGAGTGACCAGGTGTAATATTTTCAACAGTAATATTTTGAAAGAAATTTTTTTCTGAGCAGTAGTTCTCAATGGTGGGCTTAAAATATTCAGTAAACCATGTTGTAAAAAGGTGTGCTGTTATCTAGGCTTTTTTGTTCCATTTACAGAGGACAGGCAAAGTTGATTTAGCATAATTCTAAGGGGCCCTAGGATTTTTGTGTTGGTAAATGAACATTGGCTTTAATTTAAGTCATCAGCTGCATTAGCCCTTAATAAGAGAGCCAGCTTGTCCTTTGAAGCTTTGAAGCCAGGCATTGACTTTCCTCTCTAGCTATGAAAGTCCTAGATGGCATCTTCTTCTAGTCTAAAGCTGTTTCATTGATATGAGAAATCGGTTTAGTGTAGCCATCTTCATTAATTACCTTAGCTAGACCTTCTGGATAATTTGCTGCAGCTTCTACATCAGCACTTGCTGACTCATCTTGTACTATTATGTTATAGATATGGATTTTTTTTCCTTAAACCTCATAAACCAACCTCTGCTAGCTTCAAACTTTTCTTCTGCAGCTTCCTCACCTCTCTCGGCCTTCATAGAATTGAAGAGATTTAGGGTCTTGTTCTAGATTAGGCTTTGGTTTACCAGAATGTTGTGGTTGGTTTGATCTATCCAGACCACTAACACTTTCTCTGTATCAGCAAGAATGCTACTTCACTTTCTCATCATTTGTGTTTACTTGAGTAGCACTTTTAATTTCCTGAAGACTTTTCTGCTGCATTCATAAGTTGGCAAACTATGTAGTGCAAGAGGCCTAGATCTCAGCCTACTTCAGCTTTCAACATGCTTTCCTCACTAAGCTTAATCGTTTCTAGCTTTTGATTTAAAGGGAGGAGTGTGACTCTTTCTTTCACTTGAATATGTAGAGGCCATTGTAGGATTATTAATTGGCCTAACTTCAATATTGTTGTGTCTCAGGGAAAGGAGGCCAAAGGAGAGGGAGATAGATGAGGGAATGGCTGGGTGGTGGAGCAGTCAGAACACATACATTTATCAAGTTTTCTGGCTTATATGGGCACAATTTGTGGCACCCTAACACAATTACAATAGGAACATCAAAGATTGCTGATCACAGGTCTCCATAACAAATATACTAAAAATGAAAAAGTGTGAAACATTGTGAGAATTACCAAAATGTGACACAGAGACACAAAGTGAGCAAATACTGCTGGAAAAATAGACTTACTCAAAGCAAGGTTGCCATAAACCTTCAATTTTTTTTTAAAAATGCATTATCTGTGAAGCACATTAAAGCAAAGCACAATAAAACAAGGTATGTCTGTACATGGCTTTTCCCACATACAAAAAAGGATGAATTTTGGGAGGGAACTTTCCATTTATTCCAATGATGTGTATAGATCATTAGGCCTGGGATAAAAACTATATTTACTTAAGGCAAGCAGTGATATTTTTCTAACTTCATGATCCATACAGGTTTGTCTTTATGAATATAATTATGATTTTGATTCAGAAATCTCTAGTCATTATCACCAAGTTTAGGAAGGACTCAAATGAAGACTATTTGAATAATTTTGCCTGGTTTTGAGGCTGACAGAGACAAGTGGATTCCAAATAACATTAAATTCAAGGGTATTTGCAAATACCTTGTGATTCAATATTTTACAGCTCGTATTTCCTTCTTCTCCTTCTGTAATTGATTTATGTAGTCAAGTTCACTGTGAATTGAAAATTTACACCTAGCTGAAAATGATCCATATGCAAGAATCTTGATCTTTGTCCAAAATATCCCAAGAAACATTATCCCAGGTTGAGTTGAAATACCAGCAACAATTTAACTCATTATCAACTCAGCCAGCAACAGGCGAGTCTGGGAATGAAGCCACTTAAACTGCATGTGGTATGTACCAAACCATTAAAGGCTGTTAATGCCCAGAGACATTTGCATCCCAAATATTTAAAGCTTCCTTTGATAAAGTTGACCATTTGAGATATTATTTATATATCAGTCATCCTGGTGTCTTAATTTGGGAATATAGAATACAGTTCTGTAGGAGAGAAGTAGTTGGAAATTCTTGCTAGAGAAGATAATGATCATTAACCCTATTACAGCAAATGTATATTTCCAAATACTTACAAATTATAAACCTTAAAGTAGCATGCATAGAAATAATATGACAAAAAAAAAGACTGAAAAGAGAATTCTCTTATTATATCAGATTCATAGAAATAGCAATGCCATTCCCACCTCTGAGTATTATGAACTTAATCCCAGAATATTCTTGTATTATAACAAGAATCATTTACATTTTAGAGGTTTTTTTTACTTTGCAGTTGATGTAATATTTCCAAATGCATAATTTCAGTAGTCTCATGTAGATTATTTCATCTTTGTTTTTCAGATGAAGATGAAGGTTGTAAAGTAAAATAACTTGCCTAAGGCCTAATAACAAGTGAGTAGCACAACCTTGTTGTTCTAAATCCAGTGTGCCTTCTTCCATACCCAGGTGCCTTCATTTGCAAGTACACAGCAGAGTTCTGGAGGGAAGAGATATCTGGAAGTTCTTAGCAGACAAAATGAAGATTATAAACTCTACTACAGCAAATACTAATATTTCTTTCCATATCTGCCTTCCCTATTAGATGGTAATCTTCTTAAAGAATACACATTAAATCTGTGTCCCTATACCTTGCACAGTATCTACATAGTCACTATTAGAAAGATTGAATTTAAAAGACTTAACAAATATAAATGTAAGATTCTTTCTCTCAGGGACAGTTTGTCCTGTCACTAAGAACAGAGATCCTTCTCCAAATCTGGGAAAATGTGAGAAGGCACATGGGAACTGGAGAAAGGATAGATTCATCCATCCATTCATTCAAAAACCAATTATTGAGAATCTACTATGTGCCAGGCACTGTGTTAGGCAGAAGGCATAGTAATGCAGAAGACAGGTGTGATGCCTATACTCACAAAGCAGCCATAGACTTGGACCTGTACTTTTGACTCATGTTACAGAGTATGAACCAGTGCTTCTCAAACTTGAATGTTTGTATGATTTACCCAGGGATTTGACAGATTCTGATTTGGTAGGTCTGGGGTGGGGCCAAAAAGTCTACATTTCTCACAAGACTCCAGTTGACACTAATTATGCTGGCACCAGATTCATCCTTTGAATAGTTAGGACCATGATTATAAAATTTATTCTCTTGAAATACTGCCCTATATTCCCTCCTCCTCCCCAAGACTTCCCCAGTGTTGCTTGTCCTCATTTGTGTGTGTGTGTGTGTGTGTGTGTGTGTGTGTATTTCTATGCAATTTTATCACATATGTAGGTTTGTATATGCACCATCACAGTAAAGATACAGAACAGTTCCATTACTCCCAACCCCCCTCCCCACAACATTGTTTACCCCTGGAAACCACTAATCTGTTATCCATCTCTATAATTTTGTCATTTCAAGAGTGTTATATAAATAGAATCACACAGTATATAACCTTTTGAGATTGGTACTTTCACTCCGCATAATTCTCTGGAGAGTCATGTAGGGTTTTGCCTGTATCAATAAATGATTCCTTTGTGTTGGAGAGAAGTATTCAGTGGTATGAAAGAAAGTACCATGGTTTAGCCATTCAGCAGTTAAAGGACATCTGGGTTGTTTCCATTTTCAATTATTTCAAATAAAGCTGCTCTAAACATTTTGGCACAGATTTTTCTATAAACATACGTTTTCATTTCTTTGGGATGAATTACCAAGATCGCAACTTCAGGGCAATGTGGTAGTTTCATGTGTAGTTTTATAATAAACTGCCAAATTGTTGCCCAGAGTAGCTATACAATTTTACATTTCCACTAGCAAAATTTGAGTATTCCAGTTGCTCCTCATCCTCGCCAGCATTTGGTGTTGCCACTATTTTTTTTTTTAATTATAGGAACTCTAATAGCTATATCTATTATACAGACATTAATGGCTAATAATGTCAAATATCTTTCTTGTGCTTCTTTGCCATCTGACATTCCTTTTGGTTAAATATCTGTTCAGATTTTATCCCAATTTCTGGTTGGATTTTTTAAATTGTTTCTGTTGAGTTTTATGAGTTCTTCATATATTCTAGATACTACCACTTTGTCATATATGTCCTTTAAAATATTTTCTCTCACCTGGCCGGTGTGGCTCAGTGGATTGAGTGTTGTTCTATGGACTGAAAGGTCCCAGTTCGATTCTGGGTCAGGGCACATGCCTGGGTTGCTGGCTCGATCCCCAGTGGGGGGCATACAGAAGGCAACCGATCCATGTTTCTCTCTCATTATTGTTTCTATCTCTCTCTCCCTTTCTCTCCCTCTAAAAAAAATCAATAAAAACATTTTTTTTTTAAGAAATATTATCTCACCCTGGCCAGTTTGGCACAGCGGTTAGAGCGTCAGCCTGCGGACCAGAGAGTCCCAGGTTCGGATCTCGCTAAGGGCATGTACCTCAGTTGCAGTTTGTCCCTGGCCCCGGTTGGGGTCATGTGGGTGGCAACCACTCAATGTGTTTCTCTCTGTCTCTTCCTCCCTCTCTCCATCTCGCTCTATCTGAAAAAAAGAAAAAGAAAAAAAGAAGAAAAGAAATATTTTCTCTGTCTTAAGCTTTTCTTTCATCTTCTTCACAGGGTCTTTAGCAGACCATCAGTTTTTAATTTTAGTGAGGGCCAATTGATCATTTTTTCCTTTTATGGATTATGCTTTGAGTATTAACAACTTAAACTTGATCCCAAAGATTTTCTCCTATGTTTTCTTTTTTGATAAAGGTTTTATAGGTTTTTTGGTTTGGTTTTTATTTTATTTTTATTTTAATTAATTTATTTTTGTTACACATTGACACCCTCTTCCCATTCTCGCCCCAGGGTTTTATAGTTTTAATCTTTCCATTTAAACCAATGACCACTTTGAACCACTTTTTGTATAAGGTGTGACTTTTAGATTGAAGTTTTTTACACCTGTTGAGGTGTAGCAGGAGGTCCTGGTAGGTGTTATGTTCAGTTTCTCACTGGACCCCACTGACATCACCCTTACAAATATGGGGCAGAGCTCTTCACACGAGTGGACTGTGAAGCCAGCCTAGTGATATGTAGCTCTGCCTCCTGCCACCTCATTAAGTCTTGTTTCTTTTAGGAAGATATGGAATCTGTTCACTGTGGGATGCCATTGACACTCTCCTGGGTGGGAGGGAGATTGGTAATACCACCTGCTTCTGGCTGATGGGGAATGAAATATCAGCTCTTCATTCAGCTTCACCTAAACTATTCTTGCAGGGAACTGAGTGCACTGCCTGCATGTGCTGGGCAAAGAAGAGATGACTAGCTCCCTCCTCAGCTCTGCCAATGCCACTGGGCAGGGGAATCAGAGGACTGCCACCTGCTTCTGTGGTGCAGGGGAGAGTGACAGAGAGGAGGATCAGCTTGTGCTTGGCCCCACTGGAACTGGGAGAGAGGAGTACAGCTTTTCCATTGTTTTACTTGTTTTTGGCTGAAATGGAATTGCTATTGCCAAAAAGGTTTCTATTTTTAGGTTACCCATTTTCTGGGCCTTTAGCTAGGGGAAACAGGAATTTTTTATTTTATGTATGTATGTATGTATGTATGTATGTATGTATTTTGGGTCTGTGATGTTGGCAGTTCTGGGTTGGAGACTTTGGGAGCATCCTGTCTCAGATAAATGGAGGAGATAAGAAAACACAGATAACTCACTGTTATGTTGTTCCTCAAACCTCCTGCAATTCAAACCTGCAAAAAGCAGACCACTGGGCAATAGAATTGTCTTCTTGTGGACTGTTACTGAAGACTGACCCTTTTTCTCAGCCCTAGATATCGCATTATCTGAACCCCGAGGGCCCAGCAGCGTGACACTTTCCATTTCCCATTAAGTTGCTCTTTAATAATGATCGAAATAAGGAAACTTCAATTCCAAGAGCCACCCTGGTAGCTTCTAGGTTCAAGAAGCACTATTAGCATCCAAAAGGTTGCATGGGAAGACAGAAAAGGGAGCTCTGGACTGCCTCCTTGAATCTCAATCACATCTGAGAAGAAAATGAGTTCCTGGCTCCTTCTTCTGCTTCTGAATGTGATCTTCTAAGTCCAACATGCATTATATTCCTCATTACTTAGCTAATATTTTCAAATGCTCAGCTCCAGAAAGGTCCTGGCAATCAATGGTGGGACATCATAGAAATGATTTTTAACCTCTGCCCCTCGCCCTGGCCGGTTTGGCTCAGCGGTTAGAGCGTCGGCCTGCGGTCCAGAGAGACCCGGGTTCGGTTCCCGCTAAGGGCATGTACTTCAGTTGCAGTTTGTCCCCGGCCCTGGTTGGTCATGCGGGTGGCAGCCGCTCGATGTATCCCTTTCACGTCAATGTTTCTTTCTCTCTCTCTTCCTCTCTCTCCCTCCCACTCTATCTGGACAAAAAATGAAAAAATGTCCTCACGTAAGGATAAAAAAATAAATAAATAACCTCTGCCCCTCAGTTCATGTACTCTCTGCCCTCCCTCAGGATAACTCAGAATGGCGAAAGTTTCATGATACTGGGAACTTTTTAACATCTTTTTGTGTGATAGAGGAATGTGGCAGACTTGCAAAAATTCCTGACAAGTTTTGGTATGTAAAACTCCTTTAAAGACACTTTTCAGATTCACACTAAGATTTTTATCAATAAATGGTTATAACTAAGAGCTTAAGTTTAAATTTCTTAAATGCATTTCAGTTATAAAAAGTGTCAGTCTTTACTCTGTATCAAATATAATGTATAAATATAAAAACGCAAGTAAATCAACCTAAGTCATCTAGACCTAATGGAAAAATCCAAACACCAATGCCTTTTATAATGAGAAACCTGAAATATTTTCTATTTATGAAATACTATACATAGTTTAGAACTGTATTTGGAAATGGAAATGAAGACACAAGTGGTTAGCAGATTAGACAGTCAACCATGTCATATAATTTCCCAAACTCTGGAGAGCAGTTTCTCACAGATCACATTTCCTCACCTAATTTGTGTGTATCAGAGTCATCCTCAAAGGCCGAATTAGAAAGGGACCAAAGGATCCTCAGATTGAGACTTCATTTGGAGAAGAGGAAACTGATGCTCAGAGAAGGTTAGTGGCTTGTCCATGGTTGCAAAAGCAATTAGTGTTGAACTAAAATTCTTATCTCCTAAGTTTCGGGCCAATACCATTTTCATTACATCGGTGGTTCTCATGTTTTAGTGGTGCATCAGAATCACCTAGAGGGCATGTAAAAATGCAATCTGTTGGTTCCACCCTCAGAGTTTCTGATTCAGTTGCTGTGGGGTAGGACCTATAAATTTGCATTTTATACCAGATCCCATATAGCTGCTGATGCTGCTGGTCTTAGGGACCACTCTTAGAGAATAACTACATTGAAGCATTTTTCTCTTATTTTCTGTACTACTTTACATTTAATGAACATCTTTGTTTTTAACTTTATATATTAGTGAATTTTGAAAATACACAATAGTGGATGGAAGAGTATAAGGAATCCTCAGAAGTTCATCAGGCACCAACAACAATCCACCAATGGCCAATCTAAAGAATTTTTTAATATCCCACTTTATTTTTTATGCACTTTTTCTCTGGTAGACAGGTATTCTTAGAAATTCAAAATGTCTAATGAGAGTACTGTCTTGTATTATTATTCTAGTATTTTTCATTTTGTAGTTTTATCTAATGTGAAGTATCTTTACAACTCTAAGAAAATGTGGAGACAGTAGTTTACCAGCTTCCATGTTATAATGAGGGAAATGGAGGCTCCTATGGTTATTAAGTGATTCACCCAGACTCATATTGAAATTTGACTCCAGAATTTATCTTGTTAATTATCATCATTTAATTGGTTCAATTAAAGCCAAACTTATCTGATTTAAGGCATGTAAAATTGATATAAACAGGTTCCGGTCAAGATGGCGGTGTAGGTAAATGCGGTACTCGCCTCCTCCCATAATCACATCAAAATTACAACTAAACTACAGAACAACCATCATTCAGCACTGCCTGAAATCTACCTGAACAGAAGTACTACAATTAAGAATATAAAGAAGCCACATTAAGACTGGTAGGAGGGGCAGAGACAAGGAATGGGGTGGTCCCACACCCATGTGTGGCAGATAAAAATCAGGAGCAATATCTTGGCTACAGAGGTCCCCTTGAGGAGCAAGAGATCCTAGCCCCACACCGGGTCCCTGAGCCCAGGGTTCCAGTGCTAGGAATAGAAGTTCCCATAACTTCTTTTTTTTTTTTTTTTTTTTTTTTTTTTTTATCCTCACCTGAGGACATTTTTTCATTTTTTGTTCAGATAGAGTGGGAGGGAGAGAGAGGAAGAGAGAGAGAGAGAGAAACATCGACGTGAAAGGGACACATCGAGTGGCCGCCACCCGCACGACCAACCAGGGCCGGGGACAAACCGCAACCGAAGTACATGCCCTTAGCGGGAACCGAACCCAGGTCTCTTCGGACCACAGGCCGACGCTCTAACCGCTGAGCCAAACCGGCCAGGGCCCCATAACTTCTGGCTGTAAAAACCAGTGAGGATTTTGGCTGATGGAGAGGGAGAACTTCTGGAGTTCCAGGCAATTCCTCTTATAGGGCCCATGCAAACAGACTTACTTGGATTCATTTGCTCAGAGCTCCAGTGCTGGAGTAGCAGCTTGAAAAGCACCAGGGACATATGGGAAGGAACTGAATTGTTGGCATCAGGGCAAGAGTTGGAGGGCAGCTTTCTCTCAGACAGAAGTGCTGGCACAGGTCATTGTTCTTCGTTTGAGTCTCCTCCCATAGAGCCAGCAGGCAGGCACTATATCCGAGTCTCTATCAACCTGGCTAACACTGTTTGCCCCCCCACCTCCAGTGATTCCGAGACCCCACCCCACTCAAGACCTTTCCAGTGGCTTCTGCATACAAACAGCCTGTCTTGGCTCACGCTTTGGACTTCCCTAAAATCTCTCAAACAAGTAGCATCTGACATCGACATGACTCATACCTCTTGCTAAGTGGCCCAAGGCACTGCACTAGTAGCAGCCATCTGCATATTGCTTTGTAGCTCATGCCTGGTGGCTCCAGGCAAGGTACTGGTGACTGACCTTGGCCTGCACCTACTAGGAGGCTCCAGAGTCAGCGCACCTGGTTGATAGCTTCATATCATGTCAAAGTACCACCTAACCACTTCAACAAGTGACACATTCAAGGGGTGGACTCAGTGACACCAGAGCTCAGCTGCAGTAAGTCCTGCTCTGTGGGGTCAGCCAGTGCACAGCTAATCCTCCAAGGTGGTCTCAGCTAGTTCTCACAGCCAATAAGCCTGAGGATAAATCCCTCCCAGTGATGTGCCAATAGCAATCAAGGCTCAACTACATAGGAGGGTATATGTACTGACATTGGGGTGCACCTGGAGTGCCCAGCTGGGGTGATCAGGGAGACTGTGCCACTGGACCCTACAGGACATCTACTACATAAGACCTAATACATAGAAAGAAACACAGGGAGGCAGCCAAAATGAGGGGACAAAGAAACATGTCCCAAATGAAAGAAAAGGACAAAACTCCAGAAAAATGGAGACAAGCAATCTACCAGATGCAGAGTTCAAAATACTGGTTATAAGGATGTTCAGTGAATTCAGGGAAAGTGTAGATGAACTTAGGAGAACTTCAACAAAGAAATAAGAAACATAAAAAATGTATATAGAAGATATAAAAAAGAACCAGTCAGAAATGAAGACTATATTATCTGAAATGAATAATACACTATAGGACATCAACAGTAGAGTAGATGAAGCAGAGGGTCAAACAGTGATTTGGAAGATAAGGAAGCAGAAAACACCCAATCAGAGCAGCAAAAAGAAAGAGGAATCCAAAAAAATGAGGATAGTGTAAGGAGCCTCTGGGACAACTTCAAGCATACCAACATTCGCATCATGGAGGTGCCGGAAGAAGAAGAGAGAGAACAAGAAATTGCAAACCTATTTGAAAAAATGACAAAAAACTTCCTTAACTTGGAAAAGGAAATAGAGATACAAGTCCAGGAAGCACAGAGAGTCCCAAACAAGATGAACCCAAAGAGGCCCACACCAAGATACATCATCATCAAAATGCAAAAGGTTCAAGACGGAGAAAATCTTAAAGGAAGCAAGAGAAAAGCAGTTAGTTACCTACAAGGGAGCTCCCATATGACTATCTACTGATTTCTCAACAGAAACTTTGCAGGTCAGAAGGGATTGGCAAGAAATATTCAAAGTGATAAAAAGCAAGGAACTACAACCAAGATTATTCTACCCAACAAGTTACCATGTGGAACTGAAGGACAGACAGAGAGCTTCCCAAACAAGAAAAAGCTAAAGTAGTGCATCACCACCAAACCAGTCCTTTGTGAAATGTTAAAGGGTCTTCTTCAAGAGGAAGAAAAATATTTAAAATATGAATAATAAAATGGCAATAAATACATACCAATCAAAAATTGCTTTAAATGCAAATGGATTAAATGGTCCAATCAAAAGACGTATGGTGACTGAATGGATAACAAAACAATGCTATCTACAAGAGACTCACTTCAGATCAAAAAACACACAGACTGAAAGTAAAGGGATGGAAAAAGATATTTCATGAAAATGGAAACAAACAAACAAAAAGCTCGGGTAGCAATACTTGTACCAGACAAAATAGACTTCAAAATAAAGCCTATATAACATTAGACAAAAAAAGGTCCCAGCAATTCCACTTCTGGGTATTCATCTGAAGAAACCCAAAACATTAAATTGGAAAGACATATACATCCATATGTTCATTGCAGCATTATTTACAATAGCCAAGATATGGAAGCAACCTAAGTATCCATCAATATATGAGTGGATAAAGGAGTGGTGCATATATACAATAAAATTTGACTCAGCTATAAAAAAGAATAAAAAGTTGTCATCTGCAACAACATGGATGGACCTAGAGGGTTATTGTGTTGAGTGAAATAAGTCAAACTGTGGAAAACAAATACCATATGATTTCACTTATATGTGGAATCTAAAAAACAAAATAAACAAAAAAGCAGAACAGAAACAGACTCATAGATACAGAGATCATTTTGATGGTTGCCAGATGGGAAGGGTTTGGGGGGATGAGTGAAAAGGTAAAGGGATTTAGAAGTACAAATTGGTAGTTAATCATGGAGATGTAAAATTCTGCATAGGGAATATAGTCAATAATATTCTAATAACTATGTATGGTGTCAGATGGGTACTAGATTTTTTGGGGTGCTTACTTAGTAAGTTATACAATGTCGACTCACTGAATTATACACCTGAAACTAATATAATATTGTATGTCAACTGCAATTAAAAAATAAAAAATTATTTAGAAAATAAAATAATATAAACAGTCACTTTAAAATAGGGTCTGAGCTGCCATCCCAGAGGAACTGCCTTGCATGATCTACTCCTCAAACCTTGAGAATGTTAAAACAAGAAAAAGTAACCTTTGAAATGGGCCTAAAGCAATATTGTATCCCAAACAACTATTTCCAAAGATAGCAAGAAAGCAGATATTATGACTACGTGACTGAAAATTAAAAACATTCTTTAGAAATAGTATCACTAGCCTTGGCCGGTTTGGCTCAGCGGTTAGAGCATCGGCCCGTGGACCAGAGAGTCCCCGGTTCGGTTCCCGCTAAGGGCACATACCTCAGTTGCAGTTTGTCCCCGACCCCGGTTGGGTCGTGTGGGAGGCAGCCACTCGATGTGTCCCTTTCACATCGATGTTTCTCTCTCTCTCTTTCTCTCTCTCTCTCTTCTTCTCTCTCCCTCCCACTCTATCTGAACAAAAAAATGGAAAAGTGTCCTTGGGTGAGGATTTAAGTATCACTATGTTAGCTTATCTGCACCTATAAAAATGCCTTCCTTCTACTGATGTAATTGTTCCCATCTCTTTCTCATTACTACTCCTTGCCTTCACCACCTATTTGGAGCACTCGTTGGGTTTCTGCCTGAATCAGTGATTCCAGAATAGCTATTCTCTTGGTTCTCAAATGAATGTTTGTCACCCCTTACTTTGGCCTTTTATTTTTAGGTTAATAGGCAGAAAAACTCTTAGTCCATGCAGATTGCCGTAACAGAATACCATATACTGGATAGCTTAAACAACATTTACTCACAGTTCTGGAGACTGGAAAGTCCAAGATGAAGATTCTAGAACATTTAGTGTATGGTGAGAGCCCACTTCTTGTGTCATAGACAGTCATCTTATTGCTGTGTTCTCAAAAGTTAGGACAAGGGATCCCTCTGGAATATCTTTTATAAGGACACTAATCCCAATCATGAGGGTTCTACTCTCATTCATGATCTAATCACCTCCCACAAGCCCCATCACCAAATACTATCACTTTGGGGATTGAGGTTTTAACATATGAATTTGGGTGAGACCCAAAGATTCAATCTACAGCAAGCACATAACTGGCTGTCCTTTTTTCTCCACATGTAACCAGTAACTGTGACATAATCTTATCACAAATGTCAAGTGGTTGGTGGCTCAGGAAGATTCAGACTTCCTGATGGGGTGGAGGTGGCTGCATTTTTAGTCACACCCTCAGTGTGATTAATTGTGGTTAATTGCTATAAGTATGTTAACACCACCACCCGACTCAATGTTCATGCCAGAGTATGGAGCGTTTACTTCATTTAGGACATGAGTCTGAGACTTTGTCTCTTGCTTTCAGAAATGTGTCATTTATGTACCACCAACAAATTGCGGAGCTTAATGAACTATCAAGGGGTTTTTAGATGAATTTTTTTATAGTAGCATGTATTCTGTTCCCTGTATTGTACACACATATTTATATATATTATGAGTAATTCATTGCAGTTATGATCCAGTACTCAGAAATAGAAAAGTATAAAATGTTCATGTGTGTCAAATAAAATGCCACTCAACACATCTATGAAGTCTTATCCAATCTCCTAACCCTTATACTGCTCTAACAATGATCACCTTTTGAGACATAACTTATTTACTTAGTGTGATAATGTGCCTCTCTAACTGTTTGTGGCAGATATTATACTCTGGAGTTTTTATGATTAGCACAGAATAAAAAGCAAAAGGTCAGAGAAACTCTACCTGAGATAAAATTTGGCAGTTACAGTACATCTTACCACTGATCTGTGGCTTCTAAAAAAGTGATTCTGTTTTATTTTCTTCAAGTTTATTAATTTGAGGTCATAGTGAATGGTTTTGGGGGATTTTGCAAATTGACTATTGTTTTTATCTAAGATCTATGAAGAAAAATAAAAATGTCTACTTTATGATACTTTTTATACTAGAAGATTTGCATCCAACACAGATTGTTAATGTATGAAAAGGTGCTCAACATTATTAGCCATCAGGAAATGCAAGGGCAAACTTCAATGAAATATTACTAAACTACCACTAGTATAGTTAAAATGAAAAGGACTGGCAATGCCAAATGCTGGCAAGGATGTAGAGTAACTGGAACTCTTGCACATTGATGGTTAGAGGGAAATTAGTAAAAGCACTTTGGACAACTGTTTAGTAGAAACTGGTAAAGCTGAAGAAAAAATACTCTAAGATCCAGTAGTTCCACTCCTGGCTACATATACAACAGAAATGTGTATACATGTGCATCAACATGCGTGCACAAAAATGATCTTCCCAGCCAAAACCTGGGAGCACAAATGTCTATCAACGGGTGATTGGATAAATGCGTGTGATACGTTCAGACAAGGGGATACATTCATACAATGGGATATAATTCATTAATAAAAAGAATAAACTACTGATATATGCAAATACATAAATAATACTCATATACATAATACTGAGCAAAAGAAGGCCAAACACAAAAGATGACAAAACGTACAATTCTTTTTACATCAAGTTTTTTAAAAAACAGCCAAAAATTTGGGAGAGTATTAACTAGAAGAGGGCACAAAGGAGCTTCCTGGCATGCTGGCTGTATTCTGTATCTTGATGTCAACACCAGTTTCACGGGTGTAAAAATTCATCAAGCTTTACACTTAAGATCTGTTTACTTACTAAAAATGTATCTTTTAAAATAGAAATAAAAAGACTACATATCCAAAATTGTCAAATTGGCCTGGTGACTTGACACTTTTGGACAGAGTGATTTCAAATTTATTCAAACTTGTTCCCAGAGAATGAAAGCTTTTCTAAGTCACCAGGTCAAATTTCTGGAGGTCCTATGAGGGCAATATATTTTCAATGCTGTGCCCAGAAACAAGAGATGCTTAAATGTTAATTTTGGATCATCTCTTTTTATTATAAAATGTTACATTTCATAATAAAGTGGCAACATTTCATGACCAGCATATTATGTTTAAAAGTCTTATAACTCATAATTTTCAATTCTTATACACACAAGTAATTAACTTAAAAACAATTAACAGTCTCTCTCTCTCTATATATACATATATATATAAATATATACATATACATATATATATATATCTTGTTGACATCATAACTTACACAATTCCTTGAAAGCTATCATTTAAGTAACTACTAAATTTATCTGTGATTTGAAAAAAATTTGCTTAATAAAATATTCATCATTTTTTTCTGAGATTTAGAAAAATAAATGTCTTATACATGTCTTATTTCAAAATTATTTTCAGACAGATTCTATTTTCCATACTTACTCCATCATTGTTTCAAAGAATTAGATGCAGACCCAGAAGAAAGGTACAGCCTCTATTTCCAAACCATACCCCGGAAGAAACTATTTTCTACCTAAAATGGACTGTTCTACACCAAATAGGAAGGTCCTCATGACCCTGAGGAGACCCCATCCACCAAAACATCTATTCAAAGGTAGCATTTTGCTTTTGCTTAAGTTTGGCACTGTCCTCTGAGATTATTGGTCCCAGATACAATATCACACAGGGGACTGAGTCTCCAAGGATGAAGCTGAAGTCACAGGTTTTGTTTGTCTTTGGGAACCTCAGAATGCTTTTTCAGCACTGACTTTCTGACCTTTGAAATGGAGCAAACCCTTGTTTTCTAGGGTTAATTTTTATACCAGAGAACCTTCTTGAATATCATTTTTCTTCGGAGAAGTGCCTGTTCCTTACACTGCTGCCTTGAAGTGTCATTAAATGTGTCACCTCTCCAAATTAAAACAGTATTACAAGCTAGGTGCTACTCTCAGCATTGCAATAGCTGAAACCAGGTAGACTATAGAAGGTGTTTCATGTCCATAGAAGTGGTAGAGGTAGAAAATACATAGGACTCCTTTAAGATGAATCTTTTATGGGTCAGCAGATTAATTCAGAGTTACTTAAAAAGGAGTTAACATTTTATTAGCAACTAACTTATCTGTCTCAGCAATAAGATACTCTTCAGTCATTTATTTCCATATAAGAAGTCACTGCAGAAGAAATACAATTACTATCTAAGAGGGAAAGAAATATTGAGGCAAAACTAAGACTTTTTTTTTTTTTTTTTACAGAATTATAGATATTGCGCTTGATTCTAAGCTTCATTTAATCAAAGCATTTGGCTATTTTGCTTTGGTAAGTAAGTTTATGATCAGGAAAGATGAAATAATTATTTTTTTGAAGAACACTAAAGCTAACATATTTTTGCAAAGTTTGCAGCAATGATTTAAATGTAATTGCTTGGAGCTATTATACAAAGAATATGGGAGATGTTGGTTGCTCAAGTGGTTTTTGACAAAAAAGCAAAGGCAATTAAATGGAGAAAAATAAATACCTTTTCAACAAATGATGCTAGAACAATTGTACATCCTGAGGCAAATACATAAAATAAACTGCAGCCTAAATCTCATACCATATATAAAAATTAACTCAAAATGGATCACAGATTTAACTATGAAAGTTTAAAATATAAAACTTTTAGAAAAAAGACAAAGGAGAAAACCTTTGGGATCGAAAGCTAGGCAGAGTTCTTAGACTTGACATGGTCAGCACAATCCTTTAAAGAAATCCATTTTTAAAAAATACTGATAACTTAGTCTTCATCAAATTTAGAAAGTTTTCCTTTGTGAAACGTTAAATTAAATGGATGAAAGCACAAACCATAGACTGAAAGAAAATAATTGTAACCAAACCATATATCTGCACAGATGACTACTATCTACAATATATTAAAACTCTCTACTCAACAGTAAAAAAAACACCAACCAACGAAGAATCAATCTGTTTTGCTTGGCAGTTCAGTTTGTTCACAATAAAAAAAAAGAATAAAGGAATCAATCTGATTAAAAAACATTAAAAGACACTAAGAGACATGTCACTGAATTGGATACACAGAGGGAAAACAATCAGTGCTGCTATTGTGGAAGGGGGGCTCCTTCAGCAGCTGCCGCTTGGTGGGGCTACTATGGCTGCGGGGGGTCGGAGGGCTGAGTGCTTCGTGAGGTACTTGGCAGGGCTACTATGATGGCAGGGGCTGGGCGTTTTGGGTTATCTGTTGGTTGCACTACTGTGGCTGCGGGGGAGCAAGGCACTTGGGGTTGCCGCTTGGTGGGGTACAATGGTGGCCGGGCATGGGGCGCTTCATGCGTCTGATGGTGGAACACTTTGGACTGCTGCTGGGCGGGCTACTATTGCGGCAGGGGGCATGGCTCTTTGCACAGCATTCAGTGGGGCTGCAATGTCAGCGATGTGGCTGGGACCTTCGAGCGGCGCTTACCAGGGCTACTATGGTGGCAGGCACTTTGTGGGGTCCCTCGGTGAGATTACTGAGTCTAAGGGGAGTAGGGGGGGCTGGGCACTTCCAGTGGCACTTGGCCATGTTACTGTGGCTAGGGGGTGCTGGGTGCTTCAGGTGCCCTTCAGTGGCTGTGGGGCGGGGAGAGGGGGTACTTCCTGCGGCACTTGGCCAGGCTACTATGGCTGCTATGGCTGCGGGGTTGCGGGGGACCTTCTGGCTGCTGCTCAGTGGGGCTGCTATGGTGGCAGGGGGACTGGGTGCTTCCTGCTGCATTTGAGGGAGCTACTATGATTGGAGGGGTGCTGCGTGAAAGGGTTAATAATGTTTTAACAAAACTAAACTCCATTCTGATCCTCAGTTACTGCACGTACACACCCTGGCAGTTTCTTTTTTGTAAACATACGGGCCTTGAGAAACCCAAAGATAAGGGGTTAATGAAGGCCTTGAGAAACTCAGAGGAACCATAAGAAAAAAGAGATTAATGATGGCCCTGACCTCTGCCTGAGCAGACTCCTTACCTCTGAGACAACTCCTACCAACCCAGACACCAATTACATGGTGCCAAGAGAATGTGGGTTTTTTTTTTAATGTAGTTTTTTTCTGTAGTTTGTGCCCATATAAGCAAAGAACAAAGGAAGCTCGGGGCTGAGGATTTGGGGAAGCTGTACCCCCCCAGCCCGCCGGTGTAACAGCCCACCAGTGTAATAAAATGCTCCTTTCTCTACACTGGCCTTTACGTTGAGGATGTGATGTCCTGCCGGCTCAGACCTTTTACTGCGTTTCTGGCTGCCATTTGGTGGGGCTACTATGACTGAGGGGGGTACTTCCTGTGGCACTTGAGGAAGCTACTATTGAGGGGATGGTGTGGGGGGGGGGGAGGCTAGGAGTGTCAGGCTGCTGCTCCGCGGGGCGATTACAGTGGCAGGTAGGTGGAGCTCTTTGGTCTGTCATTGAGCAGGGCTATTATGGCAGCGGGAGCTGGGACACTTTTGATGGCACTTGGGTCTACTCTGGCTGCGAAGGGGCGGGACAATTGGGGCCCCTCTTGAGCAGGCTACTATGTTGGCAGGGGCACTGAACACTTCCGATGGTGCTCAGTGAGGCTCCCATGGCAGCAGGCTGCCTCTTGATGGGGTTACTATGACTGTGGGGGAGCAGGGCGCTTTGGGTCACACTTGGGGTGAAATTACTATAGTGGTGGTGGGGGCGAGGCACTTCGAGCTGCAGCTCTGAGGGGCTATTATGGTGGCGGGGCAGCAGGGTGCTCCAGGCGGAGCTACCAGGCCTGCAGTGGGGGCCCGACCTTCCTGCAGCACTGGCTGGGGCCCGTGGGCTGCCACTGGATGGGGCCACTATGGCCTGGGGGCATGGGACGCTCCAGGTTGGAGCTCCAGAGTCTACTATTTCCCCAGTGGGCAGGAGGGAAAGGGGTCTCTGGCCCAGAGCCACACAACTCTGTCTGTGATTTTTCTTGAGTTTGTCTTCAAGATCCCTTCAAGATAGTCCATACCACAGGCTCAGGCAGCAGACTTTTCTCCAGGGCGTGAGCTCCCTCTCCTGTGGGGGCAACAGTGGAGCTGGGAGGGTGGGGTTTGTGCAGTTCTAGGCCAGTGCACATCTTTAGGGAGTGTTCACCCCAGGAAAGATGGTGTCTGTGGGTAGTGCGGGAGAAGGACTCAACACGTGGACTCTGGTGGCTGTCCCTTCAGTTCTATTGCCCAGAACCACACAGCCCAGTCTGTTTTCAAAGGACTCTAGTTCCCTCCAAACTGCCCTCCCTCTGTGGAACCCCAGGGGGAGAGGCTGTGAAGGAGATTCTGTACACTGGCACTTTAAAAGGGCACCTGGGTTTCTAGTAGACTCTCTGTCTCTCCCTGGTGGACAGAATAGTGCTGATATTTATAGCCAGATTTATGTGGGCACCTCTTCTCAGCTCTGTTGCTTTGGGTTGGGGAGCCAGGCTTGGGGTTAAGTACCCACATTCTTTAGGAGTACCTTTGCAACTGAGATATCCTTCTGGATTCTCAGCCACTGCAAGTGGATAGGAGGCCAGCCCTTTTTGCGTCCCCACCCTTTCTACCAATCTCCATGTGGCTTCTTCTGCAAATCTTTGGTTGTAAGACTTCTGTCCAGCTGGTCTTCAGTTGGTTATTTAGGTTGATTGTGCTATAATTTAGTTGTAATTCCAGTTGGGGACTGGGGGGAGGTGAGTGTAATATCTGTCTAGTCTGCTGCCATCTTTTCTTCCCTCCACTATGTTTCTCTTTTGATGTATCTGCTATACAAATTTGGTAATCATGGATAAATTATAAAAATAAAGAATCAAAGAAACTTCAATAAGATAAACATCTCCTTAGAACAGAAAGCTGGAATTATAAATGGAGCTGAAGATCAATATTCCAGAGCAGGCAGTAGGGGATATAAACTCACCTCCTTTGGGACAAGAAGGACTACAAGGTTTCCATGTGAAATGGAAAACATAGTTGGCCTTACTTCTGAAATCCAGAGGCTATGAGTCATAAAAGTAGGGTGAAAACGTACTGACAACTACTGCCTGGGGCTACAACTTACATGGAGCTGCCAGGCAATGTAAGCCTGAGGATAGGACATAGCCTCAGGACAGGGCTGCCTGAGGCTCACTACCAGTTCTGTATATCCTTTTTTAAAAATTTATTTTTGTTACAGATGTTTCTCCTTTTTCCCCCATTGACACCTTCCTCCCGATCCCCACCCCCCTCCATTGCCCTGCCCCCAGGATTGTTGTCTATGTCCATTGGTTACGCATACATGCATATAAGTTCTGTGGTTTATCCGCCCCCCCCTTCCCCCGTTCTGAGGTGTATATCCCTCATATCCCTGCCATGGAGGAAGCTTAAACCTTAATTATGAGAGCTGCTTCTTAACTAATGACCCCAGGACATTCGTGGAAGTAGCCGCATAACTTTTCTGGAGGAAGGAGCCTGGAGAGGGAAAGAAAGAGAAAAAATGCAAAACAAAAAATACATTCCCCTTCGATAAGTCTGTGATCTATGATTCTAAAATGCATGAAGAAACCTAATGCTGAGGAAGAGTCAAGAAAATAAACATCAGAAGAGGAGTTATTTTTTGAAGATGTAAATGTCATAGAATAGATGAATGTTTTAAAATAAGCAAGGTTGGGATACTCAAAGGCATGAAGACATAACATGCATAAAAAGAACAAGAAAATGTTTTTTAAATATGTTTATATTGATTTTTTAGAGAGAGGGGAAGGGAGAGAAAGATAGAAACATCGATGAGAGAGAACATCGATTGGCTGCCTCCTGCACGCCCCCTTACTGGGGATCGAGCCCCAAACCTGGGCATGTGCCCTGACTGGGAATCAAACCATAACTCTCAGTCCATGGGGCGATGCTCAGTCCACTGAACCACACTGGCAGGGCAAGAGCAAGAAAATGTTAAACAAGAAGTTGCATACATAAAACAAGGTCAGTATGAAAAAGAATCAAATTAAAATATGGGAAGCAAAAATATAATAAAAGTAAAATTAATAGGATAAATTCTGAACACCAGTTAAGAGATTATTATTGATTAAGCACTGAACACTTCACCTACCACACAGCAAAAAGATAAAAAGAAATATAATACATGCAGGAGCAGTAAAATTCTCACAAGCTTTATTGAAGATTCTTTACACTTAAACTTCACTAATCTGTTCGAAAGCATATTCCAGCATTCAGGCAATGGCAGGGAAAGAATATCTGAGAAATGTCTGACATTAAAGAGAAACATAAATATTCAAATTAATAGTACACTTTAAGTACCAAGCAGAATGCTAACAATAAAATAATAGCAACATAATAAGCCTATAGCAAGAGATATAATAGAGAACATTTCAGGAAATCAAGGATGAAAGAAAAAAAATTAAGTTAGAATAAAACAAAGTCTTTTTATTTAAATGTTAACAGCAATTTGACAAACTGCACTTCCTATTATCAACAAGAAAATACAGAAAATGGGCTCAAAGCCTCAAAGTGCTGAGAGGAAAAACAATTATGAACCGAGAATTCTATACCCAGCAAAAGTGTAATTCAAAAGTAAGGGCAAAATTAAGACATTTTTAGAAAGAAAAAGACTAAATGAAGTTGCCACAAACAAACCTTATAATATTGACGTCAGTTTGAGGAAAGATCTTATATAAATGCCATTTTTTCTCACTGCAAGTAATTTTCAGTAAGCTGTTTACCTAAGTAAATCCAAACTTTCCCCAGACTCCTTACAATCCCCCCTTAGCCCTTAGTTTCCCAAGGGTAAATTCTCCTCATTGTCCAGTCTGTTCAGGATCTATGCCTTGCTGTGGTTGGCTCAGTGGGGACAGGACCTCTGAGTGGTGTACCCTCACTTCTGGAGCAGGATTTAGATATTTCTCATGCTAACCAATTTCTTCTCAGTTTACACCACTGTCTTCTTTCTGCTCACTGCTCTTTAAATATTTCTGTTTTTCAGAGTTGTAGTTATGCCCTTCTTTTCTTATTCAATATTTTGTCTTAACATGTGAACTTTCTAATCATCTGGAGCACTTGTTAAAATAGATTCTTGTAACTAGCCCCAAATATACTGAATCAGAATGGAGAAGAGTGAACCATATAACTCTGCATTTTTAATTGATTTTTTTTTTTTTTTAGAGAGAGAGGATGAGAGACAGGGAGAGAGATAGAAACATCAATGTGAGAGAAAACATCAATCAGCTGTCTCCTGCATGCCCCTTACTGGGAATCAAGCCTGCAACCCGGGCATGTGCCCTGACTGGGAATCGAACCGGGACCTCTCTGTCCATGGGACAACACTCAATCCACTGAGCCACACCGGCTGGGCTTAACTCTGCATTTTTAGCAATCAACTCAGATAATTCTAATGCATATTCATTTAATAACCACTGCTTTTCATAAGCTTTTATAGCATTATCATGTTTAGCTTTGCTTTTGACTCATAACAATTCAGCTATAAGTCACAAAATTTATACCAGAATCAAACCCACATTCTAAGTTCCATATGAGTATATACACCTACTAATTGGTGATTTCAATATAAATGTCCTACATGTACCAAAATATTGCATCCAAATTTGAACCCATCTTTTTACCCCTTTACTTCATGTGGACCCTGAGCTAGAAATGTGAATTACCTTAAGCTCCTCTGTTCCCACCTACATTTGTTCCCATATTTTCTGACACTCCTCAACCCATTTATCCTGAGCTCCAGCCATTGCTTACTAGTTCCTGGACATGCCCATCCGAGAGTTCATGCTCCCATTCTACACATGGAACACTCCAAATCCATTAATATTTTGTTCAAATGTAATCTTTTCCTTGAAGCTT
Organism: Tadarida brasiliensis; assembly: GCA_030848825.1. Classification (NCBI taxonomy): domain Eukaryota; kingdom Metazoa; phylum Chordata; class Mammalia; order Chiroptera; family Molossidae; genus Tadarida; species Tadarida brasiliensis. Next base: position 107,773,564 of record CM061280.1, on the reverse strand, counting down.
TTTTCTCACTCCCCAGCCAGGTCTCCACTTCTGTTTGCACACTAGGGTCTCAAACACAGCACTTTCCATATGGTCTGGAAACACCTGCCTTCCCTACCTGGCAGGGAGCACTTGCAGGAAAGGCCTGATCAGGGCTCTTTTGTTTTTATATCTCAAGTATAAAAACTTAGTACAGAACTTAGCTTGGATCAGTACTTAGCACTTGTTCATTAAGTAAGGGCACAAACACATGAATGAATTGACCAATGTTCACAGAATCTACAATCAAATTCCAAATCAGCCTGTGTATTTTTTTCTTTTTTGCTTTTTTTAGAGAGAGAGGAAGGGAGAGGGAGAGACAGATAGAAACATTGATGAGCAAGAACATTGATTGGCCGCCTCCTACATGCCCCCCACTGGGTATTGGGTCCACAACCTGGGCATGTGCCCTGATTGGGAATCGAACCGGTGACCTCTTGGTACATGGGTTGACACTCAATCCACTGAGCCACACCGGCTGGGCCAGTGTGTGTATTTTTAAGGAATATTGTGAGCTTCCTGTAAAACTTTTAGATTCCCACAAAACTCATATTTCCTTCTGTAGGATGTTGACATATTAATGAGAAAATTGTGATCCTCAAATAAGAAACTCCAAGTAAAAGCTTTTAATGCTTTTCAAACACCCTTTTCAATATGAAGCTATGAAAGTCAACACAATATAGCATGTTTCTTGTCCTCTAGAGATAAGGAAGAACCCTGTGGACATTGTTAGACCTTTTCTCTGGTTACTCCCCCTACTCTTTATGTAACTGCTCTAGTCTCTGGATTGATTTGATGCCTTTCATTTCTATGAGCCTTTGATATAAGTGCTGGACTAAGAAATAGTGGAGAGTATACAATGAAATAGTTTTCTCTCCCTGAATCCATTTCCAACATCTTTAGGTTCTTAGAGTTAAATTAAATATAACAAAGGCTGGTCTTGCTTGAAGAATCTTCAAGGCCTTATTGAGTTTATGTTGCTCCATAGGTTATTATAGGAACTAGGACCATATCTATGTAAAGACAAACATTCTGAACAATGTATCCATAGAAAAAAAAAGAAAAAAGAAAAAGAAAAACTGTCAAAGGGACATTTTAAAGTCCTGATTTAATTTTAAATCTTTTCCAATATTAAAATACTCCTGGCCGGTTTGGCTCAGCGGTAGGAGCGTCAGCCCGTGGACCAGAGAGTCCCGGGTTCAGTTCCCGCTAAGGGCACGTACCTTGGTTACAGTTTGTCCCCGGCCCCGGTTGGGGTCGTGTGGGTGGCAACCACTCCATGTGTCTCTCTCACATCGATGTTTCTCTCTCTCTCTCTTCCTCCCTCTCTCCCTCCCACTCTATCTCAGGATAAATGCAAAAATGTCCTTGGGTGAGGATTAAAATAAAATAAAATAAAATGCTCCACAAGTGATGGAAGAGCTCAGAGCATTTGACACTATGACCTTGCCCTTTGTCTTCCTGACACTTTTGGTGCCGTGTGAGATAAATCCATAAGTCCTGAGGAGTGAGATCTTTCTTGACATCTGGCTACAATGGGGAACAGTTCAGAAAGATAAATTCAAAAATTTAAACTAACAAAAATACAAATCCCAAATATTCGAAAACAAATAAAGATCGAGAGTTATTTGCTACATGGTTCTGATAATGGATAGAACTTGGGGATGGCATTCGAGAATAAATATTAAGTAAAATAGCTTGTATTTCAAATGTCTGACAGTGCAAAGAGGAATCCAGAATCATCCTCCTAATCCAATAGAAGTCCCCACCTTTTTTGAAATTATGGTATTGATTTACTTCAGTCCCTTACAGCCAGATGTTATTTCCATTTAAGTTGGCTAAAACTCCAATGGACTATTCTGAGGTTCAAGAGTGACCCTTGCATATTACAGCAAAAAAAAAAAAAGTAAAAAAAGTATATTGAATATGAAGCAATAGTGTGTGACTATTTATTCATCTTTTTCATAAATACTTGGAAAATTCGATGTACACATGTAATAAAATCACTTTTTTTTTTATCTTCACCTGAGGACACTTTTGTTTTTGCATTTATCTTCAGATAGAGGAGGAGGGAGAGAAGGAGGAAGTGAGAGAGAGAAACATCGATGTGAGAGACACATCGAGTGGCTGCCACCCACACGACCCCAACCGGGGCCGGGGACAAACTGCAACCAAGGTACGTGCCCTTAGCGGGAACCGAACCCTGGACTCTCTGGTCCATGGGTCAAAGCTCTAACCGCTGAGCTAAACCGGCCAGGGCTAAAATCACTTTTAAATGACATACATCACAACCAATTAACCTACCCTAACATGCCTTGCTTTCCTCAATGCAACATGACTAAAAATTGATTGATCATCTCATATTTATATAATAATTACTTCCTGGTATATGCATAAAAGGATTCATTAGTGTCAGATCAAAATGCAAAGACCATCAGTGCTGATAAAAACAAGCAGAATTTATTGCTCTCCAGGCCTGTGTCTTGAGAGCCAGGAATGTCACTCAAGAGACAAATTCACAAAGTCTCATCAAGCTAAAAGCAAGACTTGATATAGCAAAGAAAGAAAAAGATTGTCCTAAATTAGGATTCTGAAGGTTGTGATTTGAATAAAGAAGAAGAGAACTGTAAAGTCTCTTTTGGAATTGGCCATTGCACTGGTTTGCATCACCAAAGTGTGGACCCAGAGGTCACACTTTTACATTAGGAGAGATAATCATATTGTACTTGCAGGGCAGACTGCAAGTTCATGGGCCAGGACTCTGATTCAATTGGCTCTGTACAACACCACCATACACATCGTGTCATGCTGGACACATAATGATTGTCAAGAATAATTTTTCATTAAATGAATGCACACAGGTTATACAGAACAAAACAGCCATAACTGTGCATGATCCTCAGAACTCTTTACCTCTATGAATAACATTTCCATGTTCAGCAGCACAGTGCTGTGCTTTTCTATGTCAACACTTTGTCTCCAGGAGATTTTCTACTTTGCTATGGGTCTTTACATGGTTTATAACTGATTCTTTTTCTTCAGTTATTTTCAGACTCTTTGCTCTCTGGACTCATACATAAATCCACTACAAAAAGACCTTTTAAATGAAAATGATGTCAAATACTGAAAGAGTGTCCCCTGAGGGCTCATCTTCTAGTCCACTGGATTAAGGTTAGAATTTCACTTTGTTTCAATCTCTTTGTCTCAATTCCCACCCTGTTTCTGTTTTAGTCAAGGATGTTAAAGATTCTTCATCTTTCTCTCACTTGCCCATATAGAAAATTAAATTAAATATCCACTGTTCATCCTTTCCTCTAGGCAGTTTTTCTGTCTATCAAAAGCTGCTTAAGCAACCCAACAAATACTTCAGGGTACAGAGGCTAAGTACAGGCATGACTGGTGCTCTTTGGCTTAATAAGCATTTTTAATGCATCAATAATTCTTAACTACGTCTCCAATGATCATCTCATCTCTATGTATGATAGGAAGTTAAGATGCCTCCCTCTCCTTCTCGTGTCATCTCTCCTCCTAAAGGAACAGAGGTATGCTGGGAGTAGACTACAGTGTAATATAAAGGAACAATGAAAACTGGGGGAGACTTCCGGTCAAGATGGCGGCATAGGTAAACGCGGTATCGCCTCCTCCCATAACCACATCAAAATTACAACTAAACTACAACACAATCATCATTCAGAACCGCCTGAAATCGAGCTGATTGGAAGTCCTACAACTACGAAATTAAAGAAGCAGCCACATCGAGACTGGTAGGAGGGGCAGAGGCTGACGGGCTGGTCCCACACCCACGTGTGGCGGATAAAAATTAGGAGGATACCTCGGCTGGGAAGGTCCTCCCTGAGGACTGAGGGGTCCCCGTCCCACACCAGGCACCCAGCTCAGGGTTCCAGTGCCAGGAACAGAAGTCCCCATAACTTCTGGCTTGAAAAACCAGTGGGAACTGAGGCTGAGGGAGGCTGAGGCTGCTGGAGCCCCAGGCAGCTCCTCTTAAAGGGCCCGCACACGGACTTACTCAGACTTGCTCCCTCTAAGCCAGGAGGGGAGGCAGCTTGAGGGGCGCCAGAGATATGCAGGGAAGAACTGAGCTGTTTAGCGGACGATGGCAGGAGAGGCGGCTTTCTGCTAGACAGACGTGCTATCAGAGGCCTTTGTTCCTTTGGTGAGCCCTTCCCTGGGACGGCAGACAGCCGCCATATCTGGGACTCCAGCAACCTTGTTCACACTGTTTGTCCCGCCCTGGTGATTCCCTGAGGCCCCTCTCCACCCAACTTTAGGGCCCACCCAAGCTGTTTCCAAAGGCTTTACCACAGGATTGGCCTGTCTTGGATCCTGCTTCAGACTTTCCTAAAATCTTTCAAATAAGCAGCATCTGGTCTCAGCAAGCCCCATACCTCTCGTTAAGTGGCCCCAGGCCTGGCACTAGAAGCAACCAGCCTTGGTTCACAACTTGGCTTTTCCTGGGCACCTCCCAGCCCAGAACAAGAAGCAGCCATTGGCAGATCACTTTGTAGCTTATGCCAGGTGGCCCTGGATAGAACACAGGCAGTGGCTGACCTTGCCCCAGAGCCAGCACACCCAGTGGACAGCTTCAGACCACATCAAAGCACCACCACCCAACCACCTCCACAAGTGATACACTCAATGAGCGGACTCAGTGGGTACCAGAGCCCTGATGAAGTAAGTCTAGCTCTGTGTATTGGGCCCCTACACAGCTGATCCTCCAACGCAGTCAGAGGACAGTGGTCAGGGGGCACAGCCAGTCCTTGCAGCTGATCAGCCTGAGTAAATCCCTCCCATTGACATGCCAATAGCAATCAAGACTCAATTACAACAGAAGGGTGTTCAGTTCATACTAGGGGTGCACCTCAAGGGCCCAGCTGAGGTGATCAGGGAGGCTGTGCCACTGGATCCTACAGGACACCTACTACAATAGGCCACCCTACGAAGCCTAGGAGACATGGCAACTCTATCTAATACATAGAAACAATCACAGGGAAGCAGCCAAAATGAGGAGACAAAGAAACATGTCCCAAATGAAAGAAAAGAACAAAACTCCAGGAAAAGAATTAAACAAAATGGAGATAAGCAATCAGTCAGATGCAGAGTTCAAAACACTGGTTATAAGGTTGCTCAAGGAACTTGGTGAGATATTCAAGGAACTTAGTGAGACTTTCAAGGAACTTAAGGAGACCTCCAAGGAACTTAGTGAGAACATCAACAACATAAAAAAGGACCAGTCAGAAATGAAGGATGCACTAACTGAAATAAATAATAATCTACAGGGAATCAATAGTAGAGTAGGTAAAACCAAGAAGCAAACCATTGATTTAGAATATAAAGAAGCAAAAAACACCCAATCTGAACAACAAAAAGAAAAAGGAATCCAAAAAAATGAGGATAGTGTAAGGAGCCTCTGGGACAATTTCAGGTGTGCCAACATTCACATCATAGGGGTGCCAGAAGGAGAAGAGAGAGAACAAGAAATTGAAAATCTATTTGAATCAATAATGACAGAAAACTTCCCTAACTTGGTGAAGGAAACAGACATACAAGTCCAGGAAGCACAGAGAGTGCCAAACAAGATGAACCCAAAGAGGTCCACACCAAGACACATCATCATCAAAATGCCAAAGGTTAAAGACAAAGAGAGAATCTTAAAAGCAGCAAGAGAAAAGCAGTTCGTTACCTACAAAGGCGCTCCCATAAGACTGTCAGCTGATTTCTCAAAAGAAACTTTGCGGGCCAGAAGGGAGTGGCAAGATATTCAAGGTGATGAAAAGCAATGACCTACAACCAAGATTACTCTATCCTGCAAAGCTATCATTTAGAATCAATGGACAGATCAAGAGTTTCCCAGACAAGAAAAAGCTAAAGGAGTTCATCACCACCAAACCAGTATTATATGAAATATTGAAGAGTCTTCTCGAAGGAGAAGAAGAACAAAAATATGAACAATAAAATGGCATAGCTATCAACAATTGAATCTACAAACAAAATGAGCAAGCAGAACAGAAACAGACTCATAGATACTGAGAACTTTTTGTTGCTTGCCAGATGGGCGGGGGCAGGGGGGCTGGGTGAAAAGATGAAGGAATTAAGAAGTACAAATTGGTTGTTAGACTGATGAACCTCAAAGGGAAGGGGGCAGGGAGGGCGGGATGAGATAAACCAAAGAACTTTTATGCATATATGCATAACCAATGGACACCGGCAATAGTGTGGGGAAGGCAGGAGGGGGGCGGGATTGGGGATGAGGGGGTCAATGAGGAAAAATAGGGGGGAACATTTGTAATACATTCAACAATAAAGATGAGTTAAAAAAAAAAAAAAAAAAAGAGCCCTGGCCGGTTTGGCTCAGCGGTTGGAGCGTCGGCCCCTGCGGACCAGAGAGTCCCGGGTTCGGTTTCTGCTAGGGGTACGTACCAAAAAAAGAAAGAAAGAAAGAAAACTGGGGGATGCTGTCAGAAGAAGAAATCAAATCAAGAGCCAGGTGGAATATGGAGATGTCAGTCAGAAGAGACTATTCAGAGGGCAGAATGGAATGGGATAGGCCTGACAGGGGAAAAAAAAAAGTCATCAGAGAATTCAGACAAAAGTTGCACATATAAGTGTGAGAATGGCTGGCAATAGTTTGAAAGGGGTCATTCTCAAAGAATTGCCCGAACCATTGAGGACCTATAAGATGAAATTTTTATCTTTATTCAATGTCTCTTTGTTACACTGATAATAACCTCAAGCCATAGCCATATTAAACTTCCCTAATGCACAAGTTGCTTCAATTGCTCTCTGTCCAAACATCTTTAATATCTCCCCATGGCCAACACCACCAAAAACTCAAATATGTACATTATAGTCTGCCAATTGACCTTTTGCATAATATGATTGCAATCAAACTAAATTGTCTCCTACTACTCTCCCATACAGATACCCAACTAGAAATGTTCACATTTTGACATAATCCCCCTATAATTTTCCTGTTTCTGTGTACACTGTTCCTTCTGTCTCAAATGTGTCCCTTTTTAGCAGTCTCTTATCCTTCAATATTTAATTCATGTTTTATCTCCTCCAAGAAGCCTATTTCATTTCTTTCCCAACTACCAATGGCAATTTATACCTCTCTCAATGTTGGTTATCATTTTCTGCTTTGTAACTAATGTTATTTTTTATTTTACCCTCAAACTATAAATATCTTAGAACAGTGATTTTCAACCAGTGTACCGCAAGAATTTGTCAAACATGCTCTACCTGACTATTTAGTCAGGAGCACTGACCCCTTTTCACTTAGATTGGCAAATAAAAAAATGATGACAGCCAACACAATAGCTGTCCAGTATGAATGAATCAAAATTATACCTATTTTTTGTCAGATCGGCAAAAAATATAATAATTTTTTTGTGTGCCACAGAACCTTAGTAATTAGTGTGCCATGAGATGAAAAAGGTTGAAAATCGTTGCTATAGGATAAGGACTAGAAGAACTATGCCTTTAGATCTGCTTCCCTGTTCCAAGTTAATGATGTAGAATTTAAACTAGCTGTATTCATAATATTTTATAGGCAGATTTAAGTAAAATAGGCACTTGGCAACTTCAAAAATAAGTTAGGACTGCAACATAATCAGTTTCATTTGTGTGTGTGTGTGTGTGTGTGTGTGTGTGTTTATAAGTAAATGTTTCATAATCAGATTCTGAATGTCAGTGCAAAAGATAAAGTTAGATATATTGTTTTGAACAATATAAATATTACCATACATGATTACTGAGTGTACAGCAAATGCAATGTCAAAGAAGATAAAACTGATTTGCATCAAAGCTTCAAAATGAGATTATTCAAAAGAGGCTTCATTACTGACACGAGTAGGATTTGATAGGCAGAGGGGAAATGAGAGAAAAAGGTGAAAAAAGACAGGCATGAGCAAAAGTACAAGAATGGAAATATAAATGACTATGGTGATTTTGAAAAGGAAAAGAAGGAACCTTGTCTGCTGACTGAGTCTGAAGGGGGAGGAGTGGTAAATAATGCTGCATGAAGAGTGTGAGGTCACGTTATAGAAGGCTCTGAAAAGCAGAAGAAAGATTTGGACATGATGTGATCATAATTGGTTATATTTGTAAAATGACATAGTTTACAAAGCACAATGGATTTTTTTTTCATTTAAACTTTAATCTGTGACAGACACTCTGTATTATAGATGAGAAACTAAAACCAGAGCAGTTAAGAATCTTCTGAAAATCACACAGCTAGAAAAATGTAGGACACCTAACTTACTACTCAATGTTCTTTTTACATCTACACCATGTTATCTTCTGCGTTTTTAGGCAAAAGATGGAAATGACTGGTGTTTTAGGAAGTGTGTTCTATCTGTGTCAGAGATAACTCTTTTTTTTTTAATTTAATTTCACAATTCAAGTCCAGGTGATTTTTTCTTTTTTATCCTCACCCGAGGACATTTTTGCATGTATCTTCAGATAGAGCGGGAGGGAGAGAGAGAAGAAGAGAGAGAGAGAAACATCGAAGTGAGAAAGACACATTGAGTGGTTGCCACCCACACCACCCCAACCGGGGCTGGGGACAAACTGCAACCGAGGTACGTGCCCTTAGAGGGAACTGAACCTGGGACTCTCCAGTCCACGGGCCGACGCTCTAACCGCTGAGCCAAACCAGTCAGGGCTGTGTCAGAGATAACTCTATTGGAAATATTCAGTCTACAATGTAGAGGTCAAAGATATGTTCTATGTCCGAAACAAAATACAGGTTAATGGGGCAGAGGAGTGAACACAAGGACATTAAGAGCCGCATGAATAAGATTTTTATGAGGAGTATCATTTGGAAACAAGAAACAGTTTCTTGAATGGTTACTTTAATGATGATAACAAAATAACATTTTTCTATATATCACACTTAGAATGTATAACACCGTTTCCTTTCTAGAATAGTGATTAACATCAAGAGGATACACTCTACACTGTTAAGAAAGCAGATATTATTAGCACCTGGGAGATAAAGGCCTTCCTGAAAAATCATAAAGTCAGATTTCAGTACAGATTTAGTATCGCATTGATTTAAAAAAATAAAGAAAAATGTTCCTGAAATATATTCAGACTTTTGCTGGAGTAAAACGTGTTTCTCTATTTTTCAAAAGACACATGAATTTTTCTGAAAATACTGAATCAAATGTAGGCAATAACAGATGGAATATGAAGAGGGAATAAGGGGTATGGGGTGCTCTGGGATCATAAATGAGTAAATTTTTGCACAACAATAACATTACTACCACAGACAATAAACAGAATGTGTCAGGGGACTAAACTGCCATTCCTATATTGATAGTCCCTGTCAGAGAGTTATAAAATGGGTTAAATAAATAAAACTAAACCAGATAAAAGGATGACATTTCCGTTCCTTTAGAATATATGAATTGGCTTGTTTATTTGCTTGACAACTTTGATTTTATTTTATTTTTTAGTTTTTTTAATTTTTTAATAGATGTCTAAAGAATAAAATCAATGAGTAGTAAAATGATTATAGGGAATAAGGGATTTGAAGTTACTATTACAGGCAGCTTTTTAAAAAGTAAGAACATAATAGAAGTGCACTGTGTACTTGTATTCAAATCAATAATTTTATTTTCTAATTTCTTATTTAAAAGGTGGGAATCACATAAAATGCCTGTAGTTAAAATTTTCTCAGGATATTATAAAAAATGACAGCAAAAATAAGGTCCCTTCTGATACATTTTCATAGACAGAAGAATCAAGTTGGAAAAACAGCCAGGCAGTTTTGAGATCCTTACAGCGGTTCTCAACCTGTGGGTCGCGACCCCTTTGCGGGTCGAACGACCCTTTCACAGGGGTCGCCTAAGACATAACAGTAGCAAAATTACAGTTATGAAGTAGCAACGAAAATAATTTTATGGTTGGGGGTCACCACAACATGAGGAACTGCATTAAAGGGTCACGGCATTAGAAAGGTTGAGAACCACTGCAATATAAACACTGACATGAAATTCTATGGATTAACTACTTTTTAGCTGTTATGCACCAAGTTACTATGCATTCACAGCATTTTGCATGACCAATTTCACTGCAAATTAATTTATCAATAGCCTTTCTTAGTTGATTATTTTGACTGATAATGAGTAAAAGCAAAGATGATATGTGGTTGTATAAAGAAAGATATTGTACAAACATGTCAAAAGGCATCAATAACTACAATCTCTGAATGAGTTTATGTCCACCTCTTTTCTTCTGGAACCTAAAGTGCAAGCTAAGATAATCAGTTCCGTGATTACATATTTTTCTAAATTTTTAATCTGTTTGACATGGGAGTGGAGGAGAAGAATATCAACAGATAGTTGTGTGTGTGTGTGTGTGTGTGTGTTGTGTGTGTGTGTGTGTGTTTAGAGAGAGAGAAAGAGGAAGGGAGAAGGAGAGAGAGAAATATTACGACCCCTACCAGGGATTGAGCTTACAACCTGGGCATGTGCCCTGACCTGGAGTGGAACGTGCATCCTTTCCAGCCAACACCCAACCATCTGAGCCACACCAGATAGAGCCTGTGATTACTTTTTTTTTTTTTTATTCTGGATACCAGACATTGGCAATTTAAAAAGGAAAAATCTAAAAATGGTGAATCGTTGATCTCTGATATGGCAGTTTCATTGTCACACGATGAACACTATCTCTAAAGTTCTAATAAAATTTTGTTGTTTTGAGGTGTAATCTGTGATCCACATTTCAGAAATCAATATAGGCATATAAGAATAAATGGTAGGGCCCGGCCAGTGTGGCTCAGTGGTTGAGCGTTGACCCATGCACCAAGAGGTCGCCAGTTTGATTCCCAATCAGGGCACATGCCCAGGTTGTGGGCCCAATCCCCAGTGGGGGGCATGCAGGAGGCGGCCAATCGATGTTCTCTCTCATCGATGTTTCTATCTCTCTCTCCTTCTTCCTTCCTCTCTCTCTAAAATCAATAAAGGAAAAAAAAATTTTTTTTAAAGGATAAGTGGTAGGATAGAGTTCCTTGCCTAATATCTTATAAAGGTTTTTCTTTTTCTTATGAACTACATTTGGGGGGAAGATGAATACATTCAGAAAGTTACTGATATAAAACTAGTAGTAGCTTATGTCTCAATAGTATAGTCATGGGGAACATTGTGATGTGCACCCAGATACCTCTTCAATGAAGGACTTAATGTCCTAGCTGCTGAAAGTGCTCTGGAAAGAATGCCTTTGACTGTCAGTCCCTTAGGGAATTGTCTCAACTAAAGACAGCCACCTCCTCTAAGCTTGCATTACTTTCCAGATTAATCTATCTCAAATATCAGGTCAGTATAAATGTGTAAATTCCTGGCCAGATCAGCCCTATGCCAGACAATTCTCAAGGTATATTCTAAAAGCAAAAAGAATATCTCTCATTTTGAATCTCTGTTGCTCTGAATTCCTCTTTTCAGGAAAGACTTGGATCCTTTTCTGAAGGGCTCCCCTGATTAAGTCAAGCTCAGCCTAATCTCGTTTGATTAAGTGCAAGACTGTTTATTAGGAACGTTGATTACAATTGCAAAATCTTTTCACTTTTGTGATGCCCAGTAATCTAATCAAGGAGAGAAATCTTATCATATTTACAAGTCCTGCACACACACGAAAGGGGAAGGGATTATTGAAAGCGTGTGTACATGGCGGGGACTGGGGACATTCAGAGTCCATATTAGAATTTGCCTACTACATATTGGTTTTGTGTTTATAAACACCATATTTTCATATAAAGTAAATAATGTCATATTTCTACTTGTTTCAACTCATGCTTTAAGGCTTTGTAAGGTACTTGACATGCATTTTATCTGGTGTGAGTGAGTGTGTGTGTGTGTGTGTGTGTGTGAATTATCCAAAATTAGAAGGAAAATTTGGGGAAAGGGGGCAATGTCCTTTCAATCATAGAAGTCACAGGTTCACCTCAAGATTATTTAGGAGAGTAAATTTGTTTGATTAATTGTTTCCAGACATTTTGATATTGCATGTTAAATTTCAGATTTTCATTAAGAATTGGTAGAAAAAATAACCCAGAAGTTACAGTTTATAACTCTGTACGTCAATAACCAATTGTGTATATAATCTAACAATTTTATATATTCCTTTATTATATTACTTCTATATAGCTCCTCAATTTCTCTTTTAGTCTCAACATTGTCCTGGTTCCCTCATAAATAAATTATTTAAATAAATCTTTGACCACATATATTTGTATGAAAGTCATCCCAATTACAGCAATTATCTATTTAAATGGTTTTTAATCCAGCTGTTTACCTGAGACCACAATGTTTTTTATACTTTCGCTGCTAAATTCAGTTTAAGTTTGAACATTATCAGTGGTGGAGAATCTTACTATTTCTCCATGCTTTCTTTCCATTGTAAACTGACAGAAAGTTCTTCCTATAATGAGGGGTGATTGCATGTTTTTCAACATATGTTGAAACATATATATGTAATATAAAATCATATTAATTCTGGCAGACTGTAGAATGGGCCCAATAAATATTCTTGAACCAATGCATACATTAATGAAATGAGAGAAGGAATGGTTATTTGAGGTGAAGATTTTTAAAGAATATTACATGGCAGTCTTGTAAAAATTTTGTAAAGAGATTACTTGAAAGCTGAGAAGTTATTTAGAAGTCTAGTTTAATTGGCTTAATTGGCAGTAATCCGTTTCCCAAAACCATGTGTTCTTCATGAAAATATTAACAGAAACACATTCATAATTGTTTTATTGTTTTACAGATTCTTGTGTTGTTTTTTTCCCAATATTTTTCTATTCTTCAGGTTGTGTAATTTCTATTGCTCTGTCTTTAAATTCAGATTCTTTCCTCTGTCATCTTTATCTCCAATCTGTCATTCAACTCATTCAATGATTATTTCTTTTTAACTTCAGATATTGTATTTTTTTAGTTCTAAAATGTCCATTTAATTCTTTTTGAGTTTAAATGATTCTGTTGACAATGTATATCTTTTCATTTCCAAGTCTATTCACCATGACCTCATTGAACATGGTTATAATAGACTGCCTTAAGTATTTATCTGATAATCCCACCATCTGTATCATCTCAGGGTTGGCATATATTGATGGTCTTTTCCCTTACATTTAATCAGATTTTCCTAGTTCTTTGTACACTGAGTAAATTTGGGCTGTATCTTAGATATTTTTAATATTGTGCTTTGAGACTCTATGGTCTATTAATATCCTTTGGAGAATGTTGCTTTTTGTGTGTTTGTTTTAGTTGGAAATCAACCCAGTTAGTTTCAGAATGCAACTTCTATCTCACTGTCTGTGTGTGGTGGTTCCAATGTCAATCAAGTTTTCTAAGCTCTTTTATGCTGTTTGGGTCTGACTACCATATTAGCTACTCAGAAGCCAGTCAGGTACTTAGGCAGTTGTTTATATGGTAAGTTTCTTGAAGTCTTTGCCACACTTCTTTTGGTCTGTTCTGCTCATTAACAGGTTAAGAATCAGCCTGGAATTTTATGTTGTTTCATATACAGGTTTAAGAGATGCTTTCCTTCAGATCTCTTCTCTCTGGTATTTCTCCCTTACATTCCAACCCACCAAGTCTCTTTTATAGGTGCCTCTGGCTGGAAAATGAAGTTCTCTCAGAGTTCTAGACTTTCACACTGTTGTGTAATTCTGTGTGATTGAAATCTTCAGGACAAAGTGGTGAGAGAAAAGATGAAGAAAAAAATACCAAGGATTTCCTTCACACTCTTTGGACAACAGGAGCTCCTTTTCCTGTTTCTTCTGGCCAAAGAGACAGGTTTTCTTTGGGGTTTTAAGTACTCCTGTCGCAGCCACCATAGCCAAGCACTTTTATGACTTGGGCTGTCCTCAGGACAGTGCTGGAAGAGGGAGGAAAAAAAGAGATTTTCCTCCTACTCTTTGATATGCAGGGAGCTGTTTTCCTGTTCTCTGGCTAAAAACAGTTGGTTTTTAGTGCATTTTATTGTCAGCATACAATATACTATTTCAGAATTTGGGTGAAGACCAGAGGACAAAAGGAAAAAAATCATAATATTAATTTCCACTATGTGTTATTATTAGGGTTTTGATTTCTGTCTTTAATCTGCCTGTTCTTGTTTACATTTCAGATTCCTCAGATGGTGGTCTTCTCTGTCCAGAGATTTTATTATAATCAGTGGGAGATATAGGCCAACTCAGCTGGCCTCCAATTACTTTAAATGGGCAAAATATAATATGTTGCACATCTAACCCAAACTCCCAATTTTATAAAATATATTGAAACCATAGATAGATTGATAGATAGACAAATATCCTATTGCTATGTCAAATCCTGATTAAAAATAATTATTTTTTCTTTATTGATTTTAGATAGAGAGGAAGGGAGAGGGAGAGAAAGATAGAAACATCGATGAGAAAGAACATTGATTGGCCACCTCTTGCATGCCCCGCACTGGAGATTTGGCCCATAACCTGGGCATGTGCCCTGACTGGGAATCAAACCCGCGACCTCTTGGTGCTTGGGTCAGTGCTCGGGTCAGTGCTCAACTACTGAGCCACACCGGCCGGGCTAATTCTGATTTTTTTAAATCATCAAATAATATGATTAATATGCTGAATGGTTGACATAGAAGTAGTAGCTTATTCTCTTTCATTGTAATCTGCTTGTCTCTCCCTTTGCTTCCTTCTCTACAATCTTGTTCAGTTAACAAAAACAACATCTAAATAAGATAAGTTCTATGGAAATGTTTTCATAACAAATGATGATAGACAATGAGGTCACACTGAGTATAATTTTGTGATTCCACTCTTAATAACATGAATATCTAAGGAACAAACTATCTTCATTGAAATTCAATGAAGTGGCCCAGCCGATGTGGCTCAGTGGATTGAGCATCGCCCCATGGACTGAGAGGTCCTGGTTTGATTCCCAGTCAGGGCACGTGCCCAGGTTTCAGGCTCGATCCCCAGTAGGGGGTATGCAGGAGGCAGCCAATCGATGTATCTCTCTCACATCGATGTTTCTATCTCTCTCTCCCTTCCTCTCTCCGTAAAAAAATCAATAAAAACATATTAAGAAAAAAAAAAAAGAAATTCAATGAAGTGCCTTTAGCACTCCTTCTCTTACTAAGAGTCAGGGATATAAATATTGAAGAAAAAATGTTTTATTGAGAAATATGTTTATTCTACAAAAGTTGATATTAAACACTAACAGGCATCTCCTGGAAACATGCTAATTGGGAGAGATGATTTATAGGTATGCTTATCTAACAATTTGGATTTTTTTTCCATAATTGCACAAGTTAATTCAGGGACAGTTACAGTGCATTTTATTGTGCACAGGTCAGAATTTTAGCATTGAATTGAGAGAAACTACAGATGCAGCTGTGAAGAGAGTCCTTGTTCATGAAAGATATAAGCTGACCTGAACTTTGGGAGAATATTTTAATTAAACTTGAAATTCAGTTTGCATGCCAGGATCTATGATAAATTATTAATTAGAGGATAAGAAGTAACTCTTCCCATAAATATGGAATAGGGCAAAGGAAGTTCAAAACTAATTAATGGGAAAAGAAGAAGAAGAAATAAATACAGAGATGATGTATTGAAAAAATAATAAGAGGGAGAGAGATAGAGTCTCAGATTGGTAAGTTCAAATCTATGTTTTGCACATGAGGAAACCTAAATTCTAATTTGGTAAAAATATTTACTATAGGTCACAGAAGCACTGGGAGACAGAGTTCAGCAAGAAATAAGGGTCAGCAAACTTTCTCTGTAAAAGGGCCAGATAGTAAATATTAAGGCTTTGCGGGCTATATGGTCTCTTTCACTGCAGTGTAAGAGCAGCCATAAACAATAGGGAAATGAATGGGTATGGCTAAATGCCAACAGAAATTTGTTTTGTAACACAAGTAATGGACCAGATTTAGCACATGTGGGTTGCTGAACCCTGGTCTACAGCACAAACCTCTTGATTCCCCATTGGCTACAACTGTATACCCTTGTGCAGGCAAAGGGGACTTTATTTTTATAGAAGAGTACAAGGGATTAAAATTTAATATGTTAGGGGTCAATTTTTCTGCTGTCTGCAACTTACTTTGAAATGCATTTAAAAATAAGATAGATTGGTGGATAGATGAATGTGATAAGCAACTATGGTAAATGTCAATTACAGAATCTAAATGATAGGTATATGTATAGTCCTTGTATAATTATTTCAATTTTTCTATATGCTTGAAAATGTTAATAATGTAATGCAGAAAAAATTTTAATATGGGGCCAAATTCAAATTTCTTAAAATATGTAAGGTTCTTTATAAAAATAAAAGGTATTCCTTGCTAAAATTGTTTTAGCAAAACATTCTTATGACATATTTGAAACAGGCAGTTTAAAAGACAATATTTTCAAAGAATTATACATCAGTTATACTTCATATTAGCCATAGTTTTTGTACACTATAACTTGATGTGATTTTTAAATTTAGATTAAGCTCAGTTTGTTGCCAAAAAAAAAAAAAAAGACAACAACAGATGATTAAGTTAAATGACATAAATTTAGTTACCAATCTAGTTTGCAAGATTTGTTTTATTCAGTCATATAAACACTCATCTTATCTGGAGTTTAAAGGAAAGTCATATTTGAAAGGTGAAAGTTGGTGGTTCCAGGTGTGTGGGCATGCTAAATAGCAATCTCAGACAGTGAATAAAGGAAAATTGGGTTTATTTAAGGAAAAGGGGGTGGGGGTGGGAATATCCAAAGGGAAGGGCTTACAGGGCACCGAGCCATAGGGTATTGGGTTGATGATGGTAGTCCCTGGAAGCTGGAGTTTCATCCTTATGTGTGTCCACTGGTGGGAAGCTTGTCAGTTAGTGGATTTGGGGGTCTTGGTTGGTGGGTTTGGGCAGGGGGTTGGGTCTACAGGAATGAGGATGTGTGGTTGGGTGCTTCTTTGGTTCTGTTGTCTGGTGGCATTTCTTGTCCCGCCCTTTCTCCTGTGGCAGGAAGTTTGGTGTTTGTTCTCCTGTGGCAGGGAGGCTTGCAAAATGGCACTTAGGAATTATATTGCCTGTATAAGTCCTAACATTTCCTTCCTCTTTCTATTTGTTAGTAATTATTCTTATGGAATAGGGGCAGAGGTCTCTTTCTTCTGTAGCTGTTTCCTGCAGGTTTGTGGGTGTAGAGCTGTCCCTAAGCTGTGTTAGTATGTTGGGGAATTGGGGAATAAGGGTAGGGATAAATTCGATAGGCCATGGTCAGGGATATTTGTTTGTCCGTAATAGTTCATATATGGTTTCGGAGAAAAGAAAGGAGAGCACAGATGGGCTTCCAAAGTGAGACCAATATTATGTAAAAAATTAATCAGGTATTTAAGAAGTATGCTTATGAAAACAAGAGAAAAACAAAGGTTAATGATCACAGCAAATTATAAACCAGTTTCTGAGTCTGTAAGACCATCAGTCGAGAAGGCTTAAAGTTTCTTTTGCTGGAATGAAAGCAAGCAGTGACAAGTGGACAGCATCTCATGCTCAGGTAAATTCTGTGTGGTTGACATTGTATCTGTACTTTTTAATAAATTCCAACTCAAAGGATGGGAGAAAAAAATGAAACATTAGTTTGGAGGGTTGAAGACAACTAGAAGAATTCAGGAACCAGTTTAGTTCACAGATAAAAACAAAACTTTAAACTTTGAAGACAATCAACTGTGCTAGTCCAATATTCACAATTGGGCATTGTGATTTTCATTGAAACACAATTTCTTTCCCTAAAATCACCCTCATTTTTATTAAAGAGACTGCATTAGGTCTTGTTTTAATTTGGCCTGATTATTTGCATATACATAACAAGAATTAGCAATTGATAAACTTTCTCAAATTTGTTTGGCTGGAATGTCAGTTGTTCATAAAGAATCTTTAGATTGAGCTCAACAGAGCAGTCAGCAGTCAGCACCTCAGGGAGGAGAAGCCAAAGTCACAATTGCCATCAGGCTGTGCCTGGAATATCTGCAGATTTGGATCATGTCCTCAAGTCCTTGAGGTTCCCAATGTGTTGAGGTTTCTTTTCTACCATCTTTCAAGAAAGCAACCTTTGTTCCTTACCTGAAAAGATTGCCATAAACCACTGACCAAGCAAGGTACCAGGCCATTCACTGCAAGTGACTTCTGATCAGCTTTAATCAGTCTTGAGTGTCATTCTCAAGTCCTTAAGGCTTTTTGGTGACATCCAGGGTCCAGGCATGTCTCTCTTGACCATGACATTCCAGTCAAAGACTTGGTTAATAAAACCACAATTGGAACCTAGTTTCATGTGTTCTATTTTAAAAAGAACAGATTCTTATTGCATTTATACAAATAAATATATTGTCATGAAAATAATATCCATTCAGAGTTGCCAAGTTCTGGAGAGATTAGGTAGGGAGAGAAATGTAAATGCTTCATTATTGCCTGAGGATATAATTTACCAAATTGTTTTAGGGAAATAAAAATAAGCTGCCTTATCTCTGGAAAATAAAAGGATTTTTCCATGAATCCAGGTATTTTATATTTCAAAGAGATGACCTGCTTAGAAATCTATAATCTAGAGTAAGTCAGAGTCCATTTCACAAACCTTTCCAAAGATGTAACATCTTTGCAAATGCATCAGAGTAGAACAGTGACTGCCTATAAATGATGAAATTTAAAATGACATGGTTATAGACTTGATTATAATACAATTGATAAAGAACTTTAATTTGTGTAAGATATAACAGTTCAAGATAATTTCTTGGTAAATGATAATTGTGAAATTATATAAAAGAACAATATAAAGCTTAGTTTTTCAGATTCAATACACAATTTCAATATATTAAAAACAAATTATATATGTAAGATTTTAAAATGCTGTACATGGCTCATTGGAAGTGTGTATTCTAAATGTGGATCACGAACACCTGGAGTACCATTGCCGGATGCCCCTGCAGAGAACCATCCCTTTTGGCTTGCCTGGTGTCACTGACTGGACACCTGCTACCCCTGAGAGTTTCCTGTTTGAAACTTGGCTCTGAATCTTTGTAAGTTCCTTCCTAGAGCAGACTGAAATTTCTAGAATATGTATTTCAATAAAAATGTATGTATACAAATAGAACATAGTTATTATTACTATTTTTTATTTGGCAAAGCTTCCCATGTAATTTCAAGTGTATTTAATAGGTCTGATTAGTTTTAAAATTTTTATAAGGAGAGAGAATAAATCCTTGAGGTATTCTAGGGCCCATAGGAATAACTCAAAGTCATTTCTTGGTTAAAAGAGTGTGTAAATATTTAAACTTTGGGAAGGTTGTCAAATATACTTAACCAAAGGATCATGGCTTAAACTCTTTGTAAATCTAGATAAAACAAACACACATTTTATGATAATGACTCTAAAAGACATCAATCAAACTTAAACTGGCTTTAATATCAAATATTTTGTCCAGACCACAGGATCCTGTTTAACCTACATAAGTATTTAATTTATTTAGGCCAATAAAATATCATCCTTTGGTAATGCCATCCGGAGGCAGAGAATATAATACACAAATGAACACATAAAGACCATACACATAATCTGAATTACTAATTTTTGTAAAGATGCAAGATTTTTTTCATTTGCTTTTGATGACTTTTAAGAAGGCTGGAAAAAGAACAGAAGGTCCTAATTACCAAGCAGGAAGACCTGTTAAGACTCAACGGGCCCTGGCCAGTTTGGCTCAGCAGTTGGAGCGTCGGCCTGCGGACCAGAGAGTCCCGGGTTCGGTTCCCGCTAGGGGCATGTACCAAAAAAAAAAAAAAAAGACTCAACGGAAGTGTCAAGGGTAGTGAATGAGCAGTGAAAATTAAGGAATTAAGCAATGGAAGAGAGCCTGGGTGGGGCTGCTTCAGCTCCCTGAAAAGTCAGAAATTCCTGTGACATAAGATGTGACAAGAGTGGGGTTGTCAAAATTGATGTAATAAATGCTCCAGATATGAGTAGACTGTGGACATGTTGACCCTGTGCCCTGAAGGTGGCCTTACCAATGACTAGGACATTAGCCAGGTGCTCTGGGAATGGATTTATCCCACTCAGGCAGGGGACTCAACTCCACACCTGTCAAACAAGCAGGAGAGAAGGGGTCCCTTCCAACATCAGGGGTGATCAAGTAGGTGCTGACTCACCTTACCCTATCACCCAGGTGTTGCCTGGGGAAAGTCATGTGGGCAGGTGATTCAGTGTCCAGAGGGCAGGTTTACCTTCCATCTCAGCTTTGATGAGACCCATTTTGATGAAGGATTTACTCTGCAGCTGTCAGGTAGATTGTCCCCACACCAACAATGAGGGGAGTGTAATGAAAACAACTCCAGGTCCCAGAGTCACATAATGTCACCAGAGAAAAATCAGGTATGGGAAGGAGGACAGGAGCCTGACTAGGTTTTTTGTTTGTTTTTACAAACTTAAAACTCTTACGACCCTCACAACCTTCTATAATTTGCACATTTTTTACCCATTCAGGAATAGCCATCATTAGAATAACTCAATTTCAACCCTTGTCCTGTAAAAAATGTATTTCTATCACTTATGCTTTCTATTACCAAAATAATATAATTTCTTTCCAACTTAATTTGAATTTATAACTCTTAGAAACCTCAATTTCCAATGATAACTGAAAGAATAAACAACCAGAATTTTCAAGATTGACTTTTATGAACATATTTTAAAAACATTTTTTATTTTAAGAAACACATTTTCAACAAAACGCAAGATATTATACATCAACAGCTACAAATCCACTTTACAGACTTTCTGCAATAAACCACCAAAAGCAAGCAAACTTAAGACTTGTATAGCAATTAATGTTTCAGTTATTTCAAAATATTTAGTTATTTCAAAATTCACTAATTTAGAAAAGAATGGCTGAAATAAATTAAATCGATCTGCTCCCTTTTGATAAGAATCGCCTTTCAGAAATTTGCATTTAAAAAATGGCCCAGACCTGAGCTCTTGGTGAAGATCAGATAATTTGCATTTCAAAGGATCTGGGACTTTGGTTTCATAAAGCCAATTATCTATAGGCCTCAGGGACTAGCTTACCACAATGTTTCTGGAGCCACACCTCTGGCACTGTGAAAACTTCATTTGTAAAACAAGGACAGTTATTTTCAAAACTTCAGGGACTAGGTTGCCACCCAAATATTGGCAATTGGACTGACAAATCTATTTATCCATTTTTGAAATGTTTCTTTCCATTTGGGTACGTTTTGTTAGTTTATAGGCAGCATATAGCTTAGGGTTGCCTGAGAGTTATAAAGTTTGGATATATGGGACCTCCATCCTTTTCCCTTGGGAATGGTAAAATAGGTCTAGTTGCAAGATAGTATTAAAATGAATGATGCCATTAACTGGCCAAACTTCTCTGTTGCCCACTTTATAATGGGGCCAGACTATGTTACAAAAGATTAGCCTTTTTCTTGAGGGACTCAGAGTCAAATTTCTCCCAGTTGGTGAGCATGTATCCCAAAAAAGGAGGACTCTTAAAGTGTTGTGGCAGAAATTCGGTTGGCAGGAAGAGACAGACTGCACGTACTCAGAGTATTAGAAAAGGACTGTTTATACACAATGGGTACTGTGCAGCTGTAAGAAAGAAAGATCTCTTATCCTTTGAGACGACATGGAGGGACCTCAAGAGTATTATCCTAAGCGAAACAAGCCAAGCAGAAAAAGGCAAATATCACATGATCTCACTTATTTGTGGAATATAATAAACATAACAGTCTGAGGAACAGGGTAGACCCAGAGATGTGGAAGTAGGGTACAGACTGACAACCCTCAGAAGAGGGGGTGGGGGAGAGGGAATAGATAAACCACAGAACTTATACACATGTATGCATAATTGATGGACATGGACAACAGAGCTGGGTGGGGTGGGGGGATGGGGAGGAGGGTGTCAATGGGGAATAAAGGAGAAACATCTGTAACAAAAATAAATTAATAAAAAATAAATTAAAAAAAAAGAAAGAAAAGGACTGTTTAATGTGCACCGGTGCTGGCCCAGCGGAGTCAACTCCAAAGGCTGAGCCCTGCGCCAGGGTTCCAGCCGCCTTTTATACATCTGTGTATTTGGGGGGGTTCCTAGTTCTGCTGTAGTTTAGGCACTTGGCAGATTTAAGGGAATTACAAAAGCCAGGAGTGGGGTCTCTGCACTGCCTAAGGGGATTGTCTGCACCTGGCTTGCCTTCTCATTCCCCCCTCTTGATTCTCAAGCTGCTCCCAGCAGACTTAGAGAACATCTTGGACAGGGAGTTCCCTTAGTGCCGCGTGAGGAAGAGGGGCCACGATCTCTCTGACTGCTACTTGCTGAATAGGGGTGTTGAAGGATGCAGCAACCAGAGTTCTTCACCGTCCAGAGGAGAGTAGTTGGGGGTCCTTATTTGAAGCATCATTTGGAGCTTTATTGTTTCTAAGCCAGAGGAAATGAAATGGGTCAGCATGTTGAGAATACAAGGGCTGAACAGGAACACTATAAAAAGCATTAAGAGAGGACCAGCTAATGGGAGTACCCAAGATGCCCAGTTCCATATGTTACCCCAGGAACTCCAAGATTCCGATAATTCCTGTCTTTTGTAATTATTTCCTTTAACTGCTAGGCCATGTCTCTAACTATTCCTGATTGATTAACATAAAAGCAACATTCCTCCTTTAAGAAGAGGCATATTCCTCCCTTTCCAGCAATCAGTAGGTCTAACCCCTTCTATTTTGTAATATTACTGCTGCTAAGGGGTCTACCTGATCCTGTAAGGCTACTAAGGATACAGAGTCCAGTGCTGGGATCAGTCCAGCAGGTGATGAGCATCAATTCTACTGGCAGAGTCCTCAGGCGCTTGCCATAGACTGATCAGCAGGTTTCGCTGTCCTCTTTAGGGTGACCTGTAAAAGGTCTGAGCTGGCGGGAGATCACATCCACAGCACAAGGCCAAAGTATAGCAAAATGGCTTTATTGCATATGCCTGGGTGCAGGCGGACTGAACCGAGAAAGGTTCAGCCTCGAATTAGGGTTGGGTTGTCGGTTATATACCCCTACTTTCAGCTTCCGGCAGTTCCTGCTAATGTACTTTATCTGGCCCATTGTCCACCTTGCAGTAGGGCTGGCCTGGTATCTCGTCTGGCATCTGCTGGGTTATCCATTGCCTTGCGGACAATCCAGATAAACCTTATCCGTGCTCAATAAAAGGCTGAGCAAAGGTCATGCAAGCAACACAATTTCCACAGTTTCTGCCTTTTGCAAATGTTTACCTTTACCCTTTAAAACATTACTAATCCTTTCAACCTGCAGAGGATTGTTCTGGCTGGTGGTCATTCTCCAGGCAGGTTGGCTGTCATGTGGCAGGTGAGCTGCTTCACCCGTGAGTGGTGGATCCAGGTATTCAGACCTGCAACCTTGAGAGCTATGGGAGTGGTTAGTATAGGTAAATAGGGCCCTTTCCAGGTTGGTTTGAGGGGTTCTCTTTTTCAGTCTTTTATCCAGACTTGGTCCCCTGGTATGTGGGGGTGCGCAGTTATTCCCTGGGAAATGGATATTCTATCGGTTACCCACTTATGTACCTCAAGAATGGTTTTTCCTAGTCCTTGTATTTGTTTTTGAATTTCCATTTCCCAGTTCTTTTATACCCCCTTTGAATTTGATCAGTGGGCGAGGTCTCCCATATAAGATTTCAAAAGGGGAGAACCCTATCTTTTCCCAAGGGGTATAACATACTTGCAGGAGAGCTAGGGGCAGTATATCAGTCCAGGGCAGGTTGGTTTCTTGACGTAGTTTTGCCATGGTCTGCTTAAGGGTCCAATTCATGTGTTCTACTTTCCCTGAGCTCTGGGTCCGGTAGGCCGTGTGCAAATTCTATTGGATGCCTAGAGTTTTAGCTACCTGCTGTACTATTTCTGCTACAAAGGCTGGGCCATTGTCTGATCCTATAGTCAATGGCATTTCATATCTCGAGATGATGTCTCTCAGTAGAGCTTTGGTTACTTCTCTTGCTTTTTCCATATGTGTGGGGTAAGCTTCAACTCAGCCCAAGAAAGTACAAATGAAAACCAGGAGAAATTTATTTCCTCTACTGGGTCCTATTTCTGAGAAGTCTACCTCTAGATCTTCAAAGGGTGCTTGGCTGCAGTGCTGGATCCTGGCGGGCCCGGTGGGGCCTTGTCTGGTGTTGTTTTGAGCACAGAAGAGACAGCATTGGGAGACCAAGGCACAGAGGATGGAAGTCGAGCAATCAGGTAGTACTGGCTTAATAAGGCGTCTAGAGCAGTTTTTCCTAGATGGGTGAATTAATGTTGTTGGAGGACTAACTGATGAACTAATTGTTCTGGAACGTAGATTCTGTGGTCTGGGAGGATCCGCCATCCTTCCTTCGTTATATTTCCCCCCTCCTGTTGTGACCGTTCCTCTTCCTGGGCCGTATATTTTGGTGTTGCAAGTAGTTCTGGAGCCAGCATGATTTTTGATGGGGCTGTCTGTTCTCCTGCAGCTTGTTCAGCTGCAGCGTCTGCCTGACGGTTTCCTTCTGACACTGAGTCTCTTCCCTTTTGGTGTCCCTCATACTGTATGACTGCTACCTCTCTTGGTTCCCAGAACAGCTCCAACAACTTTAGGATTTCACCTTGGTTTTTTTACTCCTTTCCCCCCTGCAGTAAGAAGCCCTCTTTCCCTGTATATAGCCCCATATATATGTAGGGTGGCAAAGACATAGCATGAGTCAGTATATATGTTAGCCTGCTAATCCTTGCTGAGTTCTAATGTCCTCACCAGGGCCCACAGTTCTGCTCTTTGGGCAGACCATCCTTCAGGGAGGGCCCTTGCTTCCAGTCTCAAAATCTGAAACTATTGCATACCCAGCATATCTTTTGCCCTCACTCATGTAACTGCTACCATCTGTGCGCAGCTGCCTCGATTAGCAGTGTGGTGACCGCTAAGGCTCTCAGACAGGGAGGCCAGCCTGCTGCAACTGGGTCAATTTACTTTGAAAGGTAAGCTACTGGTCTCTGCCAGGGCCCAAATTCCTGGGTTAGGACTCCCAGGCATGTCCTGGAGTCCTGAGGCTGGTGCCTCCATGAGCTTGGTCTTTATAGTTGTAAATGTTTTCTCTTGATCGGGGCCCCAGACAAGGGACACTTTTTCTTCTCCTTTTAGGGCCTCATATAAGGGTTTTGCCAGTTCTGAAAATCCAGGTGTCCATATTCGACAGAACCCTGCTGCTCCCAGGAATTCTCGAATCTGTCAACAGGAAGTGGGAACCGGAATAGCACAGATTGCCTGTTTCCTTTCAGCCCCTAGCATTCGTTTGCCTTGGGTGATCTTGAAACCTAAGTCTGGCCGGTAGCAGCTGGGTGGAGCAGAAGTTCCTGGTTTTCCTTGCTGGCGGTTGGTGCACTTATTTTTCCGCCTCCTGCATGCCCCCCACTGGGGATTTGGCCCACAACCTGGGCATGTGCCCTGACTGGGAATCGAACCTGAGACTCTTTGGTCCATGGGCCAACACTCTAACCGCTGAGCCAAACAGGCCAGGGCTGAGGGCAGGAGGGAGGCCAGCAGCAGCAGAAGCAGCCACACCAGCCCAGGGAAGGTCACAGTGGGGAGCAGCAGATGGGGCTGGGCTCCCCACAGTCAGTTGCCCATCCAGCCCCTCCTGGGATGTGGGTCCGGTGGGGACATGGCAGGGTGCTGAAGCTGGGAGGGACTGAGGCTGTCTGGACACTGCATCCTTCACACCCTGGCTTTGTGGAAAGCTCCTCTCTGCAGCCTGGGGCTCGGACTAGTGCCAGGGTCAGAGGCAGAGTTTCAGAGGGGCTGGGGACCTTCAGATGAGATGGAGGAAACTTGCCTTTTGGCTTGGGAGAGGTGCCTAGTGGCCCGGCTCCTGCAAACCCTCCTCTCCTGCGTCTTTGTCTCTCCCTGCCTCTGTGTCTACGGGTCTCCCTGAGGGTTCTTCATCAGGTAAGGCCTCTCGTGCCCAAGCTTCTATGTCTACATGTCCAGCTGGCGCCTGGGTCTGGAGCCACTTTCTGGCTTCTGTGACAATCCGTTACAGTCAACCCAGGTGGGGCGATGAGTCTGGAAGACTGATCCCCCCTTTTGTAGGGTCCCGTCAAGGCCCATTCTCTGTGGACCCCTTGTCTCCTGCAGTGGTAATTGCATTGCCGCTGGGGATTTTGGCCCCTGGGTCTCTGACCTGAGACATCTTCCCACTGACTCTGGCGACCCTGGTTCGGGTGGCGCATTGGCTAGTTGTGGGGGTGAGACGGATGGAGGTGGACTGTCGGGCAGGGGATGTTCCCCATCCTTAGGTAACAGGGTGTATGGTGGTGGCAGTGGAGGGGCCTTTTCCGAATCCCCTTGTAATATAGGAGGCCACTTAATTCGTCGTGAAGTCTTCCTTTCACCTTGTGCCATGAGGACCTTACACTGTTCCTGACTAATAACACAGAATCAGACCCAAGGAGGCCTGATTTGGGCTATTTCCAACCACTGGTCTATGTAGGGAAATTGGTCGGATGGCCCGAGTCTCCAGTGACTACCCTATGCAAGGTGTAGTCTGTGGGGACATCACGGGTACCTTCAGAGGGCCATTCCACACCAAAGGTGGGCTATTCTAATTCACAGAGGGTACGCAATTTTCTGGGGGTCAATTTGACCCCATAATCTCCTGAGAACCCCTTTATAAAATTCTTTTTTTTTTAATCCTCACCTGAGGACATTTTTGCATTTATCTTCAGATAGAGTGGGAGGGAGAGAGAGAGGAAGAGAGAGAGAGAAACATCGATGTGAGAGAGACACATGGACTGGTTGCCACCCACACAACCCCAACCGGGGCCGGGGACAAACTGCAACCAAGGTACGTGCCCTTAGCAGGAACCAAACCCGGGACTCTCTGTTCCGCAGGCTGATGCTCTAACTACTGATCCAAACCAGCCAGGGCTTTATAAAATTCTTTATCATACATTCCAGAACAGTGGGTTTAGAAGAACTTCCCCCCATAGTGATATCTGAGATGGTTAAGCAAACCTCCCAGTGAACAATGTCATGAAACAAACAGGAGGAAACTCTCATTTCATCTGCCTGGTCATCTGGGCCCCAAGGCTAAGGCAACTAGATTCCATTTTATGTAGGCCCCTTGGTTAAGGCGACTAAATGACTCCATTTTATCACCAATAGACATTCCTCGATATTCTTCCAATAATAGGTTAATTACCCCTAGACAAAAGGAATTTTGCCTAAGATTATAGTTGCCCCATGAGTTGGGAGGCATTTGCAGTTTCCTGAGTATAGGTATTTGAAAGTACTTAATGCCATCGGTAAATAATGCTAATTTTGACTTCTGTAATCTCTGTCACTCACACTATTGTACTGGTTCCCTGAGGGGAGGGGGGCGAAAGGGGGATGGGGCTTCTGTCTTTAAAATGGGATGAGCAAGAAGAATCTGGGCTGTTGATCTGAGGGGAGACTATGCCCTTCGTAGCCCGCTGGCGAAATAAAGTGCTCCTTTACAATTCGGCTGTGCGTCTCTGGTTATCTCGCTGTCAGGTTATAACACTGGCTGTTCCCCTAGTGGGGACTTATGTGCCTCTTGGCATTGGCAGGTCAGTATAAGCCTCTGACGCAGATCGGGTTCACTGGGTGGAGACAACAATGTCCCCAAGAACCTGATACTGCCATATGAGGTCACCACGGACACGCAGGTTGGGACTCACGCAGGCTGCATAACAGGTGTTGTGGAGCACGGTCACTCACACACACAATCACACAGAATTTAAACTTTCCACCCAGGAATTCCCTATCCTGTGCGGCATCTATGCCACCTGAGAGGTGATCAAGCTCCCCTTCTGCCTTAGAGGCGGGCCTGAACTCGGTCCTGGGTCCCCGGGGACACTTACTGATCAAATGTCCTGGCGGGCTTTTCTATCCTCCCTGGAGTCCGTTTGAGAGCAGCGGTGGCCGACTACATTCGGGCCTGGTGAGGGTCAGGGTCCAATGAAATCACAGGTGGCGTGCCTTCCTTTCCATCTCGGGGGCCCAAAATTAGTGACTCCTTCCCGCCAGCTTCAGACAACGGTGGCTTAAGGGGCCAGAATGGCTGTCAGCTTTCCAGCCAACACACCAAAATCTTGTGGCCAAAATTCGGTCAGTGGGAAGAGACAGACTGCACACACTCAGATTAGAAAATGGCTGTTTAATGTGCACCGGTGCTGTCCCAGTGGAGTCACCTCCAAAGGCTGAGCCCCGAGCCCGGGTTTCAGCCACCTTTTATACATGATAAGCCTCCGGGTATTTGGGGGCCTTCTAGTTCCACTGTAGTTTAGGCAGTTGGTGGATGCAAGGGAATTACAAAAGCCAGGGGCAGGGTCTCTGCACTGCCTAAGGGGGTTGTCTACACCTAGCTTGCCTTCTCAAAAGCACAGTAGATTGGTTCCCCATCTATGGAGAGACAGATAACTAGCAAGCCAAGAGTTAGAGGCATCTCTGCAAGTCTCTGGGCTGTTTTGGGCCATTCTGAGTAGGGAGGGTACCCTGTTAAGCTGTCCCTGAGGCGCTCATGGAAGTTAATAATGAAGAAAAGATGGTTAGCATACATTCAATTAGTCTGAAGATTAGTTTCCTCTGGGGAAGTTTCTTTAAAATCATCACTTTCCCCTTTGGTTCAGTATCTAGTTCATTTAGTTCTAAATTCATATTACCCTTTTGGAAAAAGCATATGTGGGCATCACGGATTTAAAAAACTCACCCTATAAGGTGAATTGGATCAGGGCAGATTTGATTAGCAAATATATATATTGTCCCATTAATATTCCCTAGTTGGAAGTGGACAGGTTCTGATTATAAACGACATTGATTAGCTATTCCTGACATTTGTACAGAAGCTTTACTCCCAGGGAGGAGACAACTTAGTTGGGTGAGGTTGAGAACAAATAAAGTAGCCCCAGCTATCTATAGGGGATTTAGTGTCTTCCCTTTTTATGATAATTTCAATTCCTCCCAAACTATCAGTGAGGAGGGGAAACACCCTTGGAGCAACCCTATGCTTGCTTTTGGTTTCTTTTCTAAATTCAATTTTGATTTTCTATAATCATTTTTAAGGTGATCTGGCTTTTTGTAATAGGAACATACTGCTCTACAGTTTCGCAGCAGAACTCATTCAGCCACCCTGTTGCCTTGCTCCCAGAAACCAGTAGGTATATTAATTGGAATAGGTCAGAATCGCCAGCACTATATTTATTCTTTAACAGTAAATAAAATTAATTTGCAAACCCTTCAGGGAAAAGAATTTATACAATCCCTGCTCCCCTCTTGCCTGAAACCAGCCTTTCTGGGTTTTTGTTTTGTTTTGTTTTGTTATGTAATTGACCTGTGCTCCTTCCAGGAGCTTCTAATTTGCAATCAAGATAAGCTTCCTGCTCATTCAGTTTTAATTTTAAAGCTGTTTTTTTTCCTAATTTGCATGCAAAAAAATTGATTTATGCATCAAAAAAAGTGACATTTTAGCCACCTTAAATTGATATCACTTCTGGTTAAATCTTCCCATCTCTGTAAGTCAAGAATGTTAATGGGGGCTGAGAGTTTCTGGCCTTGGGACAGAATATCCCATGTTGATTTTAGTTTTATTTTGAGATCTGTAGAGTCTGAATAATATACTCCAGATATACTATGTACTGGGTTGAGGTGCACTGCGTGTGCTGAGCTCCAAGTCATCTCAAAGTTCCCCTGTGTCTCAGCCTTTCCCTCCCCCTTCCACAAAGATTCAGCAGTCTCCTAAGAATGCCTGAAATTTGAGCTGGAGGGGGAAGGGTGGGGTATGGAGGTTAAAGGGCTGAGGGTGGTGAGGGCTTAGAGAGTGGGTTTCTCTTGGTTTTGGAGGCTGAGGGATGAAGGCAGAGAAGATGCAGCAGGAGGACAAAGTTCAGGGTGATGGCTGAGTTCAGAGAAGGCCTGAACATAGGGAATCTCAGACCATCTGCCTAGTCCTAGGCAGTGTAAATCCAACTGGAGAATGGTCTCATATTTGAGAGTACCATTTTGGGGCCAGATCTCCTGCTTGTCTAATTTATATTGTGGCCATGCTGTATTGCTTTCAAAGGCAGGCCAGAGGTGAGTTCTTGGGAGGGGTAGACATTGAGTTGCCCATGGTGGTACTATGAAAAATCCTGCATCCCAACCTTTGTTCTGCCTCTTTCCTTGTGCTGAAACTGATTCTAGAAGGTGTCTCATCACTAGAGAAGGTTCAGATTGGACCAAATCGGTCCCCAGTGGCTAGGGGAAAATAGGAGCATCCTCCATATTTAATCATTAGTACGAGTGAGACTGGTCAGACCCAGTGCTAGGATTTGGCAGTGAAACCCTAATGTGTCTCGACTAGTCAACCAGTGAGCCATCTCTCCCTAAAATGGCAGAATTGGCAATGCCAAGGCTCACAGTTCCCGAAATAAAACCCTACCAGGTGTTTGGGGCTGGGGTTTGGGCAAGTGTGTGCTTTTTCATCTTCTACCTCTGTTGCTCGGATGTTTGCTTGAGACTGGCAGGCTGCCTAATGCAATCTTGCCCTTTCTGAGCCCAGTTTATCCTGTCACAGGAATCTTCTAGTGGCAGCCACCTGACCCGTTCCTGAAAGTGGTGGCCTGTGGGGAACTGAGAGCCTTGGTCCCTAGTGCCCTTGTTCTGGCAGAAATTCGGTCGGCAGGAAGAGACAGACTGCATGCACTCAGAGGATTAGAAAATGACTGTTTAATGTGCACCGGTGCTGGCCCAGTGGAGTCACTTCCAAAGGCTGAGCCCTGAGCCTGGGTTCCAGCCGCCTTTTATACATGATAGCTTCCAGATACCTGGGGCTTTTTAGTTTCGCTGTAGTTTAGGCAGTTGGCTGATGTAAGGGAATTACAAAAGCCAGGGGTGGGGTCTCTGCACTGCCTAAGGGGGTTGTCTGCACCTGGCTCAACTTCTCACCCTCTTCCCAAGAATGAAGTGACTCATTCATTACAGTCGGCCCTGGTTTATCACAGTTAATCAGTTCCAGACTCTACTGCGATAAATGAAAGAGCATAGAAAACCTGTTTATGACCTTCTAAATACATTTTTTAACATTATTAGAACCCTCTAGACATGAAATAACACCCTTTAGTCACCATTACACTCGTATTACCCAATATATTAGACAAAATAAGGGAAAATGAGACATATTAGATGTTACAAATATCATATTATTACTATTGTACATTTAATTACACACACACACAGTTCTTACACACAACCACTAACCTATGAAAATAGTGCAACTTGTTCGATGATGAAGCGATGAAGATGAAGAGATGTACTGCACAGCAAAGAAGAGCAAGGTTACTGCTCCTCTGAAGGCACGACCTCAGTAGGAGAGTCTTCAGGTGGTGCAGTATCTTCAGCAGGTGTGTCGTCATCTTCTTCCGCTGAAGGAGTACGAGGAGTAGGCAGTGGGTGTCTGGGTGCGCGGCTGAAGAACATCGTGATAGGCAGTTGCTGGCACTGTCTTTTCATATGCGTGGGGAGGCTTTTGTAGAGTTCTATCACTCCATCAAGTACATTCTGGAACCATTATGCACGTATCATTTGTGGGTCCCATTCACCAATCATGTCCTGTACTACCTTAATAGTTCTCATGACTTGCGAGAGATGCTCAAGTGTAAAGCCAACTTCCTCCTCCTGACCCCCAGGAACCTCTGGCTACTCTTCCTCCTCCTCACTCGCAGACTTAGCCATCTCCACCAGATCCCCCTCAGTTAAGGGATCCGAATGTGTCTCCAGCAGCTCATCCACGTGCTCTGGATGATACTCGCCCTCCTCAAGGATCTTCTGGAACGTGTTGTTCACATTGTCCTCTGCTGCAGGCTGGTCAGCAGAGGCAGCTTCTCTGTGGAGAACGACACTCTTCAGATGATACCTCTTCTGGAACTTCTCGAACCAACCCTTGCTGGCCATGAAATTCATGAATGTTGCAGAAGAGGTTCCTGGTTGAGGTTTGTCCACCGTAAAGCGCTGATAGAGCTGCCTCGCCTTCTCCCGGATGACCAGCGAATCCAAAGGAATGTTTTTCTTGCAGCTGTCGCTGATCCAAACAGCTAGGGCAGACTCCGTTTTCACTATGAACTTATTACAACTTGTCACAACGCGCTTTGCTTCCTTGTTGAAAGAGACAGTAGCCATTGCATGGATGTTCTTTTCATCTTTACGGATGGAGTGAATGGTAGACTCATTCAAGTCATAATGGTGGGCAACCTCTACGATTTTCTTGCCATCTTTGATCATATCCAAGAGTTTCACCTTCTTCTGGATGGTAAGCATCTTCCTCCGGTGCTTAGTTTCATCATCAGAAGGCTTAGAAGAAGCAGCACGTTTAGGAGCCATCGTGGGGCTTAGATAAAAGTTCTCAGAAATTGCAAACACTTACAAGAGAAAAGATGCTTCCGATGCGTAGCGATGTAGAAGCGTGTATGAGAGAAACGAACTTGCATGAGGCTGAGCCAATTAGTGGCCAGGATAGGAAGAGGATAGGATAGTCAATCAGTGAACAGCACGCTCTGATTGGCTTGGTTTCACCACACTCGATTTTTTGGAAAAAAGTTATTGCCCACACACAAGGAGTGGTTGAGCAGTTGCACCTGGCGTTGAAGGATTTGCGGGGGTGCTCGAATACATAGGCCTACAGTCCATAAGTACAGTAATTTTAATTTTAATTGTAATACAGGGGTATATAATTGACTCAGACAACCGAGCGCACGCTGTATCATTTTCACTGTCTCGATCAACTTTTTAATGAATCTATTTGAAAAAAGCATGATAGAATGGAGCCGCGAAAGTCGAAGCACGAAGTGGCAAGGGATGACTGTAGGAGAAATCAGAGGGTCTGACAATCTGGCACTCCTGCTGCCACTCAGGAGACCAGAAGAAGTTGGTCATGTTGGACCCCAAGACCAAAAGTCTCTAGGATTCAGGGGGAGGGGAGAGGGAAGGAGTAGGGGGCGGGGGCAGAGGAAGACAAGGGGAAAGCTTCCCTTCTGGATATCCCCATATGGGCCACCAAAATGAAAGGTGAAAATTGGTGGTTCTTGGTGTGCTGGCAGGCTAAATAGCAATCTCAGACGGTGAATAAAGAAAAATTGGTTTTATTTAAAGAAAAGGGGCTGGGGGCTGGGGATATCCAAAGGGAAGGGCTACACATCATAGAGCCATGGGGTATTGGGTTGATGATGGCAGCCCCTAGGAGCTGAAGTTTCATTCTTACATGCACCCACTGGTGGGAAGCTTTTGTCAGTCAGTGGGTTTTGGGGTCTTGGTTGGTGGGTTTGGGCAGGGGATAGGGTCTACAGGAATGCGGATGTGTGATTGGGTGCTTCTTTGGTTCCTGGTGTCCTGTGGCATTTCTTGTCCAGCCAGTTATCCTGTGGCAGGAGTTTGGTATTTGTCCTCCTGGGGCGAGGTGGCTTGAAAAATGGCCATTAGAAATTATATTGCCTGTGTAAGTCCTAACAATATTGTGATTTTTGTTCAAAGTTCTGTTAAGAATAAGGTTATAGGAAATTACAACATTACTTGGTACACATACATTGAAAAGTTAAGACATTCCAACCCATGGGTAATTAACTGTAGCATTCATATATTTTTCCTGAACTATATATAACCTTTTTCTCAGAGGAGTAAGCTAAATGAAATTAGAAAATGACTTCTTACCATTCACTCTGTTGTAATAGTATGGCTAATTTGAAAGTTATTACTGTTGTTGTTAAGATAGAATCCCATTAAAAGAAAATTGGGCATTACTTTTTTTTAGCAAATTTTCAGCCAAATATTCTTCTTAATGAAGCCTACCATTAGAATCTATATAGATTTTTATAGCATTTGCTATAAGTAAGTGTATATGCAGTATATTGTTTTAAAATATTTTGATCAAAATGTAGAATATGAAAACAGTTTATTGATGGTTCTTATTTTCATATCTTGTGATCTCAAAGAGTCAATGAGGAAGCGAGCCATGGAGTAGGGAAATGTGTTAACCAATCGTGAAGAAAATCACTCCCATTTTCTCCATTATCACTTTCACACTTAGATGTGGTGTTGACATATTCCTGATAATGTCTTTGGACACAAGCATGAAAAAGTAGTCCCAAAGTTATAGATACATAAAAATCATTTTCAAGTTTCAAGCTGTGCAAATATTAAGAATAACAGTGATTCTCAAAAGTTCTGTATATCTTAACACTATTAAAATCAGGCCAAAAGCACCTTCATCTTACCTGGGATGCTCAAGCAGTCAACACCTAAAAAGAACAATAACTCTGGCTGGTTTGGCTCAGCGGTTAGAGCGTCTGCCCACAGACCAAAGTGTCGTGTGTTCAATTCCTGGTCAAGAGTATGTACTTGGGTTGCAGGTTCGATCCCTGGCCCTGGTCGAGGTCGTGCAGGAGGCAACCAATCAATGTGTCTCTCTCACATCGATGTTTCTTCCTCTCTCCCTCTCTCCTCTCTACTCTCTCTTTCCCTCTTCCCTTCCACTCTATCTAAAAATCAGTGGAAAGATATCCTCGGGGGAGGATTAAAAAAAAAAAGGAACAATAGAGCAAATCAACTGAAATAATATTTACTCATAAACAGTTAAGAAAATAAAAATTAGCAAACTATGGATGGAATCAGACCACTTTTAAACCATTGAATAAGTAGGGACCAGAGATGTGTTTGATCAAAACCTAGTATAGTTCAGGTTTTCACCATTGCTTATTCTGCTCTGAATGGTTACTTAGCCACTTCATTAAGAATAACAAAGTGTATGTAGTCAAGTGGAGGTCAAGTACACTTTGAAAATTATACTCAATGACACTACTGGACCAAAGCTTATAAATTACCAACATGTAAAAAGTCTAAAAGAGATTGAACAGATCTTACTATATAGGCCTAGAACTATGCAGTTGGAAGGCATGCAAAAGAAGTTTAAAGACTGCCTGAGAGAAATGAGAAGTGACAACTTAAACACAACACTGACGCTGATACAACTGCAATAGAATTTGTATTTATTTACTATATCATCCTAATTCAGTGAACTCTTAAACACACTAAGCATGATACAAACAATAACGTTTCTGGGATTTTTTAATTCTTTAAAAACTTTGTATATTTTTATTATTTAAATAAAACTGTAATATTTCTAGTTTGATTGATTCTTTCATTTAGTAATTCAGTAGAACAAACAGTTGTCAGAATAAGGAGGCAAGCAGAACAGCGAAGCAACCTTTAAAAATTTACATCAGCCCGGCCAGTGTGGCTCAGTGGTTGAGCATTAACCCATGCACCAAGAGGTTGCGGGTTCAATTCCTGGTCAGGGCACATGCTCAGGTTGTGGGCCCGATCCCCAGTGGGGGCATGCAGGAGGCGGCCAATAGATGTTCTCTCTCATCAATGTTTCTATCTCTCTTCCTCTCTCTGTAAAATCAATAAAGAAAAAAAATTTTTAAAAATTTACATCCATGGGCCTTGCAGACACTATCAGAACCGCTCGAGCCTAGCCACGGTGAACCCCACCGTGTACTTTGACATCACCATCAATGGCGATCCCTTGGGCCACCTCACCTTCGAGCTGTTTGCGGACAAAGTTCTAAAGACAGCAGAAAACTTTCGTGCTCTGAGCACTGGGGAGAAAGGATTTGGTTATAAAGGTTCCTCCTTTCACAGAATTATTCCGGGATTTATGTGCCAGGGTGGTGACTTCACACGCCATAATGGCACAGGCAGCAAGTCCATCTATAGGGAGAAATTTGATGATGAGAATTTCATCCTGAAGCACATCCTGGCATCTTGTCCATGGCAAATGCTGAACCCAACACAAACGGTTCCCGGTTTTTCATCTGCACTGCCAAGACTGAGTGGTCGGATGGCAAGCACGTGGTCTTCGGCCAGGTGAAAGATGGCATGGATGTTGTGACAACCATGGAGAACTTTGGGTCCAGGAATGGCAAGACCAGCAAAAAGGTCACCACTGCTGACTGTGGACAATGCCCATAAATTTGACTTGTGTTTTATCTTAACTACCAGACCATTCCTTCTGTAGCTCAGGAGAGCACCCCTTCACCCCCATCTGCTTGGAATGTTCTATAACATTCATGCTCTTGCCGCAGTTCATTGAGTTCCATATTTTCTTTACTCTTTCCAAGTCTAGCTGGATTGCAGAGTTAAGTTTATGATTATGAAATAAAAACTAAACAATTGTCTGTCAAAAAAAATTTACATCCATGTTACTTGCATGGTATTTGTGAAGCAATAGCAACAGTTGGATCTACCATACATTCTAATGCTTGATCTTGGCTGATAATACCCTGTATGTTGTAATAAACTCTGATTTAAGAGTCACATAGGCCTCAGTTAAAATCCCTGCTCTGTCACTCACAAGCAGTGTGAGCATAGAAAACCTACTTTACTTCTTTGAGTCAGTTCTTTCCCTCAGGGTAAATCACATCTATTTCTCAGGGTGGGTAAATTGAAGAAATATATATTGTAGAACAAGTCAAGTACTTGCTAAATGGTAGTTCTTTTCCTTATACCTGTTTCATCAAAATTAGGTTTAAAATGCACTTACTATTTTTCCAGCAATATGGCAGACTAGATATCCTAGAAAAAAATTAAAAATTTTATCTAAGCATCTAGTAATACTTGATTAAAAGAATGTAAAATGCAGAGATGAACACTTTAAATAAATAGATAAAAGAATCTCATAGGAATGACAGAAACAGACATTAGGAAAAAAGAGAGGTAAGCTAGGGCAGATGCTAGGCTATCTTGAGGGATATTTGCTGATCTTATAAGCAGATTCGAATGTGTAGGAATGAGAAGCAAGTCTTGTCATGGTAAAAAGTCTAAGCTGAGACTGGAATTTAAAGCCAAGGACTTTGAAGGGCTACACCTTCAGTGAAAGGGTAGATAAAGTCAATGTGCCACAAAGGATATGATTAGGATGATTGAAAATTTATAACCACATGCAAATCTTTATGTTGTGTGGTTGTTTGAATTTACAATATCACTATGATTTAAGAAATCCCCAAACCGCCCTGGCCGGTTTGGCTCAGCAGTTAGAGCGTCGGCCTGCGGTCCAGAGAGACCCGGGTTCGGTTCCCGCTAAGGGCATGTACTTGGGTTGCAGTTTGTCCCCGGCCCTGGTTGGTCATGCGGGTGGCAGCCACTTGATGTGTCCCTTTCACGTTGATGTTTCTCTCTCTCTCTCTCTTACCCTCTCTCCCTACCACTCTATCTGAACAAAAAAATGAAAAAATGTCCCCAGGTGAGGATAAAAAAAAAAAGAAAGAAATCCCCAAACCAAGATAGTACCACAAACATGACTCAGGTTGACATTGTCAATAGCAAATGCCTTCTAATGGGATACATCTTCAACTGGGGTCATCTAGTATTCCCACAGTTAGAGTCCCACTGAACAAGAGATCATAAACAAAAGTTATAAATACATGAGAGCAGGCAGACAGCTCTGGTGGTAGGGGTGTTGGGATGGGGATTGTGCAAAAAAAAATAGAGAACTCATGAACACAGACAACAGTGTGGTGATTGTGGGGAGATGGGGTTAGGTGGACGTGGAAGAGAGTATGGGGGATAAATGGCGATGGAAAAAATGAAATAAAGGAAAATAAATAAATAAATACATGAGAAAACAAGCCATATGAACAAAAGTTACAGAAATAAAATTTCAAAAACTACAATTAATTGGATATAGATTTGAATATATGGCTTGGGGATCAGTCAATTGAAAGCTGAGGGGATATGGAATGATGTTTATTTTTGTCATAAGCAAAGCATGAACAAAACTCAGAGGAGATAAACAGGATGTTCAATTTTGTTAGAAATAAAAAAAAAAATGTGTGTCAATGATCATTATCATCACCCTGATAGTGTTGTAGAAGATAATAAGTACTGGGACTCAGTGTGGAGTCCTAGCTTTGTCAAGAACTATGGCCTTGGGAAAGCTACTTTTACTATCTCTGTTATAGTTTCCTCACTTGTAAAATGAGAATAAGAGTTTTATCTGAAATTAGTGTTTTTGTGAGAACAGAATGAGATTATAAAAGCACAGTTAGTTGTTCAATACATATCAATAAATATTCAATAGAGATATTTAAATGTATTAATACTCAAGCGTACATTCAAACATTTTACTATGTGATGAATAAAGTGTTAAACATTGGTAAACAAAGCTGGTTAAGACAAAAGAAAGAGTCAGGTGGGAAAAATAGGTATATAAACTAGCAATTATAATGCAATGAATATTTTTGCCTTAATATAGGTGCATATGAATTGAAACTAAAATCTGGAAGAGTGAAAGGCAAAGATTTCCTTATGATACAGTCAGCGAATGCTTCACGTGAAAGAAAATATTCAAGCTGAATTGAAGATGGTTAATAAGAATTTCTTGGCAGGGAAGGAAAGGAATGGAAAAAACACTATGGGCAAAGTAAAAAAGGAACACAAGATTACATCCAGAAAATGACAAGTAATGCCTTATGGGTAAAGTTTACTATATTAAAGGGGATATGGAAGAAAATAATGAATGTAGACTAAAGATTGATATAGGCTTGCATGTGAATCTTGGGAGACTAGAACCAATACTAAGTGTCAAAGAATTTCAACCTTTTAAAATTATTTTTTATACAGATTTTAGTTTTTAGAGTTCACAGCAAAATTGAATAGAAGATACAGCGATTTCCCATATAACCCCTGCCCCCACCCATGCGCAACCTCCCCACTAGCAACATCCTGCTCCAGGGCAGTACCTTTGTTACAATCACTGAATCAACATTGACACATCATTATCACTCCAAGTCCATAGTTTACATTAGCATTCACTGTTGATGTACATTCTATGGGTTAGGGCAAATATAAAATGACGTATATCTACCATTTTATAATAGTACAGAATAGTTTCACTGCCCTAAAAAAATCTCTGTGCTCTGCTTAATCATCCCTCGCTCCCCCCTAAACTCTGGCAAACATTGATCTTTTTACTGTCTCCTTAGTTTTGTCATATAGATGGAATCATACAATATGCATTCTTTTCAGATTGGCTTCTTTTACTTAATAATATACATTTAA
Source organism: Tadarida brasiliensis (assembly GCA_030848825.1). Lineage (NCBI taxonomy): Eukaryota > Metazoa > Chordata > Mammalia > Chiroptera > Molossidae > Tadarida > Tadarida brasiliensis. The sequence continues at coordinate 107,734,388 of CM061280.1, read as the reverse complement.
ATTTCCTTCATGTCTGTTCTTGGATTGATAGCTCATTTCTTTTTAGTGCTTAATAATAATCCATGTTTGTTTATCTATTCACTTACTGAAGAACATCTTGGTTGCTTCCAAGTTTTGGCAATTATGAATAAAGCTACTATAAACATACAGGGTTTTATATGGACATAAATTTTCAACTCCTTTGAGTAAATACCAAGGAGCACAATTGGTGGATCATGTGGTAAGAGTACGTTTAGTTTTGTAAGAAACTGCCAACTGTATTCCAAAGTGGTTGTACCATTTTGCATTCCTACCAGCAATGAATAAGACTTCCTTTTGCCCCACATCCTGGCCAGCATTTGTTGTTGTCAGTATTCTGAACTTTGGTCATTCTAATATATATATATAGTAGTGTATCCTTGTTGTTTTATTTTTTTCCCAGCTTTATTGAGATATACTTGAAATATAACATTGTGTAAGTTTAAAATGTACAAAGTGATGATTTGATACATGTATATATTGTGAAATTATTACCACAATAAGATTAGTAAACATCTCTGTAACTTCACATAATTACTATTTTTTGAGGAGGTGAGAACATTTAAGATCTATTCTCTTAGCAACTTTAAGTACATAAAACAGTATTGTTACCTATAGTCACTATGCTATACATTAGCTCCCCAGAATGTATTAATCTTATAACTGGAAGTTTGAACCCTTCTCCCTGTTTACCCCATCTCCCAGCCCCTGACAACCACCATACTACTCTGTTTCTATGAGTTTGGCTTTTAGAGATTCACATATAAGTGAGACCATACCCTATTTGTCTTTCTTTGTCCAATGTATTTTACTTAGCATAATGCAATCAGGGTCCATCCATGTTGCTACAAATGGCAAAATTACCTTATTTTTTATGGCTGAACAAAATTCCATTATATTGTATTACAGTAATTATATTATTATTATTATACATATACACATTTTATTTATCCATTCATATTGAGTGGACACTTAAGTTGCTGCAATAAAAATGGGAGTGCAGAAAACTCCTCAAGATAGTGATTTCAGTTCCTTCAGAAATATACTCAAAGGGGATTGTTGGATATATGATAGTTCTATTTTTAATTTTTTGAGGAACCTCCATACTGTTTCTCGTAGTGGCTATAACAATTTGCATTGCCATCCACACTGCACAAGCTTTCCCTTTTCTTCTAGGACTTTAATGGATTCATGAGTCACATTTAAGTCTTTTATCCATTTTGAGTTTAGTCTTGTGTATGGTGTAAGTTGGTGGTCTAGTTTCATGTTTTTGCATGTAGCTGTCCAATTTTCCCAACACCATTTATTAAAGAGGCTGTCTTTACTCCATTGTATGCTCTTGCCACCTTTGTCAAATATTAATTAGGCATAATGTCTTGGGTCAATTTCTGGGTTCTCTGTTCTGTTCCATTGATCTATATGCCTGTTCTTGTGCCAGTACCAGGCTGTTTTGATTACAGTGGCTTTGTAGTATAACCTGATATCCGGTATTGTGATCCCTCCTACTTTGTTCTTCTCTTTCAAGATTGCTGGGGCTATTCAGGGTCTTTTTTGGTTCCATATAAACTTTTGGAATATTTGTTCTAGTTCTGTGAAATATGTCATTGGTATTTTAATAGAGATTGCACTGAATCTATAGATTGCTTTGGGTAGTATGGACATTTTAATGATGTTAATTCTTCCAATCCATGAACAAGGTATATGCTTCCACCTTTTTATATCTTCCTCTATTTCTTTTTTCAATGTCTTGTAGTTTTCTGAGAACAGGTCTTTTACCTCCTTGGTTAAGTTTATTCCTAGGTACCTTAATTTTTGTTGTTGTAATGGTACATGGGATTTTTTAAAGTTTATTTTTCTGTGTGTTCATTATTGGTATATACAAATGCCATTGATTTCTGGATGTTAATTTTGTATACTGCTACTTTTCCATATTCGTTTATTAAATCTAGTAGTTTTTTTTTGGTGGAGCCTTTAGGATTTTCTGTGAACAATATCGTGTCATCTGTGAATACTGATAGTTTCACTTCCTCCTTTCCAGTCTGGATGTCTTTGATTTTTTTCTTCTTGTCTGCTCACTGTGGCTCGGGCTTCCAGTACTATGTTGAATAAGTGTGGTGAAAGTGGACATCCCTGTCTTATTCCTGTTTTTAAGGGAAACACTTTTAGTTTTTTCCCATTGAGTATGATGTTGGCTGTAAGTTTGTCATATATGGCCTTTGTTATGTTGAGGTATGATCCCTCTGTTCCCACTTTGCTGAGAGTTTTAATCACAAATGGCCCGGCTGGTGTGGCTCAGTGGTTGAGCGTCGACCTGTGCACCGTGAGGTCGCTGGATTGATTCCTGGTCAGGGCACATGCCCAGGTTGTAGGTCCAGTCCTCAGTGGGGTGAATGCAGGAGGTGGCCGATCGGATGTTCTCTCTCATTGATGGTTCGCTCTCTCTCTCCTTCTCCTTTTCTCTCGCTCTAGAAATTGATAAAGAAAAAAAATTTTTTTAAATGGGTGCAGGATTGTATTGAATGCTTTTTCTGCATCTATTGATATGATCATATGGCTTTTATTTTTCATTTTGTTTATGTGATGTATCACATTTATTGATTTGCAAATATTGTACCAGTCTTGCATCTCTGGGATAAATCCCACTTGGTCATGGTGAATAATCTCTTTAATATATTGCTGGATCTGATTTGCTAATATTTTGTTGAAGATTTTGGCATCTATTTTCATCAGAGATATTGGCCTGTCATTTTCTTTCTTTGTAGTGTCTTTATTTGGTTTTGGAATAAGGATAATGCTGGCCTCATAAAAATAGCTTGGAAGTTTTCCTTTCTGTGTAATTTTTTGGAATAGTTTGAGGAGGATAGGTGTTAGTTCTTCTTTGAATGTTTCGTTAAACTCCCCTGTGAAGCCTTCTGGTCCAGGACTTTTGTTTGCTTAGAGTTTTTTATTTTTTATTACTGTTTCAATTTCATTAGTTGTTATTGGTCTATTCAGGTTTTCTGATTCTTCCTGATTCAGTTTTGGAAGATTGTATGTTTCTAGGAATTTGTCAATTTTGCCCAGGTTGTCCAATTTGTTGGCATATGAAAACGAAAGAGGTGAAGTAACCACTGACACAGCAGAAATACAAAGGATTGTAAGAAAATATTACAAACAACTATATGCCACAGTGATCTTGATGCTTCTAGGTTTATTAAATGCACCAAAATTAGCATTCGTTTAGAGTGCATACTATCTATGTATATATTTATCTATCTATACTGTAGCTGAAATAACATCTGCTCTTAATCTCATAGATAAGAACCAGTTTTAAATTCCAGCACAACCATTTACTATGTGAAAATGAAAAGTAATTTGTTTCTTTAAACCTTATTTATTTATCTAAAAGTTAAAAGTAATACCAGCTCCCTCCTAAAGCTGTTGTAAGGATTCAGTGTATGCTCTGAATGAAGGGACCAGCACCCACACCTGGCATTTAGTTGCTGCAAATCAGTGAGATACAGGAAAAGACCTTTATCCACACCTCAAACTTAGTAGTGCAAATGGGCAAGCTGCTAAATCTGACACGCACAGCACATCTAAAAGCAATACAAGGCAAGCATTATTCTCCTAGTTTAATAACCATGTTACCATAGTGCAGAGTGACTATTGTCTTTGGTGTAAACAATATTATTGTTCAGGTCATGTTGTTTTAGTCAACAGTGAAGGATGTAATGCCCAAAATCTAAGGATGAAGATAAATACGTTAGAAACTATTGCCCACTTGAATGTTTATCCATCAAGGTGGTTTACATATTCCTGTGAGTTCAGTGAGTCTCAGCATTTCAAATAGGTCATATCATTAGGAACTGTTTCATAATTAGCAATTACTAAAAAACGCAAATTATTTTTAAGTGATTACATGTGATGTACTAATATGCATAGAACAAATTGTCAAATACAAATTTCTATTAAATTAGTTTTGTATAATTTTATAGGGAAAACATTATGTACATGAAATTGTGGATACAAAAAAATTTTAATAGATTAGCTTAAATATCTTAACATGAATGATGTTACTACACAGAATATTTCCTGATAAATTGGAGTAATATACTTTTGGGGATTATTATATGAAAATAATGATCTTCAAGGGCCATTAGAAATAATAACCGGTTGCCGGGAAATGGCGGTGGAGTGAATGGAAGCTACACACACGATCTCCCAGGACCAAACGGGAATTACAACTAAAATAAAGACAAATCGTTGGGAAAAAGCAACAGAAAAGCAGCGAGAGAGGATCATATAACCAGGGACACTGAATGAGCCTGGTAGGATCTGTGGAGGCACGTGAGGGTGGTGGGCTGGGAGCCCACGGACAGCAGCGGCCTGAGCTGTGAGCAGCGGCGGCGCCTGCCCTCAGGGTTAAGACCCCAAGCTGCTCCACAGCGCAGAGCGCCGGGACAGAGCGCTAAATAGCCACAGCCACTCACCTGGGGCTCTGGCAGAGGGAGGGCGGACTGGACTGGAACTCTGAGGGGACACCTGGGATTTGGAGGGCGCTCAGAGTTTGTGCTGAGCTGCGGCCACAAAGGACGGTGGTGGCCAGCCACCTCCTTCCCGATTACACAGAACGGCAGCCAAGTTTACTCCTTCCCCGAGCTGTGGCAGCCCCTCCCTCAGAGATTCCCAGGTGAGGAAAAGAGGTAGAGAAATGCAAATTGAGGCTCATCAACAACCAGCATCGGCCCCACCCTCAGGAAATCCTCTCACACTATAAACACCTGAGGGAGTTTCTCATTCAACTGAGATCCTAAGGCTTTTCAAGTAACTGAGGCTAATAGCCTCCAGGCAAAAAGCTAGAGCATAGCTGAACCTTTCCTGAGCTTGCAAATCTACCCAGGAAAGTGAGACTTGACAGTGGTGTTTAAGGAGGGCCCTCCACGCTCATCCAAACCCAGTAGAGGGAGCCACAAATAGCAGAACACCAACACCCACAGGGAAAATTTGGCAGGCTCCAAAACCCACTGAGATAGCAAAAATGGTGAAACAAAGAAACAGATCCCAAATGAAAGAACAAGAGAACTCTACCAAAGATGAGATAAATGAAATGCAGTTAAGCAAATTATCAGAGGTAGAGTTCCGAGCCATGATCTTGAGGAAACAAAACAGCATGAGTAAGGATATCGACACCATGAAAACCAACCAAGTGGAAATAAAGAAAGACATAGCAGAAATAAAGAACACATTGGAAGGACTGACCAGCAGAGTAGAGGAAGCGGAGGACCAGATCAGTGAATTAGAAGACAGAGTAGAAAAAAATCAATCAATCAGAAAACCAAAAGGAAAAAACAATTAAAAAACAGGAAGATAGCTTAAGAGAACTGTGTGACAACTGGAAACGTAATAACATTCACATCATAGGAGTCCCCGAAGAAGAAGAAAATGAGAAAGGGTTAGAGAATATATTTGAAGAAATAGTGACAGAAAACTTTCCTAACCTGGTGAAGGAAGAAGGCATTCAAGTTCAAGAAGCACAGAGAGCCCTAAGTAAGAAGAACCCAAACAGGCCCACACCAAGACACATAATAATTAAAATGCCAAAAATTAAAGACAGAGAGAGGGAAGTAGGGTAGGGTACAGACTGACAATTGCCAGAAGAGGGGGTGGGGGAGGGGAGCAATGAACCACAGAACTTGTACACATGTACTCAACCAATGGACATGGACAACAAAACTGGGGACGGGGCAGGGAGAGAGGGGGAGGAGGGTGACAATGGGGGGAAAAGGAGAAACATCTGTAACAAAAATAAATTAATAAAAATAAAAAAAAAGAAATAATAACCTATATATGTACTAATTTTAAAGCCTTAATTGTATGCATTTTTATTAAGTTTCAACTAATTTTGCAATAAGGATATATATATATATTTTATATCTATATATTTCTTTCTCTATATCTATCATCTATCTATCTACTATGTGCCAGATATTGTGGTAGATGGTGCTAAGCATAAAATAGAGAAGAAAATAGATAAGAAGTATTTCATTTTCTCATATCATTCGAAGGAATGATCTACAATGGTAGTCAAAAAATCAGTTAGTAGAAAGTTGATCGTGTTTATAACCCAATACACTGTATGCTGATAAGAAAAACATGATTTACTTTATAAAACTTTTAAAAATTAAAGTAATTAGAATTACTATGTACCTTTCAGCTATTTATGGGTGAGTTACCTTCGAACACGTCACCAATAGGGGTTCAAATATAATCCTATTACTCATAAAGGCTTCTCCAAACCCTCAGAGATTTCAGTTGGCCCTACAATTGCTGGCAGTGATGGCCAGGCAGCCTGTTGTCAGAGAGGCTGGGGCAGAATGATATTTCAGCTCTGGTCATTTCTGTTTAGCGCTCTTGGTGTAGTGTCACTGTGTTTTCCATTTGCCTTAACCCTGGCCCTGGTGCAAAATCACTATGAGAGAGGAAAAGGAACAGGGAACATATAAATAAATTGTGTTATATAGAAGTGTAGTAAACAAATACATATACTTGACCTTTTTTTTCTCTCTCTATTATCCCCTTTTTTTTGTCTCTGCTTTTGGAGGAGGGGGGCTATGGAACAGAAGATAAAGACTTATCATTTGGGATTTTCAGACATGTCTGGGGCAGCAAAGCAAGCCAAGCTTCAGTAGAGCTTCAGGTCCTCTGGGGCCCAGGCAACACACTGTAAATCACACACAAACACATACACGTGCACACACATGTAGGGATGATGCCAGCTACTCCTTACTTTTATAACCCCCCAAAAGTAGAGTTCTTATACTGATATTTAACATTCCTTAATCAAATTATAGTTGAGCCTTGACCAACACAGGGGTTAGGGGCACCAACCCTCCCCCACTGCAGTAGAAAATTCACATGTAACTTTTGACTCCCTCAGTTGCTTTACTAATAGCCTACTGTTGACCAAAAGCCTTACCAATAATATAAATAGTCTAATAACACTTATATTATATGTATTATATATTGTATTCTTACAATAAAGTAAACTAGAGAAAAAAATGTTATTTTAAAAATCATAAGGACAAGGAAATACATTTACAGTATTTATTGGAAAAAAATCTGTGTATAAGTGGACCTCTGCTGTTCAAACACTTATTGTTCAAGGGTCAACTGTATAAATAAAAATAATTACTACCACTCATGCATTTTGCAATAGGAAATATTTGCCTCTACTGTCATTGGCTCAAGTGGCTGAGGAGCCTGAGAATAAACTGATAATAGACAGATTAACAGGAGAAAAGACAAGGTTCATTTACATGTTGCTCAGTAATGAGTAATTTGAGAAATAGCCAGAAATAAAGGTACATATGCCAGTCTAATAGAAAAATATGAAAAGTTCTACTGGGTTTTGTGATGCTAATGGCCAGCTTAATTCACATTTCCTAGTGCTAAGAGTCCATCTTTTTCCAGTCAGGAAACTACTTTGGAGGAAAAGGGGGGTGGAGGGGTTATTGGCATCTGTATTTTGGAAGGCTGTTTAAGTTTAGATGATGCTTCTTTTATGGCTTCTAATTATTTAGATATTTTCAGTTTAATTTTCATTAACACTTTAGTGGACTATTAATCCCTACATTTCCCCCATCTGAAACTTCTCTCAAAGTTTCACAAACAAGTTGTTGGATTGATTGCTATGGAGAGAAGACTTGAGTTAGAAGTTGGGAGGTAAGAGTTCTGCAAAGGAAAAGATGAACAGAAATCAGAACAAGGAAACAAAAAGAAAAACAAGGATTAATGGTTGGAATAGACTCTAAACCAAGTTTCTGAGTCCACAAGAAAGCCAGCCAAGATGTCTAGATGTTGGATTTGAAATGTCTTTAGATGGTAAAGTGAGACATTCGTGTAACAGTTGTGGTTATTTCCCAGAGCAGAGCATGGAAGGTGTGGATGATCTGGTGAACGTCATGAATGGCCCACACTGCTGTGGTGGTAAGTCATTTGAAGTTTATATGAGGTCACTTAGCTTCAGCTTGCAATATTCAGGTAAAGGGCAACTATGGGACAATCTAGAGTCTCGGTAAGGATCTGGGAAAGCAGGTTTTAGTTTTCAGTAAAGCCAAGTCAGGAAGGTGGGATGAAAAATTAAAATCATCAATTACTGACAATGAGCAAGATTATAATCTGATAACCCACAAGAGCGGGTTATCATTTTCCATTGAGACATAAAATATCTCTCTAAAATCACCCCATTTTGATCAAATATAATCAAAGTAAAATAACTCTTACTAATAAAATAAGTTTAGTCTCATTAAACTTGGCCTGATCATTTACATAAGTGCAGCAAATATGATAAATGACCACATAGCCCTCTTTTAACTTTGCTGGAACTTTTCTAACGAATCTCCGATTTAACTTTTAAAAGTCTCTTTGGGCTACAAAGCAAAGCCCAAAACTCACCATCAGACTTCAGCTGAAGTACCTATAGAGTTGAGTGAATTTCTCCTTTGTCCAAGTCTCAAAATATCTTAAGGTTGCTGGACTTGCTAGGAAGTCACCTTTCTTACTCACCTGTAAGTTTTGGAATTCTCTAATGGCTCCATAAAGCCAAACTTAATTACTTAAAAACTGTCTGGTCATATCTAAATCTATGCACATTATTCTCAAATATGACATTCCAGTCAAAGCCTTGGTTACGTAAGCAATGTTTCCAATTACATCCTATTATAAGGAACACAGATTGCAGTAGAATCTGTATAAATAATTATATTGACATAAATAAGAATACTCAGTAACTTGAATTTTAGGGAGATCAGGCAGGAGAAAGATAAATGTTTTATTTCTGTTTACAAAAGTATAATCTACTAAATTGTTATGAGTTTTAGATAGCTTAAGAGCAAAGGACGTCTTTCAATCCAGAAAATAGAATTTTAGAGAACCAATAATGTTCCAATCAAAAAGAGCCATAGAAATTACAACCCTTTTTCATTAGATCATTCAGTGTCCCCTAATTCTTGTTCTACTTGATTCTGTATTAGAAGTTTCACGAACCCATCAGCTTTCTCAATTAGAGTTCTAAAAATCTTTACTCAGTCAAACAGTATGATCTCAAAGTTATTAATGCCATCAGAAACCAGAGTGCCTGTCATAGTACTTTTCACAGGTCTCTGAGACAGTACCTTTTGTTGAAGACAAAGCATTCTGGCTTGTAGCTGATTGAGAGAGCTCTCAGGAAAGCATTAGAGTAAAACAATTGTTATCTGTTAATGACAAAAGATGTCAAATAGTCATGGATAAAGATCTGATGAGAAGCCTGAACTTCTACAAAGGCTCTCCTATCCATGGATGTCTGCCCAAGTCAGAACTCTACATGTTTTCCCTGACTTCCAAGAGGGACTAGGGCCAGTTCATTGGCTCCTGCTGGTTCGATAGTCTGTAAGTAGTCTGTCTGCCTATATTCCCCAATGCACAAATGGGCCAGACTCCTCCCGAATCCCTTGACATATAGTGCTGGATCACACAGTCCCACAGAGACATTTTTGTTCATGGATGGATGTCAAACTTTAGTTGTTAAAATGGGAGGGCAAAAGCCAGGGCATCTTATACCACAATGATGCTGATGTCCCTCCTGAATTAGTTAACTTTAGTCCCTCAAAGCTAATGCTACTCACTTTGTTTAATAGTAGAGGAAGGGAAGAGGAAAAAAGCAGGTTAGACTTTCTTAATAAGATTTCATTGAAAGGAAATTTCTGGAGCTTACTGATGTAATTATTAAAATTTGTGGTAATATTTCATTAAACTCTATTTTTAAAATTACCAGTTTTGCCCCAGCCAGTTTGGCTCAGTGGTTGGAGCATCAGCCTGTGGACCAGAGAGTCCTGGGCTCGGTTCCCGCTAGGGGCATGTACCAAATAAATAAATAAATAAATAAATAAATAAATAAATAAATAAATAAAATAAAATTACCAGTTTTTCCAAGTAATACACAACAAAGTTCATCTATGCTTTCTAGTTTTTGTAAATTTTAATTGATTTAACACTTAAATTAACAATTTAAAATAAGGTTTATACTATATAGAATAGTATTAATTAGATAATGATTTAACTTTTTAATGTGTCTTATTTGTCATGTGAGACAGAATAGTATTGGTAAGAGCAGGCTTTGAGGACAGACAGACAAGGTTTGTGATTCTTGATTTTGATACATGCAATAACTTGAATGAATCTCAAGGGCTTTATGCTTAAAGTAAAAAGTCATTCTCAAAAGGTTATATAGTGTATGATTCCAGTTATATGACCTTTTCAAAATGACAAAGATATAGAGATGGAGAACAGATTAATGGTTGCCAGGGAAAGGCTAGGAGTTATGGGTTTGGATTGGAGTATAAAGGATTAGCACAAGAGAGTTCCTCTGTGGTGATGGAATAGTTCTCTATCTTGACTGTGGTTGTTATTAAACAAATCCATACATGGGTTCAAATTGGCTAAATACACACACACACACACACACACACACACACACGCATGTAAAAAACAGTGAAAATGGAATAAAGTTTATAGTCTAGTTAACAGTATGTTACCAACGTAAATTTCCTTGTTTTGGCATTTTACTACAGTTATATGACATGTCACCATTAGGGACAACATTAGGGTAAGAATTCACAGGACTTTACTATTTTTGAAATTTCCTATGAGTCTATACTTGTTTCAAAATAAAGGTTAAGAAATATGAGAATTATAAAACCATTGGAAATTTGAACACAAAATGAGTATTTGATATGTATTGATATTAAGGAATTATTGTTAATTTTTAGATATGACAGTGATGTCATGGTTATTATTTTTTACTTTCAGAGATTAATAGGAAATATTTGCAGAGTAGAGTGTCTGGGATTTTCTTCAAGAAATATGGAAGGTGGGGAAGGGGTGGGCATATATATATCTGCAGCAGGATTGGCCATGAGTGGGTAAGTGTTCATACTGGATGATGAGTGCACGGAGATGAATTATTCTATTTCTGCACATATTTGAAGTTTTCCATAATAAAAAAAGAATCAACAAAATAGTGATTTTTCTTGTAAGTTTGTTCCAATTTTACCACTTCAGACTAACTGCAAATGTCATGTCCTCAGTCAATACCAGATACCAACTTATTCTCTTACATAATACTTTCAACTCTGCTGCCAGTGATTTAAATGACAAAGCAATACAGGGAAACCAGGCACAGATTTGTTGAGAAAGCCTCCTAAGTACTTAATTTTAGATATGTCCACTGTACACTAGATAAAATGAACACCATTTTAATTTGCAAATCTATTTTTTAAAAATATTTTTTCTTTATTGATTTTAGAGAGAGAAGGAGAGAGAGATAGATAGAAATATCGATGAGAGAGAACATCAATTGGCTGCCTCCTGCATGCCCCCCACTGGGGATTGGGCCCACAACCTAGGCATGTGCCCTGACTGGGAATCAAACTGGCAACCTCTTAGTGCATGTGTCGATGCTCAACCACTGAGACACACCAGCCAGGTTGCAAATTGATTTTTAAAGATATCATTTAAGTCCCTTAAAACAAAAGTATACCTTCATTTCTTAATAAGCAAATTCAACATGATCACTTTAAATAGAATATCAATGCAGCAAAGGGCTATGTGAAACAAGGCTCCAGAACTTTTATATTTTTATTACCTGGGTTTTAAGAATTCTTAGAAAAATGGCGTCCGGCCGGTGTGGCTCAGTGGTTGAGCATCAACCCATCTACCAAGAGGTCACCGGTTCAATTCCCAGTCAGGGCACATGCCCAGGTTGTGGGCCAAATCCCCATTGGGGAGCATGCAAGAGGTAGCCTATCGATCTTCTCTCTCATCGATGTTTCTATCTTTCTCTCCCTCTCCCTTCCTCTCTCTTTAATATCAATAAAGGGAAAAAAAAAGAATTCTTAGAAAAATGAAAAACAGAAATAATTTTCTCAAAGTATATTCAATATTTTTATTCATTTATTAAAACAGTAACAACACATTTTTTTGCTGACTAGTCAGTGTCTGATTTAAGTCTAATAATCACTTTGGCAGCAAGAGTTGTGTTTTCAAACATGTCCTTTGTGCCTGTGTTACTGAAAATAGACATGGGCAATAAGAATCTTTTCGGAAAAAATTTGAAAACTTTCTTTAACCTAAAAGTTCTTAGTAGAATGAATACAAGTGTGAAATTTTGCCTACTTGTAAAATTTGCAAAATTGTATTTACCTTTGCTATTAATGAAATGATAGTTTTAAAAGCCTTTTATATATTAATGGTTCATTTTACATTTTATTATTTCAATTCAAAAACACTTTTACTTTTGTGTCTAATTTTCTTCTACATTTCATACTCAGTTTTTTGTTTACAGTACCCTATTGCCTTAATAAATTGCCAAAATTTCTAGCTCAAAGCACCTATACTTAACAAAGTCCTTGAAAAAGTATATAATGGAAAATACTATTTTAATATCAAAATCACTTTATGGTTATTTGTTTCTCTTGGGAAGGAAAGTAATTTCTTACTTTCCACCGGTGTTGACAACCTTTTAGTTATATTCTGTAATTAAAATTTCTTGCTGAAAAGGCAAACAAGACAGGATTTGAAATAAGTTGACTTTCGCAAGGTAATCTTGTCATTACTTATCTGTGATCATTGGGTGAAACTTTTTCTCCCTAGTTCATTTAATGCCTTTAGTGATAAACATCCTTGACTATTGCCTTTGTACACCCACCTCTATTACTGAGGTTGCTTTATATTTCCTTGCTTGTATTTTAGTTTTAAATCCCACAATGATGAGAGGTCCATCAGTGTCAAATGGAAAAAGTTCTCCAACCTGAGGTTTTATCAAAAACTCCACATCAGCCCCTGCTAGTGTGGTTCAGTTGGTTGGAGCGTTTTCCAGTACACTGAAAGGTTGCGGTTTGATCCCCCATCAGGGCACATAACTAGATTGTGTGTTCCATCCCTTGTATGTGGGAGGCCACCAATCTATGTTGCTCTCATACTCTCACTCTATCTTTCTCCTTTCCCCTCTCTAAAATTACTAAAAACATATCTTCTGGGAGGATTTAAAAAACTCCAGATCACTGCTGGGTAGAAAGTTTGTGGGAAATGGCTCAGCATTTCTGAAGAAAAAAAAAAAAGTGTAAATATCAACCTATTAAATTTGATCATTACCCCATTCTCCTTGTGAGACTTCGAGGGCTAGAGACTGTATCCTGCTGCAATAGCACGACAGACAGTTAAACACTAATGTTGCCATGCAGCTCTGAGTCTGATACCTGCTACTTTATGGAATGCTTAAAGAATAAATCAGAAGGCATTTTTTAAATTAGTGAAGAGTGTCATTCTTCCCAGGAGGACAAATGGAATTCTAAAGATTTTTTCAATCACATCTTATATGTATAGTGTACTAAGAAAAAATGCAGTCTCTATGAAAATGGAAAGAACTCAATGTTCCAAATGAAAATTCAGTCATTTGTAAAATCATATGTAAAATGACTGACCACATAACTATCTTAAGGTCTTTTGTTTATACAACTATTCCATTGTGATATTTATTTCCCTTCAGCTTTTCGCTTGCTGAAAGCACTTTACAGGCAAGTATTCATGGGCCTGAAGATGGGTCGCAAGATCTGAAGTAAATTGAGTGAGATTTAAGACTTACGTGATCATCTTCATGCCAAGGTCAATTACATTTGCAATGAAGGCTGTGAAAGAAGTTGAGAGTTCTTGGTAGAATAAAGCAGGGAAGAGACACAGTGCATGAGAGGTTCTAAATAAGAGACTTAAAATCCAAACTGATGGGAGACTCGAGTAGAAGGTAAAGTATAGCCCCCAAGAACAAGTACAATAGTGAAATATAGAGCAGGAGATGGGGCACATTTAGGTTGGGATTCACACTGATCAAGGCAGCAAATGTGTATTGAGTATTGCGACAGAGGGTTTGAAGGTAGACTGTGCGATAATATTGTAATAACTATGTATGGTGCCAGGTGGGTACTTGGGTACTGGACGCAGTGGTGGGATCACTTTGTAGAGTATATGACTGTCTAACCACTATGCTGTACACCTGAAACTAATACAAAATAATATGGAATGTAAACTGTAATTGAAAAAATAACATTTTTCAAAAGGAAAATAGACTGTGGATATGGATAACCTAGATTGGAATTTTAGTTCTACCAAGATGCATGACTTCAGGTCATTTACTGATCCCTTCATCACTTCATCTGTGAAATGAACTTAATAACCCCTGTAAAACCATCAGATCAGTGTTTGACATGAAAAGTGTCAAGGATTAACCAATATCACTATGGCCATCTTTATCATTGTTGTTATTGTTTTAACATTTATTACCAGTGCTAGGCAATGATGTATGATCAAATAACTGAGAGATGAATAAAATAATGTCCATTCTCAAGAAACTCACACTAGTGCAGTGCTTTTAAATCATTGATTTAAAGGCAGCAGACCATTAAAAAATACCTTAAATACATTTCTAAAATATAAGGTATATATATATATATATATATATATATATATATATATATATATATAATAAGTGAATTGTTACCATTAAAGTTGTAATAGAGAACCAATCAGGATATATTGTGATGTCATAATGTTTGTTCTTTGGATTATAATTATCTAGTCATTAAGAATTGAATTTACGGCTTGGGATAACCCATTGCTTCCTAGTATTTTGCTGGGATGTTCTCATAATCAGAGTGTTATGTTCTCACAATCAGGAAATTTCATGTCTCTGAACCAACTTCATTACCTTGTGATTTTCAGTCTTTTTACAATCAAATAGAAAAAAATATGCAAAATATCCAAGAAACTTAGACAAAAAAATAAAATCTTAACTACAAAAATTTAGAAACTGAAAAGTCCCAAATATTTAGAACATATCCGTTAGTGACATAAGAGTTACAGATATCAGAACTTTATTCAGATAGCCGTGGGCTATATAGCACATCTCTATAACAGGTTCATGAATAATAAGGTTTCTTTATTAAAAGTTTAAAAATTAACATGTTATTATGAAAGCTTTATGTTATTTATAGCAGAAACTTATAACTTGGTATAATTCTAAAGAGCAACTGTTCTTAGAAAATTATGACCCACTCCTCTGTATTTCTTAATGTTGAGACACAGAAACCAAGTCTGGAATCTTCAGGAAAAAATGTTTATGGACATCAGTGAGCTATGCAATTTGTTCTTCCTTAATGCATTCTGCTGTTTTTGCAAACAAAATCCAAAACAGATCACTAAGGCTATGCCTAGAACTGAGAAAAAATATCATTGATGAATGGCTCTATGCATGAATAATAAAAGTAACAGCCATCATTTATTAAACTCTGTCACATTAGATTTAAATCAAATCTCTTCTTAAATGAACTTTGGAGAAAACTTTAGCTAGAATTAAGGAAGGTTTTTGACTGGTTTCCAAGAGAGAACAGGGCAGATAGGAGCCTGGGGCCAAGAACTGTATTTCTTGGGGTGACAGGGCAGTAGGATCCAATATGGAGGACAAAACTGCAAGTACTTCTCTCTTGATTTGAGTGAAAGGGGCTGATGGATCAGGAGATTTACTCCCAGGGTATGGTGGTTGTCTGCCCTTGGCACACAACAGCACCTGCTAGTTGTGAAAGCAGTCGTCACAACTTGGCTCAATATCATTACCTACCAGCAATAACATAATGGCCCACTCCTGTCTACTCTGTGATTATGCATGTACACAAGCTTCTCCAGGTTCCACTGGAATCCTAGGCTCCTGCCAAATAAAGAGAAAGCCTAAGCGGAGGCTGCATTGACCTTGAGGAAGACGGAAACATGAGTGGACATAGGGTCTTTGGGAAGCTCATGAGGCCTTGGTAGAGCCATATCAGTCAGGCAAAGACAGCATGAGAAGGGGAAGAGGATGGCATGTATGAGGCATCCCAGAAATCCTTTTTCATTTTAGAGCTAAAGAGAAGAAACAGGAGGAGTCCAGACTCAGAAACATGGATGTGTTATAAATGTATATCCAAGCTGTAATCTTAAATTCAGGCTTTGCTCAAATCCCTGTCAGACAGCTACCAGTACATTGTTTATTATTATAGTTTTGCCATTATTATGTTCAGACCCAATTGCTTAATAATATAATGATCTAGATATTTTTTGTGAGATAAATCTTTTTAAATGCCTCCTTTTATTTATTTATTTATTTATTTATTTATTTATTTATTTATTTATTTAGTTAGTTAGTTAGTTAGTTAGTTAATCCTCACCTGAGGCTACTTTTTCATTGATTTTTACATAGAGTAGAATAGAGGGAGGGAGGGAGGGAGAGAGAGGCAGAGAGAAACATCAATGTGAGAGAGACACATTGATCAGTTGCCTCCCACACAACCCCAATAACCCAACCAGGGCCAGAGATCAAACCTGCAACCCAGGTATGCGCCCTTGACCAGGAATTGAACCTGTGACCCTTTGGTCCTCAGGCCAACACTCCAACTGCTGAGCCAAACTGGCCAGGTCTAAATGCCTCCTTTTCAACTGACTTCTTTCCCTGACTAGCGTGGCTCAGTTGGTTGGGCGTCATCTGGTGGACCGAAAGGTTGTCAGGCATGCAGGAGACAGCAGATAGATATTTTGCTCTCACATCAATGTTCCTCTCTCTCTCCCTCTCTCTTCCTCTCACTCTAAAAATCAACTAAAAATTATAAACTGACTTTCTAATTACACACTTTTGTTCCCTTGTACTGACAGATATGGCCTGTGTAGTCTGAAGCATTCATGAGAAACACATTGCTCTAGCAAAGTGATTTGTAACTACATAGAGGCACGAATTTGAATTATACAAACTGGGGGAAAAGTAACAAGTCACTGAGCCTGGCCTGGCCTTGACCATCCCTAGCAAAACATTGTTCTGTCCTATTCATCCCATATGCAATTATAAATCAGTGTTTTATTTTGAAAACTAGATCAAAAATTCAAATGTCAGTTTGAGAGAGGATAAAAATTGAAACAATCAGTAAAATCTATGCCTTTTAGAAGGAAAAAAATTGCTGGTTACATTAGATAATACAGTGTTAAAGCAAGTTTCAACTTGTGATCTATGATGTGAATGGGCCTCCTATAGGTTACATGAGGAAACAAGAAAAAGGGTTTTCTGAAATGACTTTAGTGGATGCTCTGGTCTGTGCAAGATATAGTCATCCAATTTTTTTAAAAAAAGCCATTAGAGAGAATTGGAGAGTCATTTTAATTGAGGTTCAGGAAATGTGTAACTTTCAAGAGAGAAATACAATTTGAAAGAGACTCAGCAGGTATTCCTTTATCATCATTACTTCCAGTTTGTTAGAATCAGCATAGTTCACCTTTAACTTTACTAGAGTTATAATATGCTGTAAGATTGGGTATGGTAGTAGCAATACTTATTTCAAATAGATTTACAGAAAATGTACTCTATACTTATAGAATCGTTGAGAGTTTTAAAAGATTGATTTTCATTTTTCTAAATGAATACTGCAGTGGTAGCCTCACTAAGATACTGGACAAATAAAAGCCAGAGTGCTTCTTATAAGTATAAGTTTCCATTTATTTGACCAGTGAACAAATCTGGGGGCAAGGCCAAAAAGAAGACTTGGTTCAAAGGCAAAGTTCAGGACAAGCTCAATAACCTAGTCTGGTTTGACAAAACAAAATATGACAAACTATAAGGATGTTCCCAACTATAAGCTTATAACCCCAGTTGTTGTCTCTGAGAGACTGAAGATCTGCAGTTCTTGTAGATTCGTAGTTCCAGGGCAGCCCTTCAGGAGCTCCTTAGTAAAGGACTTATTAAGCTAGTTTCGAAGCACAGAGCTCAAGTAATTTATACTAGAAACACCAAAGGTGGGGATGCTCCAGCTGCTGGTGAAGATGTATGAACAACAGGTCCCACTAGCTGCATATTTTGAAAACTAAAACTTTATTAAATTAAAAAAAAAAAAGAATCAGTGTGGCTATTCTGAGAATAGACTATAGGTGGAAAAGATAAAAAGAGACTAGTAAAGAAACTATGCAATGATCAAGCTGAAGGTGTTGGTGGCTTAAGTCAAGATGGCAGTAGAAGAACTGGTGAAAAGCACTGGATTTTATATTTTATAGACTGCATTGACAAATTTACTAATGGATCAGATGAGGAGTACAACAGAAACAGAAGAATTGATATTTGCTCAAAGTTTCTTGGCCTGAAAGGATGCAAGATTAAAATTGTCATTTACTGAGATGAGAGGATTTCAAAAAGAACCACTTTCGAGAGAAATTCAAGAATGGGGGGGGAGGGCACGGGATTTTATGAAAAAGATGAATATTAGTATACAAATAGTAATGTTGAGTACATAGTTGGTTATATGAGTCTGGACTTTAGGGAAGAAGTCTTCACTGGAAATACAATTTTTGGTTTCTTCAGAGCACAGATGGTAAAGTCATTAGACTGCTGAAATCACCTAGAGAGGCAGTGTGGATAGAAGAAAAGTCTGAGATTAAGCTTTGGGGCACTATAATGTTTAAAGATTAGGGAAATGAGAAAGGACAACTGAAGGACTCTAAGAAAGAGCGGCCAGTAACAAAGGAAGAAATCTAAGAAAATGGGATGTTCTGAGGATGATGTGAGGGTAGTGGTTCAAAAGAAAAGGAGAGGTAAACTGTACTAGGTGATGCACACAAGTTAAGTGAGATGAGGAGTAAGACTTGATCTTTTATTAAAAGTGTGGAGAGAATAGAACAACCCAAGAAGCAATGGTACTGGATGCTTCATCTGAGTGGATGTTGAAGTCATGAAGAACCATGCTAGGGATAGTGCCAGAAAGAGTGATATTGAACTAATCATTAAGAGGGAGCTATTACAGTGTCTTTAAAATGTCTGTATCAAGGAAGAATAGAGGCAAGAGATTCTGATGACATGAGCTTCAAAGCTGGCATTGGGTAAGGAGGACAATGAATGATGTAGAGTGGCAATAATAAGGAAGTACCTACCCAACACTGGACCCAGTGATCTGTGGAGTCCTCGGGATGGCAGAAGGTTTAGTACCCCTTCTACAAGGCTTTAAATATCTGTAATATCCAACCAAATGCCCCCCACGGATTCGTAATATCCCATAAGAGGGGTATTATGGCCCCTGGTTAAAAACCAGTGGACCTAGTCCCAAAGCTCAATATCTTGCCTTTTGTTTGTACTGCTTCAATGATATAATCTTTTCAAACTTGTGAAGTTCTACACAAGGTTATTTGTACAACAAGGTTATTTGTACATAGCCCTAAAAGTCCATTTTAATTGTGGTTGGCATGGCTTCCAGGAGATTCTGCTTCTTCACTTAGTGATTTGCAACACTTCTATTTTATTGATTTACATTTTTAGCCATGAACTCTTTTGCTCAAACAAGTTATATAGAAGCACAAATGAATAAAACAGATGAAATAGAGCTTTTCTTGTTAAATACTAAGGGTCTGTGTGTGCTTTTGTGGGGGGGGGGATTGGAGAAGAGAATAAGGTAGCAGGTTTTAAAAATAAACTTTAATACAAAAGATGACACTCTGATAGAATTCCAGATCCCAGTGTGTGATGACTGGTATTTATAGAAATTATTCCTTCCTATATGTAGTATTCCTTAAATTATACTGCCCGGTAGGATACCCATTCTACCAACATCTGCCAAAGCTAATGTTGAAGATAATGCTAATGGAACAGGAATGTTTAATAGCTTTCTCGGTGCTTTTGGAATTGAAAATATAGCTGGCAGATATGTTATTTAGTCTACCACAGATCAGAAGGTCTGAATCTGAAATTCACAGAACACCAAGCTGGAGTACGGATGTACACTGGGGTGTCTCTGTTGAAATGAACCTGGAGAGACTTGACAAAGACTCTCTTCTTGACCACATTTTAGACAGGCTCCTCTGCACCCTTTTCTCAGGTTGGACTTGACCTTGGACTTCCACATCCATCCTTGCCAAGTTCAAACCTAGCAAGAATCTTGCTAAGTTAGTTTAGAGAGAATGCCCCACCCTTAATATTTGATCACCCTGGCCTGCCTTCAGTAAGAATCTTGTTAAGTCAATTTAACAAAAATCCCCCTACCCCTTTCCTCTTTTTAATTTTCCATCCACTGACCCCTCACCTTGCTCTTTGTCTATAAATTCCCACTTGTCCTTTTATCTGCGATTGAGCTCAGTTCTATACTGAAGTCTCTTTTCTTCTATCACAATAGTTTCTCAATAAAATCTGTCTTTACGCCCCCACCGCGGGGGAGCCCAGGCGGAGCAGGGGAGCCGCGACCCCGCCACCACAGGGGAACCCAGGCAGAGCGGGGGAGCCGGGCGACCCCTCCACCACGGGGGAACCCAGGCGGGGCGGGGGAGCCCAGGCGGGGCGGGGGAGCCGGGCGACCCCCCCACCAACGGAGGAAGCCGGCAACACACAGGAGAACTGAGCAAACTGAACAACGAAATTGACCCAGAGACATGGAGGGTGGAGTATGGGATGACGGGCCTCAGAGGAGGGGGGGAG
Organism: Tadarida brasiliensis; assembly: GCA_030848825.1. NCBI lineage: Eukaryota > Metazoa > Chordata > Mammalia > Chiroptera > Molossidae > Tadarida > Tadarida brasiliensis. Next base: position 107,713,834 of record CM061280.1, on the reverse strand, counting down.
GCAGGGGAAAGAGATAAATCACAGAGCCTATGTGCATGGGTGCATAACCAATGGACATGGACAACAGGGATGGGGAGGAGGAGAAGGGGAGGGGGAGGAGGGTGTCAATGGGGGAAAAAAAAAGGAAAAACATCTGTAACAAAAACAAATTAATAATAAAATAAATTATAAAAAAAAAAATCTGTCTTTACTGCTTTAACTGGTACTTTAACAGAGGAGAGGCAGAAGCTGAGACATTGAACCTAAATGGACACCCTACCAACTACAAACTGCCAAGTCAAGTAACTTACTTCATTCTTCACTGTGATTGTAAATACGTGTGCTCGTGTGTGTGTGTGTGCAAGTAAATTGAAGAGAATGATATCTACTTCATAGTATTATAAAAATTGAATTTAATAATTACATATGATAAACATTTAGTAGGCATGCAACAAAGATTTATTATTATAATCACATGGTCCATAGGTAGGGAAGACAAGGGAATAAGAAAACTGCGGTGATTATGACTAATCACATAAGCAGTCTCATGTCATCAATTTGATACAGTTCTGACTTTTACTAGAAACAGATTATTTTCAGTTCTTTTATTTTATATGAAAATTATTAAGACTATTAAATGGACTGCTTTCATACTTTGGACTCTATTATCTATTTATCCTCATTCTTCAGAACACTTCACAGCCCTGAATCATCACGCCTAAAATTGTGCCTTGACAAACTATGGTCCTTTTTCATAATGAAAACATATAAAAGTAAATTATATTTCTTAAAACATCCTTCCTCTGCCCGTTTTCTCTCCTCCTCTCCCAGGGACTCTGATGTTTTAGAGATCGTTTAATTTAGGAGGCAGACTAGCCACCACCACACGGCTTGCATGCAATATTTTCTGCTCCTTTCCCCTCCCTGAATGCCCAGTAAACAAGAAAAATATGCAACCATCAGAGTATGAGGGTCTTTCCTCATCACAACTTATTTTATTCTTGATCCCTGAGGAAAAGGGAGATATTGATTTGGTCCTGGGGAAGCTGATAAAATCCTGAATGTGATTAGGTTAGCTTATTTTCCCATGCCATCCTGTATCTTTCTCATATACTCCCAACTAGTTTTCAAAGTGACTTTAGAGTTCTAATACTTAGGAATAGCTTTTCCAGAGCTGGAAAGTAAAATGGGTATATTCAGCTGTTTATTTACATCATTAGACCATCTAAAATCAACTTAAAGATATACTTGCCATGGGAAGCAGGTAGTTTCCAATTGCCCCAGAAATTTGACCAGTGATGAGAAAGTAAATTCTCTCTCTTTTACAGCTTGGTCATATTACCTACCCTAATCTGAGCCTTGTCACTGAAAGACTTCTAACTGGCAACAATATCCGGAAGGAATCTGGAGAGAGTTTATAGACATAGAAGAAGCTTAAAATACTCAAGTAAGCAAACTTCATTGTAGCATGCCTACACATTCTTTAACACTTTTCTCATTGAAAGGTAGTCCCTGTGTTCCCTTTTTTTATCCTCACCCTAGGACATCTTTCCATTTTTTGTTCAGATAGAGTGTGTGGGAGAGAGAGGAAGAGAGAGAGAGAGAAACATCGACGTGAAAGGGACACATTGAGTGGCTGCCTCCCCCATGACCCAACCGGGGCCGGGGACAAACTGCAACCGAGGTACGTGCTCTTAGCAGGAACCGAACCCGGGTCTCTCTGGACCGCAGGCTGACACTCTAACCGCTGAACCAAACTGGCCAGGGCTGTGTTCCCTTTCTTAATTGTAACCAATATAATATGGCTTAAGTGATGCTGCCTAACTTCTATGTCTAGGTCAGAAAATGTGCTGCATCTTCACCTGGTTCTCTTAGGATACACACTCTATGGGAAACCAGTCATCATGTAGAAAATCCAACTACCTAGGACATACATAATGGAAAGATTGCATGTAGACACTTCTGTTGACAGCACAAGCTGAGCTGCCAACCAACAACCAGCATAAACTGCCAGTCATGAGAGTTAGCCATTTCGATTGTCTAGCTTAGTCAAGTCTTAAGATAACTGTGGACATGAGCAAAATGTGATTGCAACTGTATGAGAGAATCTCAATCATTAAAGCCTGGCCAGTGTGGTCAGTGGATAGAGCATCATCCCACGCACCAAGAGGTCCTGGTTCATTCTCAGTCAGGGCACATGCCCTGGTTGCGGGCTCGATCCCCAGTAGGGGGTATGCAGGAGGCAAGTTATTGATGTTTCTCTCTCATCGATATTTCTCTAACTCTCTCCTTCTCCCTTCGTTATCTAAAAATCAATAAAAACATATTTAAAAAATAAAATGCACCAAAAATGTACCCCAAACCTACGCATCAAATGTAGTTAATGAGGAAAATTCCATTTGCTATTAAATATTTTTTAAAAATACACCAGTATCAATATGTATAAAGTTTGCATTATTATATTCTCAGAGCCAAAGTTATACAAAATTAATGTCTTTATTAAATATTATGTTGACATTTTTTGATTACTTGGTAATTCTAAGTAATTTACTCAGTATAACAGGATCATCAGAGTTCAAGACAGAAGAATCAAATTTTATTTTGTATTTTGAATTCATTTGACATATACGATTTAATATAATAGAATTCCTAATAACTGCATTCATTTCCCTAAGAAAATGTTTATTGAAAATTAATGAAGTAGGTCTATATCATATTCCTTTTGAGACTGTTTTTAAATTAAAACTTGCAGAAAAACACCCAAATAAAAGATAAAACCTGTTTCTAATTTGAAACAAACACCTAATACTATATTGAGGATAATAATTAAAAATGAACTCAGCCACTAAGTACATATAAAAAAAAATACTGCTTGCTTTTAGTTTCTTCCATACAAATATTTTGCCATACTTGCCTCTTTCATTCTCTCTTTTGTTTTAAATATTAGAGCATAAAGAAGCAGACTTTATTACATTAGAAACTGAATCTTATGCCATTTATTTCCTAGTAGTAGCCATAGCCAAATGAGCCCAAAGACATTAAAAACAACAAGACACTCAGTAAAAAATACAAAATTAAACCAAATGCCCATCTGAGGAAAGTAATTTGTAATTATCTTAATGTTCTCTAAAGGCTTAGGGAATGTAGAAAGGTAGTCTGGAAGTCAACTTGGAATTGGATTGTGAATAAATGAATATATGTGGGGTAATAAAGAAAGCAAGAGTTGAGCTCTTAATTACTCTGAGAAGCTGAGCAAGACGTAGACTCAATATTATCACTTTTATCATAGGAAATAGTATGTTCAGCACATCGGTAAAATATTAACATTACTACTACTACTACTACTACTACTACTACTACTACTACTACAATAGTAGAGTCTACCAAAATTAGGATGATACCCCCAAAATGGAAAGACAGTCTTACTGGCATCTGAATTAAATTGTATATTCAGTAGGATGTGACATGCCCCTGTTCTTCCTTACCCTCTTTTTGGCCCTAAATATGGTCCTGTTTTCTGTGGCTCCAATTAAACTGCAGGCAGAGTTTCCACTCAGATTTAAAGCTAAATTAGACTAATGAATTTTTTTTTTCAACTTAGAAACAATCATGATGGCATTCTTGCAGAAGACTCATGCATTTCATTTTAGATCTTTACTGAGAGTTTTTCTTTGTGAGCATCATTCAGAATTTTAAAACTTGTGTTGATTGTAATCTCTTATAACTGATGATTGAATTACTTAATTGTATCTGTCAAAAGCAATCACAAGTGAGGCAATAGAGGATGGAATTGTATTATTTTAATAGAAATCATTTGATTTCTTTGTTTCATTGAATTACATGCAGGATAATATTACAGGATGATTAATTAACAAGGACACAAATATAATAGCTCAATTACTCTGAACTCTCTGGATTATTTTCTACAACCAAGAAAGAATAAAGACAATTTTACTTGTTTAAAGGCTCATAAAAGTTATGAAATCAGTTTAATTTGTTATGTTTTAAGTGGAATATATCTGAAATATGTTTAGTTAATTTTCACCTACACTAGAAACTTGTAAAGTGGAATATCTAAAATAAACTCCTATTAGCAAAGGCTCTGGGCAAACCCCAAGTGTTATGTAGTCCAAATGAACATACAGAACTGAATGAAGGAAAATCGATTTCCTACCCAAGAGGCATATTTCTTAGAGTAAACAAGTAGGATAGTACAATCTACTACCTACCAAATAAGTCAAAATTCATTTTTGTGCTCCTGATTACAAAGGGAATACTCTCAACCTGACCATAGGAAAGTTGTGGAGAACATTTCATTAATTAGTAGAGGAGTTCATGCCCATAACTATGTTTCTTTGGAGCTGATCAACCCAATAAGAAAAATCCTTTTGTTTACAATAAACAATTTACTTTGAAAAGACTCCATATAAATATAGATGTAATGGCTTTATCCAGTAAATAAGGATAAAGATTGCCACAATATAAAACAAATATATGGCTGTTCTTTTAAAATGTTTTACAAAATATCTGATTAGAAATACTAATTACTTATGTATGCCAGTATTCCCCAGAAATCCAAGAAATATACCAAGGCTCTCTTTTACCATAAGTGTACTTCAAGGTAAATTTATATTCAACAGTTACTAAGGGCATCACCAACTTGTCATTGTGAAAATGAAAGTGTTTGGGAATTTTCATTCTTTCCAGTTTTACTTATTAAGTATCTCTTACAAGTTTGGCACTGTGTTGGTTGCTGAGGATACAGTGGTTGAATAAGTTACCACAGTTACAATTTCACAGTTTTTGGTATGATGTATAATTAATACATTGACTGAATGAATTAATGAATGATAAAATAAAATAATGACACTGAAAGCAACCTGACCCATTATTAGATGGAGTAGTAACATTGTTTCTTAGATTTGAACATTCAGCTTACAAAGGACAATTTTTGTTTTGATGCTTTTGCACAACCCGGGTGAGGTGATTTATTTCTCCTATTCTGATTTTCACATTTCTAGATGCCCTAGAAATTTAGTGACCATCTTACAATGCAAATTTTAGAATGGATCAATTATTGATATGTCTTTGAGCAGCAGTGTTTCAAAATATCCAGCTTTTTCTTTGTTAATATTATGGTTATTTTTTTTCAAATACTTGTTATTTCTACATAATTAAGTTCTTTCTTATGAATTAGAACTAACTGCAGAGGGTAGTAACCATTCTTTTTAAAAAAATATTTTTTCTTTATTGATTTTAGAGAGAGAGGAAGGGAGAGGGAGAGAGAGAGAAATATGGATGAGAGAGAACATCGATTGGCCACCTCCTGCATGCCCCCTACTGGGGATTTGGCCCACAACCTGGGCATGTGCCCTGACTGGGAATAGAACCTGTGACCTCTTGGTGTATGGGTCGACGCTTAACCACTGAGTCACACCAGCTGAGCGGTAGTAGCCATTCTAAGCATAAACCCATCAGTGAGATAGTTAATTTAAGCAAGAAGACCTCTACGGATAATAGTTTTCACTGCTTTTTCTTGCTTCCTACAATTTTTTATCATCAGCATAAGAGCTTGTGTCCTGCCAAGTGACCTATAATGTAATAGCTTTTTAAATTTCTTAATCCAAACAAATTGAGTCCTGTTACCACACACACACACACCATAATATGCTTCGTATCTATTCATATATTTTGCATGTTCTGAATATTATTCATTATTTTTTAGAAAAATTTTATGGTTTTTGCCACATGTGGTATGAATTGACTCAAAGTATTTTTTGAAAACAATTATTAAATTTGCTACTATAATCTAAAACAATATTTATATCCTGTTCTTTAATAAAGGCAAAGACTATTAACTTTGAATACTTAGGAAATAGATAATAGGATTTTTCTTAACATTAAAGATATGACAATCTTCCAACATGGTCTCTCTTTTTCCTTGCGCAACCACAATGATTCAGATTTGATTATACCTTTTGGGGGCATATTAGTGTTCCACACGGCTATCATATAACTACCATCAAATTACATCCCACCGAGGAAATTGCTTCATTTTTGTTGTTCTAAAAGCACACATTTTGAAAGCTGATCACATGTTCATTTTGCTACGAAGATTTTCAAGGTACAGAGATATCTTATTCACTTATAACCTTCTCACATTTCCAAATGACCATTTTTAATTTACAACTTATGAAATATTTTTAATATAAAAGTCAACAAGTACCCAGGTAGATAGTGAATCTCTAAAGCAGAAAGAAATCAAATATATTAAAAAAGTTATAAACTATATGATATATGTATGTTTTCTTTCTTTTGTGATTTTTAAATGCCTGATTAGGTTGGTCCTCATCAATGATCTTTTCATCCTAATTTCATGTATGTATTCACTAACCAATATTTCCCAAATTCTAATATGTATCATTTCCTCTGCTAGGTGTTGGGTCTTGTGCTGTAGGAGCTCATATTCTTGTCAGTGAGAGAAATAAATATGATAACGGGAGATATTTGCTGTAATTATAAAAGAGTCTTATGGGCACAGAAGACTGGAACAAGGAATTGGTGTAGTAATTTTGTTCTGAATAAATGAATGAAGAATATTACCAAAATCAGACTTTAATGCCTAACTTTAAATAATGGATACCTATATATAGAGACTGGCTGTTTTGGCTCAGTGGTTGAAGGGTCGGCCCACAAACCGAAGGGTCGCGGGCTCGATTCCCGGTTAAAGGCAGGTACCTTGGTTGCAAGTTTGAACCCCAGCCCAGGTCGGGGTCATGCAGGAGGCAACCAATCAATGAGTCTCTCTCACATCGATGTTTCTCTCTCTCTCTCTACCCTTCCCTTCCTTCCAATCTATCTAGATCAATGGAAAAATATCCTTGGGTGAGGATTAATAAATAAATAAATAAATAAATAAATAAATAAATAAATAAATAAGTGATAGAACAATTACAATTTCAAAAAGGAAATAGAGCAACACAGTAAGCCAACTAGACCCAACCAATATCTATAGATTGCTCCATTTGACAGCAGCAGAATATGTATTCATTACAACTGCATATGAAATATTCTATAGAATAGATGAAATGCTAGGCTATAAAACAACTCATAATAAATATAAAAGAATAGAAATCACTCAAACTATGTTCTTTGACTACAATGGAATATAATTATAAATAAATAACAAAAAAATGTATGATATTCACAAATATGTGGAATTTACCACACAATCTTAAATAACTACCAGGTTTAAGAAAAAATCATTGTGGTTTTAATTTGTATCTCTCTGATGATTAGTGATGTTGAGCATTTTTTCATGTCTATTGGCCATCTGTATGTCCTCTTTGGAGAAGTATCTATTCAGGTCCTTTTCCCATTTTTTAATTGGACTGTTTGTCTTCCTGGTGTTGAGTTGTATAATTTATGTATGTATTTTAGAAATTAACCCCTTATCAGATGTATCAGTGGCAAATATGTTCTCCCATACAGTGGGTTCCCTTTTCATGGGCAAAGGGAGGAGGTGAATGGGGGACATCTGTAATAATGTCAACAATGAAAAAAGGAGAAATCAAAGCATGAATTAGAAAATATGTTGAGATCAATGAAAATGAAGACAGAACTTACTAAATTTAGAGTATGCCACAAACGCAGTGCTTAGATGGAAATTTATCACTTTAAATAAAAAAAATCTGTTAAGAAATAGAAAGATCTTGTCCAGCTAGTGTGGCTCAGTGGTTGAGTGTCGACCCATGCACCAACAGGTCACCGGTTCGATTCCTGATCAGGACACATGCCCAGGTTGTGGGCCCGATCCCCAGTTGGGGGGCATGCAGGAGGCGGCCAATTGATGTTCTCTCTCATTGATGTTTCTATCTCTCTCTCCCTCTCATTCCCTCTCTGTAAAATCAATAAAGGAAAAAAAAATAAAAGAAGTAGAGAGGTCTCAAATCAGTAATCTAACTTCCCACCTCTAGAAACTAGAAAAAGAAGAGCAACTGAAACCCAAAACTAACAGAAGGAAATAATTAAATATTAGAATGAAAATGAATGAAATGGAAGATGGAAAAGCAATAGAAAAAATATCAACAAAATCACAAGTAGGTATTTTGAAAAATAAATAAAGAAATTAACAAACATTTAGCTATATTTACCAAGGTAAAAAAATAAAGAAGATTCTATTTGCTAAAATATGGAATTAAAGAGAGGGCAATACCATCAACCTTAAATATATAAAAATGATTTACTATGAACAAGTGTATACCAACAAATTCTATACCCTAACTGAAATAAATAAACTTCTAAAAAGACTGAAAGACTGAAACTAACTCAGGAAGAAATAAAAGAAAATATGATTAAATCTATAACAAGTAAAAATATAGAATTTGTTAGCAAAAATCTTCCCACAAATAAAATCCCAGGACCAGATAGTTTCACTGGTGATTTCTATCAAACATTTAAAGAAAAATTAATACTAATACTTTAAAATGCTACCAAAAAGTAAAAGAACTGGGGATACTCCCCGTCTTATTCTATACGACAATCTTACTGTGTTACCCAAATCAGACAAAGACACACAAGAAAATTACAAATAAATACAACCTATATATATAGACTAAAAAATCCTCAAAATCTGGTGCAGCCACTATAGAAAACAGTATGGAATTATCTAAAAAAAGTAAAAATTGATCTGCCTTTTGACCCAGTGATCCCACTCCTAGGAATACCCTAAGAATCCTGAAATACCAATCAGAAAGAATATGTGCACCCCTATGTTCATAACAGTGCTATTCACAATAGCACTAGAAACAGCCCAAGTGGCCATCAGTAGATGAATAGATAAAAAAGCTGTGCTACATATACACAATGGAATATTATGGAGCTGTAAAAAAGAAGAATATCTTACCCTTTGAGTCAGTATTGAGGGACCTGGAGAGTATTATGCTAAGCAAAATAAGCCAGTCAGAGAAAGACAAGTATCACATGATATTACTTATATGTGGAATCTAATGAACAAGATAAACTGATGAATAAAATAGAAAACAGAGGCATGGAAACATGGAGCAGACTGACCAACCTCAGAGGGAAGGGGGGGGCGGGAAGAGATTAACCAAGGAATTTACGTGCATATATGCATTACCCATGGACACAGACAATAGGGTGGTGAAGGCCTGGAAAGGGATGGGAACCAGGAGGAGGAGGGCAATGGGGGGGAGGGTGGGAAGGGGGACATCTATAATACTCTCAACAATAAAGATTTAATTTTTTAAAATCCTCCAAAAAAAAAAAAGAAATAAAGAAACAAATTGAAACCAAATGCAGCACCAAATAAAAATGATTATACATTATAATCAAGTGAGATTTATTCCAGAAGTGCAATAATGTAATACACTGTATTTATAGTATAAATGACAAAAACCACATGATCATTGCAATTATGGAAACCAAGAAATCCTATGATTTGCCATTGGCAAGTTGGAGAACCAAGAAACCTGCTGGTATAATTCAGAGCCCAAAGCCCTGAGTATTGGAGGCTCATGGTGTAAGTCCCCATATGAATTTGAAAGTCCAAGAACCAGGAGTACTGATGTCCAAAGACAAAAGAAGATGGATGTTTCAGTTCAAGCAGAGAGATTGAATTCACTCCTTGTCTACCTTTTTGCTCTATCTAGGCCCTCAATGGATTGGATGATACCTACCTGCATTGGTGAGGGTATTTTTCTTTATTCAGTCTACTGATTCAAAAGATAATCTCTTCTGGAGATACCCTCACAGACACACTCAGAAATAATGTTTTATCAACTATCTGGGCATTCCTAGCTCAGTCACATAAAAGTTGACACACAAAATTAACCATCACACAGTGTGGGATGCATATATTGAAAACTACAGAATATCATTGAAAGAAAAATAATAATACCTAAATAAATTGAAAGGCATATCATGTTTATGGATTGGAAGACATAATATTGTTAAGATGGCAATATAAGAAAAGTAAAATAAAAACCAGTTTCCATGAACACTGACACAAAAATCATCAAAAATATATTACCAATGAAAACATATGAATGACAAATAATCACATCAAATGAAGTTCATCATCATTAACAGTTAGAGAAGATACAAATTAAAACCTTACACACCTATTAAACTAACTAAAATAATAATCGTAATCAACTAAACAACTGACAATACCAAGTACTGGTGAGAATGCAAAATGGTACAGGCACTCTGGATAACAGTTTTCCATAAAATTAAATATAAATTTACCAGAAATAGGGCCAAAATTGAAGTGAAGCAAGTGAGGTTTTCACCTCAAGAACAAAATTTAAGCTCATATCAAGAAACTCAGTAATCAAGATTAATATTATTTTAGTGTGATATTTTAAAAATCAAAAAATATAATAATGTATGAGGGAGACTAGTTTTATGACACTCTATAAGATGGATTGGAAATTAATGAGACCAACGAGGAAGTAATTTTGTTAGCTCAGACATGAAGAAAAAGGCATCCAACCTAAAGTGATAGTAGTGTGATTGGAATCTATTTAAAAAATTAGAGTGGCAAATGGTTTCAAGATTGCATATAATTGAAAAAGTACGTAATTTTCTGTGACCTATTTTCAGCTAAATTTATATCTAATTTTATGGAAAACTATTATCCAGATTGCCTGTGCCATTTTGCATTCTCACCTGTATTTGGTATTGTCAGTTGTTTAGCTAATTATGATTATTATTTTTTGTTATTATTTCAAAGTGAGAAAGTGTATCTAACATTTGCTCTGAGGATCACTTTGATTATTGATGAAATCAGTTGAAAATATTTTCCTAAGCCTGAAAATCATTTTAGAGTCATTAAATATATTTAGATTTTTAAAAAAGAATCTGATAACTTATAATATTTGCAGTTAATTGGCATAGAATGGTTTGGTGACAATATTATAATATATTCCAGATGGCCAATTGAGAGCCTATGCTATCAAAGTTGAGAATTCCAGTCATAATAGGCGATCAGACACTTCACTCTTTGTTAATTTTTACCTAAGTCCATAGAATGCATGCATATATACCCAGTGCCTTTGTAAAGTTCATTTTTATGATAAATACAGGAACCATCCTGAGCTTCCCCAAAGCTCAGACAGGCAAGTCATGCCAAAAGCATCTTGAGTTATAAAATGAAGAAAATCAATACGTTAGGTCCTGATCTCCCAAATTCATACCTCTCCCATCTTGTTCAGCACCAGTGTGGGAAGTATTCAGTATGACTTGGGGACATAAACATCTTATTTCTACACCCATCAAAGTTTAGCAGCTGTGTTGAGTAGATGAAATTGAAATTCATTATGGAAGAATTTGACTTATTCAAACAAAAACACAGCATTTCTCTAGCATGTGGTGAAGAAAATTAAAATAATTAATACCAGCCAGTTCCTAACCAGCATTTCAAATATAAAATAACAGGGAACATTTATATTCTACCAAAGTGTACTTAAGATATATTGTCCACGTGCATGTGAGAGAGGCTAAAATGTTATTGTCATGTAGCACATGATATTACAAACATAATAAGACAGTTATGGTACAGTAGGAAAATAAGACAGTAAATGGAATTAATGTGTGACCCAACCATCTGCTTAGTTAAAGCATTTCATAAGATAGAACCTTTAAATCTTACTGAAAAAAAATCCATGTATGTTAAAAAAATAACATGCATTGGGATATCCATTGATAACCAATAGAAATATTTTCATGACTGACCAATGTCTGGTTATTTCCTTTTGCCTCCAACTTGTTTTGTCTTCACTTAGCAGACACTTTATTTTCTATATTTTAATGAATATGCTAAATGTATAAATTTTGAGCATAAAAGAAATGCTGCTCTGGTTTAAGCAACAAAAGAAGACATAATAGGATTTTCCATCTTAAATTTTGTTTCACATTTGAGCGTAAATTGCTTTCACAAAACCGAGACATGTACTTTTGTTTGATATATTACCTCCTCTGACTTGTCAGCCTAAAGTCAGTAATAAGTTACTTCAAGAAGCTGAGTCATTCAATGTCAATGACACCGTCCACTTCAGGCTCAGTGATGACCAACATCATGGGAAACTTCCAGATCCAATCATGTACTTTACTACCCATGTGACTTGAGACACTGAATAAACTAAGAGTTGTGTAAAACAAACAAACAAACAAAAAAACCCAGTCATTTGGAAAACAAAGAAGGAGAAGCAAAACATGCTAAATCAATAGCCAAAATGAAAACGTATACCTTGAGGCTTAGGGAATGTCACTGTGGGTTTTAATTTTTTAAAAGTGCAGGTGGCTGTCAATTAGATTTCAGAAATAATTTTTATGATACAGTTTATGTTATTATTTCTGTTTAGGGTAATCATTTTGCAGGGCATCTTATCTAGTCTGTACTTGTTTACTAAGAATTGGTAGATTGTATCTAATAGAGCCTGCACATTTAACCAGCAGAGAATATTTTATAAAGAATGCAAGGAAAGATTTGAAATATAAGCCCGAGTATTAGGATAATAGGCATAGTACATGACGGTTTTTTTGTTCAAAATGGCTGATTGCAAAATTGTCATTTTTAACTCTAATTTCTTTAGATAGAAAAATGCATGCTTTCTCTGAATACTTACAAAGTCTCATGTCATTGCTTGAGAAAGGCTTCTATTTTTAAAATTAAATTACAATTACTAATGACCAAAGACACATTACAACATAACACCCTATCATTAATATCACTTTGATTCATTAAAGTTGCTGAGAGTATAGTCCAATGTAGAATGGGGCCAAACTTTTTTTTAGGTCAAACGGTAAATTTGGTGGTCATGAAAAAGGGAGAAGGAAAATATGCTTTGCTGACTATTAGCAGCTATTGAGCTGATGGCTTTTGGCACCATTTTTTAGGGACAACGTTCTTTTCCTAGGTTCACATTTCTTTGTGGACTTTCACACACATACTGCTGAGACAAAGATCCCAAACATGAACACTAATCTGTATTGCCCAAGCTGTATGCGCATGAAGGGTAGCTGCAAACAACCTGTTTGGGCCTATATACAAACACAGAGGTTTTTCCTGCTGATATGTCACGGAAAAATACCCCAAGAACTCTCCCCAGTGTGTCAGGTTGGGTTTTGTTTAATATAAGTGCTTCAAGTGGTGGCTTAGCCTAGCCAGGTATTTAAGATTTACCAAGATTTCCCATCACATCTTTTAAGCCACACTGAAAGGGGAACCCCTTTACCATGACATTTTGTGATCATGATAGTTTCTTGGAGTCTTCTGTGGATAAAGAACTAGTCACTTTAAGGTTGGGAGGAACTAGAATTTTTTTTTCTTCTTCTTTAGTTTTCTTTTTTATTTATTTATTTATTTATTTTTTATTAATTTATTTTTGTTACAGATGTTTCTCCTTTTTTTCCCCATTGACACCCTCCTCCCCATCCCCCCACCCCATCCCCAGCTTTGTTGTCCATGTCCATCAGTTATGCATACATGTGCATAAGTTCTGTGGTTTATCTCTTCCCTCCCCCCACCCCCTCTTCTGAGGGGTGTCAGTCTATACCCTACTTCCACATCTCTGGGTCTACCCTGTTCCTCAGACTGCTATGTTCATTATATTCCACAAATGAGTGAGATCATGTGATATTTGTCTTTCTCTGCTTGGCTTGTTTCGCTTAGGATAATACTCTCGAGGTCCCTCCATGTCGTCTCAAAGGATAAGAGATCTTTCTTTCTTACAGCTGCATAGTACTCCATTGTGTATATGTACCACAGCTTTTTTATCCATTCATCCACTGATGGACACTTGGGCTGTTTCCAGATCTTAGCTATTGTAAATAGTGCTGCTATGAACATGGGGGTACATGTATTCTTTCTGGTTGGTGTTTCAGGCTTCTTAGGATATATTCCTAGAAGTGGGATCACTGGGTCAAATGGCAATTCAATTTTTAATTTTTTGAGGTAACACCATAGTGTTTTTCACAGTAGCTGCACCAGTCTGCATTCCCACCAGCAGTGTACTAGAGTCCCCTTTTCTCCACACCCTCGCCAACACTTGTTTAATGATTTGTTGATGGCGGCCATTCTGACAGGCGTGAGGATACCTCATAGTTGTTTTAATTTGCATCTCTCTGATGATTAGTGATGTCTCTTAGCCATTTGTATGTCCTATTTGGAGAGGTGTCTAGTTCCTCTGCCCATTTTTTAATTGGGTTCTTTGTCTTCCTTTTGTTGAGTTGTGTGAGCACTCTATATATTTTGGAGATTAACCCCTTATCTGATGTATCATTGGCAATTATGCTCTCCCATAGAGTGGGTTCCCTATCTATTTTGATGGTTGTTTCTTTTGCTGTGCAGAAGCTTTTGAGTTTGATGTAGTCCCATGTGTTCATTTTTTCCTTTGTTTCTGTTGCCTTAGGTGATGTATCAGTGAAGATTCTGCTGCGTATGATGTCCGAAATTTTGTTGCCTACATTTTCTTCTAGGATTTTTATGGATTCATGAGTCACATTTAAGTCTTTTATCCATTTTGAGTTTATTCTTGTGTATGGTGTAAGTTGATGGTCTAGTTTCATTTTTTTGCATGTAGCTGTCCAATTTTCCCAACACCATTTATTAAAGAGGCGGAACTAGATTTTGAAGTTAGACATATATGGAGTGTATAGTTATGTGACGTACAACATGCAACCTTGGACAAGTTACATAATTCCTTTAACTCTGAAATGAAGTAACGTAGGCAGCACACATAACACCAAGTTTGGCACATCATGAATACTCTAGATATGTTAGTTGTCTTTCCTTTCTGGTGTCTGTTCTAGTGACAAAAGGCAAAATAAGTCAAATTATAAACAAATGTAAAATAATTTCTGAAATATGTAAATGGAACCATCTGTGTATCTGTGAATAAAATTATGAGTTTGACCCCAATCCCAGGTTACTGACATTTCTGTTATGATTAGAAGGCTTTGTCAAGTGGAAACCTTTCTTAGCTATCTTTTACTTTTTTTCACTTTAAAAAAAAGATTTTATATCCACTGACATAAGTTTCTTTATGACCCTTCCTAGTCAATCATCCATTCCATAGGCAACCTCTCTTCTGATTTCTATTACCATGGATTAGTTTTGCTTGTTCTCAACTTTATATAAATGTAATCATACAGTATGTACTCTGTTGTTGTTGTTTTTTCGCACAGCATGAAATGTTTGAAACCCTTCCATGTTGATCCACGTAACAATAGGTTGTCGCTTTTTATTGGAGAGTGGTACTCAATTGTATAAATATATCAGCGTCTGTTTATCCGTTCCCTTCCATTTTTGCACTTATTTTTCTGTTAGTGATTCAGTTTGGAAAGTACTATTGATCATACATGAGCAGATAAAAAGTTGCAGCATGGGGAATATAGTCAATAATGTTGAAATAACAGGGTATGGGGTCAGGTGGGTGCTTGGGGCAGCAGGGGAGCTCGCTGTAGAGCGCATGGTTTTCTAGCCACTTTGCTGTACATCTAAAACCGGTGGGAATGGTACTGAATGTAAACTGTGGTTGAAAAATAAAATTAAAAAATGATCCCCACAGAATATGGAAAAATACACCACATAGTAGACTTTAAATAAGTGCTTGTTGAATTTTTTAAAAATTTAAAAACTCTGGATATATGGAGTGATTTCAGAGAATGGAATAATTGTTGAGCACCTCAGCAAACAGTCTACCACACAGTAGTACAAGTGTTCATCCTGCACTTCCTTGCTCTCTTAGAACCTTTGTCTATTTTATCATTGCTTAACTAAAAATATATATAAATTCATCCAGATTTGAAAGATGGATCCCAGTGCCAAGAAGACTATTGAAAAAGTCCAGATTCCTTATTGCTCATGGGCAGATACAACATCATTTCACACACACACCCTTTCTTGCCCTCACGTTCAGTCACACCAAGTACTTTACCACTTTAGAGATGTGCCCATGCAATTTTTCTGGAATATTCTTTCTCTTAACACTTCTCTGCCTCATTTTCTATTCTTGTGCCTGTTCTCAGTTTCAATGTCCTTTCCTCAGAGGGTAGTCCTTGATTACTTCATCTAACTTACATCTCCTCATTGTATCTTAAAATAATTGATTTGTAATGTATATTTTAAATGTAATGTGCTCCTCAGTTGAGTAAAGTCTACCCTCTAGGGAACATTTGACAGTATCTTGAGAAACTTTTTGGCATCACAACTGGAGGGTGCTCTTATCATCTAGCAGTAGAGGCCAAGGATATTGCTAAAAATCCTATGCCAAGACAGTTGTCCTGCCCAACAACAAAGAATTATCCAGTCCAAAATGTCAATGGTGCCAAGGTTGATAAACTCAGTTTTAGACCATGTGTGACAGTTTGGAATTACATCTTTATTTTAGTATTTGTTTAATATCCATCTTTCCCAGTAGACTGGATGCTCCATAAGGATGAGATAATGTCTATTTTGCTTAACATTGAATATCCAGCATCTAACTCAGGGTTTGATAGCAGGCTAGCTGCACAATAAACATTTGTTAAATGAAAGAAGGAAGAGCGGGCAGGAGGTAAGAAGAAAGGAAAAGACTTTATAAGGAAAGTATATAGATATTCTTTGGTGTATAAGATGCTGTCAATGCCCTGCCCATATCCCCAGAGCCTATACTATTTACGTGCATATTGGCCTGTGTTTCAAATGTCAGTACCTGAATTACTTTTTGTGAGGGCTTTTATCAGGCTGTCAGAGCCTACTCTGCCCAATAGCATGACAGTCCGGAACACTGGGGCATTATCTTCCCCTGGCAAGTGTGTTTTCTAAAGTTCTTCAGTGAACTTCCGGTCAAGATGGCGGCGTAGGTAAACGTGGTATCGCGTCCTCCTACAACCACATCAAAGTTACAACTAAGCTACAGACAATCATCATTCAAAACTGCCTGAAATAGAGCTGAATGGAAGTCCTACAACTACGAAATTAAAGAAGAAGCCATGTCGAGACTGGTAGGAGGGGTGGAGGCGCGACAGGCTGGTCCCACACCCACGTGTGGCGGATATAAATTAGGAGGGACACCTCGGCTGGGAAGGTCCTCCCTGAGGACTGAGGGGTTCCCGTCCCACACCAGGCGCCCAGCTCAGGGTTCTAGTGCCAGGAAGAGAAGTCCCCATAACTTCTGGCTGGAAAAACCAGTGGGAACTGAGGCTGAGGCAGCTGGAGCCCCCGGAAGCTCCTCTTAAAGGGCCCGCACATGGACTTACTCAGACTCGCTCCCTCCAGGCTCCAGCGTGGGGGAGGCAGCTTGAAAGGCACCAGAATCTTATGGGGAAGAACTGAGCTGTTTGGCATTGGAGCAAGGGCTGGAGAGGCAGCTTTCTCCTGGACAGACGTGCTATCAGAGGCCTTTGTTCCTTTGGTGAGCCCTTCCCTGGGCCGGCAGACGCTGCTATATCTGGGACTCCAGCAACCTGGCTCACACTGTTTGCCCCACCCTGGTGATTCCTTGAGGCTCCGCCCCACCCAACTTTCAGGCCCACCCAAGCTGTTGCCAGTTGCTTTACCATAGGATTGGCCTGTCTTCGAGCCTGCTTCAGCTTTTCCTAAATTCATTCAAACAAGCAGCATTTGGCCTCAGCTAGCCCCATACCTCTCACTAAGTAATACATAGAAACAAACACAGGGAGGCAGCCAAAATGAGGAGACAAAGAAACAAGTCCCAAATGAAAGAACAGAACAAAACTCCAGGAAAAGAACTAAGTGAAATGGAGTTAAGCAACCTAACAGATGCAGAATTCAAAATACTGCTTATAAGGATGCTCAATGGACTTAGTGAGAACCTCAGTGAACTTAGTGAGGGCCTCAAGAGCATAAAAAAGGACCAGTCAGAAATGAAGGAGGCACTAACTGAAATAAAGAATAGTTTACACAGATGCAATAGTAGAGTAGGTAAAGCCAAGAAGCAAACCATCGATTTGGAATATAAGGAAGCAAAAAACACCCAATCAGAACAGAAAAAAGAAAAAAGAATCCAAAAAAATGAGGATAGTGTAAGGAGCCTCTGGGACCACTTCAAGCGTGCCAACATTCGCATCTTGGGGGTGCCAGAAGGAGAAGAGAGAGAACAAGAAATCGAAAACCTATTTGAAACAATAATGGCAGAAAACTTCCCTAACTTGGTGAAAGAAACAGACATACAAGTCCAGGAAGCACAGAGAGTCCCAAACAAGATGAACCCCAAGAGGCCCACACCAAGACACATCATCATCAAAATGCCAAAGGTTCAAGACAAAGAGAGAATCTTAAAAGCAGCAAGAGAAAAGCAGTTAGTTACCTACAAGGGAGTTCCCATCAGACTGTCAGCTGATTTCTCAAAAGAAACTTTGCAGGCCAGAAGGGAGTGGCAAGAAATATTCAGTGATGAAAAACAAGAACCTACAACCAAGATTACTCTATCCTGCAAAGCTGTCATTTAGAATCGATGGCCAAAGAAAGAGTTTCCCAGACAAAGAAAAGCTAAAGGAGTTCATCACCACCAAACCATTATTATATGAAATGTTGAAGGGTCTTCTTGAAGAAAAAGATAAAAAATTATGAACAAACAAAATGGCAATAAATACATATCTATCAACAATTGAATCTACAAACAAAATGAACAAGCAGAACAGAAACATTCTCATAGATACAGAGACCTTTTGTTGTTTACCAGATGGGTGGGGGCTGGGGGAATGGGTGAAAAAGGTGACAGGATTAAGAAGTACAAATTGGTTGTTAGACTGACAAACCTCAAAGGGAAAGGGGGTTGGGGGGTGGGAAGAAATAAACCAAAGAACTTATATGTATATACGCATAACCAATGGACACAGACAACAGTGTGGGGAAAGGCAGGAGGGGGACAGGAATGGGGAGGAGGGGGTCAATGGGGGAAAAATGAGGAACATCTGTAATACATTCAACAATAAAGATAAGTTAAATAAATAAATAAATAAATAAATAAAAATAAAACTCAAAAAAAAAATAAAGTTCTTCAGTGATATTAAACTGATTAATAATGAACAGTTTGTTTGCTTTCTTCCCTTCCCTGTTTAAACTCTTCACTTACCTAACTGGAGTTTCCTGAGGATACCTCCTGTGGTAGCTGAATAATAGCTCCCAAAGATAACCAGATCCAAATCCCTTGAACCTGTTAATGTTACCTTATATGTCAAAAGAGAATTTACATATACGATTAAGTGAAGGATCTTGAGGCAGGAGATTATTCTGTATTATCTGACAGAGCATAAGTGCAAATTTGCATGTCCTTATAAGGGCAGGCAGAGATAAATGTGACACAGAAGAAGCAAACTTGATCAGTGAAGCAAGATGCTACCCTGCTGGCTGTGAAGCTGAAGGAGGCAGGCACAGACCAGGAAGGCTGCTCTGGGAGCTGGAAAAGGCCAGGAAACCGATTCTCCTCTAGAGCCTCAGAGGGAGCGGGGCCCTGTTGGGAACTTGTTTGCAGCCCAGTGAAACTGATTTGGACTTCTTATCTCCTGAGCTGTACAAGACTAAATATGTGTTGTTCTGTTGTTTTTTGGTTTGTTTGTTTGGTTTTTAATCCTCACCCGAGGATATTTTTCCATTGATTTTCAGATAGAGTAGGAGGGAGGGAGGGAGAGAGAGAGAGAAACATCGATGTGAGAGAGACATATCGATTGGTTGCCTCCTGCACAACTCCAAGCAGGTCCAGGGATCAAACTGCAACTGAGGTACGTGTCCTTGACCATAATCGAACTCGAGACTCTTTGGTCTACGGGCCAACGCTCTAACTGCTGAGCCGAACCAGCCAGGATAATATGTGTTGTTTTAAGCTACCAAATTTGCAGCAAAGCATTACAGCAGCCATAGGAATTTAATACAGATTTTGATCCCAGGAAGTAGGTTGCTGCCATAACAGACATCCAAAAACATGGAAGTGGCTTTGGGATTGGATAATGACTATAGGCTAGAATAATTTTGAGGAGCATGATAATAAAAAAAATCCTAGATTACCTTGAACAGTTAGTAGAACTATGGATGTTTAAAGTGCCACTGGTAAGAGCTCAGAAGGAAGTGAGGAGCACAGCTGAGAAAGCCTATATTGTCTTAGAGAACACCCAAATAATAATAATAATAATAATAATAATAATAATAATAAACAACAGACTATTGATAGAAATATGAATGTCAGGTGTTGCTGGTGAAGGTTTAGAAGGAAAATATTGGAAACTGGAGGAGAGGGGATTCTTGTTATATAGTGGCAGAAATCTTAGCTGAATTGTAACAATGAAAATGTAGCTTAGCAGATTCCCAAGGAAAGTGTTGAAGACATAATCTTGTTTTTTCTTGCTATTAATAGCAAAATGTTAGAGGAAAGACATAAACTGAGGGAAGAACTGTTAAGCAAAACAAAAGAAAACAAAACAAAAAAAACCCCCAGTACACGAAGTTATGAGAAATTCTCAGCCTATCCAGATTGCAAAACATGTTACAATGAGAGGATTCACTGTCAGGAAAGTGTCCTGCAGAGAAAAAAAATCAGGAATGTAACTAGCTATCCTCATGCTAGTACCTCTGAAGGATAAAAACATCAGAGTATTCAGAGGGCTCTTTGAAGCGATGTGGGATGTGAATCACGGATAACCCCAACCATTTTAGTAGAATCAATGAATAAATAGAGATGGGATTTTCCAGGAAGGATCTGGGAGCAAGCCTCTTGTCTAAGGACATGAATCCTCATGACTTACATAGGAGATGACAAGATTGTTGCATATGTTAAATCAACAGAAATAACGCCATTTTTAACTGAAAGGGTAGATGGAGGATGAAATGACAGAAGGTTGTGGAACTCCCAAATGTTGATGAGCAGAAAACAGGCTGATTAACTAGTCAGCTGCAAACGTGTTCTCAATTCAAAATAAAGGAAAGATAATTCTGAGGCCAGAACCTAGAACGTAGAGGGGGGAGCTGTGGACCCAGGTGAAGTCATGGGATCACAGGGAGGAGCCTCAAGTCACCAAGATTATTACCAGGCCTTGAAGCTATGGAGGTTTGACTGCTTGGGCATTGATATTGCTTGGGTCAGAGACTCCTTCCTTCCTTCTACATTCTCTCTTATGGAATGGACATATCTATAACTGTTATCAGCTGTAAATGAACCAAAAACAAAGCAGAAACAAAAAATCAGTGGAGAGGAAAAAGAAAGTGATAGAAAGCAAGAATCAACATCTCTTGGTGCTTTGGCTTCACCTAGGACAGCCACGTAAAGACACATCCGGGCTTAAAATGAGCACAAGGTACACTTCTGTCTCTCAACAATGTCTACCTGTATCTGACAGATGACTCCATTGAGCCTCTCATTGTGACTTTCAAAATGATTAAAAGATATTTTTCAAACTGTGTAAAATCAAGACATTCATACAGATATAAGGTGAACATGTGTTAAAAGATTCTATTTACTCAATGAGGGAATGTGAAGGTGTTATAACTGGTTCAAAAGAGAAAACAAATTTAGATACAGGAATATTAATCAAGAATATTTAAATGAATGTATAAATGGAGGCAAAACTAGTTTCATTATATCATGGGAGGGGGCAATTTATTCTCTACTAGACAAGACATATTACATGTTTATCAGTAACCTACAACTAACAGAAAGTTGTACAGGACCTTGAAGACCATATAAGGTTAGAATCAGATAACGTGGAGTTGTGTCCTAAAGATGGGAAAGGTTTCCACTGAAACACATTTATTTCTACAGTGTTAAAGTCAAGCAGAAAGAGACAGTTCCCTCAAAATCAGGGGCCAGTCACTAGAGTGACCAGGTTGCTGTTAGGGACATTTCTAGGCTGAGGCCTGATGAGGGCACAATGGTCCCCCATGACAACCCAAAGTCTAGGATGTCACAAAGGGCTCCCTGACGGTGAGGGGCTAGAGCACAGGGATATAACAGGCAGAGCTGAGCACCGGTGTCTTCAGAGACCCAGCCCAGCTAGAGAGTGAAGAAGGGCTGGTCAGAACCAAACCCAGCCATCATGTCACAAAAACAAAGCTGTGACAGCCCCTCGGAGACTCCAGACGGTCTTTTAACAGCCGAGTTACAGTCCCCTTTGACCTACGTGGATCGCCTTCTACAAAATGATCCACAGAGTCAAGGGCTGAGTGCAGACGACTTGCTCCAGGTCATGCTGGACTCCCTGACCGACTACATCGTGGAGATGGTGGGCATGGAGATCAACAACGCCCTTGCGCAGACCACCCAGCAAGGTGCGGAGGGAGCAGCAAGCAGCGATGGAGAGCCGCGCCGCCGCCTGAGGGAGACAGCCTTCACTCTGTTCGAACAGATGCCTGCATCCAGGAGGGGCTGAAGCCGGTCCCAGAGCCTGCGGAGCCAGCGAGCAGCCGAGCTAAGAGCTGAGGAAGCCAGGCACTGTTCTCCAGTGACAATAAAGGGTTGACATCCACTGCTGTCCTGACTGCCCGGTTTCTGTCATTTTGAGTGGAAGTGTCTGAGACGTGCAGGAGGAGAGATCTCGTGGAGAGTCGGAGGGCAGAAGGAGCGGTCAGTGTGGGATGCTGGAAGCCGGGGTTTAAGGGAGCAGTTTCTAAGGGTGCCCGTGCGGGGAGGGGCGCTGGAGGGCGTGGTGGGCGGTGGTTGTGGGGGAGAGAAACCTTCCTCAGGGCTGCTGAGCAAGTCAAGGCCTGTGAGGCCGGAAGGTTGGCGGGGGTGGGGGGTTCCCCAGAATGATGGTGGTAACTGGGGTGGGGCTGAAGACCATGACTGAGGTGCCAAGGGCTTTGTTCATGATTGGGACAATCTAAAAGGAGGAGGTGGTGGCAACAGGGGTGACGGAGAGGGTGGCATAGCAGTTGGCATGAACGTAATGGGACTGGGTTTTACAGGAGGAATGAGTGGTGGGGAAACCATAAAGGAACTTACATAAAAGGAATTAGAGTCGGGTTGATTTCATTTATTTGTACCTTGCCTCATTACAAAAAAAGGACTTGACATGGATTGTTAGCTAGTGTTGTAATTGCCATTTGGAATGTATTCTTTTGTCCTCTTTTGTGGACACTGGTACATTAAACAGCAATACATAAAAGTTACTATCTGGTCTAAGTCATGTAATTCGAGCAGTTCTTAATGATGACTAAATATTACATTATAAACACAATTATAAATCTCATTCTCAACTGAAACACCGATTTTTTCTGCCATATATTGAATAGAGTAACAGAGTTATCAGTGGATGAGTACATGTTTTAAAATGTACAAGTATATTCTGTATACATTCTGTCCCAATGATGGACTCAAAGCACATGTAAGTCTTAGAAAGACTTTTATGTGCTGTGTTAAGATTTTTTTAAAAAGTTGTCCCATTAAGTGTTGTAGAAAACTAACCCTTCTCCTATGAGTGTCAGCATTTGAGGTTTTCATCCATGTTCATTGCCCTCTGCTGCCTCCCAGCGTGTCACAGAGGGCAAGTCAGAGGTTGCCTAGCCGGCTTCAACAATGGGATCAGGGGACCTGGCTTGGCCTGCCCCGGTCACCACTTTCTGGCCATGGGATCCTGGCCGTTCATCTGTTCCCTCTGAGCAGCAGTTCCCTCGCGTGTAAAATGGGGATAATAAGAGTTCCTCCATGTTCGGGTTTCCCCAAAGATGAAGTCAACGTGTGTCTGTAACTGGTGTGTAACACAGTGCCTGGCACAGAGTACACCCTTCTAAATAGCTCCATATGTCTCCCTCCCTGTGGGCCAGAATTTTAATGACCATAAAACCCTTTTACGTTAGGATGGTTTACATCATCTGCCATTTCATGGCAGAGAGACAGTCAACTATCTCAAGCAGTTCCAATGACAAGCAATGCATATAATATTTGAGATAGTCCAACCCATTTTAAAAATATATTTTTATTGATTTTGAGAGAGAGAGGAAGGCAGAGAGAGAGAAAGAAACATTGATTGGCTGTCCCCTGGATGCCTCCCACTGGGTATCAAGTCTGCAACCCGGGCATGTGCCCTCACCTGGAATCGAACCAGCAACCTTTCAGTGCACAGGACAATGCCCAACGAACTGAGCCACACCAGCCAGGGCCCAACCCATTTTTTAAGTCCTGTCATTGTAATAATGAACAAAGATCTAATACTTGTGCTTTCTACTTATGAATCCTAGATCTATCCCTGAAGCAACATAGAATTCACAAATGTTTTTTGGCCATGTCGTAAGTGTGAAGTGAAGAGAATTCGTGCCTGCAGGGGAAGGAAATCTGCTGGTTGTCTGGACTAGCAGCATTCTGGCTCCTGGAATGTTTTTTTCTTTTTGTCTCTTGAGACCTTGTATAATGTCAGTAGACCCCTGATCAACTTTTAGTGTATTAATAGGGATCTAGTTTCTGAGCCTGGAATACTTAAGATATTTTGACCAAGATCATGACCAGTACTCTGAGATCTCACAGTAATCAACCTATTGGGATTCTGGTGGGAAGTGTCCACTCTGACCTTGCTACTTGGAACATGAACATCTTGATGATAATCTTACTTCATATTCTGATTCAGTTAAGCATGGAATGCTATGGGAACAATCAGGAGGGCAGCTAGCCCAGATTTGTTGATAATAGGTTTTCTAGAGTCAGCAGACATTAGAACTCATTTCAAAAGAGGAAGAGTTGGCCAGACCAAGTTGGATAATGGGGGCAGGGGACAGGGCATGTCCTAAGGAGAAGGAGCATTGTGCATGATGGCACCAAGGCATGAGAGAACATGATATGTTTGAGCAACTGCAAAGGATTGTGTGACTTCTTTAAAAATTTTCAACTTTATTTAGGCATAATTTATGTCTAGTAAACTGCATCCACTTGAAGTATGCAATTTGATAAGGTTTTAAAAAACATCAACTTTATTGTGATATAATCTATACATAATATAATGCACATATTTTACTGTACAGTTCCCTGAGTTTTTTTAATTATGGTATAAAACACATAAAATTTACCATCTTAATGATTTTTAAGTGTAGCTTGGGCCCTGGCCGGTTTGGCTCAGCGGTTGGAGCGTGGGCCTGCGGACCAGAGAGTCCTGGGTTCGGTTCTCGCTAGGGGCACGTACCAAAAAAAAAAAAAAGTGCAGCTTGGTAATGTTAAATATATTCACATTGTGGTGCACAATCTATTTTGAATAACAGCAAACCACTCGCTCAACAGCCTTCATAGGACTTTAACAAGAAATATAATGTAATATTAACCTTTATACTTTTCATAATGCTTGGATGGAAAATAAATATATTGGTAATGAGGACATTGATCAAATGGGACTCATACATTATAATCATTGAAGGGAATTTATTTTTCTCTCTCACTGTCCCACTAAACTCAATGGAAATAGTTCTCTCCCTAGTCTATCATGAAACCTGGGCAGGCTTCACAACTTTTTTCTTCATTTATACATAACAGAAAGTCTTGTGGTCACTCTAAGGCCATGGACACAGAATAATTTAATAAATTGACTGCAGCCAAGAAAATTGTACGTAGGACAAGCAATAATTAAGATGAAATTCCTTTGATTCTCAGTGTGAAAATCTTTCCCACACACTTTTCTAAAAATATATAGCACTGAGAATACATTTGAAAAAATGAGCAATAAGTGAAGGTGCCCATCACTGGCCTCCGGAGATGGTTCTCCACTGAGAGGAAGAGTTTATTCATTTTAATTGCTATATAAAATCTCATAGGATATACATACCACTGTTTAACCATTTTTGAAAAATTAATTAGTGTGTTCTTTCTAATATTTTGCCACATCTAATAATATGACAGCAAACATATTTATATATAAGTCTTGTGCTTGTGCACACAAGTTTCTCCAGACAGAGTAAAATTCTGAGTCACAGGGGATGAGGATCTTCAACACTGGAAGATGTGGAGTTTGCGTTGTTACTGTCTTTATTAAAAACCTTTAAAGCGGCGGTTCTCAACCTGTGGGTTGCGAACACTTTGGGGGTCGAATGACCCTTTCACAGGTGTCGCCTAAGATATAACAGTAGCAAAATTACAGTTATGAAGTCGCAACGAAAATAATTTTATGGTTGGGGGTTGCCACAACATGAGGAACTGTATTAAAGGGTCGCGGCATTAGGAAGGTTGAGAACCACTGCTTTAAAGGTTTACTAATCTGATGGATATGAAATTGTACTTCATTTTCCTTTTAACTTGCATCTCACCGATTATGAAAATATAATACACTCTGTGGCTTAAACAACAGAAATTTAGTTTTCACAGTTCTGGAGGCTAGAGGTCTGTGATCAGAGGGCCAGCACAGTCAGGTCTTGTGAAAGTTTGCAGATTGCTGCCTTCTCAGTGTGTCCTCACATGGGGGAGAGTGAGAGACCAAGCAAGTTCTCTGGTGTATCTTTTAATTAGGGCATTAATCCTGTCATGAGGGCCCTATCCTCAAGACCTCATCTAATTTTAATTACCTCCCAAAGGCTCTATCTCCAAAAGCCATCGTATTGGGGGTAGGGCTTCAACATAAGGCAATTTGATAAGTTTTAATCTATGGATACTCCCATGAAACCACTCCCACAATGAATTTACAGAGTATTTCCAGTTTCCTAGGGCCTCATGCAGTCCCTCCCTCCACCCTCACTCTTAACGATCTCCTTTCTGCCTCTATGGGTTAGTTTGCCTTTTCTCCAATTTCATGTAAATGAAATCATACAGCATGTACAATTTTGTGTCTGGCTTTTTTCACTTAGCAAAATGATTCTGAAATGTACTCATATTGTGTTTATTAATAATTGATTCCCTTTTATTGCTGAGCAATATTTCATTGTATAGATATCCACAGTTTGTTTATCCATTCACTTGTTGATGGGCATTCAACTTTGTTCACAGTTTGGGGCTATTATGAATAAAACTGGTATGAACATCATGTGCAGGTCTTTGGGGGTCATGTATTTTCATTTCTCTTGGGAAACTACCTAGGAATACAATGGCTGAGCAGTGTGGTAAGTATCTAACCTTTTTAGAAGCTGACCAGTTTTCCAAAGTGGTTTCACATTTTACTTTCCCACCAGCAATATAAAAGACTTTCAGTGTTTCCACATCCTGACTTTTTGTTGTAGTCATCCTGGTGGTCACGTATTGGTATCTCATTGTAGTCTAATTTGCATTCCCCTAAAATGCTGGATATCTTTTAAAGATGTTGGATATCTTTTCTTGTGCTTATTGGCCATTTATATACCTTCCTTCATGGAGTGTCTGTCCAAATCTTTTGCCCACTTGCCTGATGGAGGTCAGATTAGTGGATAAGAAGGGAGAGAACGAAGTGACAAATGACACCTAAGTTTCTGTACTGTAGTGAATTATTTAACATCTCTATTACCACTAGACTGTAAAATTATTGAGGGTAGGGACTGTCTGCCTTAGTTAATGTTCTCTCCCCAGCACGTTACATGGGGCCTAGCATATAGAAGGTACTCAGTGAATATTTGTCAAAGGATGAAAGGAAGGGAGAGAGGGAAATCAGTATGATAAGGCATTAGCCACATTCAATATGATAAGGGACTAATATAAGAAGAAGATCCAGGAGGAAGTAAATAATAATAACTGATGTGTATTGAGCACTTACTATGGTTAGGCACTGCGATATACTCCTAGTTGCATTGCATCGCTTAATGTGTACAGCAGGCCTCTGAGCCAGATATTATTCCTATTTTACAGATACAAAAACTGAAAATTAGAGA
This sequence comes from Tadarida brasiliensis, assembly GCA_030848825.1. Lineage (NCBI taxonomy): Eukaryota > Metazoa > Chordata > Mammalia > Chiroptera > Molossidae > Tadarida > Tadarida brasiliensis. The sequence goes on along the minus strand of CM061280.1, from coordinate 107,686,095 downwards.
AGTTAATGAGCCTGAGTAAAATGACTTTACTAGGTGGCAGATTTAGAATGAGGTTGGTTTGGGCCAAATTGTGAGACAAATAAGTATAGCTCCAAGAGAGAAGTCTGGGCTCCAGATGTAGATTTGGGGATCATGGGTAGAAATTACCAAAACATATGAATGGAAGTGTTCACTTAAGAAGAGAGATTACAGAATGAAAACAGAGGTCCATGGGGACAGAATCCTTGAAAGGAAATTGAGAAGTAGTACTGATGAAAGATGTACTTATATAGGAGGAAACTCAGAAGAGAGTCATGACTCAAAAACCAAGGGACGCCCTGACCAAGTTGCTCAGTTGGTTGGAGTGCTGTCCCATACACCAAAACATTGGGGTTTGATTCCTGGTCAGGGCACATACCTAGGTTGTGGGTTCAATCCCCAGGCAGGACATGTATGGGAAGCAACCAATCAATATTTCTCTCTCACATTAATCTCTCTCTCTCTCTCTGTCTCTCTCTCTCTCCCTTCCTCTCTCTCTAAAATCAATAGCCCTGCTGGTGTGGCTCAGTGGACTGAGCGTCATCCCATGGACTGAGAGGTCCCGGTTCGATTCCCGGTCAGGGCACGTGCCTGGGTTATGGGCTCGATCCCCAGTAGGGGGTGTACAGGAGGCAGTCAATGGATGTTTCTCTCTCACATCAATGTTTCTATCCCTCTCCCTTCCTCTATCTAAATAATCAATAAAAAATCTAAAGTAAAATCAGTAAAAATATATCCTCAGGTGAGAATTAAAAATAAAAACTGAAGGGCAAGAAGGGTTGAGGAAGAGGAGAGAGTGGCCCACATCTTACAGGCTGTAGAGAAGTCTTCAGAGATAAAGACTGAAATGTGTCCCATGTCTGTCACAGACTTAGCAACAAGAAGGTCACTAGGTCCTTGGCAGATGCCTGAAGTGGTGGAGACAGTCAGATTACAAGGCACCAAGGAGTGAATAGAAGATGCAATGATAGGAGGTGAAAACTTTTGTTCACAAGGATAAAAAGATAAGGTGGATCCCAGAGATGGGACTGTGGGTTGTCAATATTGTTGTTCTGAGAAGGAAAATATTTGAGCATGCTTATGAAAGGAAAGGTTGTTATGGTGGAGGGGGAGGTTGAAATGAAAAGGGTTAGGGGGTGAGAATCTTGACAATGGATTTTGTTATCTAGAGTAATGCTGCCCATTGTGGTCAGTAGATCCATGCCAGTCCATCAACTGTGAGTTACTAGTCTGAGACAAGGTAAATATAGAAATAAAAAGTAAACATTTTGAAATTTTTACAGCTAATTAACATATTGACTTGATACCTATTGAGTCTAAGTATTTAAAAACCAGGAGCTTGTATTTTGTATGTCCTTCTTTGGTCATTGTTACTTTTCTAATGATCCACTCTTATGTTTTACAAAAACATAAAACAAAAATATTGGTCCTCAGTGGATTGGATACTTTTTAAAGCGTCCTCCATCATAGTTTGGGAACCACAATTGAAAAAAACAAACAACATAGTGAGAAACGAAGAAGCAAGCACGGTAAAATGGTAACATTTAGGAGACCTGGTTGAAAAGTATGTGGGAATTACTTGTACTTAAAATTATTTTATAAATCTGAAATTACTTCAAAATAAAATATTTTTTAAAATCTTTGACTAATGAATGCAGATAACATATGACAATTCTTCCACTAAGTTGAAAGGGAGAGAAGTATGAGTGCAAATTTAGTTGTTTGTAACTATAGCGCCAGGGTGATAAGACCACCTCTGCCTGGGATTGGGGTAGAGTCTGTGTTCTCTCTGTGGAGTAGGAAGTGAGTGCTTTTTCTGAAAGGGAGTGTCTTAGCGTTGGATCCCCAGAAGCTGACCCTGAGACAGGGTTTGTGTGCAGGTAGTTTATTTGGAAGTTAATTCAGAGAATAACTATTAGGGTAATTAATGAACTGTATTATGGAGCAGGTTTCTGCCGGGAAATGCTAGGAAACAGTGCAGAACCTACATCAGAATTATCCTATCTTAGGGCCGAGGGAACTGAAGTATTTATTCTCCAACCCCCTTATATCATTGGGAATTGGAGGATAAATCAGCTGCTCTCAAGGGGCATTAACTTCTCTGGATTTCCAGCCTTCCACAGGGCAACTGGGAGGAAGGCTTCCAGTTGAGAGTTGTAGGTGCTTGAACTCACTGACAATATCTGCTATGATGAGGAAGGAAGTGAGGGAAAATATAGTTTGAAGAGAGTGATGGGGAAAATGATATTAATGGGAACAGGCAAAGGAACCAACTAGGGAACAAGTGATTGATTGCCATGACTGCCATTCAGGCTTGACGAGTGGGTGAAGGTTGGTGTCCATGAATTTATTATGGTATCACTCCTCCCATGGCAATAATAGTGGATCACATATAGAAACTGTGAGAGCATTCAGATATTTGACTTTTATTAGTTTCCTCAGCAACTGCATAAACCTATGAACAATCTCACTAAGATTTTGAACTACAAAAACATTTGCTTGTATCTTTTCAGATGAAGTACTCTCAAGCTGGGTATTTTCCCTACATGTATTTAGCTGTTGATTTTGTGAACTTTAACACAGAAATTTATATTTGCATCATTTCATTGCTTTCAGAATTCCCAGTTTTTAGGTATCAGTAAGTTCCACAAGGTGAAAAGGCCAAATCTCCTTTGACTCCGTATCCCTGTGTCAAACCAGTGCATAGTAGTGAGTATTATATGAAAATAAAATGAGCCCTACCCTTAAAAGCTCAGAGACTTGTATGGGGAGAGAAACCTGTAAGGAGATAAGTGGATTGAGTGCTTTCATAGAGGTACAGACTAGATGCTCAATTAATATTTGCTGAATGACTGAATGAAATGTGATCCAATGTACTGTTCCTTCTGCCATGATAAGGTTTTCTTCTAGGTTGTTGATAAAATGTTGCAAAAGGCATGCTCTTACATAAAGTTAACACCTATGGACTTACAATGATTTCAACAAAAGATGGGGATATTTGCTGAGGTCACATACTGAGGTTTTCTTAACTCTTCAATATGCAAACTGGCCAAACAAAAGAAAACATGGTGATCCATAGTTTCCAAATTTGTTTTGATGGGCAGGAAGAAAAGACACACAAGTCATTTTCATCACTCTTAACTAATTATTTAGTAATTATTGAGCCATAGAGGTCACATTGCTTCTTCTATGGCTATTAAATTTAACAGAGAAACATCACTTAGATGTCAAGGAATCTAGCTAAGTAGCAATGACATGTTCATAATCTGGGAATGATATATACCTCATGTCACCTTGCTACTTCCCCTAAATAAGTCTTTTTTCAAAAAAAGATTTTTTTTGTTGCCCTAGCCAGTGTGGCTCAGTCAGTTGAGCATCGTCCTATGCACCAAAAGGTCTCTGATTCGATTCCTGGGGTCAGGGCACATAGCCAGGTTTCGGTTCCGTGTGGGAGACAATCAATCGATGTTTCTCTCTCTTTCTTTCTCTCTCTCTCTTCCTTTCTCCCTTTCCTTTCCTTTCTCTCTAAAATCAATAAAAATGTATTTAAAAAATATTTTTATTTATTTATTTTTTTTAGAGAGAGAGGAAGGGAGAGAGAAAAGAGAAACATTGATATGAGAGAAAGACATTGATTGGCTTCCCTCTACATGACCCCTACCAGGAATCAAGCCCACAACCCAGGCATATGCCCTCACTGGGAATCAAACTGTCAACCTTTTGGTGTACAGGGCGATGCCCAACCAACTGAGCAACACCAGCCAGGGCTATTTTTTTTTTTTTATTTCAGTTTACATTCAATATTATTTTGTATTACTTTCAGGTGTACAGCATAGTGGTTAGATAATCATATACTTTACAAAATGGTCTTCCCAATATTTCAAGTACCCACCTGGCATCATATATAGTTTTTACAATATTATTGACTATATTCTTTTTTTTTTTTTTTCTTCTTTTTAAAAAAATTTTATTGTTGAATGTATTACAGATGTTCCTCATTTTTCCCCCATTGCCCCCCTCCTCCCCATTTCTGCCCCCCTCTTGCTTTTCCCCACACTGTTGTCTGTGTCCATTAGTTATGCATATATATATATAAGTTCTTTGGTTTATTTCTTCCCACCCCCCAACCCCCCTTCCTTTTGAGGTTTGTCAGTCTAACAACCAATTTATACTTCTTAATCCCTTCACCTTTTTCACCCCTCCCCCCAGCCCCCACCCATCTGGTAAACAACAAAAGTTCTCTGTATCTATGAGAATGTTTCTGTTCTTCTTGTTCATTTTGTTTGTAGATTCAATTGTTGATAAATATGTATTTATTGCCATTTTGTTTGTTCATATTTTTTTATCTTTTTCTTCAAGAAGACCCTTCAACATTTCATATAATAATGGTTTGGTGGTGATGAACTCCTTTAGCTTTTCCTTGTCTGGGAAACTCTTTATATGGCCATCGATTCTAAATGACAGCTTTGCAGGATAGAGTAATCTTGGTTGTAGGTTCTTGCTTTTCATCACTGTGAATATTTCTTGCCACTCCCTTCTGGCCTGCAAAGTTTCTTTTGAGAAATCTGCTGACAGTCTGATGGGAACTCCCTTGTAGGTAACAAACTGCTTTTCTCTTGCTGCTTTTAAGATTCTCTCTTTGTCTTGAACCTTTTGCATTTTGATGATGATGTGTCTTGGTGTGGGCCTCTTGGGGTTCATCTTGTTTGGGACTCTCTGTGCTTCCTGGACTTGTATGTCTGTTTCCTTCACCAAGTTAGGGAAGTTTTCTGCCATTATTGTTTCAAATAGGTTTTCAATTTCTTGTTCTCTCTCTTCTCCTTCTGGCACCCCCAAGATGCGAATGTTGGCATGCTTGAAGTTGTCCCAGAGGCTCCTTCCACTATCCTCATTTCTTTGGATTCTTTTTTCTTTTTGCTGTTCTGATTGGGTGTTTTTGCTTCCTTATATTCCAAATCGATGGTTTGCTTCTTGGATTTACCTACTCTACTATTGAATCTGTGTAAACTATTCTTTATTTCAGTTAGTGCCTCCTTCATATCTGACTGGTCCTTTTTTATGCTCTTGAGGCCCTCTCTAAGTTCACTGAGGTTCTCACTAAGTCCATTGAGCATCCTTATAAGCAGTATTTTGAACTCAGCATCTGTTAGGTTGCTTAACTCCATTTCACTTAGTTCTTTTCCTGGAGTTTTGTTCTGTTCTTTCATTTGGGACCTGTTTCTTTGTCTCTTCATTTTGGCTGCCTCCCTCTGTTTGTTTCTATGTATTACTTAGTGAGAGGTATGGGGCTAGCTGAGACCAGATGCTGCTTGTTTGAATGATTTTAGGAAAAGCTGAAGCAGGCTCCAAGACAGGCCAATCCTATGGTGAAGCAACTGGCAACAGCTTGGGTGGGCCTGGAAGTTGGGTGGGGCGGGGCCTCAGGGAATCACCAGGGCGGGGCCAACAGTGTGAGCCGGGTTGCTGGAGACCCAGATATGGCGGCGTCTGCCGGCTCAGGAAGGGCTCACCAAAGGAACAAAAGCCTCTGTTAGCACTTCTGTTCAGGAGAAAGCTGCCTCTCCAGCCCTCGCTCCAATGCCAAACAGCTCAGTTCTTCCCCATATGACTCTGGTGCCTTTCAGGCTGCCTCCCCCACGCTGGAGCCTGGAGGGTGCGAGTCCAAGTAAGTCCGTGCGCGGGCCCTTTAAGAGGAGCTGCCGGGGGCTCCAGCCGCCTCAGCCTCAGTTCCTGCTGGTTTTTCCAGCCAGAAGTTATGGGGACTTCTCTTCCTGGCACTGGGACCCTGAGCTGGGCACCTGGTGTGGGACGGGGACCACTCAGCCCTCTGGGAGGACCTTCCCAGCCGAGGTATCCCAATTTTTATCTGCCACATGTGGGTGTGGGACCAGCCTGTCGCGCCTCCGCCCCTCCTACCAGTCTCAATGCGGCTTCTTCTTTAATTTCGTAGTTGTAGGACTTCCATTCAGCTTGATTTCAGGCGGTTTTGAATGATAGTTGTTCTGTAGTTTAGTTGTAACTTTGATGTGGTTGTGGGAGGACGCGATACCGCGTTTACCTACGCCGCCATCTTGACCGGAAGTTTGACTATATTCTTTATGCTGTACTTTACATCCCCATGACTATTAAAAACAAAAGTCTTTAGTGTGTAGATTTAACCATTTTACAATTATTTTATTAGCCACACAACAGTTTTTTTTAACATTCATTTGCATATAACACTAGAGACAAATATAGAAAAATTCTAGTTCTTGCTCTGTCTCAGACAGCTCAAAGTATTTTCTTTACCAACACCCTTTGATGCTTAACAAGATTTCTATTTTATTTTTAAAAACTACTCATTCACTGAATTGATATTACTCAGCATTGATATTCATAAGTGTGTGCTAGAGACAAAGCACATTAGATGAAGAAAGGAAGGACTTTGCATCACCAAGTTCAGAGTCTTGCAGAGGAAGAGATACCTGTAAGCAGGCAAGAGCAGTGATTTAAGTGCCATCATAGACCAAGGAAAGAAGAGAAAAGTTCTGTCTAGAGGAGTTAGTGGAGACTTTAAGAGGACATCAACTTTTACTTGGTCTTGGGAGGTGGGGAAAACATTTTGTAGACATCATGGAAGAGAAGGTGGCTTGGGAGTAGGAAACAAAGGGGAAGTGGAAGGACATCCCAGGAAGGGGGAAGCAGATAGATAATCAGAGATCAAGGCAGTCCATGGAATACCCTGGGAATAGATATGCAGGGACAGAAGCATAGGTTTGTGGGAGGAGAAGGAGATTAGGAGAAGAGGCTAGAGAGATAGGATGGGGAGAGATTATGAAAAGCCCTATGAGATGGACCAAGAGCTTTGAACTCTTTTGTAGGGAAGCAGGGACTAAACAGTAGGGGAATACTGTTGAGGTCACCTTTAAGATACAAGATGGACTCTCACCCCAAAATTGGTTAGGATGTGGAGATCAATGAACACACACACACATACACACACACACACACACACACACACACACACACACACATACACACACACACATCTCAAGAGGGAATGAAAAGATGGATCACTCACATAATGAGGCTTTCTGGGCAGAGCAGGGTTACTCCCAATAGGTCCTAAAATGGCTTGAGAGACCAGGGAGGGAAGACTGGCTTGGGGTTTTATGGTGGTTCGTGGATGAGTGCATGGAGAAGGTTCCCATGCATGGAAAGGGGCTTGGGTGGTTTGACTCTACCACTAGCACCAAAGGTGGGAACACCCGGGCTTTCTTATAAGTGTGCCCACTTGTGGGGCAGCAGGAGATGAGGGTGAGGTGAGGCTTAATGTATCAGCCATCAAACATGAAAAAATGGAGACATTGCACTAGCATGATCAAATATTTGAAAAACAAAAACAAAATCAAGAGCAGTAAGAAGATAACTTGGAAAGTGATGAGATTAGACCAGAAAAACCTGCAGGAGGCTGTGGCCAATACCAGGCAAAAGGAAATGAGGACCGGAACCATGACAGTGAAATGTGGATGGTCTGAGGACTATTTCTGAGGAAGAATTGAGGTTTGGTACCCAATGAACATGGTAGTAAGTGAGAGAGGCTAGTCGAAGATGACTTTGAGAGCTGGTTGTGTACCTGGAGAAACAGTGAAAACTAAAGTACAATGTATGGGAGGAGAGATAGGTGGTGAGGAGGAGACTCTACGTTATTTCAGTTTCTTGTGTTCTGAAATGTGATAGCCTTGGGCTGCCTCATGTTTGAGAAATGCACTACAGTAGTTCCCAACTCTGCCGTTTTCTACGTCAGCTTGAGTATAGGTGGTCACATGTCATAATGCTAAATATTAAAGCCCCTCTCTGAAGCCCAGTTAAGCATGATTTCCTTTTAATTTTCTAAGGAAATTGTATTTTTTCCCTTATTACAAAAGTAATCAATGTTTCATGTAAACAATTATAAAATATAGACAAGTATAAATAGGAAAATAGAAATGCCCCATAGTCCCTCCACATGGAAATAACTAATATCATATTTCTGGATTATCTTCTAGAGAGTGCCAATGAAGCCCAAAGATGAGAAAAACTTTATCAAAAAAGGTGAGAAGAAGCTTCAAAGAAGAAGTAATGTTTTATCTGTGTCTGGGAGGATTTTGAGGAAATTTGCTGGCCATAAAATGGGAGAAGTTGGGCTAAAAGTGGAGGTGTAAGAGAATAAGGAAGGATACACATTTTAAAGTTGAGATCATATAGTTCATTTTGTTTTATAACCTAATATTTTAACTTAATGTATTATGAACACAATTTTTAAGTGACTTTTTTTGCACATAGGAAATATATTATGTCTCTTGCCTTTAGAAAAGACCAAACTGGATATTTTTGAAGCTATTTTCTGAAACAGTCTGTAATCAGTGCCTCAAAGTATCAGTTTCTGAGCGTTGGGCTTGCTGGCTTCCCTGCTGACTCAGGTCGCAGAGGTCAGCAACTGTGATTGTCTGAATAGTTATTTTCCCCCATTTTGATATATACTTCAATTTTTTAGTTGTTGTAATTAAGGATCTTTATGGATCGAAAATTAGACTTAACAAAGTTAACTGCAAGTATTTCTCCCAGCTTTAGTGAGAAGTAATTGATATACATCACAGTATAACTTTGATGTACATACAGTATGATGGTTTGATTTACATATATTGTGAAATTATTAACACAATAACTTCAGCTAACATTTGTTTTTTAAACAATTGGGATATATCGTGCTAGAGAAGTCAAGTGCCAGACTATGAGTCCCCAGGGATGTGTGCCCTTATAGGTCAAGACAAGGGATTCTGTGATGAAAAAAACTTCTGTTGATAATGCTGTTGGATTCTTTAGCTCTCTTTATAACGAGATTCTACTGATAGTTAGATGTGATTAATTTCCTATTCAGTGATCTTGATGCTTGCTTTGTATTATAGGTGAAGTATACCAGATAGCCTATATTTCTGACTCTGGGATTAGAGCAAGGAAATTCTTCAATGTGACTCTACGCACTCCTCTTTCTTTAATTTTTAAGTCAGAATTGATTTAATGTCTGGAGAAGGAGGATCTCACACTACAAGTTAAGTTTTCATGAAGTGCTGTTTTCAAATGCAGTGATGAGTCCTCTTAGTTAAAAGTAGATCTTCAAGCTTTCTGTTTTGCTTGCCACTGTGAATTGTGAGAGCACATTTTTTCTGTAATGCAGTAAAAAATATGGGCATTTCTTATTGCCTAAAGAATTAAACTGCATTTAGGTCTCTTCATCAGTCAGATTCTTCCAGTATGACTCATTTTATCAGAACCACTTTTGGAAACTGTATGAGAAAGTGTTTCTCAGTCCACTGGATTATTGGCCACAGAGTGATTTAGTGCGCTAAATCCCCAGCATAGTTTCAATTGCAATAGAAGGGATGCTCTGGATTCCACACAAAGTATTGAGAGCCTGGAGTTCTAGTGGTCCCACGAGTAAGTAGTATGCAACTACTGCTACAGCAATGCTACATGATATACTGCCAAACCTTAGTCACTTAAAAATCACAACCAGAGTTCCAGTTGAAAGTGAGACATGTTCTGTAGACCAACTCCCCAGAAAATTGGTGAAAATTATTTTTTACACAACCATTTAAGTCTGAAAATGGTCCTAAGGGCATATAGCAAATGAAGAAATATTTATCCAGGAAAACCTAGTAAAACTTGGAAATAGCAGCAAGAGTCTATAGTATTTGAACTGATACTGACTCCATCCTTCTCCTCTCCCAATTCAATGAAATGGAAACTCCACTCAGGTTTAGTGCAGCAAAGAACACAGGGATCCTTCTCCTTCAGCTGCTAGTCTAAGGGTTATCTTTAGAGGAGGGGCAGGATGTAGGCATTTCTTATCCTGCCACCAGTTACTTGTTGCTAAGGCTAAATTCTGGGCAAGCATGGCTGAGACATGGGGACTTGCTTCTTTATCCCAACCTCCACTCATAGGATGGAGGCTGTACCTTGGGTGTGGCATCAATGAGTATATTGAGAACTGATCATCACCCTTACCTGGATTGTAATCCATGTGTGATTCACACTGAGAGAGGCAAGTTGAGAAGACCTGAGGCTAGTCCCCTCTCCCTAAGTGTTCAGCTACTAAAGCAAGGGATGTCACTCATTTTCATACCCCCAGCTCTAGAGCCATGGCTCAGAGATTTTTCCTGGAGGAGAAGTAGGCTATAAAACAGAGAACGCTGAATCACTTACCAAAAGAACTGACTTTACTTGCAAGGTATGGAAAAGTACAAACCAAAAGACACTCTCAAAAGATTGGAAGTTGTGAATGAAGGGCAATTAGGAAGAAATTGGTAGGTTAATTGGGGATATAGACAAAATCATAAGCTAGCTAGTTTCTGGAGAGAGGTTAAGAAGCTCCACCTAGGTGGAGCCCTCCTGGGGATAGAACAAATCTTAAACTTTGACTTAAGCAACTAACCCTTCAAGAGAGCCTGGGTTTGATTGGATCAGTTCTGTGGAACACTCTATGCTTCAAGGCAATGTTGAAAACAATAGAGCAATCAGCTAGTAATTAGTGGACTTAACAGTTGGGTGTGGTCAGAGAAAGAGAAAAAGAGAGTTCTTCAAAATCAGTGTCATCCCACGGTGACTGGGGTCATACTCAAATCTGTACCCAATGAGCAACAACATCAAAGGCTTCACAAAATGAGGAGAGGATATAGACTTCACTAAAATAATCCAGCCTGTCACTAAACAATTACACAGAGGAATGATAATAAGCACTTGGTGGTGGGACCAATACCCAGAGTTGCTACAATATATTATCTAAAATTCCCAGTTTCCGACAAAAAATGAGACATGCAAAGATACAAGAAATATGACCCAAACACCAGAACAAAAGCAGGCAACAGAAACTTGTAGTGAGAGCAACCAGATGTGGGATTTAACATAAAAGACTTTAAAGTTACCATTATAAATATGTTCAAAAGACTAAAGGAAACCATGATTAAAGGAGTAAAGGATGATATGAGAACATTGTGGCATCAATTAGAGAATACCAATAAAGAAATAGAAATTATAAAATGGAACCAAATAGAAATTCTAGAGCTGAAAATTACAATAACTGAAATGAAAAATTCACTAGAGGGCTGGCCAGTAGATTTGAACTGGCAGAAGAAAGAATCAGTGAACTTGATGATAGGACAATTGAGATTTTCTAGCTTGAGGGGAAAAAAGAAAAAGAATGAAGAAAAATTAAAATGAAAGGAAGTTTTTTATGCTGAAAGCAAGTTACCCCAGGCTGTTATTTAAATACACAGCCCCCCCAAAAAAAGTACTGATAAAGGTAACATGTAATCTTAAAAGACAGTATAAATACATACTTATTTTTCTCCTTTTAACTATTTAAAAAATTAATTGTATAATGTATTCTTGTGCATGTCAGATATAATAATGTAATATATTTCATAATAACAGCATAAAGGGGATGGGTAGTTGGAAACAAAGCTGTATTGAGTTAAGAAAATTACTCCAGATGGCAACCAGAATCCATTGGAACAAATGAAGAGAACCATAAATGACAAATAAGGAGGTTAATAGAACAAAGTCTATAAATATGCTTGTTCTTCTCTCAGCTTCTTTAAAGCTATAAAGACATACAATTATGTAAAGTAATAGTCATGTTAATGTATTGTTGAGTTTGTAGAATCTATAGATTTAATACTTATAACAATAGTATCACGAAAAGGGAGTGAGTTGACCTTTGAATCTTAGCTAGGCTCACATATGTGTATCTAAGGCCTCAGAAGGGACGACTAGGCTGACCTGGCTCAGATCCACATGGTGTCTCATCCTCTGGCTTATGCTTGATGATGTGACAGCAGCAGGTGTTTCAAGTAAGAGTGAAAGAGCACAGTCTCCTAAGGATGAGGCCCATTGCTAACTCACCATCACTTCCCCATTTTATTTCCCCAAGTAAGTGGTAGACCAGCCCTGATGTTTTTTAAAATAACGTTTTTATTGATTTTTTTTTTTTTTTTTAGGGAGAGAGAGATAGAAACATTGACATGAGAGAGAAACATCCATCGGAGGCCTCCTGCATGCCCCCTACTGGAGATCGCACCCACAACCTAGGCATGTGCCCTGACTGGGAATCAAACTGGGACCTCTCAGTCGGTGGGACAACACTCGGTTCACTGAGCCACACGGGCCGGGCAAGACTAGCCCAAATTTAAGAGGCGAATATATAGGCACCATGTCTTGATTAGAGGAGCTGCATAGTCATAATACTATTGGTGGTAATGCAGACTGGTGCAGCCACTGTGGAAAACAGTGTGGAAGTTCCTCAAAAAATTAAAAATGGAACTGCCTATGACTCAGAGATCCTACTTCTGGGAATATATACAAAGGAACTCAAAACACTAATTTGAAAGAATATATGCACCACTATATTCATTGCAGTTATTTCCAATAGTCAAGATTTGGAAGCAGCCCAAGTGCCCATCAGTATGAGTGGCACATTATACAATGGAATACGATTAATTCTTGGCCGTAAAAAAGAAGGCAATCTTACCTTTTGAGACAGCATGGATGGACTTGAGAGTATTATGCTAAGTGAAATAAGCCAGTCAAAGAAAAACAAATACCATATGATTTCACTTATATGTGGAACCTAATGAACAAAATAAACAAACAAATAGAAATAGACTCATAGGTACAGAGAACAGATGGACAGCTGTCAGAAGGATGGGGAGTTGAGATGCTGGGTAAGAAAGGTGAAAGGATTAAGAAGTACAGATTGGTAGTTGCAGAATAGCCACAGACATGCAGTTTGCAGCATGAGGAATAAAGTCAATAATGTCGAGATAACTGGGTGTAGGGTCAGGTGGGTGCTTGGAGCAGTGGGGGGACCACTCTGTAGAGTGCATGGTTTTGTGGCCACTTTGCTGTACAGCTGAAACTGGTGTGGAATGGTACTGAATGTAAACTGTGCTTGAAATAAAAAGTTATAGGGACTGTTAAGATAATTAGTATTTCAGAATATATTCCAAGGTAAATAGTAAGAATGAGTCAAATCCAGCCCACCACCTGCTTTTGTAAGTAAGGTATATTGGAACACAGCTATGCCCATTTGCTTATAAGTAGTTTATACCTGCTTTCATGTTACCACGGCAGAGTTGATTAGTTGTGACAAAGAACATATGACCCACAAAGTTTAATCTGACTCTTTACAAAAAAGGTTTGCTGATTCCTGTTCTAGAATGACTATCAGACTGATTAACGCTATATGAGTTCTATCCCCAATCAAAATGTCCTCATTGATTTAAGTTGTAATATAGATCTTTGACTTTTATTGACAATCAATATAAAATGGCCAAAGGCCATGGAAATAATATCTTTTATTAAAAACAAAACAAAAACAGAGCCCGGCCGGTATGGCTCAGTGGTTGAGCGTCGACCCATGCACCAAGAGGTCACTGGTTCAATTCCCAGTCAGGGCACATGCCCAGATTGTGGGCTAGATCCCCAGTGGGGGGCATGCAGGAGGCAGCCAATCGATGTTCTCTCTCATCGATGTTTCTATCTCTCTTTCCCTCTCCCTTCTTCTCTCTCTAAAATCAATAAAGAAAAAAAAAAGAAAAAAACTAGAATCTCATGTTTTTGGCCATTATTATGTAGTATAATGTATCTCAAAATATTTAAAATAAAATGTTACCTAGAATTTATCAAATGGATACATTGTTCTGAAGCAATGGTGCATTTTTCTTTACCAAATCATGAAAATATGTAATTCATAGTATTTTCTTTTCTACCTTGCCATCCAGGAAGAGTTCAATTTGATACTCTATTACTCTATGCTAAGGTTTAGTTATCATTATTTATTTTTTTACAATTTTGAACTATTGCTTTTATATTTACTGGTGCTATTAAGAGTATCTCTTCCAGTGAAGCAAATCAAATAGTTTTGGAATCAGAAATGACAGGAGTCAATTAATATATAAATATGTGCATAAAATAGAATTATTAAAATACATTAGAACATCACACAACACAGCATAGAAAATTATGAATCTCATGCATGTGAATTGTCCTAAATTGGTTTCCATGGACTTACCAAGAAGTTCTAAATCCACACATATTTGACTGAGTATAATATGGGCATTAGCTCTGCCCATATTTACCAATATTATCTCCTCATCCTTTAGTTGTTGCTGGTATATTTCATATCACTAAATTAACACAGTAAAAACACTGAGTATGAATAAATACTAAAACTTCAACACAGAAAACTATGCAGATCAAAGAAAAGATAAAATGGGGTAATATTATGTTTATAATTTATGTTCTTGATTTTATTACTGCTTCTTAAATATTATTCTGGTATTACATAATTAGACATAAATATTCAAGGCATTTAAAATATATTCATGACCACATTAATAGATACTTTATATTGTATCAATAGTCAAAACATAGTCATAATTGGAAAACACAATTAATGATTTCGATTGTTTCAGGGAATAGGAAAGTTCTCAGCCACCAATCCTAGCGCTTACTTCTCAGGAAAGATAAAATACCATAGCACTGGTGAAAGTGAGTTCCTTTCAGCCTAGCAGGCCAGGAAGGGTCATATATCCCTGGGCCTGGGGGACAAAACTTCCAGAAATATTTCTGTAATTGGAGGAGGGTTCTGGGAGGAAAGCATTTAGACGTAAACAATGATTTTGCACTCAAAGAAAGCCATATGCTTCTATTGATTTTGTCATGAGACCTAGAGTAACAGAATAGCTCAGCAACAGAGGGCAGATTGCCATATCCTGTGGCACTCTGGAGAAAAGGCAAAGGAAAACACACAAGTATCCTCCTTAACAAGCAGTCCCACATTCATGCTGTCTGTGGTGATTAAATGTTCACGGTAAATGAAATTAGAGTTGTTAATTTGAATGCTTTGGTTTGCTTATTTAGTTTTTACTTAATTTATAAAATGATTACTTTATTTTTAGAGCTGCATAGAAGCTGTAAGCTAAAGATATGCTTTTTTATATATTTGTTTGAACATATTTAACTAATGGGTTAGTAAATATTATGAAAATAATATACATGGAGACACCATACAATGGAGTCAGCCACCATCCCAGAGGAGCCGCCCTACATGTTTTACTCCTCAAACCTTTGGAATGTTTCAAGTGGGCAAAATAAGCTTTGGACTGGGAAAAGCAACACTGTAATTCAAACAACTATATGCAAAGCTAACAGGAAAGCAGACATCCTGACTACCAGACTAAAAATTAAAGACATTATTTAAATCAGCTCCACCGTGTACAGCTAAAGAATAACTTTGTTTATTTGCACCTATAGAAATGCCTTCCTTGCCTTATTAACACCAATGGGAATTCCTTCCTTCTGTTCATGTAATTATTTTCCTTCCCTTTGTCATAAATAGTCCTTGCCTTAAACTCCTAATCAGAACACTATTTGGGTTTCTGCCTGAATCAGTGCTTCCCAGAATTGCAGTTCTTTTTTATCTCATATAATCGTTTCTTGCCTCTCACTTTGGCCTTTTATTTTTAGGCTAACAAAATAATTGAAGACCTCAGAGGAAGACCAAAATAACTTTTTTCCTTTCCTTAAATTGTCTGAACAATGACCAAGTTCATGAAGCACAACTTTAAAGAAGTAACAAAGGTGGCCCCTTTGACAGCAGAATAATAAAAAAATCATCCTGCCAAAGCAAGCTTGAAAATAGGAATCAAAGCAAGACTGAGACATCTTTTCTCACCTATCAGATTGGCAAAAAAAAAAAAAAAAAAATTCAAAGTTAGACTATTCACCTTTCTGTAACACAATGAAGCACCAGTCACTGTCTTACATTGCTTGTGTCAAATGGTACAACCCTACGGATGGAAAGCTGGCAACATTTACCAAAACTACCATTTGATCCAGCAATTCGATTTCTACAAATCTACCCTACAGATACACCTGCATATGCACAAATTGATACGCTTTTAGCTGGACAAATGATTCTTAAAGGAGTGAGGGGAAGTGATTTTTCTTCCTCTAGGGGATATTTGGCAAAGAGTGGAAACATTTTTGGTTGTCACAGATGGGGGAGTGGGTGCTACTGGAATCTAGTGGCTAGAGGCCAGGGATGCTGCTAAACAGTCTACAGTGCACAAGACAGGCCCCTGAGAAAATAATTATCTGTCACAGATATAAATAGTGCCAACACTGAGAAACCTGAATGCAAATACATTATTTTATGTAAATGGAAAACTATGCTACTTTCTATAGTTCATATCTTCTGTTTTGCTGTTCTAGTCAGCATTTATAGTTTAGGTTTGTTTTGCTTTGATTCCCACGTGAAAACAATGAATTTAGATTCAAAATATCTCGTAAGTTAAAATATGTTAAAAATTACAGCATCACAAGAAAAGTCTAAGTGCCAAAACAAAAGCAATTGTAGGCATTTATTTGCTGTCCCTTACTTAGATTTTTATATCCTTGCACTGAAAATGTAACACTTTCTTTATTTATATGAAAATTCTTTTTTCTTTATTGATTTTTAGAGAGAGAGGGAGAGAAAGAGAAACATTGACTGGCCGCCGCCTGCATGCCCCCCACTGGGGATCGGGCCCACAACCTGGGCATGTGCCCTGACCAGGAATCAAACCAGTGACCTCTTGGTGCATGGGTCAACATTCAACCACTGAGCCACACTGGCTGGGCTGAAAATCTAACACTTTAAAACCAGTAAAACATAATTAGATTTTCATCAGACACACAAACTCTAAAGGGTACTACATTATCATATCATTGTTTTTTTTCTTTTTTTTTTTATCCTCACCTGAGGACATTTTTTTGCATTCATCTTCAGAGAGAGCAGGAGGGAGAGAGGAAGGAAGAGAGAGAGAGAGAAATATCGATGTGAGAGAGACACATGGAGGGGCTGCCACCCACACAACCCCAACCGGGCCTGGGGACAAACTGCAACCAAGGTACAAGGTACGTGCCCTTAGCGGGAACCGAACCCGGGACTCTCCAGTCCACAGGCTGATGCTCTAACCGCTGAGCCAAACCAGCCAGGGCTCATTGTTTCTTTCTGTGAATATTCTAAATTTGTTTCTAGAGGGTTCTTTGACACAAATGCTGCCTAAACAATTGCTTGAGGTAGAGAGGCTGTGCACCTTCACTGAAAATTGAGCTCTATGACACGCATGTGGTCACTGTACACGGGGCCCAAAATCTTTTCAAATGTTTATTAAAAACAGCTAACAGAACATCAGAAGTACAGACTGCCTTATAACAGCACTGTGCTGTGATAACTAACGCATAAAATTTACATCTACTTCTCAAAGAATATGTGTACATTTATACTTGAATAAAATTAAGATCCTTTATCTTCCTCCAAAAATGGATTGTACAGAGGCCTAATTTTAGGATTTAACTTTTCCTTTCCCTCTAAATATATAAAAATATTTTGAAACTGACAAAAAACTCCGCAAAAATGAAATCAAACATTTCTTCATTTTCTTCCTCCCTCTCCCTTCTGGATCTTTCTATTTCCCTTCAGCCTAACATTTTCATTGTATCTACTAATCTACTTTCAGACATGCAAATACTGTATGTAGTTAATATCTGCATGTATTTCTGTGTAATTATTGACGTCTTTCTGGACATGGCAGTGTTAAAATGAAGCTAAGAAATGAGAAGCTAATTTTAGTTTGAGAATCTGTCTCTATGGTTGCAATAATTCTAATTATAAGGATATCCATTGTAAACAGAGATGTGATTATCAGCTAGGGGACAGAGGGTGAGGCAAGTAAGAATTAGTGAGTATATTTTTCATTCCATATATATCCCCTTTGTTTACAACTTAAATAAGTTGGATATAAGCCCCTAAGCGACAGGGACAGATCACCATTGACAAAAATCATGATAAAGCTACATTCTTCATTATGTTTTAAAGCTGATCTTTTAAATATTAGTATTTTATTTTAAAAATAAATCACATTCTCAGTTAAGAAATATGCCTAATTTGGAAAGAATCTGTATGGTCATTTTACATGGATTGAGCTGGCAAGAGGTAAGTCAATAAGTTATCATCTGCTTGTTGAATCAAACCAATCTCTTTATGATAAACATAGCTAACAACGTTAAGTGAATAAATACAGATTTCTAAAATAAGTATTTAAAAAATTCAAAGTAACAGCTCAATAGTCCTAAGTACTACTGTAACAAACTTTTTAATATTGGAGAAAATTTCTGCCCTTTTTTAGCACATCTTTAGAAAGACCCTTGACTTCATGAAATTGATATTCAGAATAAGTATATATATATATATTTTAATTTTATTTTATTGATTTTAGAGAGAGAGGAAGGGAGAGGGAGAGGGAGAGATAGAAACATCAATGAGAGAGAACATTGATTGGCCGCCTCCTACATGCCCCCCCACTGGGGGTCAGGCCCACAACCTGGGCATATGCCCCGACCAGGAATCAAACCGGCGACTTCTAGGTGCATGGATCGATGCTCAACCACCGAGCCACACCGGCCAGGCAGAATAAGTATATATTTAACTTTAGTTGTGTTTAAACGGGTACGTAAATGTTTATTAACCTCTGTTGTTGCTGTTTCCTCCTATCTTACAATATATGTATTATAGTTAGCACAGGCTTATCTTCTCAAAGCACCCCCATTGTCAATTTTTGTCAATTGTCTCCCATTCTCTGAAGATTTTCATGAACCACTAAGACCTATAGAGTCCACCACAGTTTAACTTTCTGGCTAAGGCCTAATTCATGAATACGAAGTAATTTTGTTCCAATAACCAATATCTAAATATACTTTGAAAACATTTTTTATGATTTATATTTATATTTCCATTCCTTTCATTCAGCAAATAGCAATTGAGGGCTTTCATTAAAATGAAAAGTATGAATCTTGTCCTCATGGAGCTTATGATCAATAAAAGAGAACTGACGACAAACTGCCAATGACACAAGTGGTTTTAAAACTATTACTGGCCCTGGCCGGTTTGGCTCAGCAGTTAGAGCGTCGGCCTGCGGTCCAGAGAGACCCAGGTTCGGTTCCCGCTAAGGGCATGTACCTTGGTTGCAGTTTGTCCCTGGCCCTGGTTGAGTCGTGCGGGAGGCAGCCACTCCAGGTGTCCCTTTCACATCGATGTTTCTCTCTCTCTCTCTTCCTCTCTCTCCCTCCCACTCTATCTGAACAAAAAATGGAAAAATATCCTTGGGTGAGGATAAAAAAAAAAAAAAAAAAGAAAACTATTACTGTGGCCCTGGCCAGTTTGACTCAGCGGTTAGAGTGTCGGCCTGCGGACCAGGGAGTCCAGGGTTCGGTTCCTGCTAAGGGCACGTGCCTCGGTTGCAGTTCATCCCCAGCCCAGTTGCGGTCATGCGGGTGGCAACCAATCGATGTGTCTCTCTCACATCACTGTTTCTCTCTCTCTTCCTTCCTCTCTCCTCCCACTCTATCTGCAAAAATATCCTCAGGTGAGGATGAAAACAACAACAACAAGAAAAAACTATTACTGTGATGACTGTTACCAAGAATAAGTAAAGAAGGTTATAAGTGCAGAAGTTCTGAGACCCCGGCTGCTAAGGATTCCCCAGGAGGAGACCAATACAGAGTTAGCTAGCTGAATATAGAGAGGGAGAAACTGCCTTCTAGGTATCAGAGCAGCATGTGGGAATTTTCCATGATGGAAATCAGCTTGGCCTGTTTTTAGGAAGAACTTACGTGGGTGGAGTAGAGAAAGTGGGAAGAACTTGTCAAGAGATGCAGTGAGCAAAGTTGGCAAGACAATGAAGGGTATGGTGAAGATTTGGGACTTCTAAGGGTAGCGGGGGGCCACTGAATGTTTTAAGCACAGAATTGATGTGCATTTAAAATGGTGAATTGAGCAAAGGAGATTCAGTGAGAGAAATTAATGACGTTTCCCCAGCAGTTCAGGTCAGGTAGTTGTATGCACGAGATATAGATATAGATATAGATATAGATATAGATATAGATATAGATATAGATATAGATATAGATAGATATAGATATAGATAAAACAAGAATGGTAATAATCATTTGGATGTGCCAACAAAGTCATCATATTGAACAAAAGGGTAAATGTCCCATCCAGATATTGTCACTGCATAATTACTATATTCAACCTAATGTCTGTATCATAGTGCCAAAAGATTATACAGCAGGCATTCTGTTGGCCAAGGGTGCCTGTTACTTGGGTGAATTTTCTCAGAACAGTGATTGAGTTTTAATCAATATGGTAGAACCAGTAATTTAAAAAAAAAACACAGACTATTTTATTATTAAATGTGATAAATAATTTAAACTATTGAATGACAACAAATTAAATTATAAGATCAAAAAATATTTTAATCTATAAAAATACATTTTATGGCAAACAATAAAAATACCTCAATGATGGAGAAATGAATATCAAAGTATAAAGGAAATAGTTACCCATATCACTTCCCTAAATTTCTGTAGTTTCCTGTGCTTTAATAATAAGAATATACATGTCTTTAACAGAACATAATAAGCATATAAGAAATTAATGGAATCACTGAAGACAAATTTGAAATCAGATAAAAATCACAAAGTATTCAGAAAAATAAAGGACGATGGATAAACTACCAGAAGCTATTTTCTTTGATCATATAATTAAGAAATGCTATCTGCATACTCTTATTATCTTTATAAAATTGCATATATTTTGAAGGGGTATTTCATTTACAAGTTTTTACTTCACTTTCATAAGGTCATTTAAAAGACTAGACATTTTGATTAACTTAAAATAACTGCATTTTCTTCTGCTATGGCTGCAAGAACAGCTAGCAAGATGATGAAAATTGAAAGAGAAAAATGGTCACACATCTGATGTTCTTCTTATACATTTTCTTTTTGAATAAAAAAATACCAGAAATTTGCCCTGGCTGTTCTGGCTCAGCAGTTGGAGCATCAGCTTGTGGACCAAAGAGTCACAGGTTCAATTCTGGTCAAGGGCATGTACCTTGGTTGCAGTTCCCCGGCCCTGGTTGGGGTCATGTGGGAGGCAACCAATCTATGTGTCTCTCTCACATCAATGTTTCTCCCTCTTTCTCTCTCTCCCTCCCACTCTATCTGGAGATCAATGGAAAAATGTCCTCGGGTGAGGATTAAAAAAAGATACCAGAAATGAAAGATAAAGTGACTTTCTGAAACACATATATTTTATCAAAGCTTTCAGCAATTAGCATTCAATTTCAGATTCTATGCAAGATTTAGGCATCATATTTTTTTCTTTTCTTTTCATATAATATTATTTTGTGTGATTTGGAGAAAATTCACTGAAGATGGAAGTTGGGCACTCTATCAGTATCAGTGTACATCACTATCACAGAATACCCAACTAGAAGTTTAAATAATAATAATGGTAATATCTAACATTTATGAAATTCACTGAGAACCATGCGCTTTCTGAGTATTCCACATGCATTTACACATTGAATTCTCAAAAATAACCTACATAACATATGCAAGTATCATCGCCACATTAAGTTGAAGAAACTGAGTTTATAGTGAGATAATTTTCTCAAGGTCCTAGAGACCAAATGGAAGAACTCAAGCTGTATACTTTCAGACTTCACAACCCAGGATATCAGGCCTGTTACATGGCATAATTGCTGAGAAGGTGCCATCAGGGTCAGAGATCGGGGAAGAGGAGCCAGCAACAGAGCCAGTGAAATAATAAATTAATAAAGCTAGTCATAAAAGCCAAGAGCAGAAATAACTTCAATTAGTCAAAGGGTAAATGCTGCTGATAGGTTGAGTAAGCTCAGAACACAAATCTGATCATTGGATTGGAGGCATTGTGCTGACATGTTTATAACCCCATAATTGATGATTGGTAAATTATTGTGCTGCTCCATAATTGATAATTGGGAAAGTCACTGTGTGCCCTCTAGCTGAACCTGTTTTGTCAAAATAACCTCAGTAAATTGGAATACTCCCTGAACCAAGAAATTGTTGGGAGCCGGCTACGTGTCTGACAGAGTCCACGGTGCCTGGAGGTCTTGAGTCAGAGACTCGACCTCCCCCACAATGTCAAGGAATTAGGCTTGCATTGTGTTTGTGCAGCTCGGGGCTAAGTGTGACCCAATGTACCTTGAAATACCTGAGATAACAGACTGGGTGTTCCTGGGTGGGCTTGGGTGTTCCTGTTATCCACAAGGCAAACCAATTCTATACAGCATTGTTGTAGCCCTGGGCATTATATCAAGAAGATCCTATTTTCTGTAAGGTATAAAAGGCATGTAATAAAGCATATCAAGGCTGGCAGTCGCCGGCTGGCTTTGCTCTCTATTTGGCTTTAATTTGTCTCTGGTGGTCTCTCGGTTCTCTCGTACCACAACAGCATAAAAGACAAAGTTGGCTTTCTTGTTGGAGAAGGACAGAGCAAATTGATCAGAGAAAACAGTGAGGAAGACCAGAGCAAAGGGTCAAGGTCGGCAGGCCAATGTGAGGTCGTGGGAGAACCAAATGACAGTCTTTTCAGGACCTATTTGTGATTACAGACCAAACCTGACAAGAGAGTAAACATACAACATGCAAACAAAACACAGCAAGATGACTGGCCTTGGGTGAATTGAGAACAGCATGACACATAAATCAGCGAATCAGACACACAAAAAAGGTAAGTTAGTCAAAGAACAATGTTCTCGAGCTATAGATCTCCTGGGAAATAAAGAGAAAAGCCATGAATCTGATGTGTAGTTAAACAGTAAAACCATTCTCACAGAGAACATTTCACAGAGAAAAGTCACTGAACTACTGCCCAGAGAAGCACAAAGAACACCTGGAACAAGAGTTACTTAGGAAGAAGAAATGCAAGTATAGGGGAAATTCTACCCACAGAGAATGATTTGTAATCTTGTAGAAGTGACATGTGAAACAAAGTCTAAATGTCTGAGGAGAATAATATCCTGATAGGCAAATACAAATTAATTTAAGTAGAACAGATACATAAATAAAACATATTGGATAGATTTTCTTTAAACCTCTTGACAACAGAGTCTGTGTTTTGTCCATTTTGGCATCTCTGAGACTGAGCGTAGTATCTGGCAGCCAGGATGCTCATTCTATTGTTGAATGATAAAGGTATTAAAATGATCAATGGAGTGGGGGCAAAGAGAGAACAGAAGGGTCCTACATTTTCACTTAATGAGGCTAGTTTTATTGGACTAGGGGGAAAAAATGATACAAATAAAGGAAAGTGGTGGAGATTCTTATCTCCTTCTTACCATGTTTACATAGAAAAGCCTATTCATTCACAAAAACGGAAAATTATGGGAGAAAAAAATCCCAGTTTCTACCTGCCTCCTCCCTCATGATTAGCCATGGGAGGAAAAGCGACATATCTGATCAGTGAATTTGGGTGAAGGAATGAAACATGAGCAGATGAGCAGACCTTTCTCTTTCTTTGCTGTTAATTTGAATCCAGGAAGTCCACCACTGGCCAGTTTGGTGTGACTACACTCAATTTTGGTATAAGATATTAATAAGCCCACTGTGTCCAAAGTTCAAAAACATTTTCCAATTTATCTTTACAAATGATTAGCTGACTTTTAAATTTCCATCTACATTATTTCTACATTGACTTCTCAGTTGGTTTTACACTCAGATGATGTAAGGCAGGGTGTGATTAATCGGTGATTAACGATCATTCCTAAAACACCATGAGAGTTCAAATCACAGAGTGAAGTGCCTTAATTTTCACCATGAGGGATTTAAGTGATTATAGAAAGGACAAAATGGCACGGACCGCATGCCTCTTTTGAACACTATTTAATGTGCTGAATAAACTGTAATTAAATACACTCCAGGGGAAAAACAGTTGGTTTGCCTTAGCATACACCAAAAAATAAAATTATATTTAGAGTTGTGGCCAGACTTGTCCCTTCATAAAGAAATAAGTGAGAGGAGAAGGGCAAGAAGGGAAATGTACAAAGAGTGTACTTGGAGTAAGGTCAGGGGAAGGGATCAAGTTATTACCAGATGCCTCTAAGAAGATCAGACAAAAGAGAGGTCAGCTGATTTTATCAAATATTCAGGTCCCATAAATACTAAGGAAAATATTAAAGTTGAGAAGAGACTGGTCAAATCTACTTCTGTGTAGTAAGACATGCTTCAGGAGGACAAAAATGGACATTTACAAGTTAAAGTGTCTTTAGCCAAAGAACAGTGAGCTTGTTGAATTTGGTAGCACTAAGCAGAGAAAAAATAATTTCAAAGAGAATGATGGGTGAAGATAAGCCTGCAATCTTTCCATATAGTTATTTAGAACATTATTATTATTATTTTTAATGTTTTTATTAATTTTTAGAGAGAGAGAGGAAGGGAGAGGAAGAGAGAGGAAGGGAGAGAGAGAGAGAGAGAGAGAAACATCCATGAGAGAGAACATTGATTGGCCGCCTCCTGCATGCCCCCCACTGGGGATCAGACCCACAACCTGGGCATGTGCCCTGACTGGGAATCGAACCAGCGACCTCTTGGTGCATAGGTTGACACTCAATCACTGAGCCACACCAGCCGGGCTAGAACATTATTATTTTTAATTATGAAAAGTAATAAAGCCATAAAATTAGGGTCATATTTTAAAATTATTATTTTCAAAAGCTTTTCCAGAGAGATTATTTTGCTAATTTGCCTTTCATATTTCCCAAAAAATCTTGGCAGATTCCTTATAGATCTTGCTCATCTAGGAGAAAGTGGATTTTTTTAGGTAGTAACTTTTAATTTTTATTCTTTCCATTTTATTGAGATATAATTGACATATGGCACTGTATAAATTTAAGGTATACAGCATGACTTGACTTACATATATTGTGAAATGATTACCACAATAAGTTAAATGAACATCCATCACCTCATACAGTTACAGAACAATGATTTTTTTTCCCTTGTGATAAGAAATTTTAGGATCTACTCTCTTAGCAACTTTCAAATATTTTAGGTAGTGACTTTTAATCAATTCCTATTTTCTGATTAAAAATTACTTTAGTTCACAACCTGACAAATTTACAAGGCACTAAAATAGTGAGAACATATTACAATGGTTCTTTTTTTTTAATCCTCACCCGAGGATATTTTTCTATTTATCTTCAGATAGAGTGGGAGAGAGGGAGAGAGAGAAACATGGACGTGAGAGGGACACATCGACTGGTTGCCTCCTACATGACCCCAACCAAAACTGCAACCAAAGTACGTGCCCTTGACCAGAATCGAACCCACAAGTCATTGGTCCGCAGGCCAACACTCTAAGTGCTGAGCCAAACTGGCCAGGAATACAATGGTTCTTATATACAAGCATTTCATTCTACCTTTCTTTATACACAGACTTGTTTTCCTTCATCAGGATAGGTTTCCAACAGAAATCAAGGTTTGAACACTATCCCAGGTAAATTTCTACAGTGAAACGTAACCAACCATTAAACTTCAGATGACTGTAGCAGGATCACACAAAACAATCTTTTTACGTCTAAATGAAACTGGATATTCTCAGAGTACTATAAATATAATTTTCTTACTTATTTAAATATTGCTCCATTTCAATCATAAAATACTTAAGAAATTTATTTAGCCCTGAAAGTTGGCAGTTAAGTGTTACACATTTAACTCTGAGGTTAATCTACTTTAATATCTGCTTCCCGGATTTGCCTATTAATCAGTTTTTGCTATTACTCGAAGAAAGGCTTACAGGGTTTCATTTATTAAAAATTGTATTTCTAAAATTCCTTGAACTATTTTACTAAAGCAGATTTTGGATCCAGGTTGTAATACTCTTTCCAAGATAAGTGGTATTGGTTTCCATCTATCCAATTTTAATTTGAAGAAACAATTCCATAAATTAAAGAGTAATTGAGAAAGTTGCCAATAGAATAGTCTACACTTTCCATGTGGATATATTCCAATTTTATTTATAAATTTAAGCTCCATGTGATTAATGTGGCAATTATTTGCAATTACAAAATTAAAAGTTGTTCAAACAGATTAAAGGAATTAGCAACTATTAAAAATAAGATAATTAAAATGTAAGTGTAATACCCAATGATAATGTCTCCTTTCACAAAATTTCTTTTAAAAAAATGTTTTTATTTATTTATTTTTTTTTTAGAGAGAGAGATAGAAACATCGATGTGAGAGAGAAATATCGATTGGCTGCCTCCTGCACGCTTCTCACTGGGGATCGAGCCCGCAACCCGGGCATGTGCCCTGACCGGGAATCGAACTGGGACCTCTCAGCTCATGGGACGACACTCAATCCACTGAGCCACACCGGCCAGGCCTTCCACAAAATTTCTATTACTACTATCTAGCTGATACATAAAATCAAAATAAGTTGTGAAATAGCGAACTTTTTTTTGACATAATGTAATATAATCAGGTGTATAGAATAGCAAATACTCATTTCATAATTTTTTTCTGCACTTTTAAGAAAAAGTAAGTACTTTTATCTCATCCAATAAAAATGGGAAAATTATTCTGACACTTTTTTTTATTTATTTACTTAAGAAATATTTAACATTTTCTGAACTCTACCATGTGCATTATCAAGACTATTTTTTACAAGTAACAGCACCTACTGAAAGTCCTTGTCCTAAAATGTCTCGGTCACCAGGAAATTGGAATTAGTAACCCTATTCCTAGTCCAGTATAATGGAGCTTAGAAAAGATTTCTAGTCTCAGTAGGGGATTTGACCTGCTGAATAGAACATGCTGTGCTCTATCCTAAAGAGGGAAACCTAAAGAGTCTGGAGAGAGAGATAGGAGCAGGGTGTGAGGGCAAGTGCTTTGTGTCACCAGGCACAGAGAAATACTTCATGTATAATATAATAGGTTCTCAATTAGTACTTTTAGATACATGGATAAGTTTTGTAAATCCATATAAATAAAGTATGGCAGAGACTGCTGTCTCCTCAATATTTATTTCCTTCTTTCTCTTTTTTAAATAGTAGAAGATCCCCAATTGTATCTAGTCCTGTCAAGAGACATTTTCCAGTCTCAACTGCAGCTAGATGTGTCCCTATGACTGAGTTGTAACCAAATCAGGATGCAAGTGGAAATGATGTGGTATCTTCAGGTCATGTCTTTAAAGGGAATCAGTTTGCTTCTCCATGTATATGCAACTGTACAATTGACCATGCAGATGAGGACAGTGTGGCGGGGCAGGGGGTAGGAGGTGGAGCAGCAATAGGAAAAGAACCTGGGTCCCTGGACAATCTCAAGGGGCATAGGCACTATATTCCCTAGACCACCTACAAGTCCA
The DNA here is from genome assembly GCA_030848825.1 of Tadarida brasiliensis. NCBI lineage: Eukaryota > Metazoa > Chordata > Mammalia > Chiroptera > Molossidae > Tadarida > Tadarida brasiliensis. Next base: position 107,658,767 of record CM061280.1, on the reverse strand, counting down.
ACTAACACGTGAAAGAGAAATAAGCCCATTTTGTTTGTCACGGTTATTTGGTCACTATTAAAATAGCTAAAGTACATTCTTAACTAACATGTACAATGACTCTAGCTGGTTTTCTGTTTAAAAAAGGTTTCAGCCCTACAAGTATGTATGGAAGCATGGAAGACCACATGCCTAGTTGGTTATGGTGTAACCATATCTGAGTGGGATTGAATTGGGGTGGGGGCGCTAATTTATATTAGTTTAGGAATTCCTTGAATTTTTAAAAATGAATAATTTTTAGTTAAGTAATAGAAACAACCTTTATTATAAACTATTAGAATTACTTTACCCTCTCTCTCATAACTCCTTCAGTTATATCTCATTTATATTTTTATCATTGAAATAATTAGATCAGAACAGAGTCAATAAAACTGTAATCAAAGTAAAACAAAACATACATGGATGAAGCAAACTAAGGAAGATATTTTTGTTTTTGCAAGGAAATTCATGTTCAATTTTGTGGTCAACTTGCTTTATAAATAATATATAAACAAAGATTTTTTCCCTCCTTGAATTTCGGCCCGCAGACCAGAGAGTCCGGGTTTGGTTCCACTAAGGGCACGTACCTCGGTTGTGGTTCGTCCCCGGCCCCTGTTGGGGTCGTGTGGGTGGCAACCAGTCGATGTGTCTCTCTCACACTGACATTTCTCTCTGTCTCTCTCTTCCTCCCTCTCTCCCTCTCGCACTATCTGAAAAAATTAAATTAAATTAAATTTTTAAAAAAAAGAGAAAAGAAAAACCATTATGGTATTAAATTTGACTTCCTAGCATGCATCAGATACATCTAAAAATGACTGCCATGAACATAAATCGCTTTACTACTACCAGGGTCACAACATTTTATTACTAAAATGCTTATCTAAAAAGATGAAATGCCCCAGATCAATATCTTGATGTATATTCAAAAGGACAAAATTTATAAGAACAATCCATGGCTTTTTCAAAATGTTGTGTTTTCCGTTTTGCTGGTGGCATATTATTTATTTCAAGTGAAAAGTTGAATATTTGGAAAATTATATAAATATTTTAAATTATTTAGAATCAAAATTAGATGCCAAATGTATAAATAAAAAGCTATAATTTACATGTAATGTATGCCTTATACTTGATTATAAAAATTGTTTGGCATTAATATCTAATTTATGTCAAATTTTCTATTTCTTTAAAAAATTTTGTTTTCTTTATTGATTTTAGAGAGAGAGGAAGGGAGAAAGAGAGAGAGATAGAAACATCGATGAGAGAGAACATCGATCGGCCGCCTCCTGCATGCCCCCCACTGGGGATTTGGCCCTCAACCTGGGCATGTGCCCTGACTGGGAATCGAACTGTCAACCTCTTGGTGCATGGGTCGACGCTCAACCACTGAGCCCCACCAGCCGGGCAAATTTTCTATTTCTTTAAATAGGAGGAGTTTTATCCAAGCTTGTGTTTCTAAAATTAAGGTTACAAAATATGATTCAATCATATTCCTTAAAATCAAAAGGATGTCATAAAGAGAAAGAAAGAAATTTAAGTAGACTGGAAGTGGAAATTGCAGTTCTTACAAACTGTCCTCATTTCACTGTTGATAGGATCACAATCTACGTCTTACAAATCTATTAATAATCTTAATTACTGTCATTTGGGGTGTGTAACAACTAAGTGAAGATAACAAATGTAAGAACTGAGCATTCATTGAATACTTCTCAAATGATGTATAAGAGAAGTAAATGGAAAATCAGCACTCTGCAACTCAAGCAAACTGTGTAGTTATTATTTAAAAATATATTGACTATTGTGGTTCTTTTACCCTTGACAGCTTTATTACAATTATCTGAACTCCTTTTTAAAAACACTGTACAATCAATCAGTTCTGAGGTAAGACTGTTCAAAAGTAGTTCACCAGTCAGTGTGACTTCTATGTTATTCTCTACCTGATTCCTAGAGAGAAGTATTTCCTGTTACTTTGACTCTTAGTTTATATAATCATACTTGCAATATCAGAACATAAATTATGTCATGAAATATAAAACTTCCCTGCTATGCCTTATCTTGTCATTCCCTCTGGTATTTATACATAAATAAACAACTAATATAAAATATGAATATATATATAAATGTGTGTGTCACACACACACACACACAAATTCTGCCCCCAGAAGGAGAATGACCAGTAACTGGTAAAGAATATACAAGATGACACAAATGAATACTAAGTAATATAACAATATATATTACTACAAAATTGTATCTGAAAGATATGGACTATATTAAAGAAGACTAGATTAGTACATAGGGAATATACTTCAAGAATATAATTCTATGATGAATACAACTGGTCGCTGTGGACATATGAATTTGCTCATTGTGGCAATAGCAATCTCTAATTTCATAATAATTTTGCCAAAATTAATGTGACACTATAATAAATGTACTTTACCATATATGCTTAAAATTTTTTATTCAAGTAATTCTTTACTCAAAATATTTATTGCAGTGCACCTTATTAATGTATATTTAAACTAATTTAGTAAAATATTTTAAAATTTTTAATTGCTTGACTTCTGGTCAGGATGGCAGCATAGGTAAATGCGGTATCACCTCCTCCCACAACCACACCAAAATTACAACTAAACTACAACACAACCATCATTCAGAATCACCTGAAATGAGCTGAATGGAAGTCCTACAACTACGAAATTAAAGAAGAAGCCACATGGAGACTGGTAGGAGGAGCAGTGGTGTGGACAGGCTGGTCCCAAACCCACGTGTGGTGGATAAAAATCAGGGGGACACCTCGGCTGGGAAGGTCCTCCCTGAGGAGTGAGGGGTCCCCGTCCCACACCAGGCGCCCAGCTCAGGGTTCCAGTGCCAGGAAGAGAAGTCCCCATAACTTCTGGCTGGAAAAACCAGTGGGAACTGAGGCTGAGGGAGGCTGCGGCTTCTGGATCCCCAGGCAGTTCCTCTTAAAGGGCCCACGCATGGACTTACTCAGATTTGCTTCCTCTGAGCCAGGAGGGGAGGCAGCTTGAGGGGCGCCAGAGACATACAGGGAAGAACTGAGCTGTTTGGCCTTGGGACAAGGGCAGGAGAGGTAGCTTTCTCCTGTTTGCCCTGACCTGGTGATTCCCTGAGGCCCTGCCCCACCCAACTTTCAGGCCCACCCAAGCTGTTTCCAAAGGTTTTACCCTAGGATTGGCCTGTCCTGGGTCCTGCCTCAGAGTTTCCTAAAATCTCTCAAACAAGCAACATTTGGTCTCAGCGAGCCCCATACCTCTCGTTAAGTGGCCCCAGGCCGCGAGCCCCATACCTCTCGTTAAGTGGCCCCAGGCCTGGCTCTAGAAGCAACCAGCCTTGGTTCACAACTTGGCTTTTTCTGGGCACCTCCAAGCCCAGCACAAGAAGCAGTCATCTACAGATCACTTTGTAGCTTATGCCGGTGGCCCCGGATAGAACACAGGCAGTGGCTGACCTTGCCCCAGAGCCAGCACACCCAGTGGACAGCTTCAGACCACATCGAAACACCACCACCCAACCACCCCCACAAGTGACATACTCAATGAGCTGGCTCAGTGGGTACCAGAGTTCTGATGAAGTAAATCTTGCTCTGTGTGGTGGGCCCCTACACAGCTGATCCTCCAACGTAGTCAGAAGACAGTGATCAGTGGGCACAGCCAGTCCTTGCAGCTGATCAGCCTGAGTAAATCCCTCCCATTGACGTGTCAATAGCAATCAAGACTCAATTACAACAGAAGGATATTCGATTCACACTAGGGGTGCACCTCAAGGGCCCAGCTGAGGTGATCAGGGAGGCTGTGCCACTGGATCCTACAGGACACCTACAACAATAGGCTATCCTACAAAGCCTAGAAGACATAGCAACTCTACCTAATACATAGAAACAATCACAGGGAAGCAGCCAAAATGAGGAGACAAAGAAACATGTCCCAAATGAAAGAAAAGAACAAAACTCCAGGAAAAGAATTAAACAAAATGGAGATAAGCAATCAATTAGATGCAGAGTTCAAAACACTGGTTAAAGGTTGCTCAAGGAACTTGGTGAGACCTTCAAGGAACTTAAGGAGGACTCCAAGGAACTTAGTGAGAACATCAACAACATAAAAAAGGAGCAGTCAGAAATGAAGGATGCACAGTTAGAAATGAAGGAGGCACTAACTGAAATAAAGAATAATTTACACAGATTCAATAGTAAAGTAGGTAAAGCCAAGAAGCAAACCATCAATTTGGAATATAAGGAAGCAAAAAACACCCAATCAGAACAGCAAAAAGAAAAAAGAATCCAAAAAAATGAGGATAGTGTAAGGAGCCTCTGGGATAACTTCAAGCATGCCAACATTCGCATCTTGGGGGTGCCAGAAGGAGAAGAGAGAGAACAAGAAATTGAAAATCTATTTGAAACAATAATGACAGAAAACTTCCCTAACTTGGTGAAGGAAACAGACATACAAGTCCAGGAAGCACAGAGAGTGCCAAACAAGATGAACCCAAAGAGGTCCACACCAAGACACATCATCATCAAAATGCCAAAGGTTAAATACAAAGAGTGAATCTTAAAAGCAGCAAGAGAAAAGCACTTTGTTACCTACAAAGGAGCTCCCATAAGACTGTCAGTTGATTTCTCAAAAGAAACTTTGCAGGCCAGAAAGGAGTGGCAAGAGATATTCAAGGTGATGAAAAGCAACAACCTACAACCAAGATTACTCTATCCTGCAAAGCTATCATTTAGAATCGATGGACATATCAAGAGTTTCCCAGACAAAAAAAGCTAAAGGAGTTCATCACCACCAAACCATTATTATATGAAATGTTGAAGGGTCTTCTTGAAGGAGAAGAAGAACAAAAATATGAACAATAAAATGGCAATTAGTACATATGTATCAACAATTGAATCTACAAACAAAATGAGCAAGCAGAACAGAAACAGACTCATAGATACTGAGAACTTTTTGTTGCTTGCCAGATGGGCGGGGGCAGGGGGGCTGGGTGAAAAGATGAAGGAATTAAGAAGTACAAATTCGTTGTTAGACTGATGAACCTCAAAGGGAAGGGGAGAGGGAGGGCAGGATGAGATAAACCAAGGAACTTCTATGCATATATGCATAACCAATGGACACTGACAATAGTGTGGGGAAGGCAGGAGGGGGGCAGGATTGGGGAGGAGGGGGTCAATGGGGCAAAAAAGGGGGGACATCTGTAATATATTCAACAAAAAAGATGAATTTTAAAAAATAAATAAATAAAATAAAAATCCAGCTGGAACTTGAGTTTAAAAAAATTTTTTTTATTGCTTTTTCATTTACAAAATGAACAGACTATTATGTTTTTAATTATGAAAAATAAGTATAATTATAATGAATTATCTCAAAAATAAGCTTAAATATAAGATTACATATTTATGTAATATATATATATTTCCATTATAGATGGAGGAGAAATTGTCAATGATCTGTGAGAAATAAAAATATAATTTATCTGTACAGACGTTAATAACACAAAGACATGGTATGAATATTTTCTTTTTGCCTTAGCTCTAGGGTACTCTGGGGCTATGTGCACAAGAGTCCAAATAAATAAGATCATTTATATTCCTTACAAATATGTCAAATGTTATATTCTTATTAAGTGAGATGCACAGAAAATATACATTGAACCTATGGGAAAAGGGGAATCATAATATTGATAGAGCTTTTGAAATTTATTATGCTATATTCTTGAACCATGAATAATCATGTATCTACTAAAACTGTAAAATTGGTAAGCATGCTCAAATTTATGTGTATTTGCAATATGTAGCTCATTTGTGATATAATAAAATATCTAAAATAAATTTATTTTTCATTCTAAAATTTACAGTCTGGTATTGAACACTCTGGACCTACAATAAATATGTGAAATAAACAATAAAGATACAGCTAGATGTAAATCGAGAGGGTTAGAATGATTAAGGAAACTGTATGAACCATTCTAGTTACAATTAGCTTCAGTCTTAAAGCCTTAAATTAGAAATTAATGTGATGAAAATTACTGATCTTGTCATATAAATCCTTAAGAAATTACTGCTGTGAAAATACAAGCACCACTCAATCACAACGGAGTCACTTTCCATTTTATTTCCAGGGTGATAGGTAGTGAAGTCATTTTCCAATTATCTATCCCAATGGATATGAGCAGATAAAAATCCACAGAAAGAACAGGTGGCTCACAGAACAATAACCAAAAAAGGACCTTGGGTTTAAGTATAATCTGGGTGATAAATACAGAAAACTAGAAACAGGTTTTGCTCAGTGGTTAGAGCATCAGCCCAAGGACCAAAGAGTCACAGGTTCGATTCCAGTTAAGGGCACATACCTCAGTTGTGGTTCGTCCCCTGCCCTGGTTGGGGTCGTGCAGGAAGCAACCAATGGATGTATCTCTCTCACATCGATGTTTCTCTCTCTCTCTCTCTCCCTTTCTCTCTCTTCCCTCCTTCCCTCCCACTCTATCTGAAAATCAATGGAAAAATATCCTCAGGTGAGGACTAAAAAAAAAAAGTAAAATATCAAACAGATGATCTAGTTGAAAGGGAAAGCACACAGTTAATCTCTAATGATCTATGAAATAAATAATGGAGACTGGCTATACATAATTTATATAATACATATTGTGCAATTACATCAATGTGCTGTTTAGGGACATTTATAGATAAAAATTACCAGAATATTTTAAGCTTTTTGATAAAATGATTCACTACCTAGTAAACAATCTGTTTCTGACATTACTGTTTGGTTTTACTACTATAATCCAACATAGGCCAGATAAAGATCTCACATTAAATTTAATAATCAAGTAATTACCAAACCAATTGAATAAAGGGAAAATGTCTACATCACCTATAACTTTCTGGACCTTGAGCAGAAACTTCTGGAGGAAAAAAGATGTGCAAGAGATTTGTATTTTTATGTTCTCACAGGCCTTGTTTTAAAAAGATGAAAAATTTATATCATCTGAAGAGAAACCAGAGTATTCACAGGCCTTGTTTTAGATTGAAATTTTTTGCTTTACATTTTTAATTTGGGAAAAAGAAAACAGTGTCTGCAGACAACACAAGCAATGTTACTGTTAAAATTCCAACAGAGTAATATCGAGGTTTTAATATAGCACTTTGATCAGATGACTAGGTATTATAAATTTTAAGCTTCATCTCTATGGAAACTATGCAATCAATTATCTTCTAGAAATAAAAAAGAAATGTCTTGACATGTTTCTGAAACATCCTGAAAATAATTTAGTAGTTATAAAATATTTATATATGCTACATATTTTTAACCCAAGAGTAAGGATACTGAAAGTAGAAAAAAAAAAAAAAAGCAACATTATTGTCAAAGGTACTACAAGATATGTGGATTTCCACTCTAATTGTTAAAATTAAAACTATAGAAGTAATCATTGTGGCTTCCATCTACCCTAGGTTTCAGAGATCTGAAAGGAGTGCTGCTTTTACCCTTACAATAAAAAAGAGACCAATCAACAAATAAAGATTACTTGAACACAAGCACTGTGATACCACAACTGTCCATCTGATAACCAAGATAGCTACTAAGTGACTAACGGGCTGGCAATGTCTATAAAGCGTGGATATTCTGAATAAAGGGATGATTTACATTCCTGGCTTGATGGAGCTAGAGATTTCATCATGCTACTCAGAATGACACACAATTGAAAGTTTATGAACTGTTTATTTCTGGAATTTTCCACTTAACATTTTCAGACCATGGTTGACCGCAGGTAACTGAGACCACGAAAAGAGGTATTGTTACTTTAGTAAATAATTTTTTTTAATTACTTTTAAACAAAATTTACAGTATGATAAATTGCAAGTGAACTATTACCATTTATCTGAAAAGATATCAATCAGCCCTAATAAACCATCTACCCTTATTTCTCTGGGAAGTGTCATAAGGGACAGCTGGGATTTCTCAGATAAGAAAACATAAAACTCATGGTCTATTATACTTTACAGAAGAAATTATCTCAAAAACCATTCATTTCATTGATTCTCCTCCTCCTCCTCCTCCTCCTCCTCCCCCTCCCCCTCCCCTCCCCTCCCCCTCCCCTCCCCTCCCCCTCCCCCTCCCCCTCCTCCTCCCCCTCCCCCTCCTCCTCCCCCTCCCCCTCCTCCTCCTCCTCCTCCTCCTCCTCCTCTGCCCTGGCCGGTTTGGCTCAGCGGTTGGAGCGTCAGCCTGCGATCCAGAGAGACCCGGGTTCGGTTCCCGCTAAGGGCATGTACCTCGGTTGCAGTTTGTCCCCGGCCCTGGCTGGTCGTGCGGGTGGCGGCCACTCGATGTGTCCCTTTCAAGTCGATGTTTCTCTCTCTCTTCCTCTCTCTCCCCCCCACTCTATCTGAACAAAAAATGAAAAAATGTCCTCGGGTGAGGATAAAAAAAAATAATAATAAAATAAATAAATAAATAAATAAATAAATAAAAGCTTTGCAGTTCTGAGTCTCCATTTGAAGCCTCAAAATTGCTGCCAGTAATCACTGTTCATTTCCTTGACTTATCCAAGATAGAGATCACTGGTTATTTGTGAAAGAAGGAGGAGGAGGAGAAGGAGAATAGAAGAAGGAGAAAAGAAAGAGGAGGAGGAGGAGGAGAAAAGAAGGAGAAGGAGGAGGAGAAGAAGATGGAGGAGAAGAGAAAGGAGGAGAAGAAGAAGAAAAAGAAGAAAAAAAGAAGAAGAAATTTCTTAGTCTGTGAAAGTCAGGAGGTAAAATGATTGATACCAGTTTCTTATGTCATACTAGATTAGAATTTCTCAAACTTTGCTATGTATAAAAATGACCTATGGAGCTTGCTGAAAAGAGAGCATAGTGAAACCCACCTCCTGGATTCTGATTCATTGAATCTGGCTGCTGTCCAGGAAGCTTCGGGTTTAACAAGCAGATTTAACTAGAAGCTAAGGGATCCAGAATCAAATACCATGGGGCCATAGTTTGAAAAACAACATATTTGTGATAGTTATTTAGAAGGTGCAGAAGTTGTGAGTTTTTTACTATCTGTAACAGCAGCAAATACAAAAAGAATATCTTCTTTCATGATACTAAAGTATTGTTGGATATACTTTCCTTATTCTTTGTATTAAGACAAAGTATTCAAAGATGTTTCACCAAAGGTGAAACTTGTTACTAAACCATTAATAAATTCAAAAAAAAAGAAAGAAAATTTTTCTTCTTCTTCCATATGTCCCAATTTAAGATTCTTTTAATTCCGCCAAACATAATCTGTATTTCTTAAATACAAATTTGTTAAGCTTATTATTAATAAATAAACCACAGATAGTAATAGTAACTAACTAATTATTACTTAATATATGCTGGCCTCTGTTCTGGGTATTCTCATTTAATAATCAGAAAAATCCTTACGAGTTAAATGCTATAATTATTCCCATTTTATTTTATTTTTTATTTTTTTATTAATTTATTTTTGTTACAGATGTTTCTCCTTTTCCCCCATTGACAACCTCCTCCTGATCTCCCCCACCCCCCGGCCCTGTCCCCAGCATTGTTGTCTAAGTCCATGGTTACCTGTACATGCATATATGTTCTGTGGTTTATCTCTTCCCTCGCCCCCCGCCCCCGACCCCCTCTTCTGAGGGTTGTCAGTCTGTACCCTACTTCTATGTCTCTGGGTCTATCTTGTTCATCAGCTTGTTTTGTTCATTATATTCCACAAATAAGTGAGATCATGTGATATTTGTCTTTCTCTGATTGGCTTGTTTCACTTAAGATAATACTTTCCAGGTCCCTCGATATCGTCTCAAAGGATAAGAGATCTGTCTTTCTTACAGCTGCATAGTATTCCATTGTGTATATGTACCACAGCTTTTTTATCCACTCATCTATTGATGGACACTTGGGCTGTTTCCAGATCTTAGCGATTGTGAATAGTGCTGCTATAAACATAGAGGTATATATATTCTTTCTGATTGGTGTTTTAGGCTTCTTAGGGTATATTCCTAGAAGTGGGATCACTGAGTCAAATGGCAGTTCAATTTTTAACCTTTTGAGGTAACACATATTGTTTTCCATAACGGTTGCACCAGTCTGCATTCCCACCAGCAGTATACTAGAGTCCCCTTTTCTCCACACCCTCGCCAGCACTTGTTGTTTGATGGTTTGTTGATGGCAGCCATTCTGAGAGGTGTGAGGTGATACCTCATTGTTGTTTTAATTTGCATCTCACTGATGATTAGTGATGTTGAGCATTTTTTCATATGTCTCTTGGCCATTTGCATGTCCTGTTTGGAGAGGTGTCTCTTTAGGTCCTCTGCCCATTTTTTAATTGGATTTTTTGTCTTCCTTTTGTTGAGTTGTATGAGTACTCCATATATTTTAGAAATTAACCCCTTATCTGATGTATTGTTGGCAATTATGCTCTCCCATATAGCGGGTTCCCTTTCCATTTTGATGGTTGTTTCTTTTGCTGTGCAGAAGCTTTTTAGTTTGATGTAGTCCCATGTGTTCATTTTTTCCTTTGTTTCTCTTGACTTAGGCGTATCAATGAAAATTCTGCTGCGTGTAATGTCTGAAATTTTGTTGCCTACATTTTATTCTAGTATTTTTATGGACTCACGAGTTACATTTAAGTCTTTTATCCATTTTGAATTTATTCTTGTGTATGGTGTAAATTGGTAATCTAGCTTCATTTTATTTTCATGTAGCTGTCCAATATTCCCAACACCATTTATTGAAGATGCTGTCTTTACCTCACTGTATGCTGCCACCTTTGTTAAATATTAATTGAGCATAATGACTTGGGTCAATGTCTGGGTTCTCTGTTCTGTTCCATTGATCTATATGCCTGTTCTTGTGCCAGTACCAAGCTCTTTTGATTACAATGGCTTTGTAGTATAACCTGTAGTATAATTTATACTTTGTAAGTATAAATTACTTTATATCTGATATTGTGATCCCTCCTACTTTGTTCTTCTTTTTCAAGATTGATGTGGCTATTCAGGGTCTTTTTTGGTTCCATATAAACTTTTGGAGTATTTGTTCTAGTTCTGTGAAATAAGTTGTTGGTATTTTAATGGGGATTGCATTGAATCCATAGATTGCTTTGGGTAGTATGGGCATTTTAATGATGTTAATTCTTCCAATCCATGAACAAGGTATATGTTTCCACTTTTTTATATCTTCCTTTATGTCTTTTTTCAATGACCTGTAGTTTTCTGTGAAGAGGTCCTTTACTGCCGGGGTCCAGCCTCGGCAGGTCCAGGGGTTCCCAAAGGTGTGGACAGAGTCGGTGAGAAAGAGAGAGAGAGAGAGAGAGAGAGAGAGAGCGCAACGTGGGAGACAGAAAAATGCTTGATCTTTCTTCTGCTTAGTCTTAATGCTTCTGCTTCTGCTTCTGCTTCTGCCTCCGACTAGCAGAGTCTTTTATTATGTATATAGATCCACAGGTTACATTGTTTCCCCCAAACCTTTTAAGCAAAAAAGTACAGACATTCTTTTGGTTGTTTACCCCACTCTTATGTATATTACATGTTAATTACTATTTTCACCCTTCATCCAGACATCCTCTTAAAACTCCTGACCTTTCCTCCTATCTAAGATCCTTTTAAGCTTCCACATTTCTATCCTAAATCTTCATTATTTTCTTGCTTTTCTTCCTGCAATCTTTTCTACCATCTACATCATTAGTCATCTATATGTTACTTCTATAATAATTTCTAACAGACAGCTAACAGATAGAGAAAGCAAAGATTAGTCTCCTTCAGTTGCCATCCTGCATTTTTATTTTCCCAATTACTTTATATCTTCAGTCACTGTTCTTCGTGATTCCTGCCACGCAGAGAATCCACTTCTCCAGGGACAATGTCAAACCATGGAGCTCACCCGGGACTGTGTCAAACCGTGGTGGTCCTCATATCTCCAGGGACTATGTCAAACCATGGAGCTCACCCGGGACTGTGTCAAACCGTGGTGGTTGCTGTTTCAGTGACACCGCTCCCAACACTTTACTTCTTTGGTTAAGTTTATTCCCAGGTATCTTAATTTTTTTTTGCCACAATGGTAAATGGGATTTTTGTTTGTTTGTTTCTCTTTCTGTGAGTTCATTGTTGGTGTATAAGAATGCCATCAATTTCTTGATGTTAATTTTGTATCCTGCTACTTTGCCAAATTCATTTATTAAATCTAGTAGATTTTTGATGGAGTCTTTAGGATTTTCTATGTACAATATCATATCATCTGCAAATAATGACAGTTTCACTTCTTGACAGTCTAATGGATGCTCCCTTGTAGATAACTTTCTGTCTCTCTCTTGCTTCCTTTAAGATTCCTTTTTTGTCTTTAATGTTTGCCATTTTAATTATGATGTATCTAGCTGTGGGTCTTTTTGGGTTCATCTTGCTTGGGAATCTCTTTTTCCTGGACTTGTGTGACTTTTTCCTTCACCAATTTAGGGAAGTTTTCTGTCATTATTTCTTGAAACAGGTTCTCTATTGCTTTCTCTGATTCTTCTCCTTCTAGTACCCATATGATGTGAATGTTGTTACACTTTGTATTGTCCCAAAGCTCCCTTAAACTCTCCTGCTTTTTAATTTTTTTCCCCATTTGCTGCTCTATTTGGAGGTTTTTTCCTACCTTGTCTTCTAACTCACTGATTCGGTCCTCAGCTTCTTCTAATCTACTATTGAATCCTTCTAAGATATTTTTCATAACAGCTATGTCATTCTTTATTTTCTCTTGATTTTTATTCATAGCTTCTACCTCTTTTTTTAAGCTGATGTAATTCCCATTGAGCTCCTCATAATTCTTATTAAGTTGCTTGTAGTTCTCACTAAATTGTTTGAGCACCCTTAAAATCATTGCTTTGAATTCTTTCTCTGACAAATTGCTTTCTTCCATTTCATGTAGTTCCTTTTCTGGTGATTCCTCCTTTTCTTTCATTTGGATGTTGTTTCTTTGTCTCACCATTTTAGTGGTCTGGTAGTTCTAGGCCCAGTGAGGGATGTTGGAATGTGTAGGCAGGTCAGTGTGTATCAAATAAGGCTGCTGTGCCTCCCAGACTGCTTTGGTGTATGGTGCCTCTTGTCTGCTGTGGGTCCTGAAGGATTGACAACTGGTAGCTGGTATTGGTCTGTTGTGTTAGGTGCTCTTGGGGTGCGTGGGTCCAGCTGGTGCGATGCTAAGATGCATGGGTCACACTGATGTTCTGCTGGGGTATGCTACTGCCCGGTGGGGCTCAGCTCCTGATCAGTCGCTGCTAGGGGCAAGTGTCAGCTCCTGGTTGGCACTGCTACTGCTGTTGCTGTTGCCAGGGGGTGCTCTCAGCTCCCAATCCTCTGCTGTTGTTGGGGGCTGAGGATGCTCAGCTCCCAGGACTTTGCTGCTGCTGGGGGAAGGGCTCCACTCCAAATCTGCTGCTGCAGTTGTCAGGGGCAGGTCTTGGCTGCCAGAGTTTTGCTGCTGCTTGGGCTGGGGCACCACTCCTGATCAGCTTCTGCTGATGCCCCTGGAGATGGTTCTCAGCTGCCTATCTGTTCTGCTGCTGCCTGGGGATGGATGTCTGCTCCAGAACCTCTGCTGCTGGGGGTGTGTCTCAGCTCACAAACCTCAGCTGCTGTTGGGGGTGGGGCTCCACTCCCACCTTGTCACTGCTGCTGTCAGGGAAGGTGCTGGGCTCAGATCTGTCTTTTGCTGTGAGGGATGGTGCTCGGCTCTGATCAGGCTGCTGCTGTGGGGGATGGTGCTTGGCTCCCGGCCTGTTGCAGCTCCTGCAGCAGGCACCTCGATAGCGCTGCTACTGTGCACTGGTCCACGTTGACACAGTGGGGTCCACTGGTCCAATGGTGCAAGGCACCCTGGTGGACTCAGGTCGCTCGGCCCTAGCCACTCCCTGCTGCCTCCTCCCAGAGAAGTCCAGGGATCTTCCACAATGGTGGGGTCTCCCGGCCGCGCAGGGAGAAGTGCCCTGACAAGCCACCTACCTTGGTAGCCGGCTGCACCCCGTCCACAGCACAGGAACCCTCTGCCCCACATTTCTGCACTGCTCAAAGTTGCTTGTCCACACTCACGTCCACTCACACTCTTTCTCACACTTGCTCACACTCTCACACACTGACCCTTGTTCTGGTTCTACCTGCCGCCATCTTCTCAGGTACTGCATATTTTTATTCTCTATTCTTATTGGTATGCATCTCTCTCAAGAAACATCTGAGGAAATAGTTAACATTCAATTGTGTCCTGTATTCATGGATCATTGTTCGGGACTTCTCTTCAGCTATGAACTATCTCCATGAGGGTATGGATCAAAGAGAAAGCTCATCGATTCTCTAATTATCCCAATTTTATAATTGGAAAAATTGAGAAAGCAAGATTAAAACACTTGCACGAAGTACTGAATCTTATAAGTTATAGTAAAAAGAGAATTTCTTAGAAATTATAAATAAAAAACTATGAGGTTAACTAGAATATCTATATATTAGGCTTTTATCTTCCAATTTGTCTTCATAAGTTCTACATTTCTCATGAATTACTGCATACAATTAATAAAAAGGAACATATTTTCTAAAAAATAATACAATAGAAAATATTCTGTCTTTGATGAATTATACATGCACTGAAATCTTGGTATAGACTTATAAGGCCCATTTGACTCTAAAACTACTCTTTCTACTTTTATGAACATTTTACTTGATTCTTGATCATTCATAGCAGAATAAGTAAGACTTTATGTTACTAATTTAAAGTATATGAATTACCTTGCAGAATTATGAAAGATTAATATAGCTGACTTTATATTTCAAAGGTCACAAGTACAAATCTGATTAAGTATATAGTTTATGAAAATTATCCTCTTGTTCTTTGTTATACTACAATAACAGATTGGTTTATTAAAACATTTTTTAAAACAATACAGCAAGAGCTGATGCAAGTACACCATGCATCGCAAAATAATCAAGTTTAGGAAGTGTCATTTAAACTCACAAAAGTTATTTTATCACTAAAACCATACTTTGAAACTTATGTAATCTAAGGAGACAAGATATATATATATATATATATATATATATATATATGTGTGTGTGTGTGTGTGTGTGTGTGTGTGTATGTGTGTGTGTGTGAGAAGGTTATCCATTATTTTTACACCATGTTTGTTTGTAATAGTAATGAGATCATCTAAAATATGAGTGTAGATAGAGAAGATAAGATATTCAAAGATTGTGTGCTGGTATACTCCAACATTTAGAGGATGTAAGAAGAGGAGGAAAAAGGAAAAATACTAAAACTGTGGGAAGTGAGGCAGATTTTTAAAAACTAGGACAGTATTGTGTCTTGGAAAACAAGTGAAAAACTTCCTCAGAGTGGAAGAGGTGGTCAATCATTTGTGATGTGAGGTTAGATGGGAAGTATGATATAATAACTGAATTTGTCAACACAAGGATAGTAACGACCTTGACAATAGTTATTTCGATGAAATGTAATAATAAATCTTGAAATGAACTGGCTCAACAGGAAATAAGAAGTGAGAAATTGGAACTCTTGAGGTCTCCTCAACTTTTTTCAGGAGCTTTGCTGTGAATGAAGGGGGTAGGAAATGGGGAGTTATCTTGAAGGAGATGATGTGGGAATAAGAGTTTCTTTTTAAGATAGGAGAAGTCATAGCATTTTATATGAAAATAAGAATTGTTTAGAAGGAGAAAAAGATAAAGTTAGTGATAAAGAATTGCTGGAGTCAGTAAGAATGGTATCTAGTGAACAGGTAGAGAGAATGACCTGAACAAAAATTCTGACAATTCCTCCACAATAAAAGAAGGGAACTCAGACCATATGGTCACAGGTACATGTGTCCAAGTTACTGAGATGGTAAGGGCTTTTGGAAGTTCTCATTTGTTTGCCTCTGTATTCTCAGTAAATTAGAATTATCAATCATTACTTGAGATTGAGAATGTGGGAGGTGGTTTTGGCTGTATGAGAAGAGAGGAAAAAGATATGAAATGGGCAGATTGAGAAAGCTCAAGAATTGTGATATGATTTCAAGGTGTAATTTGGGATCCATTTAAGATTAATAGTCATGAATTTAAAGTGAGACCTTTCAGCATGACTGTATGCTTTTTTCTAGCCACATTCATGTGAACAGAGAATCAGGCTTGGACGAACTCACCATTTACAAGTACATCAAGTAAGTTGGGAGCAGAGAGACAAGTAAGGAAGATGAGAGTATATGCATGAGAGTTATTGTAATTATGGATCATAGAACTGATTACGTGAAGTGAGGACATCAGGAGGAAAAAAATTTGAAGAGTTTCTGGAACTGGAATATTAGAACATAGTAGTAAGAAAATAAGATACTTGAAATTGAGATCATGGAGGGATTTCAGTTATTGAGAATGAGTTGAACTAGGGCATGAAACCAGGAGTGAATGGCTGTGGTTGGGTCAAGAGCAAGATGACTGGGGACAGTTACAGACAAGATATTGAAATCTCCAAGAATTGTATCAAGAGTTGGAGCAGAAACTAAGAAAACCTTCAAGGAAGGAGAGACTGAAGTAGAATTGATAATTAGTTCATTTTAATAGGAGATTTTGTTTGATGGCCTAAGATTCAAATCTAAAGATTTTTAAGAGAGAAGGAAGGTATAGGAGAGAAAAGAACCACCACATGAAACAGCTGGGCA
Organism: Tadarida brasiliensis; assembly: GCA_030848825.1. NCBI lineage: Eukaryota > Metazoa > Chordata > Mammalia > Chiroptera > Molossidae > Tadarida > Tadarida brasiliensis. The sequence continues at coordinate 107,642,067 of CM061280.1, read as the reverse complement.
GGGGATGCATTGTCCTCACAGGGGAGAGCCAGGTTTCAAGTAGGGCAAGAAAGTACAGAGAACATTAGAGAAGTTGATAAAGGGGACATAAGTTGTTTTCCTGATGACAGATTAAAATTTTCAGAAGATAGTGTGATATGGTTTTAGAATTTAGAAATGGATGAGAATTACAGTCAGAAAAGTAGATGTGTACTGCCCTTGGTGATAACAGTTCAGAGAATGATCTGGTTTTCATGTGGTGACAGATATAATGGGGATAAATGCATAATAAGATATTTCCTGGTGGTAAAAGATAGATAGATGGTGGTAGTAAGATCTTATACCCCCACTATATGGGGGGAGGTGAATCTTTGAGGTTGGGAAAAAATGGAGAGCTTCGTAAATATAAATCACATATAAGGAACTAACAATGGTTAGAATGTAATCCAGCCATTATTTAATACACTTCAACTACCTAAACATGTGTGTATGGTATATATAGAGATAGATACATTATATATTTTACACTATATTATATAGAATTCCATGTATTGTGTATACAAAATTCTATATGTATAGAGAATATATATGCATTATAACTAGATATTATAATGATCTATACTATAATTATTATATATTATATATAATTTCCTATATATGAGCTTATCAGTCTCAAAACTGAGTCCTCGCAAATAAATAAATGTCATATGGGGAGAGTTTGCTAATGTACCTAAGAATTAATTGCTTGGGTACAAGATGAATGTCTCACCATTTGCCCTCTTTCTCCTATCAGTTTCTCTTGTGATAGAATTTGTATTAAATATCAGAGCACCATTTATATGTGATAAAAAGATAAATTTAACTCAATAATGACTCTGTCTACTTCTATAAAGAAGGCAGGGGTCCCAACACCTGCCCAGTTGCTGTAGAAAATGCAACCATTTAGCTACAATCAGGAAGAATAAACAGCAAACAAAAAGTCATGATTTGTGTGTCCAGCTAAATGAGGAAAATCTGAGAATGATTTTTTTTAACATAAAATGCATTCATCATTTCCCTTATAGAAGATAACTGGAAAAATGTGAAACTAATCCATGCTGTAAGATTAAATGTTGACTTGCTCACAGAGCTGTTGATGGTAAAGTTTATTATTTGTGTGGAGACTTAGATATGACACAAAAAGCCCAACCTCAACTATCTAAACCCAGTTAACTCACACATACCGGTTAGTGTAAAGTCACGTTGTTCTAAATTACAGAATTTTAGGGTGGGTCTGTTTTTCAGCATATTTATAACAATAGCCGATGGAGACATTGGACCCGATCTTACAATTGGGATAACTACAGTATTCTACACACAGTGCTTTTCTCTAGAAGTCTAATGACTAATTAAAAAGCAAAAGTTAGTTTTCACATTTAACTAACACCAATTATGATTCTGGGAATTACATTTTTAATACAAATAATGCCCTTAAATTGTACCCTGGCTACAGTGTTCCTTAATTAAACACTATCCATGTCCACTACATAAATATCTGAGTTAGAAATGTTACCCTTTTTATCTGATAATTTCATACATACATTACTGGCTATATTTTTTGTTTTATTTAATAAACATTTATACTGACCTCATATGTTAGTGTTCTAAGCATCACAAAGATATTGATTTCATCCTCATAGAATTGTTTATAGTAGGTATTATTATCATTTTAATTTTAAAGATAATGAAACTGAGGATCCTAAGTTTAAGCAGTTTGTCTAAAGTATTTGCACATTAAGTAGTGAAGCTTGGTTTGAATGCAAGCAGTCTGGCTTCAAGGTCTGGGCTCTTAACCCAATAAACAATACTGCTATAAATAAACCATAACTGTAAAACATTGATAAATAATAAAATAAAATTTAAAACATTTACCTGTATATCACTCAGAATTATCTTAACTAATACAATTCAATGTCAGGGAGCAGAGCATACATGAAAAAGATTAGTTTCCAGGAAGTTTACCAAGGAGTGCATTCAGGAGCAACGACTGTGGTGGAAGAGAATGGAGCAGGAGGAAGCAGAGAGTGGGCTGTGATTCAATCACAAAAAGGTCCTAGCTGACTCCATGTGAAGCTCTGAATCTAGAAAGGCTCTTCAAATCAGTCCTAACTTGAGGTGTTGGAATCCACATTTTATATCCCTTCAACAACCAGTCATTGAATGCAGTCTGCCTATGGAAAAAAGTCCTGACCTTGGCTCTCTTCTCTTCAGTGAAGGACAATTCTCCAAAAGGGCCGACAGCTGCAAGCTCTCGACAGGCAGTATTTCCATTAGCTGGGCTTCAGTTTTGAAGGGATAGCTGGGTAGCATATAATGGTCTCCACTACAACTTGCAAAAAAATAGGAACCAGCCCTGGCCGGTTTGGCTCAGCTGTTAGAGCGTCGGCCCGCGGACCAGAGAGTCCTGGGTTTGGTTCCTGCTAAGGGCACGGTTGCAGTTTGCCTCAGGCCCCGGTTGGGGTTGTGCAGGTGGTGACCACTTGATGTGTCTCTCTCACGTCGATGTTTCTCTCTCTTTCCCTCCCTCCCTCTCTCCCTCCTGCTCTATGTGAAGATAAATGCAAAAATGTTCTCGGGTGAAGATAAAAATAAAAAAATAGGAACCATACTTTTGCTCCCTTACCCTCTACGGAAAAACTGCTGAGCAATTTCAAATCTTAATAAGAATAGGTGAATGATTATTACTCAATAAAAACAATTTGTTTGAAAGCCAGCTCTTTCAGAACAAACACTAGGCCAGTGGAAGGAAAAAATCAAGATGAAGGAAGGTAGACTTGGTAGGAAAGGGTTTGTGAACTGCTACACTAAAGTGTGCAGAATTTTTTATACGTTTTATTTTTACTGTCATAAAGTATATATGACATACAATTTGCCATTTTACCCATTTTAATATACAATTCAGTGGCATTAAGTATATTCAGAATGTTGCATATCTATCATTATTTCCAAAACTTTTTCTTCACCTCAAATATAAATTATGTAACCATTAATCAATTATTCTGATTCTCCCCTTCACCCAGCCCTGGTAACCTCTAATCTACATTCTGATTATATGATTTTGTTTTTCCATTCCAGATATTGTATATAAGTGGAATCATGTAATATTTATCCTTTTGCATCTGGCTTATTTCACTTAGCATAATATTTTCAATATTTATCCATGTTATAGCATGTGTCAGAACTTCATTTCTTTTAAGGCTGAATAATGTTCCATTGTATGTATATACCACATTTATTTATGCTTTCATCTATAGATGGACACTTGGGGTTTTTCCATTGTTGGCTATTGTGACTAATGTTGCAGTGAACAATGACACACGGTATCTGAGCGTTTTCAGTTATTTTCTGTACATACCTAAAAGTGGAATTTAGGAGTCATATAGTAATACTATATTTAACTTTTAAGTATTCAAGTTCTTCTTTAGTTGGGTTGTCTTTTTGTTTTTTAGTTGTAAGAATATGTATAAGCACACACATATGTATGTTCTCGATAGTAATATTTATCCAATACATGCTTTACAAAAATTTTCTCTCATTTTGTGGATGGTAGTTTTCACGTCCTTGATAACATCAACTTGAGGGACAAAGATTTTAATTTAAGTGAAGTCTACTTATCACCTTTATCTTATGCCTCACAAAAATTTCAAAAATAATTTAGCAGACGCAATGACTTTAGTTACTAATGCTGATGGAATTCTGAAGTTGCACAGAACTAATAATGCTATGCTATGCTTTTAATTGATGTTGAAATGATGACTCTTCCAATGCTAGCTTATTTTTATGGGACCTAAGGACCTATGTCACTGTGAATCAACATGATTGGCATACCATAATTAAGCACAAAACATGACAAATAACTGTCATTCATCTTTACAAGAACATATTTTCCTGCATACCACTGACCTCATAAATAGGAATACAATAAAAACCCCAGGTAAGGCAGTTATTGAAAAACATAAAGTGATAAAGTTATAATGGAAGTATTAGCTAGTTTAAAAGTAATATCATGTACTCTGTACATTACATCTGTTAAAATTGGGCTGACAGAATTTAAGAAAATTGGTTTGACAGCATAGCTGAATGCTTACCTATCACACAGATGACTCAATGTGTAACTTCCTGGCCTTTTGTTAATTGCTGAGGTTAATAAAGTTCGTCAGTGATTACCATAAATAATATAAGTAACGCATTTTAAACATTTATAGCTAACTAGATTGTCAAAAATTATTGTACATTTATTATAAACAAAGTTTTATGCTGTCTACCCAGTCGGGCCTTTAAATAAGCACACATTTAGCCCGGTAGGTGTGGCTCAGTGGTTGAGCGTCGACTCATGCACCAAGAGGTCACCGGTTCAATTCCTGGTCAGGGCACATGCCCAGGTTGTGGGCCCAATCCTCAGTGGGGGGCATGCAGGAGGTGGCCAATCGATGTTCTCTCTCATCGATGTTTCTATCTTTCTCTTCCTCTCCCTTCCTCTCTCTCTAAAAATCAATAAAGAAAAAAATTAAATAAGCACACATATATTACTTGATATATCCATCTCTCCCCCCACTAAGGACATACTTGAATAAACTGAGATAAAATGGGGTTCATGTACTTAAATAATTACACCTAGTGGTTATCCAAGAACAAGAAACTGAGTGTGTTCTGTCATACTTCAATGCCACAACCAGCATGCAAATGAAAAGTCTCCAAATAGATAATCAAGAAAATAAGTATATGGTTATGGCTTGTTGATGCATCTCTGGGTCTTCACCCAGCCACCCTATCCTATCCCATTCACCTTTTATAGTTGGCAGGCATTAAGATTTGTATGGATCACTGAAACACAATGTTTTCTATACACTGCCTTGCATAATGCTCAACTGAAAGTTCCTTCAAGGGTTTGCTATGTTCCTATTGTTGTTGTCTGTACATGTTCTTGCCTGGAAATTTCTGTTCCTAAACTGAGTAAAACAGGATAATCCGAAAGAAGGTGAGAGCCACAATCCACTATTATTGACTTACCATCATGTGTAGGATAGTTCTGCAGCAATCAAAAGCTTTGAAATAAACTGTGGTGCTATGCTCTTATCTACTACAAAAATTTTTAAAGGTATCACAGAGATATAAAACACAAGAAAAGATAAATTATTAGTAATTTTTTTAGGAAATGGGAACCAGAATAGGAACATCACCTGCAGTCAGTGATGAGATATAGATAGTATGGTCATGCTACTTCTTTGGATAAACCAAGATGCATTTCTAACAGGCAGTGTATGGAGAAAAAGTAGAGTGACACAATCATGCTCCATAGGATAAAAACTAATTGCTTAAGAGTCAACCACTCTTCTTGATACTATCATCTGAAAGCAATTTCTTCCAAAGTTTTCATAAAAAGACTGCGATGTAACAAGAAAGCCTTTGATAACATTCCTACCTACACATTATAATGAGTCCCTTAGAACATTTCTGTGTCATCTGATGTGGATAGATTACAACACAGTGAAATTCACTGAATGTGATCTTAGTGCAGTTAGGGGAGGATATAGTAGATTTCAGGCACAAGACTTTTGGTCATTCGATTTAATCCTTGAGTAGATTTTAGAGCACCTAAAGGAATACATAGACTGCAAGGCTTTTCTCTAATCATTTAGCATTACTTCTTCAGTGGATATTTTAGGTTTTGTATATATCTAGGTAAGCAGTTGGTGAGACAGTGTTCTGCCTGCTTAGAGATGCCGTGAGCAAAGTGATTCAGAGACCCAGATTTAAAGTGTTGAGTCTTTATACCAGCAACATCACTTAATAGCTCTGTGATCTTGAGCAAGTTGCTAAGTCTCTCTATGCCTCAGTTTTCTCATTTTAAAAAATGGAAATAATGCTATTTCAGAGGGCTCCTGCCCTGAATAGGCTATGCAGGCTCTGGCACCCAGAGAAAGCCCCTAGGAAAAGAGCTGTGGTTATTGGCAGATGGAAGATGGCCCAGATAAATTTCATATGGGAAACCAAAAATGTCCTGGGATAGAAACAAAGTGCCCTGTAGAGTGCCTATCATAAATCACATCTTAAATAGTAACTATTGTGTATCACCTAAATTACAGCAGTTAAGTTACAAGTAAACAATATGCCATAATTAACAGTTGAGTTAAAGGTTGAGTTCACATCGTCATGTGAAAACTGAGGAACACAGCAAGGATTTATGCCTGAGTGGAAGGCAACCCACCCTGCTCGGGAAGTTCCTGTAAATGAGGCCAAAATTCTCCTAAGGAAGTAATTATGAGTCTGCCTTAATGCACAAACCATTGTGTAACCAAGGCCTCCAATTTCTGCTCAAAATAGTACAGCTGGAAAAAATTGTAACTTGGGAATTTTTTTTAATTGCGATAAAATCAACGTAACATAGAATTAACAATGACTAAAGTGTACATTTGATTGGTATTTAGCACATTCACAATGTTGTGCAACCACCATCTCACTCTAGCTCCCAAAGTGTCATTTCTGCAAAAGGAAACCTTGTACCCATTAAGCAGTCATTCCCTAAGGCTATCTCCTCCAGCCTCTGCCAAGTACCCATATGCTTTCTGTATTATGGATTTACCTATCTGATCTTTTATGTCTGGCTTCTTTCACTTAATGTTTCAAGGTTCATTTACATTGCAGCACTTATTAGTACATCTTTTCCTTTTATGGCTGCACAGTAATTTCCACAGTTTGGTTATCTATCCATTGATGGGCATTTGGGCTGTTTCTACCTTTTGACTGTTATGAATAGTGCTACAATAAACATTTGTATCAAGAATTTGTTTGAGTATCTTTTTTCAATTCTTTTGTATTTAAACCTAGAAGTACAATTGCTGGGCCATATGGTATTCTATGTTTAGCTTTATAAGAAACAGCTAAAATGTTTTCCAAAGGGGCTATTCCATTTTATATTTCCACCATCTATTTACAAGGGTTCCAGTCTCTCCACGTCCTCACCAATACTTATTTGCCATTTTTTAAATTATGTGAAGTGATATCTCATTGTGGTTTAGATCTGCATTGCCCAGTGACAAATGAATCATCATCTTTTCATGTGCTTGTTGGGCGTTTGTCTATCTTATCAGATATATGATTTGCAAATAGTTTCTCCCGTTCTATAGGTTGCCTTTTCACTTTCTTGATAATATCTTGTGATACACAATTTTTAAAAAATGTTGTTAAAGTCCAATTTATCTATTGTTTTCTTTTATTGTTATGTTTTTGTGTCATATTGATGAATTCATTACCAAATCTATGTAATGTGCACTGGATCTGGCAGAAAGCCACCCCTGGCTGCCATTATGGTTTAGGATATCTCTTCCTCATCTCTTACAGCCTCTTCATACCAGGAAGGGAGGGCCATGGGGACTATAGCATGGACCCTGGTAAAAAATTCCAGGACTTTCTTGTTGTTTTGGGCATGGGCTGTTGGACTCCACATGTATTCATAGCATGCAGGATCACTGTTGAGAATCTGGCAGTGTCTCAGGTCTTCTCTTCAGTCATATCTCTGTGGATGAGTTTCATGGGCTCTCAACAGATTAAGTGATTGTTCTCAGCATATATCCCAGATTTCCTCCTCAGTGGCTCCATTGTCTTTCCTGAAGATCATAACCAGGATAGTCATCAAATGGCCAGCCTAGGGCATGTCTTGGTCATTACTCAGCTTCCCATCAAAGATGAGGTCACTTTTGCTGAAGCATGGAATTGCTTGGTGGAGTCAACCTCCTCTATTATCGGTGGGAATGGAATCCTTGGGGTGCCTCGGGGAAAAGAATTTTCTGAGGACCCCATGGAAGATGGGGTTTCATGCAAAGCTTTACTGATGATGTAAAATTAAGGGGGTTCCCACCCAAGTTCTCATCTCCGTCCATCTTTCCATGGAAGAAGTCCAATCTTGTCTTCAGCAGGGCCAGAATTAAGGCCACTGCCAAGAATTTCTGTTGCATATCAAAGTCCAGTCCAGTCCAGCATCTGGCTAGGTTAGTTTGTGTTCCCAGCTGTAGTCCATTGCATGTGGGGTCCACATGGCCACGGGTTATGCAGCTGCTTAAGGCCACATGGCGGGCAAGTGCAAGTCATGGAGCGAGAGAGAGTAAGGGGGAACCAGAAGACAAGAAAAGAGAACACTGTCTGGGGATTTAAAAAAATATGTTTTTGATTTTTAGGGAAAGAGGAAGGGAGAGAGAGAGAGAGAAACATCCACTGGCTGCCTCCTGCATGCCCCACACTGGGGATTGAGCCCGAAACCTGGGCATATGCCCTGGCCGAGAATCAAACCGGCAACCTCTTAGTGCATGGGTCGACGCTCAACCACTGAGCCACACCGGCCAGGCTGGGGATTTTAACCTTCCAAGACTTCACACACTCGCAGAGGCTTCACCTTCCTAGCCAATGATCCCTTTTCCCAGGCTAGACTGACAGGAAAGCACCTTCCTTACTTCATCCCAAGTTCACTGTGGATGTGCCGATCTCCCTCTTTGTTCGATTCCTTCCACCAGTGAGTGATCTGCAGGGAATGGACAGGTGGTTCCCTGGGGAGTGTGAAGCTGCCCAGATGACCATGCTTATAATGTCTGGCCTCCCCTTTGCTCTCTTCATATTATTAATATTAATAAGCTAGCTAATAATGATGATAACACTTCAAGTCAATGACAAAAACCAGCTCCATCTACTTAAAAGCTCTCCTGATTTCAGGAAAGTGGTCCTGGTCAATTTATATGACATTTGTCAGCAAAAGTAGCTTTCTGATGTCCTGTTTAATTTTTTACTTGAACAACAAATATGACACCCAAAGAGCTACCTTCTCAGTGACAGAGTCTCTACACAAGCATTCATTGTAAGGCAGGGCCAACAAGGTGCTTAAATGTTCCCTTCCTTGGCTCTGTTGACACCTCCAATAGTTCTTTTAAAAACAATTTTTAAAGACTAACAATTAAAAAGTTTATTTAAAAAAATGCATACAAATAGGAACAAACTACTGAGACACACACAACATGAATGAGTCTCAAAACACCTTCATTTCTTCTTGTGCATGATACAGCAGCTACAGTAGTAAGGATGGTGGATAGAGCTCTCTCAGGGCCTTGGAGAGTGGTATGTGTCCCTAAAACAGGCAAGTCTGGGAAATACTCTTGAAAAGAGGAGAGAAGGAAGACTGGGACTCTTCTACAGCTATAATAGTGGCCTGAAACCCCTCAGCTTCTGCATCTCACCTCAGCTGTACCTGTCTACAGCCACTCCAGTCTCACAGCAGGGATACATCTCTTCTCCCCCCATCCATGTCTTAGGGCATGTGGTCTTTCAGATATCTCTCATGGTGGTCTACATCTGTAATTGGAATTCTGGTTCCTTGATTATGAGCTCTCTGGATAATATTACCTGCCTGCATGCTCTGAGATATTTTGCCCAACCTTTATATAGAAGCGTTAGGGTCCCAGGTGCAATGGAGAAGCTGCAGCACAAGACAGGAGCCCTAGGACATGGGTGGGCTGTCAAAGAAATAACACTGTGATCTCTTCTTTCCATTTACCCTATAGAATTAATCTCTTGAGGACCTTCTGTTCTTAAAGATGTACTTAATACAAAGAAGAGACTGATACCCAAGATTTTGTGAACCCCTAAATTTTGACATTATCTATAATTGTATTGATCTAGCATAGTGTCTCTTACCCATCATTCATAATAAGAATATGTATATATATATATAATATATATTAAGAAATACCAACCAAATTTTTTTCTGTGTGCATGTATATATGTATTATGCTAAAAGTTTCATGAAAAAATACATAGCCTTACTATGTGTGATTCATTCTGATATTCTTTCTTCTATTTCTAGCCCATTCTTTATATTATATTAAACTAATAATAGTAAAAAGGCAGTTATCACCCACTAACAAGGTTTCAGGTGTTTATTATAGCCTTGGAGTCATACAGCTTCTGGAGTCATACTGCTTCAAGCAACTCAGACTTTCATGCCTTCCTGAAATGACCCCATTGATACTTGTTGGCAACTACAGTTTGAGCTGCCCACTCAGATTTCTCAGTGAAGCAATAGAAACCCATTGTACCAATGCACATATGGAATAACTAAGCAATGAACTTTCAAATGTTCCCTCCAAGCTATGTTGTCATATGTCTTCTATTGTAGACTACAAACCCATCACAACTTCATGGCATGCCTCACCCCTCCATTGTGAAAAGTTCTTACACCTGACATTAGATACATAAAATCAAACACTTCTATACTAGACTTACTCAATATCAAAACATTTTTTGCATTGATAAGAAAAAGAAATTACAATACAGAGACTGGGAGAAATATCTGCAAATCACATATCTGAAAATGAGCTTATTCCCTAAATTAAAATGAACTGTCTAGATGCAACAGTAATAAACAGACTCCAATTAGAAAATTGGTATAAGATGTGAGCACATGCTTTACCAAAGAGGATGACCCATGGATGCCATATAAGCAGATAAAACTACGTTAAACATCATTATCCTTTAAGGAAACATATATTACAAACTCTATGTGATGTCACTGCATATCTATTGAAATGGAAAAATAATAAAATAAACAATCAAATAACAACAGCAACACACACACACACACAAAATACCAAGTCCTGGTGAGGATGTAGAGTAATCAAATCTTTCATCCATTGACTGTGGAAATGCAAAATGGTCCAGCCTCTCTGGAATATCACTCAGAAGTTTCGAATAAAGTTAACTTACACTTATGTTTAAACAGGCCCCTATTGCATATTTTTCTAGAGAAATAAAAACTTCTGCTCACACAAAAGTACTGCATATGAATGTTTATAGACTTCATTTTTAATTACCAAAACCTGGAAGCAAACAAAATGTCCTTCAATGAGGAATGAGTTAAAGACTGTGATCTATCTGATGGAACACCATACCACAATAAAAAGAACAGACAAGTGACATGTTCCAACTTGGATCAATCTCAAGGTCATAATACTGAATTTTTAAAAGGCAGTGTTTAGGTCAACCTTATCTACTATACAATTTTAGTTACATAAAATTCTCAAAAGCACAAAATTGTATAGGTATATGTGTTTGTGTGTTTGCCAGTCTTGCAATGCTAATTTAACTTTGTTTGAAATGTTGGTTAGTTCTTTGGAAATGCATGTTGCAATAATTTAGATTTTACTTATGACATACAACTTCTACTTCTGGTGAAGATGGAGTAACTAGGAACAGACTTAACCACTTGCCTGAAACAAGTATAAAAACAAATCAACTATATGACCACGATATTCAACATACTGGAAATCAGACCACAAAAGACAGTGATCACTGAGAGAGGTAAAACAAAGGATGTGAGCCCATAATCTCCCAGTTTTCTGCCTGGAGCCCAGGTGGAGCCTGGGGTTTCTCTGAGTTGAGAAGATGAAGCTGAGAGACTGGGGAGGACTAGGCTGCTGGATTTCATAAGAGCACCAGAGAGGAGAGAGCTGCACAGAGAAAGAACTGAGGAGCCCACACAAGGCTGCCAGTCCTTCCTGGCAGAGTGATAAACCCTATCATTCATGGGGCATTGGGAGAGTACTCAGAAGTGTTTGTCAGTATTGTGATAACATATGCCACAGTTAATGCTGCTCTGGTCCCATCTGACAAAGCTTGAAAGCAAGAACCAAACGGATTATTTTGTTTCTTTTTTATTTTTTATTGTTGAAATTATTACAGATGTCCCCCTTTTTTTCCCATTGACCCTCTCCTTCCTGCTCCCACCCCCTCCTGCCTTCCCCAGCCTAGTGTCCATGTTGATTGGTTGTGCATATATGTATGTAAGTTCTCTGGCTTATCTCTTCCCACCCTTCCCGCCCCCCATCCCTCTGAGGTTTGTCAGTCTGTTCCCTACTTCCATGATTGTGGATCTCTTTGGGTCGACAGCTTATTTTGTTCATTATGTTCCACAAATAAGTGAGATCTTGTGGTACTTGTCTTTCTCTGACTGGCTTATTTCGCGAACTGAATAGCATGACAAAGAGCTTGAGAATATTGGTGTATTGAAAGTTTTAAAAATGTAAATTTGTTCTGGACAAGTGTGAACAAGGTAAAATCATGATTTCATAATGTTGAGCATCCATTCAAAACTTACCAGGCATGCAAAGAAGCAGGGTTATTTAGTCAATGATTAGGACAAAATTAATCAATTTAAACTGGCAATGATCCAGATGATACAATGAGTAGACGAACAGTTATAACAGTATTTTATTTTATTAAAAAGATTTTTTTCTTCATTGATTTTAGAGAGAAAGGAAGGGAGAGGGAGAGAGAGATAGAAACATTGATGAGGGAGAACATCGATTGGCCGCCTCCTGCATGCCGCTCACTGGGGATTTGGCCCACAACCTGGGCATGTGCCCTGACTGGGAACCGAACCAGCAACTTCTTGGTGCATGCGTCGACGCTCAATCACTGAGCCACATGGGCTGGGCGACAGTATTTTATTTTTTAAGAAACAAGACAGCCCTGGCCGGTTTGGCTCAGCGGTTAGAGCATCAGCCTGCGGTCCAGAGAGTCCCGGGTTCAGTTCCTGCTAAGGGCATGTACTTCGGTTGCAGTTTGTCCCCAGCCCTGGTTGGTCGTGCGGGTGGCAGCCACTCGATGTGTCACTTTCACATCGATGTTTCTCTCTCTCTCTCTTCCTCTCTCTCCCTCCCACTCTATCTGAACAAAAAATGAAAAAATGTCCTTGGGTGAGGATAAAAAAAAAAAAAGAAAGAAACAAGACAGATTAAACTAGTTAGAAACAGAAAACTTATAAAAAGACTCAAAGTTAACCTGAAGAGGTGAAAATACAAAGTCTGAGGTAAAAATATACATTAGTTTCAAATACTGAGAGAATAAAAAAGATTAGTGAACCCATATATATGAAATATTTCACAATATATTTTTATAGTATATCTATATATGAAAAAAAACTAGAATCAGCTTTAAAATAATATATACCCGATGTTAATTGTATTCACCTTTGAGGAAGGGGCAGCATTTTTGAGTTGGAAAGGGGGACAATCGTCAGTTCTCAGTACTGTTAGAATGTCTTGCAACAACTATATATGCACAGTGATCTTAGGAATTAAAATATTTAAATAAGCCTAAAAACAGAAACAGGAGCTGTGTTTTAACCAGAAAAAGTTACTGCTGAATGATGTAACAGACAAAGTCTGAAATATGAACAGCTTAATACAATAAAAGTCTGTTTCTCCATGTGGCTTGGTAGACATTCTGTACTAACGGGTGACACAGGGGTCCCGGCTGCTTGCTTCTCGTAGGTCCACTCTATTATCACATGATTTTCATGTTTACTGATTAATGTGAGAAAAAACATGAACAGTGCGAAACTGGATGTCAGATGTTTTGGCCTGGAAATGACAAATATTGCTTCTGCTCACAGACCAATGGAAAGGGCTGGCCCCAAGATCTTTTCTAACTACAAATGCACTTGGTACTATAGTTTCCCCACAGGCCCAGGAAGGAAAGGAAGACAGGGTGTGGAGGAACACTTGCAGTGTCCCCCATAAATTGTTACATATAGGTGCTCAATGGAGTGTTGATGTTAGAATATTTGTGACAAACACCCTCTTTAGGTTCTTGTAGAGTTCCTGAGGAAGCCAAATTTCCTTGCGGTTCTCCAACTTTTGTGAGATACTATTATATGATAGTTGTTTCCAAACACAGGCTCATGCCCAATTTTCAAAAGGATCCTGTAAAATACCAGCTAGAAAGTTTGACCTTCTTCAATCCATAGTACCTTTCTGCGTTGACCCAAGCAAAACCTTGTAAAATCTGAATAGAATAAGAATTGTTCTTCTTTTTGGTGCCTGGACAAAATCTATGAGTTTCAGCCACCTTCAAGGTGATAAAACACCTGTATAGGTGCCATTAGGCACAAGGAAAAATTAGGATTTCCACCTGGGTCATGTGTTAGACATGAATGAGGCTGTAGAAGCTCAATGAATTAATTTTAATCTTGCTGACCAAAGATGGCATGTCTGTCAATAAATAATTATTTTTGTTGTTGTTCCTGGAAAGGTACCAGGGATTTTAGGAAATTGATAGATGTTCCTTAGTAGATGTTTCCCAAGCAATGACTTCATTGTTCTTGGATCCTTCCTCAACTTGGTCATTAACTACATGGGTAAGCTTATAGGTGTATGTTCAGTGGCCAGTCTCAAAAAACAAAACAGTTTGTTAGATTCTAATGCAAAATGTCAGGGTGTTTTCAAAACTCTCTCTCAAACTTCAGTTTTACATCCCGGAAATTAGTAAGTTCGGTGATGTATCAGACTACAGTCACTGGCTCTTAGGGAAAACATCTTGAGAATGTGGTGGAAATGGCAAGTGAGTGGTCAGGTTTAAATTTCAATATCAAAGTTACCTTTTATGTAAAACAGGATGTTGCTATCACAGGGGTATATGGTGAAAGCTGGGGACACTAGGGAGTTGGAATGCTCTAAGTCAGAAAGAGGGAAGGTGATTTTTGGACTGTTTCTTCTACAGCAAGATGCAGCTTTCAGAGAAAGAGTAAAGAGTTAGTGGCCGGGTCAGGTTCCAGTTTGGACAAGAGGGCACACTGGGGAAGAACTAGGAGAAGGGTGCTATAATGCAGAGAGAGCTGGAGCTAGACAAAAATGCCTGTCTTTAGGTAGAGTCAGCTCTCAAAGAACCCTGGGACTTAAGGGTAGACATCCCTACTTAAATGAAGCACACAGACAATGGTCAAATTGTGTTTCTTCTTTCAACCTTCATTCTTTAAACCTGCCTTAAGTTACTTGGCTACAATATCCTTCTGTTTATATCCTAAGAGGCATTCAGGAATAGTGAGAAGGGAAATAAATGAGGAGACCAAAAGTCTGACTCAGGCTCGGAAGAGTGAACAGAATGGACTCTAGAAGAATTCAGAGAATAGGTCTAGTTCTAGCTCTGACACATACTAGACATGTGAAATTGGGGACAAGCACAAGCTCTTTGAGCTTGATAATCTTCATATGTGAATTTTGTGTGATAAGCCCTGTCTTTCTAGGACTGTTGAATGTGTTGAAGTCTATGAGGCACATGGCACAAGTGCCTGGCATGTTTTAAAACTTTAATGAATGAGAATTATTATGATTATGTTGATCCCCAACCCCACCATCCTCATCTGTGTATACATGTGTGAGTGTTTTCTAAATCTAGGTTTTCTTAGAAAACGTAAGTGCTATAGGGCATAGATGTTCCAAACACAAAAACGTTCCTCAGCAAGCAAAACTGTAAAAATCTTCCTCTCAGAGTTTATGTTCTTTAATTTGAGTGTGGGAATGTCCTCCCCAGCTGCATGGAACTCAAATTTCCTAGAATTTGTGTTAAAGATCAACTCTTCACCTCCCTCCCAGCTGCCCTTTATAAAGGATCAGAGTATATCACCCCCAAATATGTCACTTTGTCATAGTGTTTATTTTAAATTAAAGGTACTTAAGAAACAGCTGGTGCAAGAGGGACACTCTTACCCTTCTTTGTACTCCTGAAAGCAGGAAATAAATCTCCCATGTGAAAGTTGCCCTCCCTATTCCAAGAGGATAGAAGTTATCCCTATCAATGGAGAGAGGGGATTTAAGGACTAGAAGGTTGTATAAACAAGCCTTATTTCATCTTCACTAATTTACTACCCTAATCCCCAACCCCTTTAGCTATCAATTCTTCACAAATTTATTATTTGCCTAAAATATATAAGCATTTCCTGTTTTAGTCACTTCTTTGAGTCTCATATTTTTGTGTGACTCCCATACCTACATACATAACGAAATTTGTTTCTCTCTTATTAATTTTTTTATACAATGGGGATTTATAGCCAAGATACTAGAAGGATAGAGGTAAAATTATTTTTCCTGTATCTCCCATTACAATTTCCACTTTAAAAAAAACCCTCACTCAAAGATTGATTTTAGAGAGGTGGGGAAGAGAGAGAGAGCTCGATTGGTTGCCTCTTGCATATGCCCCAACTGGGGACTGAATCCACAACCTAGGTATGTGTTCTGACCAGGAACTGAAACTGAGACCTTTCAGGTGTAAGGGATGACACTCCAAACAACTGAGTCACACTGGCCAGGGCACAGAACCTCCTCTTTCATTCTTTTTACCCCTACTAAAAATTTAGCCTTTGTTAATTGTTTGCCAAATTACACTGAATAAAGCTTACTTAAATTTTCCTTGGAATGAAGAGGGCACTGACTCTACTAGGCCATGGCAGAGTGCCAGCCCAGTGGTTTCTGGGTGTTTAATCTCCAGGGAGTATCATCTCTATTTCTCAGGAACTCCTTACAGATGATGTATATAAATGAAACAACTACTTTGTGCACTGAATCACACTGCACCAGCACAGAAATGCAGGACACCTTCTATTCCAGTACCAGGTGAGAATTTGCCTCTGGTTTACTCGAGATCCAAAAGTAAGAGTTAACAGCAGTTTTACACTATAGGCTTTGGGTTTCAACTTTGAGACACACTGTCTGGGTTGCTCCCTGCTCATGATGCCTTCAGCCAGTTTAATGTAAAATTAACTCCCACTGAAGGACTTGAAGTTTCCTAAGGCCCCAAATTGCCATGCCTAACAGCATTAACACTTAGTCTCATATGAACTGTTCACCTATCTATTCACACCTTCATTTTACTTCTCCTTTGGATATTAGAAGATTGCACCATGCCCTTAAAAGATTATTGCTTCTCTATGTTATAATTCAATAAACAGGTCCTGATTCCTTAAATCCTAGCATTCCCAGTACTGGTGCAGTGCTTGCTAAAAGGCAGGTGTTCAATGAAGTTTCTGGGGAAAAAATGAGCCAGAGAGCATGAGGTCTAATTTATTAATATTTATTTCTTGTACATTCTTGAAAGAGTTTGGAAAATACATGTATGTATCACTAAATTTTATACAGCAAGAACTAAAAAGCCAAGATCTGAATATCATTTAGATTTCCTTCTCTATTGATCCCTTCTTTTTTTTCATCCTCACCCGAGGATACTTTTCTATTTATCTTCAGATAGAGTGGGAGGGAGAGATAGAGAGGGAGAGAGAGAGAAACAGCAACGTGAGAGGGACACATCGACTGGTTGCCTCCCACACGACCCCAACCAGGGCTGGGGACGAACCACAACTGAGGTATGTGCCCTTGATCAGAATTGAACCCACGACTAATTGGTCCACGGGCCAACACTCTATCTGCTGAGCCAAACTGACCAGGGCAATCCCAACTTTCTTAAAGCTCATTTATTTTACATTTCCAGGGACATGGCTATAGCAATGCCATGTTGTCTTTTTCCAGATGACAACATAAGATGGATGGTTTCACATTTTGTTTTCCAAAACAACAAAACTCTTACTACAAAAGCTCCTTAGAACATTACATGGGTGATGAACTATCATTCATGAATTTGGAGGTTTTGAAGCTAATTAAATCTATACTAAAAAAAACAATATTTGAGTAATACATATGTCAACAAATAAAAGAATAAATTTTCAAGTTACACATATCAAAGAGGAACACAGGCATATATACTGTGTTCCTTTCAGCTCCAGTGCAGACCTAAATTCTATGAACACAAACTGCTTCTTCAAACAAAACAAGAATAAACTATCTCTGACTTCCCTAGGTATGGGAGGAGCTTCCAGGATTGGCTGTAGAATTGGCAGTGGCCACAGAAATTGAGATAGCCCTGGCTGAAATTCTGGCTCAGACGCTCTCTTCTTAATCTTGCAACGCGTCTTCATACTGAGATGGGAAACAACTTGGGTCAGTCCCATGAACCTTGGCCATGAATTCAAGGACTTGCATCTTGGTGGTTTCAGCATGGGCTTTTGGGCCCCACAGAAATTCGAATTTTGCAGGATCACTGTTGGCCACCTGCTGGTACATCAGGTATTCTTCTTTCACAAAATATTTAGTGATGAGCTTCCTGGGCTCTCCAAAGATGTAGTGCTTCTTCCCAGGATATAAACTCATCGCACTCAGAACTTTCCAGATTTCCTCTTCAGTGGCGCGGTTGCCTTTCATGAAGATCGCACCCAGGATAAGTATCAGGATGCCGGTCTTAGGCACGCCAAATTCACCATGCAGCATCCCATCATAGGTGAGGCCTAGTTTGATGAGGACGGCATAGCAGTGGTTGGTGGTATCCACTTCCTTCACATCAAAGCCAAAGATTATCTCCATGCATACAGAGGCTCTCAGGAAGATCTCAATGAAGTGGTCTTCGTACTTTTTGCTGATAATCTTCAATATATCAGCCTTGGTTATTGGCTCTTTCATTTGATACTTGAACAGCAGGAAATTCACCAATGAAGCCACATTTTCATCTAGAGCATCTGTGGGCACATTCATGGGGTCTGGAACTGCCACTGAGGTGCTACTCTCTTCCTTTCGGCTACTGGAGCTCTCAGCGGACTCACTTGATGAAGTGACTGTGGTGACAACTAAGGTGGAGCAGAAACTCTGAGGACTCTCAGAGGAACTGGGGATACCAGCATGAGGAGCCTCCTTCAAATTGCCAGGCATTGGAGGATGGGAGAAGAGACAGGCCTCCTCCAGAGCCTCGGATTCCTGTTCAACCTCCAGGCCCTGGGTCTCACTGTGGGTCTGAAGGGGTTGATCAGGTGAGCACTGTGGATTCTTCTTTTGAAAAGACATAACGACTCTTGGAGGTGACGGTAATCAGGAGTTTGAACAGGAATGCAATGGGAAATCACTGCCTAAGGGAAAGAAGGAAGATGTGAGTGGGCAAGGCTGCAAAGCCTCAACTATGGTGGTTCTGATAAAAGCTGCCTCCAATGGACCTCTGCTGACAACAGTGCTATAGGACCTCACAGATCACCTGAACTCCTGGTTGCTGTGTCCCCCAGGGACATGAAAGAAACATTCAATGCTCCTCAGGGTGCAGCTGGTCAAGCCAGGCTGAGAATTCTCAGGGATGACATCAGGAAGGTTTGGCTGGGCTCTGTAGAGCCATTTATGTTCTGAAGAGTGCAGTCCCTTCAGTCCTCACTCAAGTTCAATACCGAGGTATTCCATAGGGTCGGTGTCATCTCCCCCATGCTAAATATGCTGCCCCCTAAGACCAAGACACATCTCCTTTCAGTCCTTACTCTTGTCTCCCTATGGAATCCTGCACTGCCTGTTCACTCTATCCACTGCTGATCTCAACCTGGCCCCTTCAGACCAAAACTGCCATTTCCTCAGACCCCAGTGTGTGAAGTGAGGTGTTAAGACTACCAGCCATCCACACAAACAAACAAAACAGAAACAGACTTACAAGTACAGACAACGGACTGATGGTTACCAGCGGGGAGGGGGGATTGGGAACAGGGTGAAAAGGTGAAGGGATTGAGAAGTACAGATTGGTAGTTAGAAATGGTCACGGGGTTGCAAAGTACAGCATAGGAAAAAGAGTCAATAATATTCCAATATCTATGTATGGTGCCAGGTGGGTACTGTAAATATCAGGGGGTGGGAACACTCTGTAAAGTATATGATTGTGTAACTGCTATTCTTTACACCTGAAACTAATACACAAAATACTGAATGTAAAGCATAATTGAAATAATAAGCATGCTGGGGGATTCAGAGTGAGAAATGAGAGCAATGTGATGATGGAAGCAGATATTAATGATGCTGCCACAAGCCAGGGGATGCCAGCAGCCACTGGAAGCTGGAAGTGACAAGAAACCCATTCTCTCCTGGAGCCTCCAGAAGGAACCGGCCCTGCAGACATCTTGATTTGAGCCTGTGAGACTCATTTCAGACTTTTGCTTTTGTAAGTGACCAAGTTTGTGTTGATTAGTTACAGCAGCAATAGGAAACTTTCTTATCATTGTTAAAAATTACTTTTGGAAAACTGAAAAATCTTTATTGTCATAGAGATATAAACACAAGCTAGACATTTTATTGAACTCATGAGAAAAACAGGCTGATGTTTTAACTGGTTCAAAAAAAAGGTCACGTAGCACAAATGTATATAGAATAAGGAAATGTTGAAAGGAACCTACAAAAGGGGCCCAAACTATTTTTTATTTCACTGAGGGAGTAAGGAAAGTCATTCCAGCTTCTACTAGACAGGACAAATTTGCATGACTATCAGGTTCCATGCAGGGTGTTTGTGTTGAAAAATATCTGCCAGAGGACTGAGGCCTAAGCTGGTCTGTAGGGAGAGCTCACTAGAGGATGAGGTCCTGCTGGAGCTAGTCCTAAGGGCCAGTCTAAGAGTAGCTTGGGATTTCACTGTAGACTGCTGGTGGTCCAGAGCTGGTCCACAGGAAGTGGCCCACTGAACGGCAGAGAAACT
This sequence comes from Tadarida brasiliensis, assembly GCA_030848825.1. Classification (NCBI taxonomy): domain Eukaryota; kingdom Metazoa; phylum Chordata; class Mammalia; order Chiroptera; family Molossidae; genus Tadarida; species Tadarida brasiliensis. The sequence goes on along the minus strand of CM061280.1, from coordinate 107,621,697 downwards.
TCCCAGAGAATAAGTACCCTGGACCTCTTACAAGCTAATCTGACAGTTGCACATACACCCATATATAAGCAACAAAAAATGAGGTAAAATGGTGAGGAAAATGCTTAAGCTTTGGAATGCTATTTATCGTTCTACAATTTGCTTTTCTCACTTAACAATATACCTCTGTTGTTGTCGGTGAGTATAAATCTATCTCTTCCTCTTAGTAGCTGCAAAGTATTCCACTGTACAGATGTGGTACAATTTCATTTACTATTTGCTTACTGATGGACAATTAGGTTGTTTCATAATTTTCACTACAATAAAAAAATATAATGTCAATCATCAAACAACAAATGCTGGCAAGGGTGTGGAGAAAAGGGGAGTCTAGTACACTGCTGGTGGGAATGCAGACTGGTCCAGCCACTGTGGAAAACAATATGGTGTTTCCTCAAAATATTAAAAATTGAATTGCCATTTGACCCAGCGATCCCACTTCTAGGAATATATCCTAAGAAGCCTGAAACACCAATCAGAAAGAATATATGTACCCCTCTGTTCATAGCAGCACTATTTACAGTCGCTAAGATCTGGAAACAGCCCAAGTGTCCATCAATAGATGAGTGGATAAAAAAGCTGTGGTACATTTACACAATGGAGTACTATGCAGCTGTAAGAAAGAAAGATCTCTTATCTTTTGAGACTATATGGAGGGACCTCGAGAATATTATGCTAAGCGAAATAAGCCAATCAGAGGAAGACAAATAACACATGACCTCACTTATTTGTGGAATACAATGAACAAGGTGGGCTGATGAATGAAATAGACCCAGAGACATAGAAATGAGTATGGTTCAGACTGACAAACATCAGAGTAGGGGGGCGGGAGGGATGAATAAGATGAACCAAAGAACTTATATGCATGTATGCATAACCAATGGACATAGACAACAATGCTATGGGGGTGGAGGGGCGGGATGAGGAGGAGGGTTCTAGGGGGGAAAGGAGAAACATCTGTAACAAAAAGTAATTAATAAAAATTGGAGAAAAAATATATAATGTCATATGTCAATTCTACTTCAGTAAAAAAAGTTGCAATATGTATTATTTTATTTTATTTATAAACAACATAGAGGGGATAAATGGTGATGGAAAAAATAGCATTAAATTAAATTTAAAATGAAAACAATGTATATGCATAGAGAAAATTTTGGAAGGATATACACCAAAGTATTTATTCTAGTTATCTTTGGAGGTGGGTATTTTGGAGAATGTTCTCCTTCTACATTATTCATAGCTATACTTTTAAATTGATTTTTATAAGCATGTATCATTTTTTTTATAACCAGGAAATACAAAAAATTTTGATATTGAAAACAAGTACAACTTAATTAAAATTGTAAACGGCAAAAAAAAAAAGACTACTAGTCATACTTGTCTGAAACCTCCCAGGGGTGACTACAGGGGCAGCGTAGGTTCCATGGGGTCCCACCTTTACTGAAGTAGACGGTCAGCTCTTTGCTCAAACAAGGTCTACACCTTGAAACTTGACAGTATATGAGACTCCTCCCCTCTGCTAACCTGATGTCCCTCCCGCACACTAAAGAGTATCGCCTTGTGACCACTGAGGATGAATTAAGGGGCTGTCACATCCACAGTTTCCCAAGTGTGACAGCAGGACAGGCTTCTGTTGAGAACATTCTGTTCTAGAGTGGGTGTCCTCATCAGCCTCACTTAGGGTCCTTCCCATGACTAATCATAGGTACTGAGATCAGACATCACTTCCACAGAACAATCATCTTCAGCCACAGTTCAAGGAGCAGGATGTAAGGTGATATTTCAGCCTTGCAGCTCTGCCCAGGGATGATAGCAGGGCTCAGCAGACTTATTTTGGCTCCTGACTTATGGGATGGATGATTTTCTCAGCCCTTGCTCAAGGTCTTTACTTTGGCTACTGGTCAGACCTCGGTCCCCAGCTTCTGAAACCTAAAGCTGCCCCTGCCAGAAAAGGCTTATTCTCGTTGGGACACTGAGAAGAAAGAAATGAGGTGATCTTGTCTTGGGGGCTTTACCTGGAAGCCTGGCATGGCCTGGGGCTTCTCCTTTTGTCCCGAGGTTGCCCATCCCAATAAGGCCTCCCTTCCCAGAGTGATTGGTTGTCTCACCTGACTATCAGGGCTGGGACCTCCCAGGGGTTCCCCAGGACCAGTGGAACAAACACCCTTTTGTGTGGTGAGTTAGCCCTTCCATCATAACTCAGTGACACCCGCCTGGGCGCAGGACTCCTTCTGCTGAATGATGTGTTCAGAACAAAGTCTTTACCCTCTGAGACCCAGAGTAGTGAGGGAGGGGTGGCCTCTGGCTACCATCCCCTCCCTGGGCCATCCAGGGCTGACAGCAGGGGAGGGCCACTGTGGAGGCCACTGCCAGGGGCTAGTTAGTCCCCAGTCCTCGCGTGCGCGCCTCAGATGGATGGATACAGGATGGCCAGGTGCCCGCTGCCCTCTATGACCTCGGGCGCCACCTTCCACTCGAGGCCCCGTCTCTCCGAGACTCCAGAATAGAAGTGAGGGGACACCACGCGCAGGACTACCAGGGCTGAAAAGGGGGACTAGATACCCGTCACACCCTCCGCCCGGGTTGGTGGAACCCTGAGAATTTCCTAGGTTCCCCCCAGGGCTCCCCCAGGGCCTGAGGCTCCCTCCTTGCTGACCTGACATCGCCCAGCTCAGCCCAAGGCCGCACATCTGTCAGACTCTGGAGGCCAAAGTCAGCCAGCCCTTGTAGGGGCCCCCAAGGCTGACGGAGGGGCCCCGCCTCAGGGGGGCCGCCAGTGTGTGGGGAGGGTCGTCCTCTAACTCTATGTCCTCACTCAAGGGCCTTTTCATGATCACTGCTGGTCCAAGACGATACCATCCCAACACCAACGCCCACACCATCTCCCCCACCCCCCCAACCCCAACCCTGTGCAAGCTCAACTGCCGTCCCCTCAGCCAGTTCATCAAGGATACGGTGTGGCGTAGGCCATCTCACAGCCCCTTAACGGTCCCGCCAAGGAAGGTTTGGGGCTCCTATCTGGTGCCGCTCTCCCTTTTCTGTGGTGGCTGCTTCCCTCAGCCCTCATTTCAAGTCTCACCTGACACCCGGCAGCACTGGGGCTCTCCCGTCAGCTGTGTAGAATCCACCGCCCTCAAATCAGAGTCCTCTCAGCCCCCCGAGTCTGAAGGAGGAAGTCAAGGGGCGGGACATCCGGTAGCCCTGCCTGAGACATCAGGGCTCAACCGCAGGTGGGGCTCTGCGCCCCCCCCCCCCCCCGCTTCCGGCTCAGCGTCATAATGGGGGGCTTGCTGGTCCCTGCTCACAGTCTTCCCTGTGAGGTCTCCCAGGCCCTGGAATGCCTCCCTCTGCTGAGCCAGTGTCTGCCCCTCGTGCCAGCGTCCTCAGGTCCCCGGGAATCCTGAGGAGTCCCAGAGGGGAGGCCTTAGACTAGAGCTCTGCCTGGGCCTCTTAGGGCTGAAAGAGGGCGCTGGCCCATCTCTGTGTGACCCCTCCTTCATTCTCTGGTGTGGGTCTCCTCTGTCCTCACTCATGGGCTTCTCTCTTTTTGGCTCCTTTCCCATAACTTAAGACTTCCTGGGAAATGCCACATCCCAGGGACCCCTTGATGAGTTTACTTATGCAATGCTTGCAGATTTTGGAGTAAGTCATGTCCCAGCCTTCATGTCAAAAGATGAGGTCAGAGCACACGGAGGGCAGGGCCCAGGGCAGCTGGTCGGCTGTGGGACAACAATCATGCCGACCTATTCCTTCTCGTCAACATTCAGACTTATCTCATATACATTCTCGTCTAAAAAATTTTACTTTCTACAGGGAGGGATGGAGATCATTTTGAAAGCTGCTTGTTTTTTAGACTATTAGACACTCCATACGTAGAAATTATATAGGCATTACAAATATATATTTGCATTCTTCACAGTTCCCATTTTTTTATTATTGCTCTGGCTATATTTTCCAGTTCAGTTTTGAATGGTGTAGTGGGCTAGGCTCAAATAGTCTTTTCTTGGGTCTTCTCATCTATCTAGCGTTTGCACCAAAGAAAGCTTGCTTGTTAAAATGTGTGAAGTAATATCAAATCTTTCTGTGTGATTTGGAAAAGCTTACCTAAGATGCTGATTAGTTTTTGCCTGATTATATGGTACAACTGGTTTCCAAACCTGATCTGATCAGGGAGCTTTTGGACTTAACTTTCACTTTGTAATTGTCAATTACAGTTTTCTATTTCCAATAGTCTGCCTTTGAAATTTATATTTCGTTAAAAAAAATAGCATTTCACTTGGGTGTTCAAATTTGAAGCTATGATATTTATAATAAATCATTTTTATAGAAACTTTCAGACATATTCTGTCATATACTTTGAAATTGTGAGACATGTATTTTGTTTTCACAAATAGTACAGTGCACCCTATTTACCTGACACTCTTATTATAAGAGTTATCAATAGTTATAAGTAGAATCAGATAAGATCTGATATTTATGATGATTATCTGTTCTCAGTTATGGGTTGTGGATGGTAATTCTCTCATTTGTTTTTATTTATTGAAATTTTTCAATAGGTAGAAATACTTCCTTGTCTGTCCACTGCTTTATCCTGTGTTATTGTTGTAACATATTTCTTGTGTTCTCTTATAATATTTAAATCTCCTCTGCACCTATATTTCATACAATAATATTTAACTAATATCATTTATTTCTGTTTCTTCATTTTGTAGTTGATAATACTTATAGAATTATCTGTCATATAGATCTTTTGTTAAGAACTGGCTTTTGTGATTTGGTTCTACTGTCTTCTAACTAATTTACATTTATCTTCATTATTTCTTATCTTTTTTGAGCTTAAATTTCCATTCCTTCTCTCACATTTTTTAAATGTTTGGATATTTCAAATATGTCCTTTGCTTTATAAATCTGTTTAAAGGCTATAAATGTATCTATGAATACCTTTTGATCTGCTTCATATAATTGGTCCTCTAGAGCATATTTACATATACGTTTACATTTTTACAATATATGTAAACACCACTGAGTGGAGAAAATTATCTTGCATAAGCTGTGAAGAGGAGGGAAAAGATATATTTTTGGATGCAGTTCAAGGTCCAGGGGTGTTTTGCTGTTTTGTTTTTCTTGTTTGTTTGTTTTGTTACAAAATAAAGTGCCCAGGATTTTCACAGGAGGACCGGGATGTAAATGTGCAGTTGTCAGGTTTGTGTGGGTTTCACTGTGGCCACCATGGACTCAGTCCTTTGTACTGGCATTAGATGTGGTCATTTGAAATTTGTACTGTGGGGTTTTCTTTGAGACTAGTTTTCAAACTACACAAGATAATCAATGTTAAGTCTTGTTTAAAAAAAATATTGTACAGCCCTGGCTGGTGTGGCTCAGTGGATAAAGCATTGGCATGTGTGGGAGGCAACCAATTGATGTCTCTCTCTCACATCAATCTTTCTTTCTTTCTTTCTCTCTCTCTTTCCCTCCCTCCCTGCACTCTCTCTAAGAAATTCAATGGAAAAAATATCCTCGGGTGAGGATTAACAAAAAAAATTATTGTACAGAAAAATATAAGATTACCATTTCCTCACTTGGAGCCTCCTTCAGAGCCTTTAAAAAGACTGTATCACATTTTCATAGTGGACACGCATCTTTTCTGTGGTGCACACAGCATGACTACACTTTTGAGGAGTTAATAACAGCTCTATTTTTTATTTGTTTTCAGGACACTGCATAGTTTTCTGTTCTTTGAGAAGGAGTCGACTCTTTGAAACCCCATACTCCTCCGTTCTCTGGAGGGTGGTATGTATTAAAACTGTGGCTGAGGATCTGGGTTCTAGAAACATCTGGGCTCTCATCAAAGAGTTCTTGCCATGCCTGGGACCCGGGCCCCAGTTTGTTCCAAAGCAGGAGTGATGTGTTTTTCATTGGATGAAGGAGACCTTATGGTTTGTTCCCTCAACTTCCAGCTCTTTCCATAGTCTTCCGTTACGTGTTATAGAGACCTACTTTATACTTGTAGCTTTGATCAGGAAGTTTCATGAGATCTCCTTCATCTGCATGACCACATACTATGTTGTGGCACACTGGGGAGTGGGGCAGTTTGCTATTTTGTTTTGGTTGTTAACAACAGAAAAGATATGAAAACTAATGACAGAGAATGCTAGTGACAGGGTTGAGTTTTCTTTAAGAATTGAAAGACAATTTAAAAATAAAAATCAGTAAATACAATTGGCCAACTGTAACAATTAGGGATTATCCAATGAGTTTAAACATATAAATCAAAGGTATTTTATGCAAGAAATTGGTTATGTAAGTGATGCAGAAACAAAAAGGGAAAAACCAGAAAAATCAACATTTAGCAACTTGTAAAAGTCACTGCCACATCTAAACCAATGGGGCAATTAGAGGAGAGGGTGCTATTGGAACCTAGAAGTTCAGGTGGACAGGATCTGAAACCATTGTGGGCTAATCTGATGGGGGCTAGAATTAAGGAAAGATGTAGCAATTGAAGCAGAAGCCACCTGAAAGAGAGGGGAAGGAGAGAAATTCTGGATACTCCCATTCTTCTGGGGTCTAATTTCCTACTGGAGTGTCCTTTTGGTTTAACTGGGTTGACATTCCAATGTTGGAAACCCCAGGAATTGGGTTTAAGACACTATATCGAAGAGTACAGAGAACAGCTAGGATGAAGAATAAATCTGAGGATAAATAGGTCAAGGACTAGCATGTCACATAAACAAACTAAATGAGAAAAATCATCTAAATTGATTGATAAAAGTGTTTCATAGAATTAATCATCATTCATTCATGATAAAATATAGGTTCTCAAAGTAGATAATGGATATCTGCAAAAAAAACCCTAGAATAAAAACCATTCTTCATGGGGAAATCTTGAAATCTTTAATATTGAGAAGACAAAAATGCCAGCTGTTACCATTCCTATTTTACATTTTAATAAAGATACTATATAAGAAAGTAGTTGGAAACAGAAGTAATCAAAAAGATAGGAATCAGAAAATAAGAAACAATGCTAGTATAGTTAAACATGAATAAAGTGTATATGAGGAAAATTTAATAAGAAAAACTATTAAATCAATAAAAACATTTTTAAATAAATTTGGTGGGAATGAGATCAATACACAAAAATTCAATTTTTCTGTAGCAACAGACAGTATGAAGATGAAAAATAAAAATAAACTTGTAAATTACCATAATAAATACCTGATTCGCAAAAATAAAATGTATAAGAACTCTATGGAAAATATTATACAGCTATTTTTTAATTGGAATTAATGAAGACCTAATTAAATGGAGAAATATTATGTTTTTAGATAGAAGATTTAATATTGTAAACATGTTAATTCTCCCCAAATATAATTTATTACTGACTGTAATCTCTCCTCCTCAGTAAAGCCACATAATTTTTGTGAATGTTTATGTATATGTGTATGTTTGTGTGACTCTTGACAAGGTAATTCTAAGATTTAAATTGACTTGCAAATCACTATAATCAATACACTCTTGAGAAAGAAAGAGAATATATGATACTAAGGATTACAAAAACACTGTAGTAATAAAAGTTTGTGGTATAGACATAGGCATAGACAAATAGACCAAAAGAACTGAATAGCATGTTCCACAACAGATCAACTACACATAGTCTCCTGATTTACTAAACTTGTGATGTTGCAAAGAAGTGGGAGGAAGAAAAGTTTTTAATAAGAAATTACAGTGGAACATTTTTTTTTCTCTTTATTTTCTCTTATTTTTTTCCCATCACCATACCCCCTTCCACCTCCACCCACCCCCTTCACCCCCGAAATCACCACACTGTTGTCCATGTCCATGAGTTCTTTCTCTTTCTTTCTTTTTGGCTCAATCCCTCCATCCCCTCTCTAACCCCCGCCTCCCACCAGAGCTGTCTGCCTACTCTCTATCTTTGCTCTATCTCTATTTTGCTTGTTAGTCCAGTTTGTTCATGAGATTCCACATATGAGTGAAATCATATGGTACTTGTTTTTCTTTGACTGGCTTATTTCACTTAGCATAATGTTCTACGGGTCCATCGATGTTGTCATAAAGGGTAGAATTTTCTTCCTATATACTATTCCATTATATAAATATACCATAGCTATTTTATCCATTCATCCATTGATAGACACAGGCTGCTTCCAAATCTTGGCTATTGTAAATAATGCTGCAATGAACAAAGGGCTGCATATATTCTTTCGAAGTAGTGTTTCAAGTTTCTTGGGACAAATTTCCAGAAGTGGAATTGCTGGGTCATAAGGCAGTTCCAGCTTTAATTTTTTGAGGAACCTTCATACTGTTTTCCACAGTGGCTGCACCAATCTGCATTCCCAACAGTGCACGAGGGTTCTCTTTTCTCCACATCCCTGCCAACACTTATTTGCTGATTTATTGATGAGTTATTCTGACAGGTATGAGGTGATATCTCATTGTGTTTTTAATTTGCATTTATCTGATGATTACTGACATTGAGCATCTTTTCATATGTCTGTATGTCCTCTTTGGAGAAATGTCTACATTTTGATATCCATATTTAAAACAAAATGTAACCAAAACCCTCCCTCACACTTAACACAAATTCCAATTCCAAGTGGTTAGAAATCTACCTTTAAATTATTTACTCTAAAATTTTTCATACTTACATAAAAGAAGGGGATATTACTTTACTAGATTAAATTTAAAAAATCATACCTAAATTATGAAACTAGCTTATAAAAATCAGCATTCATGCATGTTAAAAAGATATGTTATCAAACTAGATAAAAGATATTTACAAAAACCCATCAGTAAACATTAAACTTAATATTGAATCACTGAGAGGTTGTACTTTAAAATTGGGAAGGAGAGGAGGCTGGCTGCTATCACCATTTCTATTCAATACTTTAATAAAGGTACTACAGAGGGAAGTAATGCAAACATTAAAATCATAGGGGTTGGGATTGGAAAATAAGAAACAAAGCTGGTATCATTAATAGATTATTAGAACGCATATGAAGAAAATCTAATGATATCAAATCAGTACAAGTATTTATAAAGGTTGCTAGGTATAATATGAATGTGTAAAAATATACTTTGTATCTGTGGCATCTACTTCTGAATACTACAAGTGGCACTTATTAGATCAACACTAAGGCTGTTTGCATCAAAATGATATTTAAATATTGGGTTGAATGAACCACATGAAATTGCCAAGTTATATAAATGGCAATTTAATTTGATTCCGCTAATACATCTGTATGATGAACACACACACACAGACTTGCATGCACACATAAATACCACATTGCTCTCCCCAGGCACAGGCACACATTACTGTCCTAATTCTATTTTCCATTTCTTCTCATTGCCAGATTGTAGGAAAGGAATCACACTCTGCTATAAAAGGGAAAGGCAAACAAACAAAAGTATATTTTAATTTAAAAAAACCATGAACATAAATTACTCGAAAAATTTTAAATTCACAGTAGAGAATGCAAATGACAGTTTTAAGCACCATAATTTCGAAGCTGAATGACGTCGTGAATATATATAGCACATTAGAGGAAGGTGTGTAAAGTCTCACCATTTATCCACCTCAGTCATTAACTGGTTAATAATAACTCAAATCTCACATCTATCTTTCCCATCATTATTTAAGATAAGTGATCCTTATCCTTGTCTTTGAAATTATGTTAGGGTTTAAATTTTGAAGCTTTATAGTAAATATCTGTGTTAAAGGGCTATTCAGTGACAGTGTTTAATTGCTTTCCAACACAGTATGAAGTACTATAATGGCCTATTGAAAATATGCTATGTACCATAAGATTGTGATATTATTTATATCATTTTGCTCTTAAGGAAGGTTCTCTTCTTATATGCATCATGAAAGACAGATCTTGTGTTCAAAAAGGAGTTCAATTGAACATGGTTTTAATTCATAGAAACAGGGTCAGGGCAAGAGGTAGGGACAAGGCTCCAGAATGTGGTTGCTAGGAGTAGGTCTTTTTAAATGTTTTTTTTAAAATGTGTTTTTATTGATTTTTTAGAGAGAGAGGAAGGGAGAGAAAAATAGAAACATCGATGTCAGAGAGAAACATTGATTGGCAGCCTTCTGCACAGGGATCGAGCTTGCAACCCGGGCATGGGCATGTGCCCTGACCAGGAATTGAACCGGGACCTCGCAGTCCATGGGACGACGCTCAATCCACTGAGCCACTCCGGCCGGGCTAGGAACAGGTCTTTATAGTCTTAAATGGTTTGTGTGTCTAAACTTTCTCCACAAGGCATCTAACCAAAAATTACAAGTTGACAAAACTGGTGGCTGGCTATGAAAGGTTAATGAAGAGTTCACTGCTAACACTGCTGGATGCTTACACCACAAGTCTTTCTTTAAAATTTTTAAAAATCTTATATTAACCAATGACACCACAAGTCTTTTTATTGGGATAAATAAACTCAGGAATAAGAGAAGGAAAAGAAAATATGCTGGGTCAACCCTTTGAAAATGCTTTATATTTTGAAATCCACTACCACCACCATCACCATACAAAACAAATGCTTATTACTATCCATCTACTATTTAAGTAAAAATGTAAAATCAGTAGAATCATTTTGAATAACTGTGCTTGCTTCAGAGAAAATTGTTACAGAAAACGAACTTTGTTTAGCAAACATTTTAAAGCATATTGTACTATCCATACCTACTCAAAATATTTCTCAATTTAATAACTGGTAGCAAAAATATTCACATGAAAACTTACACACAAAGAGTTAATTAATGTTTATTTAAATATGCAATGCTGCCCTGGCTGGTGTGGCTCAGTGGTTGAGCGTAGACCCATGCACCAAGAGGTCGCCGGTTCGATTCCTGGTCAGGGCACATGCCCAGGTTGTGGGCCAAATCCCCAGTGGGGGGCATGCAGGAGGCAGCCAATCGATGTTCTTTCTTATCTATGTTTCTCTCTCTCTCTCTCCCTTTCCCTTCCTCTCTCTAAAAAAAAAAATCAATAAAAAAATTTAAAATAAAGAATATGCAGTGCTTACTGTAGATAGTGTATAGTTAGGACTATTGATGGGATAAGTGAAATTTAATTCTGGTGTGGTAATGTATGTTTATAATGGTGGGGTTCATCCATGGTGTTGTAAAATAAGACTGTCTCTTTCACAAGTCATTTGTTATGAGAGATCAAGTTCCAAAGTTTTAATTTTTTCATTTACAGTATTTTCAAGAATCAAAGCAGGTGTAAAGACAGGGTGGGGCAAAAGTAGGTTTACAGTTGTGAGTACATGAAAAATTTATTCTTGTATTCTTATTTATTAATTATTGAATTAATGTCCATGCAAACAACTATAAACCTACTTTTGCCCCACTCTGTATTTTTAAGGATAATGTGACTCTCATTTATCTTTTAACATCCTTTCTTTAGAGGGGATAAAGGAGTAGACTTACAGCTACTTATTCTTCTAGGTGTTACAGTAACTTAGATGATATGTTATCTGTAGGCCATAAAATCACTGTTATTTATGAAAATTAATAATTCTAGCAACTATATATTAAATAATTTTATGCCTTAAAATAGGCTTTGCTTTAAGCTAAAACTACCTTAATCTACAAAAATATGTTGCATGTGTGAATGTCTTCCATTGGTTTGCATCACAGCAGAGTAAGGGCAGAGAATTCTTTTTCAGATCACAGACGAGATGTGTAGATATTCATCAAGTATAGAACTTTATATCCATTTAGCAATAACTTAAATTTATATGTTATTTTCACATGAATAATTTCACTTGCTAGATATACAATAATCTGGTAAAATAAGAAGAAACTGAAACTTTTATAAAGCATTTAAGAAATCTGACCAATCTCTCTTAGAGCTTAAGTATTTAAAAACATTCCCTTTGATTAATATCTACCAATATATATTTTCTTTTCAAGAGAGTGTTCCTAGAGGAAAATACTATAATCTATTGTTAACAAATTTCAAAATGTGGTTTCTAGGAATGAATTGTGACAAAAAAAGAGAAATTGCCAATCCCTACACATATATAAATTTATAAACTTTTTTGCCTTTACAAAGATGTATGTAAGTAACTATCATTACAAAGAGATACAAAGGCAAAATTTAAACTTTAAGTACTCAGAAAGATATACAAGAGTACTAAATAGCACTGTCTTAATGCTCAAAGACTAGAAATGTGATACATGGTAGATTGCTTTAGTACATGATTAGCTTTAAAATACCTAATAAAGCTGAATCTAAAAATTATTTGTAAACTATATGATATAATAGCTTTTCTTCTGTTTGCATCCTTACATCTTTAATGCTTAAACGCAAAGAATTTTGAGCAGAGGCAAAAGCCATTAAATATGTTATATGAATCAACAGCTGCATCCTGCTGGTAACCAAAAGCTAAAACTCCCACTGTGATGGCATAAATCCATATGAACACAGTAAGCTCATTTCCATTAAACGATTCCTTCAAATTTTTAATGCACTTTACTTTAAGGCAGCCATAATCTAGCTAAAACATAGACTAGGTAATATTTATAAGTTATTTCCATTTTATCTCTTAGAAGATTTTAGGGTTTTTAAATGAACATAAAAAGAAGTCATAGTTATGCTTGAAATACCTCATATCAAACTATTCTATTCAGGAAGCTTTTATAAATAGACAGTAACACAGGTTAAGATCAGAGTTGGCCTTACAAGTTATTAAAGGAGGTCATCAATCCTGTGTCATGGTGGAACTCCCTCTGATAGAAACCCTTATTAAAATGTATTTCCCCAACCATCTAGTCAGATGCCTGAAATCCCACCAAGAAAAGTATATTCTCATTGATTAGAACAATGCTAAAGAAGAATTTTGCTGATTATAAATTTGTAGCTTGAAGGTTAAATATTGATGTCTAAACAAGAGAACAGCTATTAGAGATCAAGTAGGTTATAATGAAATCACAATAGCAACTTGGGAAGCCAGAAGATGGTCTGGCATCACTTTCGGTAGGAATATGGTGGCAGAGGGCGAGATTACCTGGGGACTCCTGACCATACAGGAATGGCTCAGAGGGAAGTAAAACATAAAATTAACGAGAAACTATGATGTACCACATATAGAAGGTAGCCTTATCTCATTTAATTTTTCAAAGATAGATGACTTTTTCAGAATACCCCCATTGGTGATTAGTCCAATGATAGGAAAATAGACAAACTTTGTATTACATTGTGTTGTTCTTTTCCAGTAAGAGATCAGTGAAATTGATCTAAAATATCTCTGATCAATGTCAATAAGACTTGCAATGGTAAAATGACTAACAAGTTTCCATCATCTTTGAAAATAGTTCCTGATCTCTGGGCTGCAGATACCTGAGGGGCATCAGAAACCTAGGAAGAGTTTAGGTTCTGTATTGCCTTATGTACATCAAACAGTCTGACAAAGAATTTGCTTGCCATGGTTTTAAAGACAATCTTACGGATGTCAATGCATGCTCTAATAGTTAATAAAATGAAGTTTTTTACTTTAAAAAGTTGTTGAAGCCCAGCTGGTTCGATTTCTGGTCAGGGCACATGCCCAGGTTGTGGGCCAAATCCCCAGTGGAGGGCATGCAGGAGGCGGCCAATCGATGTTCTCTCTCATCGATGTTTCGATCTCTCTCTCCCTCTCCCTTCCTCCCTCTCTAAAATTAATAAAGAAAAAAATTTAAAGAAAGTTGTTGAATTAATTTAGAGTAACTTTTGGTCATGTTTTCTCAAAAATTAATAAAATGTAAGTACTCTCATGTAGAGGGTCTGGTACACGGTCTGAAGTTAAAAAAGTTTGCAATACTTGAAAAAGTATGAAACCACTGCTCTTTGGTTTGAATGTCGTTTAGAATAGAGCACACCAGGAATCCATTAGTTTATGCAAGACTAAGATGAAGATGATTTAAAATGCATGGAAAACAGGTGTAGCGTCAAGCCCAAAAGTAGAATTCTGCACTTTTTTTTTGCATTTCAGCAGGGGAGAAATGAATTTAACTTCCTGTGGTTGATGCTTCTTTTTGTAGACTTTTCTCATAGTAACAAGAAATCACTATGTCTAGCAAATCACTGGAAAAGGTCAGATTTGAATGTTTACAAACACCCATGTGATAGCTACAAAATCCAGTTGGAGACTGACTTAGTTACAGGGAATAAAGTAGTCCCCTCCTCATACATTCTAGGACCCCCAGTGGATGCCTGAAACCTCAGATAGTACCAAACCATATATACTGTATACTATGTTTTTCCTGTACATACATACATATGATAAAGTTTAATTTATGAATTTTGCAATTTCACAGATGTAAGATTGACTCTTATCTTAGCAATCTCAGGATATGATTTCTTTTTTCCTTATGAAGTTGAGAACTTTCACCTTTTCCCTTCAAGGGGACACTTTACAGCTTCTCTCTGGAATATCTGAATTGCCAGCATCACTACTCTTGTGCTTTGGGGCCAGTATTACGTAAAATAAGGGTGACTTGAATACAAGCACTGCAATACTGTGGCAGTCAATCTGGTAACAGACGGCTACTACGTGACTAATGGGCAGGAGCATATACAGCGTGGAGAGGCTGGACAAAAGGATGATTCATGTCCTGGGTGGGATGGAGGTGGATGGAGAGATTTCATCATGCTACTCAGAATGACACACAATTTAAAACTTATGAATTGTTCATTTCTGAAATTTTCCATTTAATATTTTCACACCACAGTTGACCATGGGTAACTGAAACCATGGGGAGTAAAATTGTGGATAAGGCAGCTCTGTGGTGACTAGACTATACCTTATTTCAATTATAAAATAGAATTTAAGCTGTAATAATAGAGTCTATACTAACAGAAATACTAATAACAATGATGTCATACATATAACAAGCACTTACTACATACCAGGTCATATATTAAGCATTTTATATACTGTAATTACAATACCTCACTTAGTTTTCATCAATGCTCCACATCTCCGTATTACAAATGCAAAAATCGAGTCTAGCTGGTGTGGCTCAGTGGTTGAGCATCGACCCATACACCAAGAGGTCGCCGGTTCCATTCCCTGTCAGGACACATGCCCAGGTTGTGGGCCTGATCCCCAGTAGGGGGCATGCAGGAGGGGGCCAATTGATGTTCTCTCTCATCAATGTTTCTATTTTTCTCTCCCTCTCCCTTCCTCTCTCTCTAAAAATCAATAAAGGAAAAAAAATTTTTTAAAAAACAACAAAAACAAATGCAAAAATCGAGGCTTGAGGAGTTTTTAAGTAACCACCCCATAGTCATGCAGCTGGAAAGTGTTAGGGTCTGGATTCTTGGCCTGGTAATCTGATTCCAGAGACAGTCCTCTACGGTTGCACAGTAGAATATCCTGGGCAACTTTGAAAACATCTCCCCCCCGCTTCTAGAGATTCATATTTAATTGTTCTGGAGTGGGGCCTGGATGTGTTATTATTTTAAGTTCTCCAGGGCATTTTAATGTGCAGCAAGAATTGAGAACTACTATAAAATAATGACTGTATTGTAATGTCTAAGATTATATAGTAGAACAATTTGTTTCAAATATATTATTTAGTGAGATTAAATAAATAAATAAATAAATAACCGAGCTGTCTTTCTGGGAAAAAGAAAGCCTTCGGTGCAAACTCAAATTTTTCTATGAAAAATATTACTGATGGTAAATGGTACTGATTAAGTAGCGACAGCTGTGTACACATTTTTTCAAGAGAGAGTAATTTAAGTGCATCATCTGTCCTCCTTCCCACCAGGACTTTGGTCAGCCTCAGAAGGCCAATGACCACTTTGACACTACTGCTCTCCACAGGGCCTGTCATCAACCTTTGCTCATACTTCAGATCCAACATCTGTTGCTGTGCTGCAAAAGCCAAAGCCCCTGCCTTGGCTTCATTAGTCAGTGGCAATTTGAGCTCCACATCCAGTACTTAAAGGAGCTCACACTGCAAATACAGAACTAGGTTTTCCTTCTTTAAATACTAAGGGAAGCAAAAGCATTGTCAACTGCAGTGGTCATTTATGTCCTTGTCCTTATTATCCAGGATGGATTTGGGAGACATGAGACATAAAGCTGTAGTTATGGACTCCACTAAACAGAGTAAAATGAATGGGCAACACATATCTAGTATGTGTTGAAATTCAATGACTCAAGAGAATTAGAAAAGAGGCATTTCATTGATAATGTCAAATATGCATTGTAGTCAAATGGTTCTCTCAAAGAAACATCATCAACATGCTCAAAAATGTTAGTGACCATTATGCTTCTATTGCACATTAGAAGGCAAGGCCAGTAGAAATAAACGTAAGGAAACATACCAAAGTCAGAGATTTTAACAATTATATATTAAAAAAATCTGGACTTAGATAAGGAGAAACTTTATTCAAAACAGTATTGAAATAGGGAAAATGCTCTGACTTTAGGATCTGAACACTTCTCACAAACTTAAAAATGTCTTTCTTGTATAAGGAGGGATACGCTAGGCTACCAGGAACTATTGAAGGGAAACTGGGCAAATGAGTGGGAGGGAGCAGACAGCACGATCAAGGCTGTCTGTTTCTTACTCTGGTTAGCTAATTCTCAGGATGAGATATTAAGGAGGCATGTTCTGCATTTTAATGTTTAATCAAACTTGAAGGCAAGCCAAAATTCAGAGAAAATCTGTCTAAAGGTTAGTTAAGCAAAGGCAGAGGATAGGTAATGGGCAATAGTGAACACTTGGTCACAGCTTTACCATTTAATACTTAATTCTTTAGTGGTTAATGATCAAAACAATGGAACACAGGATAGAATTCCAGGTTATATTGTAATACATAGATTTGGAGAGTGCAGTGGTTTCCAAATCATCTGAGAAATGGAAAGTTTTGCTGAGTAAATATTTTGCATACCAATTTTTGATACTAATTTCAAGATTGAAAGTTAAAGTTTTAAAAGAAGAGCATAACCTATATTTTAATTGGTAACATGTTACTGCATTACATGCATACTGATATAATAAAGTTAAAAGGATGCCTTCCAAAATCCAATTTCATACTGGAAAAGTTTGCTATGGGGATGGTTAGGTGACTATATGAATAACAGTCCCTTTCCACAGCATTATAAATGAAATATAATGTTTACAAACAGACTTATTCTGGAATACTGATGTAGTTAAGTGGATTTAAATAATTTATTGGAAAGAATGTGGAAGGCAAAGGGAATCATACTTGTTCCTTGGACAATCTGTATTAATCCTGCAATATATAACATAATTAGACAATAATATTTTTAAAGTTCAGAACAATTGTGATAAATCATAAAATAAAACTATGTTTCCTATTAAAAGCAGAACTAAATGGTTTCCAAGGATGACATGGCATACTGCAATAATATCCATACATAGTGCAAAATATGTCCTATATGGGTGGGAAAAGGTAAACCATAAACATAGCTCCACCACAGTGTGGAGGAAAGTTTGCATACAAGCAGCATGATCAAGAGGGTGAACTCAGGAAGTCCTAGGATGGCACCAACAGCAATTCATCTTTATAGCTACACATTAATCTTTGAAAGAACATGAGCTTAAAATGAATGAACAATCAAGAAAGCTAACAAAAACTGTTTTTTTTCTCATTCTGTAACTTACTGTTGGAGGGTAGAGACATCATTTGGGGATGCGTCTGACTTCCCAAACATCTAGAGTTTAAATCGTCAGCTTTCCAAATGGACATGTGTGGATATGAATAGTCTTTTAGAATGAATAAGAAGGCAAGAAGTCAGTGAGCTAAATGAGAATGACGAAATAAACTGGGGACAATGTAAGGGCAGTAACATGACATAGAGAAGACTCAATGGAGGTGGACAGGCTGGGTTTCTGTTCTGGTATTGCCATTGACTAGCTACTTAGATTCAGGCAAATTTACTTAATTTATTTACTTAATATCAGTTCCAATTTCCTCCTACGAAAAGTGAAATAAACAATGCTTCTGACAAGAAAAATAAATTCTGAGATTTTCTAAACTAAAATTACAGCAGCCAGAGAATGAAAGAAAGAGACAGAACAGTTAGCCTGTTGATAGCTGTGGACCAGCTCTGACAAGACTACTCACATTCCTGTGTATCTGTTGGGATTTAAGATTCATTTCTAGTTGGCTATTTCCACGATTACCCAAAAGAGAGAACAGCCAGGCGCCTTAGAACCAGGAGCCTCTGCTTATTCACACATGAACTTCCCAATCTGCTGCCCACAGCTGATCCACAGGGAGGACACTTCTTCCTTGCACTCTGCTTCCCCAATCCCAGCAATGGTCCATTCCCTGTCTCTATAGCTAATGCAAATCCTTTCAGAAGTGCTTACATCTTTCTTTTTTAGTCTACTTAATATATACAAAAACACTTGCAAAACTCTGGGGCCATTGACAAGTTGTCTTTCCTACCTAGCCACACTGCTAGGGGTTGTAGACTTCATGCCCCAAGACCCATCTTATTTCTTTTGCTAGCAATGGCCTAATAACACCTTGAAAATAATCATGAAAAAGGTTTGGCCATACACTGTTGAAACTGGATAAAGGAACAGGGGAGGTTTATTGTTAGTTTTATCTATATAATTGTGTGTGTGGTTTTTTTTGGGGGGGGGGAAGAGTGTGAATGCAGTCCCTCACTACCACAAATTGTGCAGTCGAGTTTATTTTGGGGAAATCACAGGAGTCAGCACATCCAGAGTGCAATGGATAAGCCTCACTCTGGGAAAACTGCCTTTGTGATTGTGGTATCTCCTCTTCCAGGTTAAGTATAATTGTATATATTTTATACTTTCTATAATAAAATAGTTTTTTAATCCCTGTATCTTAAGAAGCAGAATGATAATAAAGATACGGTGAGGATTACATGAGGTAACACATATTAGGAGCTTAACCCTTTGCCTGGTACTTACCAGACACTTAAGACATCCATTTAAATGAAGTGGGACCATTCTTGGGAGGCAGGCTTCCCAAACTTCCATGAGCATACAAGTCACTTGGGGACCTTGTGAAATGCAGATTCTGACACAAAAGGTCTAGAAGGACCAAAACTTGAGAGCACCAATGAAAACAAAGGTTGAAAACTTGGGTTTGGGCCTATAGTGGAGAATCTTGCAACTGAATGGGCATGTGACAGGTATAGCTATTCTACTGGAAAACCAAAAGGTACGAAATTCTGCTTATTTTTCCTTTTTTAAAAAATGTTTTTTAATTATAGTTGACATACAGTATAATAATAGTTTCAGATGTACAACATAGTGATTAGACATTTATATAACTTACGAAGTGATCAACTCGATAAGTCTAGTACCCACCTGGCATCACACATAGTTATTATAATATTATTGACTATATTTCTTATACTGTACTTTACATCCCTGAGATTGTTTTGTAACTGCCAATCTGTACTTCTTAATCCCTTTGCCCTTTTCACCATCTCCCTACCCCCTCCCACCTGGCAACCGTGAGTTTGTTTTTGTTTTGTTTTGTTGGTTCATTTATTTTGTCTTTTAGATTCCTAAATCCAGTTTTGAAGAGGGATTGTAACTTGTTTTAGTGTCCTGCAATCTTAAAACAATATTAAATGCATGCTTGGTAGATTATTCTAGAGATATCTTTAAGTAGGCAATCTATTTTTATTTTTATTTTTATTTTTATTTTTTTATCCTCACCCGAGGACATTTTTCCATTTTTTGTTCAGATAGAGTGGGAGGGAGAGAGAGGAAGAGAGAGAGAGAGAGAGAGAGAGAAACATCGACGTGAAAGGGACACATCGAGTGGCTGCCTCCCACACAACCAACCAGGGCCGGGGACAAACTGCAACCGAGGTATGCGCCCTAGCGGGAACCGAACCCAGGTCTCTCTGGACCGCAGGCTGACGCTCTAACCGCTGAGCCAAACCGGTCAGGGCGGCAATCTATTTTTAAATAGGTCATGTGAAAAATATTCCAAAAGGATATAAATATCTTAGATAAGAAATGAAATGGTGGAAAATAAAAATTAAATAGAAAATAATATAGAAATAATTTATGTTTCCAAGGTCACATTATTCCTAGCTTCATTACCTTCTTCCTGAATTGATAGTTAGTAATATAATTCATTTGGCTTCCTAGAATTTCATTAATTAAGATACACAGTTATCTTCAGTTCAGTTACTCCAGGAAATAAATAATGTTTTAATATAATTTGCATATAGTAAATTTCCTAAGCAGCCATGTATTTTGCAGGGAACAAGACATTTTTTAAGTACAAATACAGCTGAGTGATCAATGCTAATAATGGAACATTTTCTATAGTAATTAGAGTAGTGGACAAATGCATCAGCTTAACAAAGCAGAGGCTTGAGAAAATAAGAAATCATTATTTTAGGTTTATTTGAATGGTCTTGGCATCCTTATTTTAATTAAAATTTTAGTTGTTTTCTGCCGGAAGCCAGCCTCGGCAGTCCAGGGTATCCCTTAGGTGTGAACGGAGTGGGCGAGAAAGAGACGCGTGAGACACAGATCTTGGACACCTCTGCTACTTTACAGCTAGCAGAATCTTTATTTTATATTTTACAGGTTACATAGCAATTCCCTTCTTATTGTTTCTCCTAAATCTTTAAGCAAGTAAGTACAGACATTCCTTTTTCATTTACCCAACTCTTAGGTCTATTACATGGTTAACTAACAACTATTTTAATCCCTCACCCGGACATCTCATTGTTGCCTCTCCGTCTCTTAACCTTAAGAGCATTGCTTACACAACATGATTTGTTATCAGCAACCTTCCAAACATTGTCTTATTTAACTACCTTCTTCTCTAAACCCTCTAATTCAGTTTCTGTTTGCTTCCTCTAAGATTCCTGACTTTACTTCTTACCCTAAGATCCTTTTAAGTTTTTACCCTCTTTTCTTAAATCTTTATTACTTACTTGCCTTTTCTATCTACAGTCTTTTCTAACATCTACATCGTTAATCATCTACATGTTACTTCTCTAGTGATTCCTAACAGACAGCTAACAGATAGACAGAGAAAGCAAAGATCAGTCTCCTTCAGTTGCCATCCTGCATTTTTATTTTTCCATTACTCTAGATCTTCAGTCACTGTTCTTCGTGATTCCTGCCACACAGTGAATCCACTTCTCCAGGGACTATGTCAAACCATGGAGGTCTTCGCATCTCCAGGGACTATGTCAAACTATGGAGGTCTTTGCATCTCCAGGGACTATGTCAAACCATGGAGCTCACCCGGGGCTATGTCAAACCGTGGTGGTCATTGTTCCAGTGACACCACTCCCTACAGTTTTCTCCAAAAATATAATATTTATTAACAATTAGACTTAGTGATGATAAAATTATCATAATTTTCAGTGTTTCTGTGTGTGGCTGAATGAAACCTGAACTGGATGATACTCATGATGCCCATGCAAATGAGTATCAAACCATGAGAGTCTACTTAAAAGGAGCAAACTGTTATGTGTCAAAATATCCTTCTCTAATATAAATTACAAACAATATGCCAGCCATTGATTCACCAAATTTTATTAGGATATCAATAAATTAGTCTCCATTCAATTTCATCTATTTCTACATCTTAACACAAAAGGTGTATCATTACCATTTCCCTAAAAATTACTTTATCTAACCCATTCATTTTCAACATGTTCTCTTATTTTATAAGAACACTTAAAACTAATTCTGGTTTTGCTTATGTCAAAGAAGTTATTCGGGAGGCTATAATCTGTAGTCTAATGTAATTGTTTTTCTCTACTTTTCTTGAAATAAAATCAGACCAAGGAAAGAATGCAAATGCAATAAAGGACTATTGTGGGTTATAAGATGAATAAATTCTGGGGATGTAATATACAACCTGGTGACTACAGTTAACAATACTTTAGTGTATATTTGAAAGTTACTAGGAGAATTGATGTTAAATGTTCTCAACCCACACACACACATACAATGTAAGATGTGGCAACTAACTTACTGTGGTAATCATTTCACAATATATACATATATCAAGTCATCACATTGTACACCTTAAATATACACAATGATATATGTCAATTATATCTCAGTCAAGCTGGAAGAAAGAAAAAGTCCTTAATTTCCAAGTCTAGATGTTGTGACAAGAGAAATAAAATTTTCTAAAACATAGCAGACACTTGTCATTGTGAACTGTCTTTATAGTTACCTGTACCAGTTCCTTCTGGCTCTTAATTCCATATTTTTAGTATACATGATTAATTGTAATTATACTGTCGTAGGAGAAACTATGAAACATTCATGGAAAATATTTTGTTTCTTTTGTGTATCCTGATCATTTCATTCCTCAAATCGTACAGTTACATGCAACTTTTTAAGACCAACTATTAATGACCCAGAAAAGAGGGACACAAAACTGAATTGGCAAGAAAGGTCTAATCCTCGCTCCGTAACTAATTAGTTGGGTAACCTTGGACATGTCATGGATGCCCTCTAGATACAAATAACCTCAATCTTCGAGATAATGACCTAGATGGACAATATCCATATTGTCTTACAGATCTTAAATTCTACTTATTTTCTTAACTGGAGCCTACATCCTGCCAAGTTTTTAATTTATTTGTTTGAACTGTGTGGGCAAATTATATGACTTTGAAGACTAGCTAGGCAAGTGAGAACTAAACTGAAATTATAAAATGTTAAACTGCATATCCTAGAAAGAGGCCATTAAGCATTCAAGATGATTACTTGACTTTAAAAAAATTATACTATGATATGACCAGGGCAGAATAATTGCTGTTATGTTAAAAAATAATTTAAATCGAATAATTAATAATAATTAGGTCATAGAGATGTGCTGGAAGACACAGTGAGGGTGAAAGACTCAGAAGACTTGTATGCCTGCATTAAAAAAATTCAGTCATTTTAACACAATCTTAACTTAATGCCTAAGAGATTGATTATTCAACAGACATTTTGGGAAGGTAATAAATACTTAAATGAAATAACATACAAATGGATTGCTTAATGAAAATATAGCGTGTGCTGTATGACACTATCTCAGCAAATACCCAGAAGCTATGTCTAGACTCTAAAATACACTGTGGCAATGAAATTAACACTTTTCCTCCCCACCATTACCAGATTTCTTGGAAAAAGAGTTTCTATTCAAAAATTTGCCACCAATTTGCTTTGCAAGTAAATTAAAATTTGCTTTCTTTCAAGTGTGAATATCACCCAAACTGTCAAGATTGATGCTTACAAACAAATTCATCTTAATAGTTCTCCCATGTCTAGGGGCCCCTGTCCTTCTTCCTATTCCTTCCCTCGAGTGCAATATTGTCGCCTCTGTTTTCACTATTGCTTCTTACATTGTTCTTTCTCTTTGTACTGCTAGTAATCAAATATTGGAACAGATATTAAGTAAATAAATTAAGTAAATTTGCCTGAATGTAAGTAGCTAGTCAATGGCAATACCAGAACAGAAATCCAACCTGTCCACCTCCATTGATTCTTCTCTATGTTACTGCCCTTACATTGTCCCCATTGTTTTATTTCTTTATTCTCATTTGGCTCACTGATTTTTTTTTAATCCTCACCTGAGGATATTTTTCTATTTATCTTCAGATAGAGTGGAAGGGAGGGAGGGAGAGAGAGAAACATTGATGTGAGAGGGACACATCAACTGGTTGCCTCCCGCACAACCCCAATCAGGGCCAGGGACGAATTGCAACCGAGATACGTGCCTTGACCATAAATCTATGGTTAACTAATTTTTTACAATTGTGCCAAGACCATTCAATGTGGAAAGATTATTTTCTTCAACAAATGATGTTAGGATAATTGGATATCAACATGCAAACGTATAAAGTTGAACCCTTACTTCCAATCATATACAAAAATGAACTCAAAACGGATCAAAGACTAAATTAAGAGCTAAAATTATAAAATGCGTAGGAGTAAATTTCATGACTTCTTATGTATAACACAAAAGCACAGGCAAAAAAAGAAAAAGTAGATTAATTGGATTTCATCAAAATTAAACTTTGGGGCTTTTGTGGGTTTTCCCTAATATTTGAATTTCTACGAATTTCAGTGGGAGTTTAGTAGAACTGTTTCTACTTGCAAAGAACTTTTATATAACTCATTTTATTTTCATTTGAAAGTCCAAATAGAATAGCTGAAGTGAAACAAATGGCCTTTCCTTCATAGCTGTGTTAGTAGAGATGTTTCTGTTGTACACATATAAAGCCATCAAATAGAGGCCTAATTACATGTGGTTCTTAATATACAAAGAAGTTAATGCACTGCATTTAATTGGAACAAGAACCAACAAGGTGGACTTAGAGGTTGATTTGATTACATATTTAAGTGGATAGTTGCATTTTTCAATATACCTACCAATATAATTAAATGCATAAATTAATAGATTCATTTCCATATAAATATTTGTAATTCAATTGAGAGCAATATTTCTTTTGACAGCAATATACATTAATTTCATAATTGTTATTTTTTCCTAATATTTTTCTCTGGCAAGACAAAGTATATGCAATGAAAAGTCATATTTTAACAAATTTAGATGTCAAATTAAGTGCAATTATATTTTGATTGACTGATATAACAGCATGGAATAAAATACAAATATTCCACCTGGCCAGTGTGGCTCAGTGGTTGAGCGTCGACCCATGCACCAAGAGGTTCGCCAGTTCGATTCCCAGTCAGGGCACATGCCCAGCTTTCAGGCTGATCCCTAGTAGGGGCTTGCAGGAGGCAGCCGATCAGTGTTTCTATCTCTCTCTCCCTCTCCCTTCCTCTCTCTCTAAAATCAATAAAGAAAAATAATTAAAAAAAAAAAAAAAAAGAACAGGACTCCCCAAGATATGCTACTTTGGCATGCGAATTATTTTGAGCTGAAAACAATTGAGACCTTCAGGGCTTGTGAGAAACTTTTACCTCTCCCTTAAAGAATTTAAATGAGGAGACTTGCCCATAATAAGATTTATCACCAGAAATAACTATGACCTATCTATAGGACAGGGCAAACTTCTAATTACTGATTATCTGCTCTTCTTACCATCTTGTGAATAAACCTCCTTCCCTCTGAAGTCCCAAGGTGCTTTACCTTGGAATGTCATATATGCCTCTCAGTACCTGAAACTCTCACGTATCTGTGATCTGACTCTCTCATGTATGTGTGTTCCCTAGATGTATGTATGTAACTAAATTTGGCTATTTTTCTCTTGTTAATCTGTCTTACATCCATATAATTATCAGGCCAGCCGGAAGAACCTAGAAGGGTAGAGGAGGGTTTCTTCTCTCCCTGACATTGCCTTCCTTACTAGTCTAAATGCAGCTCGAGGACTGAGATTATCTATAATTCTAAACCCTCACATAGTGCCTGACACATAGTAGGCACTCAGAAATGTTTGGGATTCTTAATGAGGCCATCATGACACTAAAGTGATAGAAAGGTGCTAGAAAAAACTGTTTACAAAAAGGATAAGACTTGCCCTGGCCAATTTGGCTCAGTGGTTAGAGCATCAGCCTGTGGACCAATGAGTTGTAGGTTCAATTCCAGTCAAGGGCACATACCTCGGTTGCAGTTCATCCCCGGCCCTGGTCGCGTCATGCAGGAGGCAACCAGTCGATGTGTTTCTCTCACATTGATGTTTCTCTCTCTCTCCCTCCCACTCTGATGATAAACAGAAAAATATCCTTGGGTGAGATTAAAAAAAAAAGGATAAGACAGTTCTTAAAGAATGGTTAAGTCACCCTTTGCTATCTTTGAATTTGAGGCGTGTCAAGCTGAAAAACCCAACATCATTAATATGCTAGATTTCAAAACAATAAATAATCATATAATCAATTGAAAATTAGCTTCATTGTTTTTTCAATATTTCTCTAGGGTGAGAACAGTGGAGGCATGTAAATAAATTATATGTATCTCTTCATGATAATCTATGAGGCAAGTACAACTACCTGGGACTATAAAATAATTTCTCAAAAGAGAAAGAGAGATAGAGACCTACAGCCCATGTTAACAGAATTGGTTTCACTATTTTTTAGGTTCACACAATGATGAGAGCAAGCAGGAAAAATGTATTTTGAGCACACAGTCTATACCCACTGGTAACTGATTCACTATCACCTTTCCAAAAGAAAAGAGTATCCTATATAAAGTTCTTAAAAGGCTAGCAAATTGCTTTCTTCAAATCAAAAGTTACCTTTGTTCTCAGTACATGGAAAAGAAATGTTGGCTATACAATGGGGTTCTTAATTGTTAAAAAGCTATGGATGTTGATTACACATTAAAAACAAAAAGCTTCTTCACAGCAAAAGAAACGAACATCAAAATAAAAAGGGAACCCACTGTACGGGAGAACATATTTGCCAATTATACCTCTGATAAGGGGTTAATTTCCAAAATATATAAAGAACTCATACAACTTAACAAAAGAAAGACAAACAATCCAATTAAAAAATGGGCAAAGGACCTAAATAGATACTTCTTCAAAGAGGACATACAGATGGCCAAGAGACATGAAAAAATGCTCAACATCACTAATCATCAGAGAGATGCAAATTAAAATGACAATAAGGTATCACCTCACATCTGCCAGAATGGCTGCCATCAACGAATCATCAAACAAGTGCAAGGATGTAGAGAAAAGGGGACTCTAGTACACTGCTGGTGGGAATGCAGAGTTGTATAGCCACTATGGAAAACAGTATGCAGTTAGCTAAAAAAGTTAAAAATGGAACTGCCATTTGACCCAGTGATTTCATTTCTAGGAATATATCCTAAGAAGCCTGAAACACCAATCAGAAAGACTATATGCACCCCTATATTCACAGCAGCACTATTTATAGTAGCTAAGATCTAGAAGTAGCCTAAGTGTCCATCAGTAGATGAGTGGATAAAAAAGCTGTGGTACATTTACACAATGGAATACTATGCAGCTGTTAAAAAAAAAAAGAAGGATCTCTTAGTCTTTGAGACAGCATGGAGGGAACTGGAGAGCATTATGCTAAGTGAAATAAGCCAGTCAGAGAAAGATAAGTATCACATGATCCCACTTATACGTGGAATGTAAAGAACAGTATAAACTGATGAACAAAATAGATCCAGAGACATGGAAGCATGGAACAGACTGACAAATATTAGAGTGAAGGGAGAGGGTGGAAAGAGATTAACCAAAGAACTTACATGCATATATGCATAACCAATGAAGAGACAACAGTGCAGTAAAGGCCTAGGGGGAGATGGGAGTGGGGAGGAGGGAGTCAATGGGGGGAAAAAGAGGTACATCTGTAATACTTTCAACAATAAAGATAATTTTTTTTTTTAAAAAAGAACCTATGTTCAGAAAAGAAAAAAAAAAGAAAGAAAAGTATTTAGTTCATAGGTACCAGGCCAAGTACAAAAGTTGAAATAAGGATGTTAAAATCATCTCTTTGGTTGAATTGCATCTTAGACATAAAAATATTAATAGGTTTCTAGCAGAGAAAAATACTTTAAAAATACAGAAGTATAGAACTTCAACTATTTTATATAATAACTGAAAACCTTTAGTGATAATTTTAATAAACTAATTTTGCAATGGCATATTATAAAAATATTCAAGAGTGTGGCACCTCAGATGAAAAAGTACTCAGCACCATTTCTGGAAAGCATCCAAGACACTTGTGGTTCCAGAGAAAACCAAGTCTTCAAATTTTAGGTATAAAGCAATGCTGGTTTGTGAAGTTCAAATACATGTAAAGGTTCTGGTCACCAAATTTCCAATGTATGAGGGATGTTTCCCACACTGACAATTCTCGGACACCAGCTGGGTGTTGTCCTACAATTCAACTAAATTCTGACACTATCTACCCAGAGACAGCATCAGATCCCATAGGATAAGGACTGTCTTACAAGACTACCCTTCACTTCAGACACCAGTCATAAGGCCAGGTTGTCACCTGTGCTTCTGACCCATTGTCTACAGATTGGAGGTTCTCAAGAACCCTCCTTGGGTTGGATTAATTTGCTAGAATGGCTAAAAGCACTCAAGAAATCTGTTTACTCACTAGATTGTTGGGTTATTACAAAGGGTATTAAAGGATACAAATCAACAGCTAGATGAAGAGAAACATAGGCCAAGGTCCTAAACAAAGAAGCTTCTGTCCTTATGGAGTTTGGGGCCCAGCATGGTGGCAAGTGGAATCATTCTGGTTCCTCAACATGGAAGCTCTCCATACTTTTGGGGTTTTATGGAGGCTTCATTACATAAATATGAATTATTGAATCATTTGCCATTGGTAACTGATTCAACCTCCATCCCTTCTCAGGAAATCAGGGGATGTGACCGAAGGTTTGCCCCTCTATTCATGGTTGGTTCCCTTGGCAACCAGTGCCCATCCTTAGGTGCTTTCCAAAAGTCACCTCATTAACATAAAAGCAGTCCTTGTGGAAAGGGGATTGTTATGAATAATGACACCCATTTCACCTGTACTGCTCTGAAGCAATTTTAGAAACTGAGGACAAGAAACCAAATATTATAACAAAAAAATTGCTCCATTTCTCTTATTGCTGAGGAAATTCCAAGGGTTTGGGGATCTGTGGGCCTGGAATATATTTCTTATTAAATAATATATTTATTATTAAAAATCACAATATTACAACATGAAATGGTTATATTCTGTCATTATGCTTTTTCCCCTTCACAACAAATGAGATTCATGGGACTTGTATAGATTTATAAAGGTTACCCATTTGTCTCCTTCACATTCATTCAAGAAATCATCTCATCCCATGGAGATCCTAGACTGATTTGGAAACTAAGTTTCGACTCAGGAGTAATTTCCATTATTTAAATCCCTCATTCCCTACAAAATAAGATAATATTTGAGATATTTATTTAATATTTAGATAGTTTCACTTAAAATTATTTTTTCTTTATTGATTTTAGAGAGAGAGGAAGGGAGAGGGAGGGAGAGATAGAAACATTGATGAGAAAGAACATCGATTGGCCGCCTCCTGCATGCTCCACACTGGGGATTTGGCCCACAACCTGGGCATGTGCCCTGACCAGGAATCGAGCTGGCGACCTCTTGGTGCATGGATTGATGCTCAGCCACTGAGCCACACTGACCAGGCAGATGTTTTCACTTTTTGCTGGAATCTCTATATAGTGCTACCTTCTGTAATTGAGAATAGCTTTTATTTCTTCATCCTGCCTTGTCTTTTATATGTCAAATAATTCTGTCTTTCCGAAGACAAAATTTCTCTTATTTATTCCAAGCTTTCTATATACTTGCACTATATTTGTAAAAATTTGCTCAACAAAAAGGGAAATCGAAATTGAAACTTTAAAGTTACAAGCAATCTATTCCTTCTGAGACTCCTTACTCATTTTGATAATTATTAATGAAATATTTGTACTCCATTGTACTCAGTAGAAAGAGTAATTTTGAAATATTGAATTTCCTTTCCACTGCCATATTGTAATGTATTGTTTAAAGCAGTGGTTCTCAACCTTCCTAATGCCGCGACCCTTTAATACAGTTCCTCATGTTGTGGTGACCCCCAACCATAAAATTATTTTCGTTGCTACTTCATAACTATAATTTTGCTACTGTTATGTCTTAGGCGACCCCTGTGAAAGGGTCTTTCGACCCCCAAAGGGGTCGTGACCCACAGGTTGAGAACCGCTGGTTTAAAGTGATTCAAATAAAAATATAGGTTATAATGAACAAACAAAACAGAAACAGATTCCCAGATACAGACAACAGACTGATGGTGTCAGAGGGGAGAGGTGTTGGAGGGCTGGGTGAGAAAGGTGAAGGGATTGAGAAGTACAGATTGGTAGTTACAAAATAGTCATGGGGATGTAAAGTACGGCATGGGGAATATAGTCAATAATATTGTGATAACTATGTACGGTGCCAAGTGGATACTGGAAATATCGGGGAGAACACTTTGTAAAGTATATGACTGTCTAACCACTTTACTGTACACCTGAAACTAATACAAAATAATATTAAATGTAAACTGTAATTGAAAAAATAAAAAAATAAGGCTACAGTTCATAGCTACTTATAAAATCTTACAGATATCATTTATGGTATTAACCTTCTGAGATTTTACAGTTGCAGAAATTACATTGTATTTGTTCCACTTACAGTTTATTTTCATATACATATACATGCATACCTTTATATAATTTTTAATAAGGTATAAATATTCTCTGTAATTATTCACTGAATTTCTGAAAGATTGATATTTAGAAAAGAAAACTAATTCCTTTTTATCTCACCTCTTTTTTGAAACATGCACATTCCCTATGAGAAATGCAAAACAAATTTTGGCAAAGACCTTTTCAATGGCTTGGATTTTGCAGCACAATTTACATTTTTGGTAAGAGCCATTTTTATACAGATTTGTTATTGCAAATCACTAAAATATTAAAACTTGAAATAAGATTTCTATAGACTGATTCTTTTTAACGTATACATTTTGATCAAATGTCAGAATTTGAATTGCTAGCAATACTTTCTTATTTATTATTGCATTTTTCATTGAATGTACTAACATGGCCTAAATTTTAACCCTTAAATATTTTTTTGTTGAACTACAAAGAAAGCTAATGAAGTAGCAATCACTTTCTATTACTAAAAGAATTGAATATTGTGTTTCCCAGACTCTCATTTTATAGATATGTGCACAAGCTTGAATTGTCCTAACCAGCATCTACACAACTGTGTGAATGTTGTGACTGCTTAATGTGGAATATATATACATATATGTAACCCAACTGTAAACAATAAGGAAGCCATTCTGTTGAAAGGTCCAGGTGTTAAAACACATGAATGAAGTCTAAGTGTTTTATTAACATTATCAGAACTCTATGAACTTAAGGAGCAGAGTTGTATGCATATAGATTTTAAAAAATCATTTTATGCCTGGCCAGTGTGTCTCAGTGGTTGAGTGCTGACCCACGCACCAAGAGGTCGCTGGTTCGATTCCCAGTCAGGGCACATGCCCAGGTTGTGGGCCCAATCCCCAGTGGAGGGCATGCAGGAGGCAGCCAATCGATGTTCTCTCTTATCCATGTTTCTATCTCTCTCCCTCTTCCTTCCTCTCTCTCTAAAATCAATAAAGAAAAGATTTTAAAAAATACTTTAAATCATTTTCTAATTCAGTAGCAAAATAAAAATATCAGTTTTCTCACTTTTATTTTTAACTACATTACATGTGTGGAGATCTCTATAGTAATACTATATTACATTTTATTTGGACTCTGAGTTATAATTCGATTTGAGTGTTCACATTTAATCTACAATTGCAATCATCCAAAATATTTCATATCCTTACTGTATTTTGAATCCTTTGATATTTTACTTTGGTTTAATGCACTGATATAATAAGGCATTCCTTTGAGGAATATCAAACTCATTGCCTGTTAGAATGGTTATTATCAACAAGACAGGTAATAACAAGTGTTGGAGAGGTTGTGGAGAAAAGGAACCCGCATTCACTGCTGGTGAGAACGTAAACTGGTACAGCCACTGTGGAAAACAGTATGGTGGTCCCTCAA
Organism: Tadarida brasiliensis; assembly: GCA_030848825.1. Classification (NCBI taxonomy): domain Eukaryota; kingdom Metazoa; phylum Chordata; class Mammalia; order Chiroptera; family Molossidae; genus Tadarida; species Tadarida brasiliensis. The sequence continues at coordinate 107,590,092 of CM061280.1, read as the reverse complement.
AAATGAAAACTAGAGTTACCATATGATACAGCAATCCCTCTTCTGGGTATCTACCCAAAAAACTCTAAAACATTTATTCGGAAAGATATATGCACCCCTATACTCACTGCAGCATTATTCACGATAGCTAAGACATGGAGACAACCAAAGTGCCCTTCAATAGAGGACTGGGCTTTTATTGAAAATCTCTTGCCATCCTTTCTTCATTATTTAATACTTTGCCCACTTGTCATGTGTATTATATTATTTTGTAAGACAGGGATAGCGTCTGTCACTTTAGTTGTTTCTAGAATCTAGTATTCTAAGCTCCGACGTTATTAAAATCTTTCAGGCTGTGAGGTCAGTGTTGTACAAAGGATAAAACTTATTTATCTCTTAGTAATTCTAATTAATCTTTCAACACAGAGCGCAAGCTCTTCTGATTACTTTAAATTTTCCTGTTTGCTGTTTCTTCATGTCGGTGCTATTGACCATCAATAACTTTTTAAAAATAATGCAATAATTACCGTACTATGTTTTGTCTTTTATATATTTTAATTAACCTCTTTATCTTCTAAATTTATATTTTTCTTCCTTGAAAGTGGGTCATATTTGTGAGTCAAATCTAATACCAATGCTTGTACTTTCTGTCTACATGTATAAATTATTCCTAATGCATCTCCCCAAGAAGGTACTGTCCTTTCATTGTACTCTACAGGATACTATGCTAAAACATGCATGAGTACCTTTAAGACCAAAATATGTGTGAGTTAAGCACCTAAGTTGGGTTTTACATATTTCTTTCATAAACCCAAATGAACATCAATTATCAATATCATTAGTTTATTAAAATTGAGTGACTTAGCAAATATGCTCCTTGTAGGCCCATGATTTATAAGAATGAAATAAACATTTTACACTTAATAATAGAGAACATTTACAATGAATCACAGGCCTTTCTTATTCAGGAAATTAATGGAGTTTGGGGAGGTGGACAATGAGAGCTATGTACGTTTGAAGGTCCAAACCTTCCAGGCTACTTGCGATTCCTTTCATGTATGAAAGGATTGGCACTCTAAGGAGAATCTAGTGATCTGAATGTGTCCAGCTTTTCTTGAGACATTTACACAACAACATGGATTTTTTTTCAAATGAGGATATAGAAAGGGAAGTAAAAATGAAAATTCTCCTGACCAGAGTCACCTAATTCCCACTAAAGGTTTTTATATATGGTGGAAACTATTTTGTATATGGTGGAAACTATAAGTTTAACTTATACTTATAAGTGTAACTATATATTTATCGATTTGCAGAAGAAACTGAAAATGGAATTTCTGAGTCTGGTGCTAACATTTCTATATAATTAAGTCAATGCTTGCAAGTGTCATCTTCAGTGAGGGAAATATCTTGTCTCTATTCTTGTTTATATCTTGTCTCTATATTTCATCAGGGTACATTGAACTCTTTTTTTTTAGTTATTTGTTCATTAGCTCTTAGGAAATATTTTCTAGCATGCGATTTTAAACTGCTTATATTTAAATTGCTTATATTTATGTAAGGCTACCCCTTTCTACTAGTTTTTATAAAGTCTTTGTTGGAGCCTAGGGCAGGTAGGCCCCAAAATATCTCACAATGACACGCTGATCATTTAGAATGAAGGTTTTCTTGAGAACAGCAGGAGCAGAAGGAACTCTCTGAATCTCCTGTCTTTCTAAATGCAAGAAATAAATCTCCATGTGAAAGGTGTCCTCCCTGCTATAAAAGGGTTAACCAGAAATCAGACAAATGAAGAGACAGCCTTATCACCAGAGACAGAGAATACAGAGCTGAGAAGCCTATATAAACAAACCCTAGTTAATTTACTAATTTACTTCCTTAAGCTTCCATTCTACTTAAAATCCTTATTAACTATATACCCTCAACTTATGTTCCTATGTCTAGTCAAATCCTTACAAATTTAATGTTTCTTTATGTAAAGGATATATAAACGACTTGCTCCACTTCTTTCAGAGAATTATTCTTAGTTCTCCTGTGTACACATAATAAAAATTGGGATTTTCTCCTGTTACTCTGCCTTGTACCAATTTTATTAGTAGTCCAGCCACAATAACTCAAGAAACATAGAAGGGGGAATTCACTCTCCCCAATGAAGGGGTTCAGAACAGACCTCCCCAAGCTGTGCTCTTTTGGCATAGGGATTATTTTGAGCTGAAGGCAATTGAGACCCTTCAGGCTCAGGAAAAACTTTTGTCTCTCTTTTGTAGAATTTAAATTAGGGAACTTGCCCATAATAAAAGTTATTACCAGAGATAACATTTTATGACCTATCTATAGGGCAGGGCAAACTTCTAATTACTGAACATCTGCTCTTCTTATCATCCTACAAATTACCCTCTTCTCCTTTGAAGCCCCAGGCTTCTTACTTAATTCCTTAGCTCAGGATGTCACAGATATCTCATTTTACCTTTCTATCTTTCAACTTCTCATGTATGTGAGGTATCTGACTCTCTCATGATGTGGGGTCCCCATATATACATATGTAATTAAATTTGTTATTTTCTCTTATTAATCTCTTATGTTGATTTAATTATTTGACCAATGAAAAGAACCTACAAGGATAAAGAATTTTTCCTCCCCCACACCAACATCTTCAACCAGATTTATCTGTCTCTCTTTGTTTTTCTTCTCAGCACACTATGGGCTGACATAATCTTATTTTGTATAATAAGAATTTTACCATTTTGATCTGATTCATGTTAATTTCTTTTCTTCAGGCTGTTCTATGTATTCTTATTCATATTATTAGGATAAAAAGTTTATTCTTATGTTGAAAACTTGTTCATATTGATCTTCAAAAGTATGTTCTAGTGACCTTTAAGTTGTTATTGTCATCACCTTGAGAAAATAACTGTAGTCTGTAAGAGGGTATGATTGATGCTTGATAAGGATTCAGTTATAAATTGAAAAAAGAAACAAACTCTTATCTCAAAGGGTAGAGGGCTCAGATAAGAGAAAGAAAAGCATCTCCTTTCCCATATTTTGCTAACAAATATTGAGATGTGTTCTCTTGCATTTAGTTTTATTTATTTATGTTTTTGTCAGAAGAGATAAAACTTATAAGAAAATTTCTTAATCAGTATTTACTAAGATAATTCCTTAACTGCAATGACATTAAAGGGCTGTGACTGCTAGCTGGCTTAGAGCTGTAATTACATTGCAGTGGCTTTTGACTTCAAGATAAAGTTTCAGAGGCATAAGAAGTTATGCCAGCTAATATTTAAACACAAAATGTAATTAGAAGGTAAAAATCAAATTGAAACATATTTAACTGGAAACATGTTTTATTGATTTACTTAGCCTTTTATTAGAAATAATGTTTGGACCTAAAGAATATAAATAAGATTATAGAGACAATATTTTTCATACTCATGCTTTAGCAGTACACTATTTGTGGAAAAAAGAAAATTATATAAATTAACATCAGTGTAATATTTACAATGAAAAGTCTTGCATATTTATTAAATTTATAGTTTCTAATTTAACATACTCCTTTTTGTTATTATCAGATATTACAATTTATTTGTTTTTTCTTTGAGAAGTCACAAAATTCAAAACCCCACAATAGAAAGAAATCACTGTGAATGTCAAAATCCCTTCCAAACTACTGAGGACTTAAGTAATTATGTTGGTATAAATTCATTGCAATTAGCATTCTTCACTTTTAAGAGAAATATATAATTTTCTTCAGCTCTTTAACATGACCTGTTTTGAAAAAAAGTTACATGTATTTACAATCCTATAGACTTAGAAGCATCCTCAGATAAAATGAATAAATAATGACAGTACATCAATTTTCCTTGAAATGTTTGATCTGTACAAAGCTAAGACTACTCCAATCAGATTTATAAATCTTGTCATTCTGTTCATTGAGGTTCAGTGTTTTTTCAGTATTTTAAAATTTATAATTAATAGTCTTTTTAAGTACTAGTTTTATTTTGTCTCTTAAATATCAAAACTGAAATACTGATTTATACAGAAATGAGCTTTTACTTAGGTCATCACAATCAATTAATACTGTGCACTCAATATACACAAGCCTGTCTGAAGATTAACCACAATAAAAAAGAAAAAGATTTGAGATGAAAAAAATAAAATGCCTGAATACTATTCATAAACACAATAGGAAAAATAACTTCTCTGTTCTTATTTAATTTGTTAAAATTCCTAAAATTGTATGTTGAGGAAGAAGATGGACTATATAAGTGAAAATACCAAATGAGCCCTGGCAGGTTTGGCTCAGCGATTAGGGCACTGGCCCTTGGACCGAAGGGTCTCAGGTTCGGTCTAGTCAAGGGCATGTACCTGGGTTGCTGGTTCAATCCCCGGCCCCGTTCGGGGTCATGTGGAGGCAACCCCCAGATATGTCTCTCTCATATGCTGTTTCTCTCTCTCTATCTCTCTCCCTCCCTTCCACTATCTAAAAATATCCTTGGGTGAGGATTAACAACAACAACGAAAATACCAAATGATACCTTAAATAATGTTTATACTATGAACTGTTTCCCTCAGCTATGGAAATCAGATTCTCAAGTTAATACTTGTGTTGAGACCTGGATGTTACAAATATGTCTAATAACTAGTTTTTGATATCTTCCAGTCTTTAAATCACTGAAGATCTAGACTTTGATAGTTGCTTATTAACAAAATCAATCATTGTTCACAAAATAAAAACTCTTGTTGAAATGGTTAATGGTGAATTTATGGGAAATGCATGTGAGAGAACTGTAATTTTATTAAAGGGTTACATTGGAATGTAAGGACCAGGAAAATGTCAGAATATGTGGTACCAATGCAGTATTAAAATCTGCCCTTAAATGAACCAAATGTCTGGCTGCAATCTTTTAGAAAAACAAACAAAATAACAGATTCAAATAGCTTAATCTTGCATTCCAGGGTTAAACTGAAAAATCTCAAATTTCCAGAAGTTGGGAGATTATTATAATTATATATTTATCAAAATATTGTAATATTTTATTGTGGCTTTACAGTTTAACTCAGAATGAGGGGTGCATTTTTTTGACAGAGGATGAGATTAATTAGGAGATTTCAACTCAGTTCTCCCTTGAATGAATGTGTTCGACAAACTTTGGCAATGAGATAATTTAAGTCCCAAACTTTAAAATAAATATAAAAATAGGTAAAATAAATATTTTATGATGTGCAGGTATTACTTTTACAATTTAAAAAGAACAGATTTAATAAGAAAGGAATTTGAACATCAATTAATATATAAATTATATTTAATTTATAACCAATATTATAATAACTGACCTAATTTTTTAATGTCAGAAATTTGGTTATTAGTAATAATCTCATCTATAAAATATGTGAAAGTAAAATAAAAATCTCCACATATATTCCTAATAATTATATGCAGCACAGACCAGATTTGCTCAATTTATCAAATTTTAAACATTACTGTAACAAATAAGGCAACCTAGGTCAGATTTAGCAAAGCCAGAATTAGCTGGCCAGTTTATTGACTCCCAAGAACCCTGTCCAGATCAGTGGTCCTTAAAATATGTTTTTGGAAAAAGTCGATGTTCCCTGAGTTGTTTCGATGTTCTCTTGTTAATAGAGAACAACAGCTGTCTTCCATAGCTTAGGAAAAAAAATCTTAATGTTTGGAATTTTTCCTCATTTTATATTCTTCTCTTGGGTACATATTTTTCTAAAAACGTGACATTTGAGAATCCTGTGGTCAGGAGGTTGGGATTTTCCTTCTGACTTCCACATGTTGCAGTATTCTTTCATGTTTTTTATCCCTTCCTCCTGGCTTACTGCTTTTTGGGAGAGTTTCTTAATGTGGTTGTACCCCTCACGTGCCTAGTTATTTGGGCCTGTAAGCTCATGTAAGCACAGGTATGAGAATCAGCCATCTTGTCTGGTCTGGTGTACTGGAGAAGGACCTAACGTTCTGCCTGCTCTGTTAGTTTGAAGGAAATTTAAGGAAAAGGAAGAGGTCATGCACCAGGGTACAAAGCCCCAGGAACAACATGAACCACTGTTGGTCATTCCAGTTTGCTGTCCACTTATCAGGTAACTCCTTGGTTCAAAGCTTTTCCTCAAATCCTTAGAGATTAGCAGTAGTGCAAAACCCTCAAGTTATAATCCACCAGCCCTGGGGACCTAGAAGGAGTGGATGAGCGTGAATGCCTGAGGAGTCCATCTGCCCCTTTTTGCATCACCTCCGCACCCCAATATGTGGACTCCAGCATCCGAAGGTCTAGCCTGTTGATGCTTTTTTTCCCTGTAATGCAGGGAGGTGGTGGTTGTGCCTAGATAATTCAGGGGAGAGGTGAAGAAAAGAAATTCTCCAGCCTCTCTTCTCATGGACTCTGCTTTGAAACCTGCAGCCACTCACCTGACCCTCTGTCCCCAAGCAGTCCTCAACAACCTTCCCTCACTCCAGGTTCATTGTGGTGGTTGTGTAAGTTCCTGAAATTCATGCTTCCTCTCACATTATAGTTCTTTCAGGGATGATATTGTCTACGGAAGTTAGTAGGAACACTTTTCTTACGAACTATTGCTACTCACAAAATTTATGTACATTAACATTTGCTAAAGTCTTTGGTATTGCATAAAATTATGTACTTAACAAAACTTAGCATTTGTGTGTCATGGATTTCTGAAGGAAATCATTAATTTTATCTGCTCAGCCAAAAGAATGTGTTTGAGAGCTTTAAGTCAACTGGTGCAATTCAAGGATTAGACAAGAAGCTGAGAGTTCCTTCTCTACCCTACACAGATTACAGTCAGCATTAAGTCTGTTTGTTGTTGATATCAAGTGGTTGACATTGAGTTCGATCAAATGTTGAATCCATTTCTTAACATAAGACAAAAACAGAAATAATAAAGTTAGAAAGAAAGAAGGCACTCGAGAAAAGTTAGAAATCTGCTAACCAAACTTTTATGACCTCAGAATGGGCTGTTGTGTTTTGCTGGGCAAATTCTCCACTAATAGCGCCAAAAACAAAATTCCCCACCTGTTGCAGCATTTGTCCAGGTGGTATGAAACTCAGTGTTGTGCTTCATCACAACCATTCTAACTAGCTTCAGCAGAAAAAGAACCATTGTCTTTTTTTTTTTTTTAATTAAAAAAATTTTTTTTCTTTATTGATTAAAAAAATTTTTTTTATCCTCACCCAAGGATATTTTTCCATTTATCTTTAGACAGATTAGGAGGGAGGGAGAGAGGGAGAGAGAGAGAGACAGAGAGAAGCGTCAGTGCAAGAGAAACACATCGACTGGTTGCCTCCAGCGTGACCCCGACCAGGGCCAGGGACGAACCACCGAGGCACGTGCTCTTGGCTGGAATCGAACCCGGGTCTCATTGGTCCACGGGCGGATGCTCTAACCACTGAGCAAAACCAGCCAGTGCTTCTTTATTGATTTTAGAGAGAGAGGAAGGGAGAGGGAGAGAGAGATAGAAACATTGATGAGAGAGAACATCGACTGGCCGCCTCCTGCATGCCCCCCACTGGGGATCGGGCCCACAACATGGGCATGTGTCCTGACTGGGAATCAAACCTGCGACCTCTTGGTGCATGGGTCGATGCTCAACCACTGAGCCACACTGGCCAGGCAAGAACCAATATCTTTGAATGACTCTCACTGAACCTAACTGAAGGCTCTTTTCCATCCAATGAATAGTTGAACTTATTTTTTTACCTAGTATGTCCAAACCTATAAAATATTTGAGTCCTCTCTAAAGTGATAATTTTCCAACCTTAATTAGCATAATAAAGTAACCCCCTTTCTAGCTAAAAAACCCTGAATCACCCCTGCTCCAAGGGCTTCTTAATTAATTTACTTACTGGTAAGAAATGTTACTTTGTCGTAGGTCATTTTATTTCATTTCTGAGGGTCTTGGTTTATGTATAACAAATGTTTAGGTTTTAGAACCTTGCTTCTCAAAGAGAGGTCCATGGAGCAAAAGCATTGATCTCATCCAGGGACATGTTAGAATCCTCAGATCCCTTCCCCAAGAACTACTGAATCAGAACTTGCATTTTAACATCTCCCCAGGAGATCACTATGCAGAATAAAGTTAGAGAATGGCAAGCCTAGGACAGGATTTGTGTGTGTGTGTGTGTGTGTGTGTGGGGGGGGGGTGGTGAATCCATGGACAATCTACATCTAAAGCACCTGGAGAGCTTTTTCTAAATGCAGGGTCCCGGGACCCAAGTCAGATCTACCTAATCAGAATCCCTGCAGGGAAAACTGTGGGAATCTGAATTTTAAACCAGCACCCCAGGTGATTATAATGTACACTGAAATGTGAGAAGCACTGCTTTAGAAATTGTAGTCATCAAGTAGGGTTTTTCTTTTTTTTTTTTTTTCTATCCTCACCCGAGGACATTTTTGCATTTATCTCCAAAGCAGGAGGGAGAGAGGGAGGAAGAGAGAGAAACATCGATGTGAGAGAGACACATCCAGTGGTCGCCACCCACACAACCCCAACTGGGGCCAGGGACAAACTGCAACCGAGGTACATGCCCGAAGGGGGAAACGAACCCGGGCCTCTCTGGTCCGCAGGCCGACGCTCTAACCACTGAGCAAAACTGGCTAGGGCGGGTTTTTCTTTTTTTAATCAGGCAGTTTGTATCTCACTCTTACAATTAATTCTTTCATCTATTTAGAGGAATATGTGTTTACTGTAATTACGCAGGGGCTTATGAAACAGAAGCAACAGGAATGCTATTTTATCTCAAGATAGTACATGTACAGTGTAAAAAAGATAAAATATTTATTATATTGGCTTAATATTTTGATCTGTGTGTTGAAATGTCTTACCCTTGTGGCTTTGTAATAGCCACAACTTTTGTATCACCAAAATAAATTGCCCCAATGATTCACCTTAGATTTATAAAAATATAAAGAAGCACTGGAGCCTTTCCCCCTCATAATTTTATGAAATTTAAATGAGAATTCAGCCTAGCCAATGTGGCTGAGTGGATTGAGTGTCATCCCATGGACTGAGAGGTCCTGGTTCGATTCCCAGTCAGGGCACATGCCCAGGTTGTGGGCTCGATCCCCAGTAAGGGGTGTGCAGGAGGCAGCCGATCGATGCTGCTCTCTCACATCAATGTTTCTATCTCTCTCCCTTCCTTTCCCTCTAAAAAAAAATCAATAAAAACACATTTTTTTAAAATCACAAAAATACAAATGATTAAATGAGAATTCAGTGCCTGGTTTTCAATTTAACTTACTCTCTGAAGAGGAACACTTCCTTATATATTTACCTAACTATAACTTTACAGTAATAAAGGTACTTCTGAAAGTCTGTCACGTGTCTTACATAATCCATACATTGTATTTTACTATGATTAATCTATATGTTGAATATTTTTAATTATATCATACTGGTACAGCTTACAACTCAAATAGGAAAGCATTAGAAACATCAGATTAAGCCTGGACAGTGTGGCTCAGTGGTTGAGCGTCTTCCCATGCACCAGTGGTCACTGGTTCAATTCCCGGTCAGGGCACATGCCAGGGTTGCAGGATTGATCCCCAGCAGGGAGCGTGCAGGAGGCAGCCGATCGATGTTCTCTCTCATCAATGTTTCTCTCTCTCTCTCCCTCTCCCTTCCTCTCTAAAATCAATTTAAAAAATTAAAAAAAAAAAAAGAAACATCAGGTTAAAACAAAAGAAGAGAACCTGATGTTACTTTTCAAGTGTCGGGATATTTTAAAAAAAGTACAGTTGTATATGTATGGGTATGCATAGGCACATGTGTGTCAGCAAGTGTAAAACATTTTATTATTCTTAGTACTGGCCTGTTTTTTACTGATTTAATTTTTCTATATTCAGAAGTAGCCCTATATTGCTTGTTCTAAATGTTTGTTAGTACAGCTATTAAAGAATAATATCCAATATAAACTGTTGATATGAATAATAAAATATTTAAATGCTTTGGCATAAAGATGATAAAACAGAAGATATATAGCACAGCATCATGTGTATGTGTTATTGCTTCTCCTTCCTCCTTCTTTTTTCATTTTTCTTTGCATATTGATTTGAGGGATAATGAAATAATTATGAAAAACGTTGTTGAAGGAAGCAAACTTGTCCACTTACCCTAAGATCTTTGCTCTGGCAGGAGTGGACAAGGCAACTGTGAGGCATGATTGGCAGAAGCAGAGAGGAGGCCTTTGGCATAAAGGTAAAACATGAGGACAGTTTGTCTTTGGAATTCTGTGTCAGGTAGATTATGGGCTTTCCCAAAACCTCCTCCTTAGGGTAGCTCATTTTTTCTCACCTTTCTCTGATAAGACTATTTTAGGACATTTATTTTTAAAAATAATTTTCTGGGCCTCATTCAACACCAATTGACTCAGCCTCTCCAGAAGAGGGTCAGGGAATCTGTGCTTTCTCTCTTCTAACATATATGTTTTTGTTTTATTTTGTTTAAAAATATGTTTTTATTGATTTTTTAGAGAGAGAGGAAGGGAGAGATAGAAACATCGATGTGAGAGAGAAACATTGATCAGCTTCCTCCTGCATGTCCCCTACCAGGGATGGAGCCCACAACCCAGGCATGTGTCCTGACCAGGAATTGAACCGGGACCTCTCATTCCATGGGTTGATGCTCAATCCACTGAGCCACACTGGCCAGGCTGTTTTGTTTTATGTTTAGTTTGTTTTTTGTTAATCCTCACTCAAGGACATTTTTCCATTGATTTTTAGATAGAGTGGAAAGGAGAGAGAGGAAGAGAGAGAGAGAGAAACATTGATGTGAGATAGACACATCAATTGGTTACCTCCCACATGACCCCGACCAGGGCCGAGGATTGAACCTGCAACCCAGGTACGTGCCTTTGACCGGGAACTGAACCTGAGACCCTTCCGCCCAAGAGCTGGTACTCTAACCACTGAGCAAAACTGGCCAGGGCAGTTAACATATATGTTTTGTTTTGGCTATTAATCCTCACCTGAGAATATGTTTTTATTTTTATTGATTTTAGAGAGAGGAAGAGAAAGAGAGAGAGACATCAATGTGAGAGAGAAACATCGATCAGTTGCCTCCCATACACACCCCAGCCAGGGATCAACCTGCAACCGAGGTATGTGTCCTAACCAGGAATCGAACCCACAACCTGTTGGTGTAAGGGATGACACACCACCCAACTGTGCCCCCGAGCCAGGGAATTTGAGTGGTAGAATGAGAAGGCATTCTTATTAAACTGTAATTTATTCTAATTATTTTTCATGAATGGTAGAGAAAAAGGGAAGAATTATTTCTGGTCATACAGATTTCAGTGCAGTAGAATTCTAAATAGTTCTTGTTTCATTTATTTCAGTGTCATTTTGGTGTAATTCTCAATATTTGTGTCTTTACCATGACAATTAACTGAACCAAGGAAATTAGTTAACCACATGGACCACTGGTAAATATTTGTATTTTATAAACACTTAACTATCAGAGGGAATGCAGTGTAATTTGCACCAAATAAATTTACATGTTGATTTTAATTCATTCAAAATGACTTATATTATTCACATTTTTATTCAAATATATCTGTTTATGTGTTACTAGGTTCATGTGCATGGTAATTTGATAAAAATGCACCTGACAGCATTAATATTTAAACTTCTTCCATCTAATTTGTGAAGTCATTGTTTATAGTTTAGAGAGAGTTGGAATTCTGAATATGGGAGCAGAGTTTTTAAAACTTAGTTGCTTTATAATTCTCAACTACAGAAAATGACTGATGGTGAAAGATAATAAAATGTAGTGATATGACAATTAAGGAATATCAGGGCAAAAGAAAAAAATCAGATTTCTATTCATTAAAAAGATTTAAATATTGACCATTACTGCTAATGCTGTTAGTTTATTTTACACCTTTGTTTGTCCCTGTCTGTGTGTTCTCTTTAGATGTAAAAAAGGCTCAACAGGTAAAAATTGGGACAATTTTCATAATATGGGTTTCCCAGTGTTCAAGTCATCTGAAATCACTACAATGCTTGGTCCAATCTTGTGAAGATTAAAATAAGTATATTTTAATTTAAAAAAGTAAACTGTACTCAAGCCAATATTTTAGACAAATTATGAAGATTATATATATTGTAAGATGTTTGAGTTCTCTATTGGTTGTTCTGTGAGAAAAGTTGTTAAAGAAGATACCATTTGGTCTCACTACATTTGGTTTATTGAATGTACACGGTATGCTTAACTGGGGCATTGAAAATCTTCCTTTGTCATTTGACTTTAGTAAACAACTAAACATGTATTAATGAGTTGAGCTTTAATACCATACCATACCATACTATAATAGATTTTAGATATCTTATGTTGATTTATTTGTAGATATCAAATATTATTGCCAAACCTTTCAGTAAACAGTTCTAGAAACTGAACTTTCCAGTCCCTTGTATCTTCTTGAATAAATGGTTGCTTTGTGATGTTTTGCCTGAGTTGTCTCAAAGGATTTTCTTTCCTTTTTATTTTGAATAAGGAATAGTATAACTTATTAAACTAAAGTACAACCTCAAAGCAATGCTGTAGGTATCTGTGAGCATAAGTAATAAAAAGTTGACTCAGTTTAATGAACAGCAAAATTGAGTCTACTTTCACAATTTGGGATGCAATATAAGAATTCTGTCACATGTTTTTTTCTTTATATAATATTTTTTAATGTGTTTGACTAGATCCACAATTCCAAAGTTATTGAAACCATAGATACTAAAGTTACAGGTAAAGGTATTTTTCTTTTGTCAAGTCAAAATCAAAATAGAATTCACCAGTATAAAAACATTTATAATTTAAAAGTACTCATCTAAAGTAATTATCAACTCAGCATGAAGTACAGCTTCAGAAGCATGTCTACCATGGTCTAAATATATTGATTATTCTTTCTCAGTTCTTCTCTCAACTCTCCCTGTGATAAAAGAAACATAAAGTTGCTGAGACATTGAGTGAAGGAGTCACAATCCAACATAAATCAGGGAGAACATGACCCAACAGAGAGCAGTCACAATCTCCTGCAGATCAACCCCCACAGAATGATTTAGAACCATTAGTTTAAAGGGTTGAGGATTTACTTCATATACCTCTGTGAAGACTGTTTCCCAGATCAAAGTCCAAAGGGTGGGACTTACAAAGGCAAAAGCCACACAATTTCTTAAGGAAAAGGGACTGGCCAGTTTATACAAATCCTTGGTTTGTCATTTTGAGACTGGTATAGACTAACTGCTGAGTCCCAAACCCATATGATGGATTGAGATAGAATAGTCACAAGTTCACTAAAAAGGCTGATATTTTTCAGAAATGCTGAAGTGTTTTTTCCTGTTCCTGACTACTTGCTTTATGACAGGTTCAGATTCTGGGTCATGTAGTGGGAGAATCCCTACGTATTTACACAAGGCTCCATGAATATTTCCAGAACTCCAACCATCATATCCACCTTCTAGGCAGCAGAGAAAGAGAAATGTCATTGATACAAGTGTGCCATCTCTTTTTTGGAAAGCATTCCAGAAATACCACACAGCACTTCTGATTTTAGCTTATTGGCCAAATCTTAATCAAATAACCAAACTTAGCTGGAAGGAAGACTGAGAAACTCCCTTCTCTTCCTCACATGATTAAACAAAATCAAGGTTTTGTCAGTGAGGAGGAAAGGGCAAATGGTTATGGGGGTAAGGAATCAACAGTCTCCTCCAGAAGGGCACACAATAAGGATTGTTGTTCCAACTAGTACAAAGTTATCTAATATTCCATCAATCTGGTTTTGTAGGCATAATAAGGTCTTTTGATCTTTAAATATGTCAATAAAATAATACTTAGTAATGTTACAAGATCACATTTTTCTTAAATCTCTCCTTCATATTTGTGTTTGAAGAGAATTCCAGGCACAAATAAAATACAAGAATGCACATTTTATCCATGAGTCTGTCTCTACTTTGTTAGTTTATTTTGTTTTTTAGATTCTACATATGAGTGAAATCATACGGTACTTGTCTTTCTCTGACTGGCTTATTTCACTTAGCATAATACTCTCCAGGTCCATGCATGCTGTTGCAAAAGGTAATCATGGATACAGAGAACAGACTGACAGCTATCAGAGGAGAGGGGGTTGGGGGATGGATGAGAAGGGTGAAGGGATTAATCAAAGAAAAAAAAGAGAGACTCATGGACCCAGACAACAGTATGGTGATTGCCAGAGGAAGTAGTGGGGGGGTGGGTAGAGGAAGGTAAAGGGGGGATAAATGGTAATGGAAGGAGACTTGACTTGGGGTGGTGAATACACAGTACAATATACAGATGACGTATTGTAGAATTTTACACCTGAAACCTGTATAATTTTATTAACCAGTATCACCCCAATAAATTCAATAAAAACAAACAAACAAATAAATGCACATTTTAAATCATAGCTACAATGGAAGTCCTTACATGGTAACTCTATGGTTACCCAACCTAAAATGTAGTATTATTCCATTGCTGCAATTTAAAAAACAAAAAAAAAACCCTGTCTGGTCTCTACGTTTATCAAGAAAAGGTGTAAAAAATTCCAACAGATGAATGTTCAGTAATCCATGACTGGATTACTTTTAGTGCTTTTTACAAATACTCATGTTCTGTTTTTAGGCACATAGTAATATTGCACGTCCTCACCAATGCTGCAGTTATGTGTGAACATATAATTTATTGGTCAAAAACCTGCAAGGACAAGTGCTATACTTTGTTTCTAAATTTAAGGGCCATTGGGCAATTTTTCAGATTCCCTTCCACTGCCACAATGATTTGTGAAGCATATGTAGAAATTGAGCCTCCCTCAGCATGGGTCTCTGAGTGTACTTTATCCATCTCTGATGGACATGTAGCATGAGCAAGAAATAAACTATATTGTGAGCCCACTGATTTTGGAGGTTGTTACTGGAATATGATGTGTCACAAAAGGAAATATTTTCTTTCTCAATGAGCCTTATGGTACTGAAATTATCTTTCAGGTATTGTTTAAAATATAACAGAAACTGTTATTTAAAAGTCTCTATGTACAAACTGTTCTATGTAAGCAACAAATAAATATGAAAAAATTAAGTGGTATGGGAGGTAGACTTTACATTCATCACACATTTTACTTTATGAGAATATTAAGAATTAGCATAAGCAAGAACAGTTTACAAAGTCTTCTTCTAATAAATCCCACAAGAACTGACTGGCAAAAATCAGTATAAAAGACTGGTTTTAGTCACAATTTAAAATTGATCAATGGATCAGTTATGCTCAGAAAGAAAACCTTCAAAAATAATTTCCTACACTGATATGATTTGCTGACCTACCAGCAATATTGAGATATGTACTCATTCAACAATACATATTAGGTGGCACCTCAAATACTCTTTTTAATACTGGAAAAATACTGTGATGAGTAAGTCAGACCTGGTCCTCAAGTAGCCCACCTATCAAGTAGAAAAGAATACATAAATATTTGCAGTTGTACAAGGCAGGACACATACAGTATTTTATATTATAGATATTTTAAAATGTTGTTTATAGTCATCATTACTTTGAAAGTATGGTAGTTATTAAGCCCACCATTAAATTTTATTATGCATTGTGTTAATGAAGAAGTACACATTTTATTTTATTTTATTTTTTTTATCCTCACCCGAGGACATTCCTTCACCTTTTGTTCAGATAGAGTGGGAGGGAGAGAGAGGAAGAGAGAAAGAGAGAAACATCGACGTGAAAGGGACACATCGAGTGGCTGCCACCCGCACGACCAACCAGGGCCGGGGACAAACTGCAACCAAAGTACATGCCCTTAGCGGGAACCGAACCCGGGTCTCTCTGGACCGCAGGCCGACACTCTAACCACTGAGCCAAACCGGCCAGGGCGAAGTACACATTTTAATATATTATAGTATTTTTTACTTTTTGATAATCTATTGAAATATTATTAGTTTCATCTATAAGCTTTGCATCTTATTTTATGTATTTATAACACCCTATTCTGTGAAGAGGCATAGGCTTCATCAAACTGCCAAACAGACTGATGACATAAAAAACATTAAGAAATCCAGCCCGGCCGGTGTGGCTCAGTGGTTGAGCATCAACCCATGCACCAAGAGGTCACTGGTTCAATTCCTGGTCAGGGCACATGCCCAGGTTGTGGGCCCGATCCCCAGTGGGGGGCGTGCAGGAGGCAGCCAATAGACGTTCTCTCTCACTGATGTTTCCATCTCTCTCTCCCTCTCCTTTCTTTTCTCTCTAAAATCAATAAAGAAAAAAACATTTTTAAAAAATGTTAAGAAACCTTGATTTAGAGCAAGAGGATAAAAGAAGATTACTACTTGGCCTGTGATTTGCTCTAGTTTCTTTAGAGACTTGCCTAATTCTAATTGCTAATTCAGTGTAGTAAAATGAAATATTTTAAAATCACGGCTTTCCAGAATCCACTTTTGGTGAACTTTTAGTACAGATCAGGACTCATAAAAGTATCTCTACCAGGGTCTTCTTTCACTTCCAGAGTTGATAGGGGAAGAATGTCACTATTTAGATATTATAGAGAATTTTATGGAAGAGAAGATGTAAAGACAATTATGAAACACTAAGCCCCTTTACCATACATACACCCTACTCCGTTGCTTTTATTTATCATATACAAATTGGGCTCTGAAAAAGGAATAAGATCTTGATGGCCAGAATCTAGAGAAGAGGAAGAAGTTCCCTACAAGGAAAGGGAGCATGGAAAAAGAGGATGGCAGAAGCAATGGGGGCACAGCAAAGGGGAAGCACAAGCCACATGCGTGTATGTATAGACCACGGGGTCAGCATAAGTGAGTATGAATGAAGGTTAAAAAAGCAGTGAATTGTTTATCATTCTGCATTGTAATTATTTCTTGCAGGCCTGCATTTTGTGTCAGAAACTTTGCTACATGAGCTTAGAGGCTTCATTCATCCTTGTATCCCAGAGTAACTAGACCCAGAAAACTCAGTTTCCTAGGTTTAAGAGGCTCCTTTGGGGATAAAGCAATATTTTGAATTATTTAAAAAAACACACCTCTTTCATTAAGTTCTCTCCAACAAAATAAATAAGGAAAAGTAGTAGATATAAAGTTCAGATTAGTCTGTTTTTCTACTCACTATGATAAAGAGAATTGAAGGGATGGAGACTGCAAGTGTTGAACAAAATAAGGTTTGGGGATTTTATTTTATTTTAATTTTTTTTTCTTTATTGATTTGAGAGAGAGAAAGGAATGGAGAGGTAGAGAGAGATAGAAACATCAATGAGAGAGAACATAGATTGGCCGCCTCCTTCATGCCCCCTGCTGGGGATTTGGCCCACAACCTAGGCATGTGCCCTGACCGGGAATCAAACCAGCGACCTCTTGGTGCATGGGTCGACACTCAACCACTGAGCCACACTGGCCGGGCTATTTTTTTATTTTTATTTTTTTTTCTTTATTGACTTTAGAAAGAGAGGGAGGGAGAGGTAGAGAGAGATAGAAAGATCAATGAGAGAGAACTTTGATGGGCCGCCTCCTGCATGCCCCCCATTGGGGATCAGGCCCACAACCTGGGCATGTGCCCTGACCGGGAATCAAACCAGCGATCTCCTGGTGCATGGGTCGAAGCTCAACCACTAAGCCACACTGGCCGGGCGGATTTTACTATTTTCCTATAACTATTTAAATTATCTCAAATGTAGTGGCTTAAAATAGCACAAATTATTATCTTACATTTCTGTAGGTAACCAGTCTTATGCGGGTGCTACAATCAAGTTATTGGCAGGGCGACATTTCCTTCTGGAGGCTCTAGGAGAGACTCCGCTTTTTTTACTTTTCCAGTGTCTAGAACTACCTATAATCATTGGATCATGGTCACCTTTCATGAGCCAGCAATGGCTTTTCACATCCTTCGACCACCCTTCTGTTTTCAAATCTCCTTCTGTTGCCTCCCTCTTGTACTTGTGTTTACATGGGGCCTACTGTATAATACAAGATAATCTGGTTCAGCAACCATAATCAATTTGCAACCTTAATCTTCCTTTACCATGTAACCTAACATATTCACAGGTTCTGGAGATTAGGAGATGGGCGTCTTTGGGTAGTCATTATTCTGTCTACCATCGTGATTACCTGTGGATTTTCATCAGGCATTCTACCCCAGAGCTCTATTATCAAAGAGATGGCCATGGGGATATAGATGAGAAAATCTGTATTCTTTTTCTTTCTGTCCATTTTGCTAAAATATACAATGATTTTGTCTATGGCAGCCTTAAATTAAGGTGCATATGAAACCCTCAAAATACATATAAATACCAAGTATTCTTTACTTAAAAAAAAAGGTATTATTTAAACTGCCAACCAAAATATCTTTGAGTATAAGTAAAACACAAATTAACAGACGACATGGGGTATATAACCTCATTAAGAATGTGACATAAAAAGATGGTGTTATTCATAAAAATCAAATGGGGAAAAAAATGAGAAGATGTTATGGAAAGAACTTTTCTTGGAAATAGTCAATATATTTATATAGCACCAAATTCAGACAAACGTAGATGTATGGGTAATCAAATCTGTGGGAGGTTTTTTCCCCCAGAAAATAGATCAGGTACACAGTGTTCGAGAGGCCAACTATTAATTGACAGCTTGTTGAGCAAAGTGGTCAGAAATACTAAAAGAAAAGTAATTTGACTAGAGTTGATGGGTTCTGAAAACCAAGGAATCTTATAAGGGAAGTAGCTGCCTCAGGCTGTCATCTGATAATTACTTTTCAGATATGTAACCATAGTTTACAGCAGCACAAGTCTCCTTCCAACTTTATGGGAAAAACAAAGAACAAATGTGGAAAACAAGCTGATAGAATTTTTCAAGAAATAAAGTTCTAGAACCCTTTTTTTAGAGAGAATCTATTTAGTCCTAAATGTTAACCATCTACTTATGACTTTTTGGATTGGGATGTTATTATTACTCTATGATTATTATTGTTGTTGTTATTATTATCACCATCATCAAATTTATACTTTTCATTGTTTGGAAGTGAAAATGTATCATTTTACTAAAACAATGAGTGGTGGAAATATGAATGATTGTTGGTTTCCTTTTGGGATTTTTCTCATTTTTAAAATCTTTAAAACAATATAAAAGATCAAATGATTTATGAAATACTATTTGTGATCTTTGCAGATCATATTGTGGGTAGTCATAATTTTTACAGATCTGTAAGATTTAATTAAGATAGAGAATTTCGTTTGAGGGTTTTGTCTGTGTTGTTACTGTTGTTTTTTAAAATTTATTTTAGACAGTGATGCTGGGATTAGCAGTGAACATGGTATTAATAAAGGCTGTTCCCATGCCCCAAATGCCTTAAAAACCTGTGAGTACCTCAAATAAAAGCTTTTGTTTCCATGTATCACTTTGATATGCATAACATAATATGAAGTGAAATATTCAACATAGGGTAGTTACAACAACTGACAGAATGGCAAGTCCTAGGGGTTGCTGGCTGAATGGGAGGCCGAAGTGTTGGTCCTCAGCCTGTTTATGACCCTTTGGCGGACTCTGCCCACATCTTTCCTTTCACTGCTGGATCTTAGTTTCCTCACCTGCACAATGAATGTATTTAGACAAATGACCTTTATGTTTCTTTTGGCTTATTCTGAACTGCTTAAACCTATTTAGGTGACAGGTATCACCATGTTTAAAATTATAAAGCGAACACAGATTTACTTTGTTTTATGAAATAACTATACATTTAGAAAAAATGGATAGAATGATGAATAGGAAAATGGATATAGGAATGTTCTGGTTAAATCACACCAAATGCTGTGGAATTAAATGATAAAAATCATTACACCCCCATGACTTATTTTATACCTGGGAGTTTGTACCTTTTGACTCCCTTCACCCATTTCACCTACCTCTCCAACCCCGCCACTGGCAACCATCAATCTGTTCTCTGTATTTATGAGCTCTTTTCTTTCCACATATAAATGAGATCATACAGTATTGGTCTAACTTATTTCACTTAGCATAATGTCCTCAAGGTCCACTCATGTTGTCACAAATGGCAGATTTGTCGTTATCAGAGGAAGGGGGTATGGGGTAGGAAAATTGGATAAAGATACCCCAAAGGCACAAACTTCTAGTTATAAGATAACCACTGGCGATGTATAATGTACAACATGATGACTATAGTTACTGCTGTATGGTATATTTGAAAGTTGTTAAGAGAGTAAATTCTCAGAGTTCTCTCACCAAAAAAAAACCACTTTTTTTTTCTTTTTGTATCTATATGAGATGATATATGTTATCTAAACTTATTGTGGCAATCATTTCACAACATATGTAAGTGAACTCATTAGGCTGTACGCCTTAAACCTATACAGGGCTGTATATCAATTATATCTCAATAAAACAAACATACTTGCATGGTCCTTGGCGAGTGCTGCAGGGAGTCTGAGTGGCTGCAAGGGCTGCTGGGTTCTTTAGCAGTGCCTCCAGTTCCAGCAGCTGGGGACACGGGCATGCAGCTGTTGAGGCCCAAACTGATAGTGTGCACACACCTGACTACAGGGACCAGCTGCAGGTGTCTAGGTAGTGGCAGTGACCTGTGCAGACACACACATTGTGGCAGGGGTCAGGGCTAACTGCTGGCACACTGGCAGCCGTGTGGTCCCTGGCTGTCAGTGTGCACTCTTGTGACTGCCAGGTCTCACCTTGGGCACATGCACAGCAGTGGAGCCTGGTGATGGGAGTTGGGCTGGGGAGGCGCAGGTGCACAGCAGGAGGTGCGAGCTGAAGGTGAGCCCAGAAGTGCAGACCAGTGACTGGAGATAGAGCCAAATCTAAGCCCACAGCAGATGTGGGGGCCTTGGCTATTAGCCTCTATTTCTGTGGCTTCAGGATACAGTCACAGGCATGCACACAGCAGTAGTCTGTCAATCTAAATACAGAGGATAAACTGAAGCAAGCTCAGATGACCAGAAATTGAATTTATTTGGGAATTGCAGTTCAGAAAATGCAAGTGGGAGCAAGCTACAGGCGAGTCTGTGGAGGGTTTGGGGCAAGCTGTATTTCTGGGTGAAGAGCCCAAAGAAGGCGAAGTCCAGCCAGCATCCAAGAAGGAAGTCATTGGCTTGAGAATGGGGAGAGATTATTGGCAATGTTCACTGGTCAGATTCTTGGTGGATGTTTCTAAGTCTGGGTCTTCTGCAAATGAGTTCTCTATGGAAATCAGTCCATCAGTTCTACAGTTCCGTTTCTCTGAGGGTGCTAGCGTGAGCTTCTCCATTTCACATCCTCCTGTTCCATTTTAGATTGAAATCTTTTCATAAGTCCAATGACAAGAGTCAGTCTGGCTGAGTACAAGTGTACAGCTGGAGGAGCTAACCCCAAGTGCGCACATGGTGGCAGGTGTCACCTGTGAGAGTCTGTGCTGGTATTTTGTACTCACGGAGCCACAGAGGCCTGGGCTGGCTGCAGGAATGTATCCTGGGGTGGGGGAGGGGGGAAGTTGGGGGGGTGGCAGCTGGAGCTCAGAGAGAGACTGAAGTGACTGGCTACAGTGAATGCAAATACCTGTGGGGCTGTGTGGGCCACCGGTTTCTTCAGTGGTGAAAGAGGCTGGACTCATATGCAGATCAGGTCACTGGGAACCATAGTGGCCCTGGCTGTGTGGCTGATACTGGTAGCCCCTACTGTTCTTCCTTGTTTCTGGTTGTCTGTATAGTCCTAGCTTTGTTGGTCTCTGGGTGGGGTGAAAAGGAGGCCCCCAGTGGTGGGAGGGTGGGGGCAGGCACAGAGCAGTGCAGTCAGGAGATGGGATGATGCAGCCAAAATAGAACTGTTAATTTTTTTCCTTTTTGTAGGATTATTCTCAGTTTATATTGTTCTCTGTTGCTGCAGGTTCTTAATGAACTCTTGGGCTCTCCCAGAGCTGTTTTTGTTTGTGGCTAGCAGTCTAATTATTGATCTTTGTGGGGAGACAGAGACTGGGGGCTCCTACTTCACCAACTTGGTGATGTCACTTCCCTTTTCTAGCTCTTTGAGTAGAATATTTATCTTCTCTCTATTTTCAGCCTTAGGTATATAGAAATCTACAGATCGTCTTTAAAATATTGCTTTTGTTTTCTTTTACAAATTTTACAGCTCATATGGAAGAGCAGATATCAGAGACTAATCATAAAAAAAGAAAGAAAAGCGTAATGAGGGAGTGGATGGACACCACACCCGGTTTTAAAATACTACAAGGTTAATAGAAACCTTCCTCACATCATATTGAACAATAAATCCTAATGTGTTTTATTTATCTGAAAATTAAAACTAAATATATTTTTGGCCTTATATTCCTTATCTACAAAATGGAAAAAATAATAATGTTAACTACATTACAGGTTATTATGAGGAAAGTAATGCATGAATGTTGCTCCACAATAATGGTAATAGTTGCTCACATTCATTGAATGTTTGAAGCACTTTCTGTATCACTCAATAAATATAACAGGCTATTGCTATTATTATAATGCATTATTCACATGAGATTAAAATTGTGATTATGGATGATATATTTGATTGTATTTAAAACAAGATTTATAAAGATTCAAAGAGATTATAGAAACAAGAGAAGCAAATGACAGGTCAGAGAGTCAAGAATAGGTGCTGTTTGTTTTGGCAGTCAAAGGGCTTACATCATTACCTTGAGAAAACATGAGATAAGGTCTTGAGTTTCATGAGAAAATAAAAGTTGTAACTGAAAATTCTGCATAAAATTGGAACTTTAAAATAGGTGTACGTTTGTTGAAAAAAATGATTAGATGAAATGCAAAAATCAATTTATAAACACTGTTTTCTAGGTCTTTATCTGACCTCTAGATAGGGAAAAGCATCTCCCAAGAGGTAATGTGGGGTCTGTTCATCCATTACACCCTTGGTTTGTATTATTCCAGCTGATTGGATCATGAACCCCAAACCGAGAACTTTACATACAAATTAGTTTAGGGACTGTGATATCCCCTGGGATTACCGGTAAAAACAAACATAAAAAAATTCAAGAGAGGCACTCGTACAATCCAGACAGCACAGAGTGGGGTGAAGAACATCTCAAAAAATGAATAGAAATTTAAAAGTTACAAAGCATGTAAGGAAGCAGTCTATCAAAAGGAAGAAGTAAGGATCAAACAGTCAGAAAGAGTAGAGCCCTAAAAACATGAGAAAAATAGCATACAGATGTGAGATTAAATATAACATAAGCATTTTTTATGAAGACATTAAAAAGGAATCAAAATAGTAATGAAAAACAACACTATTAAAAGAACAGGGAGAATTGGAAAAGAATATTAAAGAACCTGTGAAATGAATAATATATTGATTTTTTTAAAAGTACTCAATGCATTAAGTTGCAAATAAGATGCATATGATGATAGGAATAGAGAACTGTAACAAAAATTTGAGCAAACTATCTAGAATTCAGCGTAGAAGACATAGGTGAAGACTACAAAAGAGAAATTAAAGACCTGGGGGATACTCTGTAGTCTAACCAATACTGTGGGGGACCTCATGATGAGTTGTACTGATGCCTTAGCCAGTACAGCATGTGCTAACTCGCTTCACACTTTCCCCTTAACAGGCACCCATTGGTTAGCTCTTGGGCCTAGTTGTCTACCACCAGTAGGACTGGCCCAGAGAAGAGTCCTGAGCAGGTGTTAAAAGCAGGGTTAGGCTATTTATTTTATTTTAAAAGACACATTTTTTTCCTTTATTGATTTGAGAGAGAGGAAGGGAGAGGGAGAGAGAGATAGAAACATTGATGAGAGAGAACATTGATGGGCCACCTCCTGCATGCCCCCCACTGGGGATCGGGCCCACAACCTGGGCATGTGCCCTGACTGGGAATTGAACTGGCAACCTCTTGGTACATGGGTCGATGCTCAACCACTGAGCCACACCAACCGGAATGGGTTAGGCTGTTTAGTAGGGAATTCTTGTATCACAGGTGCCTGGAATGTGGTTGGGTGAACATGTTCCATTGGCTCCTTGGACTCCTTACCCTTTTGAAGTGGCAAAGATGAAAAAAGGGTAGACTAAGGCTCTGGCAAGAATGAGGCCTAGGACAGGGGCCTCACGTGATTTGTTCTAAGGGATGTCCTAGGTTGTGTATGCCCAGAAGTAGACACTGAGACTAAGCATTGAGAACAAATAGTCTATTTAAGTTGTGATCTCAGGAAGCATAGGTAGGGGAGTGGAAGACAGTGAAGAGATTAGACCAATTCAGGGGATGGCAATAAGCAGTTTACTGCTGTGGGCAGTAGGGACTAAATTCCACTGGGGACCTCTGGAAGAATTCACCTCGGAGTCATTCCAACCAAAGGGCAAGGAAGCTGGGTTATTTTTCCACCAATTTTCATCTATTGTTGGTTGAGGGCTGCTCCTGCAGGCTTTAATTGCCACTTCTGGCCTGATCCACGCAAGAGCTAGGCTCCCTCCTGTGACCAGAGAAAGTCCTCAAGGAGAAAGTCAGTTTTACGTAAAGCTATTGACCTACAGGGAAGATTTAGATGTGAAGGGGACATGGCAGAGCATAGATGGCATCTGCTTGCAGAACTGAAAGAACTTTGAGAAAACATGTACCTAAAAGAGAAGGATAGTATGGTGGCACAACGTGGCCAGTAAATTTCCAAGTTTTTAAGGATCAAAATGGTTTCTACCTCTGCTATTTTACATCTAAGGGGATGGAGTTACTGGCAGATGAATCTCTTAACAAAGAAGTAGCTTCTTATTTATAATATATGATAATATTCTTGTTTAAGTTTATTATATGAATTGATTAAATTATTTTTGAGCTCTGGCTGGTTTGGCTCAGTGGTTAGAGTGTTGGCCCGCGGACCAGAGAGTCCCGGATTCAGTTCCCGTACCTCGGTTGCAGTTTGTCCCCAGCCCCGGTTAGGGTCATGTGGGTGGCAACCACTCGATGTGTCTCTCTCACATTGATGTTTCTCTCTCTCTTCCTCTCTCTCTCCCTCCCGCTCTATCTGAAGATAAATGCAAAATGTCCTCGGGTGAGGATAAAAAAAGTTATTTTTGATGTTTACGAAAAGAAACATTTTATCAATGCATCTTCAAAAATAGAATCATCTTTTCTACAAACTCCGCTTTATGGTGGATATGTTTTTGGATCTGTAAGGGAGAGGGGCTGGCACTGTGCATTCCTCGGGGTCTTTGCTCATGAACATTTCATGAGTTGGAAAATGTACACTTAAAAATGTCCTTAGATTTCACTTTGAGACTCAGCATCATTAGAAAATGAATGTTTTTAGGGAAAAGGGAACAGTGTATAACATAAAGCTTTTGGCAGAAGTTTTATACTTGAACTTGTGCATTTCTATTTTTTTAGACAATTAAATAGCTGGGAATTCTCTGTCTTTGATAACATTAATAATTACTGTTGAGTTGTTTAAATCTCCTATTATAAACATTTTATTTAAATTTCCTACTCTAAAGCTTTTAATTTCAATCTGTTCATGAACAAGAAAAATCAGGCCTTTTTTTCTAGAATAAAACAACACATTTTAATCAAACACTTTTTTTTCCTGATTTGCTCTAATAAGATTGCCACAACCCAAATAATTCTCTTCAAATGAAAATAATCAATGAACAAAGATGATAAAAATGTGCCTGGGGTCTTTTTTTGCCAAGAGAAATTATATGCTTAAATTATAGTTGTACTTGAGAAGAATGAAATAGAAACAGCAATAGTCTTTAACAACTGAGAATCTTGGGGCTTTGGTTTAGACACAGTATGGATTTCAACTGTGATCCATTGCCAATGTGTGTTAATATATGATATAAAATTATAATATGGCATATGCATATAACAGCATATGGCATATAATATGTGCTATATAATGTATAATTAATATGTATAATGTACTTTGTTATGTATATAGTATACACATATTATAAACGGATACAAACCCTCATGTTATTTTATAAAGTATTTAAAGCAGTTAATATTCTTGCAGAAGTGACTGATCTCCTTGACATACAGATTGCAGTGCATTTGTAAACAAAGTTGTCATCTGTAACATTTGATGTGTTAAATGTTTCTCATAGTAGTGAATTAAAATTAGAGCCAATTAGTCTCATTGTCATGATACTTATCTGGTTGACATACTTGACTTTTTTCTAGCTTTGGGTGAATTTCCTTATATGGAATTAGGCCTTAGGACATTTTATATCATTTGTTCTTTATTGGTTACTTATATATTGGCAATAAATGGAAAGGAAAGTACAATAGTGAAAATTTTAGAATGTTTTTATACTGTATTCTACCTTAGGGTTGAGGAGATTTTTATAACTATGCTCTGATTTCATTAAGATTTGGAAATGGTAACCTTCAGAGAAAACGTGACATTGCTTGAAAGGAAAGGACCAGCTCAGATAAGTAAAAGCAAAGGAAAGCCTGCTCAGCCAGCGCAAGGTCTTGAAGAAATAGCAAAATGTTCCATGGGTGAACAGCAGCAAAATATGAAAGTCTTCAATAGAGCAAGGATACTCTTTTATGGTTATGTTATCCAGCTTTGCACCTCTTACCCCTTTTAGCAACATGCCCTGCTCCCTGTGGTAACTTCCATGTTTAAAGGCATGGAGTTGTTGTTATTCAGTAATCTGAGACATGCAGATAGCCCACAATAGAGATGATGGGTTTGAAGAAAACTGGAAAGTGAACAAAGCCCTTTTTATGACGAAATTTATATGCGCCATTCTCTATTATCCAAGATTTAACATATTTCAGCACAGAAAACTTAGCTAAGCCTAAGAATTACCTGTTTCTCAGTGTTTCAGGATGGTGAATAACAATTACTTGAATGGAGGAAGCATACTGGCTTCTTGCCATAAATTCTTTGACAGTTTCCTTGCTTATTATGGAACTAGATAACAAAATATATTAAAAAAAAAAACTACTGAGGAAGAAACAACTTTGTTTGAGTACCTCTGGATATATACTGCATATAAATTATGTATTAGTTTAGACATATTTGCAGGAAGAATACATATACTCATCTCTGCAGAGATTGGACATCCCGTGAGGGGTCTAGAAGTGAGATTTGAAAACACAGTTTCTCCTTTACAAAATTAATAGCACACTTTAATTTAAAAAAAAAAACATAATTAAATTGTTCTTGTCTCTTGCTCTCAAGTGGATCAAACCAGTGTCTTAAATTATTTATGTGCTATCCTCAAAAATATAATTTGCATAGATATAAGTGGGAAAAACAAGAGTCTGGAGTGGAGGAAAAGTAAAATCTCCTAAGATAGTAAGATGAGAATAAAATAGGGCAGTAGAGGGGAAAGATCAAAGCCGAGGTCACTGGGAAATTGTAGGAAGTGTTTATCTTATATGCGCTGAAGGATCCTTTGGGGCCATAGTCCAATTAGAAAATTGTATAACTAAGATCAGACCAGGGGATAGAAATCTCTGCATGTCATGTTAAAATGCTGAAAATCAATTATTATTTCATTCATTTATTCAGCTATTTATTCATTCATTCAATTAATGTTGGTGAGCCCTTATATGCACTAGAGTCTGTGTTTGGCACTAGACATGGCAAAATGAAAAATAAGGACAAGTGGGAGCCCGAACTTGTATTTGAATAAAAATAATAGCCAAGATTTTACTGTGTAGATGAGACAAAAAGAAAAGTCAGACATATTAAAATTCGGGCATTTTCAAGAAACTAAATTATGTAATTATGGCAGCTAAGTACAAGGGCAATAAAGGTAGGAAATCATTCTCTCCAGGGAAAGAAGGAACTAAAGATTGAAAATAGCAAGCTGAGATATATGCATACTGCAATTAGGTAGAAGAATACAAAGAAACTCTGAGGTGCGACCATGAAAAGAAAAGATCATATTTGGTGAAGAAGGAAATGTCATTTGGAGTTTTCAAAAACCCCTTTCAGTGTGCTTAGTTAATATTTCCTATTTTTCCTCTTGTATAAAAACATGTTTTCTCAATCTTATCTGACTATATTTAACATTATGCATATTTTTAAACACAGAGCAAAATGGTGAATTTCATAGCACCATATATTTATGCTTTAAAATGAAATGCACATATTGAAGCAGAATTTGAGTATGGCACTCATGTTCCTGTATTTCTCTAGTTGGGAGAAACTGAATACAGGCAAATATACTGAAAATATACTCATCAATTTTGGTTAAAGGTAAATTGCTTAGTTAAGATTAATTATGTGCAAAAAAAATGGCACACTTAAAATAACCTCCCCCAGTAGGTATAACATTTTGCTCAACAAAAAGCAGAGAGAATAATTATTTTCAAATTAACAGGTCATTAATCTTGACCTTATGAGAGAACACAGTAATTTATTTCAAAGATAGTTGAGCCTAATATGTGAAACCTAATAAAGGTGAAATATTAGTAATGTAATTATTCTCATTTTAAATTTGGGTCAAGTTTATAATGTAATGAGAGAACAAATAAGGAGAATATTAACTTCATAAAAATGAACAGCAGGAAGTTTCGTTTTGCCTGGCAGACGATAAAGTACAACATCAATAGACAAAGATTCAAACCCTAGTACCAGCACATACCATCCCTGAGACAAGTCATTTAACTGCTCTATACCTCAGTTTTCTCATTTGGGGACAGGGGTTGTTCAGTGAAGAACAATGATATATTTAATGCACTTAAGCCAGTGTCTGGAACATGATAAATGTTAGTTAAATGTTATTATTGTCCCTATTGTTATTAATTCATCAGAGTAAAAAGAAATGACCTAAACATATAAGAAAAGATACTATCCTATATTTGATTTATCAAAAAGATTTCAAAACACTGATGTTAGAATCAAATAGTAGTTATGTAATTTGAAACAATCTATTTACCCTCTCTCAGACTCAGTTTCACAGGTTATTTTTTTTTTTTTTTACCATGTATCAATGGTTTAGTTGACATAGAATATTCTAATAGTAGGTGCAGAATTTTATCTTATATTCAATTAAAAAATATAAAAATTGCTTCTTAGGGATGCTGGTGCTCCAGTAAAAAGATATTACTACATGGAAGTAGGGAACAGACTGACAAACCTCAGAGGCAAGGGAGGTGGGGGGCAGGAAGAGATAAACCAAATAACTTATATGCATATATGCATAACCAATGGACACAGGCAATGGTGTGGGGAAGGTGGGGGGATGGGGAGGGGTCAGAGGGGGAAGGAGAGTGCCAATGAAGGAAAAAAGGGACATCTGTAATATTTTCAACAATAAAGATAAATTTAAAAATAAGATATAATTAAATTTCTAAATAGAAAGTGCAAGTGCCAGCCAACCTCATTACAGCTGGCCATAAGTAGGTATCTGCTTTTATGGTGTGATATCAGTATTTCCAAAATGTCCTTGTACAAATCTATTTCTCCACCAGGCTTCAATAGATCTTAAACTGTCCACATTTCCTTCCTCACCAAATATGATTAAAGCATTGATGGCTTCAGAGGAAAGCAAGCTGGTTAGCTGATTTGAGAGTAATGTAATAAACAAACGTAATTTAGAAAGACTTATGGGTTGAGGTCAAAGGCTGGAAAAAGTTAATGGACTCAAGGAAACTTGGAGCATGAGACATTATCCATGAACTTAGGTAGTCAGCATGAAGACAGTGAAGGTGTGAGTGGGGGTGAAAGAAGCAAGGATAAAGGTCCTAAAAAAGGAGATTGTAAAATTTACACAAATTGTTAACTAACATCACACTCAATGCTGAAAGCCTGAACACTTTCATTCTGGATCAGAAAGAACACAAGGTTGCCTGCTTTTCACCACTTCTAGTCAACATAGTAATGAAAGTTCTAGATCTTCTCTTTCTTCTTTCCCTCTGTGACCACCATTATGACTATGTTGGTATACCTAATGGTGTTCCACAGGTATTTTAGGATGTATTTATTTTTCTTTATTTTTTCCCTTTCTGCCCCTCAAACAGGAATTTACATAGATCTATCTAAAAGTTTGCTGATTCTATTTTCTGCTTGTTCTAATTAACTATTGAACCCCTCTAGTAATTGTTTCATTTCAATTACTATAGTTTTTACCTCCAAAATTTCTATTTGATTCCATTTTATTGTTGCTCTTTATAATTATTTTCTATCTAGGAAGATATTCTTCTCCTGGTTTCTATTAGATTTTTGTCCGTGATTTCCTTTAGCTCTTTGAATATATTTAAGGCAATTATTTTAAATTATTTTCCTAGTGCCCGGCTGGTGTGGCTCAGTGGTTGAGCATCGACCCATGCACCAAGGTCGCCAGTTCGATTCTCGGTCAGGGCACATGTCTAGGTTGTGGGCTCGATCCCTAGTAGGGGGCATGCAGGAGGCGGCCAATCGATGCTCTTTCTCATCGATGTTTCTATCTCTCTCTCCCTCTCCCTTCCTCTCTCTCTCAAATCAATAAAGAAAAAAAAATTTTAATTATTTTCCTAGTGAGTCCAATGCCTGTGGACAGTTTCTATTAATTTTTTTCCTGTGAATGGGTCATACTTTCTTACTTTTTAAAATGCCTCATATTTTTTCAAAAACTGAACATTTTGAATATTATAATGTGACAACTCTGGAAGTTAGATTCCATCCCCTCTCCAGGGTTTGTCATTGGTGCTTTATGTGGGTGGTTGGTTTTTTTTATTTTCAATGGCTTTTCTAAACTATTTTGTAAGGTTTTTATTCTTTCTTATATGTAGTCATTGAAGTCTGTTTTACATTAGCTTAGTGGTCAGCTTGTGTTCTGACAGAGTTTCTGTAAATGCCTGAAGCCAAGGAAAGGAGAAAGAAAAAATACTGTCTCGGTCCCTGCAGAATGTCTTTGTGTTGGGTATTCCTTCAAATTTTAGCCTGGCTATTTACAACCCTGTATTAGCCTTTACTTCCTACTTGAGTGGAGCCTGAAGCTCAACCAGAATTAAAAGCTTATGATCTTCTCAGGCCTTTTATGTGCATGTTTCTGGGCCTGGGCTTGCACATGGCCTTTTTGATCCCCAAGCATAGGCAGGAGCTTTCAAAAGCCTTATTGCTCCATTAGTCTCCTTTCTCAACCTCTTTCTTCCTAAGTTTTTGGTATGTCTATTGCTTGTCTAATCTCTTCTGCCAGTGTCCCAGGAGGCTGTAATCACTACTTTTGTCTTCAAATCCTTTTAGTAAAAGCTTCCCATGTCTGGGAATGCTTTGGGTTAGGCGAGGTAAATGGAAGACCTTGAGCTGGTTCTTGAGGGAGCCATCAGAGAGGCCAGAGCACACAACAAGAATTACTTGAGAAGAAGATTCACAGTGCTTCCTCTGGCATCCACAAGCTGCACATGGAGTGTGGGCTGCCAAGTTCATGGCTGCCACTGCTTTAGTGAATGATAAATGGTAGATAAGCAATTTAAAATGCTACAGAGCTCTCTTACCACAATGTAGCCACTTTATTGAGATTTCCCCTGGTTGTTTTTCACATGCTTATTTGTCATCTGTATATATTCTTTGGCAAGGTGTCTCTTAAGGTCTTTAGCTCATTTTTCAATTGGGTTGTTTCCTTATTGTTGAGTTTTATGAGTTTTTTGTATATTTTGAATAACACTTATTAGTTGTGTCTTTTGCAAATATTTTCTCCCAGTCTGTGGCTTGTCTTCTCATTCTCATGACCATTGTCTTTCATAAAGCAGAAGTTATTACTTTTAGTGAAGTTCAACTTATCAATTTTTTTTATAGATCATGCCTTTGGTGTTATATCTAAAAAAGTCATTGCCAAACTCAAAGTTACCTAGGTTTCCTCCTATGGTGTCTTCTAGGAGATTTGTCATTTTTCAATTTACCTTTAGATCTGTGATCCACTTTGAATTCATTTTTTTTTTTTATCTTCACCCGAGGACATTTTTTCATTTTTTGTTCAGATAGAGTGGGAGGGAGAGAGAGGAAGAGAGAGAGAGAGAAACATCGACGTGAAAGGGACACATCGAGTGGCTGCCTCCCGCACTACCCAACCAGGGCCGGGGACAAACTGCAACCGAGGTACGTGCCCTTAGCGGGAACCGAACCCGGGTCTCTCTGGACCGCAGGCTGACGCTCTAACCGCTGAGCCAAACCAGCCAGGGCTGAATTCATTTTTTAAAGAGTGCAAGGTCTGTGTCTAGATATATTTTTTGCATGTGGATATCACTTGTTCCAACACAATTTGTTCCATAGTATTGCCATTGCTCCTTTGCCAAAGATCAGTTAACAGTATTTATGGAGATCTAGTCCTGGGCTCTCTGTTCTGCTCCACTGATTTGTCTATTCTTTTGCCAACACTACACTGTCTTAATTACTGTAGCTTTACTGTAAGTTTTGAAGTCAGGTAGTGTTAGTCCTTCAATGTTGTTGTTCTTCAATATTATGTTGGCTATTCTGGGTCTTTTGCCTCTCCATATAAATTTTAGATTTAGTTTGTTGATATCCACAAAATAACTTTCTGGGATTTTGATTGGGATTTCATTGAATCTCTTGATCAAGTTGGGAACTTAGTCATTTTAAAAATATGTTTTTCTTTTGTTCTTCAGATTTCAAAGGTTCTATTTTCTTCTTCTTTTTTTTAATCCTCACCTGAGGATATTTTTCCATTTATTTTGGACAGAGAGGAGGGAGGGAAGGGGAGGGAGGGAGGGAGAGAGAGAGAGAGAGAGAGAGAGAGAGAGAGAGAGAGAGAGAGAGAAACATCGATGCGAGAGAGACACATCAACCAGTTGCCTACCGCATGATCCCGACCAGGGCCAGAGATGAACTGCAACTGAGGTATGTGCTTGTGACCAGAATCAAACCCGTGACTCATTGGTCCCTGGGCCGACACTCTAACCGCTGAGCCAAACTGGCCAGGGTGGTTCTATTTTCAATGTAAGTGATTCTACCCTGTATCTCTATTCTTCTCTTAAGCCCATCCAATAAAATTAGTTTCATACATTTATTTTTAAGTTCCAGAATTTGGATTTGGTTATATTTTTATTTCATATTTCTCTTCTGAGTTTTCCTAGCACTTCATTCTTTGTGACCATATTTTACACTGCCTCCTTGAACAATGTTATACTAGCTGCTTGAAAACCTTATCTAATATGTTCAATATATGTGTTGTCAAAGTGTTGGCTGTTTATTGTATTTTCTTCTCAGAATGGGTACAATTTCTTTCATTGTGTGTCAAGGAATACACATAATTTTTAATTGTGTAATGGATATTATGAATGTTATATTCTATAGACTGGATTGTGATATATTCCTCTGGAGAAAGTTAAATTTTTGTTTTGTTTTGTTTTAGGATTTGGTCAACGTGGGTAGACTAAAATTGTAAACTCAGCTACTTTCTGAAATCTAAGTTCAGTGCTGTTATCCTTTGTTTATTTGCACTGAGTCTATCCTATGCATGTCTGAACTTGATATCAATTAGAGATTTAAATAGAAATTACCAAAATAATTTGAGTGTTTCTCCTCTCTGTGTCTCTCTTTCTAGAATACTCTAATATTTTTAATGGATATGGTTACCCCAAACTCTACCCTGTGGTTTCTTAAAACCGAAAGAATGCATCAATGATTTTACTATAAAGTAACAACAGTAAATGAGCATGTTAATCCTTTTAGAAGAATCATTTCTGTTATTCCATTTTTCTATAGTTCTCTACTCAGATTTTCCTCACAATATACAGTGTTAATCTGGCTTTCTTTTTATCTAAAATTGAATTGTTTCACTGGAACTATTTAAATTAAAATTTAGCTTTTAATTGCTTAGCTAGCTTAAATTTACTTTTAGGTCTATATTGATATTTTATAATTTATGTTCATGAATTCCCTTTTCTAGGTAACTTCAGATATTCTAATTGTATGCAGATATCTGGACATCACCAGAGGCCTTTATAATGGTGTTACATTTTTTTCAATACAGATATCCTTGAAACACTGATGTCTCTAAATAAATTTTGTCTCTTTAGCAATCATACTAGTACTAAAATATAGTGAAAAGAAATAGAATTGAAATATACACTTCTTTAAATAAAATGACATAGGAAACTTGAGATTTGTATTTAATTCATTAGCTTTCTAAATAATCAGAGCTCTGATACATGTATTTACTTTATAAATCATCTAACATTACTTTAGTCTAATATTACACTCTGGAACCAAACTGAGTGAGTTCAGGTCTAGTCTTGGGAAGTGTGTGTGTGTGTGTGTGTGTGTGTGTGTGTGAGAGAGAGAGAGAGAGAGAGAGAGAGAGAGAGAGAGAAATGGATGGGAGGATTTCTGCTCTTTAAAGCAATTGGCCAGAGCTAGGGCTAGGTAAACATTCACATACAAAATCTCGGATATTTGTGATTACCACAGAGAATAGAAATGAGATCATCTGCTCAACATGATGAGATGAGACACTTAGGAATTAAAGGGCTCAGGAAAAGATCTCAAGAGCCCTTCTGAAATTGTCATGTTAGGGCAACATTAGATTGATTAAAAAATATATGGGATAAAAAAGAAGAGCATAGTATGGTTCAGACTGACAAACCTCGGCGGGGGGGGTGGGGGAGACGGATGCGATAAACCAAAGAACTTATATGCATGTATGTGTAACCAATGGACATAGACAACAATGCTTGGCGGGGGGCAGGATAGGAAGGAGGGTGTCTACAGGGAAAAAGGAGAAACATCTGTAACAAAAATAAATAAATAAATAAATAAAGAGCATACAAAATTTTAGGGCTAACCCATATTTGTGACTTCCTTACCGTTTTGTAAGTATTATGAAAAATGGATGGGCAGGGTAAGGTTAACCTCAGATAGATAAATTCCATGGCATCACTGAGGAAGATCAACTAGGTAAGAGATTCAAGGTCAGTTTTAGAATAACTGACCTTGAGCTCCATGCTAATTACCAAGGTGATTATCAGATATTTTTATTATTACAGCATCTTTAATTTCCAAGGATGATGGCAAGAGAAAAGTTAACTAAAATCCTTGATTCTAGGATTGGATTTTGTGTTGTTTTTTTAAAGAGTGATAGAGAAATAGATGATGCAGAGACAGATTAGCTCAGGTTATGAACTTTTACAGTCTGTGATACATGACAGTGGAAGAATAATGGTCTGAAATTATCT
Source organism: Tadarida brasiliensis (assembly GCA_030848825.1). Lineage (NCBI taxonomy): Eukaryota > Metazoa > Chordata > Mammalia > Chiroptera > Molossidae > Tadarida > Tadarida brasiliensis. The sequence goes on along the minus strand of CM061280.1, from coordinate 107,554,952 downwards.
ATGAGATTCTGTCTATGTCTTGTTTGCCTTCTCTTTGAGTCTGGAGGAGTAGACTGATGAAATGTTGGAGGAAATACCAGTTCAATCTTAAGTAGGAAGATATGGGTGAGTTTGAATACAGTTAACATGGCATGGTGGGTGGGATGAACAGGAAGATATCAGAGAATTGAGGAACCGAACTGAATAAGAATGAGAGAACCAAAAATTATTTAATGGGAGGGTCCATACCTAGCATAGAAAGTATAGGAAAACGGAGCAAAGAAGGCAGTGCAAAGATAACAGACTGAATCCAAATAAGGAAATTTTAAAAAGACACAAAGTTGGTGCTCTGTTTGACTCCATCCTTCTTTGCCACTGTAACAGAACATACTGTAATGGAAGTGTCCACTGGCTCACTGCTTAGCTTCTAGTGTGTTTTACATCAAATGTCACCACCACAATACTCACTAGTGTATCTTCTGAAATCTTCCCATCACTTTAAAAAGTTTTGCTTTACAGAGGTCATTAAAAATTCACTATGGATTATAGTAAGCTTATTCCAAATATTTTAATGAAGTAGTATTTTTCACTAGTTTTGCATGTAATCTGGGAGATGTAAATTAAATAAATTACTATTTCAATTTTAATTTTAATCATCAAATAACACAGCTCTACAATTTAACTCTTATATTTGTAATGAACAAGTCCCTCAGAACACTCAGGTTCATCGTGTTCTGTCTAAAAACAATCATGCCAATTCTGACGGCCTTGAAAGAAGCTACTGACCCAGAAGTTACTAAATTAACAGAAGAGTTCAATAATTATATTTGATACACTTTTCCTTTGCCTAACCTTTTTTGTATTGGTATTATCAGCAATTGTGAGGCTGCACATTTTAAGACATAATATTTAAAATAAGCAAATATGTGTTAACACATTTGTATGGAACACAGAAGGAATTTAGGGAAGTAAAGGCAAATCAGGGTGCAATGCAAAGTGAGGATGAATTAGGGTGTATGTTACTGGTTACATAAGAAGTTTTGCAGGCCTCATTATTTTGAAAAATATTTGCAAAACATGATCATGATAGCTCTGCCCAGAGTTTTCCCTTAGAGTTGAACTAATGTTGTGATTATGCTCTGGAAAAACTAACCTAGCCAAGAAAAGGCTAATTCCATTTTTACTGATTATTACTGTTGGAAGACTTGTACATGTTTTTAAACACTGTAATTATTTTTTAATAACTGTTAACTAATCTGAAATAATATAAGAAAAACTAGAACATAAATTTTTCAGACATATATGAAATTTTCCCTATTCCTCCTGAACAAAGAGGTACATCAGCAGTTGTGTGTGTGTGCGTGTGTGTGTGTGTGTGTGTGTGTGGTCTCTAAAAGAAATGTGCTCATTTTCCATTCTGTTCTTAAGTATAGACAATTATTTACTGAGGGTCTATAATTAGGAAAACCTTGATAAGCATAATAGCTATGAACAAGGCTGGCATTCAACCAATTATGCTCTGCTTGTTAAAATAATGTAATAGTTGCTTTTATTACAGTGTAACACTTGCTACTCTAACTACCACAGCCTCTCCCGCAACCCATGCCCACCCTCCCCACCCATATCTCCAAACAATCCAGTAACAACTAAAGAGTTAACACATAGTGCATCAGGGGGTGTCTCTCGAATATGCTCAGGCATCCTTCAGATTGAAGAACTCTAATCTATGCTTGTTAATTATGTTTAATATTACCATTGGATACAAAGATGGATATGTTATAATTACTGCTTCCCAGGAATTCACATCTGGTGGTAGAAATAGATATCCATAAATCATCTTTATACAAGATAACACTCTGATGTATAGAAAATTTAAACAAGGTACTGGGGAGCATAGTGGAAAAAATTAATCATAACAGTGTGGGCCTGAGAGGGCTTCCTAGGAGAGATGGGGTTTTATCTGGACCTTGAAGGATGAGCTGTGATTTATCAGCCAATATGGGTGGAGGAGTGCATTCCAGCAATGAAATAAACTTATTGTAAACAGAGAGAAAACACTTTTCGTAAATAATGAATACAGGAGTGCATCTGGTGTGTGTGTGCACATGTGTGTGTGCACGTGTGTGTGCACGTGTGTGCATGTTAGGAATACAAGTGACATACAAGTAGACTATGTTGGAATTTTGTTTTACTTTTTATTGCAGTGGGAGCCATTGAAGATTTTGGAGGAGGTAAGAGGCATGAGTTGATAGTTTTAGAAAGAGAAAGCTTTATTAAGTGTGTATAGATATAGATATAGGTATAGATATATGAGCTTCTATATTACATATTTTTATTAAAGGTAATATATAAAACAAATGGGCAGGGAGACATAGGGCAGCTAGATCTGGGAGATTAGTAGGAGCCTTTGGCAATAATTTAGAGCAGGTAACAATAATTTTTTTCTGTAAAGGTCCAGATAGTAAATATTTTATGCTTATAGGCCATCTGGTCTCTGTTCAACTACTGAACTCTGCTGTAATAGTGTGAAAGCAGCTATAAACAATATTTTAATGAATGTGAGTGGCTGTGTTCTAATAAAACTTTATTTACAAAAACAGATGTCAGGGTAGATTTGACACACAAGCCTGTTGACTCCCATTCTATATTAACAGATATTAACCCAAGTACCTAGTTTTGGGTTCCCCATAAAGCAAACTCTGAAATAAGGATCTGAATATAAATAGTTTATTTGGAATCTGATCTTAGGAAACACTCTGAGGTGGGAAAGCAAGACACTGAAGAGAGAAAGCCAAAAAAGGTAGAATTATAAACAGATTACTTCTTTTAAAAAATATGTTTTTATTGAGTTTTTTTAGAGAGAGAGGAAGGGAGACAGAAACACCAATCAGCTGCCTCCTGCATGCCCCCTACTGGGGATCAAGCCCACAAGCCGGGCATGTGCCCTGACTGGGGATTGAACCAGGATCTCTCAGTCAAGAGGCAAATATGCTAATAGTATTGGCAAACCTCAAGGAAGGTAATATCATTAACTTGAAGAGGGAAAAATATCAGAGGGATAAAAGCCCAGTTTAAATTTTGAGATCAAAATTACCCTTTTTTGTTTTTAACATTTATTTTCAGATAGAGCGGGAGGGAGAAAGGGGAGAAGAGAGAGAGAGAAACATCAATGCGAGAGAGACACATCAACCACACGACCCCAACTGGGGCCGGGGACAAACTGCAACCGAGATACATGCCCTTAGCGGGAACCGAACCCGGGACTCTCTGGTCCGCAGGCCGACGCTCTAATTGCTGAGCCAAACAGGTCAGTGCAAAATTACCCTTTTTTGATAGCACATTTCAGAAAATGAAAAAATATTAAATAAGTTGACTTAGACATGGAATATGGAATCTAACTTCACAAGTATGTAGCATTATCACAGTAAGAAAAAGCCAAGAAAGCAAGCAAACATACTATATGTGAAATCTATTTTTCTTAAGACCACAGCAGAAAAAATGTTAACGATATTCATGCTTTAAGGCATGATGAAAGTTAGTAATTTTTCCTGAATAACCATAAAGTGACATATCTGGGCTGTATAAAAATTATAATTTGGAAAGCTCATTTTACTATCCATTACAGGACTGATATGTAACAAACTATAGCCTGTTGTTTACTTGAAGTAGTGAAATGTGCAAGTACATTTCCATTTTTTCTCAGGAAGAAGTTTGTTTTGCACAAGACTGACATTAAGTGAAGATGATTGGGCCTAAGTAGTTAACTTGTACTTTAGCAACAGCAATCTTTAAATTTATTTTGATTGCAATAAGATAATATGATTCATAAAGGTAATTTAGAGATTGCGATAAAACATGTGTGTTCATAAGCTAGAAACAACTCATTCCTAATGCAATATCATGAAAATTAACTTGTACTTGTACCAATTAGAGGTTGCATAATGTGGTATAACCTGCCCATCATTTTTCTAATAATTTTCTCTGGTTGCTCTTTAATAATCTATGTAGAACCCATATGGCTGGGGTGTTCGTCTCTGGCATGAATTTCTTATGAGAATGTCATACTAATGAGCTTGATGCTCTCCAGCTTGGGACTACGAGGGCCATAATTAAAAAGAAAATTTTAATAACTAAAAGCAGGTAAGTGTCTAGACTTCCAGGACCACTTCCAGGACTACTTTTCTGTTACCAATTGCCTCCTTTCAGATCTTGCTGTGTAGTATAGAAGTTTTGGACTTATTTTCTGATACTGACTCATTTGGCAGTTGAAAAACTATACTTAGAGCCCTGGTTAGAGACAGCCCGTGCACCAAAGGGTCATGGGTTCGATTCCCAGTCAAGGGCACGTACCTGGGTTGAAGGTTCAATCCTCTGCCCCAGTCGGGGCACATGCATGAGGCAACCAATCAATGTGTCTCTCTCACATCGATGTTTCTCTCTCTCTCTCCCCCACCTCTGCCCCTCCTTCCCTCCTTTCTATTCTCTCTAAAAAAATCAATGGAAAAAATATCCTTGGGTTAGGACTAAAAAAATCAATAAAACTAAAACTAAAAATATACTTAGAATATTGTTTTATATAAATAAAAAGATATAAGATAGAAAAGGAAACCAATAATTTTGAAGTAGTGCTGTCAAAATAAAAATGAAATGCACTTGTGATGTAGGAGTATATGTGCTCCTTAATGCATGAAACAAGATATAGTGAGAGATCTCATCATTTCTATAATCTCAGGATATGTGACACAACTGTTATATAATTTTAAAATACCTGGGATGTTCACTGGTGACCTAGTCATAGATACTTCTTACCCATCGGGTTTATTGCTTATATTCATACTTGAAGGACATGTGTTTCAGTGAGATATTAGTGCAAACATAAATGTCATTTTATTCATCTAGTTCTTCAGCCCTCCCATCCCCTGAGTTCTATACACTGGCACCTCTGGGGGACCACAGATGAAACCCTTGGCAGGGCCTGCTCTATTGCCTTCGGTCTGGTGTTGGCATATCAGTTTACTTCAATGAAATCCTTCCCTTGAGGGCATTCTTTTGATGTGAGGCCAGATGGTGACGGAATGTAAACCTCAGAACAAGCTTAGACTTTAATCCTAGACATTTTTTGGCCTTTGATGCTTTTCTGAGAGCATGCCAGTATGATCCAGGCAGTTATTTAGCCTGATAACTCTGTAGTGATGAACAAGAGGGCTTGAAGTAGAGGGAAGGGTTGAGTAAGTCATGACGAGGAAGTATGAGTTGAGTTATCATTGTCACTGTCCTTTCTTAAGAATGAAGAGTGGCCCTGGCCGGTTTGGCTCAGCGGTTAGAGCGTCGGACTGCGGTCCAGAGAGACCCGGGTTCGGTTCCCGCTAAGGGCATGTACCTCGGTTGCAGTTTGTCCCCGGCCCTGGTTGGTCGTGAGGGTGGCAGCCACTCGATGTGTCCCTTTCACGTCGATGTTTCTCTCTCTCTCTCTTCCCCTCTCTCCCTCCCACTCTATCTGAACAAAAAATGAAAAAATGTCCTCGGGTGAGGATAAAAAATAAATAAATAAATAAGAATGAAGAGTGAATTGAGGACATCTGTAATACTTTCAACAATAAAGATTAAAAAATAAATAAATAAATAAAAAATTGTGAATTGTCAGGCAGTGTGATGAATAATCAGGACTTGAATGTGAAATTTGGGTGCTAGAAAGTCAAAGCTCTCACTGATAATATTCCCAAGCCGGGTAAATATGAAACTTGTTGCAATACAAACGGAAGCAAAGAAATGAGAAGTTAAAATATGTCTGGGGAGAACAAATTATGTATTTGATTTTAAATATTCCCCATTTGATATAATTGCTGAGGAAATTCCAACAGGCACTTGTTAACCTTGAACCGAAGTTCTGGGTAGGAGACTGAACTGAAGATCCAGGTTGGGAATTATATGGAACAAGATGTTATTTGGATTTGTGATGATGGTAAGACATCTTAGGGACAATGTGTAGAATGAGAGAAGAACAGAGGGGTAAAAAATAAAACTTTGGGGAATGCTACATGGAAGACGAGTAGAGAGTTGTGAAAGAAGACCCCACAATACAGGAGACAAAGTAATAGCATAGTTTCACATAAGGTAAGTATTATAAGACCAGTAAGGTCTGGGGTTTAATGCACAGTACGGTGACTATAGTTAACAATCGTGTTTTGTATATATGAAAATTACTAGAGAGTAAATCTTAAAGGTTCTCACTACAAAAATAAATAACAGTAACTATGTGAGGTGATGGCTGTGTTAAATGAGCTTATTATGGTAATTATTTTGCAACATGTACATATAACAAGTCATCACATCATACACCTTAAACTTACAGTATTATATACCAATTATTTCTCAGTGAAGCTGGAAAAAAAGAATTTGCCGAAGTGTGGTCCAAAGTAACTGTAACATTTTGCATTTCCACCAGTTATCAAAGAGAGTTCCTGTTGCTCCACATCCTCACCAGCATTTGTTGTCAGAGTTCTGAATTTTGGCTATTCTAATAGGTGTGTAGTGGTATCTCATTGTTGTTTTAATATACATTTCCCTGATGATATTTGATGTGGAGCATCTTTCTGAATGCTTATTTGCCATCTGTATATCTTCTTTTGTGGGGTGGCTATTATGGTCTTTGGTCCATTTTTTAATTCAGTTGTCGTCTTATGTTGAGTTTTAAAGTTCTTTTTATATTTTGGGTAACAATCCTTTATCCAATGTGACTTTTGCAAATATTTTTCCCCTGGTCTATGCCTTGTCTTCTTATTCCCGTGACACTGTCTTTCATGGAGAAGTTTTTAATTTTAAGGAAGTCTAGTGTATTAATTATTTCTTTCATGAATTATAACTGGTGTTTATCTAAAAAGACACACCCCAAATAAGTGAGATCATGATGAACAAACAAGCTGATGAACAAAATAGACCCAGAGACATAGAAGTAGGGTACAGACTGACAACCCTCAGAAGAGGGGGACGGGAGGAGGAAAGAGATAAACCACAGAACTTATATGCATGTATGCGTAACCACAGACATAGACAACAATGCTGGGGGTGGGGAGGAGGAGCGGGATCGGGAGGAGGGTGTCAATGGGGGGAAAAGGAGAAACATCTGTAACAAAAATAAATTAATAAAAAAATAAATAAAATAAAAAATAAAAAGCCATACCCAAGGTCACGTACGTTTTCTTCTTTGTTAATTTTGGGAGATTTATAGTTTTGTATTTTACATTTTGGTCTGTGATCCATTTTGAATTTATTTTTGTGAAGGGTGTAGGGTCTGTGTCTAGAATTTTTTTTGCATGTAGCTGTTCAATTGTTCCCACACAATTTTTTGAAGATTATTTTTGTTCCATTGGATTGTCTTTACTCCTTTGTCAGAGATCAGTAGACAATATTTATGTGGGTCTATTTTTGGGATCTGTATTCTGTTCTATTGATCTAACTATCTTATCTTTTACCAATACCACACTATTGTAATTACTGTAGCTTCATATTAAATCTTGAGTTTGGGTAGTGTCAGTATTTCTAATTTGTTCTTCTCCCTCAATATTATGTTGGCTATTCTGGACCTTTTGCCTTTCCATATAAACTTTAGAATCATTTCGTCAATACCCTCAAAATAACTTTCTTGGATTTAATTGGCATTGTATTGAATTTGTAGATTATTTTGGGAAGAACAGGTTGTAAGAATTTAATATGTTGATCTTGGCTGGTGGCCTAAAATGATTTTCAAATATTCAACAGCAAGAATATTTTCACATAGCATTTACTTACAGTGGCAAGGCTTTAGAAGTTACAGAACACTACATGGACACAGTTTAATGCAGTAACCAAGGTGCCTGAACTCTGTTTAGTCCTTATTAGAAAACTAAATACTGAGAACTCATGGTTAAGGTGGTTTCCAGTCATATTAGTAAGTTAAATCTCTACCCTGAACAATTCTTAATATGGAAGTCTAAAATTCAGTCCTATTATTCATAACCTATCATAGTAGCAAATAAATCAGTTAAGCTTATAGCTCCAGAAAATAAATAACAATGATCAGTTTAACATAATCAACCAATACCATGTATTTTTGTTAAATAGCAGCTGCAAGTGTTTTTTGTTGTTGAAATGTGATTACATGCATTTAGTTACCACAAATGTGAATTACAGCTAAGACACATTTCTAAAATTTTGCAGTTCAGAAGTTATCACACCAGAAAGAGATCTATTATGACACTGGCACAAGAAACCTCTTCCAAACAATTGCAAACAAGCTTTTAATCAGCTTTGGTAAAGTCTCCACATCAGAAAACTTCTGTTTCATGTCTAAATAAAATGTTTAATGTGAGTACAATAAAATTGCTCTTATGTTAGGCCTATATGAAAGCAATATAGAGCCCGGCCAGTGTGGCTCAGTGGATTGAGCATCCTCCCATGGACTGAGAGGTCCTGGTTTGATTCCGGTCAAGGCACGTGCCCAGGCTGCAGGCTCAGTCCCCCAGCAGGAGGCAGCTGATTGATGTTTCTCTCTCACATCAATGTTTCTCTCTCACATCAATGTTTCTATCTCTCTCTCCCTAAAAAAAAGTTAATAAAAAGATTTTTTTAAATCAATATAGATATAGTTTTTACAGTCAACATTCTGCCACTTGCTGAAATGACACACTTTCCAGAAGGATATCTATTACCAGTTGCCATCTTTAAAATGGTAATTCAGTTCAAAACTTGATTTCTAATATTATGTATGATGAAAAGCACTGCTTACCTTGTAGATTTTTAAAAAGTGATACCAAACAAAAGTATTACCATTTAATTTCACTTAAGTTTGGATATTTATGTTATCCACCACATTGTAATGGCAAAATTGCATGTCTCGTACTTTGCAATTTTCTATTTAACTGTTACTTATAGCAAAAAGAACACATTCAGAAGTCAAACAATTTGGTGTTCAATGCTTTTTTATTTTTTTTCTCACCCGAGGACATTTTTTTTTTTTTTTGCACTTATCTTTCAGATAAGACTGGGAGGGAGAGAGGGAGGAAGAGAGAGAGAGAGAAACATTGATGCGAGAGAGACACATCAAGTGGTCGCCACCCACACGACCAAACTGGGGCTGGGGACAAACTGCAACCGAGGTATGTGCCCTTAGCCAGAACCGAACCCAGGACTCTCTGGTCCGCAGGTCAACGCTCTAACCGCTGAGCCAAACTGGCCAGGGCTCAATGCTTTCTTAAAATATCCCTTTGAGAACATTTCAGGGTAAAGCCAAAGTTATATATTTCAAATGATTTTTATCATTATCCTTTTTCTTAAGACAATATCCCATAACCATAAGAGCTGTCCTGAGAAAGATTTTTTAAACACAAAGCATTTATAATAAGCTTATTCCACTTTTACTTTTATAAAATATATTTTAAATATTATTTTCTAAAATATCAATAAGTCAAGACATTCTTTTCTTTTTAATGAGAGATCTTTGAGATTTTCTCCTTTTTCTTGAATATAAGGCTATTTTTTTTATTTTCTGGGCAAGCTATCTTTTGATTTTTGTCATTTAAATGATGTACAGTTATTTCAGGCCTTTTAACAATATTGTAATAACTAAGAATCACTTTACATAAAATCTAGTTTTAGCTTGTTTATGTATCATAGAAATATGTATTATTTTCCTAATGCATAGCTTTTTAAAAAATCAAAGGCCATCATCAAAATATGAGTACTTTTTATAATCCCATCGTATATGAAAAACAGACTCTGAATCTCCTATCTACTACTTCTTGTCTCTGGGACTTGGGCCAGGTTATTCAACCCCTCTGATCCTCAATTTCCTCATCCATGGAATGATAATATAAATATTCCCTACATCATTTGATATTACACCATCAATGGGTGATATTGCTATGAAACCCCTAACACAGAACATGCAGAAGACACTAAATAAATGTTAGGTCTCCTCATTATTTTATATAATTGGATAGACATGACTTCAACTCCCAATTATGTCATTCTCTGGTTGTGTGACCTTGGGTTATTTACTTAACCACTAAATGTCAGGTTTCTTATATGTAAAATATAGATAATATTTAAACTTTCAGGCTAAGTATGCATTGTAAATTAGAAAAAATAAAATGTACTCATCTAGTAGGTTTCAATTTTTGATTATCACTTTTACTTAATATGCTAGCTCCTATCTCCACCCCATCTCTGACCCTCACATCTGGAAAAACAAAATTATTTTCCAACTGTGAAAAAATTATGTAGGATACAGCTTTGCACATTAACACTCTGCTAATTCAAATTTATGATTTAATGTTTAAATAAAGCAGGCCTTAGAGAAAATCTATTTGAAAGCTGACTTAAAAGATGTATGATATAAATGTAAAATATACCACTTACTTGTATCTCTGAAAACACTCTGTATAGTATTTGAAACTGACGCAAATTTTGCTTATGATGATCAATTTCATGTCCTCTAATAACTATCTGGATCCTTCATTATGAATAACTAATATATATAAATAGATTATATGTCTATATTATATACATCTATACGATAAGCATTTATGTTATATATAGAAATATTATAGAAATATTTATATAGAAATATTTGCATATGTAAATACATATCTATATATAGAAAAGAATACATATATTCTTTTCTAATCCTCAAAAATATTTGATATAGGTACTATTTTTACTGTTTTACAGAGGAGGAAACTGAGGCACAAAAGAGCTTAAGTGAGTTGTTGCATTCATGTAACTTACTAGTGGCAGAGCTGAGATTTGAACCACACAGTTTGCTCCACAGACTTTTCTCCGCATCTCTGTGCCATACTGCCTCTCCTTAATGTTAAAATAAGCCTAGTGACCATAGCACCACAGAAAATAAGGTATTACCTGATATAAACTTTTGCTTTTTCTCCTCACTACTGTCTTCTTAGTTTGGCAGACAAATGCTTAAAAGCTATGGCCAGATGGTTATACATCCCTTTTTTGAAAATTCTCTAACGTGGTAATGATATATGGTGGCAATTTGGACTTCATTTGTGTCCCACCCTCTCCTACTCTGACTCAACAAGAAGCCCAGGAAAAATAGGAAGATTTATAAACTTGAAGAAAAGCATGAATTTGACAACTGTATGTACTCTGTCAGGCTGAAGGAAAACACTCCTGAAACTCCAGGGTTTACCATGAGGCCCATACTTAATTGACATAGCATTAATTTGTAATTCTTGCTTATATTTTAGAGACATAGTTCTTCCTGAGAGTGCAAGGCAAGCGGTAGATGCTCTATTAAATATCAATTCAGGTTACTTCATGAAGAAGTCTCTAGTGGCCAATGAATTCATCCTTGACATTTTGTTTAAAGTCTTTATATCTGAATTTTGAACTGCCTAGATATATTTTGCATTTAAATTGAAAAGACATAACTCTTTGTGTGTGTGTGTGTGTCCTGCTTAACCAATAAAAAACAACTTGTGGGCCCTGGCCGGTGTGGGTTAGAGTACTGTCCCATACACTAAAGGGTCGCAGGTTCGATTCCCAGTCAGGGCACAAATGCAGGTTGTGGGTTTGATCCTCGGTTAGGGCATGTGTGCGAGGCAACCAATCACATCAATGTCTCTCTCTCCCCCTCTTCCTCTCTCTCTGGAATCAATGAAAAAAATGTCCTTGGATGAGGATTAAAAATAAGTAAATAAATAAAATTTTAAAAATTTGTGTATGTTGTAAGAAGCTGTTTATAGTCTAATGAAAATGTGAGCTGACAAGCTTTTTTCATGTAAAGCACTTACATAATAATCTCAGATACAGGGATTTATTATAAAATATTTTATTCAAACATTATGCATTTTTAAAGAAACTCTTTCAAATGTAAAGCACCTTTCCAAAATGCTTTCTTAATATTTGAGGAATTAAATATAGTCTATTGGTATTGGTAGGGTTAGACAATCCTTCATCAATTCTGAAACTTTAAAACTGAAGGCTCTCCATGGAGGTTTACGAAGCCACCACAACAGTGCAGTGGATCCAACCAGATGAGCACAATTGCATTTGATACTTGTGACAGCTACTTGACTAAAATATATTTGACAAATTAGTTGTGCTAGTAGAACGATTGGTGTATTAGTCAGGGTTCTTTAGAGAAACAGAACCAATATGACAGATATATAGATATATAGAAAGAAGTTTATTATGAGGGATTGGCTCATGCAGTTATGGAGGATGAGAGATCCCATGAAGCCATCTGCAAGATGCAGACTTAGGAAAGCTGGTGATATAGCGCTGGTCTGGACCTGAGACCTGAGACCAGAGGAGTCAATGGTGTAAGCCCCAGTTTCAGAAAGACCTGAGAACCAGCAACACCAATGTCTGGGGAAAAGATGAACATCTAGCTCAAGCAGACAGCAATTCACTTTTTCTCTGCCTTTTAGTTCTATTCAGGCCCTCAATGGATTGGATGACACCCACCAACATCCATGAACGCTCAGGTTATTGATTCAAATGCTGATCTCATCCAGCTCATCCAGAAACATCCTCACAGACACATTCAGAAATACTGTTTTAACAGCTATCTGGGCAGTCCTTAGTCCAGTCAAGTTGACATGTAAAATTAACCATCACATGCAGATTATGTATAGAAAATGATATTACAAAATTATTGCCACATGTAGAAGGAATTAATAAGTACATAGACAATGAGCCAGCTGTGATTCCAAGATGGCTGCAGAGTATCTGGAAGTTCCATCTACTTGTTCCCAGCCCCAGACGAGACTTGCAACTAAACTACAGAGCAATCAACTTGAAAAACCAGTTGAAGTGCAGCTGATCTGAAATATTATAACCAGGGGACACAGAGGAAGACAAGAAAAGACTGGTAGGAGGGGCAAACACACAGAGAGGGTGAGCCCCCTCGTGAAGGTGCAGTGGCTGAGAAGTCAGAGGGATAGCACGGTTGAAGAGCTGCCTACCTCTCTCTAGGATCCCAAATCCAGAGCAACAGGGATAGGAAGGGGAGCCCACATAGCATCAGGTGGTAGGAATCAGTCAGGATTCTGTCCACCTGGGAGACTCGGACTGCACCATTCCAGAGAAGGAGCTTTCCTATTGATACAACACCAGCCTGAGAAGTTTGCTTCAGTCTGTGACTGCTGGAGAGGCCATGAGGCTGTGCTCAGGTCTGGCAGAAGTGTCTGCTCTGTACACCCAGCATTGACTTGGAGGGGACCTTTATTTTCTGGAACGACTTTGGGCAGAGAGCCGGTCAGTGACTAAACTGTGTGGCTCAGGAAAGAGGATCGACCATGCCCACCTTGAGTACTCAGGCAGCGGCCCTACCTCCATCCTGCTGGTGGGAATGTAAATTGGTACAGCCACTATAGAAGACAATATAAAGGCTTCTCAAAAAGCTAAAAATAGAACTACCATATGATCTACCAGTTCCACTTCTGGGTATTTATCTAAAGAATATAAAAATACTAATTAGAAGAGATAGATGGGTGGATAAAGAAAATGTGGTATATATGTACTCAACCATAAAGAAGAATGAAATCTTACTATCTGTGACAGCATGAATGAACCTTGAAGGTGAAATAAGTCAGAGAAAGACAAATACTGTATGATTTCATTCATATGTGGAACTGAAAAAAAAAAAACCTGAAAAAAACAAATCCATAAGTACAGAGAACAGATTAGTGGTTATCAGAGGGAAAGTGGGTTGGGAGAGGAGGCGAAATGGGTGAAAAGATCAATTGTATGATAAAAGATGATAACTAGACTTTTGCTGATGATCACTTTGTAGTGAATATAGATATCAAATTACAATGTTGTACATCTGAAACTTATATAATACTATATACGTATCTATTTTATCCCAATAAAAAGTCAGAGTTTAAGATTTTTCCAAAGCATAAGTCCTTACTTTGGGATAACCAAATATAAATCACATTGTGAAGATAAATAAAATGTTTATTTAGTATTCAAAAAGTTTACTTATATTTGGATATTTTATCTATTTATTTATTTAAAGTATGTCAATTTTATTGTTAAACTCAGATATTGGCTTTGATTCTCCTAAAAAAAACAAATACTAAATAATAAAAGAGTTTAAATATATCAACAAGTATTTTATTCTTCCCTCTAACAGAAACTACTAGACACTTGGGTAAGAGTATACTTCTTGATCTCAGTCCTCACAATGACATATTGTCTTTTCACATTTCATATTCATGTTTAATCCAGCACTGTGCTTAGAACACTTTTCAGTAATGGACCCAGCAGGGAAAGCATGTGGGCTTTAGAAATTATTGTGAGTAAAAACAACAAAATTGCATTAAAACGCTGTCCATTTGTTATAATTTAGTATGGTAACACATTTTGGGGTTGGAATAAATATTTCTTCCTTATTATGTCTTTAATTTTATAGTGGGCAATGTTAAAGTGTGTACTTCAGCTATTCTGCTTTGATGCCTACTGATCAGATTCACACTTTACTGTAAGAGTTAGCATTTACATATTGAAATGCCAGCACCATTTACTAGTAATATAATAGAGGATGATCATTCCCATTTTATGCCTGAAGCAAATCACCACACTGTCAAAGGTCAGATTCATATAAATGAACTTTTGAGAATACATTTTCGATTCTGTTTAGAAATAAATTGTTACTTTTTCCCTTCACATTTGTGTAGCATTCAGATTTCACCTGTAGAAGTAACATCACCCAAATGGTGACATAGTCGACTCCAGCCTCCATGCCTGCTCTGCCCCCAGAAAAATCAACAACTAGACAGCTATAACAAACAAAAACAGATCTGGGAGAGCTCTAGAGTCCTATTAAGAAAGTTTAGCAACACAGTGGGACAAAAAAAACCCTGAGAAAAATCTCAAAAGAAGGCAGACAGCTTCATTTTGCCAGCGTCATCCCATCCCCAAGATAGAATTGTTCAGTGCAGGAGGGAACTTCCCAGTGAGAAAGAGTTCCCTCAGCAGGAAAGGAAGAGTGGGGCGAGCAACCAGCTGCTCCTGCCTATTGGGACAATGCACAATGGTCCTGCTTTGGTTTAACCCCACCCAGACCAGAAAGCTGAGATGTACAGAGATGAATGAGAACAAGGAAAAAAAGCAAGGGCTACTAATAGCAGCCACCAGCAGGAAACACTGCTGTTCACAATGACCTCCTCTGCACACAAACCCAGCAGATATCACCATTAATGAAACCTACAGCTAACACAGCCACAGTGGACTACCTACAGATTTTATCAACTCTCACCCCACGGGTATTCACATTCCCTGATGCCAGCCACCTGAGTACCTCCCTGATCCCCTACCCCCAGCCCCCGTGGGAACCCAGGAACACTAGCAGCCAGCTCAGGCCTCTGTAGCTTCGAGAGTGCAAGACACCAGCCTACACCCCAGCAGCTGAGCCCCACTGCCCTGCAAGTGCTCAGGGCTAGCCCCTCCAGCTGTGCACTTGAAAACCCCTGTTTCAACTCTCATCACCAGCCTCCACTGCAGTGTGCGTACCCCTCGGGGGGACAGTGTGTAACCACAAGAGAACATTTGAACAGCCTGGGCTCCCACAGCTACTTGTGGACCCAGCTCAGGCCCTGTCTTCTATCACTGGCCTACACCACCAGGTTCACCTATAGCTAGCCCTTCCACATGTGCACCTACACAGCCCCGCACAAACCCCCATCACTAGCCTCCACAGCAGATTTAAAGTACGGGGGGTGGGGGAAGTGTACAGTTTGGAAAGCATGCTAACAGTAGGTACAAAGGCTCTTGATGAATTAGAGGAATAGCTAGGAAACCAATGTAGCTGAGGTACCTTGACTGAGCAGTTTCAAGAAAGAAGGTACGGAATGAGGTCAGAGTAACCAGAAGTCAATCCCCAAGGCTATGAACTATGGTAAACATGTGGGTTTTATTCTGAGTGTGATGAAAAGTATCGGGAGAATTGAGAGCAGAGGGGTGATATAGTTTTATTTACTTTTAAGAAGTATCACTTTGCAGGTGTATAGAGACTGTGGGGGGAAGGGGGCTGGAAAGAGTGAACATAGGAGACATGTAAGAAGGATACAGGACCAGTTCAAGTAAAAGATGATTGTGGCTTAGGCTGGGGAAATTGAGGTAGAAGTCTTAAGAAAGGAGAAAATTAAAGATTAATTTGGAAGATAGAAACAAAAAGTGTGCTGATAACTGGATAAGGAAAATGAAACAATGAGAGGAATTCTGGATGACTCCTAGGTTTGGGCACTGAGTAAGGGGTGAATTATGGCCTGTGCCATATTCTGAATAAAAAAACACTGGAAAAAGAGCATTTTTGGATGGTGAAACCAAAGGTCAATTTTGGCCATTTTAATTTTGAAATTGGCATTAGACAGCAAAGAGGAACTGTCTAGTAATTCTTTAGTTATAAGTCTGAAGTTCAAGGGCGTGCTCAAGGATGGAGACTTCCATTTGAATAGCCAGGTATTTCTTGTGTCATTTGGGGTTGAACTGGATGATATCACTCCATTCAGTTATTCTAAACCCTGACACATATTCAGTTCACTGGGGGGGGGGGGCTTTCAAATAAAATACTGATGCCCCTGCCCCCATCTCCAGACCAACTCAATATGAATCTCTGTAAGGGAGCCAGGGTATTGGTGAATTTTTAAATCTCTTGTGAAAATGAATAAAGGAAACAGTCTAAATGGAGTTGGGAAGCCATGAAGGGAGAGCTCTCATGTGCTACCACACATCACAGCTTACATAACCAGTATAAAGAAGATTTCTCCCCTTCCCACCTCAGCAACAGCAACTGCCCTCCACTTACTGCCAATAAGAAATGGTCACAACCTCAAATTCTCATTTCACGCCAATGGACTCCTGTTCAAAGCCACCCTCCCCAGTTTCCTCCTGGAACCCAATAAAAGCTGAATTCTCTTTGGAATTGCCTATGGTTCACCATAGTTTGCCGTCCCAGATTGAAATTCCTCTGCTATTCCTAATAAACTCATTTGGTGCTCAAAAAGCTGTTGTTTAATTTTTAAGGTTGACGCTCTAATGTGCAACCAGGTTTAAGAACCACTGACTTATTGAAATGTTGTGGGTAGAGGTATGAGCACTCAGCTCTGGGCACGCCAAAATTTAGACATTGATAAAAGCAGGTTACAACAAAGGAAGCTAGAAACAAGTGGCCACCAAGGCACTGGGGAAATCAGCAGAGTGTTCAGTGTCCCACACGCCAAGAAAAGAACGTGTTTCGAGGACAGATGAACTCAGTCAAATGCCATTGAGAGTTCGGTTAAGGTGAGGACTGAGAGTTGTCCACTGGATTTAACAATGTGAAGGTAGCCATACCAAGTGAGTTTACACAATAGATAAGAGACTAAAGACGGATGCCATGCGTTCAAGATGGGGAAGTAAAGAGAGGAAGTAACAGCATCTCTTTGCCATGTCCATTTGTCAGTGTTCTGCCTATTTTCAGGGCCTAGTTAAGAGGCCCAGAAGCCTCCTCTAATCTCACCAGCTGGAGGTGATCTCTCTATTGTTCAATGTCCACTTGTCTTTTCCTTTGAGACACCAACTTGAATTCTCATTATTTATGCTCTTTGTGAAGAAGAATCACATTTAGTTAACCTTTCTATGCCCCACGGTGAAGGAGTAATAGGTTCTTAGTAATTGTTGACTCAAAATTCAGGAAAGAAAAAGCTTTGAAATGTGCTGAAAAACCAATAAGTGTCATTGAAGTACTGAGCAGAGTTCTATGGTCACCTACCAGAAAGGGAAGATGCTGAAATTCACTCAGCTGTTTTAAGTACATGTGAAATACTGGAAGAGAAAGAAGACAGAAGTAATCAAAGAGCTGAAAAAACAGTTTTCTTAATCATTTCTAATACTGCCTTCGCTATTGAGCACTGTGAGGCACTGAATGAGTTATGTGACAAGCCACTGTCCCGTGCATAGGTGACAACAAACCATGCATCCTCCTCTTATTCATAAACAGCCTCCAGGCCTCACATGAACCACCAGCTCTGCCTAGAACAAGGTAATCGCCCAGAAAATGCTCAAGTTGTAGTTAAGAAGCTGCATGGTCATAACTTTTGTTTGTTTTATTTCTTAATAATATATATTTTACAACACAGACAATTTTTGTAAAATCTGCGAAAGTAAGTTCGTGAAAAATAACAACACAGAGGACATGGAGATTGGCAATAGGTATTTATCCAGTTACAAAAACATGGTAGGTATTAGATTTTTCAGTGGCTTGAATGTCCCAGAAGTGCTTAGTAGTTCCATAATTTTCTCTTTTAGTGGTCTTTAGTCTATACCTAATAATGATTTTCTGTTTAAATGCTTTGTAAATTAAATGTGCCTCAAATATATAAACTATACATAGATCTTGACTAGCTTTAAATTTTTTTTTCATAATTTTTTTCTTTATTGATTATAGAGAGAGAGGAAGGGACAGGGAGAGAGATAGAAACATCTATGAGAGAGAACATCGATTGGCTGCCTCCTGCATGCCCCCCACAGGGCACTGGGCCCACAACCAGACATGTGCCCTGACTGGGAATCGAACTGGCAACCTCTTGGTGCATGGGTCGATGCTCAACCACTGAGCCACACCAGCTGGGCTAATTTTTTTTTTGAAGAAGAAAGGAATATTGCCATGTGCAGTGCCTCATTTGGATGTGTCTGGAGTCTTGGAAGCTTGACTACCCTACATTCTCCTACAAATGGACCCTGAGAGCTTGTTTGGAGGTTATAACAGGGAGTGCAGCTACTTGTATACCCTTGAGCGAAGAACGGTCCTCTCCCCTGGGAGAAAGGTCATCTTCTTAGACCAAGTGAGCTGCTTTGGAAAGGATGCAGATGGATTGGTCAGGGAGGAGGGGGACAACCACCTAGCCAGCCAGAACAGCCGAATCAACCCTGGCGATCAATGGAGTGGCAGATGTCACAGCCAGATCACTCTCACATCCTAGATTTTTGTTCTTAAAACTCTTACTGGACTTGTCTCTCTTGAACCCCTGAGACCTGAGCACAATTGCCTCAGCTGTCATCTGTGAACTTTCTCCTCCTAAATAAAAAAATCTTCCCCCAATTGATGAATAACCTCAAATGGGTAGAGCAAAGATGATTTCTTCTACTTTCCTTTTTAAAAAATGAGGTACACAAAAATTGAACCAGAAAAAAACCTTTATCCCCTGCTGTGGGAAAAAAATTAAGAATGCATTTCTTATGAAAGAACTCCACAAAAAGAAGAAAAGCAACTGCTAACTAAAACTAGAAATGAAATTTGAACCTTCTTTCTCTAAAGCAAGATAAATGTGTGTGTATGTGTGTATATATATATATATATATATATATATATATATATATATTCTCTTTATTTCAACATATGTTTATTTGGAAGAATATTCTAAATCTGTTTAATGATTCAGGACTATTTTTTTCTGAATCAGAGCCATCTAGCCATCTATGAATTTACCTTCTGGTATTTCTCAGAATGTAAATAAAATTATATATTACACAACATAATGATTACTATAACTAGTGAGGAATAAAGGGGAAATTATTACTCATTAGAAATAATTATCAATGTGTGTGTGTATATGTGTGTGTGTGTGTATATATATATATATATATATATATATATATATAGCTATTCTTAACAACAGAAAATAACCACAAAGCAAATAGAGATATTGCTTTTTATTCTGGTAAACCTTACAAGAAGAAAATCTTAGGCTGTTGTGAAAAACTAAAATATAAATCACTGCCTCACAAAGATCTTAAAATGCCCTGCTTTTATTAAAGTTGATTGTTTTTATAACATGAAAGAATCACTGCTATATGTTGGAAAGCCCCTACTTTCTATCTAGTGCAGCCTCAAATTCAATAAGGAGTTTCTTAAAGCAACCTTGAAAGGTGTTCATACACCACCTTGAACCTTCCCAGCAACATGAAATTCATTACTTTGTTAGGCAGTCCAATCCATTGCTAAAAACTCTAATTGTTAGGAGGTTCTACCACAAATACAAAATCATGAGCCTGAGTTTCAATTAAGGAAGCCAACTCGGATGGCATTAGCCTTCACCCATTTACATGCTCCTCACACTAAGAAAGTATCTTTTTTTTTTTTTAAATCCTCACCTTAGGATATTTTTCCATTTTTGTTCAGACAGAGTGGGAGGGAGAGAGGAAGAAGGAGAGAGAGAAACATCGACATGAGAGAGACACATCAATTGGTTGCCTCCCGCACAACCCCAACCAGGGCCGGGGATAAACCGCAACCAAGGTACATGCCCTTGACCAGAATCGAACCCGAGACTCATTGGTCCACAGGCCAACATTCTAACCACTGAGCCAAACCGGCCAGGGCAGAAAGTATCTTTAAGTCCTTTGCTGTTAAAAATTGCAAGAAGATTCTTTTTAATAAGCCCTGAACCCAAACCTGCTGTTTGTTTGTTTTTGTTGTTGTTTTTAATGTTGCCATGTGATAGAAGAATGATCTATTAGAACAGATACCAAGACATATCATATAAAATACCCATTTTCTGAAAGACCACCAAAGGACAAACTACAGAGGTACCTCCAAGAAGCCCAACAAATAAGTTACCTATCCCAAGTGGAAAGCTGGATGAGGGAGAAGCATGAATTTGTGGATAAAAAAAAATTGTACAGCAATCACTGAGGAGGGTGTGCACAGAGAACGGTGTCCTGGATGAAGAAGAATGGCCACTGCTTGTTCCCAGGGGACAGGCTTTGGGTAACTGCATGGGGCAGGTTGGGGACAGGGGTTAGGACAAGCACCTTCTCCTCTGTGTGGACACAGCAGGCTCCAGAGGCGGGGCTGGGTGGGGACACTACGGCCACTCACATACATAAACATCAGGTGGGGGTTGGGGACACAGGCACACAGGACTCGTGCACTCTATCCACATCTGCTAAATGCACAGGGAGACCCTCATCACCCACTGCCTGCCCCGTATTCCAGCACGATGGCCTCTAGGTCTGGCCTCAGTGATTTCTCCCGCAGCACTCGGTCTTGTCCCGAAAATCACAGTCTCACAGGTGTAGAATTTGGTGAAAAGTTACACCTAGCTGATTTGTTTCACCTCCTACTTCACCACTGAACCCTGTCCTTAGCTTCACAATGTGCGTGTGTGTGCATGCCCACACGCATGTATGTACATACATAGATGTATGTGTGTGTACATGTTGAATTCATAAGAATATTTATTATTTGGGATGGCTTTGATTTTAAAAACTTCAGATAACTGGTGTATCTAAAATGGCAACTTAATACTATATTTGCATATGCAGTTTAAATTTGATTCAAGGTGTTTTTAAATTGGACCAAGTATTTTCCAAAGGCCTTGTAAAAGTGATTCCTAAGTTTTCTAGATTCCAAATAGTAAAATAATAAGTTTTAAAGTGGCACCTATAGCCTATGGAAGAATCAAGTGTTTTCATTTCTGACTTTCCTAAATTAAGCATAGGTGTTAAAAAAAATTAACCCAATACATATTATTTTCAGAATATAAAGGCCACCTTGAGAATTCATGCACAGACAGGCACAAGCATGCAAACACAGCCTCACATTTTACATCTCACTAGTAGGACAGTTTAAGGGCACTAAGTATTTCTTCTTTGACTTTGTACTCACAATTTCTAGCCCAGTACCTTCCTGCTTGGTGTTCAGTGTCTTCCCCCTTGTCAACGCTAAATGAATGAGGCTCCCAGAAGATTGGCTGGCAAGCTCTTCAGTGTGGTGCTATTGTGTCCTGCACAGCTATCTGTCCTCTCCCTGCTCTGACTCTGTGTTGGGAAGAGGGACTGATGTCCTTACTCTTCCTTCTATCAACAAGAGCAATGTCTTCCCGGTATGTAGAGGGAGGCTTAATGCAGAATGACTGTCCATAAATTTCAGCCAAAAATCCATAGGCAAATTGGGTCTTTATCTACCATGCTACCTCAGAGTTGTAATACAGGTACGAAGATTTATTGTGGCACCGGACCATACATCTAGTAAGCTAATCTCTATTCCTTTCTGGTAAAACAAAGCAAACTAAACCAAAATATTTTGCCATAAGAACTCTAAGGTTTTTGAAAGATTGTAACTGATTACTCCCAGAATCTTCACTCATAAAAAAAAAAAAAAAGTACTGTATTCATTCCTTACATCGTTGCTCCGGGTTACTTCCTTAGGCTACACCTAGGATATATTCAGAAAAGTCATTTCTGACCAGTACTGTGGGACTCTCCCCTCCTGTGAACCGGACACTATTCCTTTTAATGCAGGCTAAGATGGCAGCAGATGGCTGTGGCATTAAGCATTGCCAGATGTTTTGTGGTTTATATTCTGAGAGTCATCACAGTAACTCATGTAATTCTAAACTGTACTCATAAAGAGCTGAGCTACAGTTCTAATAGGTCATAGTTCCCATGTGCCCTTAAAACTTTCTGTTTTCACCCCAAATCATTGCCAATCATGGCAAGTAACTGTCTGGTCTATTTTCTGCATCTGAGAAAATACCTGTGCTTTCTCTCATATGAAACAGTGATTATTTCTCACCTAATATTTCTCACCTAATAACTTCTAAAATTATCTTTCTATTTCCCCTTTTACATAAGACTTTGGCTGAGTTCTATTTTTATATGAGCCGATGTCTTTTTGTGAATATGTTACTTTTCAGTCCACAAAAGATGTCTTTAAAAGGCTCTTAGAACAAATGCCCTTGAAAACAACAGAATATTCAGTCTTTAAAACACCAGTTTCTTTACTGCTACCCAAAGTGAAAACATATGTGAAAAATCACTGATTTCATTTGTTGTAAATGACATTAATACCCAATTAACTGGAAAAGAAATAAGCCAACTTAAAATTATACATCCTAGCTTTACTGACTATAAATCTGGTATTTCAAAATAATGTCTAAAAACTTTTCAGAGAGTTATTTGATAAAGTTATTTATCATAAATCACTAAAAATACTGGTAGAAGGTATGATTTATTTTATCTCCTAACTAATTTCCACTCCTATAAAGCAGGGCGGTGGTTGTCTTAGCACTGTCAAAGTGGGGTGGAAGGGGTCAATCAGGGATAAAAGGGGGACAACAATAAAGATAAATTTTTTAAAAAGAATACAGAGTATCGATATTATATGATTCCAATAATACCATAAAATAATCTGAGTAACTTTTTTGGATAATAATAATATTTTCAAATTTTTATGTAATTGTATTCAGTACAAAATATAAGACACATTTTCCTGCAAGGTCAATCAAATATGCAATTAAAACTTACCCTCACATGTCTTCCTCCCATGGCTGTCAGTGCAAATTCTCCAGGGTCATCAGCTCTCCACCAGTTTGTACACTGTAGAGAAACATTAATACGACATGTATTACAAATGGCTTTAAAATATTAAAAGTTCCATTTTATAATTTCCTCCGCTCAGTGATCAGTGTGGTGAATCTCCATTTGATAAAAGCCATGAAGTTTTTTTATTCTTCAAAGTGACTGATTTTGTGGGTTGTGGCAAGAAAAAGAAGTGCAGGGGAGAGCAGGTCATGAAAAAGAAACAGTGCAATCAGCACCAGGAAAGTGACAGGATAATATTTAAGATCTAAACAAATTTCCCCTCATTTTGGATTTTCTTTCTACCCTTTTACTATACTTACTCTGATGGCCACTGAGTATGACTCAGAAGAAATGGAAAGAAGGGGACATAAAAATAATCAAATTTTGCCTTTGTAATTTCAAGCACCTAGGTTCAAAAAAATAGGAATCATTTTTATTCAGAGTCTATATGTTTAGGAGAAGTTATCAGTAAATCTAATTTAATAGCTTTCCTTCCGCCTTTCTACCTCCTCAAACTGAAAAAAAAACCACTTCTATTTGAGTGAGACTAGTGCTAGAGGAAAGGTGAAGAGTGGGAAAGGTCTGTCAGGGATTGGAAATTAGGAAGAAAGAACCAAACCTGGAATGAAAAGATAGGTACAGAGACTAATAGAGACCACCAACCTAACGGGCAATTTAGTTATCTTACTGTTGGTAAACGCTGAAGATTGAAAACAAATTCTTTGTTGGTGAGTCAGCCTTCTGTAAAACCTTTCATTCTAAGTGTAATCAGGAAAAATTTAGAACAAAAGGAGTAATTAAAATTGGAAAAAGGTAACATGTATCTCAGAAACTCAATGCCAGCCTTAAGCTAATACATCTATTATATATGCTCCCAGATGAAGGAAATACAATTTATTTTCATGCACGTGCAGGAATTTACACAAACATGAATAAAAGCAAAAATTAAGTTTCAAGTTTCCTGAAACTATCATACAAAAGTCACAAAAAGCCCTGGCCGGTTTGGCTCAGCAGTTAGAGCGTCGGCCTGCGGTCCAGAGAGACCCAGGTTCGGTTCCCGCTAGGGGCACATACCTCAGTTGCAGTTTGTCCCCGGCCCTGGTTGGTCGTGCGGGAGGCAGCCACTCGATGTGTCCCTTTCATGTCGATGTTTCTCTCTCTCTCTCTCCCCCTTCCCACTCTATCTGAACAAAAAATGGAAAAATGTCCTCAAATGAGGATAAAAAAAAAAAGTCACAAAAAAATTCTGTAAAATAATATTTTTAAAAATCAGTGACAAAAACAATGCACACAGCACCCTAACCCAAATATCTCAAAAATTAAATGCATAATTTTGAATAATGTGTAGGTAAAAGTAGAACTCAAATGAAAATTAGTTAAAAAACCCAAACATAATGAACCACACTACATTTCAGACCTGAGTGTTTCAGCAAAGCATTGATAAAAGGGAGATGTGTAGCCTCAACTGTATTTACTAGAACATTAGAAGGCCTGAAAATAAATGAATTAATATTTCATTGCAAGAAGATAGAAAAAGGACAAGAAAATAAACCACTCTAAATAGAAGAAAATAATAATAAATGAACAAAATTATGAAGCAAAAAGCACTATAGATTTAATCGAGATAGACTTTTTTTTTAAGAACAATAAAGAGAAAACTGTGTCTAGTATGATTTTATTTTTAAAGAGAAGGAAGGTGTGAATAAACATCATCAGTAATGAAAAGCGTGTAATTAATTATTAAGTAATCTATTACTTAAAATTAAATAGCATATGATCCAGCAATCCCTTTTCTGGGTATATATCTAAAAGACATGAAATCAGTGTCTTAAAGAGATTTCTGTACTGCCATGTTCACTGCAACACTATTCACAATAGCTAACATATTAAAACAACCTAAATGTCCTCCAACAGATGAATGGATAAAATAAATGTGTGGGGTTTTTTTAATACATACAATGGAATATTATCTGGCCATAAAAAAGGAAATTCTGCCCTGGACAGTGTGGCTTAATTGGTTGGAGTTTCCACCCACACACCAAAAGGTTTTGGGTTCTATTTCTGGTCAGGGCACATACCTGGGTTGTGGGTTTGATCCCTGGTCGGGGTGCATACGAGAGCAACTGATCAACGTTTCTCTCTCACACTGATGTTTCTCTCTCATGTCGATGTTTCTCTCCCTCTCTCTCTCTTTCCCTTCCTCTCTCTCAAAAATCAATTTAAAAAAATATCCTTGGGTGAGGATTTTAAAAAAAGGAAATGCTGTCATATGTAACAATATGGATAAACCTGGAGGACCTTATGATAAAAGATATAAGCCAGGCACAGAAAGACAGATACTGTGTGTGCCCACTCATATGTGGAATCTAGAAAAAAAAAAGCAAACTCATAGAAACAGACAGCAGAATGGTAGCTGCCAGGGGCTAGAAAATGGAGGAAATAGGGAGATGTAAGTCAAAGGGTCAAAAACTCAGTTATAAGATTAACAAGTTCTTGAGATCAAATGTACAGCATAGTACTATAATTAATATCACTGTACTGTATACATGAAATTTTCTAAGACAGTAAATCTTACGCATTCTCACCCTACACACACAAAAATAGGTAACTATATAAGGTGATGGATGTGTTAATTAACTTGATTGTGGGAGTCCTTTCACTATATATACAGAATGGGGCAAGAGTAGGTTTACAGTTTTGAGTTCACAAAACAGAATTTATTCTTGTATTATTATTTATTAATTATTGTATTATTTTCCATACGAACAACTATAAACCTACTTTTGCCCCATCCTGTATGTATATATATATATGTTCATCATATTATAAACTTTGAATATATATAATTTTATATATCAATTATACCTCAATAAAGCTAGAATAAAGGTAAAAATAATATAATACAGTGATCAATGTTGTAGAAATAAATATAAAATATCTAGGTAATATGAAAAAAATCTAGGGAACTACAACACAGCAAAGTGGCCATCAAGAAGAAAATCATAAAAATCAAAGAAAGAGTAGTTAAATTTCTTCAACCACAAAGATCAAACCTACTAAACTTATTTTTAAAAAGTTCGTTTCAACTGTATAAAAACTATTCCTACATATAGAACAGAAAAAAGACAATTCCTAATTTTCCGAGGTTAGCAAAGACTGTGAGCCCCCATGTCAGAAAAGCACAATAAAGGAAAAACGTATGTTAATCATATTACAAATACAGAGGCAAAAATTCTAAATAGAATATCAACAAATCATAACCAACACTTTTTTATAATGACGTCATGACCAAGGGTTTAATCTCAAAATTGCAAGGATTAGCACAATTTAAGAAAATTTACCAACACAGCTAATTCACTAAAATAATATATCTAAATGAAAAAAATATATAATCAATTGCCTGAATATATGTCAATATACCATTTGATGATATTCAGCAATCATTCGTGATAAAAAAAAAAAAATCTTGGCAAAAAACTTCCATAAATATAACACCAGATACCTATAGCAAATACTTCTACAATATAAGATGCAAAGTCTAGACTAATTTATATTAAATTCAGAAATAAAAAAGGCACCTCTTATCACCACTCCTAAACAACATTGTCCTAAAGGTTCTAGCCACTGCAATAAGACGAGAGAAAGGGAAAAAGTGGAGAATGGTTGTAAAAGTTGGAAAGTATAAAATGAATTATGATTTGCAGAGGATATGATCATTTCAATAACCAATCCATGATAATCAACCGACAAACAATTACAACTACAAAGAGAATTTACCAATGCCTAAACACAAGATCAACACGGGAAAAACATTATTAACTACCCCGTAGAGCAACGACATATAGAAAATACAAAAGCTAATTCATAATACCACGACTTATATTATTAAGTGCAGGTGCAATTGAAAACAGGACTATGAAATTTGGAATGGAAACGTTTGGATGGATTTGAATGAAGCTGAGAATGATGAACTTAAAAATTGCCTCAAGGTCTTCGCCAAGCGCAGCCTTCTCGCGTGTAAAGGCAGCCCGCCCAGCACTACAGCTTTACGACAGTGCCAGGAGGGACTTCCGGTCTTGCGCACTAGCAACTTCCTTTTTGGTTTCGGTTCGGAGCGCCGAGCGGAGGCTTCTCTTGTTCTTCCACGAGGTTTTTTCTCTTCTGGTTCTTCCACACCAAGCAGAGGACAGTTTCGAGGTTGAGATCCACCTCCGTGCTTTCCCGGCTCCGGGTTCACGTAAGTGAGACTCCGTGTCCCTGAGTGGCGCAGACGACCTCGAGTTTGCTGGCGCCCGCGAAGCTCGCCCGCCCAGGGCCTTGAGCTAGAACAATGGCGGAGGCTGCCGCGCGGAAGGTCCCCGCCCAGACTTCTGTGACTTTCGAGGATGTGTACATTTACTTCTCCCCAGAGGAGTGGGAGTTACTTGATGAGGGCCAGAGAGGCCTGTACTATTGTGTGACGCTGGAGAACTTTCTAATGGCGTCCTCAGTAGGGCTTTCAATTTGCAGACACCCTGTAGTGACGCAGCCTGAGCCACTGAGATGGCCCAGTGTTCTTGACAACGTAGACCTAGGTCCAGCCCAAAAAAAGATGATACAAGGGAGCTCTGGCCCTGGATGTGGGAATAGAGTAGGGGATGAAAATGCATATTCTGCGAGGGCTGTTTTTGTTAGAGTGTTAATGGGTCCGTCCATCCAGAAAAGCCACCAATGTGAAATGTGTGACCCGATCTTGAAAGGCATTTTCCATCTGCTTGGGCAGCAGGGAACACGCCCTGGGCAGCAATCATACCCATGTAAGTCATGTGGGAGAGTCTTCAGTGTAGACTTTGACCAAATCCCACCGCAGCAGAGTGGAGAGACATCTGGTAGAATGAAAAAGAGCCAGAACAAGTTTGTTAAGAGCGGCAAACGCCACACGTCAGAGAATGCCCTCACTTGTAGGAAGGATGGGGTGGACTTCTCGTCCAGCCCTGGACTTGGCCAACACCATGCCACTAACAATGGGCAGAAGCCATACTTGAGCACTGAGCGTGAGGCCTCTCATACCCAACGAAGAGGTTACAGGTGCAGTGAATGTGGGCAAATTTTTAGCCACAAAGACACATGTAGTCAGAACCCGAATAGCCAGATGGGAAAAGAGTCTTATCAGTGCAACCAATGTGGCAAATTGTATGGCAGTCACTCTGACTTTATGTTACACAAAAAATCTCACAACAAAGCAATATGTTATCAGTGCACTGAGTGTGGGAAATATTTTAAGCACAACACCAGCCTCGAAGTACACCTGAAAAATCACGAGGAAATGTTACAGTCTCATGAGTGTACAGAATGTGGGAAGGTCTTTCGTAGACGTTGCTTCCTTCTTGAGCACCTGAACATTCACACTGGAGAAAAACCTTATAAATGCAGTGAATGTCAGAAAACCTTTAGCCGCAGAAAAGCACTTACTCAGCACCTGAAAATTCACAAAGGAGTAAAGCCTTATTCTTGTGACATATGTGGGAAAGTCTTTTCCCGTCAATTTGTACTTGAAGAACACCAGAGAATCCACACTGGAGAAAAGATTTATGAATGTGATGAATGTGGGAAATGCTTAAGGTACAGTACCTCCCTTAAAACACATAAGAAACTTCACAGTGGAACCAGGCCTCATGTGTGCAATGAATGTGGGAAAACCTACATCACTAGAGCCCACCTTATTCAGCACAAGAAAGTTCACACCAAAGCAAGGCCTGGGGGTGAAGAGAATGTTGGAAATTCTTTGGTGGCAACTTCAGCCTCATTATCCACCACAGACAAAACACTGGATCAAGGCCTTGCGTGTTCAGCAAATGTGGGAGAGTCTACAGAAGACGCTCCCACCTTGCATACATGAAGAGTTCAAATCAAAGAAAGGCCTCATGAGTGTAATTGTTTCGTTGATCCTTCAGCTCCATCTTTTAAGTTCATTTAGCACCGGAACCTTAACACTTGAGAGGGGCCCTAAGAGAGCTGGGAGCGTGCTTTCTCCTTGCTCAATATAGCGTGACTCTGAACAGTAGCTTTTGAGATGAAGTTAATAACCAGAAGTTGAACTTTGTACATCCAAGTATCCACACTGCAGAGATAACTACAAGTGCCAGATGTGTGGGAAGCTTTCAGGAGCTGCTTTACGTTTTCTAACCTTCCTGGGACCTTTCCTTGGCCTGAGTTAAGTTGTTGCCAGTGTTTGCTGCTGAAACCATCCTGCTTCTACCAGCAGTCAAGACCCCACACTGTGTGTCAGTCACTCCAGTGTATTCAGAAGACCTCTACTATCCCTCCTGTTACCTGGAGAGAATCATGAGTGATCTGAACCCACTGGGGTTCCTCATTCCTTCCCCCACTGCTGGTTTCAGTATGGATATAACCCAGCTTCTGCCAAAAAGAAGAGCTGGAATTTGCTGCAGTTTTCCAGAGGTTTCTGTTTTCTGTAAATAGTATTATTGACTGTACATAAGATAGTCTCCAAATCACCCAACCTTGGAACTGCTTACCTCACACTGATCTGATTTGTGCAGTAAAAAAGACTTACTGTTAAAGCTTTTACTGTGATCTGTTCCCTGTGTGGGGTTGATTGAGAAAAGAAATGGGCTTTTGGGAAACAGGTCATCACTCACTGAGCTCATTTCTTCCCTTCACACCTACAAGGGTGTTGCTTTCCATAGTTAGGAAAGAAATTAGGACTGTGTGCTGAGTTAAATATCTAGAAGAAGTGTGCTGTCCAATAGGGTCGGCGCTAGCCACATATGAATATTGAGCACTTGAAATGTAGTTGGTCTGGGCTGAAATATGCTATAAGTATAAAATGCATACTGGATTCCCAAGACATTTTTTAAAAGGAGATGTAAAACATCTCCTTATAATCTTTATATTGACTGTATGTTAAAATGATAAGATTTTGTATATATTGGGTTAAATAAAATGTTATTAAAGGTAAAAATAAAATAAATGGGCTTTGCCAGCATGAAGGTAGGAACCCTTTTATGGAGGCCCCAAACTTATGTGCCTGAGAAAAAAATAGCAGGATGGCTGTAACAGTTCTCCATCTAATTTGGCCTAATTGGTAGTGCTGGCTAAGCACTCTTAGGAAAAACTTTCCGGTCTCATGGGACTGATCTTACGACCAACATGTCACGTTCTCCTTTGAGACCTGTGCTCACCCTGTTAAGGGGGTAATTGATATGACAACCTCCAGTGCTTCTGTGAACAGCATGAGTTAAGTCTCTTTTTCCCAGGGGATGTCTCACATTCCCTAACACTGTTGAAGTGTAGCTGTCTTCCAAGACCTACCCAGAAGTCATGACCCCTGTGAAGTCTAAATCTGGTAGGCAGATAATGTAACAGTGGGAAATTATAACCTACCCCACCATTCTTTTGACAGTTGTTCTGTAAATGCCAACTCTGACTAATATGTAGTTTATAGATAAACAACAAGTTTGTGTAAGAATCCAAGGAACTAACTTCAGAAGATGCAGACTCCAACCTTCAGTCATCCCAGTTCTGGGAGACTTGCCGATCTTCAACTGTAGAACCAGGGCGATGAACCAGGATGACACACACCAGACCATCACTTGACGAGTTTCAGGATCCTTATCGGAATGGACTGTGCTGGACTGCAGAGAGAGAACTTTTCAACCCCTTCCCCTTGATTTCTTTGTTCTGTTTTCCCTCTCCCACCTTATAACAACCTCTGCCTGCACTGAGATGGGAAGATGGGCTTTGTGAAAAAGTACCCAGCACTTGAGAAAAACTCTTTTCTTTTTCACCAGTATCTGTCTCACAACTTTGGTATTTGTGGCAGCTGGCAGCCGAACTTCTATTCCAGTTACAGTTCTGGTGAGCCAGCCAAGGGGTCATGGGAGCCCCCCTGGGTAAGTCCCTGGACTCTAGAGGGGGTTCCCCAGGCTGCTTGTGGCTGACTGACCCCGGTGGGAGAACTTGGGAGTCCCTAGCAGCTGTGGAGTGATTTTACTCCAGGACTGTCCTGCACTCTTTCTTGGCGCTGGTCGCCTGCTATATCCAGCTGGAGGAAGGAATCGGGTTGTTGGTTGGTGGGCTGACAGCCCAAGCTGGGTAAAGCCTCTGGTGTGCATGACCAGGAACCCCTGTCCCTCCATTTGGGCTTCTTTGAAGCATTTGGGATTCCATAGGAATCAATAGGTGCCACATGGCAGTAGGCATGGTTCAGTGACTAAGAAAAATCCCAGTTCCCTGATGTGGGATTTGGTTGGAGTTCTCTTTTGATTTTGGTATTTGGATTTTGGAGTATTGTTTGCTTTTTTTGTTGCCTACATTTTGTGGCGTGTCTTAATAGTTGTGTTTTAAATTTGCAATATTATTACTAGGATTTCGTTTGAGAGTACTTGTTTGTTTGAACTTTTTCTTTTCTTCAGATGTTTTTTCTGTTTTGAAATGGGTGGCTCTGTCTCAGTTCCATCAGAGAGTCCATTAGGTTGCATTTTAACTGACTGGTATGTGCAAGCTTTCATATTGTTACATCATAAATGTTCAACTCAGATCTAAATTGATGGTTCAAAGAGGGGGAAAATATCTCACTCACCTCCCAGACATTAAAATTCAAAAAGGAAAATGTGAGGAAATAAGTCTTTAAATACTCTAAATTCTCCTCCTGGAGGCCCGGGAACCACTGAAGTCCCAGGAACAATGGAAAAATTAGTACCACCCCAAAACCCTGTGCAGGCTGTGGAAGCTGCAGGGGCTACTGCCCCACCTCAATGTGAAGCGGAGGAAAGGTACCTTTACAGTCAATCTGCGGGGCCTGATATCTTCCCGCCTCTTCTCCAGCCTCCTAAAAGCAGCCAAGGACACTAGATAATTAAACAGTTCACTTTTGAGCACACTAAAGGAATACGGTAATCACCAAGAATCCAAATGGCTAATTTAAGTTTAATTGGTGTCTTTTAAAGTTATTAAAAATGTTTGTTTTTGCCTAGGTTTACAAAAAGGATTTATGCTATCTCTGTTATGCCCCTTAAAAATAGAAGTGTATTTGTCAATGGAAAAACTTGTTTCTGAAAGTTAGGCTATGTATTCATAAATTTGCCAATCTAAAAAATACTAATTGCTTACTTTTAGTTGTCACTAAAAATTAAGATTTCTAAGAATGAAGCATTCTAATTAAATTGGGGGAAAATATGTGGTTTTGGTAATACAGAATTGAAAGTAGGTTGTTCTAAAGTTGGTTATTTCTGAATGAGTTAAAAAGCAAACTAAGAGGGACTAGGAAAGTCATGGAAGGATTGTGTAAGTTGTAGAGGGTCTGTGTAAGTTGCAGAGGGTCAGTGCAAGTTGAAGAAGGATTGTGTAGAGGAAAGAAGCAAAAAGAGAAAGAATGGAGGAAGTGAAAAGGTGAAAAAGGATAAAAGAAAGGGACATACATATTACAGGAAGACAGGACATTGGAGGAGGAATACTCAAAAAGGGATGGAAATGGGAAAAAGATAAGAAAGAAAAAGAAAGGTACATAAATAGATAATAAAGCAGAGTGGTAATTTTAATGACAAATGAAAAGGTCAAGAAGCTACCTCTGAGTTTTCAAAACCAATTGTAATTTTCCCACAGGAACCCCAGGTACAATTACAGTGGGGAACAAATTACTTGATTTCTCAGTCTGATATACTTTCATTTGTAATTCTGAGTGTTACCCTAAAATGTTACCCCCCAAAAAGCAAATTCCTTTGTCAATTGCATTATAATCAGATCTGTAACCATGTCATTTAAAGTGTTTCTTTTTTTGGTCATTTAGAGACAGTCATTGTTTTACTCTGATGCAGTTGCAAAAATATTATATCTTCAGAAAGATCCATGGAAAGGGCTCTGTCTTCAGAATGTATCTTTAAAATAGATAAAAATTTATAAAACTCTAAGAAATAACTAAATTCATAGAAATACTGTCAAATAATCAGGATAAACAAGAATTATGGGACTGAATAAACTGAAGATAATTATTATTCATATTACTTTGTTCAAAATATTGGTAATTTGTTTTCTTGGAGCAATTTGGTAAATTGTACTTTGATAAGCAATATTAAAGCATTTATATGTTTCTCCCTACTTGATTCCTCCAGAATTTAAAAACTCTTAATGAGTGGGTATTATTATTTTCATCACAATATGCTTATTTGCATAAATCCAATAGGAATCTGATTTTTTCACGACAGGACACATAAAGCCAGTTTCCAGTTGTAGTTTTATTAACCAATACTTTAACTGGAATGTCATGTTTGAGAAAGACATGCCTAGACTCAGGATGTCCGCAAAAAGCTTTAAGGAATAAAGATTGATTTTGAAGCCAATAAAAGCTCCTTGGAAAAATGGTCTGGTACCTTGCTTTTTTTACATGGTTCATGGCAGTCTTTTCCGGTAAGGAATGAAGGTTGCTTTCCTGGGATATAGCAAGGAAGGAACCTCAATACATTTTGGGGACCTCAGAAACTTTGGGAATTTACCCAAACTTATAGATATTGTAGGCAAAGCCTGATGCAACTATGTAGCTTGGCTTCTTTGCCCTGAGAGGCTAATTAAAGTTTAATCTGAAAATGTCTTGTGAGATTCCAGCAAAGCAGATTTAAGAAAGCCTATATGGTCAATTGCTATTCCTGTTGTGTTTATGCAAATAATCAGACCAAATTGAAACTGGACTTAATACAATAATTTAATTAGTCTTAATTTGGCTCTTTGATAAAAAATGAGGGTGATTGTAGGGGGAAAATTGTGTTTCAATAGAATGTATAACACACAGTTGTGGATATTAGATTCTAGTTCAATTCATTGTAAAATTTTATTTTCACCTATGAACTAGATGGGATCCTGAATATTTCTAGTTTTCTGAAATATGTTGTCTGTAACCCCTTAACTTCCATGGAAATGGAAGAAAAATTGACAGTGGGGAACTGTAACACACCCCACCGTTCTTTTGACATTGTTTCTATAAATGCCAACTCTGACTAATATGTAGCTTGTAGATAAATAGCATGTTTGTATAAGAATCCTAGGAACTAACTTCAGAAGATGCAGACTCCGACCTTCAGTCATCCCAGTTCCAGGAGATTTGCTGACCTTCAGCCGTAGAACCAGGATGATGAACCAGGATGACACACACCAGACCATCACTTCACAAGTTTCAAGATCCTTATCATAATGGACTGTGCTGGACTGTACATAGAGAACTTTTCAACCCCCTCCCCTTGATTTCTTTGTTCTGCTTCCCTCTCCCTCCTTATAAAAACCTCTGAGATGGGGAGATGGGCTTTGTAACAAGAGTCCCCCATCTTCTCAAGTTACCAGTACTTGAATAAACCTGTTTCGTTTTTCACCAGCATCTGTCTTCCGAATTTGGTTTTTGTGGTGGTGGGCAGCCAAACTAGGGTTCCCATTATAATAAGACCTAGAGGAGCCAAGTGGGAAACATAATTGATATATTTTTTGTTCTAATGCATAAAATGTTGTCATCCTTCCTGATGTTCACATTTATTAAGAGAGATACAAATTTTTTTCCTCTACCTTCTAAAAATTTAAGCCTTAACACTTAGTAAGACTTACACTGGTAAATACTGTTTTACTTATAAATCTTAAAATAATGTTGATTATATCCTAATATATATTATTATATCTTAAGAGAAAAAATCTTTAAAAAATAAAATGAATAGAATACACCTTTTAGATACATAAACACTGTGTATAGAAACATTAATAGTAGGGAATGGTGAAGATTGTGGCAAACTAGAGGTTATGTGTTGTGTTTACTTTAACAGCACACATATTAAACTGCCTGGGCGTGTACTAAACTCTGTGGACTTGGAACTCTCACTCCCAGGGCTACTCTCAGTGCTCACACCTCAAGAGGGCTGAGAAAGAGGAACACAAGCAGGAAATTACTCTTGGCAGTCACTGCACAGGTCCAACACAGCGCTGCCATGACAGCTTCAGAACCTCTGACCTAATCCTGGTGATTTTAAAGAACTATCTTCTATCTTCTACATCTTAAATGTCAGTGTGTGCATTTATATATTGCAAATCCTACCCATTTTCTGCAAATGTCTTATTTCCACAGCCTTCTAAATAAAAATGTTATAAGAATAAATAGGGAAAGTGAGACACAGGGTAGGAAACTAGAAAATATGTGTTTATTTCATCTACTTGTATGTTTCCTCCCAGCAAGATGAGGCAGATATTAGAGGAGGGAAGAAAAGTAAATAAACAGGCTGAGCTAAAAGGTTGGACTGGACTCATGATACTAGATTGAGAAGACTGGATTATGTGATATTGAAGCTTTCAAGGATATCTTTGATTACTTAACTCTGGAGTTAACATAACAGCTGTATGGGCCACTGACAACTGTGCAAACCACTAGGTGCATTGCCTAGCCCTAGAGAGTATAGCAGTAGCTTCATTCAAACTTGATATTCATATTTCCTGTTTTTGCTGGAATGCCTGGGGGAGGGTGGGAAATTATAAGCATATTTGCATTATCTGGTCTAAGAGGGTAAGTTTTTTTTATAAGTTCTAGCTCCTAAAGGTTTATATAAATAATCCATAGTAGCCCTGGATGGTATGGCTCAGTTGGAGTGTTATCTTGTATTATGAAGGGTTGCAGGTTTGATCCCTGGTTGGGGTGTGTACGGGAGGCAACTGATTGATGTTTCTCTCCCCTTCCCCCATTCCTCTCTCTAAAATCAACAAAAGCATCAAAAAGCATATCCTGGGGTGAGGAAAAAAATTAACCATAAGTAATCCATAGTTAAAATTATTATTTTATGATGGGCTTGAAAGGGATGAGAAGGGAAAGTTAAACAGGCTGCCCATCTAATAGGTACCACTCACTAGAGAGTACCTTAGGGACCTAATAATTCTTTCTAAGTTCTAATTATACATTTTTATTTATCAAAATGAATCAGTGTTCTGTTAATATTGAATAATATGATAAGGCATTATCACTTTTTTTTCTTTTGTTCATACAACGAGTATTTATTGTGCACATACTAAAAATTGAGCACTGTGCTGGATGGTAGTTATAGAAAGTCAAAGAATAGAGACAAATGCTTTACCTTCATGGAAGTTAAGGTTTAGTAAGGAGATAGTCATTAAGGAAATAAACACAAAATCTGCAATTACAAATTGTGATAAATATTTTGCAAGAATATACAAAGATGCAATGGGAGAGGATATCAGGGAAAAAATTAGTAGTATTTGGGAGCTAAGAAAATGCCGTTTTGAGAAAATGACAATTGGACTGGGATCTGAAAAATGAAAAGGGGTTACTCTGGGGAAGTGTAAAAGATATGGATCATTCCAGAAAGGCAAAACAGCAATTTGATAATAAGAGCGATTCAGAGGTATTATCAAAACATATATTATAGGGCGTTAAAATTGGTTTAAATGATGGAAGTAAATAGTTTTTCTAAGAATTGTCCAACTTTAATTTGATTATCAAACAATCATACTAACTTTCTTTTTTTCCCCTTTTATTGAATTTATTGGGATGACAATGGTTAACAGAATTATATAGGTTTCAGGTGCACAATCCCATAACACATCATCCGTACTCTGTATTGTGTGTGTTCACCACCCAAGTCAAGTCTCCTTCCATCACCATCATCATAGTAACTTTCTAAAGTATTATTCGTAAAATCTTTCAAGATTCAGAGACTTTTTAATATAATATATTGATTATATCATTTCTTCAACTCTGAGTTATGGGCATTTAATATTGAAGTTTTCTATTTATGTCTTTGTCATTAGATTAGTAGAATATTTTCCTAGCTACTAGTTCAAAACATTTTATAGACTTTTATGGTGTTACATAACCACTCATTTAAACTGATTTTCACTAGAGAGTCCATCTGGTAGAACCTTCTAATTCTAC
Organism: Tadarida brasiliensis; assembly: GCA_030848825.1. NCBI lineage: Eukaryota > Metazoa > Chordata > Mammalia > Chiroptera > Molossidae > Tadarida > Tadarida brasiliensis. Next base: position 107,517,709 of record CM061280.1, on the reverse strand, counting down.
CAGGTAAACTAGAAAAAAGAAAACAGGCATTCCAGACTGGAACCAAACTGTTCTTAGTAGAGAATCTTTTTTTTTTTTTTTCCAAAGAGCTTTTCCTTACCTGAAATTTTCTTAAAATTATTTTTCCTAGTATCAGGAGATTTAAGCGAAGTCCACTGTTTTATATAGGGTAGAGTAGGTGACACTTTGGCCTTGCACATCACTTTGTTAACCAGTTTTCTTCAAGTGGCATTATCTTTTGTTCCTAGGTGGCAGATTTGTAGCAGAATGACATCCAGAAACCATTGCTGTTACAGCAGTATTTCATGCAATTGTTGAAGAGTATTCTCTGTTCAAGGATTTCAAAAACACTTTTCTAATGGTTAATTACTTTCACAATATTCCTCTCTGTAAACTGCAAAGTACTGGAGCACAGAGAGCAATAGTTTACCAAGATCTAGTGTTGATTTTCTTAGTCAACAATTTTGTTGGATATCTACTAAATGATGACCCCTTTGCTGGAGACAGTGAAGAGTTTCAAGGGAAATAAAAAACAAGTTTCCTGGTCAGTTGTTTGATCTAATGAGAGAGAGAAAAGAACCAAAGAAAATCATGCATATGTCTTAAACATGTATAGAGCCAATTATAGATGTTCCCATTAAGTGCTTTAAGTGTTTAGAATGGTAAAAAGGCTAAATGAAGATGTTTCATTGTATAATTAGAATTACTGGTTTGGAGAAGGTTTTTAATGAGTGAGGCATATGATTTTGACACTGCAAAGTGGGAATGACATTCTGGGCAGATTAAGCAGCATATTTAGTGACATAGAGGCCAAAGAGAACACAATTTATGTGGGGGGTGGCCTGCAGGACAGCCAAATATAGCCAAGAGCTGAATAGTCCAAACTCAAGTAGAATTAGAGGCTCTTTGGTTAAAAGAGCTTCTGGCAACAGGAACACTGGAGTAATTTTAAGGGCAAAGATAAAAATTACATCAAGGTAAAATCCTTACACTATGTATCAAAAGTTAAACTATAGAAGGGGAAGGAGAAATATAGAGGAAGAGATATCAGTAAGAATTCTGTGGTGACACTTTATGCATTGGGCAGTAGTGGGAATGGAGAATGAAATCTTCAGGGAAGACTATTAGAATCAGTCATAAAAGAAACCTTGGACATGATTCAGTTCACTCTTGCTCTTCATCAAATTTTAACTGTGGAAATGAAATATATATTTATGTACTGTTATAATAATTAGGAGGTACTTCTATGAAACAGGTAGAAACAGAAATATAAAATGTTAATATTTGGTTCAGCTGATTATATTTTAATAGAACCATGTAAAGGGTTTCCAGAAATTTTATTGGGACATAATTCCCTTTGCCTCTGTTTAGTTCAGTTTATCAAGTCTCTCTCTCTCATCTCATCATGTACTCATAGATCACTTGACTGACATTAAGAGCATTGGTCTGAAGCAAAAATCCTTAGAATTCCAACAAATTATTTTTAAACTTATCATTACTATAGTATGATATTATTTACAAATTATCCATATATTTATTAACTCAAGCAATTCTCATAACATACCTTGTATTATGTAGTATCAGTGTTCTATTCATACAAATATTTATCATTTATTATTTTGACTTCTGCATAAAACTGAAAAGCATAATAAATACATATAAGAAAGTAATAAAGTAAAGGTCCACTATAAGACAAAGGAAAAAGTGATTATATTGTGGTACATAGTCTCTAAAGATTGTCCACAATAAATCATATCTCCTGGTATTCATGTGCTTTTGCAGTTCCCTTTCCTTGAATCAGAACTGAACCAGTGAATTGCTTTGCACCAATAAAATACAATAGAAGTGGTGCTGCCTAAGTTGTGAGACTGAGTCAGAAAAAAACTTTGTGGCTGCCCCCAGTTTCCTCCTTAGGGATATTTGTTCTTGGTATAGCTAGCAGTCATGTAAAAAGTTCCACTACCCTCTGACCACCAGGTAGTGAGGAAGCCATGTGGAGAGGCTGAAAGGGGCGGGGTGGGGGTGGGGGGACAAGTGTAGGGGAAGAGAGACAGAGAGGGACTGAGACTTGTCCTGCCCTAAGTTGGGCTAGCCACTTCAGCTAAATTGCCGGATATGTCAGCAAGAAGCCATCTTGGATATCTAGCCCAATTGAACATTTAGATGCTCCAGCCCAGCCTCCTTCTGACTGCAACTGCATGAGATATCCTAAACTAACCCACAGAATATTGAAAAATAATGTTTAAGCCACTAAGGGTTGTTTGTTTTGCAGCAATAGGTACCTGGAACATACATCAAACATTAGAGTAGACTTAATTCTTATAAATTTCAAATTTGTCTTGAAATTTTTAACAAAGAAGAAAATAAAAATATCAATTATATAGTCATTAGAAATAATAGGCAACCAAATTCCTTATTATTAACAGAAAGTTTATCATTGCTAGAAAGAAAACAATATTCTAGTTCCCCAACTAATCTTTCCTACCTTGGTACACTTTGGCATATTAGCAAAAACCTTGGTAGTAGATGTGAGTAAAATAGAACTACAGGCTTTGGATTTTGTTAAACACTTCCCTTGTAACAACATTATTTTATTTTTAAGAACTCTAGCAATAAATATTATCAACAGTATTAATGCATGCTATTATCAATGAATGATAATCCACTTTTTTTCATAAAACATACGCAGTTGAGATAAAGTTCTCTAAATTTCACTCCTCTGTATCAAATTTTTATGGGAGTTTAATAGCACAGAATTTGAGATTGTACTTCTTGATTTGGGCTTCTGTCTCGTGATTAAAGGATTTCACGCCAGATGTAGGGTTGATGTTCCATTATAAAAATTGAGATCCCCAGATAATGTTATTACCTGCATGAAAAGCTCGCTGATTTCTGCATGGGAGTGGACCACATACAATCAAAGGTAAAGAAAGTAACCAAGCTTAATGTATCAACATTTGTCAGATGGGGCAAATAAACTGATCAAGATCACAGTATTAATATATGTTAGGATCATATCTCTGTAAAAGGTGTTCTGACTCCAGGGTCAGACTCTCTTCTCTAACCATCACAGCAGCATAGATATAACTATGTTATAAGATATACTTCTATAACTGGAATATGTACACATGAATATAAACGTGATTTATACATATATGATTTATATATATACATATATAGTACTAATCAGAATTTATTTGCTATTTCTTTTATTTAAAATTTTAGTTATATTCTGATGAAAAATTAAAATTTTTAAAAATTTATTTTCTTCAAAAAAAATGTTTCAAAATCTTCAAATTCCTCAACCCCTTTGACCCAGTGATTTTACTGTATGTAATTTCTTGGAAGAAAGTAACCAAAAAAGGTTCACAAAGATTGTTACATAAAATAGTTCCTCGCTATGTAATCAATAAAATAGCTTTTGGTTGAAAATTGGAAGTAAAACTTTAAATAGAAGAGAAATAGCAAATAAATTCTGATTAATGCATATGTATACATATATTATATATTCTAGTTATGAAAGTATGTGTTAACATATCTATATCTATGTTGATATAGTAAGCTTGGATTTTTATATGAAACATTAACTGGCTTTCTTTGGGTCATGACAGTATGGATCATTTTCATCTTTTTTATATTTGTCAGGAATTTCTCAAATTGCTATAATGTAATTAATTTGGAATAGGAAAACATTATATGATTTTTAAGGCTTATAGTTAAGTAATAAAGTTGTATAGTTATAATTTTATGAATTTTTTTGGTTCTGAGTTAATTATCAACTAATCCCACCCCTAACCCAGTAAATTCATATTTAAAATACCTTATTTAGTACAGCACAAATTGTCTCATGCTAGTCACAGAAAATAGTAGGTGTTATTGTTCAAATTCTATGGATAAGCAGATGGTTGGATTATTTTGCCAAAGGTCACAAGGTAACAGTGTTCAAGTTTGAACCCTGGTCTTCTGACCCGAAATCTTGGTTACTGCTCTTTGCACTAACCAAGAATCATGGAACAATCTACTTAGTGTCTCCAAAATTATTTCCCCTATGAATTCAATGTGAGTTAAAAGACTGAAAAGACTCAGTTAAAATTGCATGAGCTGTTAGAAGAAATAACAGTGTTCACTTCAAGAATTTGTTTCATTTTAGGACAAGGTGTGTTTAAAAGGGTTTGATGCCAGTACAAACCCTGCCCCCAGCTCCTTTTTTAATTTTTTGAGGAAATCCATACTGTTTTTTATAATGGCTATACCAATTTACCAATTTAGGACAGTGCACAAGGGTCTCCTTTTCTGCACAGCCTAGTAATCTTTTGATTTTTTTTTTTAATTTTTTTTTTTTTTTAATCCTTGCTCAAGGATATTTTTCTATTTGTCTTTAGGTAGAGAGAGAGGGAGAGAAAGGGAGAGAGAGAGAGACATCAATGTGAGAGGGACACATCGACTGGTTGCCTCCCGCATGACCCCAACCAGAGCTGGGGACGAACTGCAACCGAGGTGTGTGCCCTTGGCTGGAATCGAACCCAGAACTCATTGGTCTGAGGGCTGACGCTCTACCGCTGAGCCAAACCAGCCAGGGCTCTTTTGATGTTTTGATAATAGCCATTCTATCAAGGTGTGAGGAAATATTTCATTGTGCTTTTGATTTCCATTTCCCTGATGATTAGTGGTGTTGACCATCTTTTCATATACCTGTTGGCCATTTCTATGTCTTCTTTGGAAAATGTCTATTCAAGTCCTTTGTCCATTTTTTAAAAATATGTTTTTATTGATTTTTTTAGAAAAAGGAAGGGGGAGAGAGAGAGAGAGAAACATCAATGTGAGAGAGAAACATGGATCAGCTGCCTCCTGCACACCCTCTACTGGGGATCGAGCCCGTAACCTGGGCATGTGCCCTGACCAGGAATCGAACCAGGACTTCTCAGTCTATGGGACGATGCTCAGTCCACTGAGCTATACTGGCTGGGCCCTTTGTCCATTTTTAATTTAATTATTTGATTTTTTACTGTTGAGTTGCATGAGTTCCTTATATATTTTGGCTACTAACTCATTATATATACATATACATATACATATATATATATATATATATATATATATATATATATATATATATATATATATGGTTTGTGAATATTTTCTCCCATTTTGTAGATTGTCTATTCATATTGTTGATTGCTTCCTTTTCTGTGCAAAAAACTTTCAGTTTGTTATAGTCCCACTTACTTATTTTTGCTTTTGTTGTCTGTGCTTTTAGTATAAATTACAAAAAATCATTGCCAAGACCAATGTAAAGGAGCTCTTCCTTTATGTTTTCTTCTAGAAATTTTATAGTTTCAGATCTTAACATTTAAGCCTTTAATCCATTTTGGATTGATTTTTGTGTATGGTGTAAGACGAGGATCTTATTTAATTCTTTTGCATGTAGATTGCCGGTTTCCTAGCACCATACATTGACGAGACTATCCTTTTCCCCATTGTATTTTTTTTGTGACTGTGTAGAAAATTAGCTGACAGTATATACATGAGTTTCTTTCTGGGCTCTCTATTCTGTTTCAGTGGTCTTTGTGTCTGTTTTTATGCCAGTACCATGGTTTTGATAACTAAAGCTTTGCTATATAGTTCGAAGTCAGGAATTATGATGCCTCCAGCTTTGTTCTTTTTGCTCAATATTGCTTTTGCTATATAGGTTAGTTTCTGGTTCCACATGAATTCTAATATTGTTTTTCTTTTTATGAAAAATGTCATTGAAATTTTGACAGAGATTGTATTAAATCTGTAGATCTATTTGGGTAGAGTGGACATTTTAACAATATAAATTCTTCCAATCCATGAACACCATATATCTTTCCATTTATTTGTGTTTTCTTCAGTTTTTTTCATCAATATTTTATAGTTTTCAGTGTACAGATATTTCACCACCTTGGTTGAATGAATATGCTTTTTTGTTTTGTTTTGCTATTCAAAATGGGATAACTTTCTTAAAATATTTTTTTTGGATATTCACTGTTAGTATCTAGAAAGACAAATGATTTTTCTGTTTGCTGATTTCTATCCTGCAACTTTATGGAATTCATTTATTAGTTTTAAACGTTTTTTGGTAGCCTTTTGAGATTCCTATATATACGATCATGTCATCTGCAACCAGAGACAATTCTGCTTCGTTTTTGGTTTGGATGCCTTTTATTACCTTTTCTTCCTAATTCCTCTGGCTAGAAATTCTAGTACTATGTTGAATAAAAATGGTGAGAGTGTGCACCCTTGTCTTGTTCCTGATCTTCAAGGAAAAGATTTTGTCTTTTCTCTGTTGAATATGGTATTAGGTATGGGCTTATCATATATGGCTTTTATTATCTTGAAGCATGTTCCTTCCATACTGAGTTTTTATCATTAAAGGATGTTGAATTTTGTCAAGTGCTTCTTCTGCATCTTTTGAAATGATCATATGATTTTTAACCTTAATTTTGCTAATATGATATATCACATTTCTTGATTCACATATATTGAAATATCATTGCGTCTCAGAGATGAATCCCATTTGATCATAATGTATGATACTTTTAATGTGTTGTTGAATTCTGTTTGCTAGTATTTTGTTGAAGATTTTGAATCTACATTTATCAGGGAGATTGGCCTATAATTTTCTTTTCTTGTAGTCCTTGTCTGGTTTTGGTATCAGGGTAATGCTGACCTTGTAACATGAGTTTAGAAGTGTTCCCACTCTTCAGTTCTTTGGAAGAATTTGAGAAGGATTAGTATTAAGTCTTTAAATGTTTGGTGGAATTCACCAATGAAGCCATCTCGTCCTGAACTCTTCTTTGTTACTCATTATTGTTCTTTTCAAATTTTATAGTTCTTCATTATTTAGTACTGGATTCCTTATTGATAATATTCAAATATTTTAATTGATAATAATCAAAGTAATTTGTTATTTTAATTGTTAAATATTCAGCTAGAACATGTTCACTAGGTAGTGATGAGAATAATATTGATTTAGTTCATGAATGTTACTATTCCTCCTTTCATTTTTGTTTTGTGTTTTTTTAATTTTTTTTTCCTTTATTGATTTTAGAGAGAGAGGAAGGGAGATAGAGAGATAGAAACAGCGATGAGAGAGAACATCGATTGGCCACCTCCTGCATGCCCCCCACTGGGAATCGGGCCCACAACCTGGGCATATGTCCTGACTGGGAATCGAACCAGCAACCTCTTGGTGCATGGGTCGACGCTCAACAACTGAGCCACACCGGCTGGACATCATTTTTGTTTTCTTTATTCATTTATTTTATTTTCCCAGGGAAAAAGTCAGCATGTGTTTTACAAAATGATAGATAGTAATTGGAAGTATTCGGCACAGCAAAATCAACCATCAAATAAACAGTCCCCAGTGTTGGAGGTCCCCAAAGCCCAAGGTGGCTCAGTCTCCTGCACTTCAGATATGAGAAGAAATCAGGGAAAGAACAGACAGGCACATGTTTTTCTATCCTCCCTCCCTACTGCCCTATAAATTCAAATTCCACAAAAAGCTCTGGTTTCTCGCAGTAAACACATAGTTACAATCGTCTGTCTCCTATTAAACAACCTTGTGGCTATTTTGACATAAATTTTTTGCACCTGCATAAAAGTTCCTGAGTGACTTTGATATACATTTATCCTCCCTTTCTTGGTCTCCCAACCCCACTTTCAAAATGAAAGGCCCCCTCATTGCTTCTCTCTACACTAGGATTAGAGATTAAAATATAGCAATCTAAGTGTTTGGCATGTATCATATATCAAGGAATGATCTTAACTCAGGATATTGGGAAGAAGGGATGGAGTATTCTTGGCTTCTTCAGAATTTCTGTACAAATCATTTAAGAGATGGGGTGACATCCCATACATTAAATGTTTATGTGTGTGGGTAGAAAGGTATATGGGTTTTTGGTGGTGTGGATAGAAGAAATAGTGTAAGAGTCAAGATTTTAGGACAGAAGATCTGGTCCAAAATAGGAAATCAGGGAAGAGGAAACAAAAGAAACGATGGCTCAAGACCCCCACTTCAAGATGAGGGGGTCCCCAAGCTTATGTTTCAGATCCTTTTTGCCTGGTGCAGAACCTTTTGTCAAAGATCCTTTGGCTATTTTTCTGAATACAAAAAGAAGTTTGTAAACAATAAACCCCCAAAAGAACATGGAGAAAGACCAATACATTTACACAAACTAGGCCACCTAGCAATCACCAAATCAACTACTGTGAAGTCCTGCAAAGCCCAGACAAATACAATAACTAGAGGGGGCAACAATTGGGGGAGACAAGAACCCAGGATCAGACACACATCACCCAGTGCATTTTATTGCATTTGCCCCATTTCAACACAGGGAGGCAGGTTTTCGGTGATCTTACAACATGTAAATGAATCCCTCTCTTCTCCTTTAGCTACTATGACACTAATCACTGCTGCAGCAGGCAGGACACTGGCTCTGGGCACCACGAAGAAGCCATCGCTTATGGTCTCTCTGGAAGCCAAGGAGGAAAAGCAAAGAATTTTTAAAGGTTAAGGAATTTAGTCATTATTTCATATATCCATCCCTGGGCAGCTCAAGATGGGTAGAGAGGTAGTGTTCTTTTTTTTTTTTTTTTTTTTTTAATCCTCACCCGAGGACACTTTTGCATTTTTCTTCAGATAGAGCGGGAAGGAGAGAGGGAGGAAGAGAGAGAGAAACATCGATGTGAGAGAGACACATTGAGTGGCTGCCACCCACACGACCCCAACCGGGGCCGGGGACAAACTGCAACCGAGGTACATGCCCTTAGTGGGAACCGAACCCGGGATTCTGGTCTGCGGGCTGACGCTCTAACCACTGAGCCAAACCGGCCAGGGTGAGAGGTATTGTTCTTAAAACTTATCTTTACCAACTCATGTTTTTTACAAACACACACGCATACACCTTGTTGTACATGGTAAGTCTAGCCAAGTCTAGTGAAGGGTGGATCTGATATGTAATGTGAGCCTCAAACCCTGAGATTACAGGTCTGGAACAGGAATCCTTGGTTATCCATATCTAGCCAACCTGCACCTAATCTTGGCTTCCCCTCTGTGCCTTTCACCTAGCCCAGCCTCTCTTAACCTCTGCATCAACCACCTATTCCTGTTCAGACTAATTTCCAATCTTCCAGTAGAAGGAGATCGAATAATGGGACCACCCAGTTAAAATTTAGCCTTCCACAAAACATTGAAGGTGGAGGGGTTTTAAAAGGACACTAGGGCAGAAAAGCCAGCTCTAATTGGTAAAAATGAGGTAGTTCAATAGGCTATACACTCCAAATAGTTGTTCTCCTTGATGATACAACAACAAAAAGTCTTTCTGCTATGCAGACCCGGAGCTGCTGCCCACTTATCCCTGAGATTGTTCATACAGTATATAAATAAAGAATCCTACTTTGTGGAAATTCATTTATCGCGGTAGAGTCTGGAACTGATTAACCGTGATAAATGAGGGCCGACTGTATACTTGAGAACACAGTGCAAGAGTGAGGGCCTTAGATTAAAATATACAAAAATACAAAACCAAAATATTTATGTTACACAAAAAGTTAAAATGCACAAGATACATCATTTGCACACAACTAGTACAGCTAGCATCCTGGAGAAAATGGGACCCAAGGAGCAGTTATCCAAGGGGCCAAATAAATAAAATTGTATTGGCCCAGAAATGGGGTGGGAGTAAGCTTAGGAGCAGCAGGTCTGCAGCTGTTTCCCAAGCATCCCTTTTGCCTATTGTCACAACCCATTGCTTGGGACAGTTCTCAGCACCCTATCCCAAGAGTGGGTTATGAGGAGACGAGATGTGGAAAAACCCTGCCATACCCCTGAGAGATTCCCTCCCACAGAATGTAGTCGTTTATGGGCTGGTTCATCAATCTGGTCTCATGCTAATGTTTTCACTCTGGCAGGAGAAATATTGCTATTACATAGCCTTTTTTTAAAAAGGAAAACAACTTCCCTATCCAGGCCACTTTCAAAAGCTGGAGATCCTGGGGGTGGAGACTTAAATATAGCATGTAGGGAGGGATTTCCCCAAAACCCTCACATGCATTTGGATAGAGTGTGGTCGGAGTTCTTTGCCTCACCCTTCCTCCCTGCCAAGAGGGAAGAGGGGGTGATGCTGTGGAACCTGGCCAGAGATACATGGCAGTGCCATCTGCCCCCTACCCACCCTGTCCTCACTTTCTCCATTCTGCCAATTGATGCCTGCTCCTTGAAACTTCCTGATCACAAAAGGATAGCCCCCACCCTACCCCCACCCACTGTGGCTCAATTCTGGGCATCTAGGAGCAGCACAGGGCTATGGGTCTCTTCTTCTTCATCCCAAAAGTAGCCTGGCTTTCCCTGTGAGCTGGGGGCTTGCTAGGCCTTCAGTGGACATGAGGCCACCATGTGGCTGATGCTCTGGCAGAAGTGGCATTTCTTGGGCTGGAGTGGCAGCTTGCATTCCTTGGCATGAGAGTCTAGGCCTCCACAGCTGTAGCATCTCCCTTTAATCTGCACTTCTGCATGTTCTTCCCTTTTGGCAGCCTCTCAGTCCCAGTACAGAACACCCTACCAGGACTGGTGACTCGGATAGATTCCAGGCCCTTGGTGGGCTTCTTAAAGGTGAACTCCACTGCCTCACCCTCCTTCAGGCTCCAGAAGCCCTCCATATACAGCTTACTCTGGTGCACAAAGACATCCACCAGTGGGTCGAGTGCAACCCCAGTGCGGGTGGTCATGGACAGGAAGCTGAACCCCATGCGCGCGTTGAACCACTTAGACAAGAAGGGAATGGTGCAGCAGCTGTGGCTCCACTGCTGCCCTGGCTGACTCATCCAGCACCTCCTCGGGCACCTTGGGGCAGCCACCTGCAAACTGCTGGTTTGACAAGCAGCCCATGGTAGTGCGCTAAGCCTGCAGCCCCAGGCCCCAGGTCAGGCAGCTGCTGGCCCCAGGGAAGTCCAGAGGCCCCTCCTTTCATTTTTATTTCTTGAATATTTTGTGACTATCTTTATATCCTCACTGGTCAAGGTTTTCACAATGATATAATAGAATGTATATTTTATGAAGAATTCGACCTTGTCCCTTACAAATATACATGCATTTTTCTCGACATAGAATTGGGATAAAATTCCATTTGTTTGAGGAATAAAAATATCTTTTCTGAAATTGACTTGTATATGTACAAAAAAAAAGAGAAAATAGATAACTATTTCTTAGCCTTACAAAAAATTAGTTTCTATTCAGCAGATCTGATATCTGAATATAGTTGCAACTCTGAATTAATGGAATAAATAGGCCTTTTTATTTATTTATTTTTTTAAAAAAAGGACAGACATTCCAGTCAGGATTCTTGGTTGAGAATAATAGAAACAAACTCTGGTTAAGTTAAGGCAACAAAGATTTATTGGAGGACTATCTAGAAGTTCCCAGAGTTGACCTGAAGGCTGGAGATCCCAGTGAGGAAAACAGGGTTTCTTTAAATGATTCACAGCTAATGTCATTCGATTGAGAAATGTCAAGAGAGCATAACATTCCTGGAAGAAATGTTCTCGGAGAAAAAGAGTAAGATACTAATGAGAATTAGTATTCTCATGTGCTAATGAGAATTCTCTCAGTCTGTGGGCACCATTGTCTGAAGATTGTCCAGATGACCCCCATCCCCACAGCTTTCATTGTTTTTCTGTTGTTTTCCACAGTAGAGCCACTCACTAAGATTACCGCAAAAACTATTTGGTTCTCAAGTTGACAAAACTTCCTCAGGCTACTGTGAGGCACACACATGTCTTCTGGTCACCAATCTCCTAATCACCGTGACTCTACCCTTCCACTCCTGTCTGGTTCCCAACTCTACAGCCAATCTCAGCCACCCCTTCTTGCTAACAGAAACTTGATTTACTTCTGGTATCATTGGATGTGTGCTCCGGACAGGCTGGGATAAATTTCGATTATTATAATCCCAAATGGCAATTTTATTCCCCTTGCAACTGATTATTTTAGGAATGGGCTTATGGTGTAACAGTGAAAAGTCACCTTCACTTCTGGCCTGTGGATGATGTATGAGACCTTGATGCTTGGAGCTGCTATGCCCTATTGAGACCACAAGGGAGTAGCCACCATGCTAAGGATGGCAGGATAGATAATAGGAAAGTACCTGAATCTTTGATGCTGTCAATTCTTAATAGCTTTTGGTTAGTAGGTTAGCTGCAAATCTGGTTCACATTACCATAGTCAGTCCCAAAATTTCTAAAATATGTGTAATTCTCTTTGTGTTGCAGATAACTTTTGCTTTGTCAATACAACTTGTCTTTCCTATTCTTTTTTTTTTTTTCTTACATGTCCTCATCTGTTCCCCACTATTGATTGTTTTAGTGGTGAGCATGGAACCAAAGCTAAGTCAACAAGCATCCTTTTCCAGTATTTATAATACTGAATACTAAGAAAGGAAATTGGTTGGGTCTGTTGACCACCATGCTCTCTAACCTATGATGGAAGCTGAGCTGATTTTAGAAAGTATAAAACTGAAGGAAGATTAGGGAGAGAAGGAGAGGAAAGAGAGAGAGAGAACAAATATAAATGCATAAATGTGTGAGACAGTGTCCTATTGGCCTTTGGTTCTCTGATCTCAGGTGTTCCTGAGGTCCAAATGGCACACTGCTTCTCTTGGTGTAGTTATTCAACCCCTTCTGTTAGAGAACATCAGGAGAGCGCCCCATCAATTTTCCCACAGTCCTAGAGAGGCTCAGGAGAGCATCCTCAAAGCTTCTTAAATGCCACTGAAAAAAGTCATTGAAGTAGCTGAGATGAATCTTGTCTTCAGGGGGAAGTTAAAGTCTCCGAAAAAGAATATCTTTTCTCTCTGTCTCTCTCTCTCTCTCACCACCCCCAGCTGAGAAAAACTTAATTTATTCTTTATTTATTATAAACAATGGCGAGGCAAAGTCCTTTTAAGCCCATTGTTTATCTCAGAATATTAGAATCAATACAAAAAAAAACATAAATAGATATAAACAAAAGCTTATATTGGAAGACAAAAGATGTAATGTACTTTCCTTTACCCTCAGGTTGTAGCAACCCTGCGCCAGGGCAATGAGCCAAGAAAACATTGGCTGCAATTTGAAATAAGTGGTAGTGTATATGTGTGTGTGTGGGCGGCGGGGGGGGGGGGGGGGGCTCTGGGATGGGAGCTGAGAGCACTGGGCAATAGGAGCGGGGAGACCCTGGTTAATATAAGACATTATTATCCTACTGCACTTAATGAGGGAAACCTAGACCTCACTATTTACACAGTGAATAAGGAAGACTTTTTAAAACTCCACTTTGGGGATTGTGAAAGGAGGATGTTATGACTGTTTAGAGATATCTCCATGTCTCAAACAGCTAAGCAGGAGGGTACTTCCTAGGGATCTTTCTATTTGTCAGTGCCTTTCATAGCCCCCGACACACACAAAGGTTATGGGAAATGTCAGAATACATGTGAACAAACCTATAGACACTACAGGAGTTCCTGGGGTTTTCACAGCTCCTTGTGCCTATGAATACCTCCTCACCCCCACGTCACCCCCCAATCTGGCATTAGCACCCACCTCTGCGATCTTTGTGTCTCAAGTTGAATGGCGGAGGGCTGGAGATGGGGTGGGAGGCCTGACTTCAGTAGGTATGGTGACATGCAGGTGGCAGTAGTGGAGGAATGACAGTGGTTTTCAAATTTATAATTATGACCTGGTTCCTCTGAGTTCTGGACTCTTGGCACTGAATTTTCAATTTGAAGAAATCATTGAAACATTGTAGTTATTACTTCCTCTGAATTACATGATACTTTTTAAAATATCCTTGGTATAGTTTTTTTTTTAATTGACTTGGTAATGTTTTCAAGTTGAATAAAATTAAAATTTAAGATTTCCATAATTGCGCATCTTACTTAAATTAATAGTATTGTGTGTTTGGGACCTCAGAAATAATCCTTTTATAGTGAACTCGGGATTGTCTTCTGAGAGATGATATGGTGGAAAATATTTCTTGCTAGTGTATATTGAATTGCCATTGACTGAGTTCCTGCCAATAGATTGGACTATAGAAGGCAGAAAAATGGTTAGAGTAGGAGCGAGCTGTACTTGGACTTGTATGAGACAAGACCTTGTGGGTCAAGCAGATTCTACTCCATGAAAGGAGACTGGGCTTGTGCTGTCTTAAAAAGACCTGACCTAAGATACATTCTGCTATGGTGAAAGGTCCCAGGAGAAGGAGTCTATGTGGAATGATCCAAGAAAGAAGAATGAAGAAGGAAACTGGAAGGTCAGCTAAGGATCAGCCAGCGCCAATTAAGTAAATTACATTTTTTTTTTTTTTACCTCCCATCCCATCTACACCCTGTAACCTGAAGGAGCCATATTAGCACACTGATTGCAGGAGGAAAAGAAGTTAGAGCAGGGAATTGAAAAGAGCAGACCCTGTCTACCTTTTCCCTCAAAAGCCATCTAAGAAATTGCTAGATAGCCCTGGGGATGGGGATGGGGTGCCAGGGAGTGAAGATCAGGAAAAGCATTCATTGGATATGAGATGAAAGTGTAGATTGATATCTTACTTCTTTAAATATCTGAAAATGGGACTTTCCTAGCATTAGCAATTATCCTGAGATAACACAGGGGATGCCTGGTCTGGAGAGCAGTAGTGGGAGAAACTTTTCAGATTATACTCCACTAAATTTAGTCCACCCAGTTTACCCATTACCATGACAATAAATAACCGAGATAAATTCAGCAATGACTGTACCAACAAAATTAATTCAATTTTTCATTGAAGGTGGCATGAAGACTGAAGCAGTGCATTCAGGTAGAGCGACTAACAAATGCACAAGCCCTTGGGACAAAATGAGCTTGGTGGGAAGGGACCTAGCAGGAGGGGCCAAGGCATTCCAGGAACAAACAGCACAGAGGCTGGTGAGGTTGGAGTTTGGACAGAAAAGGTAGGGAAGAGTGTGATTTGCAATCAGGTGTTAGCAGTGCCACATCTTGTAGGACCTTAAGGGCAAGATGAGAGATTTCAGTCCATGTGCAATTAGAAGCCAGTAGAGGGTGTAAAGAGGGCAATGACCGGTTCTAATTTATGTTTTTAAAACATGCTATTAGCTCTTGTGTGAAGAATAAATTGTAGGGTGCATGAATGGAGAAATGGAGACCTGTTAGGGACCCTTACAATCATCAGGATGAGAGTTGATAGTGGTTTAGACTGGAGTTTTAGGGTGGCAATGGAGAGAGGAGGACAGTCTCAAGATCTAAATGGTGAAAATGATCACCAGTAACTTCTTCTGAAAGACATTTATTAAGTCACGGGAAATTAAAGGAGCAATGATTTTTGGAGGGAATGCAGTTGAGAGGAATCTACCCCTCCCTCATATCCTTCAGTAACACACACCGTTGCTTTAGAGAGCTGCTCAGTAGGAGAAAAATACATGTAATTAGTCAATAAACACTGTGTTCGTCCTTATGGATATTTCAGTTAACAAAACCAATATGCATCTTTATCTTTTTAAAATATAAATTTCTACTATAAAACAAATACAAATAAGATTTCAGATGGGTTTCTACTATCACATTTTTTGCTGAAGTATTTATACAACAGTCAGAAATAAAAGTACATGAAGTCTTCAGCATTGGAAAAGCTATAAGAAAGGCTCCTAATTAGAATATGTGTGCAAACAATTTATTAACTAGAATATGCATTTTTTTCTGTTTTTTTTTTCCATATTCTAAAATTCTTTCTTTGTCTTATTTTTTTATAGTTACTTTGAATTGTTCATAGGTAAAACTTTCTTTGACATGTAATTAGAAATCTGGCTTGACATTTCTTCCCACCACCAATCAAGGAGATTTTTAAAAGATAAATGGTGAACTCTTGGGATTATTATTATCAGAACTAAAAAATATATATATAAATATGAATAGGCCATTTTCTTGAAAACTATCTCTAGGTGTTAACATAATTCATGTAGATGCATTTATTACGCTTCATATATGAATGTGAACCCTTTAGGAGTGTTAGTGCAAACATCCAGTGAGGCATGATGTTGTATAAGACACAACCTGAAGAAAAGTATGGGCCTCATTTTTCCTTTGGACCCTTCTAGAACAATGTTATCCAATAAAAATAAAATGGCAGCCACATCTGTAATTTTAAATTTCCTAGTAGCTGCATTTTTAATTTTTTTTATAAATAAGTTTTCATTTATTTTAGAGAGAGAGAGAGAGAAACATCAATGAGAGAGAAAAATCTCTTTGCTGCCTCCTGCATACCCCCTACTGGGGATCCAGCCTGCGACCTGGGCATGTGCCCCTACCAGGAATTGAATTGTGACCCCTTGGTGCATGCAGCGCTCAACCAACTGAGCCACACTGGCCAGGGCTAGTAGCTGCATTTGAAAGTAAAAAATTAATTTCAAGAACATATTTTATTTAACCCAACATAAGTGAAATATTATCATTTCAATATGTAATCAATTTTTAAAATTATTCATGAAATGTTTTACATTCCTATTTTATATTAGGTCTTTGAAATTAAGTGTGTATTTGGATTTACAGCACATCTCAATTTAGACTGGCCATATTTCAAGTGCTAAGAACTGTTACAAGACAAACAGGCATATTACAAAATTTAAGAGTTTATTTAAGCAAAAATAAATTTGAATCAGGCAGCATCCAATCTAGCAGACAGGAGCTCTGAGGAGCTGTACAAAGTGAAAGACTTTTTGTTGTTGTTAATCCTCACCTGAGGATATTTTTCCATTGATATTTAGAGAGAGTGGAAGGGAGGGAGGGAGGGAGGGAGAGAAACATCAATGTGAGAGAGACACATCTATCCTTTGCCTCCCTCACGACCCTGCCCAGGGCCGGGGATTGAACCTGCAACCCAGGTGCATGCCCTTGACCAGGAACTGAACCCCTCAAACCGGTCAGGGCCAAAGTAAAAGACTTTTATAGGCAGAAGGGAGCAGAATCAAAAAAACTATACTAAGCAAAAAAGCAGGTTGGTTATTACAAGGTAACTTTCTTTCCTTCAGGGGATAGCAGGGGTCTATCAGGCAGATTATTTAACCAGTGCTGATCAGTTGATTTCTGATTGATTGGTATAAGATTCCATTTCTGGAAGGACAGAAACTGTAATTAAAGAACAATTCCTGAATGTGTGTTTCTGTTTGTTTATTTTAAGGAGTCACAGCTTATTGGCTCTACTTTCTTTATCAATGCCCACATGCAAAAATCAAAGTAATTTGCCTCCTGTTGCCCCAACTTGAACCTGCAACTACTTTTCTTGAGGGCTACAAAAGTTGCTGGATAATCATTTAGAGTGGGAATAATGGTTCTTTGAGAGTTTAGTTCTACTGCCAGTAAAAGTGAGTATAACTGCTATCAATCATCTGGAGGGAGAATAATAAAATTGAATATTTTATAAATATCTGTACAGTTTAATACCCCTGAAAGATAGGTATTACGTTCAAATAAGGAAACTGTGGTTTACTCAGACTGTACAACTACTGTTATTCAGGCTTTCTGACTATGAATTCTGGGGTAGGGGCGTTGTTTGTTTGTTTGTTTTATTAGAAGGAAAAAAATAGTATCAAACCACATTTGATTTCATTATTTGTTTATCAAATATTTATAGGCTACTTTAGGGATAATATAAATTTATCTGAATATACACTAGAATTTGTAAGGAAAATAAATGTTTAAAAAGGGAAAGAAAAACTCTTCAAGGAAATATGTGATAATATTGGGACATTCATTTTTTCAATCAAAGCATTTCAAAAAGTTACTTTAACTTTTCTTTGATTCCTATGCTGTATTTTTTTAAACCTGTCATATTTTATTAGAAATGACTTTTCCAGTGACCTCTAAAGTCATTGTTAAATTATCATTGGTTAATAGGGTTTTATTATAGCTTTGTTTAATTTCATAACAATAATAGACATAATATTTATAGTGTAAAAATGATTAGGTTCCATTTTAGGAGAAAAAAATCCCTTCTCTCAGTTTAATTAGTTGAAGTGAATATTAAGCAAGCAGAAATTTTAAAAAGAAGATTCTCCTTTTAGAAATAAAACTATTCTGGAATATAGTTTATTCAGCCGTACAATATGCTTCTTGATCAGAATTTTCATAGCAGAATGAATAAAGGAAAATCAGTTATATCTTTAATTTGTCTCTTTCACGTGCTTTTAAAATAGTCATTATTCTATAAGCCTTTACCTGTTTCCCCCAAATTGTTCCCAATATTTCCTATCATCTGAAGTTCACCAGCCAGGTCTTATATCCAGGTGGTCCACAAATTTCTCCTGAAAAGTTCCAAAATTTGCAAAATTCAATAGATCCATTCACATTTTAAAATAGAATCCTAATCTTTTCTGATTACTTCAAATTTTCAGTTTTCTAAATTTCAGCATCTTTTAAATGCAGTTCTTATTTTAAAATCTGTACTTATATTCCACAAGGTTAAATTGACATGGTATTGTCATTTTACAAAAGATTGTGAGAAATGGAAGCACTTTTTTCTCAACAGGCAGAAATCATTTTACATAGAATGTTAAGACAATATGTTGATTAAGCTGTTCTTTAAGTACAAGCAAGAGAAAAATGTAGGACACATTATAAAGGCACATTCTCTATCATCGAACCTAAAAGACTCTATCTGAAGATGAGAAGACACTTTCTGGAGTCATCATGTACAGTCATTATTTTACTTGTGTCTCAAAAAAATTGGTCAAACATTTATAAACATAAATTAACAATAAAATCTCACCCATCAAAGTGGAGGAATATGCCATTGGTCAGCCAGATACTAGCCAAATATTCAAGCATGTTAAATATAAAGTATTCCTAGAAATTCAAAAAGCTTTGTACTTGCTGTACTTCTTATGTAAAAATCATTTATCATAAAGTGAAATGGGAGCAGGATACCTTAGACAACAAGATAAACTGTTTTTGCATATGGGATTTTTTTGGGTAAATTTTCTTTTGCATGTGGTTTGCTGAATATCTTTATGCATTTCTGGAATTATAAAATTATCATAAGGGAAATGTTTCAAGAGTGTACTTACATATTTTTGGCTATCATAAAATGATGAATAACAAAATAGTGTTCTCATTTACTTATTGAGTATAATATATGCTTTAAAAAGGTTCTACTGTCCGGCCGGTGTGGCTCAGTGGTTGAGCGTCAACCCATGCACTAAAAAGGATCTACTTTTTTAGCATTAAAATTTTTATTAGTCAGAAAACTAGTATTTCCTAAATTAGTTTTTGTTTTGTTTTTAATCCTCACTCAAGGACATTTTTCCATTTATCTTCAGATAGAGTGGGACGGAAGGAGAGAGAGAAACATCGATGCGAGAGAGACACATCTACTGGTTGCCACCCGCACAACCCCGACCAGGGCCGGGGACCAACCGCAACCGAGGTACGTGCCCTTGACCAGAATCAAACCTGCAACTCTTTGGTTCACGGGCGGACGCTCTAACCGCTGAGCCAAACCAGCCAGGGCCCTAAATTAGTTTTGAAATTACAATATTTTGGCAGATGGATATTTATTTAAAAAGGTATTTATGTAATAACAATTTAAAGGTGTGATTTAGATGTTTTTATATATTTAAACTTGGAAGAAAACAGTATTCAAACTATTACTAAATTTATAAATTATTTTTATATTATTATAGGTAAGTTTGATATTTTAAAACTTGATAGAGATTCATTATGATTGATTAAAAGTTCAAAGCTTTATTTTTATTTTGGTAGAAAACACATAACATTGTATTTATCATTGTTGAGGGTTTAGCTAACCTACTCCATGGTATTGCTGCTTCAGCTCCTATTTTGTTTGGCCATGCAGCCTGCAGGGACCCTAAACTGATACCACCTCCTCATGCTAGAGCAAGCCTTAGCTGGCAGAGTGACAAGTAAATGTAAATTTCTGATATAACTTTCTCTAAAGACCTTGTGACCAATAGTCTCTCCTGTCTTCCAGTGCCTTCCTCTTATGCACCCATTGGATAAATCCTCGGTGGAGCTTACCAAAACCCACTCTTTTGGTCTGAATTGACCAGTTCAGCCATAACCTGGAAACCTCAAAGCACTCTAATGAATTCCATTAAAGGCATGTGCACCAGGTCTTTTTCTCTCTCTCTCTCTTTTCGCTCTGCACTCTGCCTTAATCTCCCCATGTGACCTCTCAAGACACGCCAACTTCCTCCAGGACCTGTGGATGATAAACTTCTCCATTACAGTTTCTCTTGTGGTCTGTTTTTGAACCATGGCTCACCATCCAGCACTCTGTGCTCCACATAATCAGTGTTAACTTGACAAATTCATAACAACCATCCTCACCATTTTCAAGTGTACCGTTCAGTAGTGTCAAAATATTGTCACTTCAAAACCAATTTAGGAAATTAGTTTTCTGACTAACAAAAATTTTAATGCTAAAAAAGTAGATCCTTTTTAAAGCATGTCAATAACTTGCAAATATTTTCTTCTATTCCATAGGATGCCTTTTCATTTTGTTAATTTTTTTTTTTTTTTTTTGCTATACAGAAGTTTTTAAGTTTGATGTAGTCTCATTTGTCTATTTTTACTTTTGTTGCCTATGGTTTTGTGTCATATCCAAGAAGTCATAATTTCTACAAATTTAACAGTTTTGTGTCTTATATCTTTAGATTTTTTGTTTTTTGGGTTTTTTTTATCCTCATCTGAGGACATTTTTTTGCATATATCTTCAGATAGAGAGGGAGGAAGAGAGGGAGGAAGAAAGAGAGGGAAACATCGATGTGAGAAAGACACATCGACTGGCTGCCACCCACACGACCCTAACCGGGGCTGGGGACAAACTGCAACCAAGGTACATGCCCTTAGCAGGAACCGAACCCGGGACTCTCTGGTCCGCAGGCTGACATTCTAACTGCTGAGCCAAACCGGCCAGGGCTTATATCTTTAGGATTTTAGTTTATTTTGAGTTAATTTTTGTATGTGGTGTAAGGTTAGCGTCTGTCTTCATTCTTTTGCATGTGGCTGTCCAGTTTTCCCAACACCATTTGCCCTGCCCCACTGTGTAGTCTTGAGACCCTTGTTGATCATTTGATCATATATGCAAGAGTTTATTTCTGATTTTTCTATTCTGTTCCATTGATCTATATGTCTGTTTTATGCCACTAGTATACCATCTTGATTACTGTTATTATTTTTTAAATGTGTTTTTACTGATTTTTTAGAGAGAGGAAAGAAAAGAGAGATAGAAACATCGATGTGAGAGAGAAACATCCATCAGCTGCCTCCTGCACACCCTCTACTGGAGATCGAGCCTGCAACCCGGACATGTGTTCTGACCGGGAATCGAACCAGGACCTCTCAGTCCATGGGATGATGCTCAATCCACTGAGCCACACCAGCCAGGTGATTACTGTTATTTTATAGTGTGTTTTGAAAATAGGGAGTATGAGGCCTCCAACTATCTTCTGCTTTTTCAAGATTTATTTTGGCTAGTGTCTGTCTGTAGTACTGCAGACTCTCTCATACTAGTCTAAGTTATGCTGATCTCCTTTTTCAGAGGCCACCAACCTGTTTCATGTTCCTATCAGCATTTAGATTCAGGCAAGATTGAATGTAGTCTCTTACACAGCCCCTGAAAAGTCAAAATGTTGAATGTTGGATACATGTTCCACTCTTTCTTTCCCTCCCCAGTGAGAAGATGGGCATTGGAATTTTTTTCCCCAGTCATGCAGTGCTGTCCTGTGAAGAGTGACTATGGAGAATAAATGCCACAAATTTTTTCTACTGGGTTCAATATGGTTCTTCTTGTCTGTGTCTCACCTGAGGCGCAGGAAACCCTTAACTGGTTTCTGGATTGCTCATAAAGGCAGTTGGTATTGTTGTTAAGTTTGTTGTTTCTGTGAGTAGGCAATTAGTGTTGTTGTTAAGTTGTTTCTGTGATTAATGGCAGGTTTGGGGCTTCCTATTTCACCATCTCGCTGATCACTCTGATCGGAAGCTTAAAATTTTAACTATAATGAAAAATTCCTTTCTAGTGAGTCTCTTACTTATTTAGAGACTCCAGAGAATTATATTTCAGGGATTTCCGAGAGACTGCATTGCTGGCAGCTCTAATCAATTCATATTGGCTGTGTAAAGGGCTTCTCTGTGAAGGACTTTGAAGGGGTGTCCAGACCTACTGATAAGAGTGAAGTGATCAGTTAGTGATATTTGCCATGAATGTGGCAAGAATCTAAGAAGGACCTGTGTCATAAGTGCCCCAAAGCTGCTATTCCCATTTCCTACTCTTAAGATTCAGCCAACCATGGAATGTTATAATACCTTTATAACATGAGGGCATGCTTCTGTTAGATAGGTTGTAATTCACAGAGAAAACAGTAGGTTTAAAGGGGTTTTGTTTTACTTTGTGTTTGAAGCTTACAAATGATGATAAGACCTAGATCAGCTCTATATTCTAGTATTCTGTTTCTCTTTAGACCAGGATTTTCAGATATATGGGTGTCAACCCATGAGTGGATCAAAATTAGCATTATTTTAAAAAATAAATTGGAATAAAAGAGAATAAAAATAATAGAGAATCTCATGGGGAGGAAGAAACTTTCCTCTAGTCTCAAGGTTCTTTCGGCTGGTCTGGTGATAAGTCATTATGGGCAAGGCCCCTGGTTTAAATTCTTTAAGAGAGAGGTCAAAGTTTCTCATACACCTGCAGGGTCTCAGTTGCTTTCAGCTCAAAATAATTCACGTGCCAAGGTAGTACATCTTGGGGAGGCCTGTTTTGAACCCCTTCAATCATGTGGTAAGGATAAAAAATTTTTTTATACCTTTTTCAATGGTGTGTGCGTATGGACTGGATCATGATGTACAATAAATTACTCTGATTTGTGGTGACAACATTGTGAAATCATTGGCATTTTTACTTCTGTGATAAAGCTGTAGCTTTCACTTGAAATGACAGTGATCATCGCTAATAAATATCTGGGTACTAAACCAGAACAAATGTCTGGGCCCAAATATATCATTTTAATTTTCTGTCTTAAACCCTAGGCCAAGTTTATAGGGCAATATATGGTTGATGATGATTCTTCTCCTGGCATATTCCTTTGCTTTAGTTGTTGATTTCTTTGACCATTGGAAACTTCCTTGGAGGCCGATCCTATACCAGGTTTATAACGTATGCTAGGTTGACTAATAAATTGATCATTGCTTGGTGGTTTACATTTTACATTTTTATGTTTCCTTCTTTAAAATTATAAGCATTGAATATTTTACTGTAGCTTTTTAAATGTCCATGTATCACATGAATCCATGCTTCTTATATCTTCTGTAGCTGTTGTAGATAGCCATTTTCCATTGTAAAAACAATTTATTTGTAATAAATTATGTCTGCTGAAGCTGCATTGTAAATGTATATACCCTTTATTTCCATCTTTCCTCATCAGATGTCATTCATTGCCCTAAATGTTGTCTCTATTGTCCCTATTCTCCTAAAATATACCATTTTCCCACTTATTTATGTGCAGGGATAATCGAGTATATTTTCTGGGGTCTAGGCCCTCAGAACCTGCCATGGACCAAGCTGCTGTGGCCGTTTTGAAGATACGTTTTATGAATATCTCTCATTTCATCACCTTATTATCAAAGTTGTTTTGTGGCCTCCTTAATGTGATTTAATAAATGTTAAAATATCTCCTTGTTCTAAATTACATTCTGTTACCACTTCTTATTTATACCCCAAATGGCCACTCCTTCATTTCTTAAGTTAAGATGTTATGTAGAACTGCTCCTTGATAAAATTAAAATGATTGCTGCCTGAAAGTAGCCTTATTGAATATTGAATTAAATAATTCTTAAATTCGTTTTTTGATCCCCCACCTTTTTTTTTTTTTTTTCATTTTACTTGCTGAGAACAAAAATTAGAAGCAAATGAAAATAATTATATCAGGAGGACTGAACTTTTCAATATCTTTAATGAAAAATAATTTCTACTTAAATCCTTTAGTAATGACCTAGCACTCATAGCACTCATTTGGAGAATAAGAAATAATTGAAATTAAAAATGCTGATAGGTGCTCTTTTATAATTTAATTTATTTGTGAAAAGACACAGATATATGTATGTGTATATGAGTATATGCACATGCATAATTCAATTGCTTTAGTAAAATGATCAACTTTCTGTGTTTCAAAATTAATTTCCAAATTATTTATAGCTATTTCAAAGTTCACAAATAGCTTGAGTATGATTTGTACATTGCATTTAATTTTATTACATGAAAATTCTTTTCCTAAATGTAAAAACCAAAATTGTAAAAGTGGTAAATGGAAAGATGGTGGAAAAGTAGCACCAGGAATCTGAAAA
The DNA here is from genome assembly GCA_030848825.1 of Tadarida brasiliensis. Lineage (NCBI taxonomy): Eukaryota > Metazoa > Chordata > Mammalia > Chiroptera > Molossidae > Tadarida > Tadarida brasiliensis. The sequence continues at coordinate 107,493,313 of CM061280.1, read as the reverse complement.
AAAAAAAAAGTTTTTTGCTAGTTTATAAGCTCTTTCAGGGTGATAATAATTCATATCTGTTTCCCTACCACTGATCTGCCATATAATCAGAACCAAGTAATTACCATCTAAATGCATGAATAAATAACTTAATTTGTGAAATTTTAAAGGATAAAACTATTTTGCAATTTGAAGCAAAAAAATAAGGATATAACTTATTATAATAGGCACTGTTTGATAAATTGCCACTAGAAATGTAGCTTTATCTCATCTCCTGTATTAGTTTCCTAGAGCTGCCATAATAAATTACCACAAAGTAGGTGGCTCAAAACAACTGAAATTTATTGCCTCAGTTCTGGAGACCAGTCATCTGAAATGAAGGCGTCAGGAGGGTCACACTACCTCCAAAGACTCTATTGCAGAATTTGTTCCTTCCTATTTTCAGCTTCTGTTGGCTGCAGGCATTTATTTATTTTTTTAATCCTCACCCGAGGATATTTTCCCATTTATCTTCAGATAGAGTGGGAAGGGGAAGGAGAGAGAGAAAGAGAGAGAGAAACATCAATGTGAGAGAGGAATGGAACACACGACTCTTTGGTCCGTGGTCCGACACTCCAACCGCTGAGCCAAACCAGCCAGGGCTGCAGGCATTTCTTGTCTCTCTGTCACACCAATCTCTGCCTCACGGTCACGTTGCCTCTACTTCGTTTGTGTTTTCTCTTCTATCTCAGATATCCCTCTGCCTTTCTCTTATAAGGAGTCTTATTGTAATATTAAAGGCTGTTGACCGAGCACAAAAGGATCAGGAGGCTTTGGTTAGAAATAAAGGATAAAAATTGATTCAAGGGTTTGCAAACTGGAAACACAACTAGGCAATACCCAGAGTGTTCCAACGAGTTTGTGTAGTAAAGAAGTACATTCTTCTTCTTTTTGTTTCTTGGTTTTCTGTTTTTGTTTTTTGTTTTAGAGACCGAGAGAGAGAGAAACATCAACATCGATCGTTACCTCCTGCACACAGGGACCGAACCCACAACCTAGGTATGTGCCCTGACCTGGAATTGAACCCAGCACCTTTTGGTGTACAGGGCGACACTCTGACCAGCTAAGCCACACAGACCAGGGCAAGAAGTGCATTCTTGAGAAGAATCAGCCTTGCATCTTAGCTTCTGGATTGGTCTGAGAGAATAATCTTCCAGATGTCTTGTGGTCTGAAAAATGAGTGTAAGGTGGTGTGGACACATGAGCAATCTTTCATAAATCCTTCAGGAGGTAAGCAGAGGATTATCTATAGGATATATATCTCCAGGAATAACTGGAGAGTTCAAAAGTTTAATTTCTTAGGCTGGTTAAAGCAAGAACAGAATCATTTCCTCATGCCTCAGTCTTAATTATTATTATTCTTATTATTTTATCCTCACCCGAGGACATTTTTGAATTTATTTTGAGACAGAGTGGGAGGGAGAGAGGGAGGAAGAGAGAGAGATAGAGACATCAATGTGAGAGAGACACATCGACTGGTCGCCACCCACATGACCCCAACCGGGGCCGGGGACAAACTGCAATTGAGGTACGTGCCCTTAGCGGGAACCGAACCCGGGCCTCTCTGGTCTGCAGGCTGTCGCTCTAACCACTGAGCCAAACCAGCCAGGGCTCATTCCTTGGTCTTCTACTTGATTTTAGTAACTTAGCAGCTTGACTATAAATGACTCCATTTTATTTCTTCACCTGTTCCTCAAGGCCCACAGAGATAAGTCAGGATGGTTTCCTTATCTCAAGAACTTAAATTAATTATATCTACACATTTTCTTTTTCCAAATAAGGTAAAATTACAGGTTCCAGGAATTTAACATGAACATATCATTTGGGTGGCCACCTTTCGTCCCATGGCATCTTCCCAATGTGATTCTGTGAACTTCGTACGCACATGAAATATTGTATTTTCTTCATCAGCATACATTAAAATGCATAATCTTGGCTAATACAGTACTTACTGATTGTCTACTCTGTTATCTTTATTGTAACAGGTATTTTACACATATACACACATTAAAGTCCCACAGCACCTAAGAGGTAGGCTTGTACCGTCCCATTTTATAGATGATGGAACTGAGGCTTCTAAATCTTTATTTTTTCAAATTTGCACAAATAAAAGGTGACAAAGCTGGGATACCAGCACAGTTATGCTTTTGGAATGCCAAGCTCTCCACTGGACCTGAACACATGTTGATTATAAATGGAGCCCTCTAGAGATGCATGTCACTTGATAACATTCCCATGAAAATATGCATGCATATATTCATAATTGAATGAAATACTAAATTTTAGTTAGAAGTTGGAGAAAATAAAGATTTTTTGGCCCCACCCAAGTTTATGTCCTTCCTAGATTCGTTTTTTTCTTTTAACTATATCAATATTTTTATCTATTTAAAAATTTTTTATTGAATTTATTGGGGTGACATTGGTTAATAAAAGTATGTAGGTTTCAGGTGTACAATTCTATAATACATCATTTGTGTATTATATTGTGTGATTACCACCCAAAGTCAAGTCTCCTTCGGTCATCGTTTATATCCCCTCTACCCTCCTCTGTGTCCCCCCCCACACCCCTTTCCCTCTGGTAATCACCATACTGTTCTCTGAATCTATGAGTTTGTTTGTTTGTTTGTTTGTTTTGCTTAATCCCTATAACCTTTTTCATGTAGCCCCACAGGCCCCCTCCTCTAACAGCTGTCAATCTGTTCTCTGTATCTATGAGTCTGTTTCTGTTTTGTCTTTTAGCTTATTTTGTTCATTAGTTTCCACATGCAAGTGAAATCATATGGTATTTGACTGGCTTAATTCACTTAGCATAATACTCTCCAGGTCCGTCCATGCTGTCCTTTTTTATTTTTATAGCCGTGTAGTACAGCCCTAATAACCATGTCACACAAAAAAAATCGGAGATATTTTCAGAACTCATTATAGCAATTGCAGATTTCTTGAAATATTGTTTATACTCTTCACTGTTCAAAATTAAAATAGTTATGAGACCTGCTACTGGATTTGTTACTTAATGTATTAATGTTTAAAAGCATGTATATTATAGTATCATATATTGGGTTTTAAAAAACCATTTTTAGAGCTATGTAAATACAACAGTTTTCCTTTGTAAATAAATAAATAAGAAAATATACACACCTTTAATTTAACAAACCAAATATGATTTAATTATATTTTCTGTGTCAGTTCAGATAATACATTTAAATTCCTTAAGTTTAACATGTTAATGCTATCTATGTTCACTATTTTCCTAAAATAAGAGACAATGAAGTAATCTCACCATAAAACAAAAAAATGTTTTAAAATTCACCACAGTGAATCCTGAATGTATTACAGTATAGTTATCAACAGTGCACTTTAAACCATATAATTCTTGCCCCGGGTGGTGTGGCTCAGTTGGTTGAGCATCATCCTCCTATGCACCAAAAGCTTGCCAGTTTAATTGCTCAGGTTTTGGGTTTGGTCCCCAGGGTGCATACAGGAGGCAACTGATTGATGTTTCTCTCATCAGTGTTTCTCTCTCTTCCTTTCTCTAAAATGAATAGAAACATATTTTTAAAAATTTTTAAACCATATAATTCTAATAAGTTTGCACATTTTTATATCAAAATCACTATGAAAACTAAATGTAATGACAAGATTATATACATGTGTCTCTTCTAGTTTTTGTTTTCTGCCTGATATAGTTTTGGAGTTGAGATATTTACTGAGAGTGATTTTTTAAATACCACAACCAACCACAATATCAGGAGTAACTTGTGACCTTGAAAGATAGTTTCTTTTCATGCCAGAAAAAAAATAATAATGCAATAGAGCAGTCAGCTAAGAGAAGTGAGCCAGCAGTCCAAATCATATTAATCCAGTCAGGAATTGAGATGCTTTGAGGTTTATGCCCTAATCTCAGAGTGGATTAGTTTATGGTTCCAGTGGAAAGTCTAGAGTCTTTTCCAGGACTCATCCTCCATGACTGACCCTGAAATCCATTTCCATGCATCCCCCAGTCATATGAGTAAGTTGAAAGTTCAGCCTTTTACTTGCTACTTTTAGGATCAATAAAACCTTAAAAAGAAAAAATGGCTTAAAATTTTGCTCTCATTTCTTTAATCATATTCTTAAAGAAATGTGAATCAAAGAGTTTTCTTTATTAATCAATTAAACAATCAATCAGTCTTCTCTGACTTTTTATATTCATTTGTGTGTGTGTGTGTGTGTGTGTGTGTGTGTGTGTGTGTTGAGAACTTTACATAAGATCAACCCTCTTAAAATTTTAAGTGCGTGTTACTGAAGTCCGGGTTCTGTGCCTTATACTTCGAAAAGTCAAAACTCAAAATATCAGAGTTTGGAGGAAGGAAAGGTTTATTGATGGAGAAGACACCAGCTGAGAAGATGGGAGACTTGGCAATGCCTCAAATCCATCTTGCTATCTGGACAAGGTTGAGAGTTTTTAAGGGGTTAGAGAGAACAGGTATTTGGAAGTGCTGGAATTTGGTCATTTACGGTAATAGGCTTCAGCACCAGATCTTCCTGGAAAATGCACCCTTCATTTCTAAAAGGGTTCAAGTATTCAAGTTCCAGTCACGCCTTGATCCTTTTGTTCCAAGGGAGGTGGGATGGCGAGACTTTGATTCCAGGTTCAGCTGGAGGTCAAAGCTCTCCCCTCTGTGCAAGCTCTGACTGCATGACTTGAGACTTTGGGTCTTGGAGAAGCAACCTAGTATCTTGTTAAACAGGATACTAGGAATTGAGATGCTTGGAGCTGGTTCTGCAGTTACATCCATGATTCATTATTGTTAACTATGGGCGCAATGTGGTACAGCAGATTTCTAGAATTTACTCATCTTGTAAAACTGAAGCTTTATACACTTCTCATTTCCCCTGGCAACCACCATTCTCTTCTACAAATTTGCCTATTTTAGACACCTCATATAAATGGAATCATGCAGTATTTATTGACTGTCTACTCTGCTGTTTTCTGTTACTGGCTTATTTCACTTGGCATAATGATTTCACAGTCCCACTTCTGAGTAAATATCCACAGAAGCTGGGGCACCAGACATGTATAGAAACTCCTTCCAGGGAGATGCTGGTGACTTGGAATGGGCTAGAAGGAGAGGGCAGGGGAGGTGTCTACAGGCTTCCCTGGTCTCTGGGGAGTGTCACCACCGGCCTCTAGGTGTGTGCTGAATTAGAAGCCTGACCCACAGGTAGCAGTTTTTAAAGTATGCAAGTAGGCCTCTCTAAGGAAAGCCTGGGAGACTGACATTTCTGCGCACTGAGTCCTGGGAAGAGAGCCAATTGATTAAGATTAATTAAAAACTCTTTCTATGTTTGCTACAGTTCTGTGGGACTTGTGATTGCAAGCCCCATTGGCTATCATAATTAGGTGATCTAGAGGTCCATCCCTTGGGCAGCAAATACAAAAGCAGAGGTGCCAGATGTGCTTGCAAGCTCCTTCCAGGTAGTTATTGGGGATTTGGAGAGGGGGAGGGCAGAGGTGGTATCTGCTGGCTTTCCTGGTCCCTGGAGTGGATCAGAGTCAGCCCCTAGATGAAAGTTAAACTAGAAATCTGAGCCTTAGGCAGCAGCTTTTAAGTTATGCAAATAGGCCTCTTTCAGGGCATATTTTTTTTGCCTGCTCCCTCTGCTTCCAGCCTGTGGAGGAGAGCACCCCAAGAGCTGTGGAGCTCTTTAAGAACTGTTACTTTGTTTGCTATAGTCTTGTGGGTCTCGCGGGTGCACCCCCAAGAGTTGGTTTTGAGACCTAGGTGTTTTGGGAATCTGATGCTCAGATGGGATATTAAAAGTTGGGGTGCTGGGTATGGGATCCAAACTCTTGTTCACTCCTCAAGGAGAAACTTGGAATTGGGAATTTCCTCTGGATTGTATGGTATTCTTTTGGGAGTGGGTTTTATGGTGAGAGTCTCTGCCTTTCCTGTTTTAATGTGGGTGATGTGGATGTTTTCTCATTTACCAGATGTGTAGGAGTTGCTCAGCTAATTTCTGGATTTCTTTCAGAGGGAATTGCTCCATTCTAACTGTAAAACTTTGCGTGTTCATGGGGGGAGGTGATCTCAGAAGCCTCCTATGTCGTCATCTTAGACCAAAACTCTGAAATATAGTTCATTTTATTTCACAAATTCAATACATGTTGGAAAAAATTTAAATTGCCATTTCTTTTTATATTGCAAGGCCATTTTTTAAATTTATCATGAAAATATAGATAGGATTATAATTGACTTACAACTATGAGTGTTTTAAGTACATATTTTGGACCAAGTGTGTTTTATTTTGTATTGAGACTGTAGCTCAAGCTGGAACCCCTCTTGAGCTTCAGATTCATGCTTCCATCTACATGGTAAACATTCAACTAAATGTACTGTTGACTCATTATCTCTCAGCAGAATTTCCTCCTCTATTTTATTTCATTTAGCTTCCTCTCCATTCAGTCTGCCATGCAAGCCATGACTTTCAGACTTTTCTGACTGTGGCCCACGTTAAGAAATCTATTTTATGTTGTAACCTAGAAAACACACACACACACTTGAAATGGGTGCCCATAAACAATACATACCCAAACCATGTGTGGTAACCTCCAATATTATCTATCCTATTCCATTTTTCCCTGTATGATTTTATTTATTTATTTATTAAAAAAATTTTTTTTCTTTATTGATTTTTTAGAGAAAGGGAGGAGAGAGAGAAACATCGATGAGAGAGAACATTGATTGGGCGCCTCCTGCATGCCTCCCACTGGGGATCAGGCCCACAACCTGGGCATGTGCCCTGGCCAGGAATCGAACCAGCGACTTCTTGGAGCATGGGTCAACGCTCAACCACTGAACCACATCGGCCAGGCTATATGATTTTATTTTTTGAGAAAAACTTCACATAACATGAAATCAACCATTTATTTGTGTACACATGCCTTTAGTACATTCAAAATGTTTTGCAACTCTTGCCAGTGGAAATCGTGTTTTTTCACAGGGTCACAATGAAAGCATTCCAGGGACCCACATACGGGAGACTGTGGCATGGTAAAATTTATTTGTTGCTCCAGATGCAGAATCAAAGGAGTGCCTCTGGGTTTCTGACAGTCCCATCACTGTCCATCCCACCACGGAAAAAGTCCAATCTTGTCTTCATCAGGGCCAGAAATAGGGCCAATGTCCAGAGGTTCCATGCTATATTAAAGCTTAGTCCTTTGGGGCCCACGTGGTTGGCCATAAGCCCCAGGCTGCTGCTAGACCCACATGGCTGCTACAAAACACAAGAGTACACGGGGCAAGTGTGTGTTACTGGGCAAGAGAGATATCTTCTTTACTAAGCTGGGATTATATTACCTGGGGTTTGAGAAGGATCAGGCACTCTTTTCTTTCTTTTTTTTTTTTTTTTTTTTTTGGTATGTGCCCCTAGCAGGAACTGAACCCAGGACTCTCTGGTCCGCAGGCCAACGCTCCAACCGCTGAGCCAAACCGGCCAGCGCCCAGGCACTCTTTTCAAGCTAACCCATCGACTTCCCAAGCTTTTTGGGCTTCTGATGAGTCCACACTCTAACCAATCTACTTCCTAGATATCCCAGGGTTGTGTCTCTTATCCAATCTGATCCTTTTCCTAGGCTAGACTGACAGGCGTCTATGGTGAACTGGCAAATTAATTTGGTAAGCAGCAGTCAGTAAAATATTTTTAAAAAGAAGACAGGCACAAAAGGTCACATTTGTATGATTCCAATACGAAATATCTAGAATAGGTAAATCCATAGAGACAGAACTCTTAGTGATTGCCAGGAAATGAAGGGAGTGGCAATTTGTAGTGTAATGGGTACAGGGTTTCCTGCTGCAGTGATAGAAATGATTTAGAAATTGATAGAGGTAGTGGTTGTGTTAGCATAGGTAGCTAGGTATTAATAAAGGAAGAGAGCAAAGAGAATTAGGCATTATTAAGCATAATAAACTAGGGAGCAGAAGCCTGCTTGCTTCACCAGGAAGTTACATCTTCACACACTCCTCAGGGAACCACCAGTCCATTCCCCAACGATCACTGGGGGAAGGGATAGAACAATAAAGGGGGAGGTAAGCACACATTCAGAGGAGCCAAGGTTCACCAATGGGCCACCTACATACCCTGTGGACCACATATAGCACCTCCTTCCCCTTGTCGCTTACACTTCCAAACGCAGACTTTTGTCACTTTGCATCTATCCTCCCTGTTCCATACCTCTGGAAGTTCTTACTTCCTCTCCATTTCTACCGTCAATGCCTTAGCTCAGGCTCTTCTTATCTGTCACTTGGATTATCATACCAGAAGAATTATAACTAGTCTCTGTGCCTACACTCTCTTCTCAATGCAGTTTATTTCCAATTATCTGCCAGAAAGAATTTTCTGGCATAGATATATATCTGAGCATGTCACTGTCCTGTTTAAAAAAGAAAGAACAAACAAACAGAAAAACAAACAAAAAACTCAAGTGTACTTTACTGCCCTCAAAGAAAAATAAAAGTGCTTTAGCATGGTTATGTGATGCTTTTCCTATTCAGTCCCCTAATCAGTTGTTAAGCTTCATTGTAGCCACCGCTAGAACAGATAGCATGCCGGTATTTATCTTTCCAAGCCCAGAGGGTGGAAAACCACCTATTTAGTGAGCCCCAATTAGTACTGATTTGAAGCCAAATATTTTCTCACACATTAAAACCACTTTACACATCAATGAAATGAGACTAGTGGGTATGGAGCTTAGTTCTTATTATTAAGAGCAACTATGGTTATTTCATTACAACTAGATATGGATCCACTTTGGGAGAAAACTCAACACTAAGTATTTTCTACCATTTGTATTAGAAAATAAGTATAGACTGCCGCTCAATATTGTTCTAATTGGTTTTTGTGTGTTTGTTTTTGTTTTTTCTAATTGCTGTGTAAGATCCAATACCAGGAAACGTGGTGGAGATGAAAGTCAAAGTACTAATTGTAAGAACACTAAGGCAATAAGAATTATATAGAAGGTTGGCCTGAAAATCCTGTTTTGACTACTTAGGGTTTTAATACACAAGAGTGAGCATGTCAAAATTTTGAAGAATTTTAGAAATTAGTTTTTAAATTACTAAGTAAATGTGTTTAATTTTCTCAATTTGTGTGTTGCTGTCACTTGAAACCTAATTTGACTTTATTTTTACATGACAAGAGAGTTTGGATGATTAATCAGCATAAAGAGAGATGGAGAGTCAGAGCAAAAGTAAAAGGGAGGGAGGGAAGGAGGAAGAAAGAGAGAGAGAGAGAAACTTTATCAAAAAACCAATATGCCAAATCATAGATATCTGAAAAACTTACTAGGGAAAAGCAAACATAAATGGAGGTAGCCCCACACCATGTGAAATAATTAACCTGCCTCAGCCTGAAATTCAAATGCTAGTTATAGTTGAAGAAGTCAATACAATGTGTATACATAAAAATTTCGAGAAATGCTCAACTTGATTAGGAAATTATGACCAACTTCCTTTTCTTCCTTTAAAATATTTTATAGTAATAAAGTGCATCACATGTCATCATCACACTAAATAGAAATAGAGGAATGGATCTAAATATTAATATATTTTCTCTGTTATTTATTCATAACCAAATCCAAGGCATGTGTCTGCAACGGGATTTTTTTTAAACAAACATAAGCTTGTCACATTTATGTCTGACTTCTCATTTCAATTAATTACATGGTAATGTTTGAAATTGATCTAGGCAAGAGAAAAAGTTGATATCTTGGGGTTCTGAGTTGAAACATAAATCACTAAGTACAGTTAAAAACCTGCAGAATTTTATATCACATTTGCTTCTCAATGGTGTTTGAATATTTTCCCTCACAGTATCATAGAAACCTAGTTGGGTGATAGTTTATTAATATTTTTCTTTTGTATCACCTGTGAGAAAATTTAGGAAATTGGCTTTCTGTATGATATACCAAGCAGATGCTTACCCCAAAAAGATATCATGATTTTAATGTGTTCTTTTTAGTACAATTAATAAAATTTGGGTTACTTTCATTAAAATTTTTAGTAAAATATATATGTCCCTAGTGAAAAACAAATTTATGATTTACTGACAGTAGTTAAATATTTTAATCTAAAATCACAACATGGAGATACAATGTTCTCTTTATTATAAGGTGAATCACTGTATACCAATATTTTGTATAATAATCAAGAAAATGGCCCTTAAATTGAATTATACAATTTAAACAAAGAAACTGAATTCTACATTTAACACTAATTTTCTTCTGTCAAAAGGACAGACTATTGCAAAATTAACAATAATCAGGTGGTGATAATTCCCTTATTTTTATTATAGATTTGGTACCTCAATATATTAATCTTGATCACTGTGGGTTGTGAGCAAGAGACTATAAAGAGATAAGCAAAGGTATACATAGATAAATTAATGTAATCATAATATTATATAGTTCAAGCTTTTGGAAAGATAATGCAAGATGACAATTTGTTTGTTGTATATAAAAGGCATAGGAAATTATGACTGATTGAAAATTATGAACCCCTTTGACTATTCTTTACTTTGAGTATAAATACCAGACATATTTTTAGCATTTACTTATTTTTAATTTGGTTCTGTTAATGTCATGGATGAAAACTTTGTATATTTACTACTCTGTTATTATTTCTAGACTATGTTAGCTTTTTAGGCTGGATTTAATAGTTATAAAACATATGGGTAAATACTGTTCTTAAAACTGATATATTTTCCAATATCTAATTTGAATAACATTTGGTCTCAAAAATAGAGAAACGGGGATTACTGAATTGAGAGTGAGCAAGTTACCTAGATTTGCTTTTTCTCTTAGATATGCCACTTAGGTCATTCTCTTGGTTAATTTTATACCTGAAATCTTAGAATTATGAGAAATCAATAGTAATCCTGGAGATTTTGTCCTGGGTGTTAATAGGGAATTACCAGTAAGTACATTAAAAAAACCAAGTAACTTGCTGCTACTAGGATATTTATCACTTAAGAATTTGGGTCACCCCAGAGTATTATCATTTGAATTATTAACAAGTTCGTAAGTTTCTAAAATTTAAAAATAATTTGAAATATCTCTTATGTAGTTTTCCTTCAGAATATGAAATATAAACTCATGAAAATATAAATGGTAGTCATGATCATAGCTGAGTTCCAAATAAACAGGATATATTTTATTTCTGACCATATTAGTAATTAGTAGTTGCAATAGTCTCCGAGTCATTTGGTTTTGACTCAAGAGTCATTATCTTAAGTCCAGAGTCAAAGGAGACTAGTTTTTTCTCGCCTTTCCTGAGTTCCTGCCCACATTCCACCCTACTAGATAGTGCTGATAGCTTTGACTCTCTCTCCTCTTTTCTCTGCCCTGTTCACTCATTCCTTGGTCCCTGGCAGACACTAGAGTTAGTCAATCTACCTCAATCACTTTTCTCCTCCCCCAGGTAAGAAAACAAGGTCTGAAGATTTAGCGTGACTACCTATGCTTACAAAGCATATGATATCAAATATTTGCAGTGAATATTCAAAACCACATACTATACGGTAAACATCAAAATGATAATTACAATAGATTATTTTCATCCGAGATTCTTGTAGTAAATTTTGAAGTCCTACTAAATAGATGTGGTACTTAAATACTTTTATCATTTTTCATTTAATGATTTTGACAAATCTACAATCTAATTTATTTATATCTTCTCAACACCTGACTGGTTGCCAACAAATAATATCATGATGTGATATTAGCTCCCAACTACCATAATATATGAAATTAGAAATTGCTAAACATTATATTGCTAAAATTGGTGTATATATTTCTACAATATAAAAATTATATTAAAATGTACATATAGCAGATCATTTGGTTCAACATCCTTTCATTATAATGTTGATGAGATGCCATAGGAACTTAACTCCTGGTTATATCAATTAACCTATGTTAAAATTAGTTTCATTATACATCGTTTTGCCATAGTTCCAAGAACCTATCAACATTAAGTGAGGACTTACTTTACATGCAGGTATCTAAACACTATATTTTCCTGAATTATATGGAGCATGATATTTTAGGACATACTTTACTTATAACTGAAATTCATCATTAGAGGGCAATGTTGTCATACCTTTTATATTATTACTTTTAGAGAAGAGTCACATTTGGGTTCCAGCGGAAAACAAATGCAATATATAGCAGATGACACCTTACACGAGATAATTAAGAATATGGAGTGTTTTAGCATTCCTAACTGTAGCTTTCTAGTCTCTTCTTTGTTTTATAAATTAACCAAACATTATTGAATACCTAATATATGCAGTCTACTCCAGTACTAAGAAACAACTAGAAAATAAAGCTATATGTGAGAAATGATGCTATTCTATTTTACAGAACAAATAAGGGGGAATGTTGACATTAATGGCAATGATAATAAAAAGAAAAATATATAGTTATGATTATAGTTATATTTAACTCTAGTCTTTTCTTTCATTGCATAGTATTTATGTTTACATAAGAAAGCATTTAAATATTGATGATTACCAAAAAATGTTTCAATAAGTAAGCATGGACTGCTTATCAAAGCAAATATGATATAAAAAACTTGTTTCCTTCCATCTTTTTATTATGAAAAAATTTAAATCTTGTTATTAGTTTTTTAACTATTGAGATGGAGTTGTTCCATATATATTATGGAGATTAACTCCTTATCAGATAGAAAGTATTTACTTTCTCTCATTTTGTTTTTTGTTTTTTGTTTTTTTTTCATTTGTTGTTTCCTTTGCTGTACTGAGGTTTTAGTTTGATGTAGTCCCACTTATTTATTTTTGGTTTTGTTGGTGCTTTTGATATCACATCCACAAAATCATTGCCAAGACTAGTGCCATGAAGCTTTTCTCCTATGTTTTCTTCTAGGAGTTTTATTATTTCAGGTTTTATGTCTAAGTCTGTAATCCAGTTTGAGTTGATTTTTATGTATGATGTAAGATAAGGGTCCAATTTCATTCTTTTGCATATGAATATTCAGTTTTCTCAAGACCATTTATTCAAGAGACTATACTTTCCCTATTGTGCATTCTTGGCACCTTTGTCCAAAATGAGTTGACCGTATATGCATGAATGTTTTTTCTTAGCTCTGTATTCTGTTCCAGTTGGTCTCTATGTCTGTCTTCATACCATACCATGTTTTGATTACTGTATCTCTGTAATATATTTTGAAATCAGGAATTGTGATGCCTCTAGCTTTGTTATTCATTCTCATGATCAATTTAGCTATCCCTAGTCTTTTGCAGTTCCATGTGAATTTTAGAATTGCCTTTTCTGTTTCTGTAAAAACTGTCACTAGAATTTTTATAGTGATTGCATTGAATCTGTAGATCACCTTGGACATGAATAACATTATAGATCAAATGTGTTTCCTTATTGATCTTATATCTGCATATTCTATCCACTACTGAAAGTGAGATCTCGAAATATCCTACTATTATTGTGTTGCCATCTATTTCTTGTGTCCTTAGTAGGAATCGAACCTGGGACTCTCTGGTCTGTGGGCTGACGCTCTAACCACTGAGCCAAACCGGCCAGGGCTGTTGCCATCTATTTCTATCTTCAGTTCTGTCAATACTTGCTTTATATATTTAGATGCTCTGATGTTATGTTCACTGATATTTCTAAATATTATGTCTTGCTGGTGTATTAAACATTTTACCATTATATATTGTCCACCTTTGTCTCTTGTGACAATTTTTTATTTGAAGTGTATATTGTCTGAAATAACTATAACTACCCTTACACTGTTTTGGTTACCATTTGTGTAGAATATCTTTTCTATCCTTTCACTTTCAGCTATGTGTGTCCTTAAATCTAAAGTGAGTTTGTTGTAGACAGTATACAAATGAATTTTATATTTTTATCTATTCAACCTCTCTATGTCTTTTGAATTGTGTTCTGTTAATGTTGCAGTTCATCTGTGTTTTCCTATCTCGCTGTCTTCCCTTGTGTTTTGTTCATTTTTGTATTGATATGTTTTGATATCATTCTGTGTTTATTTTTTGTAAATTCTATAGGTACTTTTGTGTGTATGATTACCTTGGGGCTTACATAAAATAACTTAGTTATAATAATGTATTTTAGGCTAAAAAAACTTAAGCTCAAGTTCAACCATGTACAAAAATTGTACATTTAGCTTCTCTCCCATTGACACTTTATGTCATTGTCACAACTTACGACTATTTATAGTGTTTATCTTTTAACATGTTTCAGTTATACTAATATTTAATAATTTTGTGTTTTAACTTTTATACTAGAATTAAAAGTGATTTGTATATTAAAATTACAGGAGTATAGTATTCTCTTTGACAATATATTTGCTTTTACCAGTGAATTTCATATTCTTTTATGTTATCGTATTGCCATTTAGTGTCCTTTCATTTCACCTTGAAGACCTTCCTTTAACATTTATGTTTTTGTTGTTTTGCAATTTTTATTAATTTATTTTTGATACAGATGTTTCTCCTTTTTCCTCCATTGGCATCCTCCTCCTAATCCCCCTTCCCCCTCAGCATTGTTGTCTATGTGCATTGGTTACGCACGCATGCATATAAGTTCTGTAGTTTATCTCTTGCTCATAGTGGCTGTACCAGTCTGCATTCCCACCAGCAGTGTACTAGAGTCCCCTTTTCTCCACACCCTCGCCAGCACTTGTTGTTTGATGATTTGTTGAGGGCAGCCATTCTGGCAGGTGTGAGGTGATATCTCATAATTGTTTTAATTTGCATCTCTCTGATGATTAGTGACATTGAGCATTTTTTCATATGTCTCTTGGCTATTTGTATATCCTATTTGGATAAGTGTCTATTTAGGTCCTCTGCCCATTTTTTAAATTGGATTCTTTGTCTTCCTTTTGTTGAGTTGTATGAATACTCTATATATTTTGGAAATTAACCTCTTATCAGATGTATTGTTAGCAATTATGTTCTCCCATATAGTGGCTTCCCTTTAGATTTTGATGGTTGTTTCTTTTGCTATGCAGAAGCTTTTTAGTTTGATGCAGTCCCATGTCTTCATTTTTTCATTTGTTTCTCTTGCCTTAGGCATTGTATCAGTGAAAATTCTGCTGTGTGTGATGTCTGAAATTTTGTTGCCTACATTTTCTTCTAGGATTTTTATGGATTCACGAGTCACATTTAAGTCTTTTATCCATTTTGAGTTTATTCTTGTGTATGGTGTAAGCTGATGGTCTAGTTTCATTTTTTTTGCCTGTAGCTGTCTAATTTTCTCAACACCATTTATTAAAGAGGCTGTCTTTACTCCATTGTATGCTCTTGCCACCTTTGTCAAATATTAACTGAGCATAATGTCTTGGGTCAATTTCTGGGTTCTCTGTTCTGTTCCATTGATCTATATGCCTGTTCTTGTACCAGTACCAGGCTGTTTTGATCACAATGGCTTTGTAGTATAACCCAAAATCCGGTATTGTGATCTCTCCTACTTTGTTTTTCTTTTTCAAGATTGCTGTGGCTATTCGGGTCTTTTTTGGTTCCATGTGAACTTCTGAAGTATTTGGTCTAGTTCTGTGAAATATGTCGTCGGTATTTTGATGGGGATTGCATTGACTCTATAGATTGCTTTGGGTAGTATGGACATTTTAATGATGTTAATTCTTTCAATCCATGAACAAGGTATGTGCTTCCACTTTTTTATATCTTCCTCTATTTCTTTTTGCAACGTCCTGTAGTTTTCTGAGAACAGATCCTTTACTTCTTTGGTTAAGTTTATTCCTAAGTATCTCAATTTTTTTGCTGCGATGGTAAATGGGATTCTTTTCTTAGTTTCTCTTTCTGTGAGTTCATTATTGGTGTATAAGAATGCCGTCGATTTCTTGATGTTAATTTTGTATCCTGCTACTTTGCCAAATTCATTTATTAGCTCTAGTAGATTTTTGATGGAGTCTTTAGGGTTTTCTATGTACAATATCATGTCATCTGCAAATAATGACAGCTTCACTTCCTCCTTTCCAATTTGAATCCCTTTTATTTTTCCTTCTTGTCTAATTGCCGTGGCTAATATTTCCAGTACTGTGTTAAATAAGAGTGGCGGAAGTGAGCATCCTTGTCTTGTTCCCGTTCTTAAGGGAAATGCTTTTAGTTTTTGCCCATTGAGTATGATGTTGGCTGTAGGTTTTTCATATATAGCCTTTAACATGTCAAGATGTAGTCCCTCTACTTCCACATTGCTGAGTGTTTTTATCAGAAATGGGTGCTGGATGTTGTCAAATACTTTTTCAACATCTATTGATATGATCATATGGTTTTTATCTTTCATTTTGTTTATGTGGTGTATCACATTTCTTGATTTGCAAATATTGTACCAGCCTTGCATCCTGTAATGAATCCTAGTTGGTCATGGTGAATAATTGTTTTGATGTATTGCTAGATCCAATTTGCTAATATTTTGTTAAGGATTTGGGCATCTATATTCATCAGGGATATTGGCCTGTAGTTTTCTTTCTTTGTAGTGTCTTTATCTGGTTTTGAAATTAGAATTATGCTGGCCTCATAAAATGAGTTTGGAAGTCTTCCATCTTTTTTGATTTTTTGGAATAGTTTGAGGAGAATGGGTGTTAGTTCTTCTTTGAATGTTCGGTAAAACTCCCCTGTGAAACCATCTGAGCCTAGTTTTTGTTTGCTGGGAGTTTCTTGATTATATCTTCAATTTCCTTAATTGTTAGTGGTCTGTTCAAGTTTTCCATCTATTCCCAGTTGAGTATTGAGAGACTGTGTGTTTCTAGAAATTTGTCCATTTTGCTAAGATTGTCCATATTTGTTGGTCTATAATGGTTCATAGTATTTTTTAATGATCCTTTGTATTTCTATGGTGTCAATTGTTACTTCTCCTCTTTCATTTCTGATTTTGTTTATTTGGGTCCTCTTTTTTTTTTGTTTCTTGGTAAGTCTGGCTAAGGGTCCATCAATCTTGTTTATCTTTTCAAAGAACCAGATCTTTGTTTCATTGATGTTTTGAATTGTTTTTTTAGTTTCTATGTCGTTTATTTTTGCTCTGACCTTTACTATTTCTCTCCTACTACTTGCTATGGGTTTTTCTTTTTTTTTTACTTTCTAGTTCTTTAAGTTGTAGGGTTAGAAAGTCAATTAGAAATTTTTCTTGTTTCTTGAGGTGGGCCTATAGTGCTATGAACTTCCCTCTCAGGACTGCTTTCGATGCATCCCATAGATTTTATATTTTGTGTGTTCATTTTCATTGGTTTCCAGGAAGTTTTTAATTTCTTCCTTGATCTCCTTGGTAGCTCATTCATTGTGTAATAACATGCTATTTAGCCTCCATGTGTTCAAATGTCTTTGCATGTTCTTGTTGCAATTGATTTCTAGTTTCATGCCATTGTGATCTGAGAAGATGCTTGATATGATTTCAATCTTCTTGAACTTGTAGAGACTTAGTTTGTGTCCTAACATATGGTCTGTCTTTGAGAATGTCCCATGTGCACTTGAGAAGAATGTGAATTCTGCAATTTTGGGGTGTAATTCTCTGTAGATATTTATTAAATCCATTTGATCTAGTGCCTCATTTATAGTCTTTGTTTCCTTGTTAATTTTTTGTCTAGAGGATCTATCCAGTGATGTTAGCGGGGTGTTGAAGTGCCCTGCTTTGATTGTATTGCTGTTGATTTCTCCTTTGAAGTCCTCCAAAAGTTTTTAAATGTATTTTGTTGCTTTTATGTTAGGTGCACGTAGGTTTACCAAGGTTATATCCTCCTGTTAGATAGTTCCTTTCAATATTATGGAGTGGCCTTCTTTGTCTCTAGTTATGGCCTTCATTTTGAAGTCTTTTTTATCAGATATGAGTATTGCTACCCCAGCCTTTTTTTCCTTTCCATTTGCTTGGAAAAATCTTTTCCATCCCTTCACTTTCAACTTACGTGGGTCTTTTGTTGTGAGGTGGGTCTCTTGTAAACAACATATAAATAAGTCATGCTTTCTTTTTGTGTGTGTGAAGAACTTTTGTGATTTTATTTGAGCCAAACTGACGACAATTGCCAGGAAGCAAAATCTCAGTGAATTGAGATAATGCTCCAGAGAATGGAAGTTTTGTACCTTATTTTATACACTACAATCAAAAGAGAAGATGCAAGTAGGTTACATGAGATTCACTAGTGATAGATTAGGGAGGTTGGAGAAAGCAAAGCGGGGAAACTTCTAGGATAAGATGAAAAGTAAAATGATAGACACATACACCTTTTACATAGGTGGGTACAGGATAGGTAACAGTCAGCAATGATCTCAATAACAATGAAGGGATTTGTGATCTCCTCAGAGTAGTGCCTGTGCTTTGAGGGGTCCAGGAAAAGGAAAATTGCTTAGACATTCCAAAGATATGTTATCTTAGATGTAAAATGACAATAGACAGGCTCAGTTAAAGTAAAGATTGACCTTTGTCAGGGAAGATGCCTGCCTGGGACATGATTACCTGTCATAAACTGCTTTTAGTTAAAAAGTTTTAATTTCAGACCATCCTCTGTGGTAACTTTAGGTCTTTGAGTTTGCAAGGCCACCAGGTAGGCCTTCCCTGAGCTTGTCAGGTTAGTATGTGGCCCCTTTTCATCCACAAAATTAACCACATACAAAATTTCCTCCACGTTGTTCATCATTTATCTCTCATGATACTGATTCTAAGAGATTCTGAAGAATGTGCACAAGAGAAATAAGGCATAATTTTTTCTGTAAACCGATCAGTGAATCTACACAAATATGACCTGTTTTTTAAATTATAAAGTGAAACCTCTCCTAACTCATAGTCCAGAAAAATGCCAATCTGCAGTAGCCCTATATGGCACGGACTGCATGTACTAGTGCAAAGCTGATGTTGCCAGTATCCATTGCTTGGCGATGGTGCTATGAGAGTATTTGGGGGCAAAGATTCTTTACACACACCTAGGAAACACTCACCTGATCCTCATATTTCTACCTGCCAAAAATCCCTCAGGTAATCCAGGCAGATGGGACAGCTGGCCTCTGCTTCAAATCCCCCAGCATCAAATCCCTCAGAACTCAGTACAGCTGGGTAACAAGTAAATGCCTGGGGGGTTATGAAGACCATCTGCTGTGCTATATGTCACATTTTTTCTATCTCTTGACATAATGAAACTTGGATGGGCAGTTTCAGGATCCAGTGTCAAATCTCCCTGAAATGTGCTGATCATTTTATGCAGGCCAAAATAATGTGGGGGAGAGTGAAATTTTCCTTCTTTAATTCATATGAAAAGACTGCTGAGGTCTCTAGGTTTGCATACCAGTTGTGGATACTTTCAATACCTGTGAGTAAATCCAAGTCTGTCTGCAAACACTTCTCTGCTATTTCACTTAACAGATTGTTTAGCATGAACATATGGTTTGAAATTTGTCTTCCATTTTCAGTTAGTTTTTCTTCAACATCCTTCTCTTCTATAAGTAAGGCTGGCATTAATTTCATCATACTCTACTTCCAAGGAACGCTTAAGTTCTTTACATTCATAGTGCAGTTCTCTCCTCCAATTTTCCATCTTTCTCTTTGCCTTCAAAACTTTTGCAACTTGGTTCTCATAACCCATTTCAGCATCTTCCACATCGATCATCAGGGACTCAATGTAGTTTTTGAGTTTCCTCCTGTGACTAGCTGCAGCTTCCTCAATTGGTTTCAGGGGCTGATCTGGGTGGTCAGACCAGACCTTGCACTGGGGACACAACAGCTCCAGGTCCTTCTCACAGAACAGGATCAGATCCTCTTTATGCTTCTCACACAGGGGTTTTTCTTCCTGCAGTTTCCTCTGGTTCCCTGTGGTTGAAATCTGCTTAACAATATCAGTCATGTGACATAATTGGGTGTTCCTCTTGAAGTTCCTGTCAGGGCAGTGGTGGAGGCAGACAGGACAGGGAAAGATGTCCTGTAGACCTTCCCAACAGCTGGTGGATGCAGGAATGACAGAAGTTGTGTCCACACTCAATGGTCACTGGGTCTCTCAGGTAATCCAGGCAGATGGGACAGCTGGCCTCTGCTTGGAGCTCAGCTAGGGAGGCCACAAAGTCCATCGTGCAGTGAAGGTGTCTGTCTGAAGAGCCTCTCTTCAGTCGGTGTGATCCCCAAGAGCTAGGAAGAGTGAGAAGCTGAGGTCTATTCAGTCCTTGCTCTCTGTGGAAGGCTGTAGGAGCTCCCAAGAAGAGTTCCAGCCACCATCTGATGTCCAGTCTTTGTGTCACCCTCTCCTGTATTTAATGCCACACTGCTCCCAGTGATGAAGCGTACTCGTGGTAAAAAAAACCCAGCAGAGTCCAATTCATATGTAGTTTCTGGAACCAGCTCCTTTTGGCAAGTCTGTAAAGTAGGTCTCCAAGAAGACTCTCTGAAGCCAGTCTGGTATCAGTTATGCGTCAAGTCATGCTTTCTTATCCATTCAGCAACTCTGTGTGTTTTGATTGGAGCATTTAATCCATTTACATTTAAGGTTATTATTGATATGTACTTATTTACTGCCATTTTTGTTTATTATGGTTATGTTTCTCTTCCTATTCTGCTTCTTACAGCAGTCCTTTTAACATTTCTTGGAGTGCTGGTTTGGTGCTAATATGTTCCCTTAGCCCTTTTTGTCTGGGAAGCTCTTTATTTCATCTTCTGTTTTGAATGATAGCCTTGCTGGATAGAGTAGTCTTGAGCTCATATCCTTCTTTTTCATTACCTTAATTACTTTATGCCATTCCCTTCTGGCCTGTAGTGTTTCTGTTGAGAAGTCAGCTGATAGCCTTATGGGAGTTCCTTTGTAGGTAACCTGTTGCTTATCTCTTGCTGCCTTTAGGATTCTCTCTTTGTCTTTAATTTTTGGCATTTTAATTATGATGTGTCTTGGTGTGGGCTTCTTCAGGTTCTTCTTACCTGGAGCTTTCTGTGCTTCTTGAGCTTGTATGCCTTTTTCCTTCACCAAACTAGGGAAGTTTTCTGTCACTATTTTTTCAAATATATTCTCTAACCCTTGCTCACTGTCTTCTTCTTCTGGAACACTTATGATGCAGATGTTGTTTTGTTTCATTTTGTCCCACAGTTCTCTTAGCTTATTTTCCTGTCTTTTAATTGTTTTTTTCTCTTTGGTTCTCTGATTGGGTGATTTTTTTTCTACCCTGTCTTCTAATTCACTGATCTGGTCCTTGGCTTCCTCTACTCTGCTGGTTATTCCTTCCAATGTGTTCTTTATTTCTGCTATGTCATTCTTCATTTCCAATTGGTTGGTTTTCAATGCTTCTGTATTTTTACTCATGCAGTTGAGCTTCCTCATGGTTATTACTCTGAACTTTCCCTCTGATATCTTGCTCAATTCCATTTCATTTATTTCTTCTCCTGTCAAATTATCTTGTTCTTTAATTTGGGATTTGTTTTTTTGTTTCACCATTTTGGCTGTCTCAGTCGGTTTTGGAGCCTGCCCAATTTTCCCTGTGGGTGTTGGTATTCTGCTGGTTGTGGCTCCCTCTACTGGGCTTGGATGAGTGTGGGAGGACCCACGTTAAACACCACTGTGAAGTCTTGGGTAGATCTGCAAGCCCAGGAAAGTTTCAGTTATCCTCTAGCTTTTGGCCTGGAGGCTATTAGTCTCCATTACTTGATGAGCCTTGATTTGTAGCCCTCAGCTGAATGAAAAATTTCTCAGCTATAAGAGGATTTCCAAGGGGTAGGGCACTTGCTGGCTATCAGACTTTAGACGTTAATGAGCCTCAATTTGCATTTCTCAGGCCTGGCCTGGTGGTGTTGAATTACCGTGGGAGGGGCCATTGCTTCTCCTTGGGGCTCTGGGAAGGGGCTCTTTGAGTAAGATGCCTACTGTCCTGTGAGGGAGCAATTCAGTACAAAACTCCCAGATGTCCTCCCATCAGCTCTCTCCTGAGCCAGGAGCCCCAGAATCTCTCCACACAGTTCCAGTCCAGTCCGCCCTCCCTCTGCTGGAGCCCAAGGTGAGTGGCTGTAGCTGATTTAGTGCTTTAAAAAAACCCCACTTTCTCAGCGGAAGCACACACCACTAATACAGCCCTCTGTTGCTGTCCATGGGCTCTCAGCCTGTCCCCACATGCCTCCGCAGTTCCTACCAGGCTCGATTTGGCATCCTCTCTCTGTCTGTGGTTGTACTGGCTCTCTCCAGCTGATCTTCAGTTGTTTTTCCCAATGATTTGTCTTTATTTTAGTTGCAATTCCAGTTTGGTCCTGGGAGACGATCTGTGTAGCTTCCATTCATTCTGCTGCCATCCTCCCTTTAGCATTTCTTGAAGATAGGTCTAGTGGTGTTGATCATCCACAGCCTTTATTTGCATGAGAAAGTTCTTATTTCCTTCATTTTTGAAGGATACTTTTGCCAAGTGTAGTATTCTTATTTGGTAGTGTTTTTTGTTTGTTTGTTTGTTTGTTTTCTCTTTAAGCACATTGAATATATGATCTCACTCCCTGGTGGCCTGCGAGGTTTCTATTGAAAATTCAGCTTATAGTTTTAAGAGGGGGAAGGGGGTCCCATCCATGTGACAAGTTGTTTTTTCCTTGCTGCTTTTACCATTCTCACTTTGTCTTTGACTTTTGAAAATTTGATTATAAGGTGTCATGATGTGGATTTCTTTTTGTTTTTCAGATTCTTGGATCTGGGTGTCCATTTCCTTACCCAAGTTTGAGAATTTTTTGGCCATTAATTTTTGAAATAAGCTTTCTGGTCTTTTTTCTTTCTCCTTTCCCTCTGAAACTTCCATATGTATAAATTGGTCTGCTTGATTAGGTCCCGTAAGTCCCTTAGCTTTCTTCACTCTTCTTTATTCCATTCCTATGAATGACAGAATTATTTCCAATGACCTGTTTTTGATGTTCTCGATCTTTTCTTCTGCTTGATATAGTCTGCTACTGAATCACTCTAGTGAATCTTTCAAAACAGGTATTGTGTCCTTCAGTTCCATGACTTCTGTTTGGTACATTTTTGTATTGTCTATATCTTTGTAGAAATTTTTATAATGTTCATGCATTGTTCTTGACCTCAGTAAGTGTCTTTATGACAGTTATTTTGAATTCTCTGTCAGGTAAATAATGTAACTGTCTATTTAAGGTTGGTTGCTTGAGATTTAACTTATTCCTTTGTTTGGAACATATTTGCCTGATTCTTCAATATATTTGACTTTCTGCATTGGTGTCTATGCATAAGACAAAACAGGCACCTTTCCCAAAAATCATGGATTGGCCTGTACAGGTGAAGATCCCTACCAATCAACCCAGCCAGAGATTCTGGGGGCCTTTACCTCCATAGGAAGAAGCAAGTAGCTGTGGTTTTGCCTCTTCACTCTGTGTTTATCCAGGTAGGTATTGGGGACCTATGTTATTTACCTGTCCAAACCACCATCTGTGTTCTCCCCAGGTAGCTAGACTGCACCATACCTATCAGAGCTCCTAGATGCCAGTTCAGATGCCATATCTAAGATGCAAGTCAGATGCCAGTTCTTTAGGCATCCTTGGAGAAATTGAGGCACAGGACACATGGATAAACCTTTTCCCTCCCCAGGGTGAAACTGAGAGTTGGGAATATTCATCTGCTTACTCTGCTAAACAAAGGGGAGGATCTATGTCATGTATCAGCCCCAGCCATCATCTACATTTTACCCTGGATGGCTAGACTCTGCTGGACCCATCAGAGTTTCAGAGCTTCTGGCAAGCCAAAAGTCAGTCCTCTGGGGAGCCCTCTAGGAGAAGCTGGAGTCCTATACATGTGAACCAAGCCCTTTCCTCCCCTGAATGGAGCTGAGGGCTAGAGAGTCTCTTCCTGATTGTATAATAATGTGCCAGGGGAAGGGACTCCAGTAAGTGGGTGTCCCGAACCTCCCCACTAGCTTTCCAGAGTCTGGTTTTACATTCAGCTGGATGTAAGAGCCTTTCAATTAGTTTATAGATTTCTTGCAAAGATAATTTGTTTATGAATTGTTGCTGATTTGGTGTGTTTGTGAGAGGAATGAGAGTCTAGAACTTCCTTCTCTACCATTTTGTTGACATCACTCCTTGACACTTCTTTTTAATGAAATATTTTTAAAGATTAAAAACTTTCCTGCATTTAACATCTTAAATATAGCCCATTTCACTAATCTAGTCGTTTGCTGCACTTAAATTCTTGCCAAGGGTATTTGTATTTCTTTCCTTGAGACCAGGGAAGATATATTTTCAGTGAGTTTTAGTAAATTTTTGGCAAAAATAGAAGATTTTTTATTGAATTACTGATTGGTTATATACTACCTCAGTTAATCCTCACTATAATTCTCTCATATATAGTTAAAGAAAAGGATCTTGAGGCCAGAGAGGCAAAACTACTTAAACCACATGGTTAGTAAGTGGGAGAGCTAGAAAAAAATACAAGTTTTTGTAGTAATTTATCTTCTTTCCAATGAAATAGATATGTCCCTATATTTAAAGATAGTTAGAAAAACAGAGAGAGAAAACAGAGAGATAAAGACAGAGAGACAGAGAAAGACGCACATGCACACGGAGAACTTTTTTTCATATTTGCTAAGTTGCAAGAGTACATGGAGTGTAATTTTTTTCTTATTTTCTTTTTAATATTTTTACGCTAGGCTGATAGTGAAATTAATGTACACTCCTGAAGGAGGGTATATTTACTGATAGCCCTGTAACATTTGAGGTGTCAGAAGGAGAGACAATGTGAGATAAAAATATTTACTGTAGGTAAACCAAATATACATCAAGCTATTGCTGCTATAAATAAAGTTTAGTTTTTCTTTGTATTTCATAATGATTTTCAAAGTTTTTTAGTATCAAGTGCTATATTTGACAAAGATTGCATTACACTGCTAAATTGAAATTTCATTTTTGGAAAATTATCTGGCAAAATGCATTAGTAAAAAATAATTGACTTAGTTTTCAAACATGTATCACTCATTTTGTAAATGTTGATATTAAATATTATATTATGCCCATTGTAGCATTTTGATTACAGCAGATACTTTAGCTCTCATTATGTTATGATTGAGTTGCTGGCTTCTTTCACAATTTCTAAAATAGTACCTTAATCTAATATACAGTTTCAAGGTATTTCAACATTCACACCCTGAATGTGTATGTGATAGAAATATAAGTAAAACTTCATTGCACAATTAAAAAGCATATCTTCCGTCTGTGCTTAGAATCAGTTAGTTTCTTCTGATTTTATCAAGCCTACAGGTTAGTTTCATGGTACTTTTGTTACCAGAGGATTAAATTCCTCCATTGCTTGTGGGAGTGGAGTAAGCATATTCAGAGGCCCCCATGGGAGGATGCAATGTGGTAGAAGACTTCATTTGCGTGGAGTTACATTCCTCGAGTTGCAAAGTCCCATGTCCCTCAAGCCAGTCCTAAAAGAAAGGTGGCTGGGACTTTAACAGAGCTCTAGAAGCAGGGCCAGTGTCCAGAGTTTTCTTTCCATGTTGCAGCCAGGTCCAGTTCAGTATCAGGCTAGCTGCAGTCAATCATTCCATTATATGGGTCCCAAATGGTTGTGAGCCATGTGGGTAAATACATGGGAATGCTTCCCTTGCAACAGGAGTCCCAAGAATACAGGTAGGCCAAAGGCTACGAGAGCAAACTTTCTTTGTTCAGTGGATTATGTATCTCAGATTTCCCATGCTTGCAGTGGCCATGCCTACCCTGGCCAACCACCTGTTTCCAGGCATGATTGACAGGTAAGCATTTTCATTCAGACCTTACTGGGCAGGCATCTAAACTGCCTTTGTCCAGGCCCTTTCCCCATTGATCAGCAAGGAACAGACCTGGAGTGTCAAACTGTAGCCCTCTGGAAAGGTTGTACAAATGGCATGCCTATACTATCTAGTCTCCCTTTTACTCCTATCCTGTTAAATAATAACCAGATTATTACAATGGTATCACTTTGATGTGTATCATGGGATAGATTAAGAGCATCAAATAAAAGGTATATTTCTAATAGTGGGGATTCTAAAACAGCTTAAAAAATTAATCCTGACTTCTTTTATTTTTAATTATTTTTTTTTAATTTTTAATTTTTTTATAGTGTAATAGTGCTGGTCTGTTCTTTTTTAATTTAATTTTATTTTATTAATTTACTTTTGTTACAGATGTTTCTCCTTTTTCCCCCACTGACACCCTCCTCTCCCTCCTTCCCCGCCCCGTCCCCAGTTTTGTTGTCCAAGTCCATTGGTTATGAGTACATGCGTACAAGTTCTGTGGTTCATCACTCCCCTCCCCCACCCCCTCTTCTGGCAATTGTCAGTCTGTATCCTACTTCCATGTCTCTGGGACTACCCTGTTCCTCAGACTGTCCTGTTCATTATATTCCAGAAATAAGTGAGATCATATGATATTTGTCTTTCTCTGCTTGGCTTGTTTTGCTTAGGACAATAGTTTCCAGGTCCTCCCATGTCGTCTCAAAGGATAAGAGATCTTTCTTTCTTACAGCTACATAGTACTCCATTGTGTATATGTACCACAGCTTTTTTATCCATTCGTCCACTGATGGACACTTGGGCTGTTTCCAGATCTTAGCTATTGTAAATAGTGCTGCTATGAACATGGGGGTACATATATTCTTTCTTATTGGTGTTTCAGGCTTCTTAGGGTATATTCCTAGGAGTGGGATCACTGGGTCAAATGGTAATTCAATTTTTAATTTTCTGAGGTAACACCATAGTGTTTTCCATAGTGGCTGCACCAGTCTGCATTCCCACCAGCAGTGTACTAGAGTCCCCTTTTCTCCACACCCTTGCCAACAACACTTGTTGTTTGATGCTTTGTTGATGGCGGCTATTCTGACAGGTGTGAGGTGATATCTCATTGTTGTTTTAATTTGCATTTCTCTGATGATTAGTGATGTTGAGCATTTCTTCATATGTCTCTTGGCCATTTGTATGTCCTGTTTGGAGAAGTGTTTATTTAGTTCCTTTGCCCATTTTTTAATTAGGTTCTTTGTCTTCCTTTTGTTGAGATGTATGAGCACTCTATATATTTTGGAAATTAATCCCTTATCTGATATATCATTGGCAATTATGCTCTCCCATACAGTGGGTTGCCTTTCCACTTTGATGGTTGTTTCTTTTGCTGTGCAGAAGCTTTTGAGTTTGATGTAGTTCCGTGTGTTCATTTTTTCCTTTGTTTCTGTTGCCTTAGGTGATATATCAGTGAAAATTCTGCTGCTTATGATGTCTGAAATGTTGTTGCCTACATTTTCTTCTAGGATTTTTATGGATTCATGAGTCACATTTAAGTCTTTTATCCATTTTGAGTTTATTCTTGTGTATGGTGTAAGTTGATGGTCTAGTTTCATTTTTTTGCATGTAGCTGTCCAATTTTCCCAACACCATTTATTAAAGAGGCTGTCTTTACTCCATTGTATGCTCTTGCCACCTTTGTCGAATATTAAGTGAGCATAATGTTTTGGGGCAATTTCTGGGTTCTCTGTTCTGTTCCACTGATCTATATGCCTGTTCTTGTGCCAGTACCAGGCTGTTTTGATTACAGTGGCTTTGTAGTATAACCTGATATCCAGTATTGTGATCTTATCTACTTTGTCCTTCTTTTTCAAGATTGCTGTAGCTATTTGGGGTCTTTTTTGGTTCCATATGAACTTCTGAAGTATTTGTTCTAGTTCTGTGAAATATGTCAGTATTTTGATGAGGATTGCATTAAATCTGTAGATTGCTTTGGGTAGTATGGACATTTTAATGACGTTAATTCTTCCAATCCATGAACAAGGTATGTGCTTCCACTTTTTAATATCTTCCTCTATTTCTTTTTTCAATGTCCTGTAGTTTTCTGCAAATAGGTCCTTTACTTCTTTGGTGAAGTTTATTCCTAGGTATCTTAATTTTTTTGCCGCAATGGTAAATGGGATTGTTTTTTAGTTTCTCTTTCTGTGATTTCATCATTGGTGTATAAGAATGCCGTCAATTTCTTGATGTTAATTTTGTATCCTGCTACTTTGCCAAATTCATTTATTAAGTCTAGTAGATTTTTGATGGAGTCTTTAGGGTTTTCTATGTATAATATCATGTCATCTGCAAATAATGAGTTTCACTTCCTCCTTTCCAATTTGGATCCCTTTTATTTTTCCTTCACGTCTGATTGCTGTGGCTAAGACTTCCAGTACTATGTTAAATAAGAGTGGTGAAAGTGGGCATCCTTGTCTTGTTCCTGTTCTTAAGGGAAATGCTTTTAGTTTTTGTCCATTGAGTATGATGTTGGCTGTAGGTCTTTCATATATGGCCTTTATAATGTTGAGATATGATCCCTCTATTCCCAAATTTCTGAGCGTTTTTATCAGAAATGGGTGCTGGATTTTGTCAAATGCTTTTTCATCGTCTATTGATATGATCATATAGTTTTTATCTTTCATTTTGTTTATATGATGTATCACATTTATTGATTTGCAAATATTTTACCAGCCTTGCATCCCTGGGATGAATCCCATTTGGTCATGGTGAATAATTTTTTTGATGTATTGCTGGATCCGATTTGCTAGTGTTTTGTTTAGAATTTTGGCATCTATGTTCATCAGGGATATTGGCCTGTAGTTTTCTTTCTTTGTAGTGTCTTTTTCTGATTTTGGAATTAGAATAATGCTGGCTTCATAAAAGGAGTTTGGAAGTCTTCCTTCTTCTTGAATTTTTTGGAATAGTTTGAGGAGAATGGGTGTTAGCTCTTCTTTGAATGTCCGGTAAAACTCCCGCATGAAGCCGTCAGGGCCTGGCGGCTTTTTGTTGTTGGGAGAGTCTTGATTATATCTTCAATTTCCTTCGTTGTTATTGGCCTGTTCAAGTTTTCTATCTCTTCCCAGTTCAGTTTTGGGAGACTATGTGTTTCTAGAAATGTGTCCATTTCACTTAGATTGTCGAATTTGTTGCCATATAAATGTTCATAGTATTTGTTAAAGATCCTTTGTATTTCTGTGTTGTCAGTTGTTACTTCTCCTCTTTCATTTCTGATTTTGTGTATTAGGGTTCTCTCTCTTTGTTTCTTGGTGAGTCTAGCTAAGGGTCCATCAATCTTGTTCATCTTTTCAAAAAACCAGCTCTTTGTTTCATTGATCTTTTGAATTGTTTTTTTGGTCTCCATGTTGTTTATTTCTGCTCTGATCTTTACTATTTCCTTCCTTCTACTTGCACTAGGGTTTTCTTTTTGTTTACTTTCTAGTTCTTTAAGTTGTGAAGTTAGGTAGTCAATTAGAAATTTTTCTTCTTTCTTGAGGTGGGCTTGTAGTGCTATGAACTTCCCTCTCAGAACTGCTTTCTCTGCATCCCATAGATTTTGTGTTGTTCTGTGTTCATTTTCATGGGTTTCCAGGAAGTTTTTAATTTCTTCCTTGATCTCCATGGTAACCCATTCATTGTTCAGTAACATGCTATTTAGCCTCCATGTGTTCAAATGTCTTTGCATGTTCTTGTTGCAATTGATTTCTAGTTTCATGCCATTGTGATCTGAAAAGATGCTTGATATAATATCAATCTTCTCGAACTTGTAGAGACTTAGTTTGTGTCCTAACATATGGTCTATCTTTGAGAATGTCCCATGTACACTTGAGAAGAATGTGAATTCTGCAGTTTTGGGATGTAATTCTCTGTAGATATCTATTAAATCCATTTGATCTAGTGCTTCATTTATAATTTCTCTTTCCTTGTTAATTTTTTGTCTAGATGATCTATCCAGTGATGTGAGCGGGGTGTTGAAGTCTCCTGCTATGATTGTATTATGGTTGATTTCTCCTTTGAAGTCCTCCAGAAGATTTTTAATATATTTTGGTGCTCCTATATTAGGTGCATATATGTTTACCAAGGTTATATCTTCCTGTTGGATAGATCCTTTCAATATTATGTAGTGGCCTTCTTTGTCTCTAGTTATGGTCTTCAATTTGAAATCTAATTTATCAGATATGAGTATTGCTACCCCAACTTTTTTTTTCCTTTCCATTTGCTTGGAAGATTTTTTTCCATCCCTTCACTTTCAACCTATGTGAGTCTTTTGTTGTGAGGTGGGTCTCTTGTAGACAACACATATGTGAATCATGCTTTCTTATCCAGTCAGCTACTCTGTGTCTTTTTATTGGAGCATTCAATCCATTTACATTTAAGGTGATTATTGATATGTACTTATTTATTGCCATTTTTGTTCAGTGTGGTTATATTTTTCTTCCTATTTCTTCTACTAATTACAGCAGTCCTTTTAACATTTCTTGCAGTGTTGGTTTGGTGTTAATATATTCCCTTAGCCTTTTTTTGTCTGGGAAGCTCTTTATTTGACCTTCTATTTTGAATGATAGCCTTGCTGGATAGAGTAGTCTTTGATTCAGATCCTTGTTTTTCATGACCTTGATTATTTCACGCCATTCCCTTCTGGCCTGTAGTGTTTCTATTGAGAAGTCAGCTGATAGCCTTATGGGGGTTCCTTTGTAGGTAACCTGTTGCTTATCTCTTGCTACCTTTAGGATTCTCTCTTTGTCTTTTTTTTTGGCATTTTAATTATTATGTGTCTTGGTGTGGGCCTGTTTGGGTTCTTCTTACTTAGGGCTCTCTGTGCCTCTTGAACTTGAATGCCTTCTTCCTTCACCAGGTTAGGAAAGTTTTCTGTCACTATTTCTTCAAATATATTCTCTAACCCTTGCTCATTTTCTTCTTCTTCAGGGACTCCTATGATGCGAATGTTATCACGTTTCCATTGTCCCCCAGTTCTCTTAAGCTATCTTCCTATTTTTTAATTGTTTTTTCCTTTTGGTTTTCTGATTGATTGATTTTTTCTACTCTGTCTTCTAATTCACTGATCCGGTCCTCCGCTTCCTCTACTCTGCTGGTCAGTCCTTCCAATGTGTTCTTTATTTCTGCTATGTCATTCTTTATTTCCACTTGGTTAGTTTTCATGGTGTCAATGTCCTTACTCATGCTGTTTAGTTTCCTCAGGATCATGGTTCTGAACTCTACCTCTGATAATTTACTTAACTGCATTTCATTTATCTCATCTTCAGTAGAGTTCTCTTGTTCTTTCATTTGGGATCTGTTTCTTTGTTTCACCATTTTTGCTATCTCAGTGGGTTTTGGAGCCTTCCAAATTTTCCCTGTGGGTGTTGGTGTTCTGCTATTTGTGGCTCCCTCTACTGGGTTTGGATGAGTGTGGAGGGCTCTCCTTAAACACCACTGTCAAGTCTCACTTTCCTGGGTAGATATGCAAGCTCAGGAAAGGTTCAGTTATGCTCTAGCTTTTTGCCTAGAGGCTATTAGCTTCAGTTACTTGAAAAGCCTTAGGATCTCAGTTGAATGAGAAACTCCCTCAGGTGTTTATAGTGTAAGAGGATTTCCCGAGGGTGGGGCCTATGCTGGTTGTTAATGAGCCTTAATTTGCATTTCTTTGGCTCTTTACCTTACCTGGGAATCTCCGAGGGAGGGGCTGCCACAGCTCCGGGAAGGAGCAAACTTGGCTGCCGTTCTGTGTAACCAGGGAGGAGTTGGCTGGCCACCACTGTCCTTTGTCGCCGTGGCTCAGCGCAAACTCTGAGTGCCCTCCAAATCCCAGGTGTCCCCACAGAGTTCCAGTCCAGTGCGCCCTCCCTCTGCCGGAGCCCCAGGTGAGTGGCTGTGGCTATTTAGCGCTCTGTCCCAGCCCTCTGCGCTGTGGAGCACCTGGGGCTCTTATCCCCGAGGGTGGGCGCCGCCGCTGCTCACAGCTAAGGCCCCTGCTCTCCGTGGGCTCCCAGCCCGCCACCCTCACATGCCTCCGCAGATCCTACCAGATTCATTCAGTGTCCCTGGTTGTATGGTCCTCTCCCGCTGCTTTTCTGTTGCTTTTTCCCGTCGGTTTGTTTTTATTTTAGTTGTAATTCCCGTTTGGTCCTGGGAGATCATCTGTGTAGCTTCCATTCATTCCACCCCCATTTTCTCCTCTCCTGACTTCTTTTTATACATCCAGTAATTCCTTGTGGTTAATCTACTGTGAGTACCACTAAACACTATTTACCAAGGGCTGCTCTACCAATATTTATCAAGCAGGCATGCTGGGAATGAAAAATGTGTGCAAGGCAAGACATTAATCACATTTATATCAACCCTGCCTATACCCAGTGCACAAAGATGCTGACTCAAACAAAAATATTGATTTTTCTCTTTTGCTTCTTTTCATATTTGCACGGCTGATCATACCTCACTTCACCATAGAGGTATCTATTCAGTTTTCTTTCTTCTGTACTCAGAAAGATTGTTCATCAAGCTTCAATCAACTTCCACTGCACTGAGACATGAGTGCATTCTTAGACCAAGTCAAATTAATTAAATTTCAATATCAATAAATATTTGAATCATGAAATTGCTTGAATCAAGCATAACCGTCCCAGATTTAAAAGATAGGTATAATATCAATGCCAAATTGTAGGCATTAATGTTAATTTTCTGGCTTGGGTTTTATTACTCTACTTTTTATGAACATAAATATAAAAAAGTAGAGGGTATAATTTTGCACATAATGTAATTTTTCACTCTGTTTCATCTGTACAGTATGCCTGAATAATAATTTTAAAAAACAACAATGGTTAATAACTTTTTTAGTGTGCCACACACCAGCCTACAAATTTTATCCATACATTTTCACTACAATAGTATAATGGAAATATTGTTTTTCACCTCATTTTATGGATGATGAAACTGAGACACAGAGAAATCAAGATCAGGTAGGTCGTAAGAGGTTGAGCAGAGACCTGAACACAGGATATCTGGCTTCAGCTTGTCTTCATGACATTTCAAAGCTAACTATAGTTTGCCTAGCAATTATAACTTACTTCCCATGAAAATTTTAGATAGCATTTTAATGATATTGTTACTCATTTTTACTTTGTCTTAATTGGGATGAAAGTCAATGGAGGAATGGACTTTATATCTTAGAGAATACCAAAGAGCTCCAAAAAATCTGCCATCTGAGAGGCAGTGGAATCAAATATAATACAGGAGTCCTGAAACCAATACAGGGCCTGTGGGTGACTGACATGTCTTTTCCAAAAGTGTGTAATTTACTTTTAGAAGAATTGTTCTGAGACTAACAGATAACTGACTAATACATGATCTGAACCAAATATTTGGGAAATATTCTTGATTGTCCAAAAAGTAAAAACAAAAAACACTAATCCTCATATAGAAGGGAAATTGTAGAAGAGATTAGTTTATTTTACATAGAGCTAGATCAGCATGGGGATTATCAGTTCTGAATCTTAATATTTTTAGAAAATCCTAGTCTAGAAGTTGAAAGTAAAATTCTTTACCAAACACAAAAGAAATCAACAAGTAAGTAATCAACTCAAATAGTTTGTGGACCAAATCATTTGAGTACTGGTACTTGATTTTATTCTGAGCATCTTCTTCAAAGTTGTAACAAATCTCCAAGGATTTGTCTGAAGCTGGACTTGAATCAATAACTCATCCTTTCAGCTGCTGGTTCCAGCCTCCTTCAACTTTTCAATACATTGCTCTAACCTTTGTGATTTTTTCCTGCCCCTTTCATCCTTGAATCATTCCTGTCCTCTTCTTTTATTTGATTCATCTAGTTGGCATCCTTTAAAAAAATAAACAAAAAACAGTTCATTACAAAGTGTTAACTGAATGAAGTTTTGAAAATACATGATATATCACGTAAGTACAGACATCTAAAGGACTTTTTAAAATAAAACTTCAGGGTTTGTTTTTCTATGTCTAAGAGTTTGAAATAACTTTTAATCATTAAGAAAAGAAAACTCAGTGGATTTTATTTCTTCTCTTGATTTCACTGATTAAATGTATGTGAACTGACACACACAATGAGTTGCTGACACATCTACAATCAACTAATGGCAGTGCTTGGAGAATACGCTGTAACTATTTCTGATCGTGCCTCTTTTCTGAACTGTGGGAAATGGCTATGGATTATTATCTGCTTCATCTGTTTCTAGTTTGGATTCATGTAAAGAGGCCTGCATTTCAAAAATCTTTAGGCTAGAGTTGTTCTGTGCAGATTTTGAATCTTAAAATTAATTTGGCTGAGACATCACAAGTGCACATATCATACTCATATTATGTTACCAGAGTCTCTAAATGAGATTGCATTACTGCATATCAGAAAAAAGGAATGGGTGGAGGGAGGGTGAATTGAGTACAGGAGGTCAAATATATATATGGTAACAGAAAGAAACTAGACTTAGGTTAGTGAGCATGCAATAGAGTATGCAGATATTGAATTATAATGTTGTACACCTGAAACTTATATAATGTTATGTTACCTCACAAATTTTTTAAAAATGATACGAACAGTAGTAAAGAGCAAATGTGGAAACTGGATGTTCTCTTTGGTCTCAAACATTATATTCTGATATTTTCTTTCTCAGTTTTCAGTTGTTCCATTTTTAATTCTCAGAGTGAGCATTATTTATTTGATTCTTACTTGATAGATCTCTTCATCTAAATGTCAGAATAGCAACAAAGAAAAAAGAAGATATAAAGTCAGAATGTTTTAATAACCCAGCATGAGTCTATGATCCCTTGCAGCCTATGTCTATGGAAAGCTCTGTTGATTTCCAACAAACTTTGACATCCTGAAGCTCTGCTCAGTGTGCAAGCCAGACTTGCTTTCTCTACCCCTGCTTATTTTATCTTTTAGAGACATTGAAATTGGAGCCTTAAAGATTTTACTGCCTCTCTTTAGAAGACTGCAATTAAGATGGGATAAAAATGTTACCTGTTTTCTAAAAATGCACATGCTCACTGAATTTTTTTTTCTTGGTCAAACTTTCATCATAGGATTTTTTTTTGTTTTGTTTTCCTCTCTGCACCCTAGTGGATAATTTAAGCAATGGCTAGGGTATTAGTGGATATTAGTGTTCTACTGTTTATTGTATTCAATAACAGCAGAATGTATCTTAGCAGAGAAGCACAGAAAAACACCATTATTCCAGGACATTTGGAGAAATAAGAAAACATGATTTGCTTTTTGTAGCTTGTCTCATCTCAGTGGTTTCAAGTTACCTGATTTTTATCATCCACCTAAGCCTTTACATAATTATTCAGATACCCAATGTGCTTCTAAAAATATCTTAACATATATCTGATTTAAAGTCCCAACAAATAGAGGCTCTAGAAACAGACTGTTGGTATTGTAATAAAATAAAAATATGTCAAATATCTACAATGATAGAGTCCTTCTACCAGGGCTCAAAAAATTTTCTCTGTGATGGGACAGATAGTAAATATTTTTGGATTTGAAGTGCATTTGGTCTATGCTGCAACTACTCAACTCTGTCATTACAGTGCAAAAGTAACCATAAACTATATTTATAGAGATGATGATCATGGCTACCTTCCAACCAATAAATGCATAAATAAATGGAACAGCAAATCTCTCTCTCTCAAATAAATATAAAGAAATAAATTGTGAAATAATTTGTCTTAATTTATCACAATTGGTTTAGACTACTTTCTGCTGTATAGATAGAACAAACAGTAAACTTGCCAATCAAAGGTATGCCTAACATTTTCTAGTTCAGAACAGTCCCTTTTAAGTAAACTCACTGTATCTTGGGTTTCTCTTTGAGTTTCTCCCCCTTTTTCCTTCCTATAGCTGTGTAGGTGGGAAGGAACAGTTGATAGTTGGAGTGTTTTTCCCTTAATGGGAGTGGTATCTCTAGATCAACAGCTGAATGTTACTATCCTCTTGGTCCTTGGTGGTACCGAGGAGATAGAGGCAGGTTAGGCAGTGAAGGACAGGACCATGGAAAGGGAAGACTGAGACACGGGGGAAGTTTGAGATGACTTGGAGGCTCAGCACACAGGCAGAACCCAGTACACCGTATATCTGGAGATTTATTCAGACTCTACAGATCTCAAATAAAATTAAAGTAAACATGAGAAATTGTGTCTCCAAGGCCAGAAACTCCAAGCCCCCATTTATAGAAATGCAAATTAGAAGCTCCTGGAAGGAACACAGGTCAATTACATAACAACAACAAAAAAAAGCAGAAAGGCTGGTTTCAGGCAAAAGGGGAACAGCGATTGATTGTATAGTTCCTTTTTCTGGGACCCTGATGGGTTTGCAAATACATTTTATTTACTATTAAAGAATATAGTGCTAGTGAGTCTGACCTATTCCAATTAAGATACCTACTGGTTTCTGGAAGCAAGGCAACAGAATTGCTGAATGAGTTCTGCTGCGAAACTATAGAGTGTGTTTCTATTGCAGAAAGCCAGGTTACCTTAAAAAGGATTGTGGGAAACCAAAATTGGATTTAGAAAAGAAACAAAAAGCAAGCATAGGTTTGCTCCATGGGCATTTCCCTTCCTCCTCACTAATAGTCTGGGAGAAGTTGAAATTATCATAAAAAGGGAAGCCACTAAGTCCCCTATAGATACCTGGGGCTATTTTATTTGTTCTTAACCACACCCAAATAAGTTGTCTCTTCCTTGGGAGTAAAGCTTCTGTACAAATGTCAGGAGCAGCTAATCAATGTCTGTTTTTAAATCAGAACCTGTCCACCTCAACTAGGGAATATTATGGGACAATATATATCTTTGCTAATCAAATCTTCCCCAATTCACCTGATAAGGCAAGCTTTTTAAAATCAGTGATGCCCACATATGCTTTTTCCAGGAGGGTAATATGAATTTAGAACTAGATGACCTAGGGCTAAACCCAGTCAAGTGGGAAACACAAGCTTTAAAATGTATGGATGTTGCTAAGGTAGAATTCCTTGAAAGGACCAACTGGAAGCTAACTAGGAATATATCCCTAGACACAGAAGCCTCACCGGCAACCCGCTTGGGTTACCTCCCCACTGTGGACAGTCTGTCTATCTTTCAAATAAACTTTGCTTTCCCTTGTCCCTTTGTCCCTGAACTCATTCTTCAATTTTGCAAGACAAAGAACTCGGATCTGATCACCTCAGCTTGGTTTCAGTAATTTCTATTTAAAACAAAAGCTTGACCTATTCTCTTTTCACAGACAAATTCTAAGGGCTGGTCATGCTCATGCTTTATCTTGACATGAACATCCCCATGAGTTTGACTACAACCTGTTTTGGAACCACAGAACAGGCATGACCTTCCTCCTTTTCTTACTTCATTCCTCTCTCTCTCCCTCCCTTCCCCTTTTATTCCTTCCTTTCTTCCTCCCTCCATCTCTTCCTTTTTTCCTTTCTTCTTTCTTTTTTATTATGTTTCAAACACTGTTTCTTTTAATGGAAGGTTTAGACAACTTTAAAATATATGTTTATGAATGATTTTGGTTACTCATTGTATATGCTTTGCATCAATTCTCAGAGTAGGAGTTTGGCTACTCTGTAAAACAGTGTTTGCAATCCAGCACAAGACAATTTGGCGTTTTAATCTTTATTTTCCTTTTTCTGAAAATTTGAAAGAATACAGAAGTAAAATTGTTTGGCTCATGAAATTGGTATAAATAAATTAAAAGATGGTCAATTCTTGGCTTTCTTAATAATTTTTACGGTGTCTTTTTGTAAAATAAAATGCATATGCTTAGCTACAAAGAATGTACAAGAAATTAATTCTTAATAAATTAGATACCAAGCTCATTTACTCATTCATTTCCAAATATTGAGCATCTGCTCTTTGGAAGACACTGTGCTATTAACTGCAAGGCTCAGGTTTTTGTGTCTACAAGTTGTAAGTGAATGAGATAGCATGGTAAACCAAAGGGATATATAAAAAGGAATGAGGAGGCATTAGTCCAAGTGAGAACAACCATCTATATATTTTAAAATATTTTTTTATTAATTTATTTTTGTTACAGATGTTTCTCCTTTTTTCCCCATTGACACCCTCCTCCCCATCCCCCCACCCCATCCCCAGCTTTGTTGTCCATGTCCATCAGTTATGCATACATGTGTAAAAGTTCTGTGGTTTACCTCCTCCCTCCCCCCCACCCCCTCTTCTGAGGGTTGTCAGTCTGTACCCTACTTCCACATCTCTGGGTCTACGCTGTCCTCAGACTGTTATGTTTATTATATTCCACAAATAAGTGAGATCATGTGATATTTGTCTTTCTCTGCTTGGCTTGTTTCGCTTGGGATAATACTCTCGAGGTCCCTCCATGTCATCTCAAAGGATAAGAGATCTTTCTTTCTTACAGCTGCATAGTACTCCATTGTGTATATGTACCACAGCTTTTTTATCCATTCATCCACTGATGGACACTTGGGCTGTTTCCAGATCTTAGCTATTGTAAATAGTGCTGCTATGAACATGGGGGTACATGTATTCTTTCTGATTGGTGTTTCAGGCTTCTTAGGGTACATTCCTAGAAGGGAGATCACTGGGTCAAATGGCAATTCCATTTTTAATTTTTTGAGGTAACACCATAGTGTTTTCCACAGTGGCTGCACCAGTCTGCATTCCCATCAGCAGTGTACTAGAGTCCCCTTTTCTCCACACCCTCCCAACACTTGTTTGATGATTTGTTGATGGCGGCCATCAACAGGTGTGAGGTGATACCTCATTGTTGTTTTAATTTGCATCTCTCTGATGATTAGTGATGTTGAGCATTTCTTCATATGTCTCTTAGCCATTTATATGTCCTGTTTGGAGAGGTGTCTATTTAGTTCCTCTGCCCATTTTTTAATTGGGTTCTTTGTCTTCCTTTTGTTGAGTTGTATGAGCACTCTATATATTTTGGAGATTAACTCCTTATCTGATGTATCATTGGCAATTATGCTCTCCCATACAGTGGGTTCACTTTCCGTTTTTATGGTTATTAATTTTGCTGTGCAAAAGCTTTTGAGTTTGATGTAGTCCCATGGGTTTATTTTTTCCTTTGTTTCTGTTGCCTTAGGTGATGTATCAGTGAAGATTCTGCTGCGTATGATGTCTGAAATTTTGTTGCCTACATTTTCTTCTAGGATTTTTATGGATTCATGAGTCACATTTAAGTCTTTTATCCATTTTGAGTTTATTCTTGTGTATGGTGTAAGTTGATGGTCTAGTTTCATTTTTTTGCATGTAGCTGTCCAATTTTCCCAACACCATTTATTAAAGAGGCTGTCTTTACTCCATTGTATGCTCTTGCCACCTTTGTCAAATATTAATTGAGCATAATGTCTTAGGTCAATTTCCGGATTCTCTGTTCTGTTCCACTGGTCTATATGCCTGTTCTTGTGCCAGTACCAGGCTGTTTTGATTACAGTAGTTTTGTAGTATAACCTGATATCCAGTACTGTGATCCCACCTACTTTATCCTTCTTTTTCAAGAATGCTGTGGCTATTCGGGGTCTTTTTTGGTTCCATATGAACTTTTGAAGTATTTGTTCTAGTTCTCTGAAATATGTCACTGGTATTTTAATAGAGATTGCATTGAATCTATAGATTGCTTTGGGTAGTATGGACATTTTAATGATGTTAATTCTTCCAATCCATGAACAAGGTATGTGCTTCCACTTTTTTATATCTTCCTCTATTTCTTTTTTCAATGTCCTGTAGTTTTCTGCAAATAGGTCCTTTACTTCTTTGGTTAAGTTTATTCCTAGGTATCTTAATTTTTTTGCTGTGATGATAAATGGGATTGTTTTTTAGTTTCTCTTTCTGTGAGTTCATCATTGGTGTATAAGAATGCCATCAATTTCTTCATGTTAATTATGTATCCTGCTACTTTGCCAAATTCATTTATTAGGTCTACTAGATTTTTGATGGAGTCTTTAGGGTTTTCTACGTATAATATGTCATTTGCGAATAATGACAGTTTCACTTCTTCTTTCCAATTTGAATTCCTTTTATTTTTTCTTCATGTCTGATTGCTGTGGCTAAGACTTCCAGTACTATGTTAAATAAGAGTGGCGAAAGTGGGCATCCCTGTCTTGTTCCTGTTATTAAGGGAAATGTTTTTATTTTTTGCCCATTGAGTATGATGTTGGCTGTAGGTCTTTCATATATGGCCTTTATTATATCAAGATATGATCCGTCTATTCCCAAATTTCTGAGCGTTTTTATCAGAAATGGGTGCTGGATTTTGTCGAATGCTTTTTCAGCGTCTATTGATATGATCATGTGGTTTTTATCTTTCATTTTGTTTATGTGGTGTATCACATTTATTGATTTGCGAATATTGAACCAGCCTTGCATCCCTGGGATGAATCCCATTTGGTCATGGTGAATAATTTTTTTGATATATTGCTGGATCCGATTTGCCAGTATTTTGTTTAGGATTTTGGCATCTATGTTCATGAGGGATATTGGCCTGTAGTTTTCTTTCTTTGTAGTGTCTTTTTCTGGTTTTGGAAAAAGAATTATGCTGGCCTCATAAAACGAGTTTGGA
The DNA here is from genome assembly GCA_030848825.1 of Tadarida brasiliensis. Taxonomy (NCBI): domain Eukaryota; kingdom Metazoa; phylum Chordata; class Mammalia; order Chiroptera; family Molossidae; genus Tadarida; species Tadarida brasiliensis. Next base: position 107,452,965 of record CM061280.1, on the reverse strand, counting down.
AATCTTCCTTCTTCTTGAATTTTTTGAAATAGTTTGAGGAGAATGGGTGTTAGTTCTTCTTTGAATGTTCGGTAAAATTTCCCCGTAAAGCCGTCGGGGCCTAGGCTTTTGTGTGCTGGGAGAGTCTTGATTACATTTTCAATTTCCTTCGTTGTTATTGGTTTGTTCAAGTTTTGTATCTCTTCCCGGTCCAGTTTTGGGAGGCTAGGTGTTTCTAGAAATTTGTCCATTTCGCTTAGATTGTCAAATTTGTTGCCATATAAATGTTCATAGTATTTGTTAACGATCCTTTGTATTTCTGTGGTGTCAGTTGTTATTTCTCCTCTTTCATTTCTGATTTTGTATATTTGGGTTCTCTCTCTTTGTTCTTGGTGAGTCTAGCTAAGGGTCCATCAATCTTGTTCATCTTTTCAAAAAACCAGCTCTTTGTTTCATTGATCCTTTGAATTGTTTTTCTGGTCTCTATGTCATTTATTTGTGCTCTAATCTTTACTATTTCCTTCCTTCTACTTCCTCTGGGGTTTTCTTTTTGTTTGCTTTCTAGTTCTTTAAGTTGTGAGGTTAGAAATTCTATTAGAAATTTTTCTTCTTTCTTGAGGTAGGCCTGGAGTGCTATGAACTTCCCTCTCAGAACTGCTTTCGCTGCATCCCATAGATTTTGTGTTGTTGTGTGTTCATTTTCATTGGTTTCCAGGAAGTTTTTAATTTCTTCCTTGATCTCCTCGGTAACCCATTCATTGTTTAATAACATGCTATTTAGCCTCCATGTGTTCAAATGTCTTTGCATGTTCTTGTTGCAATTGATTTCTAGTTTCATGCCATTGTGATCTGAGAAGATGCTTGATATGATTTCAGTCTTCTTGAACTTGTAGAGACTTAGTTTGTGTCCTAACATGTGGTCTATCTTTGAGAATGTCCCATGTGCACTTGAGAAGAATGTGAATTCTGTAGTTTTGGGGTGTAATTCTCTGTAGATATCTATTAAATCCATTTGGTCTAGTGCTTCATTTAGAGTCTCGTCTTCCTTGTTAATTTTTTGTCTAGAGGATCTATCCAGTTATGTCAGCAGGGTGTTGAAGTCTCCTGCTGTGATTGTATTGCTGTCGATTTCTCCTTTGAAGTCCTCCAAAAGTTTTTAAATGTATTTTGGTGCTCCTATATTGGGTGCATATATGTTTACCAAGGTTATATCTTCCTGTTGGATAGATCCTTTCAATATTATGTAGTGACCTTCTTTGTCTCTAGTTATGGCCTTCATTTTGAAATCTATTTTATCAGAGATGAGTATTGCTACCCCAGCTTTTTTTTCCTTTCTGTTTGCTTGGAAGATTTTTTTCCATCCCTTCACTTTCAGCCTATGTGAGTCTTTTGTTGTGAGGTGGGTCTCTTGTAAACAACATATATATGGGTCATGCTTTCTTATTCAATCTGCTACTCTGTGTCTTTTGATCAGGGCGTTCAGTCCATTTACATTTAAGGTGATTATTGATATGTACTTATTTATTGCCATTTTTGTTTAGTGTGGTTCTATTTTCCTTTCTATTTCTTCTACTAATTACAGCAGTCCTTTTAACATTTCTTGCAGTGCTGGTTTGGTGCTAATGTATTCCCTTAGCCTTTTTTTTTGTCTAGGAAGCTCTTTATTTGACCTTCTATTTTGAATGATAGCCTTGCTGGGTAGAGTAGTCTTGGGTTCAGATCCTTGTTTTTCATGACCTTGATTATTTCACGCCATTCCCTTCTGGCCTGTAGTGTTTCTATTGAGATGTCAGCTGATAGCCTGATGGGGGTTCCTTTGTAGGTAACCTGTTGCTTATCTCTTGCTACCTTTAGGATTCTCTCTTTGTTTTTAATTTTTGGCATTTTAATTACTATGTGTCTTGGTGTGGGCCTGTTTGGGTTCTTCTTACTTGGGAATCTCTGTTCTTCTTGAACTTGAATGCCTTCTTTCTTCACCAAATTAGGGAAATTTTCTGTCACTATTTCTTCAAATATATTCTCTAACCCTTGCTCATTTTCTTCTTCGGGGACTCCTATGATGTGAATATTATTACGTTTCCAGTTGTCCCACACTTCTCTTAAGCTGTCTTCCTGTTTTTTCATTTTGGTTTTCTGATTGGTTGATTTTTTCTACCCTGTCTTCTAATTCACTGATCCGATCCTCAGCTTCTTCTACTCTGCTGTTTAGTCCTTCCAATGTGTTCTTTATTGCTGCTGTGTCATTCTTCATTTCCAATTGGTTGATTTTTAATATTTCTATGTCTTTGCTCATGGTGTTGATGTCCTTACTCATGCTGTTGAGCTTCCTCAAGATCATGTCTCTGAATTCTAGCTCTGTTAACTTGCTTAACTGCATTTCATTTATCTCATCTTCGGTGGTGGTCTCTTGTTCTTTCATTTGGCATCTGTTTCTTTGTTTCACCATTTTGGCTATCTCAGTGGGTTTTGGAGCCTGCCAAATTTTCCCTGTGGATGTTGGTGTTCTGCTGTTTGTGGCTCCCTCTACTGGGTTTGGATGAACATGGGAGGACCCAAGTTATACACCACTGTCAAGTCTTACTCTCCTGAGTAGATTTGCAAGTCCAGAAAAGGTTAAGTTATCCTCTAGCTTTTTGCTTAGAGGCTATTAGTCGAGGTTACTTGAAAAGCCTTGGGTTCTCAGTTGAATGGAAACCTCCCTCAGGTGTTCAGCGTGAGAGGATTTCCTGAGGGTGGGACAGATGCTGGTTCTTAATGAGCCTCAATTTGCATTTCAATGGCCCACCTGGGTGTGGCTGAATCTCTGAGGGAGGGGCTGCCACTTCTCCCCAGAGCCCTGGGAAGGAGTAAGATGGCCACCGTCCTGGGTGGCCGAAACTGAGCAAAATCTCTGAGTGCCCTCCAAATCCCGAGTGTCCCCACACAGTTCCAGTCCAGTCCGCCCTCCCTCTGCCGTAGCCCAGGTGAGTGGCTGTGGCTATTTTAGCGCTCTGTCTCGGCCCTCTGCGCTGTGGAGCTGGCTTGGGCTTTAATCCCGAGGGCTGTGCTCACAGCTAAGACCACTGCTGTCCGTGGGCTCCCAGCCCCCCTCTCGCACCTCCGCAATCCTACTAGGATCAATTCAGTGTCCCTGGTTGTATGGTCCTCGCAAGCTGCTTTTCTGTTGTTTTTTCCCCAACAATTTGTCTTTATTTTTGTTGTAATTCCAGTTTGGTCCTGGGAGATGGTCTGTGTAGCTTCCATTCACTCCGCCGCCACTTTGGAATCCCCGAGAACAACCATCTATAAATGTCCCAAAGCATGGCCTTTTGTGCATTCAGGAAACTATGTTCTTCAGTGAGAATAAAGTTTAAATTTGGCTGTGTAGTGAGAAAATCAAAGGTGTTGGAGTGTTCAACAGAGGTCAGATCACTCTCACAGTTGAGGACTAAAGCCTGGAATGAAAAATGGGTCTTAATATTTATTCTAGAATCCTCGATAAACTAGAGAGGAATGTTGGGCTAACAGAAGTAAGGTAGCTATTTTGGACCATGTCAATACATTTGATGACAGTTTTAAAAGTAATTGTTTTGAATATTCAGTTATAATCATGCTACCTTCCATAGTAAAGGAAGGATAAAGCCGAAGGAAGAACCATGAACCCAGAGACTGGCCTTCAGAATACTCTTTGAAAGCATTAAAATGAATGTAATCAAGGAATTCACAATATTTGCCCAAGAGGATTTCACAATGATATAGGTCAAGGACTGTATTATACTTTTAATTTTTCCTGTTATTATACAATAATGCCTATAGTTGTTGTCCTATGCCTGTCGCATTATTACATCTTGGGTGCATTCAGCCAGATAATTTATCTGTTTTATTTCAGAGGTCCAAAAATAGAGTAGTATTGTGCCCCAGTTGGTATACTTCACTATATATTCTAAAAGCCTCAATTGTACATGAGTCTTATTTAGATGATGAGATTTAGATTTTGAATTGCTGTTATAGTAGATTCAGACTTTGGGGAATCTTGGGAGAGGATGAATGTATTTTGGATGAAGAAGAGACTTGGATTGCTGAGTTCAGAGCATAAATTGTGGTAGACAGAGTCTAAAGTAGTCACCATGATCCTGAACTTTTAAAAAATATGTTTTTATTGATTTTAGAGAGAGAAGAAGGGAGATGGAGAGAGAGAGAAACATCCATGTGAGAGAGAACCATCGATCAGTTGACTCCCATACACAGTCTGACTGGGGATGAAACCTGCAACCCTGGCATGTGCCCTGATCCAGAATTGAACCAGCTATGTTTCAGTGTCCAATGCTCAATCAACTGAGCCACATCAGCCAGGGCACGATCCTGAACTTTTGATGTTCATTCCTCTGTATACTCCTCTTGAGTGTGAGCAAGGCTTGTGACTTGCTTCGAACCAACGGAATATGGTAAAATTGATATGCCACACCATGATTACATTACATTTTATATTATATGTCAAAAATGATGGCACATCGTTCCCTTGTACAGACACTGTATAAGACTCTATTTTGCTAGAAGACTTGCTCTCACTCTCCTGTTGGCATTGAAGAAAAAATCTGCTATGTTGAGAACTTCCAATGGAGAGGGGCACCGAGCCTGAAATTGCAGGCTAACTTTAAGAGCCATTCAAACTGATTTTGCAAGAATTGGGAGAAAAACTAAGCTCTCAGTTCCACAGGCAAGAAAAAAAAAATGAGTTCTGCCAACAAACTGAGTGAGTTTGGCAGTGGATTTTTCTGTAGCCAAGCCCTCATATTTTAACACAGCTCTAAACACCTTAATTTACACTAGGAATGACCCTGAAACAGAGAATGCAGTTGAACTCTGCTTGGACTCCTGACACACAAAAACCATGAGAAATTTGTGTGTTTATTTTTAACTGATAAGTTTTCTGTAATTTGTTACACAGCAATAGGAAACTAATGTATATATTTCCTAAAGAATTAACTCTCGCTTATTCACTTTATTCATTTCTATATTTCATGTTTGAAACTTCAAATGGTTACTCCTGACAAGCACAGATAGGTTCATGTACTGTTTGAGTAAGCAGGACTTGTTCGCTGACTGTCAAGTGTGAGGGCAGCTGGAATGAAGTATTTGTATGTGGGCTAGAGTTGGGTGTGTGCCTTGTTCTGGACTAGTAATTATCTGTGATTGACAAGATGTCCAAGATGGTGCCCATCTTGTTCAAGTTCCCTCTCAGCTCATGACCCTGAGGACTTATTTCCTGGAGTCTCCTTGGACATTTAAGCAATGACTGTCAGCCTAATGTCTTTCAAACCAGGAGCCCAAAATACCATTCAGATCATGAAAGATCCTCATTCAGATACATCCAGAACACATCCTCCCAAGAGTGGTGACAATGTACTTTCTGGATAGTGAAGCCCTCCCTCTAGGTTCACTAAAAACTGCCTGCCCATTGTGGAATCAGCTCAGGGTTCTGGATTTTTGCCCTCTCCCCACTCAGACTTTCCTTAACCTCAGCAAGTAGAGAGAACTGTCCCTTTGCCATTCAATACTCCAAACCCTCATTAGGGGCATCTATAATAGGGTCTGTATACTAAACAGCAGACTCTGCAGGACACTGTAACTTGGTCAAAAAAATGAGAGAGACCCACTCCCCCAATTTCCTCACTCCCAGAAGGAACACTTGTCCCAATGGAAGAATACTTAGGACTCTCTTCCCACCACACATGGACAACCTGATAAGGAAATGCATTTAAGTCAATAATGTCCTCTTGGTTCTCAGTGTGTCTGCAATCAACACGATATTTCCTAGTGACTCTTCTCTGGAACAGTACAGTCCAGGTTATAACTCTTGGAGGTGTCAAGCCAGCATTGGGCAATGATATAGCATTCTCCCAACTTAGAAATAAGCCCCAGTTCTTACTTTTTGAAAGTGAAGGCCCAAGAAGGAAAAATACCTGTAGAACATGGGGGGAAAGAGTTTCAGTTTCTTCTCTCTTGCTCATATGCTCTCAAGTCCTATTACTGACATGATAGATGTCCCCAGCTTCTGTCACTATTTCACTTCCAGATTGATTAATGTTCTTAATGACCAATGCTGCTGGCTCTCTAGTTAGTAGAATATATGAAGATTCTTTATCCTGTTTCTTCTGTTATGTGAGATCTATATCACAGATAATTTATAAGTATTGTCAATGACAAAAGAAAGAAACAAATGAATGATATTAGTTAAATAATATTTTATAAAATATAGGTGCAGAAGAGATTTAACTAGTATAAGAGAACACTAGAAATAAGTTATAACAATACCACAGGATAAATAAATGACAGATAAGAAAAGATATCCACCTATAGAAGAATTTCAAGTAATAAATTAAAAAGAAATGAGAGAATTAGCATTCTACAGCCCTTAATGCGGATTGATAACAGTCATAAATATCTGAGTGCCAAGATCCAAAAAGGAAGATACATAGACATTACATATCTCTTAATGGAAACATAAAGTATTACCTCTAGAGTGATCTTGCCAAAGAGCAAATATATTGACCAAATAATACTAATCTGACCAGGCTTCTACTTATACCTATTGATGATTGGTTTGCTGAGTATCAGATAAACAGGATTCAACGAAAATGACTGATTATAAATATCATACCTTTAAATTTGAATACTCAAGTGAAATGCTATTTTTAATCAAAATATAAATTTCAAAGACAAACCATTAGAAATAGAAAATTCTAATGAAAACTTAAAAGTGAAAATTGAGTCCAAAATTTCCCAGATCAGATTAGGTTTGGAAACTAGTTGCACCATATAATCAGGCAAAAACTAATCAAAATGTTAGGTAAGATTTTCCTGATCAGACCTAAGAGATGAAGAGACCAAAAGAAAGTATTTGAGTCAAACACACTCCACTGTTCCAAGCCAGACAGGTACACCTACCCAGACCAATGATAGGAACAGCAAAATAAAAGAGGAGTAAGAAAAGCAAAGAGTGATAATAATATTCATCATCTGCATATGAATTCTGCATATTACAATGTCGAATAACCTAAAAAAATCAGCAGCTTTCAAAATCATTCACCTCAGTCCCTCCCTGCTACAAAGTAATTTTTTTATCCTCACCCAAGGATATGTTTATTGATTTGGGAGAGAGAGCGAGAGTTCATTGCCTCCGGTACCTGCCCCAACTGGGATTGAACCACAAAGGCATGTGCCCTGACTGGGAATTGAACCTGAAACCTTTTGGTGTAGGGATGACGCTCCAACCAACTGAGCAACCAACTGGGCCAGGCTACAAAGCAAATAATTTTAGATGAGAATGTATATGAGTCTAAGTCTGAATGTTGAAGAGAAGGAATAGGTCGGCTTGATTTTTGTCCCACAGCCAACCAGCTGCCCTGGGCCCTGCCCTCCGTGTGCTCTGACCTCATCCTTTGACATGAAGGCTGGGACATGACTTACTCCAAAATCTGCAAGCATTGCATAAGTAAACTCATCAAGGGGTCCCTGGGATGTGGCATTTCCCAGGAAGTCTTAAGTTATGGGAAAGGAGCCAAAAAGAGAGAAGCCCATGAGTGAGGACAGAGGAGACCCACACCAGAGAATGAAGGAGGGGTCACACAGAGATGGGCCAGTGCCCTCTTTCAGCCCTAAGAGGCCCAGGCAGAGCTCTAGTCTAAGGCCTCCCCTCTGGGACTCCTCAGGATTCCCGGGGACCTGAGGACGCTGGCACGAGGGGCAGACACTGGCTCAGCAGAGGGAGGCATTCCAGGGCCTGGGAGACTCACAGGGAGGACTGTGAGCAGGGACCAGCAAGCCCCCCATTATGACGCTGAGCCACAAGCGGGGGAGGGGGGGGCGCAGAGCCCCACCTGCGGTTGAGCCCTGATGTCTCAGGCAGGGCTACCGGATGTCCCGCCCCTTGACTTCCTCCTTCAGACTCGGGGGGCTGAGAGGACTTTGATTTGAGGGCAGTGGATTCTACACAGTTGACGGGAGAGCCCCAGTGCTGCCGGGTGTCAGGTGAGACTTGAAATGAGGGCTGAGGGCAGCAGCCACCACAGAAAAGGGAGAGCGGCACCAGATAGGAGCCCCAAACCTTCCTTGGCGGGACCGTTACGGGGCTGTGAGATGGCCTACGCCACACCGTATCCTTGATGAACTGGCTGAGGGGACGGCAGTTGAGCTTGCCGTTGGGGTTGGGGGGGTGGGGGAGATGGTGTGGGCGTTGGTGTTGGGATGGTGTCGTCTTGGACCAGCAGTGATCATGAAAAGGCCCTTGAGTGAGGACATAGAGTTAGAGGACGACCCTCCCCACACACTGGCGGCCTCCCTGAGGCTGGGCCCCTCCGTCAGCCTTGGGGGCCCCTACAAGGGCTGGCTGACTTTGGCCTCCGGAGTCTGACAGATGTGCGGCCTTGGGCTGAGCTGGGCGATGTCAGGTCAGCAAGGAGGGAGCCTCAGGCCCTGGGGGAGCCCTGGGGGGAACCTCAGAAATTCTCAGGGTTCCACCAACCCGGGCGGAGGGTGTGACGGGTGTCTAGTCCCCCTTTTCAGCCCTGGTAGTCCTGCGCGTGGTGTCCCCTCACTTCTATTCTGGAGTCTCGGAGAGACGGGGCCTCGAGTGGAAGGTGGCGCCCGAGGTCATAAAGGGCAGCGGGCACCTGGCCATCCTGTATCCATCCATCTGAGGCGCGCACACGAGGACTGGGGACTAACCAGCCCCTAGCAGCGGCCTCCACGGCAGCCCTCCCCTGCTGTCAGCCCTGGATGGCCCAGGGAGGGGATGGTAGCCAGAGGCCACCCCTCCCTCACTACTCTGGGTCTCAGAGGGTAAAGACTTTGTTCTGAACAGATCATTCAGCAGAAGGAGTCCGGCACCCAGGCGGGTGTCACTGAGTTATGTTGGAAGGGCTAACTCACCACACAAAAGGGTGTTTGTTCCACTGGTCCTGGGGAACCCCTGGGAGGTCCCAGCCCTGATAGTCAGGTGAGACAACCAATCACTCTGGGAAGGGAGGCCTTATTGGGATGGGCAACCTCAGGACAAAAGGAGAAGCCCCAGGCCATGCCAGGCTTCCAGGTGAAGCCCCCAAGAAAAGATCACCTCATTTCTTTCTTCTCAATGTCCCAACGAGAATAAGCCTTTTCTGGCAGGGGCAGCTTTAGGTTTCAGAAGCTGGGGACCGAGGTCTGACCAGTAGCCAAAATAAAGACCTTGAGCAAGGGCGGAGAAAATCATCCATCCCATAAGTCAGGAGCCAAAATAAGTCTGCTGAGCCCTGCTATCATCCCTGGGCAGAGCTGCAAGGCTGAAATATCACCTTACATCCTGCTCCTTGAACTGTGGTTGAAGATGATTGTTCTGGAAGTGATGTCTGATCTCAGTACCTATGATTAGTCATGGGAAGGACCCTAAGTGAGGCTGATGGGGACACCCACTCTAGAACAGAATGTTCTCAACAGAAACCTGTCCTGCTGTCACACTTGGGAAACTGTGGATGTGACAGCCCCTTAATTCATCCTCAGTGGTCACAGGGCAACACTCTTTAGTGTGCGGGAGGGACATCAGGTCAGCAGAGGGGAGGAGTCTCATATACTGTCAAGTTTCAAGGTGTAGACCTTGTTTGAGCAAAGAGCTGACCATACACTTCAGTAAAGATGGGACCCCATGGAACCTACGCTGCCCCTGTAGTCACCCCTGGGTGGTTTAAGACAAGTATGACTAGTAGTCTTTTTCTTTTTTTGCCGTTTATAATTTTAATTAAGTTGTACTTGTTTTCAATATCAAAATTTTTTGTATTTCCTGATTATAAAAAAAGATACATGCTTATAAAAAACAATTTAAAAGTATAGCTATAAATAATGTAGAAAGAGAACATTCTCCAAAATACCCACCTGCAAAGACAACTAGAATAAATACTTTGGTGTATATCCTTCCAAAATTTTCTCTGTGCATATACATTGTTTTTATTTTTTTAATTAAATTTTTTAAAATTTAATTTGATTTTATATTTTCCATCACTATTTATCCCCTGTATACTGTTTATAAATAAAATAAAAGAATGCATATTGCAACTTTTTTATTGAAATATAATTGACATATGACATATTTTTTTATTGTAGTGAAAATTATGAAACAACCTAATTGTCCATCAGTAAGCAAATAGTAAATGAAATTGTACCACATCTGTACAGTGAAATACTTTGCAGCTACTAAAAGGAAGAGATAGATTTATACCCACCGACAACAGAGGTATATTGTCAAGTTGTAGAACAATAAATAGCATTCCAAAGCTTAAGCATTTTCCTCACCATTTTACCTCATTTTTTGTTACTTATATATGGGTGTATGTGCAACTGTCAAATTAGCTTGTAAGAGGTCCAGGGTACTCATTCTCTGGGAAGTTTCTCTGCCATTCAGTGGGCCACTTCCTGTGGACCAGCTCTGGCCCACCAACAGTCTACAGTGAAATCCCAAGCTACTCTTAGACTGGCCCTTAGGACTAGCTCCAGCGGGACCTCATCCTCTAGGGAGCTCTCCCTACAGACCAGCGTAGGCCTGAGTCCTCTGGCAGATATTTTTCAACACCAATACCCTGCATGGAACCTGATAGCCATGCAAATTTGTCCTATCTAGTAGAAGCTGGAATGATTTTCCTTACTCCCTCTGTGAAAAAAACAAAAAAGTTTGGGCTCCTTTTGTAGATTCCTTTCAACATTCTTTATTCTGTATAAATTTGTACTACATGACTTCTGTTTTTTTTTTTTTTTTGAACCAGTTAAACCATCAGCCTGTTTTACTCAAGAGTTCAATAAAATCTCTAGCTTGTGTTTACTGTTATATCTCTATGACAGTAAAGATTTTTCAGTTTTCCAAAAGTAAATTTTAACAATGGTAAGAAAGTTCATATTGCTGCTATAACTAATCAACACAAACTTGGTCACTTAACAAAAGCAAAAGTCTGCAATGAGTCTCACAGGCTCAAATCAAGATGTCTGCAGGGCCGGTTCCTTCTGTAGGCTCCAGGAGAGAATCGGTTACTTGTCACTTCCAGCTTCCAATGGCTGCTGGCATCCCCTGGCTTGTGGCAGCATCATTAATATCTGCTTCCATCATCACATTGCTCTCATTTCTCACTCTGAATCCCCCAGCATGCTTATTTATTTCAATTATGCTTTACATTCAGTATTTTGTGTATTAGTTTCAGGTGTAAAGAATAGTAGTTAGACAATCATATACTTTACAGAGTGTTCCCACCCCCTGATATTTATAGTACCCACCTGGCACCATACATAGATATTGGAATATTATTGACTCTTTTTCCTATGCTGTGCTTTGCAACCCCGTGACCATTTCTAACTACCAATCTGTACTTCTCAATCCCTTCACCTTTTAACCCTGTTCCCAAACCCTTCTCCCCGCTGGTAACCATCAGTTTGTTATCTGTACCTGTAAGTCTGTTTCTGTTTTGTTTGTTTGTGTGGATGGCTGGTAGTCTTAACACCTCACTTCACACACTGGGGTCTGGGGAGATGGCAGTTTTGGTCTGAAGGGGCCAAGTTGAGATCAGCAGTGGATAGAGTGAAAAGGCAGTGCACGATTCCATAGGGAGACAAGAGTAAGGACTGAAAAGAGATGTGTCTTGGTCTTAGGGGGCAGCATATTTAGCATGGGGGAGATGACACTGACCCTATGGAATACCTCAGTATTGAACATGAGTGAGGACTGAAGGGACTACACTCCTCAGAACACAAATGGCTCTACAGAGCCCAGCCAAACCTTCCTGATGTCATCCCTGAGAATTCTCAGCCTGGCTTGACCAGCTGCACCCTGAGGAGCATTGAATGTTTCTTTCATGTCCCTGGGGGACACAGCAACCAGGAGTTCAGGTGATCTGTGAGGTCCTATAGCACTGTTGTCAGCAGAGATCCATTGGAGGCAGCTTTTATCAGAGCCACCACAGTTGAGGCTTAGCAGCCTTGGCCACTCACATCTTCCTTCTTTCCCTTAGGCAGTGATTTTCCATTGCATTCCTGTTCAAGCTCCTGATTACCGTCACCTCCAAGAGTCGTTATGTCTTTTCAAAAGAAGAATCCACAGTGCTCACCTGATCAACCCCTTCAGACCCACAGTGAGACCCAGGGCCTGGAGGTTGAACAGGAATCCGAGGCTCTGGAGGAGGCTTGTGTCTTCTCCCATCCTCCAATGCCTAGCAGTTCGAAGGAGGCTCCTGATGCTGGTATCCCCAGTTCCTCTGAGAGTCCTCAGAGTTTGTGCCCCACCTCAGGTGTCACCACAGTCAATTCATCAAGTGAATCTGCTGAGAGCTCCAGTAGCCAAGAGGAGGAGAGTAGCACCTCAGGGTCAGGTCTAGACCCCCTGAATCTGTCCACAATTGCTATAGATGAAAATGTGGCTACATTGGTGAATTTCCTGCTGTTCAAGTATAAAATGAAAGAGCCAATAACCAAGGCTGATATATTGAATATTATCAGCAAAGAGTATGAAGACCACTTCATTGAGATCTTTCTGAGAGCCTCTTTACGCATGGAGATAATCTTTGGCCTTGATGTGAAGGAAGTGGATCCCACCAACCACTGCTATGCCGTCCTCATCAAACTGGGCCTCACCTATGATGGGATGCTGCATGGTGAAATTGGCATACCAAAGACCGGCATCCTGATAGTTATCCTGGGTGCGATCTTCATGAAAGGCAACCGCGCCACTGAAGAGGAAATCTGGGAAGTTCTGGGTGTGATGGGTTTATATCCTGGGAAGAAGCACTACATCTTTGGAGAGCCCAGAAAACTCATCACCAAATATTTTGTGGAGGAGGAATACCTGATGTTCGAGAAGGTGGCCAACAGTGATCCTGCAGAATTTATATTTCTGTGGGGCCCAAGAGCCCACGCTGAAACCACCAAGATGCAAGTCCTAGAGTTTCTGGCCAAGGTTCATGGGACTGTCCCAAGTTCTTTCCCACCTCAATATGAGGAGGCGTTGCAAGATGAAGAAGAGAGAGCCCGAGCCAGTGTTTCGGCCACACCTATTGACTTCCATGGCCACTGCCAGTTCTAAGGCCAAACCTGGCAGCTCCTCCCACACCTAGGAAGTCAGGGATAGTTTCTTCTTGCTTTGTTTGAAGAAGCAGTTCGTGTTCATAGAATTTAGGTTGCAATGGGGCTGAAAGGAACATAGTATGTATGCCCATGTTCCTCTTTGATATGTGTAACTTGAAAATTTATTCTTTTATTTGTTGACATGTGTATTACTCAAATATTGCCTTTTTAGTATAGATTTAAGGAGCTTCAAAATCTCCAAGTTTATGAATGATATTGGTCACATATTTAATGCTTTAAGGAGGTTTCATAGTAAGAGCTTTTGCTGTTAAATTGTGAAACCATCCATATCATATTGTCACCTGGAATAAGATAACATTGCATTGCTATAGGCATTTACTGCAAAAGTGAAAGAAATGTGTTTTAAGATACTTGGGTTTAAGAAATAGAGCTCAAGCAAAAGAGTGCCAGTTTATTCCTTTCTTATACCTTTGATTTTTGTTTTATCATAGTACATGATAAATGCTTCAATTTGGTTAACTTATTTGTGTATGTATAAGAAATAAATCTCAACAAGTTATATCCTGTGCTCACTGTTTCTGTTATTCCCCAAACTTTATTGAACTTTTGCTTTTAGGAAATCACCATATTAGCCCTGGAATTTGTGGGATAAACAGGCCTAGGACCTGCCCTCAGAATTTTTACTTACAGAATCGGCAATTCTATAATAATAGCGTTGGTATATCTTCTAATATCCAGAGGGCAAGTGAAAGAAGGAGTGGAGGTGTTTTACATGAGACTGTCAAGGATAAATGCCCTGGGCGTGGAAGTTGGGCTTTTCAGAATGCTGGAATTCCTTCGATGAGTTAATTTTAAGTTAAAGTTTTAGGGCAAGAAGAGGCTGAGGGTTTGGTGATCAGGGATCAGACCTACTGATGGTGGGTTGCAGAGTTGACACTTGAAACCTGGAGGGGAAAATTGTTCTTCACACTTAACTTTGGAGTCATGGTTTAAAAAGAGAAATCTCCACTGTAGTCTTGCCTCTGTGCCATTATACACAATCTTTTCTGCACATCATCTTCAGGGAGTTTTTGAGAGAGAACTGATACTTTCCTTAGGTGAGATACCCAGAAACCACTTTGTTAGCGTTTGTTGTCCTGGGCTAGGAGAGCCAGAGGATGACCTCATTTAAGGATATTTTAAATGTTGTTTTCAGTGTAATTTGGCATAGTCTAAGAAATACTTATAATTTTGGTGAGTGTAAAATTAATTAAAATAGGGGTGGTTTGAATGGAACAGAAAATAAGAAGGTAAGGAATTTGTCCTTGTCAGAAGTTCTAGGAATTTGGAGTTGCATCAGCTGGAAAAGAAATTTCCTTCCCCATTATTAGACAACACAACCTCAGAGTGTATATATTTACTGTGGTTTACTTGCTAAGCATATTTTGGTAGATCCTGTAGTACTTCATGTTCTCTGAGACATACTGGATTTTTTTTTTTTTAATTTTTTTTCTTTACTGATTTTAGAGAGAGAGGAAGGGGGGGAGAGAGAGAGAGAGAAAGAAAGAGAGAGAGAGAGAGAGAGAGAGAGAGAGAGAGAGAGAGAGAGAGAGAGAGAGAGAAACATCGATAAGAGAGAACATCGATTGGCCGCCTCCTGCACGCCCCACGCTGGGGATTGGGCCCACAACATGGGCATGTGCCCTGACTGGGAATCAAACGGGTGACCTCCTGGTGCATGGGTTGACGCTCAACCACTGAGCCACACCAGCTGGGCCATACTGGATTTTTAAAAATCACCTAGGTGAGGGTGGTAGGGTCAGTGGTCAAAATCATTGCAGTAAAAACTGCCACTCTTTAAAGACCTAAGGTGCGCCAGGAACTGTGCCAGGTGCTTTACATACATTACACTCTTTCCAACAGTAAATTATGACAGGGCTTATCAGACTCACCCCTCAGATGAAGAACCTAAGAGTCAGAAAACTTGGGATTGTGCCTGAGTTCACAGGTCTGGTACGTGACAGAGCTGAGGTTAGACTTCTGGTCTGAATTCTTCTAGACCTCACTCTATTCCACTCCTCCAGCCTGAGGCCCACCTTCTGTCTCTTGATTTCTCACTACTCCATAATATTTCTTGGGATAAAAAAGGACCTCAAATCCAAAGTGCTAAAAGCACATATAAAGAAGAAAGGTAAAAATGATAATCAGATACAATTCGGGCATTGTCTCTGGGCTTCATTTACTAAGGATTTTGCTGCCCTTAACCCCAGAGAGCTGACTTTGACCAGGGGCTGGCATTTTTGTCCAGCTCCAGCTCTTTTGTGTGTAGAGGTTCAGAATGTCACTCAGAATATTCCACTTTGGCATATTGAGTATTATGAATTAAAAGTACTTGAGAAACAATTGCTGCAGAAATGACAAAGCTGATAGTGCATATATTCTTAGTGCAAAAATTTAAAAGTTACAGATCCCAATCTCCACCTTTACAATATTCCTTCATAATTCAACCACATTCTCAGAGATAGCCACAATTAACATCTAATATATTATTTTAAAGCTAATTCTAGGCTTTTCCATACATAGATGTAATATAAAAAATATATTGTGATTTGAAAACATAATGGGTAGTGATATACATATCCTGCCATGTCTTTTCCACTTAACATGCATGATCTTTCTGTGACAACACAGATATACTTCACTTTGGTAACTGCTCCCATAGCATGTATGTGCCATAATTAATTTAACCATCTTCTTCTGATGGGCACATAATTTGTTTCCCATTTGTTGCTATGACTTATAAAACAGAAATATGTTTAACATGACTTACTAGCCGAAAGTCTATTGTTCATCACGATAGCAAGGTAGAAATTGGGTTAAAGTGGAGAGTGTATGAAAATTGTAAATTTTTAGAAACATTGCCAAAAATATCCCCAAAATATTCCTCCATTCATATTTTCAATAAATAATACATGCGAATACCACAAACACTCACACATAAAAGTCCAAAGTGCTCAGTTTGAGAAGCAAAGATTTGGTCAAAATGACAAGTTGACAGGGAATGGGACCAGATAGGACATTTATACTTAGTGAGGGATGAGGATTTGGGGAAAGAGTAATGTCTAGGATCCGTGAGAGAGACCACTTATAAATCCCAGCACAGAGAACCAAGAACAGGCTGGTAGTCAAAGTTCTGAATTCAGAGTTCAGTGTAGAATGGAGAAAGGACCGGAAGAAATGAAAGTGGGGAATCTGGGTGGTGAGTCCAGGACAACTCACATGAACAGGCTTGAAAAATCTCTGAATCACCACTAACAGCTAGAACTTGTATGGTTATCTGACTGAGGAGATCTACTCGAAAGCCATCATCCCACGGAATTCCCCCACCTACTGTTAGGCCAAGTATAGCTTGATTCTGGGGAAGCTACATGTCTTGACAACTCTGGTAGTCCTTTGCCAGTGTATCAGGGCTGGGATCTGTCTTGATTCCTGCTGGCAATGGGTATTTTATCCTCCATGTACACTGGGATCTCTCCACTGAGTTCTGGGCTACATGAATGTTAAAGAGTGATGACAAAGAGTTGAGACAGGCCAGAAGTACCAGTGAGCAATGGACGATGGCATGCAACTGCAAGGAGGAGGAAATATGAAGAGGGATACCCTAGTACTCATTTCCTCAGTTGATGTTCAGATAGAGTGTAAAATGTGGACATGTCTTAAAAAATAATGCAGATGGTGTCTCCAACACAGACTGCTTCTCATGTTTTCTGAGTTTATGGCACACCAGAGAGTGGGTATCTTCTGACTATGAGCACTGTTCTACTTCCTGGGGGAGAGGGTTAAGCAAAGGTGCAGAGATGGGCAGATTTGATTCAGAACCTGTGGAAATTGTACTCTTCCTTTTTGAACTGACTGGGGGTAATGGGGATGTGAAGAGTCCAATGCAGGAAGTATCATATACTGTCCTGTTGTGAGCATCCCCAACTCCAAGACAGTGTTTCAACCTGAAGACATCACAGGCTGCTTAAACAACTATAAATAACATTTATAATGGGGCAAATTATTTCTTCTTTTATTTAATTACTTTATTACTAGTGCTCATTAAGATATCAGATCATTTTAATCCTCATATTTATCTGCAACATGATTTAAGTTGCTAATTTCCATTGTTAGGAAAGAAATTTTGCAAATCATAGTAGTTTCAATGTGAACCATTATTAATTGATAGCCCTGGAACTCCCATAACAAGCCCTGAGAACTTAAGGGAGGAAATAAGTCTAATTATGGCTAATGACACAAAGACATTGAACACATCTGTTCCACCAAACTAGTATTTCATGGAGTAGTAGTGAGAGGTAGATGGGGGGAAGGGAAACTGTTCAAGAGAAGGAGGGAAAAAAATGGAGTCTCTATTTCTCTTTTGCAAGAGAGATATTTTTATTTTAACTGCTGGGCTTCTGTGTAAATTTTGTTTTAAAAGATACAACATTTCAATTTTTAGAAAGACAATATGAGAAAACCACTGAGTGACATGGTCACTGTGTTTTTCTGGGGCCAATATTTTATGTCTCTATTAGTGGCACATACCTACAGAAATACTTTTTTCAACTATAATTGCTACTTTTTGAGATTTTTTTTCCTAAATGGCAAGAGGTTGAAAGGATTGGCAAGAATGACACGCTATGACTTAGGCACTGTCATTTCATGGTGTTGGTTCACAGGGGCAAACTGTGCCGAACATCTCAGTTAGCAATTTCCCAGTAAGTTTTTTAAAAATGGAATTTAAAGTCAAAAGTTGTTATAATTGATGCTTTACATTATATGTTTTTCATTTTTAATTTTTCCTTCAAAGAAACTTATCCTACACTTGTGAAACAAAAACAAAAAACATATCTGTAAAATCTCATTTACAGTCTTTTTAAAGTTTGAACATTATTTCTAGTAAAAAGGTAAATGAGGAAAGCGCTTTAATTTTTAACATCACCATTAAAATTTAAGTTTAAACATTTTCTAGCATGAATATTACTTTTTATTTATTTATTTTTATTTATTTATTTATTTATTTTTTTTATCCTCACCCGAGGACATTTTTTCATTTTTTGTTCAGATAGAGTGGGAGGGAGAGAGAGGAAGAGAGAGAAAGAGAGAAACATCGACATGAAAGGGACACATCGAGTGGCTGCCACCCGCACGACCAACCAGGGCTGGGGACAAACTGCAACCGAGGTACATGCCCTTAGCGGGAACCGAACCCAGGTCTCTCTGGACCGCAGGCCGACGCTCTAACTGCTGAGCCAAACCGGCCAGGGCAACTTTTTAAATGATACAACTATATAGATAGCAATGGAGAAATTGTAATAACTGTAGTAACACTTAATTTCTTAATCTGATTAGTCTTCTCCAGTCACCCCTAGGCTGAAGCAGAACCCTTCTAACTCTTTTGAAGCATTATCTTGATGTCAAAGCCCTCTGCAATGTAAATGCAGCTCTAGGCTAGTTAGTACCCAAAGCCCTTGAATAGCATTGCGTTTAAAGAATTATCCTAGGAAATGCTGTTGCAAAATATTTTTAATAAATATTGTATCCTTTCTTCAAACTGAAATGGAAAAAAATAAAATGAAATACACCTTAATATTTGCTAGCAAAAAATCAGAAAGCAGTTGCCTTCTTTTCATAAACTAAGCCCTTTACCTTTTGAGTGAAGAATGTAGTTTTGTCTGGCTGGTGTGGCTCAGTGGTTGAGCGTCGACCCATGTACCAAGAGGTCTCCGGTTCGATTCCCGGCCAGGACACATGCCCAGGTTGTGGGCCCAATCCCCAGTGGGGGGCATGCAGGAGGTGGCCAATCAATGTTTTCTCTCATCGATGTTTCTATCTCTCTCTTCCTCTCACTTCCTCTCTCTCTGAAATCAATAAAGGAAAAAAAAAAAGAATGTAGTTTTTCTCAATTTATAACTTAAAGCTTGTAAACCATCACTTAACCCCTCACAGAGACTACAAAATTATTTTTCATGGAGATAACAATTACAAATCCAAGATCATCAAAACAAATGCATACAAGTTTTGCAACAAAAGTATAAAATTATTTTCCCCCCACAGAACATGAGTAAGAATACACAAAACAGCCCAAGGGAAAGGAATAAACATGAATTGGACTAATGTGGTAAATTAATTATACAGAATAAATATAATATTGTACAGAAAGTTATACAGAATGAGTATGTCAGCCCATAGTGTCCTGAGAAAGCAGTTGGAAGGGACCTATAAATCTGGTTAATGGTTTTATTAAAACTAGTAAAAGGGACAGTCTTAAATAAGCAATTTTTAAATATGCTAGAAAATATTTTGTACATGTTAATAAGAAACTAATGGTTAAAAAATTTGGAATCAATATACCTTGACAAGGTATTTTCTCACCAGAGAGAACACTTGTAAACATGAGTATATTTATACAGAAATGTTATTACCACAATTTCTTCTTTGAATTGAAAAGTATATTTCTATATAGTTAGCAGCTCCAGCATATATAAAATCCTTTCGTGGGAGTTAGGTGGCCCTGCTAAGGAGCCTCCGTTATTACTTCCCTCTCTAGATCCTCATTTGAACAAAATCCATCTGGATGTATAAACTGCTCCCTAAAGGAAAGTTGAACACATTAAGATCACAATTTTCCACTTACAGTATCAGTTTCTAGTGCATGAAATGGATTTCAAGTGGCCTTAACGGATGTACTAAACTTGGATCCTCCATTTACACAAATCCATTCATTTCATGAATAAGAATCAAAGGACAGTAATTTCATTGCAAGTAATGATCATTATTAATTGATTGTGTCCCTTTGTTTTATTGTGTCTCTTTTCATTGTGTCCCCTTTTTTATTGTGACAAGAACATTTAACATGAAATCTACCCCCTTAACAAATTTTGAAGGTCATGATACCATATTATTAATTATAGGTACCATGTTGTATGACAGATCTCTGGGACTTATTCATCTAGCGTAACTGAAATTTTACATCCATTGGATGTTGGATATGCCTATTACCTTGATTGTGGTGATAGAATCACAGGCGTTGCATATGTAAAAACTCATCAAATTGTGCACATTAACTATGTACAGTTCTTTGTACGTTAGTTATATGTTGATAAAACTAAAAAAATCTTTCTTTCACTCTTCTAAACTTTTCACCTAGAAGGAGCAACATATAGGCACTTGTGAATTTGAGGTTAGGGAAAACATAGTTAAAACTTTTCTTAAGTGCTTAACTCCAGGTGTATTTTTGGCCTAAAAGTATCCATACCTGTATCAGTGCAGTTGTAAGAAAGTATAACGAAAGGGCTTCCCCTTCTTGGGGAGGTATGTAGGAAAACTCACATATAGCAAAAAGCATGAGCATCAGGATTGGATTTAGGTCACAGAAGTCAGTAGCCTAGTTACAAAGAAGAAAAATATAAACTAAGAGAATATGCAGATTGATTAAAATACATTTAAAAAATTGAAACATAGTACAAGAATCATTGTATTACTTTAAAAATATTACTAAGTGACAAGGACACTGAAATGTGGACACAGAAAATCTTATGTTGAGATGAAGCACAAGATCTTAGCTTAAGCATTAAAAGACAAATTAGAAGAGTTAAACATGAATTGGGAGTGTTCAAAAAATAACACTGACCTCAGACCCTCAAAGACATCAGACAGAATACTATGCACTATAAATAATGATTAAAATGACTAAGACATGCCCGGCTGGTGGGGCTCAGTGGTTGAGCGTCGACCCATGCACCAAGAGGTCACCGGTTCAATTCCTGGTCGGGGCACATGCCCAGGTTGTGGGCCCCATCCCCAGTGGGGGACATGCAGGAGGCAGCCACTCGATGTTCTCTCTCATTGATGTTTCTATCTCTTTCTCTCTCTCCCTTCTTCTCTCTCTAAAATCAATAAAGGAAAAAAAAAAAGACTAAGACATTATCCCTGCTTTAAAGAAATATGTAATTAAGTAAAAGAACAATAACAAGAAGACAAACTACTGTGTTATCAGGTAAAAGATGACAAGGTATTCAAACAAAAGCCCAAGGAAGCAAGTGGCATTTGAGATGGGCATTGGAGTATGTTAGAATTATGAAAGGGTTGTGTTTGAGGTAAGGGAAAAGGTGTATTGTATTAGAAAAGGAATGTGGTGTAAGGCAAAGAGATAGGTAAGCATAGTGTTTGTTCAGGAAAGAAGTTCCATTTGGGTCATGCATAAAAAAAAGAGGATACAAGAAGTGAGTAATGAGATTAAGGGATGCAGGAGTCACATTGTGGAGGGTTTAAATGCCAGCATGAGGGACTTTATTTCTGGATAAGGAATAACATGACACGAGCAACAATTCAGGCAGATGAGACAGAAGTGTTTGGGGGAAGTACTTTTCCCAGAAAAGACATAGTGAGGCAGAAAAGGTAATTATACTGATAAACAAGATAAATTATAGATGAGGATTGGAATGGATTTGAGATAAAATTTTAAAATGCAGAGGAATAATATCAGGGAAAATACATAGCCAGAAACTGTAGTCAAAAAGAGGGCCAGCATCAGAAAAAGGAAGTGCTCTTTCTATTAGATTATATAGTGCCTAAAATCTTCTAGAAAAGGGGGGAGGTAGTGGAGGAGAATTATTTACAGCAAAAAAGTATTGGATTGATGTGAAGCAGGGATTCAGACATACACATTGCCACCTATTGAGCCATTAACTCTGTCATTGCCAATGTACAAGGAGTTCTCTGCATTTCCATGAAATGAGGATCTGGTTTGTCTTAATGACATATAGTGAAGTTATCAACTGAAAATAATGTGGGCCTGGCATTAGAAACACAAATGATGCAAGAACCCAGGAGACCTAAATTGTCATTTGAAAGTAATACACTTGACTGATATTTGGCAGCAGTTAATGGAGAATGGCACTATCTTCTCTGATAATTCACTAATTCACACTTTCTCATACACTATTCTTTTGAAGAAGTGAAGGCAATACATCCATTCTTGTTTTGTTAATGACAGTAAAACTTACCAATGAAGGATCTTTGGAGGGAGAAAGGGCTTGTTCGTGAGAAACAAGAGAGGTGACCAACCTCAGTAAGGGAGAAAGCTGACTGGGTATGATTTAAGGAAAACCAAGAGATCCACCTGATTTCAAAGGATCTCCTCAGTACTCTGCTTTTATTTATTCAACAAAGACCATATTAGACAACAGATGTAAGAAAATTATTTCAGACAAGAACAACATTTTTAAAGGTATTACATAGTTTGCTTCTCAGATTTACTTTTAAACCATTAAAAGAAGGAGAAGTTAAACTTCAAAGTCAGAAACCTGTTCCCACTGGAGCTTACATAATGGACCAGCCTAAGGTGTGAAACAAAGAGATCAATCTAGAGTAATGGAAATATGTGCAATGGAGTAAGAGGTAGCATTAAGGTAGAACAAATTAGGCTTAAGTCTGGTGACAATAAAAGTCATTTGAATTCCACTTCAGTGGTTGCCAGGGATAAAGGTGGGGTGAAGAATGGGAGAGAGAAATGAGGAGAAGTTTGTCAATGGGTACAAAGTTTCAGATATGCAAAATGAGTAAGTTTTGGAGACCTAATGCACAGCAATCTGACTATAGTTAACAATACTGTATTGCATACTTGAAATTTGTTAAGTGGGGAAGTTGGTTTAAGAGTGACCATTTAAAACTTACTCTACCGTTTAATATGGTTGGAAAATTTGATCTGATTAAATTAGGGCATTGGAACTGGCTGGTGGAAACTTGGTAATAATCTGCTAAATTAACTGTCAGTTTCTCCATTTATCAAGTCTTAGATATTTCCTCTACATGTTATCTAGTGTATGTTCACTATTTTTTTGGACTACATAATAAAATGAACATGAGTCAACATATCTGAAGGAATTAAAAGGCAAAAGAGAGAATTACAATGTATGATGAATTTTATTTTTAAGTTTTGTTTTTTTTAAATCCTCACCATAGGATATTTTCCTATTTATCTTCAGATAGAGTAGGAAGGAAGAAGAGAGAGAGGGGGAGAGACATCAATGTGAAAGAGACACATCGACTAGTTGCCTCCTGCAGGACCCGCAACCAAGGTAGGTGCCCTTGACCAGAATCGAACCTGAGACTCATTGGTCCTTGGGCTGATGCTCTAACTGCTGAGCCAAACCGGCCAGGGCTGAATTTTATTTCTTAAAGTTATTTTTAGCTTCTTGTGGACACCTACCAAACTTTCAAGGACTATCTTAAACACTGACTGTCCCATGAAGTTTTTCTGCTTCCTTTATCAGAGTGTCTTCTAACCCCTTTGAGTCCTATAACACAGTTTCTATGTTGATTGTGGCATTCATTGTCTGCCTTGCATCAGCCCTTACCTGTTGCTATTAGTCTGTAAGGTCTTTTGAAGTCATAAGTGTAGTTTAACTATATCTGTACACCTTGTGGAGTTTATTCATTCACAGAGAAGTGTCATTGCATTGAACGGAATTGTAACATTGAGATTCTTCCCAAAAGCTTGATTTATAGTTGATCTAGTTTATCTTCATAAATATACCAATATGAAAAGATGTAAATAACAGTCTTAGTACAAAGTGACTTTAACATGCTTACATTACAAGGAGAAAAGTAAATATTTACAAATTATCTTTTCTCTGGCAAGTATATGTGACTGCTTTCTATCTAGTCCTATTCTGTCACTATCCTTGTCACTCTCTCCGGATCAAAAACTGGAAAACCCAGAGTTAGTTGTAATAGTCCTTCTCCTGGGCCCTATTTTTGTGGCTGGCCACTAGATCTGGCAACCTTTTAATCTTTCCTATATAAGCTCTTACTTTAAGTCCCCAGCATAATCATCTGAGTAGAGATAGTTATTATTTTCCTTCTTCAACATTTGGAAGAACATTCTGATTGTTCTGTGCTTTCTGTCTCCAGTACCTTTCATTTTAATTCATTCCATTGTTGTAAGAGTAAGTGTCTTTATTCCCATAATTCCCACATAACAAACTCTGAATGTTTTTGTTGTTGTTGTTAATCCTCACCTGAGGATATTTTTTCCATTGGTTTTTAGAGAGAGTGGAAGGGAGAGAGGGAGAGAGAGAAAGAGAAACATCGATATGAGAGAAACACATAGATTGGTTGCCTCTCGCAAGAACCCTGACTGGGGCATGGATCGAACCTGCAACCCAGGTACGTGCCCTTGACCAGGAATTGAACACACAACTCTTCGTTGTGTGGGCCAATGTTTTAACCACTGAGCCACACCAGCCAGGGCACAAGCTCCTAACTTTTTATGCTGTTACCCAATATATCAACTATATGACTGTCTAATTTTCTAAACCCAAACTTCCACTACAACAGCCTATCCACATGATTTCCTAAATGTATATATCATTTGTTCACACTCTATGTTCTATTCATGCCATTTCCACCTAACAAACATTTTTTTCTGTCTCCACTTTTGGCCCAAATCCAATACATCCTTTAAGAACCCAAAAAATTCCTACCTCATCAAAGAGACTTTGGTTAATAAATTTAAATCCCGTTGATCTCTTTCCTTTTTTTTAAAAAAAATTTTTTTTACTGAATCTATTGGGGTGACATTGATTAATAAAATTATATAGGTTTCAGGTGTATAATTCTATAATACATCATCTGTATGTTGTATTGTGTGTTCATCACCCCATGTCAAGTCTCCTTCCATCAGTATTTATTCCCCCTTTACCCTCTCCTATCTCTTTTCTTTTCTGAATTCTACTCTTCTGCATGTCTCCCTGTTGGTTTGTATATTACTTCAAAGGCAGGAACCATTTTTATATCACCAAATTCCTCCAAAAGAACAAGAACGGGGCTCAAAAAACATAGGCATAAAAAAATATTTTTAAATTATTGCTCTTATGAACTTGATGTGAAAGGCCAAATAGAATTATAAAAAGGATGCCCAAACACAACAAAATATGCTAATACTATTGAGATCATCACACATATACTTAATTTAAAATCAACAAAAATAAAAAACTCTTTTTGCTGCTAAAATAAAAAATAATAATATAACATCTATATGAATGCCACTCTGCTTTTTAAATATTATTTTTAGATCATGGGTAATATTAATAAAGTACTCAACCTTCATTCTCACAGCTTATGATACCTGGACCTCTCATTAGAACTACTTTCTAATTATGGACACTTGGGTATAAATACTTCTACATATTTTTTATTTATTTTATTTTATTTTTTTATCCTCACCTGAGAACATTTTTTTTGCATTTATCTTCAGACGGAGTGGGAGGGAGAGAGGGAGGAAGAGAGAGAGAGAAACATCGACGTGAGAGAGACACCGAGTGGTTGCCACCCACACAACCCCAACCGGGGCCAGGGACAAACTGCAACCAAGGTACATGCCCTTAGCGGGAACCGAACCTGGGACTCTCCGGTCCGCGGGCCGATGCTCTAACCACTGAGCCAAACCGGCCAGGGCCTACATATTTTTTAATGTGGTAGATTTATATAGTCATATTTCAATTTCCATTCTGCAGTAATATCCCATGAAAATTCTTTTTCAATTCAGACATTAAAAATGTATGAACAAAGCAATAATACAAAAGAGTAAAGTAACAAAGAATCTTATAAAAATGTTTATACAATGCATGTCATAAAGGCACTCATTTGTATGTCCATGTTAAATACAATGTCACAAAGAATTTCCATAATAATCGGTCAATCATGCAGCATTTTTCAGGATTGTTCAGTCATACACACACACACACACACACACACACACACACACAATATATGTATATATATATATATAATATAAATATAATGAGAATAAAACTCACTATAATTCATTTAATAATCATCTTTATTAATTTCATCCTGAATCCTTACATGATGTGTTCTAGATCAGACATAGATTTATCATTCACTTAAATGCAAATAATGACCACATTTTCACACCGTGATTATTACTCCTATGGTGATATGATGAAAGCCAGGTCAAATGTCCTAAGCTTAAAAACTTTGAAGTTGTTATAATAGGTGAGGAATAGAGAAAAATTGATTTTTTTTTTGTTTGTTTCTACAGGAGCAAGAGGCAACTACCTTCTCCTTCGCTCCCAATTTTGCTCTATGGAGATGGGATGGAAAAATCCCTGAGTTGTCACTCTAACTTTTTGGAATATAAATACACCTTTCCAGGGGCCAGATAAGCTCTGATGTCCCAGGACTCTACAACCTAGAGATATCTCCAAGGTCTCATTGTCTGTTGAAATGCAAATACATTCTTCTGGATTTAGCTAAATCTCTTCAGAGTTCTCGCTAACTTCCCAAGGCTTGCTTGTATGCTAGGATCTCAAATGTAAGTGAAATTTTTTTTGTAAATCTCCAACTCTACAGAAACACAAACATATTTTCTCTCTACCCTAGGCTTACAACATAAAATATTTTAAACATCATCAATACTGATGGGACACACAAACTTAAATAAGGACAATATAGTATGAAAAATTGACTGCATAAAAAGTGTGTCTAAAATGGAGACATAAATATTGAGGTAAACAACACTCAACATTTCTGAGGATCAAATTGGAACGTGAAGAATCCTCGGCACAAAGTGGTGGTTTGGGAGGAAGATAAAGTGGGCTCTAATGCTTGACCCAGGGATAATATTTTCACAACAGCCAGTTCATCATTACCTTCACCCAGGATGCTATTATTCTCACTGGAGAGCGAGTAAGAAACAAACGCACAAATAAATAAATAAAAATATTGAAGGTAAGATTTTGAATTACTACAATTCAAGTTTCTTGGAGACATATATTATGTTGAAACCCAGGAAACATTATCTTTTCAACAATTATGCTTAACTGAAATCCAGCTCTTCCAAAGATACTATTTTCCCCATACCTCCCCTGAGTAGAGACCAATCAAGTAAAGACAGTTGGGAGGTGGAATTAGCATCTTTTCACTACCAAGTACTGTTTCCCTTCTTCCTTGAGATTGATTTCGTGGTCTGACAACAACCTATACCATAATTATTCAGGTTACTGTTGAAAAATTGCAAGTACCTACTTGCACTAAAGTCTTGGATATAAGAATCTTCACTTTCAATAAATATCATAAAAAATTCTGTAGACATCCAAGTTTGAGAATCATTGACATCTTTTAGCCTTTATCTTTCTTCAGTACTCTCATTGCCATTTGCAACAACATAGATAGTCCTTGAGGGCATTACACTAAGTGAAATAAGTCGACAGAGAAAGATGAATACTGTATGATCTCATATGTGGAATCTAAAAAATAGTCAAACTCATAAAAACAGAATAGAATGGTGGTTGCCTGGGGCTGGAAGGTTGGGGAAATGGAAGGTGATGTTCAAGGGTACAAACTTCTAGCAGTAAGATAAGTTCTGCATATCTAATATATATAACATGGTGACTATAGTTAACTATACTGTATCATATAGTTAAAAGTTGCTAAGAGACTAGATTTTAAATGTTTTCACCACATACACACAAATTATACTTATGGGAGGTGATGGATGTATTAACTAACGTTATTATGGTAAAAATTTCACAACATGTATCAAATCATCATGCTGTACACTTTATACTTATATGATGTTATATGTCAATATATTAATGAAGCAGAAAAAAAAGAAAATCTAGGTTTCCATTTATCCACTCATCCATATATAAGCAGAGGAAAAGTCTGTATTGCTGTTCACTCGATCTTAAAAGTTGATTAATCATACATTGTAGATTATTTACATTCTTCTTTTTACTTTTATGTCATCTTTGAATTCTAAATATTGAGGATGCATTATATTTTCAAAGTTATTCTTCCAGTTTTTAAAGTTACCAAAAAAATCTTGTTCCAATTTGAAACAGAAGAATTGTTATAAGAACTTACATAATTAGCTGCTAAATGGTAAAGACAATAATTACTATAGATCAGGGAAGGAGGAACTCATTTGGAGCTGCCTTGATGGGTATATAACTTTACCAAAATTACAACAAATGTTTAGGCCTATGTATATTATGGGAAATTAATTTTAAAAAGATAAGAAATATATAACATTACAAATATAAAAGATATATATTTATACAACTTATAGTATATGTAAATTATCTTATAAAGTATAGGAGAAATGACTACTTAAATTTATCTTTCTATATTTGCACAAGTCGGTGGTTTGCAATCCTTACTGTGCATCAGAATCACCTGGACAGCTTTTAAAAACACACACACTACAGAGTTGATATTGATTGGCTTGGAATAAGTCCCAGGAATCCATAATTCTTCAGTGTCTCCAGGTTTGAAAATTACTGCTGTGTTTGCAAAAGGAAGTGAGACATAGCCCTGGTGACCAGGAAGAGAGTTTGTGAGAACTTCAGAGATTTAAGTTAAAGAAGTCTAACATTAATATTACAAAGAAGCAGTAACCCACAACAATAAAAATAATGAACTCTGGAGTCAAACTGCCTGAATTTAAATCCCAAGTACACTCTTTATAAATTATGTTTCCACGAAAGTAAACTGCCAATGTTTCAGTTTTCCCATATGTTTAAAAATAATAATGAAAATATCTAATCATGCTGTTTGTTGTGAGGACTAAATGAAACAAGTATGTGTAAAATGTTTAATCCTTTCCTGACACCAACAAGTGTTGATTATTATTATTAATCATGAATTTACTGAACATTCAATCAAAAATAGAGCAAACTATATTGAACAACAGATTATAAGGTCATCTGTTTTATTTTTTTTCTTATCCAGACATGCCTTCCTTACATAGGCTGTAGAATAGCTCTTACTTGTCATTTTGTAAATAAAACTGAGTCTGCCTCCCATCAAAGAACTGAAGGACAGTGGAATATTTTTTAAGTATCTTGAGTAAAAGCTAAATATTGTAAGAATATGTATGAAGTGCCTAATGTCTGGGATTGGTGGAAGGAACCCTCAACTGATGAAAGGAACCTACAGACTAAAGTACTGTAAAAAATAAAACCAAAATAAATATATAAGAACTCACTCAAAGATAGACTTTCCACATAAGAACACTGATCATCACCCTGGCCAGTGTGGCTTACTGGTTGGAGCGTCATGCAATGCACCAAGAGATAGCAGATTGAGGGTGCGTGCAGAGGCAGCTGATTGATGTTTCTCTCTCACATTGATGTTTCTATTTTTCTCTCCCTTCCTCTCTCTCTAAAAATTCAATAATATATATATTTTAAATCAATAAAATTATAAAGAAACTCTGATCAACCTGGAATGTGGTTGTTGGTTCTTTCTGCCTCATTCCCTGTTTTCCTTAGGTGTTGTATCAGTGAAAATTCTGCTGCATATGATGTCTGCTAAGGATACAGCTGGGCTTCTTCTATGGCAGGAAGGAGGGAGAGGGGACCTTGGGAACTCAAGGATTTACTTTCACACAAATAAATGCCACCCATTCTCCTGTGTGAGTCTCAAAAAATTCCATTTCTCATGACATCACAAGAAGCCCGCTTCCACTAGCAACAGGTGAGGATGTGGAGAGCTCCCCACCAATAACAGTAAGGAAACAAAACTTGCCACCCCCAAAATGTGTTTCACTGGCATGAAGATTAATTTATTTTCAAGAAATAAATGATTCAAGAAGAACCTTTGACCTTCCCCCAAACTGCCTAAAAGAATTTAAGATAGAAGGTATGTTCTGGGAAGAACTGTCACCATAGATAACTATAGCATAATGTGAACTAGGTGTGATAAACAGGGAGAAAACTACAAAGCCCACTTGATTAAATTCCTTTCTGTTATCTGTTGCCTCTAGATGGCCCAGCAAACATTTGTTTACTAAGCAGTAACTCTTTTCATCTCCCTATGAATCGACTTATTTCCCTTTGAAGTCTCAGGCCCCTACCTCCTCCTTAGTCCAGAATGACAGATATACCTCATTTTGGAAGTATGAATATAAGACAGAGAATTATATCTGGCAGTTAGTTTATTTTTACAGCCTCCATTTTCCAAGACACATGATTATTGCCTAGTGCATCAAGGCTTATTGAACCATGCCCTTTTCTGTTCTTACATTCATTTTATCTCCTTGGCACTTCTCTGAATTTAGTGCTGAGTTTCATGCTAATTGCAGCATCCACCTATTGACTGATGGTCACACTACTGAAATAAAAGTGTAAACATAATGTAACAATGTCAGCTTACCCTCTCTCTATTGTCCATGTATATTCCAATCTTGTAACATCAATGATAACAACAGACCATTGCAACATCAATTATAAATACTTAATGCTGAAATTTAAAGAAATAATTTGTAACCTCTATAGAAGCAATACAAAATCTTTGTAAATAATGATTACTTTCTGATTCAATGAAATTGAAAATTAGACACATTTGAAGAAATGCATACAGATTTGAGGCTTTAACACCACATTAATTTTAAGAATACAGACAATTACTAAAAGACCATCACAACATCCCGTACATTTATTGAATATTCTTTACTGTAGCAAACTATTACAAAATGAATACTTAAATTTCACTAAAAAAATCAAGGACATCTTTATTTGGTATATACAATTAAACATAAATGTTACCAAATACTTAAAGCTCCACTCTTCTAAAGAAAATAACAAAATACCAATATTTTTCACTCAAAAGAACTACAGTTATTATTTCATTAAAAATGTCAAAATAAGCATAAAGCAATAATTTACTTGGTAGAACATTAGTTCTTTAAACAGCCAGTTTAAAATGCCCCAATTGATAGATTTTGCTAAGAGTGTAGTGAAGTGAAAGTACTTGGTCCTGTTAGAAATAGTACTTAATGTTACAAGGTCTATTGTTACTCTCAGAACCACTAGGTGACTACAGGATGAAGAAATTTCTGTTAGCAATCCAGTATAGCAATTGAAGCTGTTGGGGCCAGGGAAACCTCCCCCTTACCCCTTTAGTTCTTCTGGCTGGTCAAATAATTCAAACAACATACAGGAGATTAACAGAGAAAAATATCAAAATTTTAATATGTGTGTACAGAGCACTCACATAAGCACGTCAAGGCAGTGAGACATTAGGTATTAATGACATTTTGGATAAAGGAGAAAAAAGGGGGATGGACATTAGATTTCAGAAGTGAGAATGCGTGATTTACAGGTAGTTGAGGAATAGTGGAACACACATAATTCTTGTTGGGCAACTCAGAAACAGGGATACAGGGGGTAATCTAGTAAATATGCTTGGACTCTTCCTGACAAATGCTAGGGTGAAAATGCTTCAGGTGAAGCAGGTTTTTTCTATCTGAATCTCTTAAGAAAGAGGGGAAGTAAAAAACTTTCTGAGTTTGTTGGGTTTTAATTGATTTCAGTTAGAAATAATTACAAACCATGGTAGCACATTCTGGGGACACTTGCTCCCACCCCAAAAAGCAAAGGGTCCAAAAGAATCACATAGAAGACACTTCATCACAGCTACTGAAGAACATACTGTCATTGAGGTCTGAGAAAATGTTAATCAGTGAAAATTGTTAACAATAGTGTTAAGGTTAAAAGTCTTGAAGCACATATAATGCAATGAGTAAGAGCAAGCACCAGTGAGCATTACCAAAGCCCTTATTCACATGAGCAGGTATCAATTTATTAAATGAAAAATATTTTTTTTATTTCACCACACAGAATAAATTGCCACATGTTATGAATTTTCAAACACAGAATGGATATATTCATTTTTTTTTTAATGTGGCTCTCAGCAACCATCTGTAGTTATGAAAGGAAATTTCTCCAAACTGTGATTGACTGCCTAATAGATCCATTGTGCTCTTGGGCAAATCCACAGAAAACCCAGGGCTAAGATATTTCAGTTTTCAGCTCTGCTGCCAGGTCAAGTGCTGATTTTATCATCCTGTCCCCCATTTGTTCATCTCCCATGACTCTTCAAGGCTGATAACTTAACAATTGGTTTTCCTTGTATACAACAAACAGTTTGCTTAATATAACTGCAGGTCTATGAGTTACTCTCGGACATTCCAAATTTTTTTTTTTTAGATCTACTCCCCAACCCTTCTCTTCAAGAGACATCCTCCATGCTTTCCCATTAACACTGACCATCTCCAGTCTCTAGATTTCTTTAGTGTTTATCATTTCTACCACTTGCTTTAGAGACCTAACAAATAAACAGCCCTGAATGACACTTAGATTTTACCTATGTATGATTCATTCCCTGACTGGACTGCAAACTGAAGAGACCATGTATTAAGTTATTTTGTATCTATTTCCACAATTTGAAGTGTTATCCAAAATAAATCCAAGATCAAGAACTTTGATGCAGCCTTGGCCAGTTTGGCTCAGCGGTTAGAGTGTCGGCCTGTGGTCCAGAGAGACCCGGGTTCGGTTCCCGCTAAGGGCATGTACTTCGGTTGCAGTTTGTCCCCGGCCCTGGTTGGTCGTGCGGGTGGCAGCCACTCGATGTGTCCCTTTCACATCGATGTTTCTCTCTCTCTTCCTTCCTCTCCCTCCCATTCTATCGGAACAAAAAATGAAAAAATGTCCTCGGGTGAGGATAAAAAAAAGAACTTTGATGCAGAAAGATTCCAAAATGGCTGTGGAAAAAATGGAACCTACACAGACCATCTCCCAGGACCAAACTGGAATTACAACTAAAATAAAGACAAGTCATCAGGAAAAACCAACAGAAAAGCAGCTGGAGAGGACCCATATAACCATGGTCAGAAAGAGGACATGAAATTGAGCCTGATAGGAACTGTGGAGGCACAAGAGGGCTGGCTGGGAACCCACAGATGGCAGCTGTTTTAGCTCTGAGCAGCTCCCTCAGGGTTAAAATCCCAAGCCAGGTCCACAGCGCAGAGAGCCAGGACAGACCACTAAATTAGCTACAGCCACTCACCTTGGGCTCCGGCAGAGGGAGGACAGACCAGACTGGAACTGTGTGGAGAGACTCAGGTGCTTAGAGAGCTGGGACGACAGTGGGAGTTTTCTTGCTGAATCACTCCCTCACAGGACAGTAGCCATCTTGCTCTAAGGGCTCCTTCCCAGAGCCCCCGGGAGAAGCAACAGCCCCTCCCTTCAGGAATTTAACACCACCAGGCCAGGCCTGAGAAATGCAAATTGAGGCTTATTAACAGCCAGCAAGCATCTGCCCCACCCTCTAGAAATCCTCTTACCCTCAACATCTGAGGGATTTTTTTCATTCAGCTAAGGGCTACAACCCAAAGCTCATCAAGTAGCTGAGACTAATAGCCTCCAGGCAAAAAGCTAGAGGATGACTGAAACTTTCCTGGGCTTGCAAATCTACCCAGGAAAGTAAGACTTCACAGAGTTGTTTAACATGGGTCCTGCCACACTCATCCAAACACAGGAGAGGGATCCACAACCAGTGGAACACCAACACCGAAAGGGAAAATTCGGCAGGCTCCAAAACCGACTGAGACAGCCAAAATGGTGAAACAAAAAAAGAAATCCCAAATTAAAGAACAAGATAATTGGACAGAAGATGAAATAAATGAAATGGAATTGAGCACGATATCAGAGGGCGAGTTCAGAGTAACAATCATGAGGAAGCTCAACAACATGAGTAAAGATATAGAAGCATTAAAAACCAACCAATTGGAAATGAAGAATAAAATAGCAGAGATAAAGAACACATTGGAAGGAATAACCAGCAGAGTAGAGGAGGCCAAGGATCAGATCAGTGAATTAGGGGACACGGTAGAAAAAATCACCCAATCAGAGAATCAAAAAGAAAAAACAATTAAAAAACAGGAAGACAGCCTAAGAGAACTGTGGGACAACATGAATCATAACAACATATGCATCATAGGAGTTCCAGAAGAAGAAGAAAATGAGCAAGGGTTAGAGAATATATTTGAAGAAATAGTGACCAAAAACTTCCCTAACTTGGCAAAGGAAGAAGGCATACAAGTACAAGAAGCAGAGAGAGCCCCAAGCAAGAAAAACCCAAACAGGCCCACACCAAGACACATCATAATTAAAATACATAAATTAAAGACAAAGAGAGAATCCCAAAAGCAGCAAGAGATAAGCAACAGGTTACCTACAAAGGAACCCCCATAAGGCTATCAGCTGACTTCTCAACAGAAACACTATAGGCCAGAAGGGAATGGCATGAAGTAATCAAAGTAATGAAAAAGAAGGATATGAACTCAAGACTACTCTATCCAGCAAGGCTATCATTCAAAATCAAAAGTGAAATAAAGAGCTTCCCAGATTAAAAAAAAAAAAAAAAAAGGCTAAGGGAATATATTAGCACCAAACCAGCACTGCAAGAAAATTTAAAAGGACTGCTGTAATTAGTAGAAGAAAGAGGAAGAAAAATATAACCACAATAAACAAAAATGGCAATAAATAAGTACATATCAATAACAGCCTTAAATGTAATTGGATTAACTGCTCTGATCAAAAGACCCAGAGTAACTTATTGGATAAGAAAACATGACTCCTATATATGTTGTTTACAAGAGACCCACCTTACAACAAAAGACTCACATAGGTTGAAAGTGAAGGGATGGGAAAAAAATCTTCCAAGGAAACAGAAAGGAAAAAAAGAGCTGGGGTAGCAATACTCATATCCAATAAAACAGACTTCAAAATGAAGGCCATAACTAGAGACAAAGAAGGCCACTAGATAATATTGAAAAGATCTATGCAACAGGAAGACATAACCTTGGTAAACATATATGCATTAACATAGGAGCATGAAAATAGATTAAAAAACTTCTGGAGGACTTCATAGGAGAAATTGACAACAATACAATCATAGCAGAAGACTTCAACACTCCACTGACATCACTGGATAGATACTCTAGACAAAAAGTTAACAAGGAAACAGAGACTATAAATGATGCACTAGATCAAATGGATTTAATAGATATCTACAGAGAATTACACCCCAAAACTGAAGAATTCACTTTCTTCACAAGTGCACATGGGACATTCTCAAAGATAGACCACATGTTAAGACACAAACTAAGTTTCTACAAGTTCAAGAAGATTGAAATTATATCAAGCATCTTCTCAGATCACAATGGCATGAAACTAGGACTCAATTACAACAAAAACATTTAAACACTTGGAGGCTAAATAGCATGTTATTAAACAATGAATGGGTTACCAAGGAGATCAAGGAAGAAATCAAAACCTTCCTGGAAACCAGTGAAAATGAACACACAACAACACAAAATCTATGAGACGCAGCAAAAGCATTCCTGAGAGGGAAGTTCATAGCACTACAAGCCTACCTCAAGAAACAAGAAAAATTCCTAATTGACTATTTAACCTCACAACTTAAAGAACTAGAAAGCAAACAAAAAGAAAAATCCAGAGCAAGTAGAAGGAAAGAAATAGTAAATATCAGAGCAGAAATAAACGACATAGAGACTAGAAAACAATTCAAAAGATCAATGAAACAAAGAGCTGGTTCTTTGAAAAGATAAACAAGATTGATGGACCCTTAGCTAGACTCACCAAGAAACAAAGAGAGAGGACCCAAATACACAAAATCAGAAATGAAAGAGAAGAAGTAACAACTGACACCACAGAAATACAAAGGATAGTTAACAAATACTATGAACAATTATATGCCAACGAATTAGACAATCTAAGCAAAATGGACAAATTTCTAGACACATAGTCTACCAAAACTGAACTGGAACAAGATAGAAAACTAGAAAAGACCAATAACAGCTAAGGAAATTGAAGATGTAATCAAGAATCGCCCAGCAAACAAAAGCCCAGGGCTGCCGGGCTTCATGCGGGAGTTTTACCGAACATTCAAAGAAGAGCTAACACCCATTCTCCTCAAACTATTTCAAAAAATTCAAGAAGGAAGACTTCCAAACTCGTTTTATGAGGCCAGCATAATCCTAATTCCAAAACCAGATAAAGACACTGCAAAGAAAGAAAACTACAGGCCAATATCCCTGATGAACATAGATGTCAAAATCCTTAACAAAATATTAGCAAATCGGATCTAGCAACACATTAAAAAAATTATTCACCATGACCAAGTGGGATGCAACCCAGGGATGCAAGAATGGTACAATATTCACAAATCAATAAATGTGATACACCACATAAACAAAATGAAAGATAGAAATATGATCATATCAATAGACACTGAAAAAGCATTCGACAAAATCCAGCACCCATTTCTGATAAAAACGCTCAGCAATGTGGGAAATGAGGGATCATATCTCAACATAATAAAGGCCATATATGAAAGACCTACAACCAATATCATACTCAATGGGAAAAAAACTAAAAGCATTTCCCTTAAGAACGGGAACAAGACAGGGATGCCCACTTTCACCACTCTTATTTAACATAGTACTGGAAGTCTTAGCCACAGCAATTAGACATGAAGAAAAAATAAAAGGGATCCAAATTGAAAAGGAGGAAGTGAAACTGTCATTATTTGCAGATGACGCGATATTGCACATAGAAAACTCCAAAGTCTCCATCAAAAATCTACTAGGTTTAATAAACAAATTTGGCGAGGTAGCAGGATACAAAATTAACATCAAGAAATTGACAGCATTCTTATACACCAATGATGAACTCACAGAAAGAGAAACTAAAAAAAACAATCCCATTTACCATTGCAGCAAAAAAATTAAGATACCTAGGAATAAACTTAACCAAAGAAATAAAGGATCTATTTGCAGAACACGACAGGACATTGAAAAAAGAAATAGAGGAAGATATAACAAAGTGGAAGCACATACCTTGTTCATGGATTGGAAGAATTAACATCATTAAAATGTCCATACTACCCAAATCCATCTATAGATTCAATGCAATTCCCATTAAAATACCAATGAAATAATTCATAGAACTAGAATAAATACTTCAAAAGTTCATATGGAACCAAAAAAGACCCCAAATAGCCACAGCAATCTTGAAAAAGAAGAACGAAGTTGGAGGGATCACAATAACGGATATCAGGTTATACTACAAAGCCATTGTAATCAAAACAGCCTGGTACTGGCACCAGACAGACATATAGATCAATGGAACAGAACAGAAAACCCAGAAATTGACCCAAGACATTATGCTCAATTAATATTTGACAAAGGTGGCAAGAGCATACAATGAGTAAAGACAGCCTCTTTAATAAATGGTGTTGGGAAAATTGGACAGCTACATGCAAAAAGATGACAGTAGACCACCAACTTACACTATACATAAGAATAAACTCAAAATGGCCCTGGCCGGTTTGGCTCAGCGGTTAGAGCGTCGGCCTGCGGTCCGGAGAAACCCGGGTTCGGTTCCCGCTAAGGGCATGTACCTTGGTTGCGATTTGTCCCCGGCCCTGGTTGGTCGTGCGGGAGGCAGCCACTCAATGTGGCCCTTTCACATCGATGTTTCTCTCTCTCTCTCTTCCTCTCTCTCCCTCCTACTCTATCTGAGCAAAAAATGAAAAAATGTCCTCGGGTGAGGATAAAAAAAAAAAAGAATAAACTCAAAATGGATAAAAGACTTAAATGTGACTCATGAATGCACAAAAATCCTAGAAGAAAATGTAGGCAACAAATTTCAGATGTCACACACAGCAGAATTTTAACTGCTATGATACCTAAGGCAAGAGAAACAAAGGAAAAAGTTAATACATCGGATTACATCAAACTAAAAAGCTTCTGCTCAGCAAAAGAAACAACCATCAAAATGGAAAGGGAAGCCACTGTATGGGAGAGCATAATTGCCAACAATACATCAGACAAGGGATTAATTTCCAAAATATATAGAGTACTCATACAACTCAACAAAAGGAAGACAAAGAACCCAATTAAAAAATGGGCAGAGGACCTAAACAGACACCTCTCCAAACAGATGGCCAAGAGACATACGAAAAAATGCTCAACGTCACTGATGCTAATTAAAACAACTGTGAGGCATCACCTCACATCTGCCAGAATGGCTGCCATCAACAAATCGTCACACAGCAAGTGCTAGCAAGGGTGTGGAGAAAAGGGGACTCTAGTACACTGTTGGTGGGAATGCAGACTGGTGCAGCCACTATGGAAAACAATATTGAGTTTCCTCAAAAAATTTAAAATGGAACTGCCATTTGACCCAGTGATCCCACTTCTAGGAATATATCCTAAGGAGCCTGCAACACCAATCAGAAAGAATATATTTACCCTTATGTTCATAGCAGCACTATTTACAATAGCTGTGATCTGGAAACAGCCCAAGCGTCCATCAGCAGATGAGTGGATAAAAAAGCTGTGGCACATATACACAATGGAATACTATGCAGCTGTAAGAAAGAAAGAAAGATGTCTTATCATTTGAGACGACATGGAGGGACCTGGAGGGACCTGGAGAGTATCATGCTAAGCGAAATAAGCCAATCAGAGAAAGACAAATACCACATAATCTCACTTATTTGTGGAATATAATGAACAAAATAAGCTGATGAACAAAACAGACCCAGAGACTTAGAAAAGAGTATGGTTCAGACTGACAAACCTCAGAGGAGAGGGTCGGGGAGGGGTGGGGGGAGGGATGAGATAAACCAAAGAATTTATATATGTATGTGTAATCAATGGACATAGATAACAATGCTTGCCGGGGGGTGGGATAGGAAGGAGAGTGTCTGCAGGGAAAAAGGAGAAACATCTGTAACAAAAATAAATTAATAATAATAAAAAAAGAACTTTGATGCAATTGTTTTTGTTTATAATTGTCACCTTCCTTGGTCTGCTCTCTTCTTTTTTCACACATTATCTCTTTATTTGTCTTCTATGACACTATTCTTCTGTTCCCTCCCTAATTCTACCACTTTGTCTTCTATTTTTTGCTCCTTCATAGAATTATCCTCTCTGACATTTCCATTCTCACTCTTTATAGTTATCCTAGAATCTTTCCTTGGCTTTTATCAAATGACTCCCAAACCCATCTCAATAACTTCAGCCTCAATCTTGCTTCATGGCTCTATCTCCAAGGGAACATGGTCAAAATGGAGCTCTTCATCTTCAGCCCTGAGTGAGGTGCCTTCTTTCACACCTTCCAGTGATTCACCCATATGTCTCAAACACATCTTTGTGTCTCCTTTATATTCTGCATCCGATCAGTGGTGACATTCCATAAATCTGGACTTATAACCATGCCCACATTTGTTTTTTCTATCTCCAGTGCCACCATGAGCTAGTTCTACATCAATATATGTTCCCTTACTCAATAGTTGTTGAGCTGCTTGCTACAACCTCCATTCTATTCCTCTTTCTTACTGTCAGTAGAGTCATCCTAAAGTCTGACTCTGATCCTGTGCTTTCCTAATGAGTTAATGAAAAAAACAGAAAAACAACTCTTTAGCAATTTCTATAACCTGGTTTTAACTGACCTTTAAAATCTCTCTCTCACCACTTCCCATATTTGTGAAACGATTTAATCAATCTGTATTCTGAGCTGCAGTTGAAATGGGATGCAAGTTTATTTACCTCCTGCTCTTTGCTTATACTGATTTTTCTACCTCAAATGATTTCTGTGTCATTCCCACATGTCAAAATCCCACCAAGGCTCATTTCAGATATTTTCGCATGCAGGCAGCTCTCCTTCAGTTCTATAGATTTTGTTTATTCCCTTTCAGCATTCACTGTATATTCTGTACACAGTCATGTGCCACTTAATGATGGGGATATATTCTGAGAGATGTGCTGTTAGGCCATTTTGTTGTTGTGTGTATGTTGTAGAGTGCACTTACACAAACCTAGATGGTATAGCCTACTACACATCTAGGCTATATGGTGTAGCCTATTGCTTCTAGGCTACAAGCCTGCACAGCATGCACCTGTCCAAAACAACACAGGATTAACTCAAGCACAAGAGAAAGTGATGCAGTCAAGAGACACAGTTAACAGGAGATGTGTGAGATGGCTGCCAGTGGCACAGGGTATAATGTTCTACAGAAAATATTTTATTTTTCCTTATTGATTTTAGAGAGAAAGGAAGGGATAGGGAGAGAGAGATAGAAACATCGATGAGAGAGAACATTGATTGGCCACCTCCTGCATGCCCCCCACTGGGGATCAGACCCACAACCTGGGCATGTACCCTGACTGGGAATCGAACCAGTGACCTCTTGGTGCATGGGTCGTTGCTCAACCACTGAGCCACACCAGCCGGGCCAGAAAATATTTTTTTTAATAAGTAAAAAGCATATAGTCCAAAATAATGATAAAAAGTATAGT
The DNA here is from genome assembly GCA_030848825.1 of Tadarida brasiliensis. Classification (NCBI taxonomy): domain Eukaryota; kingdom Metazoa; phylum Chordata; class Mammalia; order Chiroptera; family Molossidae; genus Tadarida; species Tadarida brasiliensis. The sequence goes on along the minus strand of CM061280.1, from coordinate 107,412,689 downwards.
ATAGTAAATACATAAACTAGTAACATAGTCATTTATCATCATTATTGAGTATTTTGTACTGTATGTATTTGTATGTGGTATACTTTAAAAAAATTTTTTTTCTTTATTGATTTTAGAGAGAGAGGAAGTGAGAGGGAGAGAGAGATAGAAACATCAGTGAGAGAGAACATCAATTGGCCACCTCCTGCATGCCCCCCACTGGGGATCTGGCCCACAACCTGGGCATGTGCCCTGACTGGGAATCGAACCAGAGACCTCTTGGTGCATGGGTTGACGCTCAACCACTGAGCCACACCGGCCAGACTATATGTGCTATGCTTTTAAAAAATATTTTCTTGTTTTTAAATTACAGTTGAAGTATAATATTATATTTGTGGTTTTTTTTTACTTCCTTTCCTCTATTTTTACATTTCTTTTTTCCCTTTTTATTTTCCCCTTCATAACTTAAAGTAAAAAATATATATGATTTCTGATATCACTCAAGGAGAAATTGATTTTTGGTTCCAATATTATATTTGTTTCAGTTGTGCATCCCTGTGATTAGACATTTATAAAACTTATAAAGTGATCACCCTGATAAATCTAGTACCCGCCTGACACCATATATTGTTATTACAATATCACTGACTGTATTCCCTGTGCTATACTTGACATCCCCATGACTCTTCTGTAACTACTAAATTGTACTTCTTAACCACTTCCCCGTTTTTCACTCATCCCTCCAACACCCCTCCTGTCTGGCAACCGTCAAAATGTTCTCTGTATCTATGAGTCTGTTTCTGTTCTGCTTGTTTGTTTATTTTGTTTTTTCGATTTCATTTATAAGTGAAATCATATGGCATTTGTCTTTGTCTGACTTATTTCACTCAGCATATATCCTCTAGGTCTATCCATGTTGTTGCAGATAGCATATGTGCCATACTTTTGTACATCTGGTAGCACAGAAGGTTTGTTTACACCAGCATCATCACCAAAAGATGTGAGTAATGCATTGTGTAAAACATTATGATGGCTAGGATATCATGCGATAGGAATTTTCAACTCCATTATAATCTTATGGGACCACCATTGTATGTGCAGTCCATTGTTGACTGAAATGTTATGTGGTGCATAACTGCATTATATTTTTTAGGTAAATATTTCATCCTGGGATTTAATTTTTCTGATAGGGATATTTGGGGACAGAGGCAAACTTATTCATTTTTCTACATACTTCCTCATACATGGAAGATTTTATTATGTTGAAATAGAAGATACTAAAATATATTAGAAGAGTGGATGATAAATACCTTATACTTCAAAAGGAAAATAAAAGGCTTTTTGTCAGAAGGAAGAGTTGGAGGGGAAAATTAGAAGGCATAGGGAAAAAAGTTGGAGACTTGGCCTCCCAAACCAAAAATGCAGCTAAAACAAATTTACCAGTGCATGTGTAAGGCAAGTGAGAGACTATGAGAGAATGATGTAGCAACCGTAGTTTTGTTACATGCAGGTAGTGCTTGGTTCCTTATAACACACTTGTGAACAAGAGTCCCTGAATTTTCGGTCATTCAATTTGTTCCTTCTAAGCAGTCATATCTTGGCATGCAGCTCTGATCCCAGCTGTGTCTAAGCAAAAACTACATTTCAGTCCTAAATTTTTCTACTGAAAATGATATCTCTATAGTACTTTGTCCCCTGTGGCCTTTAGGGAATGTGAGTAGTGGCTTCAAGCATCCACTTTTCTTTTCAAGTACCGTGTGGTCTCAGTTCACTTAATAAGAGTACCAATGAACACCTTATTTCAAAGGAACATTGAAATTCTCCTACAGTTATTATAATAAGAAAAAAATAATAATTTCCCCTCCTGCCATGAAATTTGGATCATGACCACAGGTTAAAGGAAATTATCAGCAGCAAAACCACCAGTAATATTAGTGGCTGACTGAGGATAATGAAGGGGTGCGGGATGGAGGAAATAATGCTGCCACATCTGGGGGAAAAGCGGTTCTCGAGGTTTAATGTGCACATTACTGCAATGGTAAATTTGTTAAATGGGAGATTAGCAGGTAATAAATCCGGAAATTCTCATTTAGGCCATTCTGGGTAAAGCCTGAGAACTGCATTTTAACAAGCATTCTCAGGTGATTCTATCCCTGAAGTCTGTGGTGCCTATTCTGAGTTAAATTACTCTAGATTCCGGCTTTGCACTGATTCTCACGTCAGCACCTACTAAGGCCAACAGTCACATTTTTATAACAGAAAACATCCTATTTACATGAAGATACATCTTAGGTTAATTTTTAAGCTGGACTCCACTGAATATTCTGATGCCGTGTATTAAAAAGTCCACGTGTGTATTCTAAATCACCATCAGTAATTTCTCAAAATATTCTATGTGGTTATACTTTAAAATGAGCAAAAGATACAGATGTATCAGCTACAGGCTTGATATGGGACCTTTTACTTTATGTCACTGGAACTATATTTCGTTTTTGGCCATGGAGAAATGTTCATAAATAACTAATTTTAATGTCATTAAATGACATTTTTAAATGTCCACTGAAAAAAATTCTGAGCTAACTAGTCATTCTATTTTGGACTGCAATCCATAGTATCTCCAACTGGCATCTTGCCAACATACCTGGGCTCTTTAATTAGTATACAGTTAAATGTATTTTAATGACGTATTTATTGAAATTCATATTAAATGTAACTGCAGCCCTAGTCAGTTTGGCTCAGCAGTTAGAACATTAGCCTGTGAACCGAAGAGTCTCAGGTTCGATTCCAGTCAAGGGCATGTACCTGGGTTTTGGGTTTGATCTCCAGCCCTGGTTGAGGTCATGTAGGAGGCAACAAGTCGATGTGTCTCTCTTACATCGATGTTTCTCTCTCTCTCTCCCTGCTTCCCTTCCACTCTATCTAAAATCAATGGAAAAATATCCTCAGATGAGGGTTAACAAAAAGATAAAATGTAACTGCAAAAGTTGTGGCTGTGAACAAATTTTATCTAATATATGCTACATGGTCTATGTAAAACTAAAGCATTGAGTAAAGAGGAAAGAGAGAGAGACTGAGATTTGTTCTAACTATAAAGCAAAGGTCAGAGTTATTTGATTTCTATCTCTAGATGGGAAACTACAAATTTATCTCTTATTACCTACACTTATTTTTCTGCAAAATCTGTGATGAACCAACTTTTGTAAGGATGGTCCTATTTTAAGTGCACAGGGATGCTGTCAATGGCTCCAGTAAAGATAATAGTCATTCTAATTTTATATCTGTTAGCTCATTTTATACATAAATCCACATTTTACATATCAACCATTGTTTGCAGCTAAAGTTGTTTGTAATATTATTCTGTATTTCTTGCCATTTATAGATATTCTTAACAATGATAAACCATAATTTCATCATGATGATGTCACCTCCCAAATTTGCTTGTCTGAATCCCTGAGAGGTCCAGCTTAAAAATTAACCTAAGATGTATCTTCATGTAAATAGGATAAAGCTCAATATACCATGTGCCATGTCAAATTTTATTCCAGTAACCCTTCATTAAAGATACTGGGCTGGTGCAGTACCTTGCCAAATAAAGTCCATTTATTTCATGTTTGTTATCCTCATAGTATTTTTTAAAGGAGAGACACCCAGGAAATGTGACATTGTTCTTTGACATTTTTGAGATACATACATATATATATATATATAATTTTTTTTTTTTTAACTGAGGTAAAATTCACCTAAAATACAATCCACTATTTTAATGATTTTAAAGTACATGCTTCAGTGGTTTTAGTACATTCAAAATGTTGTCCAACTGACATCACCATTCAATTCAAGAATATTTTCATCACCCAAAAAAGGCAACTGATACGCATTAATAACAGTCACTTCTCGTTTGGACCCCTCCCCTAAGCTCAGTGTAATCATTAATTTGTATTCTGTGTCTATGAATTTCCTATTATGGACATTTCATATAAATCAAATAATAAATTACGTCCTTTGGTGCTCTGAATTTTTTAACTTGCATACTTCCAAGGTTGATCCATGCTCTAGCATATATCAGTACTTTATTCTTTTTTATAGTTGAATAATATTCCACTGTATGAATATACCACATTTTGTTTATCAGTTGGGCTATTTCTATTTTTTGGCTATTATGAATAATGCTGTTATGAACATTTGTGCACAACTTTTTCTTTGAACTCCTATTTTCAATTCTCTTTTGTATATACCAAGGAGTGGAATTTCTGGGCCATATGGTAATTCTATAGTTAACTTTTTGAGGAAATTCCTAAATTTACAGAACACTTCAACAGTTTACATTCCCACTGGCAATGTCTGAAAGTTCCAATTTTTCTACATCCTCACCAACACTTGTTATTTTTATTTTTTATTTTTAATTATTGTAGCCACTCTAATTAAAATAGGATCTCATTGTGGTTTTGATTATTTGCTTTTCCCCAATGACAAATGTTATTGAGCATCTTTTTATTTGTTTTTTGGCAATTTGTTTATTTTCTTTGAAGAAATGTCTATTCAAGTCCTTTGCCCATTTTTAATTGGTATTTGTGTCTTTTTTTAAAACAAAACTTTCAACAATAAAGATAAATTACCCGGCCGGTGTGGCTCAGTGATTGAGCGTCGATGCATGCACCAAGAAGTTGCCAGTTCGATTTCCAGTCAGGGCACATGCCCAGGTTGTGGGCCCGATCCCCAGTGGGGAGCATGTAGGAGGTGGCCAACTGATGTTCTCTCTCATTGATGTTTCTATCTCTATCTCCCTCTCTAACATGAATAAAGAAAAAAAATTTAAAAAAAACCCAGCTTTATTGAAGTATAACTAATATACCAAAAAAGTACATATTTAATGTACACAATTTGATGAGTTTGGATGTATGCACACAGCCATGAAACCTTCTCCACAGCCAAGATAATAGACATATTCATCACCTCTAAAATTGCCTTGTGCTCATTTGTTTTTGTTTTTTTTTTTATCATAAGAATACCTAACATGAGATCTATCCTCTTAATAAATTCTTAAGTATTATTGGCTATAGGTACTATGCTGTACAGCAGATCTCTAGAACGAGTTTATCTTGCATAACTAAAACCTTATTCAAATCGAAGAACAACTCTCCATTTCCCCTTCCCCTTGGTCCCTGGTAATCACCATTTCAATCTCTACTTCTATGAATTTGACTGTTTTAGGTACCTCATGTAAGTGAAATCATGCAGCATTTGTCCTTCTCTGACTGATATTTAATGTTGAAACAGAAGTATTCTTTTTATATTCTGGGTACTAGATTATTATCAAATACATAATTTGTAAACATTTTCTCCCATTCTGTGGATTTCTTTTTTACTCTCTTCATATTGTCTTTTGATGACAATATGCCTTTAGTGTTATATCTAAGAACTCATTGTCAAATCCACTGTCATGGATATTAACCACTATTTCTCTAAGAGTTTAATAGTTTTAGATATTACATTATATATGGTATGAGGCAAGGGTCCAACTTCAGTATTTTCTATGTGACTATCAGTTGTCTCAGCAACATTTGTTTTAAAAGATTATTCTTGTCTGGCCGGTGTGGTTCAGTGGTTGAGCGTTGACCCATGCACTAGGAGGCTGCCGGTTCGATTCCTGGTCAGGACACATGCCCAGGTTGTGGGCCTGATTCCCAGTGGGGGCATGCAGGAGGCGGCCAATCGATGTTCTCTTTCATTGATGGTCCTATCTCTCTCTCCCTCTCACTTCCTCTCTCTCTAAAAATCAATAAAAGAAAAAAAAATTTTTTTAAATAAAATAAAAGATTATTCTTTCCCCATTAAATTGTCTTGTTATTCTTTTGGAAATCAATTGATCATAAATGTATTATTGATAGATTCCCAATTCTATTTCATTGATCTATATGTTTACCTTATGCCATACCACACTGTTTTCCTTTTTGTATCTTTTTAGTATGTTTTAAATTTGGCCCTGGCCGGTTTGGCTCAGCGGTTAGAGCGTCGGCCCGTGGTCCAGAGAGACCCGGGTTCGGTTCCCGCTAAGGGCATGTACCTCAGTTGCAGTTTGTCCCCGGCCCTGGCTGGGTCGTGCGGGAGGCGGCCACTCGATGTGTCCCTTTCACATCGATGTTTCTCTCTCTCTCTCTCTTCCTCTCTCTCCCTTCCACTTTATCTGAACAAAAAATGGAGAAATGTCCTCAGGCGAGGATAAAAAAAATAAATAAAATAAAATAAATAAATTTGAGGAGTATGTGTTCTCTAACATTGTTCTTCTTTTTCACAATTACTTTGGTTATTCAGGATCCCTGGTAATTTCATATAACTTTTAGGATTACCTTGTCCAATTCTGACAAAAAAGAAGTTCAAATTTTGATAAAGATTGCATTGAATCTACAGATCAGTTTTGGGGTATATTCCCATTTTAACAATATTAAGTCTTCTAATCCTTGAATATGAAATGTCTTACCATTTATTTATTTATTTTTCATTTCTTTCAGCAGTATTTTGTAATTTTCAGTATACCACTCTTGCACATTCATTGTAAATGTATTTCTGTTTCATTCTTTTTGACATTATTATAAAAAATAGTTCTTAATTTCATACTCAGTTCATTAATTATTAATGTATAGAAATAAAATGGATTTTTTGTATGTTGGTCTTATAGTAAAGATGTATAGCTATCTATTATCTCTAATAATTTTTTATTATCTCTGATAGCTTTTTTAAAATCAAATTTATTGGGGTGACATTGGTTAATAAAATTATATAGGTTTCAAGTGTACAATTCTACGATACATCATCTGTATATTGCATTGTGTGCCCACCACCCAAAGTCAAATCTTCTGTCACCATATATTTTATTGCCTTTACTCTTTACACACCCCCTAACCCCCTTCCCTCTGGTAACCACCATACTGTTGTCTGTGTCTCTGAGTTTTTGTTTTTTTTTCTTGTTTGTTCATTTGTTGCTTTTAGTTTTATATCCCACATATAAGTCAAATCATATGATTCTAGACTTTTTCTGTCTGACATATTTAGCTTAGCATGATATTCTCAAGATCCATCCATGTTGTTAAAAATGGCAGTATTTCATCTTTTCTTATGTCTGAGCAGTATTCCATTATATATGCATACCACATCTTCTTTATCCAATGGTCTATAGAAGGACACTTTGGTTGTTCCCATGTCTTGGCCACCATAAACAATGCTATAATGAACACAGGGGTGCATATATCTTTATGAATAAATATTTTCACATTTTTAAGGTAAATATCCAGAAGAGGGGTTGCTGGGTTAAATGGTAACTCTTTTTTTAATTTTTTGAGGAACTTCTATAGTGTTTTCCATAGTGGCTATATCAGTTTATGTTCCCACCAGCAGTAAATGAGGGCTCACTTTTCTCCACAGCCTCTGATAGCTTTTTAGTGAACTCTTTTGGATTTTCATTTATATGAGATCATGTCATTTGTAATAGATAGTTTCACTTTTTACTTCCAAATTTGAATGGCTTTTATTTCTCTTTCTTGCCTAGAACTTCCAGTATAATGCTGTATAGAAATGGCAAGAGTGGGCATGTTTGTTTTGATTCTAATATTAGGGGATAAACTTTCCATTTTTTATTATTTAGTATATTGTTAGCTGTGGATTTTTCATAAATGATTTTATCCAATTGAGGATGTTCCTTTCCTATTCCTATTTTCTTATTTTTTATTATTAAGGGTATTGGATTTTGTCAACTGTTTCTTCTGCATTAACTGAAATAATCTTTTTGTCTTCATTTTATCAATAAGGTGCATTAAATTGATTTATTTTTGTATGTTGACCCACCGTTGTATTCCAGGGATAAATCCTGCTTGCTCATGGTGTATAATCCTTTTAATATGCTGCTAGATTTAGTTTTATAGTATCATGTTGAGGACATTTGCATCTATATCCGTAGGGGGATGCTGGTTTGTAGTGTTTTTTTTTTTTTTTTTTTTTTTTTAAATATACACAATGTCTTTGTCTGGCTTTTGTAATACTAGCCTCATAGAGTTATGAAGTAATCACTCCACTATTTTTTAAAAGAATTTTGGAAGGATTGGTGTTAATTCTTCTTTAAATGTTTGATAGAATTGACCTGGTCATAGACGTTTCTTTGTTGGAAATTATTTAAGTGCTGATTTAATCTCTTTGCTTGTTACTTGTTTATTTATATTCAATTAGTTCAGATTATAGTTCTCTTTAGTGGAGAGATGAATCCCTGGACCTCCTGACTCCTCCATATTTGGTGACATCATGCAATGACAAGTTTCTAACTATACTTTGAAAATATTTTGTAAAAAGGCAAAGAAAAAAGATGATATTTATATTTCAATTGTCAATAAAAATCTCTACCTTTACTTAGACTATTTAGATAGTTGGCTTGATTCTGCAGTATTATCTTGAATAGTTTTATTTCGACCAGAGGAAATGGTTAATAGCTAGTTTGTAACCTTTCTTTTAGAGTTGGGGGTGCCTGAGGGCTTGAGATTTGGTTGGAGTCTCTCTACACCATTAACTCAAGTAATTTATGAGTATGCCAAATTCAAGTTAATTGAGAATCTGGTTGAGGATTATATGCTAGACCAAGTACCCATAACTTATTGTCAAGGTTGTTATTGAGTAGTATATAAATACTTGTTGCCCTGAGTGTGATATATAAGAATGAAAACTTTCTTTCTTACAGCTGCATAGTATTCCATTTTGTACATGTACCACAGCTTTTTTATCCACTCATCTACTGATGGACACTTGGGTTGTTTCCAGATCTTAGCTATTGTAAATAGTGCTGCTATGAACATAAGGGTACATATATTCTTTCTGATTGATGTTTCAGGTTTCTTAAGGTATATTCCTAGAAGTGGGATCACTGGGTCAAGTGGCAGTTCAATTTTTAACTTTTTGAGGTAATACCATAGTGTTTACCACAGTGGCTGCACCAGTCTTCATTCCCGCTAGCAGTGTACTAGAGTCCCCTTTTCTCCACACCCTTGCCAACACTTGTTGTTTGATGATTTGTTGATGGTGGCCATTCTGACAGGTGTGAGGTGATACATCATTGTTGTTTTAATTTGCATCTCTCTGATGATTAGTGATGTTGAGCCTTTTTTCATATGTCTCTTGGCCATTTGTATGTCCTGTTTGGAGAGGTGTCTATTTAGGTCCTCTGCCCATTTTTTAATTGGGTTCTTTGTCTTCCTTTTGTTGAGTTGTATGAGCACTCTATATATTTTGGGAATCAACCCCTCATCTGATGCATCATTGGTGATTATAGTCTCCCATATAGTAGGATCCCCTTCCGTTTTGATGGTTGTTTCTTTTGCTGTGCAGAAGCTTTTGAGTTTGATATAGTCCCATGTGTTCATTTTTTCCTTTGTTTCTCTTGCCTTAAGTGTTGTATCAATGAAAATTCTGCTGCGTATGATGTCTGAAATTTTGTTGCCTACACAATGGCATACTATGCAGCTGTAAGAAAGAAAGATCTCTTATCCTTTGATATGGCATGGAAGAACCTGGAGAGTATTATGCTAAGCGAAACAAGCCAAGCAGAGAAAGACAAATATCACATGACCTCACTTATTTGTGGAATATAATGAACTAAACAAACTGATGAACAAAATTGACCCAGAGACATAGAGGTGGGGTACAGACTGACAAGCCTCAGAGGAGGGGGGTGTGGGGGGAAGAGATAAACCACAGAACTTATATGCATGTATGCATGACCAATGGACATGGACAACAGGGCTGGGGATGGGGCGGGGGAGATGGGGAGGAGGGTGTCAATGGGGGAAAAAGGAGAAACATCTGTAACAAAAACAAATTAATAAAAAAAATGAAAACTGAAAGGATCTCAGACTTTAATGCATTCCTGAATTGAAATGATCTATGCCCACTCAGTCCCATCTCTTATGATCATTTCTAACTTGAGTGTGGAGTGAGTGGGACACTAGAAGCTATGCTTTGTTGCTGGTGAATGTGATAAGTTCTTTTGTGACGATGTGAGAAAAGAATTGCAAACGCACATGCATGGAAAAGTTTAAATGTGATGGCAAAATTTTATTGTGAATTAAGGGGAATTAATACACCCTTGGGGATTTAGAGGGTGGGAAGGTTCTAAAGCAGTGCCACGGGCTCCTGTTAATCCTCCATATATCTTCTTGGTTGAGGTAAAGGAAAAAGAAGCATTCAAACTATCCAACCCAAATTCCTAACTTTTCCCCAGGGCCTGGATTGGCCCTCCTCCCAGTAAATTCTATTGGGGTTTCATGTCTTCTATTCAATCCAATTACCTTTCCAATTGTTCCCTCTGTTAAGTGACAGGCTAGGCCCTGTCACTCTGACTCTCATTGTGCATGTCTAAAAGCTCCATTACATCATCTATTTCCTATTGTGCTTGTGCCCAGCAGAGGAATTTCCTCTCCTCCTGGGGAGATTTCCTGTCCCATTTTGAGGATTAAGTCTCCTCAGTGGCAGTTCCTTGGAGTGTGTGAATAAGTCTGTTTGCCAGTAAATTAGATGAAATTCTGCTTTGTTACCTGCTTCTTTTTCCCAGTTTATTAAGATTACTTAGTTTCCTTTTGCTTTCTTTCTTATATTAGTAACTAGCTATCGTCCTCATTTCAATAACTAGCTACGTATGCTGACACCTGGAGTCACATATACTCCATTTCTCAGTTGTGCAATCTGTGTGATTTCCTAACTCAAATTTTAGTACCTTAAATCACTTAATATGCACTCAGGCCCAGCCAGTGTAGCTCAGAGGTAGAGCATCAACCCATGGACTAAGAGGTCGCTGGTTTGATTCCTGGCCAGGGCACATGCCTGGATTGTGGACTCGATCCCCAGTGTGGGGCATGCAGGAGGCGGCAATCAATGTTCTCGCTCATTGATGTTTCCATCTCTCTCTCGCTCTCTCTTCCTCTACCTCTAAAAAAAAAAAAAAAAAAGAAAAAAGTGCATTCAGTAGCCAGAAAGTTTGCCAATTTTGGTAATTAAGACAAGATTCAATATAATTTTAAATAGTAAGAAAAACATTATTATAATCTATAATATAATTAATATAATATAATATAATATAATATAATATAATATAATATAATACTAGTGTTGACAATAACAATGGCTTTATATCCGTGGATGGAATGATATTGCTAGAGTCTCAGAAAAGAATATATTAATTTACCTAGATAGTGGATACACTGAGCTTGTATAATAGATCACTCTAAATAGCCAATTGTTTGTTTTTACATACTCTTTACATATAGGGGAAGAAAAATTGCCATCCCCAAATGTATCTTTTTGGCATGAGGATTAATTTAGGCTGATTATTTTTATAATCAGAAACAGAAGACAGATGGAAAATTTTCCTTGTTACCTCCCCCTTAGCTGCCTAAAAGAATTTCATTAAATGGCCTGTTCCCAGGATAGAGCTATCACCAGAGATAACTATAAAAATATGGGCTAGGTGTGGTAGAGGGTGTAGAGACCAGAGTTCACTTTGTGTCCTATTGTTAAAGATGGCCTAACAAACATTTCTTTACCAAATATTTGGTTTTCCATCTCCGTGTGAATTGCCTTCCTCCCTTCTGAAGTCCCAAACAAACCACTACTCCCTTTTCCTAAGTTCAAGAGGGCACATAAAGCCTTAACTGCCTGATTTGTCCTTAGCACCCCCCCATATTCTTGTGGAAACCCCACATGTACAAAATTAAATTAAATTTTCTCCTGTTAATCTGTCTTGTGTCAATTTAATTCTTAGATTAACCAGAAGACCAGCTAGAAGGATAGAGAATAGTTTTCTTCCTCTCCGATACCACTAAGCATAAGAAAATACTGCCTCACAACTATGTGTCAACAAGCGTGGCAGTTCTGTAAGATAGTTCTGGATATTCAAATGAAGCATAAAGTGAGACCTTCTACAGAGGTTTCTCATGGAAATCTACTTTCCAAACTATCAGATGCTAAACTGTGCTGACAAGCTTATTATATTCAATAGCAGAAGAAAGGATGACTTAACTTGGGATAGAGAGGCAAAGATAAGAATAATTTTCAGTGTGATTCAAAATTTCTTTACATTCTGTTATCAGAACTTCACTAACCTGTACAGAGCCTTAGTATACATTTTTTAAAGGTGCCCCCCTTCTATCTGAAAGGGCATAGTCCTGGATGTATATGGTTTTAGCTGATGGTGTCTTTGTGCAAAGAAAAATTCATCTGTTTCTTTAGGTAAACACAGCTTTGAATATGTTTATTAACTTAGCAAGTAGCATATAAGCTGGATATCAACATTTATTACCTCTGTTGTGACTGAATGATGTACTGATAAATAATAGTTATGTCCATTCAGCATTTGGAAATTAGAACCTTTATCTTGTTTTGTTTTTAACATGAAAAACTTGGTCTTTACGTTCCTTCTCATTTTTCAACGGACATAAAAATAAAACATTAATTTTAAAGAAACTTGAAACAAACAAAGGATCTGGCTTGGTATCATAGAACATTCATTTGGGAATATGAGGTATTAGATTTTGTTTCTGTTCTTATCAAATTCAGAACCTAGAGTAATTCTCTACCTAGCACTTACTATGTAATATCTCTGGGCTTCAGTTTCTTTTTCTTTTTTGATTTTTTTTTATTAATTTATTTTTGTTACAGATGTTTCTCCTTTTTCCCCCATTGACATCCTCTTCCCGATCCCACCCTCCCTCCACGCCCAGTATTGTTGTCTATATCCATGGTTATGCATACATGCATATAAGTTCTGTGTAGAACCTATATCTTAACAGAGCAAATAAAAATATGTAACTCAGAGGCCATCATTTAACAGTATTTGCAATTTTACTGTTTCATTAACATTGAATAAAGAGGATAAAAGTAAGTGCCCACATTTCCCTGTGAATAAGGTTTCAGTTGCAACCTCCCTTATTCACATAAACCTCTCTACCTTACTATCCCCATGTCTCATGCTCTATTACACTTGTCCTAAAGTCTTTTCAGTTTCATGAATTAATTTTTAGCATAATAACAAAAATGTCTTCTCCTATATCATGGGCTTTCAGTTATAAACAGAACAAAATGTCATCAGATACTTCTCTCACATATATATATCACACACACACAGTTGTAGATATATTCCCTTTTAGAGGCATCATTCAGGGAAATGACTGCTAACATATGTGAGTAGTAGTTCTCCCACATGATATGTCAGAATGATGTGGGACACTCTACAGAGACATTTAAGAAAATATTTTCACCTATTTTGTCTTCTCTACAAATATGTTCTTGAATTGATATGGCAAGCTTTTCCTCAATATGCAATCCATGTATCATTATTGTCATTTTATTCTTGCTGCATTTTTGTAGACCTCTCAACATGCCTCTTTGATTTTGGTCTCATCCTCATATCTTCAGAAACAAAAATCATCAATTTAATTCTAGAAAACATAATTTAATACTGGTTCTGGGAAAACTTTATTGGCTTACCAGTGGTATCCCTGTTCTTTGAAAATGTCAAACTTTATGATGGAATTATGCCACTACTTGACAAAACTATGAAAGACAACATTTGGAAGAAATTAATCAACAATCGAATTAAAACTGCTTTTAAAGGAAATATTGCCATTTGTGACAATGTGGATGGAATTTGAGGGCCATTATGTTAAGTGAAATAAGTCAGAAAAATACAAAAACTATATGATCTCCCATATATGCAGAATCTAAAACAAAACCAAAAAAAATGTGAAGAAAAGAGAGCCCTTGTGCTCTGTAGGTGGGAATGTAAAATAGCACAGCTGTAGCCAGAGAAATGCAGCTCTCCATCGCTACTGAGTGTGGAATTCTTGTGATATCTTCAGAAAATACATTTTCTAAGACTCGCATGGGAGAATGAATGGCTTTTATTTGCATGGAGTTATATCCCTTGGTTTCTAAAGTCCTGGTTTCCTTAAGCCAGTCCTGGAAAAGAGACAGCTGTGGTTTCAGCAGAGCTAGAAGCAGGGCCAGTGTCCAGAGTTTCCATTCCATGGTGAAGTTGAGTTCGGTGTAGCATCAGGCATAGGCTAGATTCAGTCCCTCAGTCCATTGTGTGCAGTCCACATGCTGTGGGCCACGTGGGCAAATGCAGGGGAACAATCCCACTGCAGCAAGACAGCCAAGAGAGGGAACTTTCTTTGTTTAATAGCTTATGTATCTCAGATTTTGTGACCTTGCAGTGGTCACGCCTATTCTGGCCAATTACCTGTTTCCAGGTGAGACTGACAGATAAGCATCTTCCTACATCACCCACATCTTACTGGGCATGCATCTTAACTGCCTTTGTCCAGTCCCTTTCCCCATCAATTTGTGGGGAATAGACTTGGAGAGTATTAAATTGTAGTTTTCTGGCAAAGCTGTATAATTGGCATGCCTATATTATCTAGTCTCCACTTTTGCTCCTTTCCTGTTATTTAACAACCAGGTTATCAATGGTATCACAGCCACTATGGAAAACAGTGTGGAGATTCCTCAAAAAATTAAAAATAAAACCACCATATGATCCAGCAATCCCACCTTTGAATATTTATCCAAAGAAAATTAAATCATTAACTTGAAAAGATGTCTGCACTCCATGTTCATGCAGCATATTTTGCAAAACCCAAGACATAGAAACAACCTAAATGTCCATCAATAGGTGAGTAGATAAAGAAAAATTTATACATATATATATATAAAATGTAATATCATTCAATCTCTTAAGAAAAGGGAATCCTGAGGTCTGTGACAACATGGATAAAGAAAACAAAAACTTGTTATTCCTGACCTTTGCTATCATAGAATCTGGAGCCTACATTTTGCTATTATATCATAAATTCCCTATTTCTTTTTCACATGATATCTTTTTTGTGTCAACTGAATTAAATTACCCAAGCTTTGTGTTTTCATTAAATTTTTTGAAGAAAACCATAATGCATTAGAATTTTAATTTTAATTTTATAATGTAATATGCCTTGGTTAGAAAAATATTATTTAACTGGTGGTTCAGAGAAATAGGAGCTTACCACATAGCTCATAATAATCAATTAGTTTCTAGGGCCTCTAACAACCAAATTTTGAATTCTAACAGTTCATCTTGTGTTCCTCAATGTTGTCCTCAAATCCCCTTCAACCACTACCAGTCCATTGAATTTTACAAGCTTTATTTTATAAACTAATTTACATTAAAACATAGACATATATAGCCAGATTTCTCACCTGGCTAATCATAATTATTTAAAGGAAGCAAATCACAGAGGTTTTAGTGATTTCATTGACCTCCTCTAATTAACTGATAGATACTTCCCTTTCCATTTGCTTGATCTTAATTTAGAGGTAGGTTTTATTCCATTCCTTATACTTCTTTGGATAATAACTAATAAGTTCCTTCTTGTTGAATAAAGCATCAATAAACTTTCAAACAGTTTAGGAGATATTGATGCTGTCATGATGGAAAATTTCAAATTCTCTTCACATTGCCCCTCCAGAACATGCCTTTAATACCTCTATTTCCTCTTCCTCCTGATGTGAGCATAATCTATCTTGCCAGCTCTGGAGTGTATCAAGCACAGGTTGATGAATTTATATTTATTAAAATGGTCACTAAGTGATTTTGCAACCAGATGTCTTTCTGTAGCTGTATAATCAATGGGTTAAAATTTTCTTTTGTGTTCCAGTTAGTGTATATGTATGCAGATGTAATGTATACATGTCCACACATTTGTGTACATACACACATAATTGGTGTATGCTTGTGGGAAGGAGAGGAAGGGGGAGACGAGAATATATAATGCTTAATAAAAGTAAACTTAGCCTATCAATTAATTTTAAAACTAAAATAATCTCACTAACGTCCTATCACTGCATTATCTTGCCTATCACAGAACTAAGATAAACATTTTAGCTCATACATAAATAGTTCTCAAGAATATTAAAACTATTTTTTCCTTCTAGAATGCATTATCGATTTATTTTCACCGTTTCAATTTCTCCAAATTTTGTAAAACCCACATACTCCGAGTTTTTAAGTCATTGAATTTGTGCTAATTTAGTATGAAAGCAAGAGAAAAATAATACATATGTATAATTATTTAATGTGTTTTGTCATTTATAAATGAAACTTAAAATTCCATTATAGTAGGAATTATTACTTAACTAAATTGTATATTTATGCTAAACAGAGTGATAGATCAAAAAAATCTATTACCTGATTGTAGGGACAGAAAACAGGTTTTTCTTTTTTTATGATTTTTTCCACAATTTATGAGAAGCGCCTGGTAATTAAAAACAGACTGCTGGTGTCTGCAACTTCAAACTGCCTTTTACCCAACTGAAAAGGGCAGGAAAGAATATTAGAATTAATAGAAACTATTAGAAAAGTAAGAAAACTAATCGTAGTGGGACACTAGCCATGGTTAGAAAAATGTTAATCATCCTTCACAATGTTGGTAATGATTGCTTGGTTCTGATTGAGGAAAAGCCCACTCTGACCTGGCTGGGAGGTGTGCGCCTCGGAGTTTACCTCGGGAATGCTGTCCCTTCTCCTAATCTGAGGACAAGGGGGATTATCTGACATCATGGAAAGATTAAACTGATTATCTGAACACTGGACTCATGACTGCGACTCACTGGTGACCAGCCCCTGCAGCCCCTGGCCCACATTCCTCCCCCCTTGCCTGCTAAAGAAAATATGATAAGAACCCATCCTGGCGCATTGGCCGGACTGTCTCCTGAAGAACCAGCAAACTGCAACTCCTCAAAGCAACCAACCCCCTGGCATCTGGGTGACTTAAATTACGACCCTTTCCAATAAAAGGCAACTGGCCTATCTTTTGTTGCCCAATGCCACCTGGTACTCAGCCCTTACTCTGTTCATGGGGAAGGAAAAAATAAATTTCTTCCCTTTCCTCTCTTCTCTCAGTTGTGAATTCTTTCACAAGCTCTTGTCACCGGCCCAAACAAAACCCTAACACTGATCAACTGCATTTAGCCAATAATTACCTCAATTATATACAATGTTTTATTCATAGACAGCATCAGTGTTGCTATTGTAGAGTCAAAAGTGTTGTGGTTTTAACAGTGATTCCAGAAGGAAGTGGGGGACAAAAGACGATTTTAGCAAATACTTTGGATGCTCTGCTTTTATGCCCTTATCCCCTGGCATCTAGTTTACTTGTGTTGCCTTTCCATCCTCTGGGTGGGCATGATGCTGTATGAGAGGAAAAATAATTATCCCTCTACCCTTTTAGATTCTTGGCTGAGACCACCACTCCCTACCCTGGTAATATAAGACAGATTACCAGTAAAAAATCAAATAGAAGTTTAATGCCATGTGTAACTCCTGTATACATGGAAGAGAACCAAGAAAACCAAGTATAACTCTCCTAAATGGACTAAGCAATCACCTTAAATACTATCCACCAGCTAAAGACGAGATGTTGTGGGGAGGGAAGCCAGTTATGGGAGGTGACCAGGAAAAGGCCAGTAAACAAGGGTACGGTTGTTATGTAGATTTAAGTGCTTATCTTCTCAATTGACAAGAGTTTTAGTTTCTAGATCTTTAGTCATCCTCCTCTTCCTAGTACAGAGGGGGAAATACCCTTAAAATTGGAGGTTCCCTTATAAATATAAATATCCCTTACAAAAGAGTAACTCCAACTCAGTTTTCAGAGCTTCTCCTGTGTTTGCTGTTTCTTAAAAATAATCCACCTAAAATAATCTTTATGCCAGAGAATACCAGGCAATCAGGCTAAGGTTGATATATTGACTTAAATTCCACACTTATTTGACATTTTTGAAGAGATGAAGCCAGTGTCTTAATCGTTTTTAATTATCCTCTCGTGACTGAATGAGATTAAACTTTTCTGGACAGAAAAATTCTTATGTACGGCGGTATAGTTCTCAGTATGTCCCATCAGGAAGCACAGCAGGTCAGAGTACCAAGTTATTAGTGATGCTGAATTTAGTCATCTGGTTATGGTGGTCTTCATGTTAAAGCTACCTTTGTCCCTTAGTAAATAACAAGTAACTTAGCCCAGCCAGTGTGGCTCAGTGGATTGAGCATCGTTCCATGGACTGAGAAGTCCAGGTTTGATTCCCGGTCAGGGCACATGCCCAGGTTGTAGGCTTGATCCCCAGGAAGGGGCATGCAGGAGGCAGCTGATTGATGTTTCTCTCTCACATCAATGTTTCTAGCTCTCTCTCCTTTCCCCTCTCTCTGAAAAATCAATAAAAACATATTAAAAAAAAAAAAAAAACAAGTAGTCCGGCCGGTGTGGCTCAATGGTTGAGCATCAACCCATGCACCAAGAGGTCGCTGGTTTGATTCCCAGTCAGGGCACATGCCTAGGTTGTGGGCCCAATCTCCAGTGGGGGACATGCAGGAGGTGGCCAATCAATGTTTTCTCTCATTAATGTTTCCATCTCTCTCTCCCTTTCCCTTCCTCTCTCTCTCTGAAAAAAAACAAAACAAAAAACAAGTAACCTATAGATGAGACTTGGAGACCGTGTAAACATCCAGTTCTTTATCAACCTTTCCTTCAATGGTCCTGCATAAAATACATACACTCTATGTTTGGTTTGTGTAAAGCCTTCTGGAAGGACTTCTCTAAACAGCTAGGTCAGTGGTTCTTAGGGTTGTGAACTGCTGAGTCACGTTCCAAAACTGAAAATCACGGTGCAAGACAGCAGCCTTGAAACTGAAACCAGATGTCTTCTGCAGCATTATGAGATAGTGAATGTGTTCATTTGTTTTATGCATTATAAATGTACACAATCAGTATATCTCTTTTAATCAAAACAGTCAGAAATCATTATTGCTCTTTTTACCAAACATAAAGCGATGCATGCAGCCATCTGCAACTTCTCTACATTCTTTCAAGGAGTTGTCTAAGAATAGCAGATTTTTAGAACCATATATAGCTAAGAATTATAGGAATAATTGATCTATTTCTATGGAAATTAATTATTCTTATGTTAACACTTTTACTATGATACATCCTTTCTGTGTAACTTCACTTCCAAATATGTTATGTTAGTCTTTTGCTGGTTCATATTTCATAAGAAATGAGTTAGTTCATTCAACCAAATCATTTGGCTAACTTCTACCAAGACTTGAATGACAGGAATCTGTTGGTTTCCAGTATAAATCAGTACACAATAAATGCCATTGATTCACACTGTTTGGATGAAAAAGGGCTTCTACGGAAAGTAACCTCCAAGGTGTATCCAATCATAAATCCCTAACTGGGCAGGTCATGGTAGTTAGTCATGCCCCAGGCATATAACTTCTTCAGTATAAGGTTATCTTTGTCTTAAGCAAGCCCTGCCCATTGTTTTTGTGTATCTAGGAATAATACACCTTTGAAATAAGAATAAACCACCCTCAAAAGAAACTAGCCTGTAATCCAATTCTTATATTGCTTTCTCCCACCTCCATGTAATCTCCCTTACATTTCCTCCTTAGTCTTAAAAGCATAAAAGAAACTGCAAAACTGTTCTTCTCCAAAACATTGAGATCTTGCTTCCCGGTAATTGTCACAAGCTTTGGTTCAAATGAACTCTTAAACATTTTCTACAGGTTTGCCCGGCAGGTGTGGCTCAGTGGTTGAGCGTTGACCCATGAACCAAGAGGTTGTGGCCTTCCCGGTCAGGGCACATGCCCAGGTTGTGGGCCTGATCCCAAGTGGGGGCATGCAGGAGGCAGCCAGTTGATGTCCTCTCATCGATGTTTCTAGCTCTCTCTCCCTCTCCCTTCCTCTCTCTCTAAAATCAACAAAGAAAAAAAATTTTTTTTTTAATTTTCTAAAGGTTTGGACATTTCTTTTCTCGACAGCTGAAATGATAGTTCTAATATGATTCAAAAACTGTAGTTTTATAATGCCTATGTTTTCACAGTATAGGTGTTCTCAATCTCCTATCAAACTTAGAAAGCTAGAATTAATGGGCATTGCCTTTAGAACTCCCATGTCTTAGAGTGTTTTTTTTTCTTACATAAATAATGTAAGAAGAAATTAAAGTATAATATTTCAAATCACGTCAGTAATACATGGTTTCTGAATGCAATTCAAGAGTGATATAAATCAATGTCATTTTATACTGCTATTATAAAATTCTGATTTATTTCCTTCATTTGTATCTATGGAATTTATTATTTTTAATATATTGTTCTAAAGTTTCTGTAAATCTTAAGCAAAAACTGTGTATTGTTCAAAACAAGACAATAAGCCCAAAATGGAGTCACTTATGCTAAGCCTCACATTGCTTAATTACAGTTTTGGCTCTCCAGGACATGGAATCTTAACCAGTCAATCAGGAACTGCCTGATCAGCACTAGTTAGGTTTGCCATATAGACCCCTGCCATTCTCTAAAGAAAAGTAACTTTGCCATAACCAACCCACTTTTTTGCCTTCTGGAAGGGAGGCAGAAAGGAGCTTTGAGGAACTGTATAAAATGATAGACTTTTAGCCCAGCCGGTGTGGCTCAGGGGTTGAGCATCAACCTATGTACCAAGAGGTCGCTGGTTCGATTCCCAGTCAGGGCCCATGCCCAGGTTGTGGGCCCAATCTCCAGTGGGGGGCATGCAGGTGGTGGCCAATTGATGTTCTCTCTCATCGATGTTTCCATCTCTCTCTCCCTCTCCCTTTCTCTCTCTCTAAAATCAATGAAGAAAAAAAAAATTTTTTTAAGGATAGACTTTTATAGACAGAAGGGAGCCAGAACCTCCCATAACTCCCCACCCTCCCCAACATTTTTCTTTTGTCTTTAGCTGGAGATGGTATTTAAGGTGATGGCTTTGGCCATTTCAGGGAGTTTCACTAATTTTTCCAGAGTCTCTCCCATATATACAGGAGGTGTACTGGGGGGGGGGGGGCAAAAGTAGGTTTACAGTTGTGAGTATGCAAAACACAAAGTTTATTCTTGTGTTATTATTTACTAATTATTGTATTATTTTCCATATGAAAAACTGTAAGCCTACTTTTGCCCCAACATATACATGTTTTTAAAATCTGTTTTTCTCTTGTTAATCTTTTATTCTGGGGGAGGACTGTCTCAGCCAAGAATAATGAAGGGTAGAAGGAAACTTATTAACCCTACCCACACCATGTATAAAACATTACAAATAGCGTGGAAAGTCTCCTTGTTCTGTAACCCAAAGGCAGGTTCAGTTGCTTGCTGCAAGGGAAGCCAAACTCTTGAGGCAGGTGCTAAAGCAAAAGGAAGGAGGTTTATTCAGGTGCCCTGACCTGGGACAATGGTGTACTCCTATCTCAAAGACCATCCCCCACTTCTGGCTCAAGCCCATGGTTCTTATAAGGATGAGGGGAGGGCTTTTGGGCCCTATCCATTCATCTTTCTAGGTTTTGGCCACTAGGGCCCAATCCATTCAACGTTCTAGCATTTCCAGTGCTCAGTATAAGAACCACCCCTTGTGCCATCTTGGCCAATGGGGGAGACTGCCCAGACTCTCTGACTGTATCAGGGTCAGTGGTGGGGGCTTGCAGGACCCAGGGTCAGAATGCCTGAAGATGCCTCAGCCCTCAGCTTACCACCTGACACTGAACTGGGCCCTGCATATCTGAGGAAGTTGGTTGGAGTTAGCGGGGTACCATTGGATCCCAGCATGCCTGGTTGTCTGTACAGTCCCCACCCAGCCTGCCCCTCCAAAGTGGCCAGTCGGCTCACTAACCCTTCAATCAGCTGCTCAAGCTCCAACTGACTGTCTATGGTAAGAGTTCATCACTTTACTCATTACCAGAGGAATATGAACACTCTAATCTCAAATATCTAAGCCTTTCTCCTTCATTAGTGGAGATACAAGACTTTTGTCTTTTACCTTCATGAATTATTTTAGGGATGGAATTTTGAAGTTTAATTTTAAATTTCTGTGATAAATGGCATTTCCAATGGCATATGAAGTACTGTAATGTTTTGTGAACAATATGCCAGGTACCATTGTTACCAAGCAAGGGCCCACTGCCCAATGTGCACAGGAGCCAATACTATGGCACTAGCTTTGGGAAAAGAAAAAGCTTTTATTGCTAAGTCAACCCACAAGGAGACAGGAGGCATGCTCAAATATGTCTCCCTGATCTGGTCTCTGGACGTTTTAAGGGTTAGGAAGAACAAGTTTGTGTGTATTAGTGCTAATGGGGCAAGTTTTGATTGGAGGGTTTTGGAACTTGTCCACTTATGGTATAGGTATGAGGGGCTAGAGAAAGCACAAAGGAATTCTCATCTGGCAAAGTTTAATTGGTTAGTTCTATATTTGTCCATATTTGGTCTAGGCACAGGATCTTCCTTATTGAAGGACCTCTCACTTCATAAAGGGCTCCGGTGACCACACTTCTGTTACTTGAGTACCATAGACTGAAGATTTTTGTTTCCAGGGTCATCCTGAGGACAGGAGTGGTACATGCACAGTACTGCCTCTAAAAAGTAACTCAAAAATTGCATTAATCACCAATCTGCTTTAAGGGAACAGAACTGGTTTTATGCTAGTCAATGTGATTTGTGTGTTGTTTCACCATGAGATTGTTTTATTATGTATTTCTTTCTGATCTTAACTAGGTTCGTGCTCTGGTATATATTATTGGAAAACAGATCTTGTGTTCAAAAAGCATTTCTATTAAAGCCTAGATGGTGTGGCTCAGTGGACTGGGTGTCGTCCCATGCACCAAGAAGTCACAGGTTCTGGTCAGGGCATGTGCCCGGGATGCGGGCTCAATCCCCAATAGGGGGCATGCAGAAGGAGCTGATAGATATTTCTCTCTTATCAATGTTTCTATCTCTCTCTAAAAAAAAAAAAATCAGTAAAAACATATTTAAAAAACAAAAAGCATTTCTATTGAAAATGGCTTTAATTCATAGAAAGAGAGACAACAAGAGAAAGGGGCAGGGTGTGGTTTCTAGGAGCAAGTCCCTCTAGTCTTAATATGGTTGCCTGTCTAAACTTTTCTCCTCAAGTACTTTTCTTTTCAAGGCTGCTAGACCAAAATTACATGTTGGCATAACTGGCTATGGCTATGAAGGATTAAAGAAAAAGCTTACTGCTAACATTGCTTTGGATTAGTAATCTACAACTCTATGAGGCTGAATAAAGTGAAAGATAGGAGAAAAAGAAGAAAAGATGTTGGGCCAGCCCTTTGAAATTGCTATTCATTGTGAAACCCACTACCAGTAACATACCCATATAAGTACTTATTACTAACCATCTAGTTTTAGGTAAAGACTTAAAATCAATGGAATTATTTTGAATGGTATACTTGCTTCAGAGAAAGTTATTACAAATAACAAAGCTTCCTTTAGCAAGCTTTCTAAAGCAGCTTATACTATGTACACCTATCCACATTTCTTAATTTCGTAACTGGTAACAAGATTATTGGTGTCTATCTTTATTTGCACAAAAGAGTTAATTATGTTTATTTAAATATTTTCTAGTCTTTTTAAAAAAAATTGATTTGAGAGAGAAAGAAAGAAATACCAATTGGTTGTTCCATTTATTTATGCATTCATTGGTTGCTTCTTGCATGTGCCCTGAATGGGGACTGAACCTACAACCTAGGAGTATGGGGATGACGCTCTAACCAACTGAGATACCCGGCCAAGGCTATTTAAATATTTAATGTTTAACTAGTATCTTTTGTTGGTTGGGTAAATCTATGGGGACAAGTGAATTTCAATGCTGCTGCTGTACTTTTTATATTTATAAAAGTACAGCTTATCCATGAAGTTATAACATGCAAGAATGTCTCCATCACGTTTAAGGATATTGGTCATTTTTTAAGTCAGTGATAATCTTCTAGAGTTTCAATTTATTTCTTTTTAATGTATCAAAGACACTCACAAGATTCCCTAACTATTACTTGTGTTTCAATATACTTGAGTGAGGGGAACAGGAAGAGAGTTACAGCTACCCTTCTGGGCATTGCAATATCCCAGACTACATGCTATCTGAAGCCCCAAAAGTCACTGTTGTTGATGAACATGAATATTTCTAAACTAAGTGTTAATGA
This sequence comes from Tadarida brasiliensis, assembly GCA_030848825.1. Classification (NCBI taxonomy): domain Eukaryota; kingdom Metazoa; phylum Chordata; class Mammalia; order Chiroptera; family Molossidae; genus Tadarida; species Tadarida brasiliensis. Next base: position 107,388,653 of record CM061280.1, on the reverse strand, counting down.
ACAAATTCAGTACTTTAAAATGGTTTTTAAGTTTGACCTAAATGTGCCAAAGTCCCTATAAGTGAATATCTTCCAATGATTTATTTCATTACTGCAGACTAACAACCTAAAACATGTCTGTAAACCATGTAAGATTTCCATAAATATTCCCCATGTATAGAAATATATGCCCACTTATCAAAACCATAAATTTACATAAATCATTTTCACACAAAATCATCTCACTTATTAGATATACAATAATCGGGTAAAGTAAGCAGACTGAAATTTCTATAAAACATTTGAGAAATTAGAAAATCTCTATTAATGTCTACTTTCAATATTTTAAAACATTACCTTTGATTAATATCTAGCAGTGCATATATTCAAGAGCATATACCTATGGGGAAATTCTGTATTTTTAACACAGTTAAAAAACAATTTTAAGCCCTGGCCGGTTTGGCTCAGCGGTTGGAGCGTCGGCCTGCGGTCCTGAGAGACCCGGGTTCGGTTCCCGCTGGGGGCACGTACCTCGGTTGCAGTTTGTCCCCGGCCCTGGTTGGTCGTGCGGGAGGCGGCCACTCGATGTGTCCCTTTCACGTCGATGTTTCTCTCTCTCTCTCTCTCTTCCTCTCTCTCCCTCCCACTCTATCTGAACAAAAAGTGGAAAAATGTCCTCGGGTGAGGATAAAAAAAAACAAAAAACAATTTTAAGAATGAATTGTGGCAAAATTAAAAATTACCATTCCCTAAACATACTTAAGTTTGGGCAAAATATTTTACATGTATGCATGTGTAAGTATGTGTATGTATTTATACTCTTAATTTATATACTTTTTGGCTTAATGGATATATATATATATATAAAATAAATATGATTACAAAAATAACAAGGACAAAACAGAAATATTCAGAAAGATATGCAGATTTCTTCAAAACAAGAAATAACATTGCCATAGGTCCCAAAGAGTAGGACTTCTATATATGGTAGGATGTGATGATAATGCAATCATTATGGTAATGCGGGTAATGCAGCCTTATAATGCCTAATAAAGCTGAGTTGAGAAATTATTTGTAAACCATAGGAACCATTAGCTGTTCTGCTGTTTACATCTTTAATGGTTAATTCCAAAGACTCTGAGCAGAGGCAATAGCCATTAGATATATGAATCAACATCCGCAACCTGCTGGTAACCAAAAGCTAAAACTCCCACTATGATGGCATGAAGCCATATAAACACAGCAAGCTCATTCTCATTAAGCCATTCTTTAGAATTATGTAATGTACTTATTTTAGAAGACAGCCATGAACTAGCTAAAACATAAACTAAGTAAATTTTATAGGTTATTTTCATTTCATCTCAGAAGATCTCAGGATGTTTTGAATGAGCATTAAAAAAGAAGGGATAGTTATGTTTTGAAATACCTGGAAACAATCTATTCTAATGCAGGGATTTTTAGAAACAGATAGTAACTCGGACTAAGATCAGAGCTGGCCTTACAAGTTACTAAAGGAGGCCATCAATACTACGTTAAAATGAAATTTCCTCTGATAGAATTTCTTGTTGAGATCTATTTCCTCAATCATCTGGTCAAATATCTGAAATCTTGCCATGAAATGTGTATTCTCATTGGTTAGAGCAATGCTAAAGAAGAATTTTTGGTTGCCTATGAATTACTAGTTTGAAGGATTTAAATGTTTACCCCTAAGCAGGGGAACTACTGGGCCATGATGAAATGACCACCAGAAGACGGTCTGGTATCACTTTCGTAAGGAGTATGATTGAAGAGCGTAGGGTCAGCTGCGGACCCCTGGTATTGGAGGATGGTCTCACAAAGAAAGGGAAAAAGTAAATTAACCAAGAATTGCAATGTACCAAGTACAGCGTAAAATATCCTTAACTTATTTAATATTTCAGAGTTACATGATCTCTTTTAGAATATTCCCAATGTATCATATGAAAATAGACAAACACAATTTGTATTACAAAGTTTTATACATTTCTAATAAGATGTCAATGAAATCCATCCAGAATATCTCTGCTCAATATCAATAACAGACTTATAATGGTAAAATTTCTGACAGGTTTCCATCGTGTAAGAATATGGATTCCTAACTAAAGGCTGTGGACACGTGAGAGGCACTGAAAACAAGAAGGAGCTAAGGTTCTGTGTCTCCTTATAAACAATAAACAGAAAAATAATTTTTCAAATACATGTTTTTAAACATCTTACAAATGTCAGTGCCTGCTTTAGTATTTAATAGTTAATAAAATGAGCAATTTATTTTCAAGTATTGATAAATTTAGAGTAACTTTGGTCATATGTTTTCTCAAACAACAGAGAATAAAATGAAAATACTCTAACATAGAGTATCTAGTAACTAGTTTGAGGTTAAAAGAACTTGCTGAGCCCGGCTGGTGTGGCTCAGTGGATTGAGTGTCGTCCTATGGACTGAGAGGTCCTGGTTCGATTCCTGGTCAGGGCACATGCCCGGGTTTCAGGCTCTATCCCCAGTAAAGGACATACAGGAGGCAGCCTATCCATGTTTCTCTCTCACATCAATGTTTCTCTCTCTCCCTTCCTTTCGCTCTAAAAAAAAAAAAAAAAAAAAAAAAAATCAATAAAAACATTTAAAAAGAACTTGCTGAACTTGAAAAACATGGAACCACTGCTCTTTAGCTTGAATATAGTCTAAAATAGAGAACCATAGGATCCTACTAGTTTATGGCAAACTGAGATAAAGACCCATTAGAATAGAATAAAGGCAGTTGTCATTGCAAACATTAAAGTAGAATTCTGAACTACCTTTAGCATTTTTAATAAGGGAGGAATTAATTGAACTTTTTAAAATTGAGGCTTATTTTTTTTTTTTAATCCTCACCTTAGGACAATTTTTTCTGCCTTTATCTTCAGATAGAGTGGGAGGGAGAGACGGGGGAAGAGAGAGAGAGAAACATCGATGTGAGAGAGACACATCGACTGGTTGCCACCCACATGACCCCAACCGGGGCCAGGGACAAACTGCAACCGAGGGACATGCCCTTAGGGGGAACCGAACCCGGGACTCTCTGGTCCACAGGCCGACGTTTTTTTTTTTTTAAATATTTTTTGAAATGGTTAATACCATTCTTTTTTTTTTTTCTGTATTGATTTTAGAGAGAGAAGAAGGGAGAGGGAGAGAGAGAAACATCAATGAAAGAGAACTTTGATTAGCTGCCTCCTGCATGTCCCCTACTGGGGATTTGGCCCACAACCTGGGCATGTGCCCTGACCGGGAATCGAACCAGCGACCTGTTGGGGTTTTTTTGTATAGACATATCTAGTAGTAACAGGAAAACAGTGTTTCTAGCAAGGCACTGGAAAAGGTCAGATTCCAATATCTACAAACACAAAATGCAGTTGGAGAGTGATTCTCACAGTTACAGGGGATATGTTTTTAAGATCATGGAGCTAACATTTGCTTCTGAACTTGAATATTGGAAAATAAAACCCTTAAAGTATAACAAACCCTGAGGTTAACTACCACCACTGCAGTTCTGTACCTCCTTACAGCATCCATTTGATTTACTTGCCATTGTGGGGGTCCAGAACAAGCCACCCCAAGATGCATCTCAGTGGTATGCAGATTACTTTGAGCTAAAGGCAATTTTAGCTTCAGGCTCAAGAGAAACTTTTGTTCCCTTCCCCTTTTAACTACCTAGAGAAATTTGAATTAGAATCCTTGCCATAAGAGATTATCAGAGATGACTTCTTTAGACCTAGCTATAGAGCGGGGCAAACTTCTATTCACTAAAGGTCTGCTCTTCTTATCATCCTACAATGACCCTTTGAAACATTATCTCATCCCTAGCTCAGGATGTCTCATGTACCTCAATCCCCCTTTCTATCCCTGAACCTCTCCTGCATGTGGGGTCATGTGTGGGTTGCTGACTCTCTCACGTATGCGGGGTTCCCATACAGATGTATGTATTAGATTTGCTTATTTTCTCTTGCTAATCTGTTTCATGTCTATTTGATTACTAGACCAGCCAGAAGAATTCGAGGACAGAGGAAAGTTTGTTCCTCTCCCACGCTATCAATCTGGTTTATTTATTTACAAATCTCTCTACTATTGCCTTTTCTCATTTCATAGTCAACTTGCACATAAATATCATATCTCTTCCATCTGATTGGAAGCTCCTAAATGCCAAAGACCAGCACACAACACATAAAAGATGCTTGAAAGTTTTGACAGCAAACATGGATCAAGATGGATGGATGGACAAATAGATGGGAGGATGGATGGGTGGATAGATGGAGAGAGTTTGACACTGGCATTCAAAATAAATTTGAACTATGAGAAAAACTGATTTGTAACTAACTGTAAACCCAAAAGTGTAACACTCAATTCCTAATGGTCACATATTGAGTTTTCTACAAGCAGAGTCTAGGATGTAGATTTATTAGGGATCAATTTCTGTTTAAGGAACTGAGAGGGAGCAGATTTGGGCAGAGGAAGAAGTAAAATAGCTACACAGGGCCCCTGAGTCCTGGGCCAATGTTACCAGGAGCTCTGGATTGCCCTTCAGAATTATGGGCATCAGTCTGAAATGTATGAGCCTCTATATCCAGACTCAATCATTCAGAGGATGCAGACTTGCCTGGTGGGGTATAACCTAGGGCCAGGTGACTGAGGCAGATACTGTGGTAGTTGACAAATGGAGGCAGTAGCCTGACTACAATACTCATGGTTGAGCAGCATGTCCTACCTTGAAGAGGCACTGGGAGGTACAGCTCATGTATTTCACACTAATCAACCCATTTTTATCTTGTGACCTGAGGGTGAAGAGGCAAAGTTATATGCATAATATTAGTGGAACCATGGTTTGAACATAATTGGGACATCACATAAAGGGGCTGGGGATAGATAGGATTTAGGGGAACTAGAAAACCAAATTTTAATTTGAAAAACAAAATGGTACTGTTGGATGTTGTTAAGTAGAGAACTGGTCAGGTCTAAGAGCTATGGGTCTGTTTCTCAAAGCAAACAACTCGAGCCATCTTGATTTGTCTGAAGTGTACAGAGGCACAAAAATACTTCTGGTTTCCTTGCTTTTGAAAAAAATATGTAATAGAAAAAAATGATTGCAGCAGCTTGTAACATGAAAGATAAGGATTCATTTTTCAAAATCCTGAAATGAGTTATAAGTATATGTTAAGTATAAAATTAATGTCCAGGATGTTCATCTATGCCAATAGTACTGAGATTGGTGAGAAAGAGACACACAGGCCACTCCATCCTGACTCTAGAATGTATCCTTGCCTGGCTATCACCATGGTAACCAACATAATTTATTAAACAGTTTGCACCAGTGCCCATGTGTCAATGTAAGAAACATCCAAACCTGTAGATAATTTTTATAACGGTTTACTTGAGCCAAACTGATGGCATATGCCAGGGAGCAAGATCTCAAATGCTCCGGAGAATAAGTTTGTGGCTTCTTTTATGCATTTGCAATTAAGGAGGGAAATGTAAGGAATATTACATGGAGGTGGATGAAAATAAGGCAGGGATTGTATTATAGGTTATTTAACAAGATTATGTGCTTTCTTAAGGGTGGTTATGCCTTTGATGGTTATAACTTTGGGCACATCAAAGGTGTGTTAACCTAGATGTATAAGGACAATAAAGAGGGCTTGCTTAAAAACCTTTCACTAAAGAAGTTATATGCCTAGGGCATGTCTACCCACAATGACCTGCCCAGTTAGGAATTTATGATTTATTAAAGCACCCCTTTTTCATCCACACCTGTCATCCTGTTCTCCTCTGACTTATTTCTCTAACACTTCTCTATCAGACTAATTTTCTGAAAACATACCATAAATCTTTCAGTCTCTTGCTCAAAAACTTGAAATGGTTCCCTAGTGCTTACTGATCAATTATGGCAATTAAATAGTTCAATAAGTCTTAATTAAATTTATTTGCCATGTTCCAGCCCCTAATATTCATGACCTCCAAGCCCACTGCCAAGTTACTTCTACCTATTCCACTTTTAGGACTGCTTAAAAATGTACCTGACCTATTTCCTCCACCTTCCATATCCTGTCCAAACTCTGCCTTTTCAGTAGGTCATCTCTGCTAATCTGGGTCTTTCTTCTTTGTACTCACTCTGTGGCTATAAGAAAATACCACACACAATAGCAACTAAGTATTCTGAGTATTTCAAATAGTTATTCTGAGTATAGCAATTAGTTGGACCAATTGCTTTAAAAACAACCAAAGAACAAGGACAAGGACAAGGACTGTATCTTGTATGTTTGTGGCAAACTATATGAAGCCCAACACACAAAACAGTCCTTTTTCTAGGCTCTCGGTGCTGACAGACCTGGCACTGAATTTTAGCTTCTTTCCTTTTAGTGCTGTTATGTCTCCAAGTTACAATTTCCTCATAATTAAAATGGGTATAAGAGCTGTTCTCCTCTCAGGATGACTTTTACGTAAATTTTTGAATGAGACACTGTATGCCTGACAAATAATGAGTAGTCAATACATGTGCTGTTATTAATTAGCCTATAAGGACACAATTGAAAGCACTGTTTTTTGAAAGCCTGGTTCAGTAGTACGTGAAAAGAGACTTTTACCATATTATCATCAACAACATGCAATACATACATACCATGTTGCTCAAAGATGCTTTGAGGACAGAATCTGACAGGTGTGAGAAGGACAGATATATCAGTCAAACCCTTCCATTGAAAAATTATGATTCTCCCAACCAGCCCAGCCTGCCCTCCACCATCTTAAGATTCAGTTACTTTGGGAGCTGGGGGAAATATCTAGAAGGTACTTGCCATTGTTCAGGCCAAAGCTGTGAAGAATTAGAACTGAATTCAGGAGATATCATTAAGAATAGACATAACAAATGAAACTAAGAAAGTCAGTGAAGGAAGAAAGGAAATGATGTGCTGTTCTAGAAATATTACTTGGCATAGCTAAGAGATTAGCACTAAGCTAATGCAAATATTTCTTCTCTTGATTAGACAATTTTAAAAGTTCTCTCAGAATATTGTGACATTCAAGTTTTAGACTGTATTCAAGAAACAAAAGGCAGCATTTATGTTCACTTACTAGTAATAAAAGTAGGTGTCATTGCTAAACTATCACAGTTCCAGGTCTGAGCAATGTCTCTTTAAAACCTTGTAACATCTCTAAGATGCAGTCACTACTATTACTCCCTATTACAAGTTAAGAAACAAGGCTTGGCTTAGAGAGGTTTAGTAATTTTCCTAAAGTCACATAGCTGGTAAATATCAGAGGCAGGACTTGGGTCTGGGTCAGTCCTATACCAAAGCCCATGCGTTAAACCTCAGTTATTACACTTCCATGTGGCATCATATGATTGGCTCAAATGGAAATGATGATGCCCTGACCCTCGTGGTCTCTTCATTTTTCTCAACTTTATCTGTATGTGACTTTAAAGGCTTTACTTTTATGCAAATCTTTCAAGCAGCAAAGCCAACTACAAACATTTATTGAGAGTTACTGTGTGCCAGAGATATTTATAGGTGCTTTATCCATATTTTGTTTAATCTTCACAGTCAACCTTCGATGCGGGCATCATCAAACATTGTCATAATCATCATCACCATCATCATTATCATTCACACTTAACAGATGAGGAAACTGATGCACAGAGAGGTAAGTGTCATCGTCAAGGACTCATTGTCAGTTAGTGGTGGCACCAGAATTCAAATCCTGATTAGAGCTTGTGCTCTAACACAATGCAAAAACATTATCTTGCCAGGATTTTGTCTCTTTTTCTTTGTTTTGTTTTTTAAATTAAATTTTGTCTTGTTAGTTTCAGACCATTATTCCAGTCTGTCAAGAAGACTTGAATTTTGACTCTCTCATCCATCTCGTATTAGGTAGCTTGCCCAGGTTTCTAGCATCTACAAATCTGACATTTAAATAGCACTTTCCTTTTCTTCTAGCTTTATTAGGGACAGTAAAAAAATTGTATATATTTAGGTTGTGAAATGTGACAATCTAAAATACATATACATTGTGAAGTGACAGTAAAGTGAATAACACACCCATCACCTTTACCTTACATAGTTACCATCTTAAGGACACAAGATCTACTCTCTTAGCAAATTCCAAGTATACTATACAGTATTAATCACTATAGTCATTATACTATACATTAGATCTCCAGAATCTATTCTTTTTTTTTTTTTAAGATAGAGTGGGATGGAGGGAGAGAGAGAGAAATCGATGTGAGAGAGACACATTGACTGATTGCCTCCCACACGACCCCGACCAGGGCCAGGACGAACCTAGGCACGTGCCCTAGGTACATGCGGAATCAAACCCGCAACTCTTTGGTCCTCAGTCTGACGCTCTAACCGCTGAGCCAAACTGGCCAGGGCAGAATTTACTCATTTTATCACTGAATGTATGTACCCTTTGACCAACATCTCCCCATTTCTCCCTCCCCCCAGCCCCTGGCAAACACCATTCTAGTCTTTGCTTCTGTGAGTTTGATGTTTTTAGATTCTGTATATAAGTGAGCTCACGCAGTATTTGTCTTTCTGTAACTGGCTTATTTCACTTGCATAATGTCTTCAAGATTCATCCATGTTGTCACAAATGGCAGGATTTCCTTCTATTTTGGCTAAATAATATTCCATTTTATACACACACACACACACACACATACACACACACACACCATATTTTTAATTCATTTATTCATCAATGAACACTTAGGGTGAATTCTATTTTATCTGCCTTGCAATAGAGTTGAATTATGAACATTATTAAAGGCAAAATAAAATTATCTCCTTCTCTTTCCCTCCCCCCCCCCCACCACTTAGAGACACACACACATGCACACAACAAACTAAACAAATCACTGAGATACTACATGGTGTGACTAAGATCTGGGATGATTGATCATTCACAGTCATCACAAGTTATTTTTATTTTATATTTATATCTGATAAAATTGTGTATTAGAATCAAACAAACTGGCTTGCTAATATGTTCTAAAACTATTCAGGTGTGAAGAAAACATGACACCTATTTTCTAAAGCTAAAAACATGTATTATATTTGACTTTTCTAAACATAAGTCACCTTCATTGTATCTGTACATATGCCATTAGGTTATTTTTAGTATCTCTGTAATTTGGGCATTTGCTAGAGTATCTTAAGATAGATGGAATAAAAACTGGTAGTGTTTAGTTTTGAACATGTAATGATGTTCAAATGGGAATTTCTGTGACTTGAATATATGAACAAACAATACGCTTTTATTTATTTATTTTTATTTTGTAATAATTATAGATACACAGGAAGTTGTATACCCTTCCTCCCTCTAGCTTCTCATAATGATATCTTACATAATTATAAAACAATATCAAAACCAGTAAATCAACATTGGTACAATACAATTAAGGACACTACAGATTTATTCAGATTTCATCAGTTTTTACATGCATTGATTTGTGGTATGTATGTGTGTGTGTGTGTGTGTGTGTGTGTGTGTGTATAGTTCTGTGTATTTTTCCAAATGTATCGATTTATGTAACCACCATAACAATCTAGATACAGAACAGCTCCATTGCCAAAAGAAACTCCTTGGGGCTACCCCATTATAGTTGTATTCTTGCATACATCCCTAACCTCTGGCAACCATCAATCAGTTCTTCATCTGTATAACTTTGTCATTTCAGAAATGTTATATAACTGTATTCACACAGTATTTAACATTTTATCTGTACCTGTTGGCTTTTCTGAGCTGTGAATTTATCCAGTATCTTGTCTGGGATACATAGGAAGCAAAAAGAAAACTAAAACCCAAGAAACTCACTCCCATTCTGTTCTTCAAGTCCCAAAGGCCCTAGCAAATTTTCCTCATTCTCCCCAACATTTTGGAACATTTTCCTACATTTATGCACTATGTATAAGGGTTTTAGTTGTATTTAGTAGGAAGAACAGAGAAAAACACACTATTTTACCTTTTCAATAATTGGAAGTCCAAACATGCTTTTATTTGTTTTGTTAATCCTCACCTGAGGATATTTTTCCATTGATATTTAGATAGAGTGGAAGGGAGGAAGGGAGAGAGAGAGAAACATTGATGTGAGAGAGACACATCGATTGGTTGCTTCCTGCACGACCTCGACCAGGGCCGGGGATCAAACCTGCACCCCAGGTACGTGCCCTTGACTGGGAATCGAACCTGAGACCCTTTGGTCTGCCAGCCGATGCCTAACTACTTAGCCAAACCTGCTAGGGCCAAATGCTTTTAAAAACCAAAATTATATTTGCCCTTTGATGACAGCTCATACACACACAACACATACACACACACAGGGAGAGCTGTTAACAGTGGTTATGTTAGAGTGGCAAGATTGTTCCTCTATTTTAACAATATTCTACCATGGCATTTATATTACTTCTATGAAGACAAAATTAAGTTTCTTTTTTTAAACCATTTTATTGCACATCAAGATCCAACCAGAGTGACAGAACCAATAGGAGTTAATGTTATGAGATTTATTGCAAGGATTTGGATTACACACTTGTGAGGGCTGGCTAGGCAAATTGAAAATCAATAGGGTTGACCATCAAGAAGGGCAAACTGGAACTGGGAAGCATAAACTGAAGCTGCTGTATACAGGCAGAATATTCTTCTTTAGGGAAGCCTCAGCTCTGCTCTTAAGACCTTTCAATTGATTGAACCAAGCCCATCCCAACAATCTTCGATAATTTACCTTATTTAAAATCAACTGATTATGGACTTAAATCACATCTACAAAACACCTTTATAATAATGCCTAGGTTAGTATATAAATAACTGGGGACTTAGGCTAACCAAGTTGACATATCCAAAAGACAATACACTGAGTAATCTAAGATTTCCTGCTATGGCTAATAAAATATTTCAAAGTAAAATATCAAAATTGTATCAGAGAAAAGATCATGTTCAAATTATTAATAGAAAACGAAGAATATTATTTAAACATTATGAGTGTACAAGATTGGACAAGAATTAAATATAATTCTGGGGTAAAATTATGTTATGGTTTTGAGATATTTTTTTAAAAGCAGGAAAATGATATTGCGAAAAAAATCACCACAGAAATTTTCTTTGTAGAAGTATCATTGGCTTGGCTATTGTTTTATCAAAATTATCTAACATAGATATATTATGTAATCTTTGAAATTCAATATTTAAAAAAATTAATTTCAAAACAACTAAAAAGCAATTACACTTAGGAAACATTTTTATGATAATATGTGATTGTGAGTGAAAGTACAAGATGGAAAATTATATGCATATGTTATAAATTCAATGCTAATAATCATAACAATGGTAACTGTTCCTTAAAAAATGATATTTATTAAGAAAAAGTATATAACTCCGACAGTCTACAAACTTAACTTTTTAAGGTGAACAATACTCTACCAGTGGTTCTCAACTTGTGGGTCGTCTAAGACCATTGGAGAACACATATTTCTGATGGTCTTAGGAACCGAGACACTGCTCCTCTATCCATCTCCAGGTGGGTCCGCCCACATGCAGATACGCCCACATGCAACATGAGGAACTTATTAAAGGGTCCCGGCATTAGGAAGGTTGAGAACCACTGGGTGTTGAAAGACAAGAAACACACTGGAAGAAAATATTTGCAGTGTTAATCCTTTCTATGTTATATGTTCTGATGCCAGTTATCAATTTATTATGTCTCAGCTCCAAATGCACCATTTCACTGCTCTGTGAAAATGAATCTGGGCTCTTTAAATACTTTACCTTTGCCAGTTGAACACAAAATCTTTGCCAGCAGTTAAGTAGCTTCCCTAAGCACCCCCCCCCACACACTCCCTTAAGCAGTTTTGTGGCAGAGTGTCTCTGATGGTACACTTCCCCATGAACTGCTTTTCTCCTAATCCTAAAGGAAAGACTTCCCGTAAGTTCTGTCCTGGTGGTACCACAGTAAATTCTCTGCCATTCAGTGAATCATGTCTATGCCTTCTCCAAGGTCTGGATATCAGCCCTGCGGGGAGAGGTAACTTCTTGGTATGCTCAGTCTTAGTCTTAGCATAGTGGATGTTCCTCGTATCTGCTATTTCTATATTCTTTAAAAAAATTTTTTTTTCTTTATTGAATTTAGAGAGAGAGGAAGGGAGAGGGAGAGAGAGATAGAAACATCGATGAGAGAGAACATCGATTGGCCGCCTCTTGCATGCCCCCCACTGGGGATCCGGCCCACAACCTGGGCATGTGCCCTGACTGGGAATCGAGCCGGTGACCTCTTGGTGCAGAGGTTGACGCTCAACCACTGAGCCAAACCGGCCGGACTATTTCTATATTCTTTAATTAACTTTCCTTCTTACTAGCCAATCCATCATTGTGCCAATCCCACTATAGTTAATTATTCTATATATCAATCTTTCCCCGTTCAAACTGCAGTTGACCCCAGAACAACATGGGGGTTAGGGGTGCCATCCCAAGCACAGTAAAAAATCCATGTATAACTTTTGACTCTCTAAAAACTTCACTAATAGCCTACTGTTAACTAGAAGCCTTGCCAATAAAATAGTCAATTAACACATAGTTTGTGTTATATGTATTATATACTGTATTCTTACAGTAAAGTAAGTTAAAAGAAAGAAAATGTTATTAAGAAAATCAAGGAAGAGAAAATACATTGACAGTATTTATTGAAAAAAATCTGTGTATAAGTGGACCCAGGCAGTTCAAACCCGAGCTGCTCAAGGGCCACCTGCACTGTGTTGTTTCTCTCTTGTTTGGATCCAGACCCATACACAGTTGGTACCAGTAGTGGTCCTGTTATCGGTAGAAGTGGAGTTCTTGTGGTGCCAAGAGGAAGAGAATTTCCTGAGGACCCCACAGAAGGATAGGGTTTTGTGGAAAGCTTTACTGATAATGTAAAATTAAGGGAGTTCCCCTCCAAGATCCCATCTCTATTCAGCTCGCCATGGAAAAAGTCCGACCATGTCTTCAGCAGGGTCAGAATAAAGGCTGCTGCACATAGTTTCTGCTCCATATTAAAGTACAGTCCAGGACTCTCTCTATGAAGCTCCCCCACCCTCTTCTTTCCCCAGGGTCCACCCCCCCACCCTCAGCATGCCCAGACCTCTTTTTCTTCTTTTGTCTCTCAAGGCAGCTCTCTCTCTCTCTCTCTCCTAAGCTCTAAGGGCCCTTCGTTTTCTGTAACTTGTTTCCTGAGCTCATTTTTTCTACAGCTCACTTCTACCTCTGTAAAAGAGGGGGGAAAAAAAAAAAGTCCGTCTTAAAGCTGCATAGTACTCCATTGTGTATATGTACCACAGCTTTTTTATCCATTCGTCTACTGATGGACATTTGGGCTGTTTCCAGATCTTAGCTATTGTAAATAGCGCTGCTATGAACATGGGGGTACAGGCTGACATCTGCCAGAAGAGGGGGCGGGGGAGGGGAGCGATGAGCACAGAACTTGTACGCATGTACTCATAACCAATGGACATGGACAACAAAACCGGGACGGGACAGGGAGGGAGGGGGAGGGGGGTGTCAATGGGGGAAAAAAGGAGAATCATCTGTAACATAAGTAAATTAATAAAAAAAATAAAAAAAAAATTCAAAATGGAAAAAAAAAAGTCCGGTCCAGTGCAGCAAACTGCATGTGAAGTCTGCACAGCCATGGGCCGTGCGGCTAAGGCCACATGGCTATGGAGAGAGAACATGAGAGCCCACAGGCAAGTGTGGGTCATGGAGCAAGAGAGAACAAGAGCCAGGGAACTCTTTGTCTGGGGATTGTATCCAGGAGCTTCTTCAAACTAACCAATGAACTTTCCAAGATTTCGAGTGTCTCTGATGCGGTCCACCCCCTAGCCAATTCATTTTTCCCCAGGCTAGACTGACAGGCAGGCGCCTCCCTTGCGCCACCCCGACTTCCGCTCTGCATGTGCACGTATCTCCCCTTTCTCCCCCACCCCACAACAATCCAGTACTTGATGGAGGAAGGGAGGGATGTTAATCTCCCTGGAGGAAAAATGCTGTGTGAAGCTGTAGCTTCCTGGTGAAGCTGTAGTTCCAAGTGAAGCTTCCCAGGTGACCATGCTTACGAAGTCTGACTTTCCTTTTCTTTCTTTCCTTTATTAATATTAACTAGCTAATTACGACAATAACTGTCCCAGCAGATAGACTCTCAAAGACAGGAGTTTGGTTTGGTCATGACTTTGAGCTTGGACACAGTGCTGAGCTACTTGCCAATGGGAAATGAGATGCTAGGAAACAGCATGCAGTGACCTCACAGTTAATCAAGCTGTCACTGGTGGTTGATTGTAATGAAGGCCAAATGAAACTTGTGCTTTGAAAATCCAAGTGGCTGCTACACTTGATTATGATGGCAGTAATGACAACTCAAAGGACCTGTGATATGGGACAGATTCTTTTGAGTTCACTTGAGTGCTCACAAAGAGAAAATGACAGGCTCAAGATTGTTAAATCCCAGCTCAAGTTATAGTCCAAGAATCAAAGAGTTTCCTTGTCAGTCCTAAAAGAAGCTCTTAGTTCTTATAGTCACAGGGCCAATGCTGCTGAAAATCAAACGCAAAATTTAAGTGTGGGATACTGAATTAAAATGACAGTCAAAGTCACAGGCTTGCCAGGTTTCTCAGGTGAAAGTTTAGGCACCAATTGCAAAATAATGGGATCTCGAAAACGGAAATGAAAAAGGTTGGATTCATGTGAAACAGACCATTTTGAACCCCAGACTCAGGCTTTCTAAAGCATTCATGGCAAAAGCTGTGGGTAAGAGCTAACAAGCCAGGTGCATGTAATAATAGGGATCACAAGCTGCAGACTTGATTTTTACCGGTAGTGCGCTTGAACATCCTCAGAGGCAGAAACTCTCACCTTATAGGATCAGCTTCAGAAACCTGTCAGTGGATAAGGCTGAGAGAGAACATCTTTTGTGAGATGAACGGAGGCAGAGACTGGAGGAGAACAGAGAAATAGGAAAGTGGGGTACTGGGGAAGCCCAGGTAGGAGGGTATTAGTAAATCATAGAAAGGGTCAATGGTGTCACCGGATTTGCCCTTGGTGACTTTTGCAAGAGTGGTTTGAATAGAGTGAAATAGAGGGTGGAATGGGAGGTGAGCAAGTAGAAACACAGATTGTAGTTAAATTAACTCAGCTGTACTTAATTACTCCCTTTGACTTTGCTATATGTTTCCTCACCTGGCACAGTTATTCTGAAGCACTGGAAGCATTTTCTTACAGGTAAGAACAAGGTCAGGTTGTCTAATATCAGCAGGAGGGTGCAACATAATTCTGCATGTTCCAACTATACACAAGGAGATCATGATAATGATGATGAAGATGATAATGCAGCATAAATGCTTGATGTGACTAACGGCGAACAGTTATCAACTACCATTATATGAGATTGATAAATTGTTTACTTAGAAAACCTTGAAGAATAAATGCAAATATGCTAGAACTAATCAGAGAACTTCAGTAAGGGAACCAGATGCAAGATGAAATGGAAATATATACAATTAAGCTGTCTTTGATACTAGCAATAACTGATATAAAAGAATAATGGAAAAATATTATCACAATGTTTATGCATATAAAGGGAAATTCAAATAAATGGAAAAATCTCTATTTCTTGACTGGAAAAACTCAATATCCTAAATATATCAGTTTTTCCCAAATTATATATATGTATATGTATAAGCTCATCTCAATTCAATATAATAAAGAGACTTTTTGCTTGAAACAGGAAAAATCATTCCATTCTTTACCTGTTGTACCTAGACAAGTACATGGTGAGAAGAGTCAAGAAATCTGTGTAATGGATGTCTTTGAGGTAATATTGTTTTGGGCCAAATAACAAAAAGTAATATAAAGTTGTTGTAATTCAAAACAAAAAATTGAAACACCAGAGAATTCAGTGTATCATTTTAAATCACCACAGACACTGAGTGTTATTCAATAACTAGTGCTTGAGTACCAGGGAAAATTTAAGGAACAAATATTGCTACATCTCTATCCCATAGCCTCCATAAAAACAGATTTCAATGTTTCTCACTAATATAAATGTGTATGCATATGATTTTCCTCTAAGCTTTATTAATCATAAGAAAAGTACATAAACTAGTGTGAAAATAAATGTTGGTAAAAAGCTACTGATTGTGGTACTGGTATAACACAAAATAGATGGGAACAACCTAGATATCCAAAGAGAGAATTGGTAAAATATATTTGGGTATATCTATAAAACTGAATACTGTAATACAGAAATAGAAAATGATGAATTAGATATATTTGTGTGGTCCAAAGCTGACCAGTATGTATTGTTAAAGAAAAAAACTTAAAAATAGTGTTAGAGTATGTATACATTTTTGTAAAAATGTGTATATTAATGTATGTTTAGAAAAAATTAGAATGCAACAGTGATTACATTCTAGTTGATATATAATGTCTGTGATATTTGTTTGCTTTCTCCCTTATATTTTATGACATAACATTGCATTTAGATGAAGTAACAAGTCTATTTTATAAATGACAGCAATACATTGCATAGAAACCATTTTTGTCCATTAACCAAAACTGCATTTCAGATAATTTGTAATTTAAAAAAATTGTATCAGTTAGATATTGTTGCATATTGAATTATCTCAAAACTTAATGGCTTAAAGAAAAAAGCAATCAATTACTGTCTACCACAGTTTGGGTTACAAACTTGGGAGTGGCTCAGATGCTTGCTTCTGGCTTTGGGTCTCCTGTGAGGTCTCAGTCAGAACTCAGACTGTAGAGCTGCAGTCATTTGAAGGCTTGACCTGGACTGAGAGATCAGATTCCAAGGTGACTCGCTCACATGGCTGGGAAACTGGTGCTGGCTCCTGGAAAAGGCATTAGTTCCTCTACTCATGGTGTTCTCCACAGGGCTGCTTGTGTGGCATCAGAATATACCTGCCAGTCTCTCCCACAGTGAGCAATCCAAGAACACAAGGAAGGCACTGCCATGCTTTTTGTGACCTAGCCTTGGAAGTTACACACTGTCATCTCCACAGTATCCCGCGGGTCACATGTTTGCTCTAGTCAATTGGAGAGGACTGCATGAATATTAGTAGGTGAGGATCATTGAGGGCCATCTTGAAAGCTAACATAACTAAATCAAGAAAAAATAAAAAAATAAATTTATAAAAATCATAAGATGTAGAATATTTATGTTGTATTAAGCATAACAAACTGCTGGGCCTTATGCAGCAACCGAAATGATTAAAAGTGGTAATTATAGACAAAATATTTTTAAAATTAGTATTAGGTAAACAAAGATGTAGACAAACATGTATATAGGCTATTAACTATTGTTTAAACTCATCAGTGGATAAAGATTGAGGTAAAATAAAGACATTCAAATGGTTACATTGGAGGGTAGGATTATGGGTAGATAAAAATTTTCCTTTAATGTTGCACTACTATTTTTTAACAAGACATATTTAAAGCAGAGAAAATTAATAAGTATACTAGACTGTAAATCACTAAAAATTAATCAGTTACTTTATAATTGAAATAATGGATTATTAATTCAAAAATATTTAAAAATACAAAATCCTCAAAATCGATGGCATCTAATTTACCAAAGAATCTTACAAACATCGGAGAACAAACATAACAAAAATGCATTTGGAAAAACCAATATTAAATATGCTTCTGCACAATTTAAGGATTCACCTCTAACGCACACATGGCTTATTTAAAATATTACATGGTTTCAATCCAGAAACTCTAACTGGAAATTTCCTCCCTCACTCCAATCTCCTTAGAGAAGAATTAAATAATTCTGAGGAATTAGGCAGTGGGAGGAGAAATGCCTATTACTCAGCCTGTACACTGGGGAAAAAGATGAAGGTGAATATCTTTTCCCCTTCTCTGAGTCTTATGTGATGAGCCATAGGACTAGAGAGGGGTTCTAGCCCCAAATCTCAACTCTGGAAAGTAAATATCATTTACTAGACTCACTATTCTAATGACTGAGTTCATTTTCTTGTGCATATGCTAATTTTACTTAATCCTAACAATGTTCCATTATTTTAAAAATAAGTTTTAAAAATTCAGCTCTGTAACTCTTCCTCTATGGTTCCCTGATCAGAGTCTAAAAGTAGGAGGAGGAAAATAAGAATGATAAATATTTCAAGAGTGGGAAAGTGAAGAATAATAGTACCGCTGATGCACCTAAGCCTCCAAGATCATGACAAGCATAGATGGCTTCAGAGATAGTTATACCTAGTGCTGCGCTATACTCATAAATTTCATGCTAACAGCCTGAAAAAGTTTAAATAGAATGAGGAGTGAAAAGAATACTTTCAGTTCCAGTCATGTGTATTGCCCTACTGAGCAAAACATTTGTGTTTTCATTTGTTTTTATTTGACATGAGCTGGTCAATTTCTTCTCTTGTCATAGAACCTTTTGGAAATAGTTTGTTCTCCTATCAGAATTATAGAAGCATAAAATATCACCACAGCTATTCCTGTTATATAGCACTTAAAATGTGGTTATTGCTATGAAGTAACTACTTTATTTCACTTAATTATAATTAATTTAAGCTTTAATTTAAATAGTCACGTGTGGCTAATGGCACCCATAGAGGGAAGCACAAATCTAAATACTGGCTCAGAAGACATGTGAGTGGCCTACAAGGGAAGGAGGGGCTTGAGTGACTTAGCATAAACAAACCAGTTCAGCCATGATACCTTATCTCACACAACAGCAATTGCCCAGCAGCACTTTTGATTGTACCCAAACCTGGTGCAGTGCAGGAAAACAAGGGTTACAACTGGAAGTAAATCAAGCCCTTTACTGCTGATTTCACATTTTCCTGCTGCACTGGTCAACCAGAAGATCACTCACTGGCAATTTACATTTCCACAAGAAAACAACAGACAACTTACAGCTAGCTATAAATATAGTGGAGGACATTTGAAACGACTAGAAACCAGATAATCAATCTGCCTTGCTGGCACAAATTTAGTGAGCAAATTCTCACAGAGCATGCTGTCCCTGCAGGGTTTTTTATGTTCTTCTCACTGTCTGGCTGAATTATACACTCTTACACAGGAAGTAAATCTCCCTTTAAATGCACAACAAAAATGGAATGATTTAGAATTTGAGAAACAATGTGATACTCACCATAGAGCATTGTGAACAAACACAATGCGTTTTTTTTTTTCTTAATTGACTTTAGAAGGAGAGGGAGAGAGAGATAGAAACATCGATGAGAGAGAACATAGATTGGTCTCCTCCTGCATGCCCCCCACTGGGGATTTGGCCCACAACCCGGGCATGTGCCCTGACCGGGAATCAAACTGGCGACCTCTTGGTGCGTGGGTCCACGCTCAACCACTGAGACACATTGGCTGGTACAGTTTTGTTTTTAATTTTAATTTTTAGATCTCATGTGTACTTTGTCCAGATATCCCAATGGTAACATTTGGGGAGTGAGGAATTTCATAAAATTTTTATTTGAATAAAAAAGTTTTTCATTTTATTTTAATTTAAAATTTTTAATTTTGTATTAAGATAATTGTAGATTCACATGCAGTTGTAGGAAATAATACAGAAATCCTCATGTAATATTTTCCCAGTTTTCCTCACTGGTAAGGTTTTATAAAACCATAATATAATATAACCAGCATGTTGACATTGATACAATGCACTAATATTCAGATTGCCAGTTTTGTCAATACACGTTTTTGTGTGCGTATGTATGTGTATTCAGTTCTCTATAATTCTATCACTTGTGTAACTTCATGTATCCACCTCTACCATCAAGATCTTGAACAGTTCCAACACCACAAAGATCCCTCCTCTTGCCCTTTTACAACCACACCCAGCTCTCTTCAGCCTCACTCCCATACCTAAGCAGTGATATGTCCTCCATTTCTAAAGTGTTATAATTTTAATCATGTTATAGAAAAGAATCATACACTGTGTAAGCTTTTAGGATGGACTTATTTCACTCACTGTAATCCTCCGGATATTTTTCCAAGTTGATGGACATACCAATAGTTCATTCCTTTTCATTGCTGAGTAGTCTTCCATGGTATGGATGTATCACAATTTATTTAACTATTTAAATAGCTTATTTAAATAGCTGGACTATTTCAGTTTTTTTAAATATTATGAATAAGCCACTGTGAATATTCAGTTTTTGTGTGAATATAAGTTTGAATTTCTCTTCGGATGAATGCCCTTTGAGTGCAATTGTTGGGCCATATGGTAGTCACATGTTTAGTTTAATAAGAAAATGTTAAGCTGTTTTCCAGAGTTGCTGTACTATTTATGTTCCTATCAGAAATTTATGAATGATCCAGTTGCTCTACATCCTCACTAGCATTTAGTGTTGTCATTATCTTTTATTTTAGAAGGTGATGATTGCCCTGGCCGGTTTGGCTCAGCGGTTAGAGCGTTGGCCTAGGGTCCAGAGAGACCCGGGTTCGGTTCCCGCTAAGGGCATGTACCTCGGTTGCAGTTTGTCCCTGGCCCTGGTTGGTCGTGCGGGTGGCGGCCACTCGATGTGTCCCTTTCACGTCGATGTTTCTCTCTCTCTCTCTTCCTCTCTCTCCCTCCCATTCTATCTGAATAAAAAATGAAAAAATGTCCTCGGGTGAGGATAAAAAAAAAAAAAGAAGGTGATGATTTAGTGATCTCTCACCAACCAGCTCACCACCACATACACACAGCATCTTCCTGATAGAGTTATATTATAATTTTGTTTGGATCAGTAATCTGTTTTTATATTATTATATCTCAATAAATGACACTTTTAAGCCATGTAATGTTTTATTATTTTGTTTTCATGCATAACTTTATTTTTTTCAAGCACTTAATATATTTTTTTGTTTTTAGTTGCCTTTCAAGTGTTTATAACTGAAGTATTCCCCCAGTCTTGGAGACATCTCCCCTGTAGTGTTCTGGTCTGCTCCAATCTTCATTGGTTGCTTGCTAAGTCTGTTGCATAGCTATCATCTCTTCACCATAACCAATAGAAAATAGTATAGACATGAATTAAGAACAAGATGCTATAAATAGAACTAATGGAAGCTGAAAATATGAACACAGTTATAAGAAATTCAGTGGGATTTTCCATCACTACTGTTTTAGGTTGGATGCCTTGTTTCCGCAATATTATTTTTCTTTTGTTTGGTCTCATTGAAGAGGAACATGTTATTTCAGGTAGTTTCCTGGGAAAAGGGCATGTGAGGTGAAGTTCTGAGGCCTTGATTATCAGAAAAGACCATTAATTCATCCACACATTTAATCAATAGTTTAATTTCACATAGGTCAAATAATTTTTTCTTAAATCTTGAAGCCATTGCTGAAACATTTTTTTTAGCATCCAATATTCTGCTGAAGAAGACCAAAGCCATTTTGATTTTTTGTTCTTTGCATATGTACCATTTCCCCCCCTGTTTTACTTGCCCCTTTGGAAACTCTTGAGATTTTTCTCTTTACCCCTTTTCTTTGAATTTTCCACATTTTTACCTTGTCATAGATGTGTTTGGATCTATGGTATTGAAAAATAATGGGACCTTTCAATCAGGAAAATCATATCCTTAAATTCTTAAATTCCATAAAATTGTAATGACTACTTTGATATAAAAAAAATTTTGCTTTTGTATTTCTTGAACACTTATTATTTGGCTATTGGACCGCTGGATGTCTTCCAATCTTTTTATGTTTTCCTGCCCTTTTTACTATCCCTTACGCTTTTTAAAGTATCTTCTAGGTTAGGTGTTAGCAAACTATGGCCCATTTTTCTAAAGTTTTATAGGAACCCAGCCATGTCCATTCTGTTACAAGTGCAGAGTTCAGTAGTTGCAACAGGGACCATATGCTCTGCAGGCCTAACATGTTCAATATCTGGTCATTTAATAAAAAGTTTGCTGATATCTCTTCTGACAGAATTTTTCCAATTTTGTCTTCCAAATTTTCTCTTGAATTTCTCATATGTGTGTTCATATTTTCAACTTCCATTAGTTCTATTTATAGCATCCTCTTCTTAATTCAGGGCTAAAATAGTTTATATTATCTTTCTGAAGATGTAAATAATCTTTTCTTTGTTCTTAAGATTTTTATCTTCCAATATGGTCTCTCTTTACTTTAAGTTGTTTATGCCTTATTTCTTTGGTCTCCGTAATGTTAGCATTTTTAATAAGATGATAAGAGAATCTTGACCACCTGCTCATATTTAAGAACGTAGCACTAAAATGCTGAAAATTCTGTACACATAAGTACATTTTTTAAACTGTGAGCTTTCCAGATCAGTGATCTAGTAAGAGTATTTTCTTAGGGAAATGCTGTACCCAAAGGTAATGTGCAATGTCGGTACCTTTATGTATTTTCCCTTGGGTTAGTCAGATTCTTTCCAGCTGTTTGGCTGCCATTAAATCGAAATGAAGTAAGAGGGCTGAGAGGTTTTAACATTCAGTATGTAACCTTTAACTTAATTCCCTTGTTTTTAGTACAGTACTCCTCCTTCACCAATGCCCGGTGTCCCTTAATCCAGAAGCTCTCTGTACTATACTCCTTTGAAAATAAATATGCAATATTAGACATGAATAGGGGTAAGGGTCAAGAAATCTAAATCTTATTAACTCTAGATTTAGACAAATTAATAGCTTATATCTTGTTGCCTTATATTATTTTACCAAAAAATTTTGTTAAATAATTTTTCTATAATATTAACAGATTTTTCAAAGTATTTTATCCAAGTTTTGAAATTACAATATGTTAAGCCTGAGTAATGCTACTAGTATCTTCCTAAACCAGGATAGATTTGATTCCAGGTATCAGAAAATTCAATGCAAGCAAAATTAAATAAAGGGCATTGCTGACCTAAGTAACTAAAAGTCCAGCTATAATATGAACCTAGTTTTTATTTGGTTCAATAGATCAGAGATTATAATAAATATGTGTACCATATTTCAGCCCCAACTTCACGATGTCAACTGCATCTTTAGACTGGCTTTTTTCTTGGTGGCAACATGGCTACAGCTGCTCCAGTCATCACATTCAATCACTATAACATCCAGAAGGGAAGAGTAATGATCCCTTCTGGTCATTCTTTCAAAATAGCATAGATATTTTATTCCAAGAAGTCCTTAGCAAACCACTAGTTGAAACTCAGTGACCCAAATAGAGTCCTAAACCAAACTTGTTAACTAGGAGAATATCATAACACATTAAATGACTTTCTTTGGGACACCTGAATTAGTCACTTTGATAAGCAAGAAAGATAATCCTGATTGGCTTATACCAAGCAGTGTCTGCTCCTAGAGCTTGGGATAAGTTCAATCCCTTTCAAATCATGTGATTTTTAACACAGTATCACAGTGGGATAGAGGGAAATGTATATTTGGAGTGATGACAATATTCACCTCACTCCCTGTGTTTCTCCAAATCAACAATTGTAGGTAGACATTTTAATACCTCTTTGCCAATAATTGATAGAACAAGTAGGCAGAAATATAGTAATGGTAAAAAAGACCTGAAGAATGCCATCAGCCAACTTGTACTAATTGACATTTATAGAACACTCCAGCCAACAAGAGCAGACTGCTCATTTTTTCATGTGTACATGGAATATTTACCACGATAGGCCATATTTTGAGTCATAAAATAAGTCATTCATTTTAAAGAATTTTAGTCACTAAAGTACATCCTCTGATTGCAATGAAATTAAATTAAAACTCAGTAATCAAGAAGTCTTGAAATTTCAAATATTTTTAAACTAAGTAATATATGTCTACATAATTGATATGTCAAAGACGAAATCAAAAGAGAAAGGAGAAAATATTTTGACTAAAAAGAATTTATTATACTTGTGTAATGCAGCTAAAGCAGTATTTAGTGGGAAATTCATAGCATTAAAATTCTTATCTTAGAAAAAAATTCTGAAATCAGTGTCTTCAGCTTCCGCTTTAAGACCTTACAAAAATGAAAGCAAATGAATCACAAATTAAGCAGAAGAAAGGAAATAATAAATATCAGAACAGAAATCGATGGAATTTAAAAAAGAAAATGAGTGAAACTAGAAACTGGCTATTGGAGTTACTCAATGCAGTTGATTAATTTGTATTCAGGCTTATCATAGAAAATACACAAATTTCCAGTGTCAAGAATGAGAGAAGTAGCATCACTATAAATTCTACAGATACTAAAATAAGGGGTTATTACAACCAACTTTATGCTAATACATCTAGTAACCTATATGATTGTATACATTTTTTAAAGACAGAAACTACCAAAGCTCACACAAGAAAAATATAACCTCAGCCACCTTATATCTATTAAATAAATCAAATTTGTAGTTAAAAAGCTTCCCACAATGAAAACAGCAGGCTAACATGCCTTTCCTACTGAATTCTCAAACACTTAAAGAAGAAATAAAACCAATATCAATAATATCAATTATACAAAATCTCTTTAAGCAAATTTAAGAGAAGAGGATGCTTCTCAACTCATTCTATGAGGTCAGTGTTCATCTAGACAGACATTATAAGAAAACTATAGGCCAGTAGGTCTTATAAATGTATTCATTCTTTAGCTTTCAGAAAAACATAAATTGCTTCTTTAGGGGAGACTTTGTGACTCCTTAACTAGTTAAATCTCTTTAATTTATGCCCATGTAGCAATATATACCTCTTTTTCATTAGACTTATATCAAATGTATTTATTTCATAGTTATATAATTAGTATTTCTCCCAGACTAGACTATAAGTTATGTTAGGGTGAGAATGTTCCTAGCCTATTTCTGAACTTTTTTCCCCACAACTGTTTAGCAGAGTATCAGGCACATAGAAAGTGCTCAATAATAAGAAATATATATTTTTGAATTAATGATTAGCAAGTTGCTGATAAGATGCTATAGCCTGCTATTATGCATAGTTGTGATCTTGAGATGTGGGTGGAATTGGATGAAGGTAGTGAGTGAGCTAGGAACCTAGCTACTCTGTTCACACTTTATTAGTTGAGTAATTAAACCCAATATATTGAGTACCTGTGATCTCTTTGGTGGTATTGTTTAGATATGTTTTCTGATATAAGTACAAGAAATCTATTGTAACAGAGGCTTAAACAAATAAGTGTTTGTTTGTTTGTTTGTTTTTTTACATAGCATGAACTCTGGAGGTAAGCCATATTGGCATTACTTCATCTGCTAAATGATTCTATCAAAGATTCATTCAATTTCTATCTTTCTGTTCCCCATACTTAGTGTATTCATTCTTTTTCCTTATGGTTGTTGACTCGTAGCTGAAAGATGACTCTTGTATCTTTAACCATTGTACCTCACCTCTCGGTAGGAAGGATGAAGAAGAGTGTTGCCTGTCAAATTTGGCCTTTTCAAAAACAAAACTTTCCCAGAGTCCTCTATACTTCCTCTAAACCTACTCTTAGATGGTATTAACCCAAACTGAGTCTCACAGGACAAGCCTAGATGCAAGGTAGACTGGAAAATGGTGATCTTAAGAACAAGTTTGTCATAGTTGTGTAACCTATGACCCATCATCAGTTATTTCATGGGGCTGGGAATTTTATCCCCAAGCAATTCTTGATCTAATTCCTTTTATTTTTTAGCAAAGACAAATTTAACAATGAAGAAATTTGTTATTAATTAATAACTATTGAGTAAATAAATAACAATGTCAGATAATGAGTGGGGCTAAATTCCAAGGGTCTTCATAACTTACACCTGGTTGGAACATGTCAAGGGCGACTATTTTATTCAAAAGTGGTTGTAGAAGAGAAGGTAAATGCTTAGCTTGAATTTGTATGTATAAAATAAAGAAATGGCTTAGGTTACTCATGTCAATAAGTCATTTTTAAGTGTAATGGTATATGTCTACCTTATTACAATATGTTATCTTAACAAGAATCAAGGAAGCCTGTTATATATCATACATAGTGGTAAAAATGCATGTATTACATTTTATTACCTCTGTCCAACACAATAAGACATGACATATAAAACATGTAATGCAAGACAAGAAATATAGAAAAGGTCAGTAGATTTGAACACTACTTCTGACTACACTTTGGTGCACTTGAGCTTTAATATATTAAAACCTTAAAATATCTAAGTAGGATCAAAGGCTGTTATAACCATGGTAAGTGATCAAAAGTAGTATAATATATATTTTAATGCATAAAAATATATGTTAACATTATATATTGATATATGTATTGAGAATATACTTAAGAACATATATAAATGCATATTATATTGTATATATTTATAATGTGTAAGAATATATTGATCTCTCCAACTGGTTTTATTCATAGGCTAAATGGCTAGTGACCTACATAGCATGATTTACGATATTCTAATAGGATACTCCATCTTTACTCTGGCACAGTGATTATGGTAGGCAGCACAATATAGTGATTATGGAGGACAAACTCTAGAGCCATACCATGCAGCTGCAAATCCTGGCTTTTCTAACTTATTAGCAGTGTAACTGAAGCAATGTTTTTAACTTCTTTGTGCCTCAGTTTGCTCTTCTGTGATATAGGGATAAAAACAGTACCTCCATAGGGTTTTATGGAAGATTAAAATAATTATTTTTCATAAATCACTTAAATATCTGATACAAATAAGTACCACATAAATATTTGTTAAATAAAGATAAAATTTTTTAAATAATTAAATAAATGGTAGCAATTATTAAGGTATACAGTCAGTTATTGGGACTTCTCAGTTGAGTGCTTTTCGCATCACTCAACTTACAAATCGAGCTCAATCTTCAATCGAAAAAGTTGGCTTTCATAGGGTGCCGACCTTAGTAAGAGATAGTATATATTTCCCAATTGTGTAGATTGCATTTGGAATATATTTATAATTGAATTACCAAGAGCACTAATTTCTACAACTGATTGCTTCCATCTGCAACATTTCATTAAATAAGAATTTAAGGAAGGTAGTGAACTCTCTTCTATGTCAACCCAATCCAATGGACATTTAAGTGGAATAATAACTCTTTCAGTCCATTGGAATCACACTTATTAAATTCTCGTGGATAATCACCCTACTTATTACCAGGATGTGAATTTAGGGTCTGAAAAGACTCCAGTTCTATAGGCCTTTAAGTTTATCTCTGTGGCTGAAAAATTTCATGAGGGGACAGAGGGGGTGAGGGAAGAGAGCTCTGGGACACTCAGCAGAATGATTAGCCGAAGACATATGACATGACATATATACTTTTCTTAAAGAATAATGGAACTGCCCTAGCCGGTTTGGCTCAGCGGTTGGAGCGTCGGCCTGCGGACCAAAGAGTCCTGGGTTCGGTTCCCGCTAGGGGCATGTACCAAAAAAAAAAAAAAAAAAAAAAAGAATAATGGAACTAACGAAACCAATGAAAATGTATATCAAAATTACTTTAGTGCATGTGCATGTGTACACACACACACAAACACACACACGGAGCAAAAATAACCCAATTGCCAGAACATAGCCACTTGTTGGACATGGAGTGAGAACCTAACCTAAGACAATTTCCCATAAAAATACCTCCTTTCCTTCTGTTTCTCAGAATTGGCAAGTATACTTCCTCCTATGCTCCAAAACAATCTCTTGGTTTCTTTTCCTCAGGTCTTGCTTTCATTCCTCTTGTCAAGGTTGAGGATACTCTCCAAGAGACAACACCTAGTCTATGCTGTAAGACCTTAAGGAGGAACACTGACAAACATAGGTGGTATTTGGAATGTACAGCAAGGGTACCGATCAATCAGAACAGATGCCAGTTAGAATGAACCCCTATGGGTATGTAAACACTGAAGTTCAGCTTCAGATGAATTAATTCCCAGCAGCACAAATGAGATCCAGATTATAATTTTTAATTAGATTCTACTGAAGGCTTATTGTTAGGGGAGATGCTTTCCTGTTTTCTAAATGAAGCCACTTTTAGGGCCTCAAAACCCTGACCTGTTCTTAAGCTTCAGTCTCATTCCATCAGGCCTCCATATAGGGTGCCAGCTTCTCACCCATGACATTCTCCAGTCAGCCCCACTTGGGAGCCTAGGTCTATCTGCTTTTTGGTCCTACAGAAGAGTGTAAATTCTTCCCTCTCTGCTGTCAGAATTTACCTCCTCTTCCATACTAGGATTATACATAATTAAGGACATCTCCCTCTTACATTGAATGTGGGTTGGCCCATTCATAGGTTGACCAGGCCAGTCACAA
This sequence comes from Tadarida brasiliensis, assembly GCA_030848825.1. Lineage (NCBI taxonomy): Eukaryota > Metazoa > Chordata > Mammalia > Chiroptera > Molossidae > Tadarida > Tadarida brasiliensis. The sequence continues at coordinate 107,360,423 of CM061280.1, read as the reverse complement.
TGGTCAACAATGCATTTCCAGAAATCTGACTTATTACCATGTGTGGAATATCAACAGCCCAGAACATCATGTCTTGTGGCAAGTCCAGTCAAATATCTTGTCAGAATCGTTCCTTCCTCATGAGGAAAGGGAACATAGGCCTGACAATAATGAATTGCTATTAATGTCTTAACCATTTCTTTCAATGTCTGTACTTATCATGGAGCAGGAACAAAGTGTTCATTGACTGACACCCTTCCATGGACCATACTTTGAGATGCACTACTTAAATATCTTTATCTCCTCTAATCAAATACACAGATAAAAGTACACACACACACACACACACACACACACACGTCAAAAAAATTGAACAAAATTTTTTCAAGCAAAGGGCAGATTATAGGAGAAAAAAATCCAGTTTAAGAGAGGAAGATCCACCTAATTCCCATTACCACATAAAGAAATTAACATCCCAATTTGAAGGACTATATTCATGTGCCATTTAACAACAAGGATACGTTCTGAGATATGCATCTTTAGGCGATTTTGTCATTGTGTGAACAGCACAGAGTGCACTTACATAAACCTGGATGGTGTAGCCTACTACACACCTAGGCTATGTGGTATACCACTATCATAAATGCAATCCGTCTTTGACCAAAACATCATTATACAGTGCATGACTATATATCACTGGTTCAGAAATTCCCTATCAATCTGTTTTCATATCGTGATACACTTAGAAAATAATATCTATAAGTCACTTTGAGGTGTGATACTCTGAATAAAGATATTCTTGTCAGTTGATAATTTACCTCTTGCTTCTCTCTGCTTCCCTTGCTCCTTTCCTCTTCTCTTTCCCCATTCTCTCTGTCTTTGTGTGTGTACATATATACATGAAACGCACTCATGCACATGTATATTTCTGTTCAACACTGGAAATTAAGTGGGAACTAAATTTTGAAGATTGTGAACCCAATGCTTTTCTCTTTCTTATCAGAAATTTGAAGACTGTTCTACTTAACATGTGTCATAGTGTCCCTTCACAATTACATCAAGAGTCTTGTTATCAGAATTTCTTTTTATTTCACTGATATAAAAGAAATGTCTGTCATTTGTGGAAACTGCATGTAAATCTGGTTGCAAGAAAGCTTGAGGTTTAAGCTAAAAAAAAAAAAAGAAGAATAAGGAGGAGAAGGGGGGAGACAAAATAAGAAAGGACAAAATAAAGATGTTTTCAAAACCTCCTTCTTGGAGGTGGGCAGAGAAGAGAGTTTCTGCTATATGCTTACAGAGTTGAAAAAGGCAGTTTACTCAACATTGACTTATGCAATGGAATTAGATACAGTACAAGTTATATTTTCTTCAACTATTAAACAGGAACAAAACGTTCCTTTGTCCACCCCCACCACCCCATGCCTGCCCCCTCAAGGTGTAATTGCTGGAATTTTTGGCACACTTTTGTTTTGAAATGCCAATGTCTTTTTAAAGACTTGCTCTTTCTTATGAAAAATCAGCAAGTTACAAATGTATAGATCAGGAAAGCATACTGAAATGAATAGTGTATATCAAATTATATATACATAGATATATATTTCCTTTAGAATCTCTAATTGAAAAGATTTTTCATTACCTGTTTTACAGGTTTTTCCTTCCCTTTAATTACAGAATGGGTTTTTTAATTGTCTCATTTATTTTGCCAGTCTCAAAAGCCCTCTGGAAACAGATTTTTTATTCTATATCAAATAAGTAATGCCAAAGGGATGCCAGGATTCACTGGGGTCAAACAGGAAATAAAGTACATGTAGAGATATTGAGGGATGAGAGAGTCTTGAATCATTTGATGAACAATAGCTTTCATAATCACCACTTTGGGAATTTTTTCGCATTGATTTCAGCCTTCAACTAGTCCTATTTATCAGGTCCTCATTTGATGGTGGTTGCATTTTATAACTCAATAGACATCAATATCTTGTAGCCCAATAAAATTTGATACAAAGCTTATACTATGAAACTAACCCCATCTAAAATGCTGGTGTTATGTGGTTCACTAATCAAATACTGAATTCTTAAATAAATGATAGAAAGAAATGGCAATTTTTACTGCAGCAAAAGCATAAACTTTAAGGGAGAAATGAGAACAGTGAAACTGGAAATGTAGAACAGAGGGAAAGGAAAAAATGCTGGACATGTTATAATTGAGAAAAAAATCAGAGTGAAAAGTAAAATAAATATTAATTATTATTAATAACATTTGAAGCAATTGCCTAGATATAGTAACTCCATAACAGAGAAGTACAACTATGAACAGAGAGAAAAGAAAAGGTAAATCAATATATAAAATTGATAATGCATTTGACAGAAGTATTGAATCCCAACAAGAAATTTCCAGAAAAAAATATAAGGGAAATGAGATACTTTTTTCTTTTTGAGGTACATTCTGAAAAGTACACAGAATGGAACATATATAAAGTTTACATTAACTTTCATATATACAATGAAAAATATATATATTTCCATATACACATATATAATAATATAATAGATCATAAATAGTATTCTGTGAGGTTTCAGTGTTAGAAAGTGAGAATTAACTAAAGATAATTAATTAAAGAGAATTAATGTCCAATTGTTAAGTGTTGCTAACCCAGAACTAAATAAAACTTTTGAGGGAACATATTTTGAAATTCTTAGTGTAAGCTATTCAATAAATGATGTTAGGGTAGGTTGGATTGATATCTCACTTTTATACTAGGATAAAAAAATTTCATAAAGGATATAAGATGTAAATGTTGCAAACAAAACAGTAAAAGCACCAGAGAAATCATGGAAGAACTTTTATATGATCTTGGCATAATGAAGTCCTTTCTAAGAACAAATAAGAATACTTTAAAATACTCTGAAGCCATAAAACAAGATAATGATATATTTGATGAATACAACCATTAGACAAGTAAAAAAAAAACCAACAAAAATAGATAGATACACATATATTTACAAATCTAATTTCCTTAATATACAAAGCACTTCCACGATTGATAAAAAATAAATAAATCAAGATTGCAAGAAAACTTCTTTGCATAAACAATATAGAAACTGGGAATAAAAATGACTTTTAAATAAATGAAAAGATGTTCATTTCTATCGTAATAAGAGGAATGAACATTAAACTGCATGGAGGACCTGAATAGACACTTCTCCAGCAAGGACATACAAATGGCCATGAAAAAAATGCTCAACATCATTAATCATCAGATGCAAATTAAAACAACTATGAGGTATCACCTCACACCTGCCAGAATGGCTGCCATCAACAAATCCTCAAACAAGTGTTGGTGGGAATGCAGACTGATGCAGCCATTGTGGAAAACAGTATGATGTTTCCTCAAAAAATTAAAAATGGAACTGCCATTTGACTCAGTGATCCCACTTCTAGGAATGTATCCTAAGAAGCCTGAAACACCAGTCAGAAAGAATATATGCACCCCTATGTTCATAGCAGTGCTATTTACTATAGCTAAGATCTGGAAACAGCCCAAGTGTCCATCAGTAGATGAGTGGATAAAAAAGCTGTGGTACATATACACAATGGAATACTCTGCAGCTGTAAGAAAGAGAGATCTCTTGGAGAGTATTATGCTGAGCGAAATAAGCCAATCAAAGAAAGACAAGTACCATATGATTTCACTTATTTATGGAATATCTTGAACAAAATAAGCTGTGGATCAAAGTAGATCCAGAGACATGGAAGTAGGGAATAAACTGACAAACCTCAGAGGGGGCTGGGGTGGGAAGAGAAAAACCAAAGAACTTATATGCATATATGTATAACCAATGGATACAGATAACAGTGCAGTGAAGGCAGAGGGGATGGGAGCAGGGAAGAGAGTGTCAATGGGGGAAAAAAGGAGGGACATCTATAATACTTACAACAATAAAGATTTTAAAAAGTGAAAAAAAAAACCTCCTGGCTAATTATAACAACAGTTATCACTGATTGGAGGTGACACATAAAAGATACTCAAGTATCACACACACAGAAAATTAGAACCCACTCCCATGGTGGGTGGTCAGGGGGGAATTGACTGGAAAGGGGCATGAGGGAACTTTTTGGGGTGATGATGAATTTCTGTATCTTAATAGGGGTTTGGCTTACATAGATGTGTGCATTTGTCAAATCTCCACAAATAGACACTTTAAAAATGTAAACTGTATGGAAATATTCTTACCTAAGAGAGTAACAAAAATAAATATACTAATAACATACTAATCATTTTTTATTATATAACAAATCACCATGAACTTAGCAGCTTAGAACAACACAAATTTATTATTTTACTGTTTCCTTGGGTCACACTGCATGGCTGGATTTTCTGTTCAGAAATTCAAAAGATCAAAATCAAGGCACCAACAGAGCTACACTTGTTTCCTGAGGAGAGACTTGGGGGGAAGAATCCACTTACAAACTCATTTAGGTTGTTGATAGAATTCAGTTCCTTGTGGTTGTAGAATTAAGGTGCCCATTTGTTGGAGGAGGTCATTGAGAGGATGTGACCACCAGCTGACCCTTGACCCCTGAGCTGGACTCCTCACTCCCACCCCTGTCCTTGGAATGTGAGTTCTGCTTACCTTCCCCACACTAGAAACTGCCCCAAGGACACAGCCTTGAGATAGTAATGTGTATTGAGACCATTTAGGTTGTGTAGGGTGACTGAACCCTGTTAAGGCCTCTGTATATAAACTTTAAGATTCTAGCAGGTGGGTGTGGAGATCTACTCATCTTGTGGCACTCAAGACAAGCCTTGTATGTAAGTTTCCTTGCTTATTAAACCTGCCACCTACCAATGTGGAGTGGCCTGCCTCTTTTTTTTGTTTTTTCTTACCCTCTGTGTGTGTGTGTGGGAGGGGGATTCTGAATTTCATGTTGTGAACCAACACTATTCCTCACTCATTAACCTCTCTCTCAGCCCCTTAAGGCCATCCATTTCTCCTCATGTGGATCTTTCCACCATACTTACAGGTTCTTGGAATTAGTGCGGGATATCTTTAACGGGGACATTTTAGAAATCCTGTCTACTAAACAGACTGTAATAGTTTACATGTGGGGGAACGTGTACTCTCATTTATTGCTAGTCAGACTGTGATCACTACAAGCTTTCTCAAGAGCTATTTGGCACCATTTATTGAAATGACAGGTGCATAGACTTGTGACTCACTCATTTTACTTAGAGTAACTCTATATTGTTCTATAGATACATTCACACATGTGAGAAAAGATATGCACAATGATATTCATCTCAGCCCTGTTCGCATTAGTAAAAGATTGGAAACAACCCAGAGTGCATCAGAAATGAACCAGGTCGATAAATGATTGTGCAGCCACATAATGGAATCCATGCTGTTATAAAAATAATGACTTTTTATGTACTGCTATGACTTCCAAGATGTATTGTTGAGTGAAATAAGTAGAAGGTGAATGATGTGATAGGGTGTTATCAGTGGTGTCCTCCACCAAGGAGACACATAGGATGTCTGGAGATATTTTTGATTGTCACAGTGGGGGACAGGGTGTGGTTGACATTTAGCAGGTAAAATCCAGGGAGGGTGCTAAACATCCTGCAATGCATAGGACAGCATCCTACAAAATATAATTATCCAGTCCAAAATTTCAGTAGTGCTGAGATTGAGAAACTCTGCTCTAAAACTAACCTTTTGAAATCCTCAGGTCTCCTTGTTCTTAGGGTTTCATGAAAAAGTTTATGTTCATTCTGGTTATTTATTTAAGTATTATAAAATTCAGTTTAATTCTTTCCTTATCCTTCATATTTCCATACTGCAAAGTCCTGATATTTTACGATGGCTTGTCTTCTTGATTCCTTTAGATGTCCTTCTCCAACTCTATTAAGTCTTTCTAGAGATTGATTGGCTATAAGTGCCAACATCATTTCAGGTAAGGATGGAGATGGCCCTGGAGGAGTGACTTTTCTGTTACTGTCAAATGAGGCCTGTCCTGTTGAGAGATATTAGACTAGGTAATTGACTTAATTTATTATTTAACTCAGGAACCTATAATTACTCAGAAACCAAAGGTATTACTTACTACCAGGTATTTGTTCCCAGTGAGCATGAGGGGCAAAGCCAGAGTCATCACAGCAGTTTGGAGGTGGGAAGTTTTGGGTTGCTAAAACAAAGGTTTGCAAAAGTTATGACACTTCGTCTAACAGAATGGTATTATTGCAACTGGTCCCCTCCATGGGAATATGCCTTCTGAGTTCCTGCCCTGTATTGTCTGTATTGATTAGGTTCAGCTATTCTAAAGGGACTCAAACCAACAGTGGATTAAAGCAAGATTTTGGTTTAATTCTCTCTCAAATAAAAATCCCAGCTGGGTTGGTGGCTTTGCTATGGAATTTTGTTAGGTTGCAGGTTTCTTCTGTCTTCTTATTATGTCTACCTTAAAGTGATCAGATGGTCTAAAACCATATTTACAGTGAACCAGAAAAGCAGAATAAGGAAGGAGAAGACATCGCCCATCATTTTAAGGCATCACTTTAAGGGTACAGTTCATAAGTGGCTCACAGCAGTTCCACTCTTGCTCAGAATGTGTTTGTATGGCCATAACCAGCAGCAAAGGAGAAATTGTAGTCTTAATCTCCATAGCCATATACATGTCTAAAAATTCTACCATGAAAGTGATACTGTTGTAATGAACCCAGTTATTAATTAACAGGAAAGGAGCAAAGGGAAGCCCAAATAGACACATGCCCAGTAAAGTCTGGGTGACATAGGAAAGGTACTTGCTTGTCAGTCACACCCGGGAACAGGTCATTGGCCAGGATAGGCATGGCCACTGCAAAGGTGTGAAATCTGAGATACATAAACTCCTAAACAAAGGAGTTCCCTCTCTCTTGCATGCTGGGCTCCTGGCTCTCTTGTTGCAGGGGGCACACTCCCCTGCATTCACCCACATGTTTCATGGCTATGTGGACCCCACACAATGGACTGATGGACTGTAACTAGCCTGATTCTGTACCAAACCCAACTCCACCATGGAATGGAAACTCTGGACACTGGCTTTGCTTCTAGCTCTGCTGAATCCCCTGCTGCACATTTTCCAGGACTGGATTAAGGAAGTTGGGACTTTGCAAACCCAGGGATATAATTCCACTCAAATAAAGTTTTCTAACATGTCTCATCCTACCGTGGGGGCCTCCGGAAATGCTTATTCCAGCAAATGGATACCGAAGCACATTTAGCAATTTCTGAAATGATGTCTGTATGTAGTAAGACACACTTGTTATTAACAATAGAGAAACTTGTATCCTTTGGCCTGGTTCAGCTATGGCTTTCTGTCATTCACTATATGCCTTTCAAAAATAATGCATTATTTTTCTGTTAGTTTATGTTACTGCCATCCAATTCATGCTATTCTATTCTATCTAGGTATTATCTCATCAATGTATTCTTATTGGCATGGCTTTCATGATCAGAAATAACTTTTAATCATATTCAATCTAAGTGAATTTCATTATATACTACCCACTTTCAAATTATTTTATAAACATGTTGGTTACTATACTTTTAATATTCCTGTGCTTAGAGAACTTCTGCTTATCTTCTTACAATAATTCCTGTTTCCATGTCAGTACACTAACCATTATAATAGATTTTCCTGGATTGCATTCAGCCTCTATTTTCAAAAAATTATTTGAAATTTTAAAGATTTAAAATTGTCAAAATAATTTCCATTGTGTGGGAGCTGAAATCTTAATACTTTTCCTCCTGCATTCTAAGCAAATTAACAGAGACATTAACAGGAGAAAATCAAACTTTAATGCATCTGCATGGGGAATTCACTTAAGCGTGAAAATTCCAAAGACAATGAAGCAAAATTTGGTATATATGTCATTTTGGACAAAGGAGAAAAGCGGGGAGTGGGATCTTAGATTTCCAAAGTGAGAATGGGCAATTTACAGGTAACTGAGGTAGAAGGAAACACACTTGGCAAGAAAATTCTTGCTTCAGTGGGACACAGTGGGTGATCTAGCTACCAGGCCCCTGCCTGGAGCCCTCACATTCACTACACTCAATTCAAATAGACTAAGATGAACATCCTAGGATTTCTTTTCTGAAGCAAGCCTTTCTATCTGAATCTCTTAGGCAGGAAAGGGGGAAGTTCAAAGGTTCTTTCTGAATCTTGTTTCCCAGTAACCAGCTTAAAATCAATTTCAAAAGGCAGTTTTTGGGGTGGCAAAAGCTTGGTTCCCTCCAACTGTTTTCTCTTGGTCACCAACTTTTTTAGTCCTTTAAACAGCTCTAGAAGTAATCATCCAAAAATTCTATTAGGAATCATTTCACTTATCTCCTCACTGTAATATTTTCCTTGTGATACCGTTATAAATAACTTGGTTATCAATTAACTGGAAGGAAGCAGAGGGAAGGCCAGATAATATAAGCATGCCATTTGTACAGCTTTTCCGGGAAGCTGCAGTTTAACATTCTCCAGGTCTGTTCCCCACAGATTGCTGGGGGAAGGGACTGGACAATAGACCCGTGCCCAATAAGGTCTGGGTGATGTAGGAAGATGTTTACCTGTCAGTCACACCTGGGAATGAGTAATTGGCCAGAGTAGGCGTGGCCACTGCAAGGTCGCAAAATCTGAGATACTTAAGCTCCTGAACAAAGGGTTTTCCTCCCTTTTTTTGCTCTCTTGCTTGCCTGAGCTACTGACTTTCTCTTTGGGGGGGGGGTTGGGGGGTATTCCCCTGTATTTGTCCACATGGCTTTCCATGTGGACTCCACACAATGGATTAATGGACTGGAACTAGCCTAATGCTATGCCAGACTCAACTCCACCATGGAACAGAAATTCTAGACACTGGCTTTGCTTTAGCTCTGCTGAACCCACAGCTACATATTTTCCAGGACTGGTTTAAGGGAAATGGGACTTTGCAAACCGAGGGATGTAACTTCATTCAAATAAATCTTTTTACCACATCTCATCCTCCTATGGGGGCCCCTGGAAATGCTTATTCCAGTGGCATCCCAAGAACCCCACTCCCACTAGCAATGGAGAAGGGCAATCCATGCAATTCTCTGATAACACTTGGTGTTCAGAAAGTCTACCCACTATTGGAGTTTCCACTAGCTAAGTATGAAATAGGACTTCTGATGTCTAGTTCACATGGCAAAATTTATAGTTAATAGATATAATTTACATTTTTCTTTTAAATTAATTCAGAAGACAAGAATGGCAAGTCTGGAGTGGACATTTGGCGTATCTCTCCTTAACCTCCAGGTCTCCATAACAGTATATAGTTCATCATTTATTAGAATGAGGAATAAAATTTAACCTTATTTATAATATATAATTATTCAAGTCAGAATGCCTACTTTGATTTTTACATACAAGTCCTGCCAACTATGCTGCCTTGGAAATCTGAACAAAGATGAACACATATTTCATCCATGATACATATTCAACATTATTCTCCATGAAGCTGCCAGAAGATTAAAATAATGACATATATAAGGTACTATTTATCTTTTGAATTACTATTATGTAAAATATGTTGTCATTATGTGTTTTTGTCCAACCTTAAAGTAATTACATAATCACGCATAGTTTAAAATTTTGGCTAAAAACAGCTTATAGCTGACCAAACTATGCCTTTATATGGCTATTATTTGATAATAGAAATTGGACAAGAGAATTTGGAAGTAAACAAGTGATGCAGATGTTATAGTTATAATAATTTGTAGGGGTGTAAAAATTAATTTTCCCTCCTACCTTTCCAAGTTCTTCTGGATGGACTAACAATCAAATTAACATGAGACAGATTAACAGGAGAAAATTTATTATGAATGAAAATAAGGGATTCCAAAAGAATATGAGACCTGAGGACACATTGGGCAGTGGAGGCTGATATGCCATTTGGATAAGGAGAGAGAGGCAGGGGTCTGAGATTTCATTGGTAAAGTAGGCAATTCACAGGTAAAGGAAAAGAGCAAACTTTTGGTAAACAAATTCTTGCCTGGCCACCCAGAACAATGGGACACAGAGGGAATCAAACGAACAGGCTTTAGGGGTTCCTCTCTGTCTGCCACACTTCGTTTAAATTATGCTAAGATGAAAGCTCCCTTCTTTAAGCCGTTTTTTCCATCTGAATTCCTTTATACAAGTAAAGTGGGGAGGTTCAAAGTTTCTTTCTGAGTCTTTTGTTTCTTAAAATAACCAGCTTAAAATAATCAAAATCCTCAAAGGCATATTTTGGGGTGGCAAACTGCTTCTCTTCAACTTCATCTAAAATTTCCACTTAGAGTAGATAAAAACCTGGGAAACAAATCAAGGAGGCTTAACTATAGTTACTGAGGGCAGTGGCTCAAGCTTTTGGAGAGAAGCTATGTGACACCCTTCTTTAGTTGATGAGAGTACCAACAGAACAGGGAAACAAAATTGTTCTCTATTTGATTTAAACCACTATATCTTTAGAGTCAACATAGAAGTCAGACTTGGGCCAGTGTTCACGAGAGTGGACACAAGACAATTTTGAGATGTCTTTGGGTTTCCAGTTATTGCAGGAGGGCTTCACATGGACAGTGGTCTTGGTTCAGCCAAGCTCCTTGGGCCACTGCTATCCCTTCAGCACCATAACATTGCCCTGCATAGGAGCTCAAGGATATGGACCGGCTTTGTGTTATATCATAGCAGTGATTAGTATAAAAATCCAGCTTAAGTTCCCACTCGTGAAGCCAAAATATACAGAATTTTGAAAATGATATCCCTATTGCACTCGTTCTGGCTTACTGGCCTGTCTCATTGGTACCATATATGAATATATATGTGTATATTTTAACAGAAGACACAAAGGATGGCTATTACATTTTTAGAAACGTTAGCCTAAAGGCCACTGAGTAGGGCCCCTAGGGGGCCCTGACTCTGTTTCCATTGAATTCCTCCATTACTGTTGCATCTTGCTGCTTCAATAGACCCCCTGGATAGTCTGGAGAAAGATCCAGGAGAATGCGCCTGCCCACCAATGCCATCTCAAAATTCTGCCAGGCCATGTAAAAGTGAGATGCCTCCGGCATTTGGCCTTCTGTAGCATGTTTTCCAGCTAGTCTGGTGACATTTGTGATCCCGAGGTTCTTCCGCCAGAGGCCTGCTTTCTCCATTCGAATCTGCAACTCGCGTAGCTTGGGTGGCGCCCTGGCGGGTCTGGCGCAGACGCACCACGTCGGACGGTTGCCTAGCGACGGTGTAGAAGACGCTCGTCCTCGGTGGGTCACGGCCACAACTGTTGGCTGGCTACCTAGACGGCAGACATGAACACACCCAGGGCCTCCCTGATCCCTTGGGAAGTGGAAACACCGAAGGAGTTGCAGCTGCGGGTGACTCCGTCGGAGCTGAAGTTCCTGGACACGCTGGCGGGGAGGGTCTACCGCCAGTCAGTTACTGTCCACAATCTTGCCCGCAGCAACCAGAAGATCCGGTTTCTGGAGCCGGTCAAACCACAGGTGACACACCCAGGAGGGCTCTGAGACTACCTCCCAACTTGGGCGCCTGCTTTGTCCTGGGGAGTAGGCACTGAGCTCCAGGGGGGATGGGGGCCAGGATTGGGTTTCCTGGGGAGTGGTGATTTATGTATCTCTATGTATATGTGTGCTCGCCTTTTTGTTTTGTTTTCTTGTTTATCCTTTTTGCTTAGGGTTGGGACCCAGGGTGGGAAATCCGATGTAGAACATCCCAATTTCTTCATTTTGGATTTAGAAAGAAAGGAAGAGGGTTTCATGTCTGTCTCCGCTTAGGCCGGAATCTATGCCTCATGATACTGTAGTATTATGACGACAAACCTTTGAACCGTAAAGTGCTTGATTACTTCAGATATTATAGGATACTGGGAAGGTTTATTATTCACATTTTAACAAATATTTGTTGAGCACCTACTGTATAATAGGCAGTCGGTGTGAGAAATGCAAGATGGACATAGCCCTGCCCTCACAGGACTTAGAAACTCACAGGGTGCCAGTAAAGGTCTAATCATTGGCAAAATTAATGTTCAGAGAGGCTGTTCCCATCTTCTGACCTAAAATTTGACAGAATTTCATCTCTCTCACTATTATTTTAGAGCATGGGTGTGAATGGATGGTTAATAGTTTACTATGATCACCCGTTATCAGGGAGACATTTGATATAGGAAAATGATAAGAATTTTTGGTGTGTAAGTGATGAATCACTGTTTTTTTCATGGGATATTCCTAATGATTAATAATATTGAATTCAGCTGGATTTATATGTACAGAAATGGAAAGGTGTCTGACTTTTTTGTTAAGCTTACATATATTTGTTTGAATATACATAGAAAAATGTACGATAGTGATTATAGGAGGGTAATAAGAAACAAGACTTTCATATTCTACATTTTACACTTTTAAAAAATTGATGTACTATTTATCTACACTAAAGTGCCCAAATCTTGAAAGTAAAGCTTGATGTAGCCACCACTTGGATCAAATCATAGAATATTTCTAGTAGTCTAGATATCCTACAGTACCTGGAGTAATCACTCCATGGAGATGACCACTATATTGATTTATAACACCACATATTAGGTTTGCCTGTTCTTGAGTTTCATATAAATGGAATCACGTGTTTTTAATTTTGTATTTGTATGTTTTAACAATAGTAATGTGTTTATTTTGTAATACTACATCACAAGAGACTATTAATTGCTCATTAAATAAAAAAGTACCTGATTCCTCCCAATAGTATATAATTAGGGGAAAAGTTATTATTTCACTACTTTACCACATATTTATTGAACAATTGAATGTATATCTGAAAATACTTTATTTTAAACCTCAAGCTGGCAGTAATCCCAGGTGTGGGCAAATACTATTTTATGGATGTCTCCTGGTTTGTATGCAGATAGAACAATGATATAGTTTATTTTATTTTGGTTTGCATTCAGAATTAAAAAGGAAAACTATTTAGACCACAGGTCTTGTCATTGACAAGAGAATGGCCAAACAGGCCTACTAGTTAGAGGCCAAAGCCACGAGCCCATTACATTGTGAACTTCTCTTTGTTGCAAGACCATGATATGCATTCTAGATCCTTCAGAGGATATAATGGGAAGTAAGGAAGAGATAGATTAGCAAAAAATGCATTAACTGTCTTAGAGGTAAAAAAGAAAAACAAGGTGCTATGTAGAGAGCATTTTCATCACCACTATTATAATTACTTTGGAAATGATTCTAACACATGGTAGTATTTGTTTTCCATCCCAGCTCAAGAGCCTGCATTGTCTATGTAGTGGGTACCTACTATGTGTCATATGAAGTGCTATATTCCATCTGCTATGGGTTCCTTGTAGAAAAGAAAGAAGACACACTTTTGACAACACAATTCTGACTTGTGTGGCCCCTGGTTTAGTCAGGCCAGTCTTACTGGTAATTGTTCCCTTACTCCCTTAGCTTAGACTTTTTAAAACGTTTTGACCCATGGTTTCATGACCCCTCCCACAAGAATCACTCCTTTCCAAATTCCACCCATTTTTTGAGGGTCATTGTGAGTTTTCATTTTCCTTAAGAAGTTAACGAGTCTCTTATATTATCTCCAAATTACTCTTCCCTGGTGGATATACATTCATTATAGTTTGAACTTGTGTGCCCAGGACTTCCGTAAATCTTAATTTTACCTTAATGGTCAGTTAGACGCTCGTAAGAGTAGGGAGGTGCCTTACACACCTTTGCAGACCACTCACAGTGCTCACCAACCAGTAATTTGACATAAGCACATGCTACTGAAACCTTGGTTTTCCTTCTTGAAGATACAGCTTCTTTCGGGAAAGATAGCCAAACCTGTTCTGTGGACTGCCAGCACCCAAAGGTCAATATGGGGAACAATCTATTGTTTTCTAACTTTTGTAATTACAGGGGGGTTGAGAGTTGGAATGTGGTAGTCATGAGATATCAGAATAATTGTTTGCTGGATGTATGATGCTTTCAGACTAGTAGTTATCAACAAATCACTCCAGTGCTCTATATCCTTCATGGCTGTAAAGCTTAGACTCAGCCGGCAATGAGAAACCCTGAAAAATTCATTTCTTTTAAAAAAATTTTTATGTATTTATTTATTTTTAATTTATTTATTTTTGTTACATATGTTTCTCCTTTTTCCCCCATTCATGACACCCTCCTCCCCGCTCCTGTCCCCCTTCATAGTATTGTTGTTTATGTCCATTGGTTGTGCATGTATGCATATAAGTTCTCTGATTTATCTCCCCCCCTCCTCCCCCCGCCTACTATGAGGTTTGTCAGTCTGACCCCTACTTCTGTGCCCTGGTTCTATTTTGTTCGTCTGCTTATTTTGTTCATTAAATTCCACAAATAAGTGAGATCATGTGATACTTGTCTTTCTCTGACTGGCTTATTTTGCTTAGCATATTACTCTCCAGGTCCCTCCATGCCATCTCAAAGGATAAGAGATCTTTCTTTCTTATAGCTGCATAGTATTCCATTGTGTATATGTACCACAGCTTTTTTATCCACTCATCTAATGATGGACACTTGGGCTGTTTCCAGATCTTAGCAATTATAGATAGTGCTGCTATGAACACAGGGGTGCATATATTCTTTCTAATTGGTGTTTCAGGCTTCTTAGGATATATTCCTAGAAGTGGAATCACTGGGTCAAATGGCAGTTCCATTTTCAAGTTTTTTTTTTTTTTTATCCTCACCTGAGGACATTTTTTCATTTTTTGTCCCGATAGAGTGGGAGGGAGAGAGAGGAAGAGAGAGAGAGAGAAACATCGACGTGAAAGGGACACATCGAGTGGCTGCCACCCGCACGACCAACCAGGGCCGGGGACAAACCGCAACCAAAGTACATGCCCTCAGCGGGAACCGAACCCGGGTCTCTCTGGACCTCAGGCCGACGCTCTAACCGCTGAGCCAAACTGGCCAGGGCCATTTTTAAGTTTTTGAGGAAACACCATAGTGTTTTCCATAGTGGCTGCACCAGTCTGCATTCCCACCAGCAGTGTACTAGAGTCCCCTTTTCTCCACACCCTCACCAGCACTTGTTCTTTGATGATTTGTTGATGGCAGCCATTTTGGCAGGTGTGAGGTGATACCTCATAGTCATTTTAATTTGCATCTCTCTGATGATTAGTGACATTGAGCATTTTTTTCATGTCTCTTGGCCATTTGTATGTCCTCTTTGGAGAGGTGTCTATTTAGGTTCTCTGCCCATTTTAATTGGATTCTCTGTCTTCCTTTTGTTGAGTTGTATGAATACTCTATATATTTTGGAAATTAACCCCTTATCTGATGCATCATTGACAATTATGTTCTTCTATATAGTGGGTTCCCTTTCCATTTTGATGCTTGTTTCTTTTGCTGTGCAGAAGCTTTTTAGTTTAATGTAGTCCCATGTATTCATTTTTTCCTTTGTTTCTCTTGTCCTAGAGATTGTATCAGTGAAAATTCTGCTATGTGGAATGTCTGAGATTTTGTTGCCTACATTTTCTTCTAGGATTTTTATGGATTCAAGAGTCACATTTAAGTCTTTTATCCATTTTGAGTTTATTCTTATATATGGTGTAAGTTGGTGGTCTAGTTTCATTTTTTTGCATGTAGCTGTCCAATTTTCCCAGCACCATTTTTTAAAGATTAGGCTATGTTTACTCCATTGTATGCTCTTGCCACTTTTGTCAAATATTAATTGAGCATGATGTCTTGGGTCAATTTCTGGGTTCTCTGTTCTGTTCCATTGATCTATATGCCTGATCTTGTGCCAGTAGCAGGGTGGTTTGATTGCAGTGGTTTTGTACTATAACCTGATATCCAGTATTGTGATCCCTCCTACTTTCTTCTTTTTCAAGATTGCTGTGGCTATTTGGGGTCCTTTTTGGTTTCATATGAACTTTTGGAGTATTTGTTCTAGCTCTGTGAAATATGTCATTGGTATTTTAATGGGGATTGCATTGAATCTATAGATGGCTTTGGGTAGTATGGACATTTTAATGACGTTAATTCTTCCAATCCATGAACAAGGTATATGCTTCCACTTTTTTATATCTTCCTCTATTTCTTTTTTCAATGTCCTGTAGTTTTCTGTGAAGAGGTCCTTCTTTGGTTAAGTTTATTCCTAGGTATCTTAATTTTTTTGTTGCAATGGTAAATGAAATTTTTTTTTTTTAGTTTGCGTTTCTGTGTGTTCATTATTGATGTATAAAAATGCCAATGATTTCTGGATGTTGATTTTGTATCCTGCTACTTTGCCGAATTCATTTATTAAATCTAGTAGTTTTTTGATGGAGTCTTTAGGGTTTTCTACATACAATTTCATGTCATCTGCAAATAATGACAGTTTCACTTCTTCCTTTCTAATTTGGATCCCTTTTATTTTTCCTTCTTGTCTGATTGCTGTAGCTAAGACTTCCAGTATTATGTTGAATAAGAGTGGTGAAAGTGGACATCTCTGTCTTGTTCCTGTTCTTAAGGGAAATGCTTTTAGTTTTTGCCCATTGAGTATGATGTTGGCTGTAGGTCTTTCATATATGGCCTTTATTATGTTGAGATATGATCCTTCTATTACCACTTTGCTGAGAGTTTTTATCAGAAATGGATGCTGGATTTTGTCAAATGCTTTTTCAGTGTCTATTGATATGATCATATTATTTTTATCTTTCTTTTTGTTTATGTGGTGTATCACATTTATTGATTTACGAATATTGCACCAGCCTTGCATTCCTGGGATAAATTCCACTTGGTCGTGGTGTATAATTTTTTAAATATATTGCTGGATTCGATTTGCTAAGATTTTGTTGAGGATTTTGGTGAACAATTAATTTCAATAGGACCTACATTGCTATGGATTGAAGCTCTTTGCCCAGTCAGGCTAGCTTATTACCTGCCAGCTGAACGATTATTTTGCTTATTCTTTTCTCTGCTTGAGTCTGAGATATTGCTGCCCCCACAGGGAGCACCTTTCTTGCTTCTCCATCTTTTACATCCATCTCTAAGCCTTGGCCAAATGCACTTCTTCTTAGCCCAACGTTTTTAATCATGTTCTCTTGAGGATTTTCATGATATTTATGACTGCATCACTCATATGCTACTTAATTAGTCCCTGGCTTACATTATTTAACTTTCAAGGGGCATATAGTCTGCTTCCTTAAAGAGATTATGTATTCAGGAGAGGCACTATCTCTAGTTGTGGGGAAAGAGCTTAAAGTTCAGAGGCAAAGAGATGTGTGTTTTGAATGCTCACTGCCTGAGGGACCTTCGACAGTGACTGCACTCTACAGGTTCCACTTTCCTCACCTATATGCTGGGAGCCATAATATCAGCCTTACAGGACTATAGAAGTGCATTGAGATGTAGAATGTATGACCTATTGTAAGTGCTCAACAGATAGCAGTTCTTCCGTTTGACCCTTAATTTTTTTCCTAGAGTCTAACAAATATTTGAAAAGAACAAAAGTGTGTTTCTTTTTCTCTTTTGGCATATTTCTTTTTTACATTTCCTCCAAATTATGAAGTCTGAGTTCCCATGTGGAAAGTATATAAAATGCTGTGTGTGTGTGTGTATATGTATGCATGTATGTATTATGCATGTATACATGATTGAGCAACATTTTTATTAGATTGGTCTTCCTTTTTTTCTATATTTAATTACCCCTCAGCATCGACATATGTCTCAACTGATGTGTTGTCTGTTTCAATAGTCCGTACTGTTGAAAGCATATGTGAAGGATCTAGAATCCCATAGGTGTAAATATAATCAGTAAGTCTTTGCCTCTAGGCACTGTATCTGTGTCTTGATATAGCTCTTGAAATAATGTACATTCCTAACTACAGTTGCTCACATTATTTCCTTATTAGGAGTTAAGATGTGTAATTCGCTTTTTTTCTCCCATTGAAGTTCAAACTGCTTTCATCAAGTGTGGATAAAGAACTTGCTTCTGGACTTCATGTGACAGCTGTGGTGGAATATCATCCTAATAAAAATGAAGACACTTTTGACCAACTACGTATTGCAGTAGGAAACAAAGCAACAGAGGTCCCTCTTATTGGGTATGTATTCTTCATATTTCATGCTGACATTCTGAGCACTCATCAAATAAAAATTAGGGTCAAAGTAATATTCTTTATATTCCCTGCCTAAAAGGGCTTGTTGTGTCTATAGTTTCCTTACAACTGAACTTAAAGGACAGATTTTTAGCAAATTGTGGTTCAGAACAAATGAAGACTAGTTTGCTGGTATTATTTTTTATTAAGATAAGTTAAAAACATTCAACAATTGCATGTGTTCTTTTTTATTTATTTTATTTATCTCACATCCTATTTTATTTCCTCCATACTTTTTGGTACCTTTTCCAGTGGTTCTCAACCTTCCTAATGCCGCGACCCTTTAATACAGTTCCTCATATTGTGGTGACCCCCAACCATAAAATTATTTTCGTTGCTACTTCATAACTGTAATTTTGCTACTGTTATGAATCGCCATCGGAAATATGTGTTTTCCGATGGTCTTAGGCGACCCCTGTGAAAGGGTTGTTCAATCCCCAAAGGGGTCGCGACCCACAGATTGAGAACCACTGCTTTAGACAGAAAGATTTAGTAAAGAAAGTTCTATTAGTCTACCATCTGCAGAATTAATATTGAAATATTAATATGATTTTGGTATTAGACATATGCCTTTCAATTCCCCCCCCTTTTTTTTTCATTTTTATAAACTAAATTTAGATCTGCAATTATTTGGGTTATCTGTGTTGTTGAGAAGTTCTGATCTTGCACACCATCCCATTCTGCATAGGAATCAAACAGTCGATACATATTAGGAAAGGGCCAAGTTGTTAACCTATTACAAATATTTAAATTACATTTTACATTTGAAGTAGAGTAATTTGAGGCCCATTCTGCACATTGACATACCTATGACTAGCATCCAGATATACTTGTTTGTGCTGTATATGGAGAGAAGTGTTGAAGATGCTTCTGCCTTTGAAAACAGATTTTGTCTTATTCCCACAGCATGCTCTCTCTCATCAGAGGCCAGCCGCTCACCAGAGTTGTAAGGACAGCACTACCCCCTTAATGGGTGATGGACAGGGCTGGAGGGAGATGTAGCTAGTGAGCTTGCTATGTTTCTGTTTTTAAAAAACTCAGATGATTGCAGATTCACCTGCAGTTATAACAAATAATTCCTTGTGCATTTCCACCAGTTTCCCCCAATGGTAACATTTTGCAAAACAATGGGATAATACCACAACCAGAAAATTTACATTGAACAATCCATCTATTGTATTCAGGTTGCCACAACTTTCCTTAAACTTGTGTGTGTGTGTGTGTGTGTGTGTGTGTGTGTGTGTGTGTAAGCTTTTAAGTTCTATACAATTTTATTACCTGTGTAGGATTTTGTATCCATCACCACAGTCAAGGTACTGAGCAGTTCCAATACCACAAGGATCCCTCCTGTTACTTTTTATAACCACACCCACCTCCCTTCTGCCTCACAAGCACCATTCCTCAATTGGAAACCACTAATCTGTCTTCCATTTCTAAAATTTTTTCATCTCAAATATGTTATATAACTTTTGGGGATTGACTTTTTTCACAGCAAAATTTCCTGGAGATGCAACCAAGTTTTTGAAGATATCAATAGTTGGCTTTTTAAAAAATTCTTGAGTACTAGTCCATGGTATGTGTATACCACAGTTTGTTTAACCACTGACCTGTTGAAGGGTGTCAGGGCTGATTCCAGTTTTTGGATCTTACAAACAAAGCTGCTATGAACATTCATGTACAAGTTTTGTATGAAAATAAATTTTTATTTTCATATGCTGGGTCATATAGTAGTTGCATGTTTCATTTAAAAGAAAATTTCAAATTGCTTTTCAGAGTGGCTGGACCATTTTACATTCCAGTGAGCAATGCATGAGCAATCTGCTTTTCTGCATCTTCCCTGGCAGTTGTTGATGTCACTGTTTTATAATGTTCACCATTCCAATACCACAGTCTCATTTTAGCTTTAATTTGCATTTCCATGTTGTTCTTCCAGTCCTTGATCCCAAACCAGCCAGCTCTACCTTCTCACCAACTTTCACTATTCTCCTTTGCTTGCCTTTTGTATCATTTGTAGGGTTTATAGTTGTGTTTAGTGGGGAAGAACATGGATGTATGCAATCTGGAAACCAGAAGTTTGTATTACCTGGTCTTCCTAAAGTGCTCTAGTAGAGAAATGATAGAATCAGTGACTTTTGAACACTTTTTTCCCCCATGTAATCCTAAAAATTATATCCCTCTTGCCCATTTAAAAATTTCTAAATGTTTTTCGTTATGAGTTCGAATAGAATTGCTTATATATAATAAATGTTATAAAGGATAGCTACATGTCTCTTTCAGATGTGGCCAGTAAAATGGAAGTAACATAGTAATTTTGTAATAGTTGAAAATTTTACCTCATGATTTTTCCTTCAAATTTGTATTTCCATTTCATTTCTCACTATAGCATCCTATCCTAAATTATTACATTTTTATGCTTAGAAGCTTTTTATTGATAACCAGCAATTAACTATGTATGTAAATTTGTGTATAATTTATGCATATGTATGTATATGTTCAGTATGCATACAAATATGTATATAAATAGATTTACTGTAATCATAAATCCACATTTTAAAAATTTTTATGAATTATATAAATATAAATTTAGAAAATGGGCAGAGGACCTAAATAGATACCTCTCCAAACAGGACATACAAATGGCCAAGAGACATATCCTATGTGACATAAATTACTTAATTCATGTTTCTGGCACATAACCTAAGGTCTCTAATGGTCAGTTATTACTATACTTATAATTGGTGCTGTTAGCATTGTTAGGTTTGTAAGGGCAATGTACTTGAAGTCAAACAAAATGGATTCAAGGCTAAATTCACCAACATTATATAAAGATAATTCCTTTGAGAAATTATTTAGGCTTTTTAAGTCTTTGGCTTTTTATCTGTAACATAGGAGCCATAATAATATTTACTAACCTTTCAGGAATGTTTTAGTATCAAACAGGATAATATATTTAATGATGCTTTTAAACTCTAAGTTATTATCCAAATATAAAATATATGTATGAAACATATATTAGGATTATAATGGATTTTTATTTATTTATTTATTTTTAATATATTTTTATTGATTTTTTTTTTTTAGAAAGAAAGGAAGGGAGAGATAGAAACATCGATTTGAGAGAGATACATTGATCAGATGCCTCCTGCACGCCCCCTACTGGGAATCGAGCCTGTAACCCCGGGCATGTACCCTGACTGGGTATTGAACCAGGACCTCTCAGTCCATGGGACGACGCTCAATCCACTGAGCCATACCAGCCGAGTTATAATGAATTTTTAAAACATGTATGAAAACATAAGCTACAGATAGGCTGCAGTGAGCCCTTTAAATCAAACACACTTGTGAAAAATCAATTTTATCTTTTTGTACTTAGACCTTGTTTTAGTCCCTAAATGATATTTTATAGCATCCTACCTTTTTTAAATTTAATCAGATTTAGCATCATCCAAACTACTTTACTTTGTTAAGGTCTGTTCTACCCTTTTTGAAGAGGATCAAAAGAATGTATTTTATAGGCTTGGGTGGAGATTCCAAAACAGAGTTCCAAATGTGTTTTAAGCAACAAAAACATTGAGACATGTGGGTGGCCTCTCAAGGTGAGTACTTGAGAAGGTATACCATGTACTTAGATGCATACAGTCTGATTTCTTTGCTAAAAATGTGTCTCACTATATTGTTGTCACATCTTTATTTCACAATTCCTTTTACTGACAGATGTGTGCCACCAGTAGACCTGGAAAGAAACTGAAATGTCTTTTAACGAGTTAAGACAGCCCTGGCCTGGTGGCTCAGTTGGTTGGAGCCTCGTCCTGCACACCAGAAGGCTGCGGGTTTGATTCCTGATCAGGGCATATACATAGGGTGTGGGTTCAATCCCTGGTCAGGATACTGGAGGCAATCAGTCAATGTTTCTCTCTCACATCGATGTTTCTCTCTCTCTCTCTCTCTCTCCCTTCCTCTCTGTCTAAAATCAATAAACATATCCTCAGGTAAGGACTAAAAAAATAAAAAGAAGTTAAGACAAAAGTATCTTGTGTTTGTGTTTTTATATATGTCCCTGTAGATTTAACCACAAGGTTTTAATTGTTAAAATTCATTGTATGGTCGTTCCTCTTTTCTCTCCTAGGTTGATTCCATCCTGTCAATTGCAAATGGAGACGGAAGTTAATTTTGGCACTGTGGTTGCCAGTAGTAAAGTGCATTGTAAAGAGATTAGTATCATTAACCGTGGCAAGGCTCCAGGTAAATACTTTGTGTCGTATAAATGAACTTACACTTTTGGAAGAAAGTTGGTACTATTTGAGAAATATACCTTGTATAATTAATGGATTCTCTGATTCACCCCCCCCCCACCAAATGTCTATATCTTTTGAAAACTCAAAACTGAAGACCCTTGAATAGGATAACTGTAAAAGACTGATAGGCAATTATTCAGGAAAGATGAATCTGCCTACTTATGATTCTGATGAACACAACCTGACTTTCAGATGACTAGTGATCAACTTGATGATAAAAGGCAGGATGGTGTTATGGAATTGACATAGTCCTTAGAGTCATCGAGAGATAGAATCAGGGCATAGTGACTTACTAGCTGGGTGGTCTGGTACAAGTATCCTTAAGGACATTGATCTTGATATTCCTCATTTATAAACTGTGGCTAATGTACTGTGGTTAATTATGTATGTACTTAAGGTTGAAATATGGAACTTATCATAGACACTCAATAAGTATTTGTTTTTTTCTCTGTTGTATTCAACTTTGAATTCACACGATGGTCGCTAGAAGGCTCTTACTAACTTTTTGTTAAAAGAATAATACTTCTCTCTTCTCCAGACTGGATTATTTCTGGAGATTCTTGCTATGACTTAAGAGTTTACATAAAGGTGTGTGTGTATGTGCTCATGCACACTCTTCATTGATGGTATACATTAGGCATAAAATCACTTATCCCTTCATTCTCATTGGATGGTCAGGAACAGGGGTGGCAAGGCTGTCATATCTGCCCAGCAGAAATGAGGACTAGCTCCACACAGGGAAGACATTTCTCTCTGAGACTGCTTGTTGGATACATAAACCAGGTCTTAAATCCAAACCTGTCTTACACTAAGTGAGGATGGTCTCTGGGGCTGCTTGATTGAGCAGTGGGAATTAGTAAGACAAAGGCAGTCTGTCACTTTATTGATATTTTCTTTGGGTATAAACAAATACAACTGATAATTGGTCATCATTGAATGATGCTCATTTTGCTTTCCATGCTTTCGGTTTTTGTGATTGAATTTCTGGTGCCTGTGGGATTGTAGAGTATTAAGCTCATGTGTTCTGACTCCAATATTAAGGATAGAGTCTCTCATGGCAAGTGATTGTGGGCTCTATGGTCCTTTAGACTCTCTGGTTGTATTTTAGAGCAATGATATGTAATTGAGAGAATTTATTTTTATTATTTTACTTTCCAAAAACCTCTATTAACAGTTGTCCATGACAAATCCTTCCAAGGTTTGATCATATCCTTCCTTTATTCTAAAATCTCACCAAATTGTACAGTTTTATTACATATAAAAGGTCTCTGTAAGTAAAAAAATAATATATGTTTTTTAATTGAATATTTAATATTATTTAACTTAATAAAATAAATAAAATTAAGTCTTAGACCTGGGTCAGTACATTTTAGGAAAAGTAATCCACATTGACTTTTAGTATTATATTAATATTTTCTGTGTGCATAGTATTTGTAGTGAATACTACATTTGGTAAATTATAATTGAGAACTGTGAAATGTTAATTACTATTAGTTTACAAACAGAATGTTATCAATGAAACACATTTTCTTAGTGTTGACTTTGTCCTTCAATCTTGTGGTTGAATATTATTTTTTCCACCATTACCAAAATTGATAGTATGTTTTATATTCACAGCAAGTGCCTGTAAAGTGTCATAAAGTCCTTATTACCTACACGTACAATATATAAATATTCATGAGAACAACAGTGTATTTTCTTGAAGAAAAACACTTATGCAGAAAATAGATTTAGCAACCAAAGATGATGTTAATAAATTTTAAAAAAAGGATTTTGTGTGACAAATATTTTATAGTTTAGAGTCAAAGATCAAAGTTTACAAACTTACATGTATACTTAAGAGGACATAAAAAGCTACACTCAGCAGGTTCATGAGTTGTACAGCTTTGTTTACTCTCTTTGGTGGTGTCATTTTGGTTATTATCTTTGGTTTTGTAGACTCCGAAGTTTATCTATGTTACAACTTCACGATGTTTGTTTGTTTATTTACCATGTGAAAGAGACACATCGATTGGTTGCCTCCCGCACAACCCTGACCAGGGCCAGGGACTGACCCGCAACCGAAGTACATGCCCTTGACCAGAATCAAACCCGCGACTCTATGGTCTGCAGGCTGACGCTCTAACCACTGAGCTAAACTGGCCAGGGCAATGATGTTTTGTTCTTATAGCCCATTATGAAATTCCCTCCATGGATTTAGCCAAATGTTCTTTGAACATTTTGTTTTCTCACCCTGTATAAGAATGTTTCCTAAGTTCACTCCTGACTGTGCAAAGTAGCACTTATCTTTTCATTTTGAAAAAACACGGTTCAGTCCTTAAGATGTCTTTACTATTAGTACTTTGTGAGCTGGTGAACTCCATGTTCTCACTTAGGATTTTATTGTTTCTCAGTTATCTTTGAAGATTGAAAAAAACATTGTTATTTTAGCTTGCCTTGAATTGCAATCATTTACCTCTTCCCCTCAGTATTCTTGAATATTTGAATAGACTTTTTCTACTACAGTTTTATGATGTAGAACAGTCTTTAAAGTCCCTAGTGAGATCTTTGCACACCATTTCTGAGTTTGAACAGCTACGTTAGAATTCATCATCCTTAAGGTTTATTTGGGTCATTTGGCACAAAATATATGATCTTTCTTTTGCTCTTAATGCCCACTCTCCCCCTTTCCCTGATCGTCAGCATCATCTCTCTACTTCACTGCCTGGAAAAGCCTGGCATCATCTGTAAATCAGGAAATTTGCTAAATTGGACCCAACCCTCATGTATGGTTTTGGGATCCTCCCTAACTACCCAGAAAAGCACCCACTACTTATTCTCAATGAATATTTTTCTTTTCTTGGAAACCGATGCTATGGAATCTCAATATGCTTTTCATGCATAATACCATGCTGAACATATAACAGACGTTCAATAAACTTTTGTTTAATTTATTTGGTTCAGTCATCTCTCTGAGTTTCAGTAAAGAACCATGAAGCTTTCAATGAAAGGTGATTTCAGAAGTAACCCATTTAATCACATATGAGCATTCTGAAAGTCTCCAAAACTTAGTCATTTGGAGATAGGTAGAGACTGGTACATTTTGGTGTGCTTAGACCCAAGGAAACTTACGGGGAAAGAAAGTATACAGAGCAAATAACAACGGCCTTGGGTATGTAACTGTTGATTTTCAGTAGCATCCTGTAAAACTGCAGACTATTTACCTGTATTTTGGAGGAAGGCAAGGTAACAATGTATATTTCGCTGCCCAGTGCCTAAGCTGCTTTTCTAGAGAAGGTAGAGCAATTCTGATTCAAAAAAACATACAAGTTTGTGCAAAAGACCCCTCATCTCAGCCACAGCTGTGGATATTATTCTCACATCCCATGTTCGTTCCTAAGTCTCATCAGTGGACAAGTCCATGTGTTTATTTTACATGGCTTATTAGCAACATTTGGCACAATTGGCCACTGCCATCTTCTTAAAAAAATATAAACTTTGGCTTCTATGACCCCTCACTCTCCTATATAAAATAATGGCTAATAGTTACTCAGGTCCTGGAGTGAGGTCTTCCAGGGCCCAAATCTTGGTTACAATATTTACTGACTGAGAGGCCCTAGGCGAGGAATTCACACTTCCTGAACATCCACGGCCTCACTTATACATTAGAGAAACACATAGTGCCTGCCCTCTACAATTGTGGTGGTGATTAATAAAATGCTTGGCACACTCTCTGACATATATTAAGTCTTAAATAAATATTAACTGTTGATGTTAGAATTACTCTTTTTTTTCTTCTTAATTCTCACCCGAGGATATTTTTCCATTGATTTTTAGAGAGAGTGGAAGGAAGGGAGGGAGGGAGGAAGAGAGAGAGAGAGAGAGAGAGAGAGAGAGAGAGAGAGAGAAACATCGATGTGAGAGAGACACATTGATTAGTTGCCTCCTGCACGACCCCGGCTAGGGCCAGGGATCGAACCCAAAACACAGGTACATGCCCTTGACCGGGAATTGAACCCTCAACCCTTTGGTCCTTCGGCTGATGCTCTAACTGCTGAACCAAACCGTCCAGGGCAGAATTATTCTTTTTCTACTGCCTCCCTGCTCTTTAATTCTCTTTTGTGGACTGATGTCCATTTTTTTTTGGACATTAAATGTGAGTGTTCCTTAGGATTTGCCATGGACCCTCATGTCTCCTCAGTAAACACATTTTTTCTAGGTAATCACTTCAATTCCTGTTACTTCACTGAAGTCTAGACAATTCTTTGTATTTCCTTCAAATTCCTCAAACTTAACATGTCTAAAACTAAATTCCTTAGCTTCTCCCCAAAACTTACCCTTTTTTCTTTTTCATTAAATGTCACCACCATGTATTTGGGAAAGTCAAAAACTTGGTAAAATCTTTGAGACCTCCCTTTTTTTTCACCTCCTACCCCCTTAGTCAGTTGTTAAATCCTGTCTCTTCACTTCCTGATTATGTCAGTAATTCTACTTTTCTCTGTCCCATTGCCATTTCTCTACAACAGGCCATCAGCTGTTCTTGTCTAGTAATTACACCAACCTATGTTATTTCTCTGAAGTCTCCTCTTATCTCCTTCCAGTTCATTCTCCATACATTCGCCAGTGTCATATCTGAAAAGAAATGAAAATTTGATGACAAAATTTCATCTGTAATGTTCTTCCTTCAGTGACACTTTTCTCTTAGGATAATGTCCTTGCTCCTGTTGTTAGCAATTAAAAAATACAACAGTCAAATATTTCATGAGTACTAATGGTATTAAAGTTATATATGACACAGTAATGTTTGTGTATCCATTGTTTTAATATATTTAGAAGACTGAACAATGTTCCTTTGGTTTTAGGGTTGTTCCTGAATAAGCTTTTGAGACATTACTTAAACTCTTGTCAAATTACGTCAAAGTGGTCACAATATAGGAACTATTATACTGACTCAGCCTTAACTGAACACATGTAGTTTTATTTTTCTGGAGAACTGAGTCAATAATACTTATTTATTAGAAATGGATATAATTTCACAAATATTTCTTTTATTTTATGAAAGAAAATAAACCTTAAATATTATGCCATTAGCACCTCCCTAAAATTATTGGATTAACAACTTTTCTTACTGTGAATTTGCCTTTTCCATCAGGTCATTTCCATACTTAAAAGAGTTTAATTGTCTTTCTATGTTTTCAGTACTTTTATTATGCTGATATTTTATTCTCCTAAGTTAGATGAATAATTTTAGAAAATGTCATCGAATGTGTTTTAAAACTGTGAATTGGGGCCCTGGCCGGTTTGGCTCAGCGGTTAGAACATCGGCCTGCAGACCAGAGAGTCCCAGGTTCGGTTACCGCTAAGGGCACGTACCTCGGTTGCAGTTTGTCCCTGGCCTCGGTTGGGGTCGTGTGGGTGGCGGCCAGTTGATGTGTCTCTCTCACGTTGATGTTTCTCTCTCTCTCTCTCTTCCTCCCTCTCTCCCTCTTGTATTTAAAAAAATAAAATAAATAAAAATTAAAAACAAACAAAAAACACACACACACACACACAAAAACCTGTGAATTGGGAATTTGCCAAGTTGTTTAGGTTGGCGGTATGCTCATTTGTGTTAATATTATATAATGATATTTAAGAAACTTGTAACTGGCTGCTTGTATTTCTTGGACATATTTTGAGCACAGCTTTGTGCTAGGCACTATGTGAGGTGCCAGGACCACAGAGATGAGAAAGACAGTATCTGATCTCAAGAATTGTGTGCTCTAATATAGGCACCAAATGTAACCATAAATTATGAATCATTTTTACTTTCAGAAGAAGAAATTTCTGTAGCCTCCTTCTCATATGCTATTTGACTCTAGCAACCCATCCTTTTGCCCTTCCTCCATGTGAACTGTATTAATTCATCTGTGGAGAAGTGGCAGTGGCTATAAGTATGAGACCTATGGCCAGAAACATCCAGGTGAAAATCTCCACTCAATTATTTAGTTACCAGCTATAGTAGTCAAATATTGCTATGTAACAAACCACCCCACAGCTCTTGTATCTTAAAAAAGGCAATTATTTTTAAATTTTTAATTTGTGCGCATATTGGCTGGAACTTGACTGACCTAAGCTGAGCTCAGGTGGGTGGCTTTGCTTCAAGCTGAGTCAGTTGGGGCTGTTGTGTTACTGCAGGTCTGTGAGTCAGCTGGGTGGCTGTGCTCCACATTTGCTCATTCTAGGAAACAGGCCAAAGGGACAGAGGCTATTCAAGAGAAATATTTTTCATGGTAGAACTACAGGAGAACATCTGGGGTTCAAGTTGGCATGCTGTCACTTCTAGCCACATGCTATTGGCCAAAGCAAATCACATGATCAAGTTCAAAGTCAAGAGGTAGGAAAACATACTTTGTCCATGATAGGGTAATGGTAAGGATGCAGAGAAGGGTAAAGAATTGGGGTCAACCATCTAATCTACCACAGTAGTTATGTATCTTTGGATAACTCACTCAACCTTTCTAAGCTTCTATTTCCTTATATATAAATAGAGGTAATGACTGAACCTATATCATAGAATCATTATGAGGATTAAATAGAATACCATATGCAAAGCTCTTAGCATAAGTATCTGAACACGGTAAGCAGACAATATATTTTAGCTACTAATGAGAGTTGAGTCCTAACACTAGGCTCACATATCTTTGGTGACCCTAGAACTTGGACTTAGAATCAAAGTTGTAATTCTTGGTCTTCAATAGACCATATACTCTTTAATATGGGTCTGTTCCCTACTAAGAGTGTGAATGTAATATTGTGAGGATCCAGATGTAAACCATCTGCTCTTGTTCTCCCTAGGTATGTTTACAACAGAATACCAGGGACAATTACCCATTGTCATTTTTCCAACTGATGGTGTTGTGGAGCCCAAGTCCTCAAAGATTGTTAAAGTGGATTTCTGTGCAGACCAGCCCAGAGTTGTAAATGAAATGGCAAAGTGAGTGTGTACTATGGTTCTTAATTCTAATATAGTAATTAATACTTTCCTGTTTCATTCTTCAGATATGCCTATTGTCTTTGAATGTGGGTTAGCTTCATTGTTTTTTCAGTCAGCATTAATTCATTGAGTCTCTAATATTTGCTTAGCACTAGGGATTCAAAAATGAGGAGAACCAGAGGATGGCATATTGGGTATACATAACAGGAGGTCCTAGTTTGGATTTTGTGGGGGTGAGGGAGTGGATCAAGTAAGGGCTTCACTAAGGAAGTGCAGTGGCGTGATTTGGGCTGAGTAAGTGTGTGTGTGTGTGTGTGTGTGTGTGTAGGGGAGATGAGTGCTGGTGATAGGAGTGGGTTAGAGGAGTGATTTCAGGCAGAGCAAGTAGAAGACTTGAACTCCTAGAGGTGAATAGACAGTGTTACATGATGAGAGATCTGAGGAATGTAGAGGCAAAGAGATGGAGGTAAGGAGTGATGTGAGATCAGACCAGGAAAACAGAATGGTGTAGGGTCCAGTAAAGGACCTCATAGGACAGTGTTATGTAATGCTGTGTGTCTCAGTTCATTAGTGGGATATGCAATCATGACAATAGGGTACCACCAGTATTAAAACAAAGAAATAGAAAATATCAGAATGCATCTCACCTAGTAAGGGCAAATGTTGTTTTATAAAACTTTGTGTGTGTGTCTGTGCTTCCTACTTTGGAATATAAAATGTATTTCTTATTGAAGGTCACAGCAAAAAAAAAAAAAAAATGTTTGAGAAACAGTTGTAAGCCCTGATAGTTTAGGTTTTATTATGAAGGCTGTGGAATCTCAGGAAGGTTTTAAGATGAGAGTGACTTAATTAGTTTGCATTTTAGAAAGGTCATGCTAATAGCAGTGTTCAAAACAAATCAGGGAGTACAGATGTGGAATGGTTAGCCTGACTAGAATCTATAATAATAAAGCAAAAGAGAAATGATAAAGGCATCGGCTAAGGTACAAATTGGGAGTATGCAGAGAATTCTGTAGATTAGAGGCATGTTATGGAGGTAGATTTGACTAGATTTAGTGACTGGTTATAGAAAGAGAAAGTAAGAGAAAGACAGGTCTGTGGGAGAAGATCTGAGTCCAGTTTTGAAATGTTGGAATTGATTTGCTTTTGCATACTGTGAAGCCTATTAGAGTTACTTATCTCAAGTCCCAGAAAAAAATTTTGTCTAGGTATATTGGCTTGAGGGTTGTCAGTGGATAAGTTGTCGATGAAGCATGAAGTGATGAAAATAACTTTGAAGAGGATAGAATATGAAAGAGTAGGAAAGAAATACCATTAGTCATGGAGTTTACAAAATGTCCAAGTCTTAGAAGAATGAAAAGGTAGAGTCTGAATAAGTTAGAGGAAAACCAGGAAAGTATGGAGGAGAGATGTGTCAAGAGATGGTATCAACCATGTCCAGTGTGACAGAGAGAGAGTGTATGATAAGGACTTAGGTTGTGGAGTGGTCAGTTGTTTGTGGTATTTGATGGACTGAGATTCAAAAGGATTGCATTTGGGCCAGAGAAAGATAAATTTGAGGGGGGGGGGGCAATTTCAAAAGGGAATTCAAATTAATCTGGGAAGTGAAGTTTTATGGGGGGATATATTCATTCCAGCAAAGAGTGGGATTTTGCTGAGACACTTTACTTTGTAGGGAATTGGGTTATTAGGATGGGAATGATCCCATACTCCCCTTTTGTACCTTGTTGAGTAGGATGAGTTAGAAAAGAATCTCAGAATTCTAGAAATAGAGGTATAAATGATCCCATCTAACTCTAGTATTTACAAAATAATGGGTGATATGGACATACCAAGAAGTTCTCCTTGGGGTCAGTTCCTGCAATTGTTTCCTGGAGACAGTGAATTAGGTTTTACGTATGCCATTCTACTGTACAGATTCAGACAGAGGACATGACAGTCTCTCCCATGTATGTGAAAGGAACTGCTGTTAGGCCTGTGAATTTTAATTATAATCTGATTTTATAAAAATCCTGTTTATGTAAATATTTAGGAGAAGGAGTATATAGAATTCTAATTACATATATATGTATAATTCATTGTCTTATAGAGTGAGTTTGCAAGGTCGTCCAGACATATTCTTGAATATCAAAGTTCATGTGGTTGAGCAGATCATTGAATTGTTAAACATGAATGATAATAAAAAGGTGGAATGTATACGCTTTGGTTCTACTTTCTTTGGAACATCAAAGATGGAACATGCACTTCTGTACAATAATAGCCCAGAACTTATAAATTGGGTGGCTATAATACAAAATGATTCAGTTGGAGAAGAATTGGTAAGTAAATAGTGCACCAGGTATTATGTTTTGAAACAGATTGTTTTGAACTTATTAATAACCAACAAGCTGTTTTTTTTTTTTTTTTTAAGAGCAAGGAAAGGTTTATTGATCAAGAAGGCCTAGCTCGAGAAGATGGGAAAACTAATTCTCAATCTATCTTTCTAACAAGCTGTTTAATTGTTTAATTATTCTAAATATGTGTTAACATGCAGATAGATAAAATTTCATTTCATGTATCTTCAAGAGTAACCTGAAAATGTCCAGTAAATTAAACTAACATTGATAGTAATATATCTGAAGTAAATCAAACAAGTGTTTCTTATAAATCAGTGGCTAATTGAGAAGTTTCTGCTTTCATCAGTTTTTTAAAAGTTCTTTAAATTTTATGACGTACCTTGATCAAATTTATGTGTATTACTTTAAAGACACACATACTGTCTTCTAGATGCTGGAATTTCTATAATTATTTTATGACCTCTTAAAATATTTTATTTTGTTAGTGTTTTACCTTAATATTCTTTTATTTCTGGTTTTATATTACAGGGTACAAATATTCTACAAAGAACAGATGTTGCTATAAATAATCTCAGCTACTTAAGACAAATAAGGAATATAGATATTACCACTTTTATCTCCTGTGTTCCTAATGAAGGGAGGTTACTACCTTATCAAAAGATTAAAATTGCATTTTGTTTCAGCCCAAAGTAAGCAAAAATTTATTCCATTGTGATGTTATTTATTAATGGAGAGTATATTAACCGTACGCTCATCAGATTGACTTAAACATTAAAACTTGTCAGAAGGCACAAATTGGATTTTTCTTATTATGGTTCTAAGTATTTCTAACATGCTTAATATTATTTCCAATATTTAAAAATATGTTTCTCAATACTTCATGTTAAATTAAAAATCTCTCCAGACCTTGTGGAAATGGGGTGGTGGAAGTGGAAATTTTGGGTTGTTTTGGATTATGGCTTCAAAACGATCTGTGCAACCAAGACCTTGTTGTCCCTGCAGAAATAGTCAGGGTATGGCCAGTGGCATGGAATGTGTGCTAGGTGCCTCCAAAGAGGATGCAGTCAGTGCTCCTGCGTGGGAAAAATGCTTGCTGATTGAGTATTGTGAATATTAAGCCTATAGCAATTGCTGGGATCAACCACAGTTGGTTGCTGAAATTCATACTTAGTTTGCGGATTTTGGTCAATGGATATTTTTCACAATTCTGAGTCCTTGGTTTGGTTATTTAGTTTGAAAATATATTTGGAAATGGTGTTTTAAATATGTAGTAGCAATTTCAGCGACCCTTGAGAGGTTGCAGTGTGTTGCAATAACCCATCTAATTGTACATATGTTTACCCTTGTTTGTGAGAAGGCAAGGAATGGTTACTGTCCTTTCTGTGGCTGTAGAGTCCCTTGGTGATACCAATTGTTTGCTGAAAACTGAGTTGGGTTAAGGAGGGGAATACATCAAGTAATTATTCTATTTATACAATCTATACTTGCCTTATTCATCATATCTTCAAACAGAAAATTTCTTTGGTGAATCTATTAGACTGTTTAATACACAATCTTTGAAATTTAAGTACATATTTTTTAAAACTGTATCTTTATTGTTGAAAATATTACAGATGGCAGCATGGTAACTTTGAGAGTCTAGCATAAACTCATAGATATGAGTATGAAGTCTTATTTACATGTGTTCTCAACATTCTATTTGCACTTATGTAATATTTCACACCAGCCTTTTGTGTATGTATTTGCATATCCATTGCTAAACAAGCTGACCTCTAGTTAAGGCAAGTAAAGAGTGCCAGTGTGCAGGCCTGTGATATAGCTCATCTTTGTCTTTGGTCCTACTTCTCTTCTTCCCATTTTTCCTTGCCTTTTCTCCAAATCTTGTTCTCCAAATTACCTGCTCTCCTATAACAAAAGTGTGGCTAGCAATATGTGCTTAGTCTACGGGAAGAACAGTTATGTAACAGAGGTGTGCAATTACATCCTGGCGTAAGAAGGACTATTTTAGAGAATCAAACAAAGTCCTTAGCCAGCAATGAACTCTGCATAGAAAGAAAAGCCTTTACATAGAAAGTGGCATTGGAGCTGGACCTTGATGACTTAGTGTTTTAAATTACTCTTGTCTTGCAAATGTTGTCATGAACTCAGTTTTTGGGTATTTACATTTTGTGGTCTTCTTTTGGCCAGTATTTATGTATGTGCAGTAATATTGGAAAATGGATCACAGTCATATTTTTATTCCTGAACTTTCATCTGTTTCAATAGATTTAAGGATTCACTTGATATTCCCTTGTGAGAGGTAACAAGTGCATTATCTTTGCTTTAAAAATAACATTGTAATTTTTTACAGGCTGGCTGCTGATAGTAAAATGGATAATGACCCTTCACACAGGCAAGACTATGCTGTCTTTATGAGATTTGACTCTGTAGGAAGTAAGGATGGGTTTTTGAGAGATGATAACTCTAAAACCATCAAATGTAAGTGTGAAATGAATGTAATCAGCAAATGTATAGCAGTTTAAATTGTTTAAAAGTTTGGACATCAATACTTGTAGAGACAATATAATAAAAGTATATAATAATTGAATAGAACAAAAATGCAAACAATCAAGAGACCTTAAAGTGTCTTCTGAGGCATGTAAAGAAAAAAAAATCAACCTCAGAATCATTTACATAGTAATCTTCCAACTGTAATTCAGGGAAAATTATTATTTTTAAATAACATTAGATAAACATGATGTTCTAGAGCAGCAATTTTCAACTAGTGAGCCGTGGAAGGCACACTGGTGTGCTGCAAATTTTTAAAATATATAATACCTGACCATTCATTCAGGAGCACTGACTTCTTTTCCCTTAGATTGTCAAATAAAAAAAAAATGACAACAGACAACATAACAATAGCCGTCCAGTGTGAATGAATCAAAATTATACCTATTTTTTTTTGTCAGATTGGCAAAAAGTATAATGTATTTTTTGGTGTGCCAAATAATTTTAGTAATTAGTTTATGTGTGTCATGAAGTGAAAAAGGTTGAAACTCTCTGATCTATAGTTTAAGTAGTGAAAAAACAAAACAAAACCAACCTGGCTTTTCCTATGTAATCTTAGATTGTCTCTTAGAGATTGACATGGGAACAAATAACCCATTCCATCTCTACCAGATCATCAGCTCTCAGAATCTATATACTGTAACAGTCTAAGAACAACACCTAGAACTCTGGTAAATAGGGTTCAGTATCCTGTTATAGGATATGGATAAGTTCATATGCTTTGCAGGCCACATGTCAAGATGCATTGCACTTACTACATTCTCGGGTAATATTGGATGGGCTGCAATGAGCAAAAATGGAACAAGAGTTGGAGGTCAGCTTAACAAGACAGATCAAAGAGAAAATAAAGATATAGGCAGGTGAGGGATCAAATCCAGAAAGATGAGCCACGGCAAGTCAAGAGTCTAAAAGGTTTGCATGTCAGTACGGTGATATATATTATTGAGCAGGGTTGAACTGTGTTCTCAGGGCAGAAATTGATTGCTCTGTTGCTATTTATGCCATGGTTTATGATATTGAGCTCTGAGTGCTGATCATTGAGAGAATATTTGTTCAAGGATTGCAATTAATCTAGTTTTGAATGGCAAGAGATGGAGATGCTAAGTTTGCCTTAAAGGTAATTTAGAGTTTAGGATTGGCTAGTAAGAGCATCAGTGCAGAAATATAAACTTTTTTTTTTGGATTCTAGTTACATTGCTCTCTCTGCAAAACTGCTCTTTCACCCAATTAGAACATAGAATTCATAGTTCCCACCTTCTTTCTAGTATCTCCAAAAGTTCATGTTTCTGTTATTTCCCAGCTTATATTTAATTTCCATTATTTTAGCTACCTTTTCCCATGTACACTTAATATATCTTGGCCCATCTCTCAAAGTGGCTGAGTGGAAAATCTTTAATCTCAGCCCACTCTGTGTGTGCACCTGGGAAGTTAATTGTGATAGAGAAAAACACAAAACCATACTGTGATATTTCACTTTTTAATCAATAATCATTAACCTCAAGTGGGTCCTTAAAGCTGTTTGCCATTTCCTGCTGCATTCCTCCATTCATTCACATTCTCACAATACAGTATGACATTAATATCACATACCTTCTCTTTTCACCTCAAACCTTCAATACTTCCTCCTTCCTCTTTACTCTAAATTTGTAAATACCTAGTAGATATTCTCA
Source organism: Tadarida brasiliensis (assembly GCA_030848825.1). Lineage (NCBI taxonomy): Eukaryota > Metazoa > Chordata > Mammalia > Chiroptera > Molossidae > Tadarida > Tadarida brasiliensis. Next base: position 107,324,501 of record CM061280.1, on the reverse strand, counting down.
CTTGGATGTCTACTAGGCATCTCAAACTTAACATGCCACCAAAAGAACTCCTGGCTTCCCCATAACCTGTCCCTCCTGCATTCTTTCCTGTCTCAAGAAGTGGCAATTTCATCACTTCAGTTGCTCAGGCCAAAAACCTTAGCATCATCATTGATCATGTGTTTAATTTCGTATTCTACATCCAGTCCATTAGCAAAATTAGTTAGCTCCACCCTCAAAAATATATCTTAGCCCTAGTCAAGTAGCTCAGTTGGTTAGAGCATTATCCTGATATGCCAAGGTAGCAGGTTTGATCCTTGGTCAGGGGACATACAAGAAGCAACTTATGAGTGGATAAATGGGTGGAACAACAACTCTCTCTCTCCCTTTCTCTCTAAAATCAATCAATAAAAAAAATGTATCTTAAATATGATCATTTTTCACTATCCATTTGTTACCAGAGAGATAGGTGAGTGGGCCAGATCTCTCCGACAGTCTTGGGAGTGGGGTGGCTTTTGCAATGTCTTCAGACAATGAATTTTCTAAGGCTCACATGGGAGAATGAATGGTCTTTATTGGCATGGAGTTATATTTCTGGGATTGTAATGTCCCAGTTTCCTTAACCCAGTCCTGGAAAAGGGGCAGCTGTGAGTTCAGTAGAACTAGAAACAGAGCCAGTGTCCATTGCATGATGAAACTGAGTCCAGATCAGCATCAGTCTAGATTCAGTCCATTAACCCATTGTGTGGAGCCCACATGGCCATGAACCATGTGGGCGAATGCATGGGAACCCTCCTCCTGCAACAGGAGTCCCAAGAGGGCAGGAGTGTCAAGCACCAAGAGAAGGAGAGAGAGAAAGAGCTTTCCTTTGTCTAGGAGATGAAATATTCAGGCATCTCTTGCTTGCAGTGGCCACGCCTATTCTGGCCACTGACTCCCTCCCAGGTGTGACAGACAGGCAGGTAAGCACCCTCTGACATCACTGAGACCTTACTGGGCATGTGTCTAAACTGCCTTTGTCTAGTCCCTTCCCCCATCCATCTGGGGGTGGGGGAGCAGACCTGGAGCGTTAAACTGCTAGTCTCCCCTTTACTCCTTTTCTGTTAAATAATGACCAGACTATTGCAACGGCATCACTTCTACTACTCTTACCAAAATATATTTAGTTCCTTAGGATTTTTGGAACAGGCCAAGCACATTCTTACCTTAAAGTCTTTGTTCTTGCTATTCTATTGGGAGTGCACTTTACTATATTTTCTTCCAGAGTCTCTTTATAGTTTTGCTCAGATGTCTCCCTATCAGAGATGCCTTTTTGGATCCCCCCATATAAAAGAGCAGCCCCAAGATGATGTGCTCTGTCTTACCCTTGTAGGGGAGGAAAAATAATTTTCCTTCTACTCTTCTAAATTCTTGGTTGAGACCCCTGTAATAAAAGACAGATAACAGGAAAAAATAAACAGAAGTTTAATAACATGTACATTTTTAGCATACATGGAAGATACCCAGGAAAACTGAGTAACTCTTTGAAATAGCCCAAGCCACCACCTTCAGCTAAAGAGAGAAGATGTTGGGGGTGAGGAGCCAATTATGGGAGGTTTTCAGGCAGACTACAGTAAAAGATAAGGTTGTTATGGAGATTTAAGTCTCTGCCTTCTCCATTGATAAGAGTTCCTTCCAGGTACAGAGAGGAAGACATTTTTACAAATGGATTATTTCCCTTATTAATGTAATGTCTCTTAAAAAGGCTAACTTCTATTAGGTTTTCAGAGCTTTCCCTGTGTCTGCTGTTTCTAAAAAGCATCCCTTATGCCAAAGAGGCATATTTGGGGGTGACAAATTCTGCTCCCCTTCACCCTACATTGCTTTTCTCCATAGCACTTACCGCCTCTGAAATGGTATATATTTACTTATTTATTTTATTGTCAGTGTCACCTCACTAGAATGTAAAGTCCATGAACGCAGGAACATTGTCTATTTTATTCACTGCTGTTATCCCCAAGGCCTAGAAGAGTACTTGGCACAGAGAAGGCATTCACTGTTTTTGTTGAACGAAAGACTGAATGAGCTACCTATATCTCATCAAGTCTTTCATATGACACTGTTTGAACTGAGCAAATAATGTCTATTTTGGATTCCCAAGACACTTTTAATGTTAAAAAGCTACTGTTGTTTTTACAGATGATCGATTTCAGAAACTGGAATTAGCACTGACAGGGTCAGGACTTCCTGTTGTAATACAGTTTGATTTAGGAAACATTCTTAACTTCACACCTTGTACCATTGGTGAACATTCAGAGATTTCGTTTATGATGGAAAATCGATCCAAATCACTGCCTGTGATGTACAACTTTAGAAAAACTGCAAATTTTAGAATTGAACCTAAAAGGGGCAATGTTGATGAAGGATGTATGCAGGTAAGATAATTATTCTCTGCTTTCACATAGTATTTTAAGGTTTGCTAAAATGCCTTGCAGAGGATTAAAAATGACATTTTTTTTGCACCAAAGTTTATAAATTGTATTTCTTCTATAGCCTCGTTATGAATACTTTTGTATTGGCACTCATACAGTATCCATAATTATTTGTTAAGTACCTTTCATCTGCCCAGAAAAGCATTTGACATTATAGGAAATGTAAAGAAGTGCAAAAAATAGTTACGGCTTCTAAAAAAATTTTAAGTTTAGAGGCTGGTCCCTAAACTGAAATACCCATCACGGAATCTTGGCACTCCCCGCTGTGGGTGGGTGCAGGAACAGGTCTTGCAGCCCTTGTCTAGGCAATGGAACCCAGGAACAAGTGGTGAGCCACACCAGCAGCTGTCAATAGCAGCAAAAGGTGAGAAGTAGGTGGGAGCCAGATACTCATCCCAATCCTAGAGATGCCAAGGGGAGTCAAGATTCATTGGGTCCCACTTCCAGACTGAAGGTTGGCCAAGCTGGGGTATACACATGTGGCAGAAGTGGAGGTCCAGTGCCATGAGCAGAGGCTGTAGCCCAGGTGCCCACCCCAGTGCCAGCTAACTCAAGACGGAAGAGTAGGGTTGTGGTAGTTTTGCCTCTGGGGAGCCCAGGCCATGCCCTCCTGTGAAGTGAGGTGATATGGGTGGGTCAAAGCAAGTACTGTAGTCTGAGTACTTTCTAAAGGGGTGAATTTCTGAGCTTTTTGCATGTCCCCTATCCCCCACCCCTAGCTTTTCAGAGGCTGATATGGAAGGCATCTTGCAGCCACTAGTCACATGCATTGTGTGTCTGGGGCACAGTGACGGGTGGTGGGCATCAGGAGGCCTGTCAACATCAGATAGGCCAGCATCAGGTGAATAGGAGCTGTCTGAGTGCAGGGAGGGTGACAGGTCCAGGGAGGGTGACAGGTCCAGGCATAGGCTCAGGTGCTTGTAGTCCTGGATCCTTGCCTACAGGCTCAACAGGGGCCAGCTGCAGCCAACCATCTACTTGTGCAGCGGGGCTTGCAGTCCTTGCGGTCCTATGTGGGCAGCGCCTGCATAGTAGGAGCATAGTTGGGGCATCCGGGACATAGGATGCGTGGCTCACCATGTCACATCTGCGGCTGCGCAGACTGTAGACTCACTCCAGCTTCAGCCAGGATTAAGCTGGGGACTTCCCGTGAGCTAAACTCAGAGGCCTCCTAATGGCGGTGGAAATCCAGGGCAGACACAGCCTTCGGCGCCCAGCTGTCTCTGCCAAGGGGAGCCTTCTGGCTTGAACAGCAGTGCCACCTCCTTCTTTACATCATTCCAACAGGGTAAGGATTTTTTTTTTAAATTAATTTGTTTTTATTACAGATGTTTCTACTTTTTCCTCCCAACACCCTCCTCCCGATCCCGTCCCCTCACAGCATTGTTGTGTATATCCACTGGCTACGCATACATATATTTAAGTTCTTTGGTTTAACTCACACCACACCCCACCCCCCCGACCCCCTTCCTCTGAGGTTTGTCAGTCTGTACCGTAATTCTATGTCTCTGGGTCTATTTTGTTCATCCGCTTATTTTGTTCATTATATTCCACAAATAAGTGAGAAAATGTGATATTTGCCTTTCTCTGATTGGCTTATTTCGCTTAGCATAATACTCTCCAGGTCCCTTCATGTTGTCTCAAAGTGTAAGAGATCTTTCTTTCTGACAGCTCCATAGTATTCCATTGTGTATATGTACCACAGCTTTTTTATCCACTCATCTACTGATGGACACTTGGGCTGTTTCCAGATCTTAGCTATTGTAAATACTGCTGCCATGAACATAGGGGTGCATATATTCTTCCTGATTGGTGTTTCAGGCTTCTTAGGTTATATTCCTAGAAGTGGGATCACTGGGTCAAATGGCAGTTCAATTTTTAATTTTTTCAGGAAACACCATATTGTTTTCCATAGTGGCTGCACCAGTCTGCATTCCCACCAGCAGTGTGCTAGAGTCCCCTTTTCTCCACACCCTTGCCAGCACTTGTTGTTTGATGACTTGTTGATGGCAGCCATTCTGGCAGGTGTGAGGTGATACCTCATAGTTGTTTTAATTTGCATCTCTCTGATGATTAGTGATGTTGAGCATTTTTTCATATGTCTCGTGGCCATTTGTATGTCCTGTTTGGAGAGGTGTGTATTTAGGTCCTCTGCCCATTTTTAATTGGATTCTTTGTCTTCCTTTTGTTGAGTTGTATGAGTACTCTATATATTTTGGAAATTAATCCCTCGTCTGATGTATCGTTGGCAATTATGCTCTCCCATATAGTGGGTTCTCTTTCCATTTTGATGGTTGTTTCTTTTGCTGTGCAGAAGCTTTTTAGTTTTATGTAGTCCCATTAATTTTTTCCTTTGTTTCTCTTGCCTTAGGCATTGTATCAGTGAAAATTCTGCTGCGTGTGATGTCTGAAATTTTGTTGCCTACATTTTCTTCTAGGATTTTTATGGATTCACGAGTCACATTTAAGTCTTTTATCCATTTTGAGTTTATTCTTGTGTATGGTGTAAGTTGGTGGTCTAGATTAATTTTTTTGCGTGTAGCTGTCCAATTTTCCCAACACCATTTATTGAAGAGGCTGTCTTTACTCCATTGTATGCTCTTGCCACCTTTGTCAAATATTAATTGAACACAATGTCTTGGTCAATTTTGGGGTTTTCTGTTTTGTTCCACTGATCTATTATTATATGCCTGTTCTGTGTCAGTACCAGGCTGTTTTGATTACAGTAGCTTTGTAGTATAACCTGATATCCAGTATTGTGATCCCTCCTACTTTGTTCTTCTTTTTCAAGATTGCTGTGGCTATTCGGGGTCTTTTTTGGTTCCATATAAACTTTTGGAGTATTTGTTCTAGTTCCCTGTAATATGTCATTGGTATTTTGATGGATATTGCATTGGATCTATAGATTGTTTTGGGTAGTGTGGACATTTTAATGATGTTAATCTTCTAATCCATAAACAAGGTATATGCTTCCACTTTTTAAAATCTTCCTCTATTTCTTTTTTCAATGTGCTGTAGTTTTCTGAAAACAGGTCCTTTACTTCTATGGTTAAGTTTATTCCTATGTATCTTAATTTTTTTGTTGCAATGGTAAATGGGATTGTTTTTTCAGTTTCTCTTTCTGTGATTTCATCATTGGTGTATAAGAATGCCGTTGATTTCTTGATGTTAATTTTGTACCCTGCTACTTTGCCAAATTCATTTATTAAGTCTAGTAGATTTTTGATGGAGTCTTTAGGGTTTTCTATGTACAATATCGTGTCATCTGCAAATAATGACAGTTTCACTTCCTCCTTTCCAATTTGGATCCCCTTTATTTTTTCTTCATGTCTAATTGCTGTGGCTAAGACTTCCAGTACTATGTTAAATAAGAGTGGTGAAAGTGGGCATCCCTGTCTTGTTCCCATTCTTAAGGGGAATGCTTTTAGTTTTTGTCCATTGAGAATGATGTTGGCTGTAGGTTTTCATATACAGCCTTTATTATGTTGAGATATGGACCCTCTTTTCCCACATTGCTGAGTGTTTTTATCAGAAATGGGTGCTGGATTTTGTCAAATGCTTTTTCAGTGTCTATTGATATGATCATATGGTTTTTATCTTTTATTTTGTTTTTGTGGTATATCACATTTATTGATATGCAAATATTGTACCAGCCTTGCATCCCTGGGATGAATCCCACTTGGTCATGGTGAATAGTTTTTTTAATATGTTGTAAGATCCGATTTGCTAATATTTTTTTAACAATTTTGGCATCTATGTTCATCAGGGATATTGGCCTGTAGTTTTCTTTCTTTGTAGTGTCTTTATCTGGTTTTGGAATTAGAATTATGCTGGCCTCATAAAATGAGTTTGGAAGTCTTCCTTCTTCTTGAATTTTTTGGAATAGTTTGAGGAAAATGGGTGTTAGATCTCTGAATATTTGGTAAAACTCCCCCATGAAGCCTTCTGGGCCCAGGCTTTTGCTTGCTGGCAGTTTCTTGATTACATCTTCAGTTTCCTTAGTTGCTTTTGGTCTATTCATGTTTTCTGTCTCTTCCTGGTTCAGTTTTGGGGACTGTATGATTTTAGAAATTGGTCCATTTCGCCTAGATTGTCCAATTTGTTGGTGTATCATTGTTCATAGTGTTTTTTAATGATCCTTTGTATTTCTTTGATGTCAGTTGTTACTCCTCCACTTCCATTTCTGATTTTATTTTTTTGGGTCCTCTCTCTTTTTTTCTTGGTGAATCTGGCTAAGGGTCCATCAATCTTGTTTATCTTTTCAAAGAACCAGCTCTTTGTTTCGATCTTTTGAATTGTTTCTTTTAGTCTCTATGTAATTTATTTCTGCTCTGACCTTTACTATTTCTTTCCTTCTACTTGCTCTGGGTTTGCCTTTTTGTTTACTTTCTAGTTCTTTAAGTTGTAGGGTTAGTCAATTAGGGATTTTTCTTGTTTCTTGAGGTAGGCCTGTATTGCTATGAACTTTTCTCTCAAGACTGCTTTCACTGAGTCCTATAGATTGTGTGTTTGCTGTGTGTTCATTTTCATTGTTTTCCAGCAAGTTTTTAATTTCTTCTTTAATCTCCTTGGTAACTAATTCATTGATTAATGGCATACTATTTAGCCTTCATATGTTTGAATGTTTTTGAGTGTTTTTATTGTAATTGATTTCTAGTTTTATGCCATTGTGATCTGTGAAAATGCTTGATAGGATTTCAGTCTTCTTGAACTTGTAGAGACTTAGCTTGTGTTCTAACATGTGGTCTATCTTTGAGAATGTCCCACGTGCACTTGAGAAGAATGTGAATTCTGCAGTTTTGGGGTGTAATTCTCTGTAGAAGTCTATTAAATCCGTTTGATCTAGTGCATTGTTTAGAGTCTCTGTTTCCTTGTTAATTTTTTGTCTAGAGGATCTATCCAGTGATGTTAGTGGGGTGTTGAAGTCTGCTGCTATGATTGTATTGCTGTCAAGTTCTCCTTTGAAGTCCTCCAGAAATTTTTTAATGTATTTTGGTGCTCCTATATTGGGTGCATATATGTTTACCAAGGTTATATCTTTCTGGTGGATAGATCCTTTCAATATTATGTAGTGGCTTTCTTTGTCTCTAGTTATGGCCTTCATTTTGAAGTCTATTTTATCGGATATGAGTCTTGCTTCCCCAGCTCTTTTTTCCTTTCCTTTTGCTTGGAAGATTTTTTTCCACACCTCACTTTCAACCTATGTGAGTCTTTTGTTGTGAGGTGGGTCTCTTGTAAACAATATATATATGAGTTGTGCTTTCTTATCCATCCAGCTACTCTGTTTCTTTTGATCAGAGCGTTTAATCTGTTCACATTTAAGGTTTTTATTGGTATGTACTTATTTATTGCCATTTTTGTTTATTGTGGTTATATTTTTCTTCATAACTCATCTACTAATTATAGTAGTCCTTTTAACATTTCTTGCAGTGCTGGTTTGGTGCCTTTGTTTGTCTAGAAAGCTATTTATTTGACCTTTTATTTTGACTGATAGCCTTGCTGGATAGAGTAGTCTTGGATTCAGATCCTTGTTTTTCATTACCTTGATTACTTCATGCCATTCCCTTCTGGCCTGTAGTGTTTCTGTTGAGAAGTCAGCTGATAGCCTTATGGGGGTTCCTTTGTAGGTAACCTGTTGCTTATCTCTTACTGCCTTTAGGATTCTCTCTTTGTCTTTAATTTTTGGCATTTTAATTATGATGTGTCTTGGTGTGTGCCTGCTTGGGTTCCTTTTACTTGGGGCTCTCTGTGCTTCTTGACTTGTATGCCTTTTTCCTTCACCAAGCTAGGGAAGTTTCTGTCACTATTTCTTCAAATATATTCTCTAACCCTTGCTCATTTTCTTCTTCTTCTGGCACTCCTATGACATGGATATTGTTATTTTTCATATTGTACCACAGTCCTCTTAGGCTGTCTTCCAGTTTTTAAATTGTTTTTTCTTTTTGGTTCTCTGATTGGGTGATTGTTTTTACCCTGTCTTCTAATTCACTAATCTGGTTTTTACCCTGTCTTCTCATTCACTGATCTGGTCCTTGGCTCCCTCTACTCTGCTGGTTATTCCTTCCATGTGTTCTTTATTTCTGCTATGTCATTCTTCATTTCCGCGTGGTGGTTTTTCATTTCCAATTGGTTGATTTTTATTGTTTCTGTATCTTTACTCATGCTGTTGAGCTTCTTCATAATCTTTACTCTGAACTCTACCTCTGAAAACTTGCTTAATTCCATTTCATTTTTCCCTTTTCTGTAGAATTCTCTTGTTCTTTCATTTAGGATTTGTTTCTTTGTTTTACCATTTTGGCTATCTCAGTGGGTTTTGGAGCCTGCCAAATTTTCCCTGTGGGTATTGGTGTTCTGCTGAATGTGGCTACCTCTACTGGGTTTGGATGAATGTGGGAGGACCCATGTTAAACACCATTGTCAAGTCTTACTTTCCTGGGTAGATTTGCAGGCCAAGAAAAGGTTCAGTTATCCTCTAGCTTTTGCCTGAAGGCTATTAGTCTCAGTTACTTGATGAGCCTTGGGTTGTAGTCCTCACCTGAATGAAAAATCCATCAGGTGTACAGGGTAAGAGGATTTCCAACAGGTGGGGCAAATGCTTTTTCCTGGGTTTAAGTTGCTTTGGTAAGAAAGTGGTTTCTATGGTGTGGATTGTTGGCCTCTACCTTCACAGCCCAGTTCCCAGAGACACAGGGTGGTGCTAAATTCCTGTGGGAGGGGCAGTTGCTTCTCCCCTGGCGCAAAAATAGAGGGCTACTTGACAGAGATGGCTACTGAAGCCATGAGGGAGGGGCTCAGTGTAGGAACTCAAGCCTCAGCCTTCACTGGTCAGTCCTCAGACCCAGGACCCCCAACACTTACAGGACCCCCAACACTGACAGGTTCCCCAACATTGAGAGCTGGTCCAAATATCAGCTCTTTTGGAGGGTGCCCCTCCCCCTTGCTTACTGGTAGTCTCTAGCTGTTAATGAGCCTCAATTTGCATTTCTCCACCTGGGTTGTGTTAAATTCCTGAGGGAGGGGCCCTTGCTTCTCCCCAGGGCTCTGGGAAGGGGCCCTTTGAGTAAGATGGCTACTGTCCTATGAGGGAGTAGTTCAGCATAAAACTCCTGGTGTCCTGCTTTCCAGCTCTCTCCTCTGTGCCATGTACCCCTGACTCTCTTCACACAGTTCCAGTCCAGTCCACCCTCCCTCTGCTGGAGCCCAAGGTGAGTGGCTGGGGCTGATATAGTGCTCTGGCCCTTCAGGGAGGTGCTGTTTCTCCCTGCACCTCTCCTTGCCAGACAAAGCCTCAGCTCTGGTGATCTCAGCCAGGTGTTATACAGGTACCTTTCCCTGTTCCGCCACTCTGTGCTGGGGGTCCGCCATTCTGTGCTGTGGAGCCAGTTTGAGGTTTTAACTCCCGACTTCTCAGAAGGAAGTGCTGACAGCCAGCCCTCTGGTGCCTCTACAGTTCCTACCAGGCTTGATTTGGTGTCCTCTCTCCGTCTCTGGTTATAAGATTTCTCTCCAGCTGCTTTTCAGTTGGTTTTTCCTGATTGTTTGTCTTTATTTTAGTCGTAATTCCAGTTTGGTCCTGGGAAACTGTCTGTGTAGCTTCCATTCACTCCGCTGCCATTTTTTTTTTTCCTTCTAGGGTAAGACTTTTTTGAATGCACTAATGAAGTGTAAGACATACACAAACAGGTAGGGTTTAGGAAGAATGCAAAATAGTGTGTTAAAAAGATATCTGTAACAAGGTGATATAGAAACTCAGAGGGCAGTGTGTTTACTCCCAGCCAGGAAGAAAAATATTCATATGATAATAGCACATGAGCCAGACTTTCAAGTTTGAGTAGCTGTGTCAAATTTGAAACTTAAGTGGCCCTAGCTTGGTACTGTTGGCACAGAGCAGAAAAGTTGAACACCTAGGCATATGTGTGAGTACTAGGCCAGTTTGTGGATGTCAGGAGCTGTTTTTCTTTTTCTCACTACTGTACTCAGATAACTCATTCCCAGGTCCTCTAAACCAGGGGTTGGCCGACTATGGGCCACAGGCCGAATCTAGCCTGCTGCCTGTTCTTTTAGGTAAACTATTATTGGAATATACCTGCTCTTGTTTGCCTACTGTCTGTGACTGATTTTTAATTAAGTTCAAGTTTTCTGATTTTTGTTTTGTCTGTTTTGCTTTTAGTATATCATATGTAGGTAGTCGTAGAATATTAAAGTCATTAAGATTTGTTCCTATGTTTTAGTCTTAAGAATTTTAGCTCATACATTAAATGTATTATCCATTTTGAGTTGTATATGGTTTTATTTAGAGCTCCAGATTTATTCTTTTACATATATATGTCCAGTTATCCTAGAATCTTGGCACACTTATCAAAAAAATCAGTTGACTGTGAATGTAAGAGTTTATTTCTGAACTCACAATTATATTTTACTTATTTATGTTTATCCTTATGCCAGTACTATAATGTATGTACTGGTTAGTGTTGTAGTGATTTTCAAAATTGGGAAATGAGTCATCAAACTTTGCTCTTTTTAAGAAATATTTTTGACCAATCTGTTTCCCTTGAAAATCTGTATGAATTTTAGAATAACCTTACCAATTTCTGCACAATCAAATAAAAAACAACCACCCCCACAAACAAAAATAACAACAAAACAGTAGCTCAGGTTTTTGATAGGAATTTTACTGAATCTATAATTCTATTTGAGAGTGTTGCCATTTTGACAATATTAAATCTTGCAGTTCATGAAAATTGGATATCTTTCTGTTTATTTATGTCTTTTAAAGTTTCTTTTAAAGGTGTTTTATAGCTTTCAGTGTACAGGCCTTGTAATTCTTTTAAATAATTATTCTTAGGTATTCTGCTATTTCTGATTCTATGAAAATGAAATTGTTTTCTTAATATTTAATTAATTAAAAATTATTTTAAAACGATTTGATTTAAAATTAATCAAAATTAATTCAAGATTCACTAGGCCAATGTGGCTCAGTGGATTGAGCATCATCCCATGGACTGAGAGGTCCCAGTTCGATTCCCAGTCAGGGCACATGCCCGGGTTGCCCTGCAGCCGATCGATGTTTGTCTCTCACATCGATGTTTCTATCTCTCTCTCCCTTCCTCTCTCTCTAAAAAATCAATTGAAATATATTTAAAAGTTAATTAAAGATTAATGTTCTAATGTATAAAAATGCAATTGATTTTTGTGTATTGACTTTGTTTCCTGTACCTTGAACTCCTTTATTAGTTGTGGTAGTTTTTAGTGGATTCTTTGTGATACAAGATCATATTATTTGTGAATAGAAATCATTTTTACATCTTTCTTTCCAACCTGGATGGGTTTTATTTATTTTTCTTACCTAATTGCCCTGGTTAGAACCTCCTGTATAGTGCCCTGGTTAGAACCTCCTGTATAGTATTAAATAAAAGTGAAGAGAGAGGATGTTTTCTTGTTCCTAATGGAAGGGGAAAGCTTTTATTCTTTCACCATTAAGTATGATGTTAGCCATGGGTGTTTTATAGATTGCCTTTATAAACTTGAAATTCTTTTCTATTTAAAGTATTTTTTTGTTGTTGGTGTTTTTATTGTGAAAATGTGTTGTGTTTTCTGTGTCTATTAAAGTGATAATGTGTCCTTTATTAAGATGGTGTATTATATAGATTGACATTTAGGTGTTAAACTTGGAGTAAATCACAGTTATACATAGTGAATATCCATTGTGTGTGTTGTTGGATTCAGTTTGATAGTATTTGGTTGAGGAATTCTGTGTATAGAGTAAACCCTCGATTTGCAGACCTCGATTTAATGGACAAAATTTCTGGTCTATATGTCATATGTGAAAATTAACAGCCTATTATTTTTAAAATGCTTTTTACCAAGATTTGCTTATAATTAAGTTAACAGATGATTTTTTGTTCTTAATTCACTGCTATTTTTAACACATTTTAGTGAATAGGCCATATGTTGGAAAAAACATTGTAGTGATTTCACTGACATAAATAAATGTTAATATCTAAAACTATAGTCTACATATTTAAATCCAAGAGTCTCCACTTATAAACAATGTTCAGTGAATGATTAGCACGTGATGACATCGCATAGGATGCGACGTAATTGGTTCTGTTGTTGCATGGTGTGACTTTCTGCAGCAGTTTTAACTTGTGCCAGGTGATGTTTGACGTGTGCTAAGCCACACCCTAGCCATGTGCCTTTATTTACTCATGGTGACTGGTGGATGCACACATTTACTACCTACTCAGTATACATTTAAAATTACAGTAATACATATAGAAAACTTTTCTGTGAAATTAAACTTTTTATACATACTTAATTTTAATCACACAAACTTGTCTACATAAGTAAAAACAGGTAAACTAATTTGTCAATTTTTAAATATAGCATTCAGAAAACCTGCTCTATTATGTAATGGACTTTTGGCTTTAACGGGCACCCCCTTGCCTGAATTAGTCTGTTATATCGACGTTTCACTGTATATTCATAAGGGACATTTGTCTGTAATTTTCTTGAATGTCTTTAGTTTTGACATTAGAGTAAAACTGGTACTATAGAACAAGTTTGAAAGTGATCTTTCCTTTTTAGTTTTCGGAATAGTTTGTGAAGGATTGGTGCTAATTTTTCTTTAAGTGTTTGCTACCATTCATCATCAAAGCCATCTGATTCTGGGCTTTTCTAAATCAGAAGTTTTTGATTTCTAATTCAATCTCTTGTTATCCTAGAGCTATTCTGATTTTCTCTTTCTTCTGGAATTATTTTAAGAACTTTGCATCTGCCCGGCCAGTGTGGCTCAGTGGTTGAGCATCAACCCATGCACCAAGAGGTCGCTGGTTTGATTCCTGGTCAGGCTACATGCCCAGGTTGTGGGCCAGGTCCCCAGTTTGGGGCATGCAAGAGGCAGCCAATTGATGTTCTCTCTCATGGGTGTTTCCATCTGTCTCTCCTTCTCTCTTCCTCTATCTCTAAAATGAATTAAAAAAAAAAAAAACTTTGCATCTACGAATTTGTTTATATCATCTATGTTATCTAATTTGTTGGCATATGGTTGTTCATCGTATTCTCTCATACCTTTTTTTATTGATGTAAAGTTGATAGTGATGGTCTCTCTTTCAGTCTTGATTTTAATAAATTGAATCTTTTTTGTTTTTGCTTGGTGGTTCTAGCTAAAGAATTTTTAAATTGTTGATCATATCAAAGACATAGTTTCAGATTTGTTGATTTCTTTCTGATTCTCTAGTTCATGTATTACTGTTTTTGTCTTTATTATTCCTTTTTTTCCTTTCACTTTGGGTTTACTTTGCTCTTCTTTTTCCTATTTTCTAAGGTAGAAGTTTAGGTTATTGATTGAAGGTTTTTTTCTTTTTTAATATTGGTGCTTACAGCTATAAATTTACTTTTAACCACTGCTTTTGTTGCATTGATAGGTTTTGATATGTTGTGTTTTAGTTTTCCTTCACCTCCACCTCAAAGTGTTCTATCATTTCCTCTGAGATATTTTTGACATATTGGTTATTTAGGAATTTACTGTTTAATTTCTACATATTTCTGAATTTCCCACATTTCCTTCTCTTTATTAGTACTTCTGAACAATTTCTATACTTTTTCTTTTTTAATCCTCACCTGAGGATATTTTTCCATTGATTTTCAGATAGAGTGGGAAGGAAGTAGAGAGGGGGGTGGGAGAGAGAGAGAGAGAGACATCAATGTAAGAGAGACACATCAATTGGTTGCCTCCTGCATGACCCCAACCAGGCCGGTTATCGAACTGCAATTGAGGTATGTGCCCTTGCCTGGAATCAAACATGTGACTCTTGTCCAAGGGCTGATGCTCTAACCACTGAGCAAAACTGGCCGGTGTGTACAATTTCTATATTTTATTGATATTCTCTATTTTATAAGATGTTGTTATCATATTTACTTTGTTTTATTGAGGCGTAATTGATATAAAACATTTTATTAGTTTCAGGTGTACAACATAATGAGTCAATATTTGTATATATTATGAAGTGATCATTACAATAAGTCTAGCTAACATCTGTTACCATACATAGTTACAAAAATTATTTTTTTGTCATGAGAACTTTTAAATTTTACTTTTTTAGCAACTTTAAAGTATACAGTACAGTATTATTAACTATAGTCACCATGCTGTACATTACATCCCCATTACTTTTTTTTTATAACTTGAAATTTGTACCTTTTGAACCCCTTTACCAATTTTGCCCACCCCCCTTCACCCTTCAGCCATTTTCTCTGGCAACCACCAATAACCTGTTCTCTGTATCTATGACCTAATTTTTAAAAAGATTCTATGTGTAAGTGAGATCATAGGCTATTTATCTTTCTCTGATTTATTCCACTTAGAACAATGCTCTCAAACTCCATCCATGTTGTCACAGATGGCAAGATTTCCTTCTTTTTATGGCTGATAATATTCCATGGTTTTTTTTAAATCCATGTTGGTGGACACTGAAGTTGCTTTCATGTATTGGCAATTACAAATGATGCTGTAGTGAACATGGAGATGTATATATTTTCTTGAATTAGTGTTTTTATTTTTTTTAGATAAATACTCAGAATTGGAATTGCTGGATCATGTGGTAGTTGTATGTTTAATTTTTTGAGAAACTTCCACACTGTTTTACATAACAGCTGCACCAATTTACATTCCTAGCCACAGTGCACAAGGGTTCCCTTTTCTCTACATCTTTGCCAACACTTGTTATTTCTTTTTTTTTTTTTTTATGATAGCCATTCTAATAGGTGTAAGGTGTGATCTCATTGTGGTTTTGATTTGCATTTCCCTGATGATTAGTGTTGCTGAATACCTTTTCATGTACCTGTTGAGCTTTTTTATGTCTTCTTTGGAAAAATGTCTATTCAGATCTTCTGCCCATTTTTTAAATAGCATTTTTTTTTTTTTTTGCTATTGAGTTGTATGAGTTCTTTATTTATTTTGGATATTAGTATTTTATCAGATGTATGATTTGCCATTATTTTCTCCAATTCAATAGGTTGCCCTTTCATTTTGTTAATGGTTCTCTTTGCTGTATAGAAGCTTTTTAGTTTGCTGTAGTCTCACTTTTTTATTTTTACTTTTGTTGTCTTTGTTTTTGGTGTCTTCTTTTAAATTTTTTAGACATGTATTCCTTTAGTCCTTTGAACATATTTTTAATAGTTGATTTATCATCTTTGTCACTAAGTCCAACATTTGGGTTTCCTTAGGCACAGTTTCTATTTATTGCATCTTTCCTGTGTATTGGCCATACTTTCCTATTTCTCTGGGTGTCCTGTAATTTTTTGTGTGGAAAACTAAGTATTTTAAATGATATAATTTGGCAACTCTGCAAATCAGACAGCCCCCAGCATTTATTTTCCTTTCTGTTTATTGTTGTTATTTTAGTGACTTTTTTGGGCTAATTCTGTAAAGGTTGTTTTCTTTGCTGTGTGCAACCAATCAGGTATCAGCTCAGTTAATTTAGATGTTAGCTAATGATTGGGGAGAGATTTTCTTAAATTCTTTTTCTTGCCAGGCTTGTGTGGCTCAGTTGGTTGAGCATTGTCCCATGCACCAAGTGGTCACGGGTTCAATTCCCTTTCAGGGCACATGCATGGTTTTTGGGCTCGATCCCCAGTAGAGGGCAAGCAGGAGGCAGCCAATCAATGTTTCTCTCTCGATGTTTCTATCTCTCTCCATCTCCCTTCCTCTGTCTCTAAAATATCAGTAAAAACATATTTAAAAAATTATTTGTATCAATAAGTCTCGTAGATTTTTCCAAGAGCCTTTGTGTAAGTGTGTTTGGTGGGGAGTGTTTTCAATGTTTTGTCAGGTAGTTTACCCCTCCTGCTGGCCTTCAGTTCCTCATTGAACAGGGTCTCAAAGTCAACTAGAGGGTGAGAAAACAGAGCTTTCTTAAAATTTCCTGGGCAGATACACTGTCTTGCACATTTGTGTGACAATCTAGATTCCCAGGACTATGTCAGAGCTTTTCAAACACCTGTGAATAATTCATTTTGTACCTTTCCCCCCCTTTTCTCTTTTCTTTTCCTTTCCTTTTCTCTTTTCTCCTTCCTTCTTTCTTCCCTTCCTTCCTTCCTTCCTTCCTTCCTTCCTTCCTTCCTTCCTTCCTTCCTTCCTTCCTTCCTTCCTTCCTTTTTTGCCTCTGTCTGCATCTTTGTTTAGCCTCTTATAGCCTTAAATGGTAATGCCACCCCAGGTTGCTGTGTGTTCAACAATTACCGCTGAATTTTTTGGAGAGGTGGTGGTGGGGCAAAACTCTGGGGAGAGAGCTGTTCACACTGAGTGAGCTCTGATTCAGGTCAGTTAAAGGTGTGCCTTCATAATAGACGGTTCAGCCAGCTTCCAGATTGGACAAATAGGGCCAGTTCTCTGCAGATGGGTTTTTGAAGCGCTACAGACCGATTCTTCTCTCTCAGTGGTTGCTAGGCTAATAGTTTTCACAGCTACCATAGTTGCAAGGCTGTTTTTTTTTCAAGGAGAGCACAAAACTGGGATTAGGAAGATGGGATTACAGTAAGTAATAATGCCACAAACCTTTTATTCTTTCAGATATTCAGCTAATTTTTTTCTTAAATAAATACTCTTTGGATTTTTGCAAGCTTTTAGATAATTTTCAAATAACTGAGAAGTTTATTTTGACATTTATTCCAGTGGTCTTTTTCTATTTGTAGAGGAGTAGAATTCTGGAGGTCCTTACTCTGCTATTCTGGAAGTGCTTAAGTACCATTGTTTTAAATTTTTCTTAAATAACTTTCCAATAATATGTAACATAAAAGTTTGTCAATACTGTATATGATGTTTCTAAATCGCTTTAATATCACCATGATGAACTAGCTCTCCTTAAAATTTTATAAACATTTTTCTTGGATTTGTCTTTTATTTTTTTCTAACAGTACAGTATTTTTTTCTTAATCCATTTGGCCTGCTATAACAAAATATCTTAGACTGCATAGTTCATAAACAACAGACATTTATTTCTCACAGTTCTGGAGGCTGAAAGTCCCAGATCAGCCAACATGGTCAGGTGAGGGCCCTCTTCCTGGTTGCCGCCCATGTATTCTCACATGGTGGAAGGGGCTAGGGAACTCTGTGGGGCCTCTGTTATATGAGCACTAATTCCATTCAGGAGGGTGCTGTTCTCATGACCTAATCACATCCCAAAGACCTCATCTTATTCTCTCACACTGGGCATTAAGTTTAAGCGTACGAATTTTGGGGGTTCACAGACATTTAGCTTATAGCAACTGGTTACTTCTTTTCTTCTTTTTTTTAGAGAGTGACATGTTCATTTATTCCACATCAAATTGGAGTCTTTAAAGTGAAGCAGTTCATAGAGTTTATTGGCCCAGTGCCAGATAAAAATTTTCAATCTTTATTGCTGAAACCTTTTCATCAAATACATATAGTTTTCAAGAGTGTCTGCAAACTTTCCACCAAGAAAGTTGTGTTGAAAGTCAATCCTGGTAAGCTATTGTGGACTCTTACCTTTTTTTTATTTTTTAGATTAATATGGGATTATCTTAATATGCTAATTGCTCAGCTATGTATATCAAATGTGGTCTAATCTAGTGGTTCTTACGTTTTGAATGCCTCAAAATCACTCAAAGGCCTGTTATAATAGGTATTGTTAGACTACATCCCAGCATTGATTATTAAGTAGGTCATTTTGCAGCCCAAAGATTGGCATTTCTAACATATTCCCAGTAGGTGCTGATGTTTCCATTTTGAGGATCACACTTTGAATACACTGCTTTAGTGATCTATGAAATTTATTAAATCTTTAATGGTTTTTCTATTTTATTCTTCTACTTTTTGTTTGAGTATATAATATAAACTGGTTTTGACCATTTCATGGATATTCTTGTTGCTGTTGTTTCATCTAATCCTCAGTTATCTTTTATAAATTGAACCATATGAAGTTGCTGATATTCAACTCTCTTTAACCTATACAAATTTATTTCATGTAGGCTAACCCAATCCTTCAAGTTACCATGTTTATTTTTTTATGCATTCATTATTTTGCTACATTGCTTTGTGTAGGTCCATTTATTAAATGAATAATTTGTATTTTCTGAATATGTTTATTTAGGGATTTAGCGTTAATTTAGAACCATTCGTCTAGTGTATTAAGTAACTCATGGATGTTATTTGGAAAAATTAAATTAAAAAATTTAAACTTAATATCCTATTCTATAAAAGGCATATCTCCTTTCATCATTAATCCTTTGGGACAGTTTGTGGTCCAAGATTTTGCAAAGGACCAGGAATATGCACCTGTTGCAATGCTTCAGTCAACAAAGACAACCATTCACAATCATCGCTCAGGTAAAGAGTCAGTGAAGGATGCGCTGATAGCTTTTCCCAATGACCGAGCTGCAAGTATCAGGCCTGGAGACCAGGATAAACATTTCAGGTAACATGCTATATTAAAAACTTGAAATTTTGAAAGAGTCAGTTACCAACATGATATGCAGAGGTCTTAGCATACACTGCTATAATAAACTAATAATGGTAATAATAATGATGATGATAGTAATAAAATTTATCATCTTTTTTGGTTGTTGAATGCTACTGTATTTGCTTTATCTAACCTTTCATCACTTCTACCCTGTACTTGCCAAGAAGTGAAAGGTTTACCAGATTATTCTTAAAATATGCTGTTGACAGTTACAGAATAAAAATAGAAATAATCACTTTTGGAACTGTATCAAGACCTCATAGTAGTTATGTTCATTAAGTTTGTTCGAAAGCTTCAATTTATCTAAGATTAAAAAAAAACACATGTAAAATTATGAAAAAATAGTTCTCATTCTCCTCGTCATCATTGTAGTCATCATCATCATCATCTTTGTTCCATCCACTCAAAGTCAGGTTTCCAATAACCTTCTCCGAATTGAACTAAAACTTCCCTAATTCGGATCATAAGTGATGTGAAAGCTCTATTTAAATGTATCCAAACCTCAAATAAATTACTTCCTTACCAACACTTAGTGAGAAGAAACCCAGGCATCCTGACATCTTTATCTGTGCCATTAGATTAGGAATGATTTTTACACATTTGAGACTGAAATGGGTTTCTTTTCTGCCTGCTTATGTGCTACTAGTAGACGATCTAAACTTGATAGTGTCTCTCCTTTGACTTTCTCTACTTGTCTCTACCTTCAGTGAGGCATTAAACTCACTTAATTTTACAGCAATACCATTTGATTTTTAGGCAATAATTGTTTTATTATTCATAATTGGAAAATTCTGGGTTTTTATATAGCCTCTTATTATTTTATTTTACAATTCCATCCACATCAGCCTTTCTCTCTCTCTAGCTTTTATTTGACAAGTACCATAAAACACAGAAGCATAAAAACCACTCAGATTCCATTTTAAATAAATATATAGAATAAAAAAGGAAAACCTATCCCTCCCTGTGATTCCTTGTACTCCATCCCACCCTGCAGAGGTAGCTGCAGGAAACAATTTTTTAGTGTGTCCTTTTTTTTAAAAATTTATTTTTAATCTTCACCTGAGAACATTTTTCTGTTTATCTTCAGACACAGTGGGAGGGAGGGAGAGAGAGAGAGAAACATTGATTTGAGAGAGACACATTGACTGGTTGCCTCCTGCACGACCCCGACCAGAGCCGCGGACGAACCGCAACCGAGGTACGTGCCCTTGACCGGAATCGAACCCACAACTCTTTGGTCTGCAGGCCAGCGCTCTAACTGCTGAGCCAAACCAGCCAGGGCTAGTGTGTCCTTTTTAATTGTTTCCTATGCTTAAATATATCTATATAGAGATAAAACATGTTAATTTAATGTTAACATTTTATTTCTGTCTAAATCAGTATTAATCAGATGATCTAAAAATGCTACAATTTTTTTGAAGAAGGCTAAGTTTTTCTATTTATTCCATGGCCATAATTATTTTTTTCAATTCACTATTTGCCATAATAGAAATGCAAAATTTAGTCCAATTATTTTCTGGCTAGCAATTAGTAACTTTAGAAATTTTGCAGTATATTCAATTATTGCTAATTATTATTACTTTTTTATTTTTAATGCATTTTTACCTTTTCAAATTTTCAGAAGAAAATAAGATAGGAATTTTTGTCTAGTTTTTGTTTACTGCAGTATGTGCTGTGCTTAGATTAGTGTCAAGCATATAGTAGACACTCAGTAAAGAGTTTTTAATAAATAAATGAGTTAAAATGTTTTATTTACATAGTAATTTTGTCCCCTGTAATTTGCACATTGAAAAAAATACCTACTCAAAGCTGCAGAGTTATTTGTTGAAGTTCAGTTTTTAAGGAGCTGGTAAGCACTTAGATGTGTTAATAGCCACCTCTTTGTCACTTCAGGCACTTACTATAATAGTGTATCCCTTGTGGATAAGGGGGACTATTGTACTCCTTTCCAAGACTCTCCTTTTCTTCTTGTTACAGACATAGGAACTTCACATATAGGAATTATTTCTAGATTCTAAAGGTGGCTAAGGTTCAGAGTCGAAAGGGAAATTGAAATATCAACTGTCTTTGAATAATGAAGCATTTTTTTCTCTCTTATTGCTTCACTCTCTTAAAGACTTTTTAACTCAGTTAAAGCTGTCTCACTGTAACCATTGAGGAATTGGTGAAAACAGGGAGAAATATTAGATTAAATTTCATTTGACTGTATGACTATAGTAGTCCCCCCGTATCCACAGGGTATATGTTCCAAGACGCTCCAGTGGATGCCTGAAACCGTGGATAGTACCAAACTCTTTATATACTGTGTTTTTTCCTATACATACATACATACATACTTATGATAAAATTTAATTTATAAAAATACAGTAAGAGATTAACAACAATTACTAATAATAAAATATAACAATATAACAATATACTTTAATAAAAGTGATGCGAATGTGCTCACTCGTGCGCTCGCGCTCTCTCTCTCTCTCTCTCTCTCTCTCTCTCTCTCATAACCAATCTGATAACCAAGAAGATTACAATGTGACAGGTTGGAAGCATATGCAGCATGGATACACTGAACAAAGGGCTGATTCACTTCCAGGGCGCGATGGAGTTGGAAGGCACAAGATACCATCTCGCTACCCAGAACAGCCTGAAATTTAAAACTTATGAATTGTTTATTTCTGGAATTTTCCATTTAATATTTTTGGACCATGATTAACTGAAACTGTGGAAAGTGAAACTGGATGAGGGCAGACTGCTGTAATGGGTTCATACTTAATGAGTTAATTATTGAGGGTGAGAATCTTAGATTAATAAAACTTGCTGAGGATTGAGGTAGATCAAGGCCAGAAGATGTGAATAATTGTACTTTTTGTGTAAAATATATGGTGCGTAAAAAGGAAGAGAATGAACCTAGTTAGTGAATAGGAAATAGAACATAATCAGATTCAGATCTAGTCCCATCTGTAATCTAAAACTGTCCAAATTGCTTACTTGACTGATTACCCAAGAGTAGGTTCAGAGTAGGGGCCATTACATTTCAATGATGTTAGGCATTTTCTGATTTTGTTAAGAAGGAAACTAGATATTATTCTAGTTCTCTGTAATAATGTCTTGATACATAATAGGATATGAGGGAAAGGACTAGAATCTGTTCTGTTCACCGTTCTATGCCTGTTCCCTGGCATAGGTGGCACTCAATAAATACTGATCAAATAAATGACTATATGTAAATATTTACCTGACTTGCTCGTATTGTAGGACGATTTTCACAAAAATTCCAAGACATAACTACTTGGATCCTGAATTTGCATATACGGATTCTGAAATATTAGAAAAGAAATCACATGAAGGCTATTATGCAAGATACATTGACTATTTAAGACGTGTGCGCCTGGAGAAACAAACAGAGAGGTAAAGTTCACTTCCTCAAGCAGTTTGAAATGCAGATTATGGTGCCTATAGAGCCAGAATGCTTTTCTTTACTCCTTACTTTCTTTTTAGTGATTTAAATGACTTTTTCGTATATAAAATAGTAAAACCTTGGACTACTTTAACTGCAGTGATTTATTTTCTTACCGGTGATTTGGGAATGTCTGAGGTGGATCTCCCCAGCAGCAGATCCTAAGACAGGGATGCTAGCACATGAGATTTTCAGAGAGTGTTCTTTGTGGAGAAACCTGTACAGTGTGAGAGAGGCAGGAGAAGGCAAGGGATGGATCTGAAAAATGATGTGTTTCAAATAAAGTTTACATTCAGCTTGATGCCTAGGGTCTCTTGAGCATAAATTATAATACATAGTTGTTCCTGCATTGAGCCAAAGGGGCTTGTCTTTTGTGCTCCATATCAGTCATTGACTGTGAGCTGTTTTTGGGTGTGGTGGGCTGAGCCAGAACTTCTTTGGGGAGGTGTTTGAGAGTGGGGTCTCCTCGGTAGAAGATAATTTTATGCAGATTAGTGCATCAGTCTGCTTAAGTAGATCTGAGTGAGGCAGCAGCAACACATGCAATATGGGGAATATTGGAGTTTACAGATGTATTTACCAAAAAACTTGGCCTCAATTTATTATTATGATTTCAACAGGGAAGATGTATATTCATATGACGATCTAGATATAGGTCGTCTAAAGTCACCCTCACTCATGGTATCGGAAATAGAAGAGGACCTATCTTTAGCAGAATGTGAACTCAAACCTTACCAACTGCTTTGTACCAGGAATATGGAATCCAAGGAAGCAAAGGCTCTAGAAAGAAAGGCATGTGCAATATTTTACATTTGATTATGCCATGAGTTGTTTTTTTTTTTAATCCTCACCCAAGGGTATTTTTTTCCATTTATCTTCAAATAGAGTGGGAGGGAAGGAGAGAGAGATAGAGAGAGAAACATCGATGTGAGAGAGACACATCGACTGGTTGCCTCCCACACGACCCCAGCCAGGGCTGGGGACCAAACTGTACCCAAGGTACATGCCCTTGACTGGAATCGAACCCGGTACTCTTTGGTCTGTGAGCCAATGCTCCAACTGCTGAGCCAAACCAGCCAGGGTGCCATGAGTATTCTTAAATTACCATCTGTTAATATTGAACAATTAATTTGGGAATAATTTTATTTTTCATAGGTTATCAAAAGACTTAAATCATACCCATTCACACCTTCTGAAAAACGTGATTGCAGCTTAATTTTGACACCAAAGCAAATTCATCAAGTAATTGTTGGTAAGAATTTATAAATACCTACTAATGTCTTTGTTTTTTTAGCAGATGTATTCAAGTATAATTTATATTACATAAAACTTACCAGTTTAAAGTATGCATGTCAATGAATTTTAGTAAATTTACAGGGTTAAGTAGTCATCATCACAACTCAATTTTAAAATGCTGCCATCACATGCAGCCATAGACAGCTACTCCCTATTCCTACCCATAGCCCCAGACAACCATTAATCAACTTTCTATTTCTATAGATTTGTCTGTTCTGGACATTTTGTATAAAAGGAATAATACAATACGTGTTCTCTCTTATATTGTGTCTTTTACTTAGCTAATGTTTTTGAGGTTCATCCATGTGGTAGTAAGTATACCTTTTTAAAAAATATCTAAATAGTATCTCATTTTATTGGAATACCACATTTTGTTTATCCATTTACCATTTGATGGACATTGAGCTGTTCCCAATTTGAGGCTATTGTGAATAATGCTGTTATAAACATTCACCTACAATTCTGTGAATGAACGTATGTTTTCATTTCTGTTGGTTACATTTCTAGAAGTGGAATTGCTGGATTGTATGGTAAATTTATGTCTAACTTGAAAGAAACTGCCAAACATTTTTCCAAAATGACTGCACCAAGTTACAGTTCCAACAATAGTCTATTTTGACAACACCTCTAGTCATGAGTTAGGAAACACGTGAAAACTCCTCCTTAACCTTGCAGAGATGTTACACTGTGTCCCTCCCTAGGTCATTTTCACCAAAACTATTAAAGGCTGATTACGGTTAAAGAAATAATGGCTATACTGGTCTGAAGAGGGAGTTCTCATTTCCTTCTGTGCAGGCTTAGGGTGGCCCTGAGATGTGGGCAGAGGATGATTAATTGGTATGGATGTGATGATTCTGTCTCCAGGGAAAACCCAGCACACAAAACCCCAAATACCAACTCTGCTATTATTCAGATTAAAGGAGACATCAAAAGATGTACAAGGTCAGAGACAAAGCAGTGAAAGTTGATTAAATATCATTTACTATGCTTCTATTTTGTACCATGCATGTAGACAGGTAATGGGCATTATAATCTCAGGAAGTTACCTTTTACTATTGGGTGGCAAATGCTCTACATCTTCCAAATTGGTGACTGACTTGTCAGATGAACCGATCTATACAAATGCAAAAGGAGCAAAGTTAGGTTTCAGTGTCCAGTGCTTCTTCTACAACTCCTTCATCAAGTTTTCTCCCTTCTTCACCTGCTGTCCTGGGCATTTTAATAATGGTCCTCTGGGACAGGGCCATTGTCTGAGTTTTACAAGGTCAGCAACTCTGATGGTGGGAATTTTGAATCAGTTGGAGGAAGCATGGATGGAGGAGGCAGTTTATGAAATTGGCAGGGAGATGAAGCGGGGCGGAATTTTTTCTTCTACCCTTCTGAGTTCTTTGGCTGGTCTAATAATGAAATTGATATAAGAGATTAACAGGAGAAAAACAAATTTAATTTCATACATATGGGAGCACCATGAAATACGAGACCCAAGGAAAACTCAGACAGTTGTGGCTTATATGCTATCCTGAGCTAAGGAATGGAATAGGAGCCTGTTTATATGCATAGAGTTATTTGTAACATTCCCAAATTATCCTTTTAATGTCTGAGTCAGCAGCATCTGTAGTGATAGAGCCTGTCGTATTTTTTAATATTGGAAATTTATGTCTTCCTTCTTATTTTCCTTTTTCAGTCTTGGTAGAGGTTTATCAATTTTATTGTTCATTTCAAAGAACTGACATTTAGCTTCATTGATTTTTCTCTATAGGTTTTCTGTTTTTAATTTCAATGACTTCTTCTCTTGTATTTATCATTTCTGCCTGTTTGCTTTGGATTTTTATTTGGATTGCTTTTCTTTTTCTAGTTTCTTGAGGTAGACTCTTAAATTATTGGTTTAGACCTTTTTTCCCTTATATAATTATTTAGTGCTATAAATTTCTTACTAAACAGTACTTTAGCTTCATCCCACATATTCTTACATATCCTCAGTTTCTTTCAGTTCAATATATTATCTAATTTTCCTTGAAACATAGCCTTTGGTTCATTAGTTATTTACACGTGTGTTGTTTATGTTCTAAGATTTTTCTATTTTCTTTCTGTTAACTGTTTTTTAAAAAAATTCTATTTGGTCAGAGTACACACATGTATGGATTCAATTGTTTTAAATTTTTGAATATTTGTTAAGTTTGACCCTGGATGTAGTTTCTCTTGTTGAAGGTTCATGTGGCTTGTGAAGAAGTTGTATCCTGCTATTGTTGGATGAAATATCTTTAAGTGTCAATTAGATTCTGTTAGTTAATGGTATTGTTAGGAAATTATGTAAAGCTAGGGGAAGAGCATTAGAAAGGTTTATAGAATTATCCAGTATTCACAGGGGCCAGGAATAGTGACTGAAAGTTCCCACCTGACAGACAGGAAAAAGCAAACAAACTTCGTAATTCATAGGTCATTGGGGCAGGATGCTCAGAGTTCTTGCCTCAGTAGTGGAAAATAATTATTACTATTCAGAGGACTACACAGGACCTAGGTAACTTTCCTAAAAGCAAGACCTGGAAGGATCTATCTGTTTCAAAGTAACTTACCGCCCCCCCCCCCCCCCCAACCCAGAACAAAGCTCAAGAGTATTTGTAGGAGTACAGAAAATATCCAGCACCTACTGTGGTAAAATGTGCTGTATCTGACATCCAAACAAAGACTACTAGGAATCAAGCAAAACAACCTCTGATAAAGAGAGTAATTAATCAATTAAGCCTCCCCAGTACTGATACATACATTGGAATGACCAGACAAGGACTTTAAAAGAATTTTTATAATTATCTTTTATATATTAAAAATGTAGAGACATAGAAGATATGTAAAAATGATCCATATGATCTGTAGATTCAACACAATTCCAGTCAAATTCCATCAGTATCTTTTGTAGAAATTGACAGGTTCATTTTAAAATTCACATGGAAATGTAAGAGACTATTATAGTCAAAAGAATTGCGAAATAGAAAAACAAGTTGGAAATAAAAATAGTACCTAGTTTCAAGATTAATTATAAAGCTACAGTAAGCAAAACAGTGTGGTACTGGCATACATGTAGATATATAGACCACTGAAACAAGTGAGTGTTTAGAAATAGACCTACACATATTGGACAACTGAGTTTTAACAAAGGAACAAAGGCAATGAAGTGCAGAAAGGGTAGTCTTTTCAATAAGTAGTGCTGGAACATGTGAGCCACACACCAAAAAAAAAAACACAAATAAATAAAATAAAAAATAGAGTTTGTTTCTGTAGCTTACATCATATACCAAAACCAAATCAAAATATATCAAAAGCCATGTGCTTCCTTGTAGAAAGAAGCATAGGAAAGAATATCTGTGACCAGGTGGAAAGTAAAAATATCTTAGATATAACACAAAAGCACGATCCATAAAAGAAAAAAATGAATAAATTGGAATTGATCAACTTTAAATACTTCTTCTCTTCCAAAGAAACTAATAAGAGAATAAAAACAAGTCATAGATTGAGAGAAAATATTTGAAAATTGTATATTATCTGATGAAGGAATTGCAAACAGAATGTATACAAATGTTCAAGACTCAATTTTGAGAAAAAAAAATTAAAAATGGGCAAAGGATTTGAACAGATAGTTTTTTAACTAAGATCTGCAGCTGACAAATAGGCACATGGAAAGATGCACAGCATTGTTGGTTGGTAGGGAAACACAAAATGAAGCCACAGTGAGATAAATCTTTTAGAATGGCTAAAGTTAAAAGAAAAAAAAGCTCACCATTTCTGTTGTTGCCAGAGATGTAAGGGA
The DNA here is from genome assembly GCA_030848825.1 of Tadarida brasiliensis. Classification (NCBI taxonomy): domain Eukaryota; kingdom Metazoa; phylum Chordata; class Mammalia; order Chiroptera; family Molossidae; genus Tadarida; species Tadarida brasiliensis. The sequence goes on along the minus strand of CM061280.1, from coordinate 107,297,018 downwards.
ACTGGGACTTTTATATACAGCTAGGTGGGAATGTGAAATTATACTCCACTTTAAAAACAGTTTACCAGTTCCTTAAACACTTAAACATATGTGAATCATATGGTCTATCCATTCCATTCTCAGATATTTATCCAAAAGAAAGGTATATCTTCGAACAAATATTTGTGCACAAATGTTTTAGCAGCTTTGATTGTAATAGCCAATACCTGTAAACAATCCAAGTGTCAATCAACAGGTGAATAGAAAAACATTAATCTGTAATGGACTACTACTTAGTAATATAAAGGGATGCCCTGTTGACTCATGAAACAATATGAATGAATCTCCAAGGAATTTGCTGAGTGAAAGAAATCAGAGGAAAACTGTATAATCCTGTATTATTCCACTCATATAAAACTTGAGAGCCCTGGCCAGCTAGGCTTAGCAGTTAGAGCATCGGCCCTCAGACCAATGAGTCACAGGTTCGATTCTGCTCAAGAGCACGTACCTCAGTTGCAGTTTGTCCCTGGCCGTGGTTGATTGTGTGGGAAGCAACCAATTGATGTGCCTCTCTCACATCAATGTTTCCCTCCCTCCCTCCCTCTCACTCTATCTGATGATGAATAGAAAAAATATCCTTGGGTGAGGATTAAAAAAAAAAAAAAAACCTTGAGAAAATGCAAACTAATCTACAGTGACATTGGATGAGTGGTTGTCTAGGAAGGGAGAATACAGAGGATGGTGGGAGAGGGAGAATATAAAAGGGCACAAAACAACTTTTTGGAGTGATGGATGTTCACTCTCTTCATTGTGATTTTTTCCACAGGAGTAGACATGTCAACACTTACGAAATTCTACATTTGTAAACATGTATAGTTTGCTGTATATCAGTTATAATTAAATCAAGCTGTTAAAAAAGCAGGATACGATATAATTATTTAAATTGTTATGATATAAAAACTTTAGACATTAAAAGGGGAAAACTTAAGCAATGATTCATGGGAAAATTACCAGTTTTTGTAAATTCTGGATAAGTGAACATAAATGTATTGATGAGAGTGGAGAGGGTGTTGGAGTATGAAAATACATGTACTAAGATGAGATATAATGATTGCTAATAACTTTCCATATAATCAGAATATAATTATATTGAATTTTAGCCAGTAATCTCCAAACATCAAATTATGGACATTTAGATATAAACTTGGTTAATAATTTCTGATGTTATAATGAATATATTTCTGAGTACCATTTTTATAAAACGATTAATCAAAAATACTATTAAAACTTTAAAAAAAATGAACACATTGTACTTAACTTTTTTTTTTTTTTAGGGCCTTCTGTCCTTAATTTTGGTGATATTTGTGTGAACTCTATAAATACTCATCTACTGCATGTTGTTAATATGCTACGTAAGCATATTTTGCTCCGTTTAGATGTTAATTTGAAAGAACTTCGGAAAACCAAACAATTTTCGTATGTGATTCCACCTTCAGCCAGTACTTATATTCCAATAATATTTCAGTCTCCCACTGCTGGAAAATTTTGGAAGTAGGATTTATTTTCAAATTTCTATTTGTTAGATACAAAGTGTCCTATTATAAGATATGTTTATATTTGCCCCAATAATTGTAGTATGTATTATATTTGATCCTAAAACATAGAAGCTATATATGTATCGATTTATAGACTCATATTTCAGCTGTAGTCTCTTTCATGATTAGTTTGATGTTTTGCTTACTAAGAATTAATTGCAGATGTTGGTCAATAGTATATGCATTTTTACACGTAAGTTAATGGTATAATTGCAAATAGTTGTTATCAGTTAAATTCAGATGCCTTTGTTGTATTACAGGTCTTTCACCTTTAGAGTGAACAATATCCCTGGTGGCCACCTCCTAGTGATGGCAGTTGTCATGCCAGTAAGACTTGAACTATCGTCTGATGAGCTGGTGTTAAAACCATATGGCTTCTTGTTGAAAACATGTTTTAGGGAAACAGTTAAGTTGCATAATAATCAGAATTATCTTGTTCACTTTGAATGGACACCAGTAAACACAAGAAGAGGAATAGCATTTTCCATTCGTCCAAGTAAAGGTAATAATTTATTCTGTTTGATTTACATTCATTTATTCATGTATTCAGCCATTAACCATTTATTGTGTGTGTACTGTATAATGGTGCTAAGAACATAGAAATAAATCTGATATGGTCATCTGGACATTTATTTTTACATATATAAAATATACATAAATTTGATTTAAAAATATGGATCCTATATTAGGGTTCCCTAGAGAAATGGAACAATAGGAAATATATATGGAGAGAGAGAGAGAGAGAGAGAGAGAGAGAGAGAGAGAGAGAGAGAGATATTAAGGAATTAGCTCATATGATTGTGTGAGCTGGCAAATTTGAAATCTGCAGGGCAAGCCCAGGCTGGAGACTCAAGGAAGAATTGATGTTGCAGTCTTGAATCCAAGGGGACCTTAGTCTTTCTTTTAAGACTTTCAGTTTATTGGATGAGGCCCTCCTACATTGTGGAAGATAATCTGCTTTACTCAAAGTCTATTGATTTAATGTTAATCACATCTAAAAAATACTTGCTCAGCAACATCTAGGCTGATGTTTGGCCAAACAACTAGGCACCATAGCCTGGCCAAGTTGACAAATGAAATGAACCATCACAGATACTGCTGAACTCAGTTTTTTTTGGTTTAGTTTTAGTTGATGATGATATGATTCAGAATGACTTCCATTTTGTTAGATGGTGAATTGTTTTAGAAGGATCCACAAATTCTTTACAATCAATATTTAATACAGGTAATAAAGTCCAATTAACAAAAATGAGAACTTAAAAACTATCATTTAAACAAGAATTTTTATTTATTTATTTATTTATTTTTTTTTAGAAAAAAACATTGATTTGTTATTTCATTTATTTATGCATTTATTGATTGTTTCTAATATGTGCCGTGACCGGGGATTGAACCCACAACCTTGGCATATTGGGTCGACACATTAACCAACTGCACTATCTGGCCAGAGCTCAGACTTACCATTTTTGATGGTTCCTTGTATTTATTAACTATCCTCTTTACCTTGCTTCTGTCATTTCCTGGAATTGATAATTCCACATAATGGACCTGTTACAAAACTGAGCCCTTATCACTGCTAAACTGTCACTTATCTAAGATGTAGCCTATCAGATTTGGCAAACGTCATTGTGATGTGCTGTGAGGATCTCATGACACAAGCTATCATTTAAAGAAAAAAAAAAAAGGCAAGTTAGAAGCAGAATGATGAATAAGGTATCTTCGTTTCATGTATGTCATGGCTTTCCAGCTAGATGGAAAGATCTGGATCCTTGTGTCTGCAGTGAGTCACGTGATGCTTTATAACCAACTGAAGTCCAATTCTGTATGAGGAATTTAAAACAAACTTTGGAGTTGGATAGACCTGATTTAAAAACTAGCTATAGCTTTTCACTAGCTTTGTGATCTTGGAAAAGTACTCTGTAAGCACTGGTTTCTTTATCTGTAAAATGAAGAGTCTGTTATATCTCATAAAGATTAAATATATGAAAATTCCTTTTATAGTGGCTGGCAGAGTAGGTGCCAAATAAATAGAAAGCTATTGATTAGGAAAATTTGCTAATTGTTTGCACTTTTTTCCCCCTCAAAGTATGCTCAGAGTAAATACAACATATCTTGCTTCTTGCCATCCATCCTCAATTCCTTGCTCCTGTTCCTTCCCTCTTTCCTTCCCTACTTTCTTCCATTCCCCTTTCCCCTCCATCCCTCTTTATCTCTAATTTAGGAATAGTCTTCATTTGTGATAGAAATAGACTACGTATCAGATCACAGAGAAAGTCTAGTTTGTAGAAATCTTGCCTTAGGTTTATGTTCTTGTGTGTATCAGTTATTTCCAAATCATGACTTTTTATAACTTTACCAGTGTTTGTAACAGGGAGTGTTGTAAACAAGCTTAAATGTTCATTTAAATTCACTTAATTTTAGTGTTGACAAACTTAACAAGTCAAAAGAGTAGGACTGTTCCTTCTTTGGGGTTGGAGATAATTGATATAGCCATATTTAATCTTTTATTAACCTGGATTGATTTAGCACAGTCTAGATTATTTATTAAACATTCAAGGTATACTTCCATTATTATTTAGCAGATTAATTTGACCCAGCTTTTTTGTTGTTGTTGTTATTAATACTGATAATATTGGGTCCTCCACCAATCTAGACAAAAGCTGAGTGAATAATCAGAAGAAAGAAAAACTATTTCTGCACATTTCAGAGGTTCTAGGTAAATCTCCATTTTTTGTTTTGTTTTTGTTTAGAATAGGTGTCAAGCAGTGCTAGTTATATTTTCTGCATCCCAGATATAGGTTCTGATCAAGCACTTGACATGGTACTATGGGCTTCTGAAAGGCTCATTGCTTGTCATTTTTCCTTGTGTTTCTTCATTCTAACTAGGGCTGAATGGGCTGGACTTCACCCCTGTGGCTGCCATGGAAATGTGATGATGATGATGATGAATTTATCAAAATAGAAGTGGAATTACAATATTATAAACGGGAACACCAGTGATACTTCTCATGATCTTTAGTTCTTATTTTTACAGGGGAGATTTTAGTATTTATTTTTATTTTCTTTGGGTTGCTCATAACACCTCTGAGAATTTTAAAATCAAAGCACAAAAACACAGAGACATTTCATTCCAAATACAATGTTTATATGAGTAATCCCACTAGTCTTTAAGTACTTTTGATCTTTTTAGAACACAAATGATACAATACTCAAATCTATTTCAGAGAGTATTGAAGAAAGTATGCATAATTTATTGTATACTTAGATTTTTCTTGTGTCATTTTTCTTTTGATGCTCAGACTAAATATAATATTCAGTTTTGCTTTTGCTTCTTTATATAAATAGAAAATGAATTTTTATCAAGTTGTTTTTCTTATATCCCTTTTGCTATATTGGTTTTGCATCTCAGATAATACATTTAATCGTATCCCTCTATATATTTTTGTAGACTAAAATGTATAGTTCTGAATTAAATTAAAATGTTGTGATTGGCCTTTCTTCCTGAGGTGTGATATATTTTGGATTTTGTTTAGTTAGTGGATATTGTGAAAGAAGAATGTGAGTGCATTGATGTTTTTAAAGACAGAATTGGCTTCTAATAGGATGTTTTCATTAGGTATTATTCATTTTTCTGCTTGTTTTGTTTTCTTCCTTGTTGTCTTTAACCTTACCGGACCTTTGAGTCTGTTTAGTCTTCAAACTCGACTTGACTCACTTCACTATCTTTCTCAATTCTCTTCATCCTTGGCCATTTGTAATACCTGCCCTGCCAATCCCACCCTTGCTTAGTCTAGCCGTCCAATTTATTTCTCCTGCTTCCTGTTCAAGTGTCTTTATATATAGTATTGAATCTTCTATGTCCACGTTGCTTCCCATCACAGTCTTCTCCACACACCACTCTCTTCCAGCACTGTCACTTGACTTTTACACCTCCCCCAGCTTGGTCCTCCTCCAGAGTTCCTGTTTATCCTTCAGTCACAACTCAAATGCCATCTCTTTAAATGAGGTTTTCTCCATGTTCTTGGGCTAATTTAGACTCCCCTCCTCTTCGTTTCAGCTCCCACTGTGTATTTCTTTAATGTTATCTATAATTACTTGTTTCTATACATCTCCTATTGTGGTACGTGTTGCTGAGCTCATACCTGATATCCATTCCCCTTCCTAAAAGGACCCTCATTTTGTTTGGGGAAGCAGATTTCTCTAGGAATCTCTTTTTCCAAACTTCTTACCAATGGGATATGGATAAAATTTTCTTTTTTTATCCTCACCCGAGGACTTTTTTTTTTTTTTTCATTTATCTTCAGATAGAGCGGGAGGAAGAGAGGAGGGAAGAGAGAGAGAGAAACGTTAATGTGAGAGAGACACATCGAGTGGTCGCCACCCACATGACCCCAACCGGGGCCGGGGACAAACTGCAACTGAGGTATGTGCCCTTAGCAGGGACCAAACCCGGGCCTCTCTGGTCCGCAGGCCGATGCTCTAATCGCTGAGCAAAACTGGCCAGGGCGGATAAAACTTTCTTGTATTTACATCCCCCTTCTTTGTACCGGGTGCTGTTGGAAGTGCTTCTATATATCTTAGCTTATTTAATCCCCTACAATGATTCTTTGAGTTAGATACAGTTGTGTGAGAAAACTGTTATGTAGGTTAAGTAAATTGTCCAAGGTGTCAGCTAGTAAGTCGTACAGTTGAAATTTGAACCAGGGAGTCTGACCCTAGAAATTGTGCTCTTTTAACCACTATGCTATGATACCTTTCTACACTGATGAAGGTCACACAGTAAGGAATAATAGTGTGGGAAGCTTGAAAGCCTTGTCAAGCTTTTAAGGCAGCCCTGGAATACCTATTCATGGACTTCTGATTTCATAAGATAAACAAACCCCTATCTACCTAACCCACTGTAGCAAGACTTTTTGTTACTTATAGACAAATATAATCCTGATGGACTCCCACTAGACTGTTAGCTCTTCCATGACCAGTTTCTATTCTTTTCATAAATTACTGTGCCTACTAATGTGGACATTCAAGAGTATTAATAATATCTGACGCTGGGTGCTCTCTGGGCATCACGCACTATGTTAATTCCTTTACATGTATTATTATCTCCCATCATGGCCATAGGAGGTAGGCACTATATCTTTTTGAAGATTGAAGAAACTACCATCATGTGAGAGTCAACCTGACCCAAAGCAAAGATTGTGATGATCACTTATCTCTCTGTTCATTGTCCATTGCCTTTGAATCTCAGGTGATCCTCTCTTCGTTAAGAAAGAACTTCTGAGTCATTCTTTCTATCAAGTATTCTTTTCTTACTTTAAAGGAGATGATGAATTTAAACAGATAAAGCAGCTCATACTAAATGTGCCTGATGCCTCCTGGGTTCTCAGTACATTTGCATTACAGAAATGTGTTGATTTCTTATAACTATATCAGAAGTTACATTTTTAGGGATGTGAACATTTAAAAAAAGCCTCTGGAAATTCCTCCCTCTGAAAACTGAATGAGTGTCTGATGTTAATAAGTATTTCAGAGTGTTGGGAAACATGGAGGGGACACTTGTTCAGGGGTCACGAACAGTTTTTGACTCTATGTATAAGCCATCTCTAATCCTAGTAGAGTGTTTGCTTCATTGATACATTTCTATTTTTGGAAATATTGGCATCTTTTTTTGTCAAATATTTTCATCTGCCTATTAACATGGGAAAATAAGGTATGCATTTTAGATTTTATTCAAACTCTATAGGTCTGTAGTCCTTTGATAATTGCTCATTTAGTATTCCCCTATATTTTGAGTTTAATTTAAATAATTTGTTATATAATGTCATTATACTTGTATGCCAGCCCTTATTTTGGAGATTAAAAAAAAATAAATGTAATTAAAATGTGGAATTGTCTTATTCTCTCTAAATCCTCTGTAGGCACTGTTGACCCTTACTGCTCATTGGAATGTGAAGTTACATGGCTGCCGGGTTTTAGTGCTCCAGAAAAGGGAGAATTTACTCTTCATGTTGATGAAGGAAACACGATGACACTAAAATGTGTTGCACATGTAATGACTTCCTTTGAATATGATTTTAATTTTAAGGGCTCTGAATTGGTTGGGTATACATATGTGTGTAGAGTAGTTGGATATATCTACTATGTTAGTAAAAACTGATTTTGCATGCAATACTTAGTTTACTAAATTATGTTAGCATCTTTGTGGCCACTTCTCTATCATAAATGAAGACTTTGCTAAAAAAAGATGTTATCTAGAATTAATTTAGAAATCCAAGATTTTCGTGCCAACAATACTAGATTGTTATTAGAACCTCTACAAATATATAATACCATGGGAGCCATTTGAAATGAAATGATTTCATTAATAGATGCCAAAGAAAAATAGAGATAATTATATTTTTGCCTTACTGTGTTGCATTTTTAGTGTTCTAGTAGTAACTAATAATTAGTATAAACTGGATCATGTAATTTACATAGCAAGGACATATGGAAAGTTCTTATTTTTATAGAGTATACTTTTTGTAATGAAAATGTGAGTAAAGTGATAGCTGCAATATGTAATTTTAACTTTCTTTCTGTGCTAAAGCCCAGAAGGCCTTAACTTTATGCCTTTTTTTTTTTTAATCCTCACCAGAGGATATTTTTCCATTTATTTTAAGATAGAGTGGGAGGGAGGAAGGAAGGGGGTGGGGGAGAGAGAGAGAGAAAGAAAGAGAAAAACACTGATGTGAGAGAGACACATCGATTGGTTGCCTCCCACACGACCTCGTCCAGGGCCAGGGAATGAACCACAATTGAGGCATGTGCCTTTGCCTGGAATCAAACCATCGACTCTTTGGTCCATGGGCCGATGCTCTAACCGTTGAGCCAAACCGGTCAGGGCTTAACTTCATGCCTCTTAATCAATAGAAATCCTGTGTACCACATTTCCCTCCCAGTATTCTTAGTAATTTAACACAAGCCAAATATTGTGTTACTAAATCCCATCTCTATCTCTATGCCATGATCATGCTCTTACATGTTTCAGCTATGAAGGAGCTTATATCCTTAAGAGATAAGGGATTCATCTATTTTAATGATGGCAAGTGGCAGTCAGAAGTTAGTAGGATGTTTCCACTGCTCTGGGCTTGAAATAAGCTGGGTCCCACTGCTTTCACTGTTTTGTGTTTGACAAGTTTACTGATATAGATTTTGCCCACATACTCATTATAGGTGTATCTTTTTCTGACAGATAAAAGATGAGCAATTTAGTAATGTAGACTTGGAATTAATAATAGGTATCATTTATTGGGTAATTACAATATCAGGCATGACACTAAATGCTGTTTATGTTTTATTTAATTTACTCCTCATGACAACTTTATAGGTATGTACTAATAACTCAGTTGATGGGTGAGGAAATGGAGGATTTGAGTGGCTAGTAAATGAATAAAAGTTTACACTTGCAGCAGGCTCCCTAGTTGGAATTTATATTCATATCTATCTGCCTCCACAACCTTCACTATTACCCTCTGATAAAATTTGCTTTCTGCTTTCCCTGCAGTAGGATTGGTTAAGAATTAAACTTTAGCATATCAGAATGATAAATTTGATTCTTTTTTGGTAAACTTTTGAAACCCTTAAAGTTAAGTGGACTGTGAAGTGTTGCTCTTAAGAAAGTAAAGATGGAGCAACATGAAGTGATTAAATAAAATGTTCAAGTATGTCATTAATTTATGAAGGACTTGATCATTTCCTCTTCTGTTAGCTTTGTTTGAAAATTACTATTCCAATTATCCATGCCATGTTCTTCAAATAATTATAAGAATGTACTGAAACCTCCTCAGACAATACGACATTATATATCATAGATAAAGCTAATAGGGTCTGGTGTAAAGAGAACTGAGTGAGGAATTGGAAAACTTGGGTTCTAGTTGCCTTTGGCTATAATTTGCTTTTCTGTAAAATGGGAGAGGTGAATAATATCAACATTTCCAAAAAGTGTTTTCTGATGCACTAGTTCTGTGAAATTATTTGTGTGGGATAAGGTGAGGGAGTCCTGCCCCTAAGTAATTCTGTGAATCACAGTAAACACCCTTCCCATTCTCAGATAAGCAAAGTGTACGTTATCAGCATATTAAGTGCTGTGAGAAGGCATCTAGTAGAACCATGCCTGGATACTCTCACTTGGCACATTATTTCCTATACTTAGGTGACTCTGAACTCTTTCCTTTTGCATAGCGAATGGTAACACTGTGCATAGTTGAGGAGATGATCTCTCATATCTCCAGTGATTAATCCACATGATTCTCAGTCCTGTATTTACTTCCTCTGTAAAGTTATCTTAATCCCCGTCTTCCTCAGTTTAAGAGTACAATTTAAATGTTACATTCTATTTTCCTTTCTCTTAAGCGCACCATAAAATCTGATAAGACCTTATGTTTTAGAAATTTCCATGAAGCTGAAAAAAATTTGAAGTATCTGGTGGGGATAAAAAAAGTATTTACTATTATTCAATTGCATTTTCCCTTTCCTCCCCTTATTATTAGCGTGGTAGTGCCAAGGTCTTATTTTTGGAGCCAAGGATAATCTTCAGTAATAGCCCTCAAGGTTTAACAACTTGCAAGAGAGTCGTTCTTCACAATGTAGGACAAAACCATGCTTATTTCAAGGTGATGTAAAATCTCGGAATCTTAGATCAGATCACATTATAATTTGAATTAGTATTTTGCTGTGAACACTATGGCATTAATACTTTAGTCTAATTTTACTAAATTTATTAATGCTAATATTTAGATATTTCACATGAGACTTATCTGAGTACATTTCATCTACTTTGTCTTTTTTTTTTTCTTTATTGATGTTAGAGAGAGAAAGGAAGGGAGAGGTAGAGAGAGATGGAAACATTGATGAGAGAGAACATTGATTGGCCACCTCCTGCATGCCCCCCACTGGGGATTGAACCCACAACCTGGGCATGTGCCCTGACTGGGAATCGAACCAGCAACCTCTTGGTGCATGGGTCCATGCTCAACAACTGAGCCACACCGGCCGGGCTACTTTGTCTTTTTAATTTCCCACAAAATTCATTTCTCTCTCCCTTTCTTTCTTAGTCTCTCCCTTTCTTCTCCTCTTACCTCATTTTTTCTTTCTGTCTGTTATTTTGTTATATTGAAAAAAAGATAAGTGATTTAAAGAAAACACCATTTAAAAATATACTTTGTTGATGTTACATTCCATATTTAATTACATGCTTTTCCTTTTCTATTCTGTCATCAGGACTCTTATGGTAGCAACTAGGACCATTCTAAAGATACTGTATTTATAGTTTCTTTCGATTTAAATTGCAAGGTGGAGGTCTGTTTAAAGTGGTGATAGAGTTGTTTTTTTTTTTTACTGAAAAATCTATTAAGATCTCCCAATAGAAGTTAGCATTTGAGCTCTTTTATTCAAGCTTTATATTTACATGTCTTCTTATGCCCCAATAAGCAAATGAGGATACCCTTTTCTACTCTGTTGCTTCAGAATTAGATCTGAAGGCTCTTTGTTCCCGAATCCCTCAAAATATCTTAATTTCCATTTTCCCTTTATTTATTTATTTATTTTTTTTTTCATTTTTTGTTCAGACAGAGTAGGAGGGAGAGAGAGGAAGAGAGAGAGAGAGAAACATCGACGCGAAAAGGCCACATCGAGTGGCCGCCACCCGCATGACCAACCAGGGCCGGGGACAAACTGCAACCGAGGCACATGCCCTCAGCGGGAACCGAACGCGGGTCTCTCCAGACCGCAGGCCGACGCTCTAACCGCTGAGCCAAACCGGCCAGGGCTCCATTTTCCCTTTAAATATCTAATTTCCCTTTAAACTATTTTGGTTTCAAGGATGGTAGACAGGGCTAAATTGGGTCTCCGAAAAACCACAACATAAACTCTTTGGTAAGTTCCTTTTTTGAATGTCAGCACAATACCTTAGACATTAGGCTGTCAAGGAAATAATAAAGAAGAGGAGGTTATTTTATCATCTTGCCTCCCCACTAACTTTGCTTTCAGTTTTTATGATCAGGGAAGAGGCAAATATCGATGTAGTACCCAGAACTTTGGCATCTTCCCTAAGAGATCTATTTCATCCTTGTAAGTTTTGCAGTCTTGAAAACACTTCAGACAATAAACTTCATTTTCCTATTTGAATTGGAAGATGCCACTACTGAATATTCTCTTTGCTGGGCTAGAGGTGCAAATCCTTGTTGAAGTTCAAACTGTATGTGCATCTGGTGTTTGAAAATCAACAGTCTCATAGAAACAGAGACCAAAGTCATGGTTACCAGAAGGGAGGGGGTAGGTGAAAAGGGGAAGGGGAATGTAGTCAATAATACTGTGATAAGTTTGCACATGACAAATCATTACTAGAATTAATGGGGTGATCACACTGTAAGGTATAAAAATATTGACTCACTAAATTGTACACATGAAGCTAATATAACAAATATAAGATTGTATACCAACTATACTTTAAAAATTAAAAAGAAAGCATAATGTAGCATTTCTGCAAATTTTCAATTACAGGTTTGCAGTAAGAGTCTTTCGTCTGTCATTAATATTATTCCATCAGAAGGAATAGTTCCATATGGAGGGCTAAGTATTCTCACTATCTCCTGTACACCTACCTTGGCAGAAAAATTTGATGCAATAGCAAAGGTATGTTTGTACATATGTGTCCCACACGGTATAAATGTCTATGTGGATTTTTTGGTTGTTTAAGATATTTGTAGTGGTAGGTATAATGCTATAAAATGTTGTAAACATGTTTGTTATTTGAAAGCTTGTTTTAGTGATTTCTTCTATTGAAAATGGGTTTTAATGTTATGACATTGAAGAGTTTTTTTTATATTTGTTTTTTTTTTTTTTTTTTAGCAATTGAGTTAGCTCTAATGAAGTGCAGATTTTAGCAATCTAGAAGAAACGCAACCATACATATATTATCTATTATAAAAATGGTTAGTAGAATTTGGCAAGAGGATTTATAGAAAATATTTTTTGATAAAAGTTGGTAATGGAAATTTTTATGAAATTGAAATGAATACCTTTCATCAATATGAGACATTTTCACATGAAATTGGAATTGTATCTGGCATCTCTAACTTGTGACAAGCGCTCACTAGCCACAGAGCAAAATATTTTTTTTCATGGCATTAATTAGATACCTTAGGAAAAATAATCAATTTTGGAATGCTGATTCTAAATAGCTGTAATGACTATATGAATTATAGGCAATTCTATATGATGTTAACATCTATATTTTATAGCACACAACAAGTGTTTTACTATTTTATATTCTGGGAATTATGTAAATGAAAAGATATTACCTTGATTTTAGGGGACCTCTGTGTTTATTAAACAATAAATAAAACATATAAGACCAGTCTGTAATAACTTTTATATATTAATATTATAAACTCACAGAATAGAATAATCTTGATTCAATTTCATGATGAACTGTGTTCATTTACTCACATTGGAAAATAATATGTACTCATTGTCATCAGATCAAAATGAATAGCTTTAGATGTATCCTCTATTTTATCCTTCAATTTTCCATGACAATTTTAAATAATATGTAACTAAATATAATAAACACCAATTTGCATGGCTCCCAAATAAATAACCTAAGAACTATATCTTCTATAGAGAGATATATATTGAAAGATGTTTTATAAATTATACGTTGTGGTATATGGCCTGAGATTTGGGCATAATTTTTTTCCATAGTATTCCAAAAAAATAGAAGAATGTAGCCACTAAAGTACACATTTTACTCAAAGATTAATTTCTATTATATCTTAGAAGAATATGCTGTTTTTACAAAGCTTAACTTTTTCATTTAATTTCTTATTGTTAAGAGTATTACAGGTGTCCCCCATTTTCCCCCTTTTTGCCGCCCTCCACCCAATCCCCATCCCACCCAAGGCCTTCCCCACACTAAGTCTGTGTGGATGGGTTATTCATATATGCATATATGTTCTTTGGTTAATCTCTTCTGCCCCCCTTCCTTCCCTCTGAGATTCGTCAGTCTGTTCCTCTGGTCCTATTTTGTTCATCAGTTTATTTTGTTCATTACATTCCACATATAAGTGAGATCATGTGATATTTATCCTTCTCTCACTGGCTTATTTTGCAAAGCTTACCTTTTTAACAGTGTAATACAATCAAATTTGTTCATTTATTTAATACAGTCTCTGCTGTAGATGCTAGGGGGATGCAAAATCAAACAGGGAATTATCCAACTAAATTCTTATTCACTAACTTAATTTTCCTGGAAACAGTTGAGTGTTCAGATAGTCCTTGGTTCAAGTTTCACTGCTGCTGCTTTCAAGTTTTGTGGCCTCAAAAAAAAAAATAATAATACAAAATACTTGGCCTCTCTAAGCCTTAGCTTTCCTCACTTGGAAATTAGGTTATTAATAGTAGTAACCTCACAGAATACTGAGGATTAAAAAGGAGGTAATGTATTTAGCTACATACTCGGTGCATATACTCAGCATTTCTTAGTTGCTCTTATTATAGTTGTTGTGGATATTACTATCTTCCTATGGAAAGAAGTATGTTTGCAGTCAATTTCCTGTTTGTTTTAATTTTAATAATCCATTGAAATTAGGTAAATGCAAAAGTGCCACAGAGAGTTTGGGGCAATAATGTCAATTCAAGTGAGTAGAATTCTGCAGTCAAATTCATAAGCTGTCAGCTGGTCCCATTTGTGATGGAGGTTTTTAAGAATTGAACACTCCTCTTAGAAATATCAATTCTGCATAATAAGAAATGTGATGACAACTGCCAGAATACATCTTGTGACATTTATAGTATGTTATGATTATTTAAATTATAAAATGTTACATAAATGCCAGGTAACACTTCAGCAGTCTATATTGTAATGTGGTTTCCACAATTTTTTATTTCTCCTAATTATTAGATTGCTATTCACCATGCAAGTAGCATAGACCTTAGGATTGGTGGAACTGCTGAAGTTGCTGATGTCGAAATCAAACCGGTGAGTGTGTTACTTATTTGTGTATTCAGTTTATAATTGTGGTGATTTTTATTTGCTCTATGTCCCTAGTCAGTTCATTTATGTTTAAAATTTTTATTATGTAATAATTTGACACAGAAATTAATATATGTAATGTAAATAAGTGATGAAGCAGAATATTCAATAAAGGTTTAAAGAATTCACCGAACTTAAATCTCAAAGCACGACCAGTACCATTCAATCATCTGTAGGCTTTATCATGATTCTACTCCTCTTAAGAGATAACCCCTTTCCTTAATTTTGTGATTATTATCCCTTTGCTTTTTCTAATTGTGTTACCACATGTGTATGAATTCCATAACCATTCATTGTTTAGTTTAGTTTGTTCATTTTTGAGCTTTATAACAAAGATGTACAGTCTTTGGTGTGTTGCTTTAAATTAAATATTGTGTTTCCAAAGTTTATCTAAGTTGTGTGTAGCTGTATTTTATTCATTATCACTGCTGTTTAATAGTCCACTGTGTAGACATACTATAATTTGTAGTCTCAATCTGTTGTTCATAAATTAGGTGTGTTTTTGTTGTTGTTGTTATTATAAAGACTATACCTATGAACATTCATATACATACCTTCTGAGGTACATATGTAAGAGTTTATTTTGGAGTGGAGTTGCTGAGACATTGAGTATGTGCATGTTTGACTTCATACGATAATTCCCATATTTTCTTCTTGAGTTTCCAATGATCCATATTCCATTGTGCTATACATTGTATTGTAAGAGTTAATGTTTGCCAATGTATGGAATATAAAATGATATCTTACTTTGGTTTTGATTTGCATCTTCTGAATTATAATTTTACTTATTTTTTTGCTCTGTACCCTGATAACATTTTGTTCTATAATTGATGGAGTGGACACTCAGATGCTTTTTTTTTTTTTTTTTTGGACCAGCATTTCAGGAATTAGATCTAGTCTCATCTACCCAGAGAAATTGATCCTTCAAAGGATAAATTTGATCTTTCAAAGCAGACCCATATGTCCCTCTATTGTGATAGTTATAAGATGTTATGAACATCTTCAACTCTGGGAACATCTTCATTATAGCAATTGTCATATTATTTTCAGGTTATCTGTACTTTTCTTTTTCTCTTTCAATAGTACCCCAGCACCTAGCACCATTTTGGTGCTTAACTAAATTGATGAGGCTCCTGGTTGCCTCACCACTAGTCTGCACTTGAATGGCATCACCACAATTCCAGGGTCTGGCTTTAAGTTATAATTTTCTAAACCTTATTTTATTCAGTGTTGGAGGCATTATAAGTCCACATAGACTGGCAGACATTAAGCTAGCTTGTCCAAGACTATGGTAACTCCTGGAGATTAAACTCTGTAGGATCGGAGTGCTTTTTCCATTGCTATGGTATCCCTTCTTGAACAACATTAGGCAAGTATTGACACTTTTACTACTTTATTTCCTCATTGCAAAGACATTTATGACACTTCTCATGTTAATGGTACAACTATTTAGTATCACCAGGTACTGTCAGCAATACATTTAATATGTGTGTGGCATTGACTGTGTATCTTTGTAACAGTTAGGAAATTTTATCCAAATGAGCAAATGGAGAAGGCCAGAATGGGATAAGCGGAATGATTGTTTGCGTATACAAAGTATCAAACTTTCATTACCCATTTTGGATTTTATAGATTTTACCTGTACAACTGGGTTGATATTTTAAGTGAAACAGATAGTGGCCAATTGACCTTAATGAAGTATTTTCCTTAACATTAGGATACTGTTGCCTCTTTCTCTTTGAATGTTATATGTAATTCTTTTACTAAGGAACTGTAGGGTATATATAGTAACTCCACCAGAAGGACGAGTTCTGAAGAGTTTTGTAGTGTAGGCACATCCTGACATACAAGCTCAAGTTAAGATACATTCAATAAACATTCCTTATATATTTAAGCTAAGTATCCATTTCTAGGGATGCCATATGAATTATACTTAAGGTTCACTAGGAGAAACAGATATGTAAACAAATAAACGAACTTTGTGATGGTGTAATATAAGTAAGTATAAGGAACAGAAGTAGTCCTGAACAGTGTCATTAATTTTGGTTTATCAGACTGGGGATTGAAGATACATAATATTTTTTTCAGGCAATTATAATTTAATGAAAGGCCTTCCTGACTGAGGGACACCTTGATAAAGATACAGAAGGGTGAAGTGTCAGGTATTGGTTGGAAATGACAAGTCATGCAGATTACTGAATATGAGGTGATAGGGGGATGCAGGGGAAGGTCATGGTGTACTTTGTGAGCCCTGCTAATGAACTTGAATATTCTCCTATAGATGGAGGAGAATCATCAAATTTTAAGACATGAAGACGTGTGGTCAGATTTTCAGTGAGTTT
This sequence comes from Tadarida brasiliensis, assembly GCA_030848825.1. Classification (NCBI taxonomy): domain Eukaryota; kingdom Metazoa; phylum Chordata; class Mammalia; order Chiroptera; family Molossidae; genus Tadarida; species Tadarida brasiliensis. The sequence continues at coordinate 107,280,030 of CM061280.1, read as the reverse complement.
AATTGTGACTTAGTTTTGTAGGGGAGAATTGGAGAAAGTCAGAATCTAGAAATGAAATGAAAAGTGATGAGTTACTAACTTCATACAGTTACAAAAAGGATAAGAAGAGACAACGGAGGCAAAATTAATGGAATTTGGTAACATTACATACAGGAGGTAGGGGGAGGAAGGAAAATGTGACTAATTTTTATAGAGTGCTCTAGTTAATGTCTTTGGTGAACATAACAGTATATTATTTTTATTGAGGTAGAATTGACATATAACATTGTTAGTTTTAGGTGTAGAGCATAATGATTTGATATTTGTATATACTGCAAAATGATCACCACAGTAAGTCTAGTTACCATGTGTCACCATAGTTATAATTATTTTTCTTATGGTGAGGACTTTTGAGATCTACTCTCTTACAGTATAATTTTTAGTTAACATTATTCTCATAAACAATTACACTACCTTATAATTATTCTTTTTTTAAATTTTAGGACAGATTTATCTTTGGTGGCACCTTTATTGGTGGTACTGAGATTATTCCGTTTTTAGTAAAAAACAAAGGTGGAGCACGTGTCAGAGTGGAGTTTAATCTAGAAGGCTGTAAATATTTTGCAATGGATTTTAAAGACAAATCAGGTATATATTTTATACTATAATGATATTATTGTAAAGGTAAAACAGTTTTAAGTTGCTCAAAGGTATAATGTTAAAAAAGTATTGTAAGTCAAGGGCAATTATTCTTAACTGCTTTTAATGATTCAATGCATGTTTTTCTTATATTCTATAATTCATCATGGTTTTACTTCTAGAAATACATCAATATTAATATCATAACACTTTGGTAATTCATGACATTTAACTGTGTTTATTAATTGATTTAATATACAGTGGAACTCGGTTCTTGAACTTAATTTGTTCCAGAAGGCTGTTCGAGGAGCGATTTGTTAGAAAACTGAATCATTTTTTTTCCCATTAGAAATAATGTAAATTAAATTAATTCGTTCAAGACCCCCAAATGATTCCCTGTTTTAACCTTTCTTATAGACAGTACATGTCTAATGTACTATTTAATCTATAAAGAAATACTTTTCTTAAAGTTATAGAACCACTCCATACCAGCCTTAAATGAATCACTTTCAGCACTGATTCTGGGTCTTTGAGGAGGTCAGCATGCAGCATCTTCGTTTTTTTCACATCTTATTTCCTCTGAAATGCTGTCACTGGCTAACTGCTTTTCATTTATCCAGTTCAACAACAGTTTTTCTACCTCTTGCCTGTGATCATTGTTTCTTTCATACCCTTAGCAATATTAGCTCTCTTGATGACCTCTTTATGTTTCAAAATTGTGCTAATCGTCCATTTCGACTGTAACAAAAGCAAAAAAAAACAACAACACAAAACAACCACAAAAATATTCACAGCACAATTTCCTGAGATGTTAACGAGGTGAGGTTTAGCAGTAAACTGGCTCATACTGGTTCATTTTCTCCTTTGTTTGTTTCCTGAGAGACACTTTTTGTCATGCTGATACATCAGCATGAAAGTGTTGTCAGGTCAGGAACTGATTTTTTCCGAGGGCAACTTGGTCCAGAATTGAATTGTTTGAGATGGGAAATGTTCGAGAACAGGGTTTGACTGTAGTAAGTTATGTATGTTATGTATAAGTATATACTATAAATGAAGATAAAATAATTTCTAGTTTTAATTGCTTATGGATTTCAGATAAACATGTTTGGAGAGCTCTCTCAATATGTTTACTTATGTATTTTAGATTTTTATGTTAAATTAAGTTTTAAAAAATATGCACTTTTATAAGTGCATTTAGTTTGCTTACTCCAGGGGTTGGTAAATTAAGGCCTATGGGCCAAATCTGGCCTGACACCTGCTTTTATAATTAAAGTTTTGTTGAATACCAACTATAGGCTAGATACTACACTTTGGGTCTATACTAGGGAAACTAGCCAAAAATCAGCAATCAAATTCTTTGGAGAATTTGATGTGTAATTTGAGTCTTGGAGGATATATGAAAGAAAGAATGCAAGTGAAAGCCTAGAAATGAGTCAGTATGGAAGTAGTTCAGGATATCTGGAACACAAGGGGGCAGGACTGAGGTGCAAGTGAGACCCACGTTGCTAATGGTCTTTTCTGGACTGTTAGCCTAGATGTTAGCACCACTAAAGGATTTATATCCAGGCAGTGGTGTGATTAGGCTCACACTTTACTAATTTTCTTTTTGGAGCAAAGTTGAGAATGGGCTGGGGAAAAAGGTGGGTGTGAGAAGGGCAAGACTAGAGACAGGGAGATCAGTTAGGTGTTGTGGTTGTACAGGTGAGATGTGACGAGAGCCTAAACTCAGATCATAATGCTGGGAATGGGAAGGATGAGAGTACAAAGGTCCTGAGGATTTAAATGTTTTTTTAAATATATTTTTATTGATTAAAACAATTTTTTTCTTTATTGATTTTAGAGAGAGAAAAAGGGAGAGGGAGAGAGAGATAGAAACATCGATGAGAGAGAACATCAACTGGCTGCTTCCTGCATGCCCCCCACTAGGGATTTGGCCCACAACCTGGGCATGTGCCCTGACCGGGAATCGAACCGGTGACCTCTTGGTGCATGGGTTGACACTCAACTGCTGAGCCACACTGACCAGGCTTTATTGATTTTTTAGAGAGAGAAGAAGGGAGAGAGAGATAGAAACATCAATGTGAGAAACATTAATTGGCTGCCTCCTGCACGCCCCCTACTGGGCATTGAGCCCATAACCCAGGCATGTGCCCTGGCTGGGAATTGAACTGGGACCTCTCAGTCTATGGCACAACAGTCAATCCACTGAGCCACACTGGCTGGGTGGTACTGAAGATTTAGAAAGGCTCTGACTTGGTTACCAAGTGGACATGGGTATTAGGGAAGAGGAGGAAGTCTCGAATCTCTCCCAGTCTTTGATACTAAGAGGTGGGTGACTAGAGGTGCAATTCATAGTTGATGCAGAGCAGGAGGAACAGGTTTAGGTGAGCATGCTGTGTTTGAGGAGACCATGGAATAGCCCAGGAATGAGAACAGTAGGCAGCTGGAAATAAATATGAAATTTATATTCATTTTTCAAAAAAATCTGGATGTTGAAACTTTCATGGTTTTAACACTTCACTCTCACCGACTGGCCCATATATTTTCATGCACCTTGTTCTGCCTTAGCCCTAACTCAAGCCTCCCCTCTAGGCCACTGCATCATCTTTTCAAATGCTTTCTCTGCCTCCAAGCCTTTTCCTCATACTTGTTCCAGAGAGTGGTCTCCTTAAAGCAGAGATCTTATCGCGCCTCTGCTTAAAAAGCTTCACTGGTGCCATATTACCAGTGTTTCTCAGCAGCCTGCTGCTAACACAGTCTAGGAAGTACGTAAGCTGATCTTAATAATTAGCAATTCACAGTAAAGTTTGTACTTAAAATGCCCTGAAAATATATCTCATTATTATAAATATTTGAACACATAAATGCCCTTCATTGGCAAATTAGACTCGGTTTTTCACATGATGGCTTCAGAATTATTTGATAGAGTGACTTACAGGAGAGGAAAGGTTGAAATCCATTTGGGTATGACTCCACTTTGTCTTTCAAGCCACCACTCCTATTATAGGCTCCACTGGCTTTCTGTGCCCCGCGCAAGATTCTGTTTTATGTTTCCTCCCAATGGCACTGGGTCTAGAAGATGGTTCCTCTTCTTCTGTCCCTGCTGCCTGACATCCTGCCTTCTTTTATAAATTAGCTTCAACCTCCTGAGTCCTATGGATCATTAGTCCCATTCCACTCCCCCGTCCAGTTGTTTGAAATTACGTTTTAAATCTTTTCTCCCTTAGGACATGGTGTGAGTTGTATTATAACCCTAACCAATTTCTGCCTTGCATCCAAAATGGGCTGTATACCTGTTTGTCTCCCCTAGTACACTGTGAGCTCCATGGGATTAAGGACTACATTTACAGTTTTTGTTTTCTATTAGGGTTGTCCAGTATAGTGCTGTGCACATTATATGCACTCAAGAAATATTTATTGAAGCTATCTTGTATTATTGCATTTTACAAACTATATATTTATATATACTCCAAAGTATATTTATGAATATTGATTTATTTATCCATTGTTGTTATATCTTCTATGTTCTAGACATACATCCATTCTAGGCGGATATTCTTTGCTGTGTAATATGTGCATCTTCACATCACCGACAGTGTTTATAGTAATATAAGCTTAATGGGGTTTTTCTGTTCATTTGTTTAATGGTTTTTACATTATATATCAAGGTAAGTGAAGCTGAGTAGGGTGAAGGAGGGTAGAATGAGTTATTGAAGCTCATTTCCAGACAGGGAGAACTGAAATTATCATCATTCCTTGGCATAATCTGAAAATTTTAGGGAGAAAAAAGAATTTTTTAAATAGTTTAGATGAGGACAGAGGCTCTATTCTAACATTTGATCTTTCAGGAAATTGTTTTAGAAGTTCATTTAAGTGGCTTGCATTACTATTGGGCAGTTGTTTCTGTGTCTTCACCCAGTGCTTTTGCATCTGGAGTGATTCCATTTTGCCAAAAAGTGTTCTTGTATAAAACTGTGTTTCTCTTCTTTGTGTATTCTTTAAGGCATCAGAGGAGGTCTGTGTCTTCCCTGCTCCATCTTCACTGGAAAGGGTGTCTCCCACCTTTCTCGGATCTAAGATTCAGACATTTACACGACCTTTACCTTTATTCCTTTCCGCATTCATCTGAATAGGACTGTGATATACTTCTTGAACTTTGGAGATTTTAAAAAATAGGTTTACTCTCTGTTTTGCTGATTGAATGTATGTTTGCTCCATGTTTGGATATCAGTTTTGCTGATTAGAATTTTGGTATTTAGAGTGGTTCTTCAACCCAGCAACCTTAAGCAGTCCTGCACAGGTATTATATTTTAGCAACTGCTGTTTGATTGTTATGAATACATTGATGAGGTTCCTCAGTGTTTCAATTCTACATTTAACAATGGTGTTACAGATATGTATCTGGCTTCTTTTACATGTACTTTTTCCTTTCTTATAGTGAAACACACAGACCCTGCATCCCCTGATGTGTATTATTTAGAGTTGGAGAAAAAGGCGTCTATGGAGTGCGGCATAACGTTTTCTCCCAAAGAAGTAAGTTCAACTTTCTATTACTGATATTACTGGAGAGTGGTGGAGTTACAGGTCACTGTAACCAAGAAGCTATCAACGATCACCTATGCTCTTTTTGTAGTGGGTCTTTTTTCACTTGTGAGCATGCCTGGGTGTACCCTTTAATTCAGCAGAGTTATTGCTAGAGGTGTCTGGCTCATGCTTAGAGTGTTTCAAGCAGTGTACAAGGCACACACAAGGAACCTGTAGACTTGTTGTCTCAGTTATGCTGTCTAGAAAACTCAAGATATGATATGTATGGAGAGGAAAGTTGAGGCTACCCCCAAAATCACTTATATTTGGGCCAGCGTGTCCTTTGTACTTATAGTTAAGTGGGCTATACTTAATTCTCTTGGGGTCACTACCTAAAATTACTATAGATGTGCTGTGAAGATTTAGAGGGATTGCTATGACACTGGTTCCTTTTGTAGTGTTCCTTGATGGTTAGTGATTTAAAAACCACCACATTGCCCAACCGGTGCGGCTCAGTGGTTGAGCGTCGACCCATGCACCAAGAGGTCACTGGTTCAATTCCTGGTCAGGGCACATGCCCAGGTTGTGGGCCAGATCCCTAGTAGGGGGCATGCAGGAGGCGGCCAATCGATGTTCTCTCTCATCAATGTTTCTATCTCTCTCTCCCTCTCCCTTCCTCTCTCTCTCAAATCAATAAAGAAAAAATATTATAAAAATAAATAAATAAAAAAACCCCACCACATCAATAGTAAACAAACAAAATCAAAGAAAACACCTTTCCTGGAATGTGCCCAGGGGGAAAGGGTACCACTGCCAAAATTTCAGGGGAAATCTCCAATATAATTTTGCTTCAAAGGTTCTGCAACAGAAGTACCAAGGAAAGAGCTTCTCTCTAGCCTTGATATGTTAAGGCATGTTGCTACATCTTCCCAAACAAGAATCACACTTCTATATGGCAGTTAGAATATAAGACTACGTTAAAACATTTTTTTGTATTCCAACATAACTAACATGATGCCTTGTACCCAATAGGTGTAGAATGGAATGAACTAAGTGAAAATAATTAATAACAATAAGAAAGAGTATTGAATACTAAGTACTATCCTTAATAATCCATTTTTAAAAATAATGGTACTAAACTACATAGTTTACTGAGGTTGAAATCTTATTTTAGGAACAATGATAGCTATTACTTAGTTTACAAGAAGAAAAAGTAAAGAAACTTTGAGGACATATTTAGATTTAAGAAAGTGCTAGGGATTAATTTTATCTTTTTAAGTACAGTACATTAGTTGGGATTTATTTTATGGGTTTTGTTTCACATAGAATGATGTTGTCTACAGAGTTCTCTCTTACGTCTGTTCTAGTTTTAGATAAGTGTAGTGGATGAGGTAGCAAAAGCTACTTTTCTGACATTAAAGAAAATTAAAATTGTTGTATCTAAGTGTACTAAGATGTATACTATACCATATTCAATTGCCATGGGTTTGGTGTAAAGTAATTATTAATTTACATTAATGAACAGTGATATTTAGATTGATACTGATTAGCAAGTTTTTCAAGAAGAGAAAGAACATCTTTGCTTTTTTGAAAATCATCTTATGAATACTTTCCTTTGACGTAATTTAGGCTAATCAATATCAGAATACAAATATTATTTAGATTTTTTTAAAAATCTTTCAGCAAGGATTTTAAAGTGAGTGAAATACTGTCAAGGTATTACAGTTATTTGTTGAATTATACAGTCTCTAATTTGTCTTCTAATTTAGACTAAAAGCATAATTCAGTTATTTGAAGAGATTCAGAGAATGTTTATTTTTTTAATTTTTACAGTATTCTAGTATCTTTCAAAGCCTACTCAATTCTCATGCATCCTAACCTATTGCAAGCTTTGTCAGCATAAACTTATATTGTAATCGTGCATATCAATAGTATTCTCTTCCCAATTGTTGAAGTTCATAGCTAAAATTAAATGGGAAGTTTAAAAAAGCTGAAAGAAAATATAAACAAATAAATTATAGTACTTTACAATGGCCTCTGGTTATATTTTGTTGTATCTCTGTTTTTCTCCCTCTCTTTCTGTACACTTATATTTCTACAGCTATAATTGTAGTGAAATAATACTTATGAACAATTTTTTAGCTACATTTGTAATTATGTGTACCAATTAAAATGTTATGAATTGCTTTTTGTGTCATTAAGTATTCTAAATACAACTTCTTTTTTTAGGGATGAATATTGTATTTTATGGCTATACTATGTATAGTTACTTAACTAATCCTTCTTTAAAACATTGTTTATTGTTTTCTTCCTTTGTACAACTAGGTTGCATATATATATATATATCTCCAATCTGATAGGTGAAAGGTGCATTTTAAATTGCATTTCTCTGATTCTTGTATAACAAACCACGCTACAACAAAAATGATTTATTTGCTAATAATTTGGCCCGGTTGCCACTATTATAATTCTGTTAACTCTCTGGTAGGATAAGTAGCCTCTATTCTTTTTTTCCGAAGATAATTATTGACCTTTTTTTTTTCCCTGATAAACTTAAGAATCATTTTCTGAAGTTTATAGCTAAAAGTTCTATGGGTGTTTTGATTTGTGTTGCCTTAAATTAATACAAAATTTAGAGAGAAGTGATTTCTATCTAAAACTGAGCTCCCTATTCAGAAAAAAGATATGCCTTTCATTTTATTAAAGCATTTTATGCTCCTCAGCAAAATGTTGAAATATTTTAAAGTAACTTTTTTATACTGTTTTGATTACTATAGCTTTGTAGTAATTTTTGAAATTGGAAAATGTGAGTTCATCAGTTTTATTCTCCTTCAGTAATATTTATGGCTAATTTTTGTCCCATGCATTTCCATATGAAATTTAGGATTGCCTTGTCAATTACTGCAAAAACTCCACCAGGGATTTTGATATGAATGATATAGAATCTGTAGATCAATTTGAGGAGTACTGCCATCTTAACAATATTAAGTCTTCTAATCCATGAACATAGGATGTTTTTCCACTTATTTAGGTCTCTTTTAATTTCTTTCAACAATGTTTGGTACTTTTGAATGTATAAATTTCCCATATCTTTATTAAATTTATTTGTAAATAATTAGTTTTGATGCTATTGTAAATGGAATTGTCTTATTAATTTCATTTTCAAATTGTTCATGTTCAGTATTTAGAAAAACAGTTGATTTTAAACATTGATCTAGTATCTGTCTTTTGCCTTAATTTGAATGGAGCTCATTGAATGTTGGTTTAATTTCCTATTGCTCATTCTGAAGTGGCCTGGTGTTCTTTTAGTGTTTATGTTTTCCCTCTTGGTAGCTTTCTATTTTGCTGGAATCAGGGTTCTGCCTTCACTTGAGAAAACTAAGGCCAATAGTTCTCCCCTACTCTCTCCCTTCCCTGCCTCATCTATATCTCAATGGTTTTCTCTTGTACTTCTAGGCAAGTTTCCCTGTTTCTCTTTTTTAAAATTGAGGTATAATCAACATATATTAGTTTTAGGTGTACAACATAATGTTTAGATACATGTACATATTGCAAAATACCACCACAATAAGTTTAGCTAGCATCCTATACTGAGCATAGTTACAAATATTTTTCTCTTGTGATGAAGATTTTTATGACTTATTCTCTTGGCAACTTTAAAGTATACACTAGAGTACTGTTAATTCTAGTCACCATGCTGTACATTATATCCTCAAGACTTATTTATCTTATAACTGGAAATTTATACCTTTTGACCACCTTCACCGTGAACACTTCATAGATGAAGATGGTAAAATTTTCTTTTTTTCTTGAGAAATTTAATCGAAATTATCTAATTTGTTGGCATAAAATTATTCATAGTGTTCTCTTATTTTTATTTCTGTAATGAAGGCAATAATGTCCTCTCATTTCTGATTTTATTAAATTGCGTCATCTCTCTATCTTAGCTTATCTGAAGGTTTGTCAACTTTGTTGATAATTTTAAGATTCAACTTTTAGTATTGTTGATTTTCTTTACTGTTTTTGATTTTTTATTTAATTCATTTACACTTTATCCTTTATTATTTCCATCTTTCTGCTTGCTTTTAGTGTTCTTTTTCTTGTTTTTTAAGGTGGAAGGTTGATTTGAGATTTTTTTCACTTTTTTATATAGGTTTTAAAGCTATACATTTCCCTTTGAACATTTCTTTATCCACATCCCAAAGTTTTGGTATGTTATGTTTTCATTTTCATTCATCAAAGTGTTTTGCAAATTCTTGTGTAATTTTTTTCTTTGACCCATTTATTATTTAGGATGTGTTGTTTAATTTCCACCATTTTTTGCATTTACCAAATTTCCTTCTGTTATTGATTTCTAATATAATTTTATTGTGATTGGAGAATATATTAATACTTTGTATCATTTAAATAAATTTAAGTTTATTGAGGCTTGTATAATCTATGTAGATTGTTTAGCTACATTGAGGTAAATATAAAAGAAAAAACTAAGCCCTGGCTAGTTTGGCTCAGTGGTTAGAGTGTCAGCCTGTGGACCAATGAGTCGTGGGTTCGATTCTGGTCAAGGGCACGTACCTCGATTGTGGTTCATCCCTGGCCCTGGTCGGGTCATGTGCCACAGAGGCAACCAGTCAAGTGGCTCTATCACATCGATGTTTCTCTCTGTCTCTTTTTCTCTCCCTCCCTCCCACTCTATCTAATGATAAATAGAAAAATATCCTCAGGTGAGGAATAAAAAAGAAAGAAAGAAAGAAAGAACTAAGAGAGTTGAAAATGCTTGCATCTGGATTTGTGTGTGGGTGAATGTGTGTGTGTGTATGTGTGTGAGTATACAGTGACAGAGGGAATGGGATACTGATTGTTTTAAAATAAGTTTTTTATTGATTTTTTTAGAGAGAGAGGAAGGTAGAGAGAGATAGACACACCAATGTGAGAGGGACACTTTGATGGGCCGTCTCCTGCACGCCCCCTAATGGGGATCAAGCCTGCAACCTGGGCATGTGCCCTGACTGGGAATTGTACTGGGACTTTACAGTCCATGGGACAACGCTCAATCCACTGAGCCACACTGACCCAGCATGAATACTGACTTTTTAAATAAGCTTTGTAGGATTATTTTTATTTTATGTTTTCATATATGTTCTCTTATAATTTTGATGAAAAACGAAAACTCAAAAATAAAAAGAAAATAAACGTTTTGTGATCAGTTAGTATTTTAAAGCATTAAGGTATGTCATTCTCCTACCCAGTACCTACATCTTGCATATACACAGTTATGCAGACACACACACACACACACACACACACACACACACACACACATTTTTCAATAAGGGAGATAAACTAATGTTTGTTCAGTCATTTTAATCTATACGTTTTTAAGTATGTCAAAATCAAGTTGTATTTGGTATATCTTTTTTTTTTTTTTTAAATCCTCACCCGAGGATATTTTTCCATTTATCTTCAAATAGAATGGGAGAGAGAGAGAGAGAAAGAGAGAGAGAAACATCGACGTGAGAGAGACACATCGACTGGCTGCCTGCCGCACGACCCTGACCAGGGCCAGGGACCGAGCTGCAACCAACGTACGTGCCCTAGACCAGAATCGAACCCGCAACTCTTTGGTCCGCGGGTCAATGCTCTAACCACTGAGCCAAACTGGCCAGGGCTATCTTTTCTTAATAAATCTATATTGTGATTTTATATATTCATACAGTGGAGCTATATGTTGTTTTTAATGTTATCATTCATCTATAAGAGTATTTCACTTCAGGGTAACCAAAAATTAGAAAAAATATATACTCCAATTTAATTCTGTTTATATGACCTTTTGGGAAGATGCACATGCAATTTGATATTTTCATTTTTTTAATTCCAATTTACTATTTAACACTGTCAACAACTGAAAACTTGTAAATCTATTTCTTAATGTTTAGATTATGGATTCTAAAAATTGACTATAAAATTAAAATATATAATATATATTTACAGTTCTCTGGACTGCTATACATTGTTCTATATTTACTGGGTGGTTTAAAGGGAGATTTACTTAGTGTATTGGAGTGTAATTCAGTCCAACAATGAGAGGAACGTAAAATACCCTGCAGAGACTTCATGCCCTATGAGGCTTTGTTTCACAAATTAGTGCCTGTGAGGCAGATTGATTATCTGGTTTCCAGTCATTTCAAATGTCCTCCACTATATTTATATCTAGCTTATAAATTGTCTGTGTTTGTATATGTGTGTGTGTGTAGACGTAAATAGCCAGTGGGAGCTCTCCTACTTGATCTATGTAGCAGGAAAAGGTGAAATCAACAAACAATAAGGGCTTGATTTATTTCCAGTTATAACCCTTCCTTGTCTCTGGTGAACCTGTTTTGGGTATAATCAAAAGTCCTGATGGGCAGTTGTAGTTGTATTTGGTATCTGCTGGTCTGGTTTGTTTATACGAAGTCACCAAAGCCCCTCCTTTCCTATGGGACACTCAATGTCTTCTGGGCCAATATTTAGTGTTATGTTTCCCTATATGCCAGTCACTAGCCACATGTGGGTATTTAAGTTAAATCTTAAAATATTTAAAATTAAATAAAATTAAATTTTTATTTTCTCAGTCAAAATAACCACATTTCAAGTTCTCAGTATCCACATATGGCTCCTAGGCAATGCAGAACATTTCCATCACCATAGAAAGTTGTATTTGAAAGAGCTGGTATCACTCTTTTCCTATTTCTACCCTTGCTTTTCCTGCTACAGTGGTGCAGGTTCTGCCCGGTGGCACAGACTGGTTAATCTGCATGCCTCAGCTGCTCTCCAGATCTCTGCAGCTCTCATCTCTGCTGCTTTGTATTTTCCCTGAAGCTCTTGAAAATGAGGGAGAATTATTCACTCTTCCCTTTTCCACCAACCTTTTTCTGCTCTTTGAGGATATGCAACCTTTGGGTAAACTTTTCAATGTTCATCCTGGATTTACAATCTTTCTTACAGGAAGCTAGGAAAGATCCTTCAAGGCTTAAACAGAGGACATTTGAATGCCACTTGACCCTTTTCTAGTCATAAGCATTTTTGTCTACCAACACTAGCTGGGGGACTGAAATCTTTTCTTCATCAGAATATTATTTTCAACTTGAGGTATTCCTCTGTTTGAATGACATCTAGGAAAGCACTTAGAATGGCACACATCACAAAACTTTCAAAGTTTTCCCTGTTCATTAGACACCTCAGTGGTTTCACAATGATAGAACTCATCTTCTTTTCTATGGGTCACTGAATTGCTGTGTAAGAGATGTCTTATATTTTACAGTTTTGTTGAAGGCATAGTATTAGGGTTTTGGGCTGGTGATGTGGGCTTGTGAAAGAATTCACAACAGAGAGAAGAGGGAGAAAAAAGGAGGAAACTTATTTTCTTTCTCCATAGTCAGGAAAAGGACTCACTGACAGGCAATACAAGGGCAGGGAAGAAAGAGTGAGTTGCTCTTTTATTGGGAGCTTCAGAGGGTAAAGGGCAATTTGGGGCAAGGAGGGGAATGTGTTGAAGTTGAATAGATGCCTGGGTAGTTGCCTTGAGGAGTTGCAGTTTGTTTTTCAGGAGACAGTCAGGCTGATGTGCCAAGTTGGGGGGTGTTCGTATCATATCTTCTTTAGCCTGTAAAATATACTTTGGAGTAAAGAGAGTTGCTGAGAATGTAAAAAGGGAGTTTCACCTGAAGGGGTTACAAAAAATCAGAAGAGGGAGATTTGTCTGAAGGGAGAAAGGAAGTTTCTATTCATTAGAGGCTCTTTGGTGTGGATTACTTTTAAGTTGCTAAAAACAGCTGGAGAGAGCCCAGCCCTTATCTATTTTACTGTTTTGGTAGAAAGGCAGTTTGAAGTTATAGATACCAGCAGTCTCCACGTTTAATTACCAGGTGTTTCTCATAAATTGTGGAAAAATCGTAACAAAAAGAAAGGCCTGTTTTCTGTCCTTACAGATAAGATTTACATGGGTGAAGAAATTATGGAACCTCTCAATTAAAAAAAAAAAAGATTATTTATTTATTTTTAGAGAGAGAAGGAGAGGGAGAGAGAGAGAGAAACATCTATGCAAGAGAGAAACATAGATTGGCTGTCTCCTGCACGCCCCCTACCAGGGACTGAGCCCGCAACCCAGGCACGTGTCCTGACGAGGAATAGAACTGGCAACCTTTTGGTGCATGGGATGACACCCAACCCACTGAGCCACACCAGCCAGGGCAGAACCCTCAATTTTGTATTGTGAGTACAGGGCTACCTGAGGTAAAAATACATTTTATGTAACCTGTTTGTGAAGATGTGAGTTAAGAAAAGAGAAGGGCAGCCCAGCCGGTGTGGCTCAGAGGATTGAGCATCGTCCCATGGACTGAGAGGTCCCGGTTCTATTCCTGGTCAGGGCACATGCCCAGGTTGGGGGCTCCATCCCCAGTGGGGGGTCATGCAGGAGGCAGCCGATCGATGTTTCTCTCTCACATGGATGTTTCTATTTCTTTTTCCCTTCCTCTCTCTCTAAAAAGTCAATTTAAAAAAGATGTTTAAAAAAAAGAAAAGAAAAGGGAAGATCAGTGTGACTTTCCACATACACACAATTAGCAGTTAGAGAAGGCAGGGATTGACTCTCAGCTCTGTGAATTCAGCACACAGTATTTTAGAGAGCATATATGTTTCTGGAGGGGGAAAGCCTCATACTTAAAATGAGAGCGACAGTAAAGGGTTGAGATTAGTACATTGAATTATCTTGATAATTACCAACATCATCTGCATCAACACCAACAGCAGCTGACATTCTTGAATGAAGCCCACCTCCATGCTCTGTGTTAAACCTCTCCCATCACATCAGTCGTCCACTCCTATCATCCCTGACTTTGGGACCCAACCCTGGACCCAATGACAGTCAAGATTCAATACCTAATGACTGTCAGCAGTTAATCTGTCTTGTTTACTCTGTATCTCAAGTCATCTCCAAAGTGGAACCCTCTGTGAATAGGTTCTCCCTACTGACTCTCAGCTCCCTCACACCTGGTTTTCTTTCCCTTCCCCTCTGCCTTCTAGGATCCCTACACATCCATAACTCCTGGATGTTTTAGGTCTTTCCCTTCATCGTTTCTTTATATTATGAAGATGGCCATCTCTATATAGCCTTCTTATATAGCCTTCTCTGTGGATCTGGATGTGGCTCTAGAGGTGATCCTTTCTCGAAGCTTTGCTCCCTGGGTTGATTTTGCTAGATGGTCTTTATCTGTAAAAAATGACTGTTTCATTGAGCTTCGTAGTGTGTGAGTTTTCCCCTGACTCAGAGTAATACTTTCTGGACATTGTTAGCAGCCAGGCTCATTGTATATGCTTCACCCCACTCCTCTCATTTTCTGAATGATTTCAGTATCCATGTGGGGGTCCATCCATAACCCTGGCTTCTTAGCTTCTTGTTTTCATGTTTCCATTGACCACTTCTTCCCTTCCCCTCAGCTATTTCCATATGGAACCCATCTTTCTCCATTACAGTCAGATGAGGATGATGGTTTGGGAAACATATTTTTATATATCATTTGTTTTTAAAGTATGAGTCCATATTATATAAAAAAAAACTTGAAGAATAAGATAGAGTAGCCTAAAATAATATAAGTACTATTAAAATACTTATGATAGAAAATATTGATTTTTTTGAAAAAAAAATGTTTTTATTGATTTTTTTAGAGAGATCGGAAGGGATAGAGAGATAGAAACATAGATAGGTTGCCTCCTGCACACCTCCCACTGGGGATCGAGCCCGCAACCTGGGCATGTGCCCTGACCGGGAATGGAACCGGGACCTCTCAGTCCATAGGACAATGCTCAATCCGCTGAGCCACACCAGCCAGGCAAAAATAAGGAAAAAAACAACAACAGATAAACTGCAAAAGGAAAAATAGAAATGAAACAAAATGTAACTAGTTGCTGATTATTAAGGAAAAATTCCAGAGGAAATAAGATCAAAGTCTTTTGTGTCTTTTGTTTTAAGGGCTGAAATATGAAAGCAGGTAGTATATATACATGAAATATGTCTTTATTCAATTTACTCCTTGACATCTGTGTGCTGGTGCCATTGCAGAAATAGATTATCATGAGAATGAGTTGCTTGCTCCGATTTGTTAAAATAAATGAAATACCCATGAAAACAAAACATGCTACAATATTTTTACTGCTTCTATAATTATGTTATGAGAACAGACTAGTTGGAAAAAAAATTCTGTGACAGGAGGTGCAGTTGGCAATGGTATGGCCAGTGTCTCTGTCTGGGCTGCTATAACAAAATACCACAGACTGGATAGTTCATAAACAATAGAAATTTATTTCTCACAGTTTAGAAGCTGAAAGTCCAAGACCACGGTAGGGTGAGGACACTTTTCTGGGTCACAGACTTTTTGCTGTGTCCTCACATAGTGGAAGGGGCTAGGGAGCTCTGTGGAGTCTCTTTTATAAGGCAATAATTCCATTCATGACTGTTCCACACTCATGGATTCAGCATCTCCAATAGGTCCTACCTCCTAATATTATCATCTTTGGGGTTTAGAATTTCAACATATGAAAGTTAGGGGTGGCCAGCTAATGTTAAATAAAAACCCAAGTGTTTTGCCTGGTAGGGTAATATGCATGACTGGAGCTGTAAGTATAACCCTTTAATTATTTAGCTCTTTATTTAAAACTTTATGAGTATAGCACAACACTAGGTACGTATACCTCTGAAACCACAGTGCCTGTTGTCATGATCTTAGAAACCTAGATATGTCAGTGGTTTTGTTATTCTCCTTTCCTACATTTAAAACATTGGCCATTCTTGCCTGTTTTCTTCCTCCCCACCTCTTGAAACTTGCCAAGAAATTACAGAGCAACATTTGCAAGATTGATACTTTAAAATTTATTTTAAACATAAATATTGCTAGGTTTTAATACAGAATCAACACATAGTTAAAAATAAATGAGTCTTAAAAATGAATTTTGATCATTTTCATATTTTATCATTTAACTTGAAATACAGTAATAATTTATATATAAATATGTTATCACTGACATTACCTAAGTTAAATTTTCAGTTATTTTATGTTGATTTTTTATAATTTTAAATTTCTAATAAATTGCACAATTTATAACATTTATAGTTTCCAAAATTGATATTTGGGGTTGGAGCCACTTCCAAATCCTATAAACACACCCTCCCCCTGGTTCTTCAACTTTTAATTGATGAACTCAGGGTGAGGGAGGAACTGATCAGTTAGAATTCAAAAGTTTAGGCCATTTCAATTTTCAAGTGAGCTGTTTGTCTTTCAGAGACATCCATCTAAAAGACGGGAGAATATTAGGTAGAAAGAAGAGTTAAGCTGTTTAAGCTCAATAAAAAGAATAATCTCATGTGTGACCTAGTACAATACAGTCTCTCAACCATTATGCAAAAATAGATTATTTTTTATTTCTATAGAGCCTTGAGATCATCAAATGGTGGGTGCCCGAGGAATGTCTGGAAACCTCTGATTGACTTCTTCCTTTATTAAAAAAAATAATTTATTGAAGGAAAATGTATAGAACAACAAATTAACCATTAAATTAATTAATTAATTAATTATTTTATTTTATTTTATAAAGCAGGACAGGGGTATGAAGAAAGCTGGATTGCCGCTTTTAAAAAAATATGTTTTCATTGATTTTTTTAGAGAGAGAGGAAGGGAGAGAGAGATAGAAACATCGATGTGAGAGAGAAACATCCATCAGCTGCCCCCCACTGGGGATCAAGCCTGCAACCTGGGCACATGCCCTGACTGGGAATCAAACCAGGACCTCTCAGTCCATGTGACAATGCTCAATCCACTGAGCCACACCGGCCAGGCTCAAATTAACCATTTTAAAGTAAACAATTCAGTGGCATTTAATGCCTTTGTAATGTGGTATAACCACCTCCATTTCAAAACATTTCCATCACTGCAAAGTCTTCCTGCCACTGAGTCAGGAAGAGGCACAAAGCCAAGTAAAAGTGCCACGAAGCTTTCCTACTATTGTATTTTGTTTTTGTTTTTAAATAAAAATAATCCCACAACATTTATTGTCATATTGTTATCTGGTAATAACATAAGGGTAATCACAGCCATATGAATAAATGTTTAAGAACTATACTTTAAACAAAGGACACCTAAAACTCACAATACTGCCTTCTCAACCATTTCTTACTTCATTAATCATTTCTGGTTGGACACACTTTGGAGCAGAACACTATTATCTCCTTTAGCATGATCACACCCACTTGTTTTCTTGACTTTGTTTTAGAGTCAATCTCTTCTGCATCACCAAATACGAGGTTCATATACTAATCAAAACCAATGATGCAGCTGTCTATCCACATATTGACTTGCTCATAAAGCAACACCTGAATCCGAGATCTATTTTGCAAGTATCTGAAGATGAGGTTGATGGGCTGCACCATCACTTTCTGCACTTTTTGGCCACGCTACACCATGGTGGAAGCTGACAGATGCCATACTAACCCATGTGCTACTTCAGAAAGCCACTTCCAGAATCACTTTTTCTACTATTTTTCAGTGTTCACTAGGTTGCTCTGTTTTCCAGAGTCCTAACAAAGTTGGTCCTGATAGCTTTTGCTTGTTTTCATTGTTTGTGTGGAGGGATGGACATTCGGAACTGGATATCCACCATTTGGCTGATGTTAGCCTCTCCTTTCATTTTGATGTAGACCCTAAACATCAAAATTGGCTCTGTTTCTTCTCCTTGATACACACTAGTCCTGTTTTTATCAAGGCTGGATCACAGAGTCTTCATTTAAGAATGAGAACTAGCACTATATAATTGTCAAGACATTACGAAGCTCTAAGTATTCACTCTTCTATGATTCATCCTTACTAGCTGCCTATACTAGTCTGATTTAGATTTTGATTCCAGATGTATAAAAATCAGAGCTTAGGAATTAGCTTTAACTTTATTTAATTTATTTTTTAAATTATGGTGCAGTAAAATTCTTTCTTATATGAGTATTGGCAAGTTATACAGTTGTATAGTAAATACAAAAATCAATATAGAGAACAATTCGATCACCTTCCATATATGTAAGTCAACCTCTCCCCCACCTCCGGTTCCTGGAAAACACTGATCTCATTTTGTTTGTATGATTTTGCCTTTTCACTTATATAGTATATAAATGATTAGGCGTGTTTCCTTTTCAAGGTATGTTGCCTTTTCAGTTTAGTGTCTCTTACTTAGAATAATGATTTTGAAATTCATCCATATTATTATGTGTAACAGTAGTTTATTCCATTTTATTGTTAAAAATATTTTTGTATGGATTTACCAAAGTTTGTTAGCCATATACTATTTAGAGGGAATTAGGTTTGTTTTCATGTTTTGACAATTATTAATAAGGCCACAATAAGCATTTGCATGCAGGTTTTTGTATGAATAAGCTTTTATTTCTCTTTGGTAAATATTTAGGTTTGGGAGTTCTGGGCCTTATGTTAAGTAAATATTAATTTTCTAAGAAATTCGAAAACTGTTTTCCAAAATGACTATAAAATTTTGCATTTCATCAGCAATGTATAAATTTATTAGGTGCTCATATCTTTATCAGTACTTGGTAATGCTATTTAATTAGCAGACTTTTGGTCCTATCCAAAATGTCCACAGAAACATTTGGTCCATAGTTTATATAAATCTCGCTCTTCTTCAAGATTTGAACCTTAACTCACCTACCTAACCCCATGTGCCATGACCAGCTAGACTACCAAGGCAGGAAAGGTTATTATTGGCAATACAGCCACAACACAATTATTGGCCCAATAAAACATAATAGTATTTTTTTATGTAATAATTCTGTAAACCAAAAATAGAAATAAATGTTATGGACTATATGAATCCAGGGAATTTTTGTAAGCATGGATATTTTGGACAGGACGAAATTTCAAGGACCCTTTATTGTGGACCAAATGTCTCCATGTATGTTTTGGACAGGACCGAATGTCCTGCAGTGTGTCACTTTTGTTTAAGCCATTGTGATAGGTGTGAAGTTATCACCTTTGATTTCAGTTTGCATTTCCCTAATGACTGATGATGTTAAACATCTTTTCATGTGATAATGTATCATGAGTATATTTTATTTTATGAATTGTCTTTTCAAATCTTTTACCTAGTTTCTCATTAGGTACTTTGTTTTTCATTGATCTTTGTGTGTTCTTTATATATTTTGGGTACAAGTTGGATTTTTAAAAATCAGAAATGTGTGTTTTGTTTATAATTTTATTTTCTTGACATTATCTTTAAGTAAACAGATGTTCTTAATTTTGGTAAAGTACAATTTACTAATTTTTTTATTTTATAGATGATTATTTTGGTATTGCATTTAAGAAATCTTTGATCCTAACCAAGGATCACAAAGATTTTTCTCCTACATTTTCTTCTACAAGGTTTATATACTTAGATTTTATATTTATGTCTATGGTCCATTTTGAATTAATAGGAATTATTTTTAAACTTTATTTTTTATTTTTAAGATTTAGTTTTGGACTCATGAAAAATAAACCAAGTCTTATTTTGAAAAATGTACTTTCAATGTCACAAAATAATTTTATTTTTAAAGTGTCTTTTTTTAAACTGCTGTTTTGCTAAATCCATAGTATCTCATTAGCTTTCTAGAATTTATTCATCTTGCATAACTGAAACTTAGTACCCCTTGACCAGTATCTTTTCATGTCTGCCACACTGCAGCTTCTGGTAACCACCATTTTAATCTCAGCTTCCACGGGTTTGACTAAATTAAATTCCATATATAAGTGAGATCATGCATTATCTTTCTGTGTCCGGTGTATTTTACTTAGCATAATGTGCTTCAGGTCCAATCCATGTTGTTACAAATAGCAGGATATTCTTCTGGTTATTTTTGGAGTTTTTTATTATTTATTTATTTATTAAAAAAATTTTTTCCCTTTATTTTTAGAGAGAGAGGAAGGGAGAGGGAGAGAGAGATAGAAACATTGATGAGAGAGAACTGCCTCCTGCATATCCCCCACTGGGGATCGGGCCCACAACCTGGGCATGTGCCCTGACCGGGAATCGAACCAGCAACCTCTTGGTGCATGGGTCGATGCTCAACCACTGAACCACACCAGCAGGACTATTCTTCTGTTTTTAAATCTTAAAAACATTTCACTGCATGTATATACTACATTTTCATTATCCTTTTATTCTTTCATGGACATTTAGGTTATTTCCGTACCTTGACTGTTGGTAATAATGTTGTAGGAAATATAGTGCAGGTACCTCTTCGAGATCCTGATTTCATTTTCTTAGGCTGAATACCCAGAAGTAAGATTGCTGGGTAATATGGTAGTTCTGATAACAATACTGTACTTTATACTCGAAATTTGCTAAGAGGGTAGATCCTAAGTGTTCTCATCACAAAAACTAAGATAAGAAAAAGCTGGCTATATGAGGTAATAGACATGTTAATTAGCTTAATGGTGATGTTATTTCATTATGTATATATGTATATCAAATCAAGTTGTACACTTTACATATAGACAATAAAAATATCACCAATATTTATAGCAAAAAAACTCACAGATGTAATGTATTTTTTGTCTGTCAGGTGGCAACGTATGAATTTAGCTTTCACGTTGGAATTAATTTCTTTGAATCTTCAAAACTGTACACTCAATATCATTTGTCAGGATCTCCTATGCCTCGGATCCCTCTTATTCGACCATGTTATGTTCAAGCTACTGGTATGTACTATGAAGCATTCAAGTGAATTGCATAAGCCAAATATTTACACTGAAGCAGCTAAAAGTTTTAAAAATTGGAATATGTTTTTTAAAATATTAATCTTTAGAAAGTAAAATTATGATGTGATTACTCTGTGTTTCACTTAAATTATGAGTCTGTGAGACTGAGTTTTGATATATAGCATGGATATAATCTCTAATGAGTGACCCTTGCTTAAAAAAACAGGGTATAATTTTTTTTAAAAAGGTCAGTTCAATACTTTATTCATTGTATGGGCAGTTTTTAAGTGATTATATTAAAATTTAAACCATTAAAATAAAATACATTGGCTATAAAATGAAAGGATAGAAATTATATTTTAGAAAATATTTTCCCATAGGGATAGGTTACTAAAGGACTACCTACATGTAAAGAAAGATGAGTATATTAAAATTTTGAAGTATTTGTTGAATATTTATTTACTCATTTTCTTCAAATATTCAAGTATAAAATCAATGCGTTCTGCAAAATGTAGTTTTGAAAAACGTTTGCTTTGCAATTCATAATATATGCTTAAGTATTTTTTCAGAAAAGTTAAGTTTAATCTATACTGTATTATACTATATTTTGTTTTCATAGTTCTGACATTAAGTTCTCAATAATAAAATAGTGATTAGTTAATAATTACACTTGGCACCTAATAAGAGAAGCCTCATTAAAGTAGCATATACAATATAGAGATTTATTTTACTCCACTTAAAATACAGAATTAAGAATTTCGCAGCTGGTAGGGAGGCTCCATGAAGTTAAATTAATGTTTCATCATTATGGAAAATTGGAAAATGTAGAAACATAGTAAATGTCATCTGCAATGTGAATATTTAGAATACACTATTATTAATATGTTGATACTTGAATTTAACATATTTGAGATCTTACTGCCTATGCTAAGTTGAAATCTGTTCACACTTAATATAAAGTTTTACTTAGATTTTATAGACCCTTATCAATTATATAAATTAAGACTGATAAGTATTGCAGAATATTTCATCCGGTAAGTGTGTCTTATAGATTACTTAACCATAATCAGAAACATTTAAGTTCTTTCCTTTCTTAATTTTCTTGTTAATATAAATATTGTAGAAATGAACATTTTTGTGTATAACACTTTTTTCTATTTATGTTTTTTCTTTTAAAAAATCTTTTTTGAATTTACTGGGGTGACATTAGTTAATAAAATTATGTAGGTTTCAAGTGTGTAATTCTATAATACATTATCTGTATATTGCATTGTGTGTTCACCACCCAGTCTAATCTCCATCCATCACATATTTGACTCCCTTTACCTTCATTATCCTCCCCCTATCCCCCTTCCCCTCTGGTAACCACCCTTCTGTTATCTCTGTCATACCGTTGTCTGTGTCTATGAGTTTGTTTGTTTGTTGCTTTCTGTTTTACATCCAAAATGTGAGTGATATCATATGGTTCTTTTCCTTATTTAGATAATTTTTGTAAGTGAGATTCTCTAAATTGGCTGCATTTTTTCTAAAGTACATACAAGTTAAAGCTCTTGATGCATTTTGCAAAAGGGCTTTTGTGAAGAGTTGTGCTCTTTTACCCCTCCTCCAGTATAAACTCTAACAGCATTGAAAGAAAGAAATTTGGATACCTATCTATGTGATTAAAAGTATATTATTTCAATTTTTATGTTTGATTGCTTACAGATTATAATTTTCTATCTTTGGTATTATATATTTCTTATGTAAATTATCTGTTCACGAACTTTGCCTTTATCACTAAGGTTTGGTATTCATCTGACAGATGTTGTTATAACCTGACGGCGAGATAACCAGAGACGCATGGCCGAATTGTAAAGGAGCACTTTATTTCGCCGGCGGGCTGCGGAGGGCATAGTTTCAGATCAACAGCCCCGATTTTTCTTACTGGTCCCATTTTAAAGACAGGAACTCCCTCCTCCTTTTGCCCCCTCCCCTCAGGGAACCAGTACAATAGTGGGAGTGACAGAGACCACAGAAGTCAAAATTAGCATTATTTACCGACAGCATAAGTACTTACAAGTACCTGCAAATACCTATGCTCAGGAAACTGCAAATGCCTCCCAACTCCTGGGGCAACTATAATCTTAGGCAAAATTCCTTTACGTCTAGGGGTAATTAACCTATTGTTGGAAGAATATCGAGGAATGTCTATTGGTGACAAAATGGAGTCTTTTAGTCTCCTTAACCAAGGGGCCTACATAAAATGGAATCTAGCTGCCTTAGCCTTGGTGCCCAGATCAATGTCAGTGATCTCTTTACAGTAGTACCCCCTTATCCACAGGGGATAAATTCCAAGATGCCCAGTGGGTGCCGGAAACCACAGATAGTGCCAAACCCTATGTATACTATGTTTTTTTCTGTACATACATACTATTATAAAGTTTAATTTATAATTTCAGCACAGTAGGATATTAACAACAATAACTAATAATGAAATAGAACAATTATAACAACATACTATAATAAAATTTATGTGAATGTGGCATTATTAAGTAAAATAAAAGTTACATGAACATAAGCATTGTGATACTGTGACAGTTGATCTGCTAAGCAGGACAGCTATTAAGTTACTAAAAGGCTGGGAGAGTATACAGTGTGGATATGCTGGACAGAGGGATGATTCACGTCTCAGGCAGAATAGAGTGGAATGCCACAAGATTTTATCACGCAACTCACAATGTGCAATTTAAAACTTAGGAATTATTTATACAGATTAAGAAAGCAGGACTAAACTATTTTTGTTCACAGATGACATGATTTTCTATGTAGAAAATCTAAAATAATTGATAAAAAAATCTTTTGGAACTCTAGTAAGGTTTCAGAATACAAGGTTAATATACAAAGTCAATTGCTTTCCTATACACCAGCAATGACCAAATGGATTTTGAAATTAAATACAGAATACCGTTTACATGAATAGCCTCCAAAATGAAACACACATGTTGACAAAATATTTACAAGATCTATATAAGGAAACCTACAAAACTCTGATCAAAGGAATCAAAGAAGAATTAAATAAATGAAGCAATATTTTATGTTCATATATAGGAAAAAAACTATTGTCAAGATGGCAGTTCTTTCCAACTTGATCTAGAAATTTAAGGCAATCCCAATAAGATTCTCAGCATGTTATTTTGTGGATATTGACAGATTGATTCAAAATTTATATGGAAAGGGAAAAGACCCACAACAGCCCACACACTTTTGAAGGAGAACAAAGTTGGAGGACTGACACTGTGGAGGACTTCAAGATTTGGTACAAAGGTACAGTAATCAGGAGAGTTTGGTATTGGCAAAAATATAGACAAATAGATCAATGAAATACAACAGACAGCCCAGAAATAGATCCACAGAAATGTAGTCAACTGATCTTTGACAAAAGAGTGCAGGCAATACAATTCAGAAAAGGTTTTTCTTTTAAAAATTTGATGCTGAACAACTGGATATCCACAAAGAAAAAAAGAAGTCGATGAAGAAGAATCTAAACAGAGTCCTTAAATTCTTCACAAAAATTAACTCAAAATGTATCATGGACCTAAATATAAAATCCAAAACTGTAAAACTCTTAGAAGATAACATAGGAAAAGTCTAGATGTTTTTGGGTTTGGCAATGACATTTTAGATACAACAACAAAGGCATGATCCTTGAAAGAAAGAATTGACAAACAGGACTTTAATAAAATTGAAAATACCTATTTTGCAAAACAACAACAACAACAAACCACTGTCAAGTGCCAAAAAGACAAGCTACTGACTGGGAGAAAATATTTGCAAAAGACATATCTAAGAACTGCTATCCAAACTATAGAGATAACTCAAAAAATTCAAGGAGAAAACAAACCAATTAAAAAATCAGGCAAACATCTGAACATATACCTCACTGAAGAAGATATAAAAATGGAAAATAAGAATATAAGAATACTTCAAATCATATGTCATCAGGAAAATGCAAATTGAAACAACAGTGAGATACCACTATACTAAATGCTGGAGAAGATGTGGAACAACAGGAACTGGTGAGAATGTGGTTGCTGGTGAGATTACATTGCTGATGGGAATGGTAAATGATTTTCGACATGGGAAGAGAACATTTGGTGGTTTCTAAACATACTCTTAACATACAATCCCTTAAAAATTGTGCTCTTTGGTGTTTTCTCAAAAGAGTTGAAAACTTATGTCCACATGAAAACCTGGACACAAATGTTTATGGCAGATTTGTTTATAATGGCTAAATTTTGGAAGTAGCCAAGGTGTCCTTCAGTAGATGAATGGATAGACTTTGTCATACTCTGACAGTGGATTTTTATTCAGCACTAAAAAGAAATGAGCTATGAAGTCATTGATACAGATCCCATGGAGCTTGCATTTATATTACTAAGTGAAAGAATCCAAACTCAAAAGGCTATATATGGTATCATTTCAACTGTATGACATTCTGGAAAAGGCAAAACTATGGAGACAATGAAAAGATCAGTGGTTCCCAGGGGATGTGTGAGAGAGAGAGAGAGATGAATAGGCAAACCACAGAATATTTTGAGGGCAATTATTCTCCTCTGTATATACTATAAGGGTGGATATATAACACTACGCATTTGTTCAAACCTATAGAATATACACCACTACAAGGGATCCATAATGTAAACAGTGGGTTTTGGATTATAATGTATCATTGTAGGTTCATCAATTGTAACAAATATGCCACTGTGATAGAGAATGTTGATAATGGAGGAGATTATGCATGGATAGGGGCAGAGGGTATATGGGGAATCTCTACATCTTCCAGTCAGTATTTCTGTGAATCTAAAATTGTTCTAAAAAATAAATCTATTGAAAAGATAGTATTTGATTTGCATTTCTCTAATAGCTAGTGAAGTTGAGCCTCTTTTCATATATCTGTTGGCCCTTTGTATGTCTTCTTGGGAGAAGTGTCTGTTCAGGTCCTCTGCTCATTTTTTAATTGGATCGTTGTTTTTTGTTTTGTTTTGCTGTCGAGTTATAGGGTTTCTCTATATATTTGGATATTAACTCCTTATAGGACGTGTTGTTTACAAATATCTTCTCCCATTCAGTTGGTTGCCTTTTTGTTCTGTTGACGGTTTCTTTGCTGTGTAGAAACTTTTTAGTTTGGCATACTCCCATTCATTTATTTTGTGCTTTTACTTTCCCTGCCTTTGAGATCAGATTCATAAAATCCTCTCTAAGACAAATGTCCACAAGTTTGGTACCTATGTTTTCTTCTATGTATTTTATTGTTTCAGGTCTTATATTTAGGTCTTTGACCCATTTGGAGTTAATTTTTGTCTATGGATACAAATAGCAGTCTAATTTCATTCCTTTGCATGTGTCTTTCCAATATTCCCAGCACCATTTATTGAAGAGACTTTCTTTTCTCCATTGTATGTTTTTGGCTCCTTTTTGAAAATTATTTCCCTATTTATATGTGGGTTTATTTCTGGGCCCTCTAGTGCTGTTCCATTGGTCTGTGTGTCTGTTTTTCTGCCAATACCATGCTGTTTTGATAATTGTCACTTTGTAGCATAATTAGAAGCCAGGTAGTGTGATACCTTTGGCTTTGTTCTTTTGTTTATTTATATTTTTGAATTCTCACCCAAGGATATGTTTATTTATTTTAGAGAGAGCAGAAGGGAGAGAGAAAGAAAGCAAGAGAGTGAGAGAGAGAGAGAGAGAGAGAGAGAGAAACGTCAATGTGAGAAACACTAATTGGTTGCCTCCTGTATGTGCCCCCCCCCCAGGGATCAAACCTGCAACCTAGGTGTGTAACCTGAACAGGAATCCAACCTGGAACCCTTTGATGTATGGGACTATGTTCCAACCAACTGAGACACCCAGCTGGGGTCAGCTTTGTTCTTTTTTCTCAGAATTGCTTTGGCTATTTGGGGTCTTTTGTGGTTCTATATAAAACTAATGACTTTTTTGTTCTCTTTCTTTAAAAAATGCCATTGGGATTTTGATGGGGATTGCATTAAATCTGGGTATTACAAATCAAAACCACAATGAGATACCACCTCACACTTGGTAAAATGGCTATTATTAACAAGACAAATAATAACAAGTTTTGGAGAGGTTGTGGAGAAAAGGGAACCCTCATTCACTGCTGGTGGGAATGTAAACTCGTAAAGCCACTATAGAAAGCAATATGGCAGTTCCTAAAAAATTAAGAATAAACTTATCATATGACCCAGCAGTCTTTGAAAACATTTATTCATATATATATGAATATATATATGCACTCCTATGTTCACTGCAGCGTTATTCATAGTGGCCAAGACATGGAAACAACCAAAGTGTCCTTGGATAGATGATTGGATAAAGAAGATGTGGTCCATATATACAATGGAACACTACTCAGCCATAAGAAAAAATGAAATACTGCCATTTGGGACAACATGGATGGATCTTGAAAATACCATGCTAAACGAAATAAATCAAACAGAAAAAGTCAAGAACCATATGATTTCACTCATATGTGGGATATAAAACTGAAAGCAACACATGAACAAACAAGAAAAATAAACAAACAAAAACTCATAGACACAGACAACAATATGGTGGTTACCAGAGGGAAGGATGTTGGGGGTTAGTAAAGGGTAAAGGGGGAAAAATATATGGTGACGGAAGATAATTTGACTTTGGTTGTGTGGCACACAATACAATATACAGATGATGTATCATAGAATTGTACACATTTGAAACCTGTATAATTTTATTAACCAATGTCACCGTAATACATTTAATAAAATTTTTTTAAAAAGAGGATTTTCTAATAGGTAATAATATCTCCTCTAATATATTTTTACAGGTTTTACCAATTCTAATCTTCAATAGAATAGCCATTTTGTTTTTTCATGCATGAATGTTATGGTATGCAATCTATATATTTTTCTTTATTCTCATAATTTTTTCTGCTATGTTTCTTTTCACTTGTGTACTGCACTGGTTAAACTCAGTAAGGAGATCATTTTAACTTTGTTCCCTTTTTTCTCAGCTTAATATTTCTTATATCTTATATTCTTTTATTGTCTCAAGGGTAGTTTTAAAAATTTTATTTGTACTTAATTACTATTAAAAATACAAAATTGGAATTTTATAGATGTGATAAACCAAGATATTCTAAAAATATTCAAATTTTAATTTTTTGTCTTACTGGCAATATAAAAATAGAAAAGAATGGTATATTTTATTGTTTCATGTTGAAAATTATAGTAAGAATTATCTTTTAGCTTATATCTATTAATATTTTATCAGTCTATTTACTTTCTTCTCATAGTATTGGAAGCACCAGTGAAATTATCCAACACTGAATTTATATTTAATATTCCACCATTTGCTGTGAATCTCAGGAAAAGGACTACAAGAACTCAGGTATGTATAGAGAATTGGTGCAGTTTTCAACAGTTTTTCTGATTATGGTTTTTAGTTTATTGAGTTATTATGAAGCATATGTTTTAAGAAATCTCATTTTTAAAGAACTTGCATATGTATACATATGTAATTTGCATACATATATACATATATCTATTTTTCAGAAGTATATATATATATTGGGTGGGGCAAAAGTAGGTTTTTAGTTGTTTGTATGGAAAATAATACAATAATTGATAAATAATAATATAAGAATAAACTCTATGTTTCGCATACTTACAACTGTAAACCTACTTTTGCCCCACGCTGTATATTATATGTATACCTCATATTTCTCAGAAGTAATTGTCCAAGTATACAAACACATATAAAGCCATTTATTTTATGTATGTATATATTTAATAGGACTATTCAAAATATTTTGACTATAATTAAATTCTCCCTCTCTCCTTGTACAAATGGGTACTATGATTAAAATTAATGTGAAATATGTTCCATACAGGAAATGCCTTGTGAGGCAATGATAAAAATTTAAAAAATCTAGGTATATAATAAAGTTACTTCTCTGATAATCTTCTCTTTTTTTCTTAATAGATATTTCTTCCTCTCTTCTAATTATGAATCTATCTAGAAAGAAAAATAAGAGAATGTATAAGAAGGGAGCTCATGTATACATTGTAGAAATTTATATTTGTAGTTTTATTTTTTGTCTTACACAGGGGTGGGCAAAAATAGGTTTGCAGTTGTGAGTAAACAAAATACAGAATTTATTCTTGTATTGTTATTGATTCTTTTTGTTTGTTTGTTTTTAATCCTCACCTGAGGATATGTTTTCATTGATTTTAGAGAGAGAGAAAGGGAAAGGGGGAGAGAGAGAGAGAGAAACATCAATGTGAGAGAGAAACATCGACCAGTTACCTCTCGTATGCACCCCAACTGGGGATGAACCCACAACCTAGGTATGAACCCGAAACCTGGGTACATGCCCTGACCAGGGAATCGAACCTGAGACCTTTTGGTGTATGGGACAATGCTCCAACCAACTGAGCAACAATGGCCAAGGCCATTATTTATTCTTGTATTATATATTTTTCCATATGAACAACTGTAAACCTACTTTTGCCAATCCATGTATATTACTTTTCCTACAATAAATTTTGAACCTTTGTATCTTGACAAAAATTTTTCTGGAGAAATTATTTAACATTGCATATATAAAATAATAGCTAAGTGGATATGCAATTATAGTTAGGGAACAATAAAGGAGCTCTTCTGAAATTAAAATGTGACTGTTTCAAGCATAAAAAATCAGTAAGACTTCTAAGTATAATATAACTTCAAGGGTGCAAAAGACCTTGTATATGGGCTAGAAAGGAAGCTTTAGTGAACCTAATTAGTTTGAATTCCGAAGAAAAACAATCCCTTCATAAATGCAAGATTATTTTATGTCATCGTAATCTTATTCACTCGTTGTGATAAAATACAATTTAGACAATGAGAGTCTTCTCTCTTGATTGACAAAGGACTCACATTGGCCCCACAGAGAAGGAACTGTGACTCTAATACACATCTTGATTTGGCATGAGTGATATTTCCACTAAGAATAAAATATATAATATAGAACTCAAGATGTTTAGCAGAATTAAAATGTGATCACGTATAACATTTTATATGTAAAGTGACATCTATGATACATACAACGTGTGTTTGAAGGTTAACTTGACAGAAGGATTGGGAATGGTAGAAGGAAGAGGAGTAAAACTCATCTTACATGTGGGTAATTAAAGGGAGTTGTCTCAAGTTGACAGAAAAAGAACTAAAGATATAAATTCATTGTTTAAAGTTGCCAGGTGACTACCAGAAGAATTAAAATAATACACATATCCAAAATTGGAAGGTGGAGAAAGGAGTGGAGGTAGTGCAAATGAGCTAAATCCTCATCTTTATTAGTGGACAATCAAGACATTATCTCTGAATCTGATAAATCATGAAATAGCCATGTGGTAGTCAAAATTTTTTCCTCTGAATTTGTTTAATTCTTAATCCCCAGAATTTGTGAATACACTACCTTATTTTGCAAAAGATATTTTGCTGATGTGGAATGTGATTAAGATTAAGGGCCCTGAGCGAGGGAGATTATCCTAGAATATCTAGGTGTTCTCAGTCTTTTCACATGAGTGATTAAAAACAGAACCTTTTCTGACTGTGACCAGAAGGAAATGTGATGATAGAAGAAAGGCAGAGAGATGCAATGTTGCTGAATTTGAAAATAGTGGAAGGGGGAGGCCACTAGCCAAAGAATGTGTCTGACCTCTAGAAACTGGGACTGGCCAGGAAAGAGATGCTTTCCTAGAGCCTGCAGAAAGTCTCATAGTTTTCTCTAACACCATGATCTTAATTCAGTGATATTTGTGTTGAACTTCTAACCCTACAACACTGTAATATAGTAAATTTGTGTTGTTTTAAACCATGATGTGGTCATTTGTTATGGTAGTCATAAAAAACCTAAAGTAAGCCATATCAGCATCACGTTTAGAATAAGTTACAACTATTAGAGAAAATCCAAATTGGTTGCTTCTCGGAAGCAGAACTATTGAAGAGGAGAGGTTGAATGGGACAGCTGTTTTTTATAAGCATTTTTGAGCTATTTGTGTAAGCTATGTACAGTATTATTTTGATAAAACTGTAAAGAAAAATGATATAACACATAGTAAACATACTAAGCAATGTCTCTCTATAGCCGACTATATTGGTTCTATTCTTAGGATAGAATATGGAAATTGGACAATATTTTAGAGATTTTTAAAAAATTAATTTATTTTTGTTACAGATGTTTCTCCTTCCCCCCCCCCCATTGACAGCCTCCTCCTGATCCGCCCCCACCCCCTGTCCCCAGCATCGTTGTCCATTGTTACACATACATGCATATAAGTTCTGTAGTTTATCTCTTCTCCCACCACCCCCAACACCTTCTTCTGAGGTTTGTCAGTCTGTACCCTACTTCTGTGTCTCTGGGTCTATTTTGTTCATCAGTTTGTTTTGTTCATTATATTCCACAAATAAATGAGATCATGTGATATTTGTCTTTCTCTACTTGGCTTGTTTCGCTTAAGATAATACTCTCCAGGTCCCTCCATGTCATCTCAAAGGAGAAGAGATCTTTCTTTCTTACAGCTGCATAGTATTCCATTGTATATATGTACCACAGCTTTTTTATCCACTTATCTATTGATGGACACTTGGGCTGTTTCCAGATCTTAGCGATTGTATTTTAGAGATCTTATATCATTTCCTCAATTTCAAAATGGGAAAAATGAATCATTCAAATAGTATTATTTCATGCCCACCTTTAGTTTTAAGAAATGTTGTTTTCTTTATAAGGTACAAGTGAACTTGTTATATAGTATGCAGATATTACAACTAAATATTTATTTAAGTACTAAGAGACATCTGGAGTACAATTCAATAATTTTTAAAATTTTAAATATTTTAAAGCAATCATGCTTTAGAAAGAAACAAAGTACATTATTTTGTTGTGGTTACAATTGTATGAGCCATTCTATACTCTTCAAATTTTTGAAGAGTAAAGTTAATTTAAAAAAAACCTGGTTTAGCCTGGCTGGTGTGGCTCAGTAGATTGAGCATTGTCCCATAGACTGAGAGGTCCCGGTTCAATTCCCGGTCAGGGCACTTGCCTGAGTTGCGGGCTTGATCTGTGATGGGGGTATGCAGGAGGCAGCCGATTTATGTTTCTCCCTCACATCGATGTTTCTATACTTCTCTCTCTAAATAATCAATAAAAACATATTAAAAAATAAATAAAAATCCTAGTTTAGCCCTGGCCGGTGTGGCTTAGTTGGTTGGATGTCATCCCATGTTCGATTCCTGGTCAGAGCCCATGCCTGGGTTTCGGGTTAGATCCCCAGCTGGGGTGCATATGGGAGATAACCAATTGATGTTTCTCTCTCTCTCCCTCTCTCTCTAAAATTAGTAAAAACATACCTGGTTTAAGGTTTTACTTTAATATTATGTTGCACTGGAAAGATGAATCTGCACACACGTCATCCCCATAGCTCCCAGATTTATTGAAACATTAGAAAGACAGTGCTGAGAGGTTTTGTATACTTTTCACAGACCTTTTTGTAATGTTAACAGCTATATGACCATAGAACACTGATCAAAACTAAGAAATTAACATTAGTGCAATATTATTAACTAAACAACACATTCTATTTGGATATCACCAATTTTTTTGTTGTGAATCCTCACCCGAGGATATTTTTTCCATTGATTTTTTTTTTTTTAAGAGAGTAGAAGAGAGGGAGGGATGGATGGAGGGAGGGAGAAAGGGAGGGAGGGAGAGAGAGAGAGAGAGAGAGATGTGAGAGAGACACATTGATTGGTTGCCTCCCACATGACTCGGACCAGGGCCGGGGATTGAACCGACAACCCAGGTACGTGTCCTTGACTGGGAATCGAACACTTTGGTCCTTGGGCTGATGCTCTAATCGCTGAGCCAAACCGGCTAGTGCTGGATTTCACCAGTTTTCACTAATGTCCTTTTACTGTCCTAGAGTCCAGTCCAGGATTCTATATTTCATTTAGTTTTCTCTGATATGTGACAGACTCTCATTATTGCAAACATTTTTTATGACCTTAACAATTTTAAAGAGTACTGGTCTGGAATATTTTTCAGAATGTTCTCCTCCTCCTCCTCCTCCTCCTCCTCCTCCTTTCTTTTTTGTTCTTTATTTTACCTGTCACTAGTTTATGTGTAACTTGTCTTTAGTGCTATTATTCCATCTGCTTTTTTCTTCCACGGACAACATAAAATCATTCTTTCAAATTACATTGCGTTATCTTATTTTTATTTATTTATTTTTTATCCTCACCTGAGGACATTTTTTCATTTTTTGTCCAGATAGAGTGGGAAGGAGAGAGGGAGAGAGAGAGAGAAACATCGACGTGAAAGGGACACATCGAGTGGCTGCCACCCGCACGACCAACCAGGGCCGGGGACAAACTGCAACTGAAGTACATGCCCTTAGCGGGAGCCGAACCCGGGTCTCTCTGGACCGCAGGCTGACGCTCTAACCGCTGAGCCAAACCGGCCAGGGCACATTGCGTTATCTTAAATATGGGTAACCTGTGCAGCTATCAATAAATTCATTTCTTTTTTAATCAAGATATAATTCACATAACATACAATTTGCCATTTTAAAATGTATGACTCAGTGGTTTTTAATACTATGTTGTGCCACTGTCACTGCTATCTCATTTCAGAACATTTTCATCACCTCAAAAAAAAAAAAAAAATCCATGCCTATGTTTTCAATTATCTTGGGTGTATACCTAGAGTGGATGTGCTGGGTCATGTGGCAATTCTATGCTCAATTTTTTGAGAAACCACCAAAGTGTTTTCCAGTGAATTATTTTTTGTTAGTCAGTTACCTTTATGTCCTTTATTGTTCAATTTCCCTACTAATGCTTATCCTTCTCTGGTTGGTTATGCCCATTGTGATGTTCTGTAAGAGATGGGAAGAGGAAGCAAGACCTCTGACCTCTGGGATGAGGTCACTTGAAATAGCATGCAAAATAGCTGCTTTTGGTTTTGTTCTGTTTGTCTGCAACTTGTCAGGAAATGTTTTTTTAAAGATGCTCGTGTTCCCAGAATTGTGGTATGCAGATTCCCTTGGGGTTTCTATGTCTATTCTGCCTTCACCTTGATAAATGGCCACATTCTTGTATTCATCTTCTTGATGATGATGATGATGATGATAATATCACAGTTTGTTAGGTGCCTTCCTAGTGCAAGGCACCGTACTAAGAGGTTGGCATGTTATTAAATTTAAACTTCACAGTACACTTCTGAAATGGATATTCTAAATCCCTTTTCACTTGCCCAGACCAAAGTTTAAATCAGTGAAGAAATTCCACATTGCTGGAGGTTGACAGGACAGCGGGAAGGTGCTGCTATGCTGGGGCCCTCCCATTCCTTGGAAAGGTTAATATATGTCTACTTAAATGTGGTTGTTTTGATTCCAGTTTGTCCTACTGGACAAACTTGGTATTTGAAAACCAAGATGATGCCTTATCAAATACAAAGGGAAAAAGAAGAAGGCCTTAGACAAAACCACCACGTAGTTTCAAATTCTATGCCTAAAAAAACATGAGGGGGAAATGACCACAAAAGCAGCATGTCATCACCTTCTAAATTCTTTACTATTTAAGTGTAATATATGTTATAAGTTGCATTAGGAAGATTATTTCTTATTTTCACTTCAGTATGACATTTTAATGTTGTCCCTTACACATATGCATCATAAACCTAGAAAAATGTACACTAATGATTATTAGCCTTTAGATCCCCAAGATAAAAATGTTTTCCTCTCCAAGATTCATCATGGTTGTAGCTTTTCAAACGTGGGAACTCTTTTGTGCCTCAAAGGATCTCCCTTGCTGCACTTGGTACCAGGGGAAATTGTTGCTTAGGCAACAATGGTATAAGCTGTAACAGCAGTTCCTTAAATGAAAGCTTGGCCACTGGTAGCATAGTAACAGGCAGCTCGACTTTATGAAATATTGTAGGTTTTCCCAAAATGTTTATAGATTTTAATACTATTATAGGAGCCAGGCTGGTGTGGCTCAGTGGATTGAGCATCATCCCATGGACTGAGAGGTCCCGGTTCAATTCCCAGTCAGGGCACATGCCCAGGTTGCGGACTCGATCCCCAGGGTGGGGCATGCAAGAGGCAACCAATGGATGTTTTTCTCTCCCATTGATGTTTCTATCTCTCTCTCCCTTCCTCTCTCTCTAAAAAGTCAATTAAAAAACATATTTAAAAATATTATTATAGGAGCTTTAGGAAGATATATCTTATGCAAGAGCATGAAAAGGAAATTCAGGAGATAAGAAATAGAAATAGCCAGTAGGTAAATAAAAATCTGTTTAACCTCTGGTTGTCAAAAAATGTAAACTAAAATGAGATATGAATTCTATTTATTTATTATATGCACATGGTACACAATTCTAGAATACAAAATTATATACAATTATACAATTAAAAAAGTATATTTCTCTCCTCCTGTGCTATCTTCCAGCCACTCTCTTCTTCTGTCCAAAATCAACTACCATTACTAGTTTTTTATGGACT
This sequence comes from Tadarida brasiliensis, assembly GCA_030848825.1. NCBI lineage: Eukaryota > Metazoa > Chordata > Mammalia > Chiroptera > Molossidae > Tadarida > Tadarida brasiliensis. The sequence goes on along the minus strand of CM061280.1, from coordinate 107,244,554 downwards.
ACTTTAATGGTTTTCTGTGAACATGGGATGTATATACATATACACTTACACATGTATATATATTTTATATATATATATGTGTGTGTGTGTGAATACATATATATATAAAATACATACATATATAATTCTATACATAGTGTTCCACACCTTGCTTCCCCCATAACAGTTATTCTTATAAATTTTCCATATCTATACATATATAACCTGCCTTGTACTTTATCCCCCTAACATTTTTTAAAATATGTTTTTATTGATTTCAGAGGGAGGGAGGGAGAGAGAGAAACATTGATGAGAGAGAGACATCTATCAGCTGCCTCCTGCACACTTCCTACTGGGGATTGAGCCCACAACCCGGGCATGTGCCCTGAGTGGGAATCAAACCAGCAACCTCCTGGTGCACAGGAGGATGCTCAACCAGCTGAGCCACACTGGCCAGGCCTAACATTTAAAAAAATTTTATTAAATTTTTTGGGGTTTATTGGCTAATAAAATTACATAGATTTAGCTGTACAATCCTATAATACATCATCTGTATATTGTATTGTGTATTCACCACCCCAAGTCAAGTCAGAATGTTCTTTGTTTGATATTTAGCACCTGACTAGACTGAGTTCTTATTTTCCATGGATTTGAGAAGAATGTAAGGGAGGCAAAATGTTATTTTTGTCATATCATGTGAAGAGAGTACATGATACCAACATGACTTTGATATATATACCAAGTTTCCAACTATGTTTCCCTTTCCATATTCTATACTTTGGAAGTGAGTTGTCAATTTCAGCCCACACTCAAGGGGTATAGGGTCATGCTTGATCTTCTGGAGGGGAATATTTTTTGGAATTTTTCTGTAAGAAAAATTATTTCCTCCCTTTATTTATTTATTTATTTATTTATTTATTTATTTATTTATTTTATTACATAATATGTCACTATAAACTCACATGTATTTAATTTATACTGTTCAGTTATAACCCAATACTGCATTATTTATTTTGTTGCTAAAAATGTTTCAACTTTGGCCATTGGGAGCTCTTTTAGATTGGACCTTTGACATACTCTCACCATTATGATTTCTAAGCATTCTCTTATTTTCTGGTACTACAAATGGTCTATCAGCGGTGAAGAACCTTTTTTTCTGCCAAGGGCCATTTCGATATTTATAACATCTTTCATGGGCCATACAAAATTATCAACTTAAAAATTAGCCTGCTATATTTGGTCAGGCTAATGTGGTGAGGCTTGTGATGTTAGCTGGTATTGATTTTGTGGGCCTTATGTGGCCTGCGGGCTGGATATTCCCCACCCCTGGTAGGCTAACCTTTTATTTTATTTGTTCGAGCTCTGAATCAACATTTTCTCTGAGAAACATCAGTACATTTTATGGGAGAATGATATTTAGAAACCAAGATCTGTGCAGTAGGTGTGCTAGGTGCTACTGTATATCACATGTTCTAGACCCATTCAGCAAATAGAGCAAGGAAATATGTTTGTGTATACTAACCCATGAATACACATATATTTATAATTATCTGTCTATCTTTATCTATCATCTATCACATGCATCTATAATTATCTACCATCTATCCTTTGTATCTATATCCTCTCTCTCAACATGAGTTCAAACTTGTATTGCCAACTGTGATTCTAGTCCAGCGCTATGAGGTCCATTTCACTCTTTCTCCCTTGCTTGTTTTTCACTTCTTTCTGACAGTGAGAAATCTGACTCTCCTATTTATTATTTATTTAATTGTTTTTTAACCCTGGTACACTAGAAAAATGTTTTATAATTTTTAACCTGTAGTCTGTTAGAAGTGCTAACTCATTTACCAACTACAGTACAGTACAGTGTTTATAAAGACGAGGTGTTTAGCTTTGTAGTCTCTAGTAAAAATGTAGTTTTCCAAAGTTATTTAGGCCATTTCTTCACATTCCCAGTAACATCAGTGAGGTTATTTCATACATTTGTGATACAGTTTGTCATAATATATAATGCATCCTGGATTCCCAACATCTTGGTTGATTATTTAAAATTTATATACTTTAAGTTCACACTTTATATTATATACTTCTATGGGTTTTGAAAAATGTATAGGATAATTTATCTACCACACCTTATAGAACAGTTGCATCACATTATTCTCTGCATAACACCTTTGTAGTCAAATATTCCTCCTCTCACCAACACTTAGCAACCACTGATTTTTTTTTCCATGTACATAATTTTGCATTTCCAGAATGACAGGTAATTCATTTAATTGTATAATTTGTAGCCATTTGGGTCTAACATGTTTGACTTAGCAAAATATATTTAATATTCATTTATCTTTTTAATGAATACTTTACTCATTCTATCACTGAATTTTTTTCTATTGTGTGGATATACCACAATTTGTTTATCCAAAACAAACAATTTGGGTTTTTTTTTTGTTTTTTTAACAGTGTTTGGTGAGTCTGATCAAAGCTATTATTATAAATGTTCACATACAGATTTTTGTGTGGACATTAATTTTCTGTTCACTTAAGTAAATACTTAGGATTGGGATTATTGGGTCATATGGTAGGTGCATCCTTAACATTATAAGAACTGCCAAACTCTTCCAAAGGGCCTGCACCATTTTCCATTCTCACCATCATGAATGAAGGTTTTTGTTACTCTGCATCCTTCCTAGCTAGCATCACTATTTTGATAGTTTGGTTTTACCTCAGTCTCCATCCTTTGTTTACTTTTCATAGTTGTTAATAAGCTATGAACATATTTGCATACCCCTTTGCCTAACATCACTTTTTAAACATTGCATCTATGATTGTCACTTCTAATTGCTTGATTTGGTGCATAGGCTCATAAAGTTTGTATGGTAATGCCAACTAAATTTTATATATTGTGTTATAATTTTTATAAATTGCTTCTTTTATGTTTTTTGTGTTAACAGTATTTTGTCTTACATAATTTCTCAAGAAGAATTGTGGAGTGGACTTTGGATACTAGCGAAAGTGAAAAACTTTTCAGTGATAACATATTCATGTTTAGTATGCCGAGTGGGATTCTACAACCAAATGAAAAGTGTAAAATTGCCCTAAAGTTTCATCCACGTAAGTAGTTTTTCCTGCATTTGTTGTTGATATTTTAATTTATCTTTCACATTCTTTTATCACATATACAAAAGTTTAACTTATTTGTTATATGTTTAGAAACCGTTTTAAGAAGTTTCTTAGTAGAATTTTATAGTAACCATCCTAGAAAAATTGCTCCCAATGGTCCTCACGTTTTGGTATTTATACCATTGTCCATTGGGGGTTATATATAACCCATGGAATATTATGGATGTGATGATGTGGGCCTTCCAAGGCTAAGTCAGAAAAGGCATTGCATCATCTGGCTTGTACTCTTGGATTGCTTGCTTTGGGGGAAGCTGGCCATGGCATCTCTGTTTATCCACTTAATTTCTGGTGTTTTTTTTTTTTTTTTTTAATTACAGCAATTTTATTGTATCTTTTTATAATTGGTATGACATATTTTGTCTCATAAATATCTATTACAAAAATTCATGACAATTCTTACACAGTTACTTTTCAAAATGAACTGTAGTTTGTTTTTTTCTAGTTTCTAGAAAAAGGCACATCATTGAGTTTTTCACTTTAGAGAGTAGCATGTTTTTTCAGTAACTAAAGTTTTATTTCATATGTATCATGATTGCTAATGAGATTGTTTCATTATTCTTTTAAATTAACTATCACTGTATAAAAGAAATATATTTATATTTTATCTGGCACTTCTGTACTGAACTTCTCTGGTTAGATCTGGAAGTTTTTCAAATATTATTCTATATTGTTTTCTAAGTAAATAGTTTATAATATAAAATCATGGTAACTAATAAAGTTGTCTCTCTTTTTATAATATTTATATCTTTCCCTCTTCCCCCTCTCCTTTTATTCCTTATCCTCCTCCTGAATCTGTTAATAATGTTACTACATTATAATTGCATTATATTTATATTATAATTGTATTACAAGTCTTATTATAATCTGTCTGAGTATGTTATTATAATGGCAGTTTGTTAAAATTGTCTTGATTCCAGTAGTTTTGCTTTGTATATTTAGATACTATGAAAAGTTTGTCTAATGTCTCTTATAAATAAGTACATACATTTAAAATATTGTGTTTTTTTTTTTTTTTTTACAAAATGCTGCTTTCCTAAATGCTGTTTGTGTGTTACATTGCCATTTTGCTTTCTTTTTTTTCTTCCTTTGGCTAATCAATCACTTTATTTTCAATGTGTGTCTTTTAAATTTAAAATAGGTCTTGTAAACTAAAGGACCTTGCTTTTCTTTTTGAGCAAGACTGAAATGTAATTTTTAGGAGGGGAATTAAACTTATGTATAGTTCATGTTATAATATATATTTGTTCATTTTTATGAAATTTAAAAGCTTATTTTCTTATTTTTCTTAAATTGTATGTATTGATCAAGTTTTTCTTTTACATATTATGCCTCCTATTTCTATTCTATATGTGATTATTGTTAAACCTTTAAAAATACCTATTTCAAAATATATTTCCTATGAATGCTAAGATAAAACAGTATCAGTGAACTTACAGACAAAATAGAAATCATAGTATGAATTTTTTTCTACTCTCAATATTGCAAGGATTTGCTGAAATCATTTGGAATTTTATTTCCAGCTAGTGTGTTTTGTAAAAGGCTATGCATCATTCATTTCCTCACACTTCTTAATCAGTTCAGGAGATTTCTTCATCTCTTAGGCATTGAGGTAGCATGACGAAAGTCGGTAGCAGACCAAAGCTTGCAGGTTGTATAAGAGTGCTGGGTTTGTCAGGAGCAGACAGCTTGACAGAACTGGAATCTCCAGGGAGTTGGAATTGAGTTACAGAGGTCTTTTGAGTTGGAACCAGGGTAGCATCTTTGGTCGCCACCATTTATTTTCTTCTAGTGCAGACAAATTTTAATTTTCCTGGTTCACATGGCATCAAATTCAGCCTTTATAGCTTTTCCTTAGTAGCTATTTCCAAATCAATTAAGCATCCCTTTTCTGGCTTTCTGAGTTGTTTTTTTTACTGCTCATTAAGACAAGGAAACTACTAGAAGAAGAAAAAGATGCCTTCTATTTTGCCTTAAATTCTTCTATTTTAGTTACCCTAAAAAACACAAAATTCTCACTCAGATGTGATTATCTTTTTAAAGTATAGTTTCTTAATAACAACTTTATTAAAATTTAATTCATACACCATACAGTTCACCTTTTAAAAGTATACAACATGGGCCCGGCCGGTGTGGCTCAGTGGTTGAGCATCAACCCATGCACCAAGAGGTCGCCGGTTCAATTCCCGGTCAGGGCACATGCCCAGGTTGTGGGCTCGATCCCCAGTGGGGGGCATGCAGGAGGCGGCCAGTCCATGTTCTCTGTCATTGATGTTTCTATCTCTCTCTCTCCCTTTCCCTTCCTCTCTCTAAAGTCAATAAAGAAAAAAAAAATTTTAAACATGGTACTTTTTAGGTTATCCACAGTTGTGCCACTATCACCATAGTCTAATTTTAGAACATATTTATTACCTGAAAAAAGAAAACCCATACCCATTGGTAGTTTACTCCTTGACTCCCCCTCCATTCAGCCACTGCTGAACACTAATTTATTCCCTATCTCTAGGAATATGATTACTGTGGACATTCCATATAAATGGAATCATACAATGTGTGTCCGCTTGATTGGCTTCTTTCACATAGCTTAATAATTTTAAGGTTCATCCATGTTGTAGCATGAATCATTATTTCCTTCCTTTTTATTGCCAAATAATTGTATGGCTATATTACATATTGTCTAGTCATAGACATTCAGTGTTCATTCAGGTAATGGATATTTGGATTGTTTCTACTTTTTGTCTATTATGAATAACACAATTATGAACATTCATGTATAGTTTTGTGTGAACACATGTTTTCATGCACTTGGGTATACATTCTGGAGTGGAATTGTTGGGTCATAGGATAATTTTATATTTAACATTTGAAGAAACTGCCAAACTATTTTACAAAGCAACTGGAACCATTTAAAATCCCACCAGCAATGATTGATTTTTGACAGTTTTTACCAGTGTTGTCATTACATTCATGTGTTCGAGTAGGTAGCTAGTTCATTATAAATAAAGGAAGGAAGCAAAGGGAATTGAATGTTGAGCCTCATAAACTAGGGAGCTGAATCTGACAATAAACCTGCTTCACTAGGAAGTTGCAGCAATCATAGGCTCCCTAGGGGACCACTGCATCCTCCACTCTCGGGACGGGACCTAATCCCAAAGGGGGCAGGAAGGATCATTACCTGGCATTAGCTGGGATTACGGAGGGAGAAATCAAAACAATAAAGGGGAAATTCCTCTGCTGGGCACATGCTCAGTAGAAGCCAAGATGGCACAGGGAGAGGTCCTTTGACTATGAGACATGTGCAGTAGGAGCCAAGATGGCGACCGTAGAGAGGAAGTGTCTAGCCTGAGAAAATGATCAAATTGGATAAGGGACACAGGACCCCAGATGATCTAGGAAATGGATTCTGGTTGTTTCCAAGCCCGAGATAATATAATCAGAGCCTAACAAAAGGCATTCTCATTCTCTCTTGCTCTCTCACCTGGTAACATGCATTCATTCCCCCGTTCTTTCACCCATTCTCTCTGTAGCAGCCATGTGGCCCAGCCACCATGCGGGCTCCAAGCACAAACCTAGGTACTGGGTACGTACTGTAGGCTGGAGCACAGCCAGGAACAGAGGCTAAGCAAGCTGAACGGGGACAGAGACTGAACTGGGCTAAACCAGTGGCACAGATTTTCTGGACCCTGGCCTTTCTTCTGGGCTTGATGAAGACAAGACTGGACTCCTTCCACAGTGGGACAGACAGATAAGACACTGGGAACCTGGGGGCAGTCTTTTATTTCTATGCCAGTAAATCTTACACTACATCTCATCCTCCCATATATGGGTTCCCCAAAATGCTTTTCTTGCAACTTTGTGGAAGGACCTCATTTCAACTGGCAACACATGGAGGACTAGATTTTCAGAGGTTCTAAACATCACCTGAACGTATTTAACATATACTTGTATCTTACTTTAGGTATTTCAAGGAAGTCCTTACCTTCCTTGTTAAAAACTGAAGCATTTGTTTTTATTTATTTTTCTAAAATATCTTTTAAAAATCTTGGGCTAAACAGACCTGTGACTGGTAAGAAGATTGAATCAGCAATTTGAAATTTGTCAACAAAGAATAGCCCAGAACCAGATGGATTCACTGGAGAATTCTACCAAATCTTTAAAGAAGTAATACCAAGCCTTCTCAAATTCTTCTAAAAACACTGAAGAGGAGGGAACACTTTCAAACTCATTTTATGAGGATAGCATTACCTTGATGCCCAAGATGGACAAAGACGATATGAAAATAAACTAAGGCCATTATCCTTGATAAAAATAGATGCAAAAATTTTCAAAAAAATACTGAGAAACTAAAAAGTAAAAATTAATCAACCATTAATTAATTAAAAAACTAATACTAGCAAACGAAATTCAACAGCACATTAAAGGATCATACTCTGGCTAGACCCTGCTATACTAGTCACCGAGCTGGCTGCCTTCTAGTCTCAGGGCTTTGAAGAGTTTTAGTGAGGTGGGTTTTACTTTTCACTCCTCCTTTACTGTCTTTTCCTTGGACTGCCACAGGAATGGAGGCTGTGAAGTGATAGTATGTGACTCACACTGGTCTCTTAAGTAAATCTCCAATTACTTGTGAATCTGAATCACTGTTCTTGAATCTAATTTGTGTGACTAGACTCACTCCCCTTGGATAAGCTTGTTTTTGTTCTCATGTAAATAGCCTCAGTGTTTCCCAAGCCTTCACCAAGGGTGCACGTACCTTAGAAAATTCTCAGCGTGAGAATCCCTGCTGCATAAAAGCGCAGAATTTTCCTGGTAATGAGCTTCAGGAAGTGAGAGTATTGATAACTAGCTTCTTTAAGTGGACCTGAAGAAAGGAGCAGCAGGATAGTGCTTGAAAAAAATCAGCTATGAAGATTTTATTTTTCTGTTTTTTGAGAAAATCCTTATTGGTATTTTTCTCTACTTTAAAGCATATGCTTATTTAGTTTTATGTGCCATAACTAAATAAGCATACAAAATGCCATTTCCAAACTATTTTTCTTTTTTAAATGTGTTGTAGTAACTTCCCTGTGATCCTTCCTAATTATTCTTATTTATGAATCAACATTAGTATTGCATCGTGTTGTATATGCTGCTTGGGCCTATCCTGATTCTCATGACTGGGCTTTTCTATCCATTTCTTAGTTGTGGGTGTTGACTCCTGATAGGTTATGTCTGTCCCCTTGGCTGAAGGAAAATGTCTCATGCAGAGATGCCTAGGAGTTTAGGCTTCACCACCACCACTACCTCAGGTGGCCCAGCCCACTCCTTCCTGTGGGACAATCTCCCTGGTGAATTCACATCTCAGTGTTCCCTGTGGAATCTAGATTCTAAACCCACAACTTTTCATGGCTTCTTGCCCTGCCCTGTTCTGCTTCCCCCATTACTGTGTTTTATACATGTGGCAATCTAAATAAAATGACTAGTTATGTGATCAATAAAAAAGGCAGGATAAGAACCTATTATAGATTTTAAGCTTTTTAGAGAGTTCCTTGAACTATGTGTTTTCTATCAATAATATTCTATTAGCACTATGTTGCATTAACTTGATGTCTTGCTTACATCTGTTAGCATGGCATTGTATAATCACTTTGGTTTTATGTGTGAGAAAAAGTACATAGGATACTGTGATTACTAGGTTTAAAAATTGTTTCATCTGCCCAGCTGGTGTGGCTCAGTGGTTACGCATTGACCCATGCACCAAGAGGTCGCCTGTTCGATTCCTGGTCAGGGCACATGCCCAGCTTGTGGGCCCGATCCCCAGTGGGGGGCATGCAGGAGGCAGCCAATTGATGTTCTCTCTCATCGATGTTTCTATCTCTCTCTAAAATCAATAAAGAAAAAAATTGTTTCATCTTTTATTACCTCTGCTTAGAACTCTGGAAATATAATAGAAAACATAAAATACTTTCTGCATTCTGAAGTTTATTTTGTTAAAATAATGAGGTTTCATTATATATTTCTGTGTATTTCTTCTCAGTTTCTACTGTGTCTGATCCTGAAAGAAATAGCTAGTTCAGTTAAAGTCACCATCTGTATTCATATACAGAGCTTTTCATTTATGTCCCTATCTGCATTTATATCCAGATGAAATGGACTGGACAATCTAGAAGAAAATAAGAAACATTTCCATTTGACTTTTCCTTCACTATGGAGTTGAGCCCAAGCAGTCAAATTGAGGGTTCCCTCTTTAGGATCCCAACCTAATTGTTAAGAAAAAATAATTAGACATGCCTGTAACACATTTATATAATTTACATCTCAGATGAGAGAGAAGACATACCTGGGCTTAAAATAACGAGTCATTGAATCTCCAGTAGTCTTAGGTTACACAATGAAGCCCCTTCTCTGTGACCCCAGAAACCTTTAACAAGCCTGAAACCCAGAAATGATCTTGAAATAGCCCATTCAATATTCAGAATTCGCCCTGGCCAGTTTGGCTCAGCGATTGGCCTGTGGACCAAATGGTCTCGGGTTCGATTTCAGTCAAGGGCACATGCCTGGGTTGCAAATGCAATCCCCGGCTCTGGTCTGGGTCATGCGGGATGCAACCAATCGATGTATCTCTCTCACATCACTGTTTCTCTCTCTCTCTCTCTCTTTCTTCTTCCCTTCCATTCTATCAAAAAATCAATGGAAAAATATCCTTGAGTGAGGATTAACAATAAAAACAAAACAAAACAAAATAACCAACAAAATTCAGAATTTAGTGTCTTAAAACTTTTCCTAACTCTAAAGTTAATGTTATTTCCCCCCAAAATAATTTTAACAGTATCAGATTCATTAAATGAAACTATCTTTACCCTATAAATTTACAGTGCTTTAAATGTATGAATCATTATAACTTATTTTATCTGCTCAAGGTGCAGATACAATCTCTTATATTTTCACATAGTCTTTCTAGTAGTCTTCTGTCATTATTAGTAGGCAGTCCCTAGTCCCTGCCCTCTCCAGCCACCTCCCATTTTCCAAGGACCCCAGACTATTGGAATACTTGAAGGGCTTATTTGAGCACACAAAAGCATCTAGTACAGAGAGAACTAGTGGGTCTGATCAGTCCAGTGAGTCCATTGGTTTTGTTTATGGTTCACAATGATGTCATTTTGAATATGGCTCTGCATCATCCAGAACACTCTCATTCTTTGCCCTGGTGGTACCCTTATGGTCCTGATCCCTTCCAGGCCACTGTGATGTCCAGTTCTTTTTTTGTTTGTTTTTTGTTTTGTTAATCCTCATCCGACGATATTTTTCCATTGATTATTTTAGAGAGAGTGGAAGGTGGGGTGGGGGGGGAGAGACATCGATGTGAGAGAGACACATGGATTGGTTGCCTCCCACAGGATCCCGACCAGGGCCGGGGATTGAACCTGCAACCCAGGTACATACCCTTGATGGGGAATCAAACCCGAGACTCTTCGGTTCACGGGTCAAAGCTCTAACCACTGAGCCAAACCAGCCAGGGGTAGTGCCCAGTTCTTGACTTCTAAAATAATACATTGAATTCATACTCACAAGATCACATTTTCCTCCTCATTATGCCAGTGTAAATAGGGTTCTTACACGGAGTCACAAGAAAAGCATTTTGGGGACCTATGCATAGGAAGATGAGGTGTAGTGGTAAGATTTATTAGAGCAAAAACAAAAGACTGCCCCCAAGTGCGCAGTGTCCCATCCAGGACTAGATGTCTCAGCTCTGTCTCATTATGGAATAAGTCCACTCTCTGGGACTACAAGCCCGCACTTGTCCTCACCAAGCCCAGGAGGACCAGGGCCCAGAAATGCAGAACTTCTCTATGTCTCATTTCCTCATCTGCGCATCCTCGCCCCCAAGGTTGCATTTGGGCCTGTGCTTGGGTCCATGCAGCTGCCAATCCCGCATGGCTGCTAAGGAGAGAGAGCGCATGAATGAATAGGCGAAAGAACAAACCCCTGGCCTTTGTTAAGCTTTGATTATATTATCTCCAAGTTGGGAAAGAGATGGCTTTCTTTCAAAGTAACCAGTCTCTTTCCTGGCTCTTCATGGGCTTGTGCTGGGCCCTCCCCCTGTGCCATCTTGGCTTCTATTGCGCATACCTCATAGTAGAAGGACCTCCCTCTGTGCATTCTTGGTCTCTACTGTGCATCCCTCAGCAGAGGAATTTCCCCTCTATTGGTTCTCCCTCCACCCAGTAATCTATGGGAATGGGACATTATCCCTGGGAAGATTGGAAAGCCAGTTTTTTCTGCCTGCTGGGGAAATGAAGAGGTGTTAATCCCCTTGGAGCAATACTGTGATCCCCCAGGATGTCTGGGAGCTCTAGCTTCCTACTTAATCCTGCTTAATTAGATGTCTGGCTCCTTTCTCTTTCATTAATATCTAACTAGCTGCTTCGGCTAACACTTTGAGACCTGTATTTGGGGATTTGGGTCTAAAGGGCATTGGTAACTTGTTGTGATAGAACCTGTCCTCCAGGACTAACCTGCAGCCTCCTATGCTGATCTCTTTTCTCCAACATAGTTCGCCTTTCCTCATAGTGAGTGGCCACATGGGAATTTCCTATCTTTTCCTACCAGGTGAAATTAGCCAGTCGACCCTGGCAGCCTTTCATAAACTTAAAAATCTGGGAGAAAGCACATTTCTTTCCTCTCAGCACATCTATTTCCCAGTAGTCCCCTGAAATCCTTATAACAGTTATCTGACCTCATTTTCATACTGCATGTATTAAAGGGATGGGTATTTCCTACTAAGGCACAGAAAATAGTCAGAAAAGGAGTCCTATTGCACTGTTTCCTCAGGTAGATGTGTTTTCCCATAATAATGAAAATCTGCTTCAAGGAGACTTGCTCTATTTTTAGACGTAGTGCACTTTGAAAGAGTTTTATTCCAAGGACTCCTCATTACATGTCTTAAGTTACTTGGCAGGATAAATTCAGTTTCTGGATACTCTATTCTGCTTCATTGAGCTGTAACTTCATAGTACATTTTAATATTTAGTAAGGTTTAAACTATGTAAATGTTTCTTTGTGTGCCAACTAATCTAAAATACTTAACTTTTTTTTTTCATTAGGTCAGCCTATAAAATACACAGCTAATGTTCCTCTACGTTTAAATAGTACTCCAACTTGCTATCAAATGTTACATCTGGTTGGAGAGATACAATTGCCCAAGTTATCGTTTGACCCTTCATTCGTATTTTTCACTCCTGTTCCTTTGAATGTAACAACTGTGATGGATATCAACATTTCATGTAAAAATTATTACAGGTAAATGCTTAATGTGAATTTACCATATTTTATTTATGTGTTTTTTGTTTGTTTTTGTGTTATATGAGTCATGAACGATATCTTACTTGTTTCTATAGTTGGAACAAACTATTAAAATATTTAACTGTACATTTAAATTAAAATACAAAAAAAGCCCACTTAGATACCTCACAGTTAGTCATTAATTTTCTTATAAATTTTTTTGTTATATCTCTCTTTATGGTGTAAGAAGCAGGGTTAAAAACTCAGGGTATTTGTTTTCTATTGCTGTGTGACAAATTTCCACAAACTTAGTGCCTTAAAACATGACTTTGTTATCTCAGAGTTTCTTTGGGTCAGGAGTCTGGTCCACTGCTCCTGGTCTCAATAGGCAGAAATCAGGCGGTGGGCTATAGTAGCAGTATCATCTGAGGCTCAGTCCTCCTCTAAGCTCCCCGGTTGTTGGCAGAATTTATCCTGGCAGTTGTAGGACTAAGACACCATTTTCTTGCTGGCTGTTGCCTGGGACCACTCTCAGCTCTTAGAGAACACTTTCAAGTATTAGCCACGTGGTTCCTCCTCAACAGTGTGGTATGTCATTCATTCAAAGCCAAAAGTAGACCATCTCTCAACTTCTCGGTCTCTGACCTCTAAACCTCCTTTTAAGATCTCATCTGATTAACTCTGAATTACCTAAATTCATTTAACTAGGAACCTTAATTACATATGGAAATTCCCTTTATCATTGCCATATAACATAACTTAATCACCAAAGTGATATGTCATCATATTTACAGGTCCTGCCACGTAAGGGGTAGGAATTACAGAGTTTGTGCATCAAAGGACAGGACTCTTGGGGGCCATCTTGGAATTTTGCCTAACTCATGCATATACTATAGCCGAATGCAATCTGTTTTCATTTTTAAAGAAATTTATTAACAGCCCAAACCCCAATAGTATATTGGCCTAGATACATTGTGAACCCTTACACTACAAAACAAGTGATCAGTAGATCTTGTGTGTGTGTGTAATTGTTGGGCTTCTGAGAAATATGGGAGATCTCCAAAGGGCCCAAGTCAAATCAAACAAACAAAAAGCATACTTAAAAGCTGAAAGCAGAGTAGGAGTGGTAACACCATATCAAATGCAGGATTGTTCTTCAATCAGGGGACAACAGGAAGGTAGGAAAATGTAATCTCAGATGCCTGGATTAATCCAGGAACACAGGAAGACGCTAAAACAGTTCCATGTGAGTATGTTCTTCAATTGTTCTCTAGATCAGTGGTTCTTTAACTTCAGTGTATATTAGAATCACCTGAAGGACTTTCTTAAAACAGAGGTTGTTGGGTTCCATTCCCAGAATTTATGATTCAGGAAGGCTGGAATGAGATGTAATTATTTGTATTTCTAATAAGTTTCCAGATGATAGTGATGCTGCTGATCCATGGACCACATTTTGTGAACCTCTACTCTAAATGAAGCCATCCTCAGTTTGGGCCCATATTTCAATTGTCACAGATTTCTATCAACCAGACAGGAGCACAGTATCAAGCATCACAAAATTCACAAGAAGGGAAGACTCTATAATTTAGAGTAAACACAAAGGACCATCTTGAGATTTAGACTCTTAAGTAATTCAGGTATTAGAATTATCAGACACAATATAAATAACTTATTTTAAAAAGATGACATTACAACAATTAGTAATTAACATAGGATTATACAACATATATTTGAAAATGAATCAAATATAACTTAGAAATTTTAAAATAAAGTGTTTAGGGTAAAATTTTAAGGGGGTCCATTAAACCTAAGATTATATAACTACACAATCAGTATAGAGACAAACAAAACCTAAGTTAAGTTGGTAAGAGAGAAAAAGGGACACATCCTTTAAAAATTAATAGAAAACTAAAACAAAAATGGTATCAGAAACTGTAGTTGAATTATGCAGTAGAATGTAAATGAATTACTCTAGTTAAAAGACAGGGAATGTTTACAGTAAATGAGAAAACTTCAGCTGTCTATTAAAAGGAGTATTATGTGAAACATACGGATAAAGAAAGATGGAAGTAAAGCAAGGTTTCTCAACTTCAGAACTGTTGACACATTGGGGAGGATAATCCCTGTTTCGTTGGAGGTTATCCTGTACATTGTGGGATGTTTAGCAGCCTCCCAATACCCACCCCCAAGTTGTGACAGAAAAAAAATTGTCTCCACACATTGCTACATGTCTCCTTGGGAACAAAACCACACTCAGTTGAGGAAAAGATATATCAGCATAATCAAAAGGAAGCTGAATAGCAGTATTAATTTTACATGTGGTAACCTTTACGGGGTAAAACATTTTTAATATAGAAAAGTCATTAAATAATCATAAAACATGTGGCTCACCTGGAAACTATCAGAAATTCTAAAATTCTGTGCATGACTTAAATAGTCTTAAAATATATAAAGCCCAAATTAAAATAACAGGAAAATTCACTAGTCCTTCATCATTATAAGATATGTCAACATATATTTCAATTATTGATGAGCCCAAAAGACAAAAACATTTATATAGATAAAGAAAATATGAACAAGATATTTTAAAAAGTATTTATTTGATCCTATATTATTAAAAATACTAAAAATAGCCTTAAAATAGTATTATAAAATACTGAACCCTGCAGTTAGAGAATACACATTTTTCTTCAGCCATATGTGGGATATTTACAAACTGAAAGTGTATCATTCTGTAGTTCAGGTTTAATCAATATTTTATTTTTATTCTCACCCAAGGACATGTGTAGAGGGAGGAAGGGAGAGAGAGAAAAAAACATTGATGTGAGAGACAAACATCCATTGGTTGCCTTCTGTAAGCTGCCCAACTGGGGATCAAACCTGCCACCCAGTTATGTGCCCTGACCGGGAATCAAACCGGCAGCCTTTCGGTGCATGGGACGGCTCTCAACCAACTGAGCCACTTCGAGCCAATCCTGAAGAAGAAGATGAAAAGGGCTTGCCTTACCAAATATAAAGACTAAATCAATGTGAAAGTGCAGTGATAGATACTGACCAAAGGGCTAGAATAGAGAGATTTGAAAAAGGCATACACGTGGGTGGATACTGAATATCTGACAAAATTGATATTGTAGATCTTTGGAGAAAAGAGGTTACTGTTTAATAAGTGATGCTGGAACAATTTATTATCTCTATGGAATATTTCAAATTACTCCTGTCTCATATAATACACAGAATCTATTACAAATGGATCAAAGGCTTAAATGTGAACAGCAAAATGACTTAAACTCATGCTAACAATAAATTAAATGACTGATGAAACTTAGAAAAATATCAAATAATTCAATAGAAATGTTGACAAAAAGCTTCTGTAGGTATTTCATAGAAGAGGATTCATAATTGGAAAATGAACATCTGAAAACATATAATTGACCTTTTTGTAAACTTGGAAATGAAAATTAAAGACAATAATAAGATAGCATTTTACCTGTCTTAGGTAGGAAAAGGTTAAACCAGGTAACTAGTTACAGTGTCAATGATTAGGAGCACACTGGATAATAATATGCAAAGTGTAACATCTTCATATTTCACAGCCCCCAAATTCTACTTCAGAGTGTATACAAGAAAAACTCTTGCACATGTGTACTACAAAGTATTTTTGAAATTATTCAGCCGCATTATTCAGAATAACAAAATTTGGGAACTGCACAAATGTCCAGTTTGGGATAAGTAATTTGTAGTATATATGTATATGAATATTATATAGTGAAGTGGGTGAACTCTGGCTAATGAGCCAATTGTGTTAGGAATCTCAGAAACAAAATATTGAGATAAATTAAAAAATAACAAGGAAGACTACATGTACTGGTATTTTTTTTATATAAACAAACAAGGGAAAGCCAAATAATTTTTTATTTATCAATATACACCTATCTGAAGATATAAAGAAATAGATATAAAGAGTAGCTAGTTAACATTTAAAATTATATTAATTGTGAGGGTTTACATACCAATGTGAATTACTGGTAAGCATTATTTTCATAAACTTCTAGATCTTGTACCCCCCTCTCAGAGCTTCTCTAGTTTAGTCCCTTATTTTACAGGTGAGCATCCTGAAATCCAGAGAAAACAAGTTCCAAGTGTGATGTCGTGGTTTAAAATAAATGAAAATTATTCAAGTTGGAGAGCGTAGGACAACCTTTAGTTTCTCATGCTTGGCCTGCAAGATATAATGAGTGCTTACTTATGCCATAGAGCTTGTTCTAAATGCCATTTTGTTAGAGTATAGTTAAACTTTAACTTGACAACTTTGGGATTTGCTGTTCTTTCCAACCCTATCTTATAAGTAGACACTAACCTCACTTGCTTAAACAGAAAATAGAAGTGGCTTAAATTATTTTGTGCTAAAAAGTATTGTTCATTACAAAACATTGTCTAATATATGAATTAATGTTTTAGTCTTTCAACGTTGGAATTAATGTATAAAGGTATCAATTTAAAAATGATCTCAAGTCAAAAGTTGAGTCTTGCAAAATGTGGTGTAATGAAATAAACATGTACAAGGGATTGTAGAAATGATGTAACCCAGTCCCCTCATTATATGTACAATAAAACCAACAGCTTGAGTGACTTATCCAATGACACTTAGATAATTAGTAGCAGAATAAGATTCAAACCTGATTTATAAATTACCTTTTCATGTCTTATCCAATGAACCGTATTGGTTTAACTAATTGAAGTTGAGATCTTTCTTTACTTTTTCCAGTAAATTAGCCGAGTAGTCCTCATTCTAATTAAAATACTATGGAAATATGATTTCCATTTGATAATACTTCTTATTTTCTATAGGAGTGTACACATATACTAAAATAAAACTAAGTAATATGGTTAAATATTTATAGACCATTAAAACTTGTCAAGTATTACATAGATTTAAAAGTGAATACTACACACTATGTTCTTCAAAATTACAAACATTTTAGATTGGCTAAATAATTTACAGATATATAGTGAATTATGTGACATTAAGTGAAACTTTTTAGTAGTGATGATTTTAAAATATTCATGATATATGTATACAGTGCTTAAGAGTATTCATATTTAAAAAGAAATTGTGTGAATATTAATGTTAATATTTAGTCTACATGTGATAAAGCTCTCGCTATTAAAGTAACTTTTGGTAAATTTTTGTCAGGATATATTTAAGGGCAATACTATTTATATCATGGCTGTGGTTAAAAACACATCATATTTAATCAGGTGTTTTAACCCTTTTTTTTTTAATCTTTAGAGGACGAAAGGAACTTTTGATCATCTTATATGGTTCTTTATAAAAATAATATGTTATCAATCATTATGACCAGAAAATAAGAGATGATACAAAAATATCTTTAATAATTGTGCATATTATTATAAATATTTGTTGTTTTAATTTTTCCGGTGATCCAAAAAACAGAGGAAAACACATTTAAAGGCAATTACTTGCACACATTGAGCTAAAATGTTTTGTTTTTACATTTTAAACAGAGATGCAACTATAAAGGTCATGATTCCCCCAGCAAGGCTTCTTGGTGATGATGAAGAGATTTACCCTCTTTGTGTGAATTTTCCAAAAGGCTCACTCATCAGAGCCTCTCTCAGTGGAATTAACAATGATCTCATCTGCCAAATCAGCTTCAAATCATCTAAACCTGTGTCATTTTTCACCACTCTTTATTTCTGTGATGACGAAGATAACAGGTAAGATATATATGATGTTTCTCCTCTTTCCCCCAAGACACCGTCCTCCCCATCCCGCTCCCCCCGCCCCAAGCATTGTTCTCTATGTCCATTGTTTACGCATCCATGCATATAAGTTCTTTGGTTTATCTCATCCCTGCCACCCTCCTCTGAGGTTTGTCAGTCTGAACTGTACTCCTTTGTGTGTCTCTGGGTCTATTTTGTTCATCAGCAAGGGTTAGATAATAACAGGTAAGATATTTAATTGTAGATTCTTTTGTTTCTGACAGTGAAGAAGAAAAGGGTTATACTATTTTACACTATTGTAAAATGTGAAAGGAAAGACATCTAAAATAATGACTTTGGTCATTAAGATATTTTAAAAGTTCCAAAAGCAATGTTGCTCTCATGAGAAACATCATAATAGTGGTCACCAGTGTCATATCTGAAACTAGGCTGCGTGGGTTTGAATCGGCTCTGTTAACTTTGGTGAAGTTAATTAATCTTCTGCAGCTCTTAGTTTGCTCATCTATAAAATGGGGATAACTGATCTCAGTCATAATCGTGAGAAATTCATTGAGTTAGTACTTGTTGAGTAATTGGACAGGAATTGTCGCAAAGAAATTGCTAAGTAAGTATTAAATGAAAATGAGAAACATCAGCATAATGAGTTTCTAAAATACGATTGTTGGCATGTTGCTTTAACAGGCTCAGAGAAATTCAAATACAATGTGGTGAAACAATGTTTTTGAATTTCTTACCTATTAGGACCAGAAATACCACTTTTACATTATACGTTGAGATTATTTGACTTACCAAGTAACAAAAGACTAATGTGTACAGCAATAAAGTTTGACAAAAATGTTTATAGTGAGAAGTAGCATTAGAGTGAATTATACACTAAAGATTAGTGTCATCATGTTTACTCTGTGATAATTTATTAACTTTTAGTGGGATTATTACTATATTAGATATAGTGTATTAGTATACTATATAGTATATTATAGCCTATAGTATATAATATACTACTATATTATATAACACACAGTATATTCATTCCTAGTCAAAGGATTGCTTTATGTGTTAGGAATTAGAAGGGAGAGAAACAGATGTGGCTGTATCCAGAACAGTGTGTGGAGTTCTCCTGAATTCCACCTTCCATGTCTCTTTCTTTTATTTGATAGATAAAATCTTCTAAGTTATACGTCTTAGACTCCCATTTTTCTCTTTTGATGCTAACAGTCATCTTTTGTTAACATGAAAAAACAATTAATGGTGTTGCTTTAGGCTTCTATCAAGCCCTGAACTCCGTGACTCTGTCCTGGGAAGCATTGTGTCTTTTTGTACATTACTGACCTTGTTCATAATAGTTTAACTTTAGTTTGCTCTAGTCCTTCAATTCACACTTTGCCCAAAGCACTATGTAAGGTGTACCTTGGAGTGCAACAGTACGGATCTGTGAATGTCTTAAAGTTATTGAAGGCTCAGACCACATTAGCAGGGTGGGAAGGAAATAGTTTCATTAAATATTGTGTGAGCTAGATGGCTTCTGAGCTGAGGGTTTAACTGCCTCTCACAGGGCCATGAACAGACTACATTGTGCCAATGTCTTGAGGTCTGGTCAGCAAATAGGATGGTATGGAGACCGGAAAACTATCTCCAAAGGAGAAGGGTGCTGTATTTGAGGATTTTCCTGTCTTGTCTTTGTCTTTTTGTTTTCTTTTAGCCCGAGACTTGTTTGCTCTCACCTGAATTTCTCAACCATAATACCTTCCTTTCCACTAAACTCCATTTCAACCCTCAGCAGGTTTAGGATAAAACAGAGCTATTGGAACTCATTTAGAAACTTTGAAAATCATAGATGGGCTACTAAAGGCTTTTCCATGCACCAGATGAAAAAGTCAACAAATCATGGCCACTCTCTGGAACCTTAATACAGTACTGGCCAATTCTTTTACTGCTGCCTTCTTTTAACTCCTTATCTAGTTTCCACAGTGTGTATAATCAGACCTTTCTTTTCCTTTCAACTCCCCAAAGCTGTCTTTGCCTTTCTCTTTCTAGACACTCCACCTCTGATCCCATTGAGATAAGTGAGGTGTTTCAACAAAAAATTCCTCAAGTTCTTCCCTTTCACCTCAGACAATCTCTTTGGAATCAGTTGCACTCTTTCATTCCTTTTCTTCTATTTGTATTTATTGTAGATAATCCTTGTTTGCTCTGCTCAAGATTTGGGGTAAGCAATGATGACATAGAAAGGGGCCTTTCCTTGATGGAGGTCTGTGTAGTAGGGAACGTAGATGTTATCCAAGTTTTTTATATACTCTTTGGTGCCAAAAGAAGTAAATAGAAAATGTAACCCAAAAGGAGTTACTAATAATGTCCTGGGTGGTAGGGGAATCTGGGATGGCTGCGTAGGCTTCTGAGTAAAATCTCAAAGAACAAATTACACTTCCCAATGTTTATCCTCAATTGAAGCCATTTTTTGCATCCCATTTGTCCATATGGAAGTGCATGGGTTCAGTGAAGAATAAAACACTCATTCTTTCTTTTTCTTGTATAAGACTATTTCATACTGCAGCTCCCTTTGGTGCTGACATGCTTTTAATTTTGTTTCCTTCTTTAGACTTTATCATATTTGGATTGGCTGAACTGGTACAAGACTATAAATTATGGCCACTATTTACCTGTTAATATGTCTGCTACCATTGATAATGGTCCCTTCCACACTCATGTGCCCTCTATTCGGAAGCTTTACACCCTGCTTGTAATTTTCCTCAATTCCCTCCAAATCTGAAGAGGGTTGGTGATATGGATAGAGTAGTACAAGTGGTAAAAAAAAAAAATACACTAGGTCTGGAGGCTGAAATATTTGCAAGATATTTTTAGTGTTTTGGGTTTGATGGCTACTAGCAGGGCAGAACTGAGAGATGACGCTAAAAGGGCAGCAGTAGCAGATGATGACACAGTCTTGCATGCTCTGCTTTCGTGTCCAAGAGTGAGACATAGGAGGAGAACCAGGACTGATTTTAGAAATCAAAGCTTGGATAAATGCAGGAAGCAGGTCAACAGCTATTAATTAACATGGGTCAGGTCCTCGGTCCTAGTCCAGTAGGTATCATGGAATGCACACAGCAGCCTGGAAGGTGGATGTTTTTAGATCTTCATCTCTGTTTTACAGAAGAGGAGTCTAAGGCCCATAGTGTGCTGCAGCTTGTCCAATGTTAAGTGGAGGAGCCAAGATTTTGAACTGAATTTTTGCTTCCAAAGATTATGCACTTAGTTACTTTGCTTTAACATCACTTAGATTGTTTAGAATCATTTGGAAATAATTACTGTAGGTATACTTTTTTCGAGAGTAACACTGTCATATGTCATATACAAACATTCCAAAGAATAAGAAAAAGAGATGGTATATTTTCCTCTTCTCCTGCTCCTTTGCACGTCTGTCTGTCTTTCTCTCACGCACACATACACACACACACACACGCACACACACACACATTAATGAAGATTCCATGTTTGACATATAGTAATGATAGTAATTAAAGTCTACTCAATAAAAACTAGAATGTTTTTTATTTTTATGGATATATTAATTTATTAATGAGGCAAAAACTCATAAATTATCTCTACAGGTACAGCATAAATAAGTGATTGTTTACAGTTTCACTAAAAAAGCCTGTGTTGCAACTACCACCAATCAAATCTACAGATGATGATTTTTACTTAAAAATAAATTGATTATATAGGGGTACTTATAAGATATCATACAAGTCTTTTAGATGTTTTAAATTAACAGTATTTTCAAAATGCTTCAAATCAATTAAGTCAAAATCCAGTAACAAAACAACTGCTAAAGTGCTTTTTTGAAATTATACATTTCATATCAATACAATTTCAAAGTGGAAAATGCATATTTCTTATAAAAATTAAAATATTTTCTTTTCCTACAAAAAAATTGAAGAAGCATGTGCTTATTATTGAAACAAAATATATCTTAATTTAGAAATCAATAGTTTATGAGTAATTTTTGTGTCTCTTTATAAAATAGTTGAAATAATATTAAGAATGGTTTTTGAGGGAGTCAAGGAGTGTAAAAGTAAAATATAATTTCCTCTCATTGTTGCTTTAGTAATGAACCTCTATTCTAGGTTAAATTATTATCTTATGTCCTCATCAATTCAGCTCTTTTCTTTCTGACTTTACTTATTTTTACTTTTGGCATATGAGGTCACAATGTAGGGGCAGAAATTCAGTTGTCATGAGGGTGTGATTGCTTTGGCTAATCTCCAAATCATTTGTATTGTGTTTCAGAGTTGATATTTGTTTTTATGGTTACAAATGTCTATTATCTGGGAATTCACACAGAGATCAAATAGATTAGAGTTACCAGAATGTTGTAATCCCCTATATGGCATCCTGGTTTCCACTCTAGGTTGAGGAGTAGGAAACGTTATATCCTGAAGGAACTTGTAGTTATGAGAATGAAGTCTTGCCACTTGCTCTTGCTTTCTGTTTACTGTCTGGCACTTTACGTAGACCTTGCACAAAATGAAAGTTATGATGGCTTTGGGTGATTAATTTCACAGAAATCCTAACAATGCCAGACAGCTTAATATTTCCCTATGATTAACTTCAAACATAGGGTGTTTACTTTTGTAGACTAAAGAGTTGATTTCAACTGCATGATTAAGGTAACCAGGAGGTTAGCTTGAGTTAGCCATGCCTCTGTCAAAACTGCAAACATGAATTGAGGATTCATAATTAGGAATGTGGCATGTCAAAGCTCTGAGATCCTCCATACATTTTTTATTCTCACTAATATCTAACATATATCTATTATACTCAAAGCTGGTTATATCTTACCTAGGTTTTTAGTACCCAAATTTAATTTGAATAACTTTACAGCAAATGAAAAAAAGTCAGCTGTTCTATGAGAGAGCTAACATGAGTAATTACAAATTAAAATTTAAGCCAAATGAAAGAATCAAATGACATAGTTATCAAATAGATAAAGGGTACTATTCAGATAACAGCTGCTTCCTCCTTTAGGGCTGTGGTTCTCATGGCTGGATACTGAAATTACCTGGGGAATTTTAAAAAATACACATGCCTCAGTCCAATCCATAGACTAAGATTTAATTTGTCTGTAGGTTGCCCTAGGCTTTGCAAATTTGAAATGCTCCTTGTTTGATTCGAATGGGAACTCAGAGCTGAGAACCCTGGCTCTAGGACAGTGGTTCTCAAATGTTCCCTTGCATAGGATTCACCTGGAGGGCTGGTTACAATAAATTCCAAGCCTTACCTCCAGAGTTCCTGGTATAATAAGTCTTGGGTGGGATCTGCACATTTGCAAGTCTAACAAGTTCCCATTTGATGCTGAGGTTGCTAATCCGGGCACAGACTTTCAGCTTGTTTGAAAGGCAGAATTTCCAGTCCCAGTCCAGATCTAAGGAAACAGCAGCATCTGGATTTTAAAACTATCCTCAGGTGATTCAGGTGCACAGTAAAGTTGGTGAAACACTGGACCTAAAAAGACTGAATAAAAGAAAATGCCATCAAAAGGGATTAGATTAAACAGTGGAACACTGTTAAATATTTGGCAGGGAATAACATTACTACTAGAAAATGATGTAGCTCTGAGAATTCTTGGACTGTATATCCAACTTTCTTTTAGAGTAGGTTTAGTTTACTTTGCTAATACATTATCTAACTTAATCTGGTTGAGACATCTACATTGTAAAGTGTAATTCCAAATTCACAGCAGAGGAAATTGAAGTATACTGTGTTTTTATCTTTTGGACTCTCACCAACTATAGAGTAAAATAATCTAGATTTGAGATCAAGTCCCGTTATCTCTATCACACAACTTTGCTTCCCTTTAACTTTTCAAGTCCTAGAATTGTATTGCTATTAACACGGTCAGTTTAGTAAGAAAACAATAGTTATTTTTTACATTTTGATATGTTATGCAGTATATAATCCACTATGAATAGGAAGATGTTGATGTGTTAATGCAAGTTAAACCACACATTATGTTCTAAATGAGAGGCCAGTTAGAAGTATACAGTAAGAGCCCTGGCCGGTTTGGCTCAGCGGTTAGAGCGTCGGCCTGCGGTCCAGAGAGACCAGGGTTCGGTTCCCGCTAAGGGCGTGTACCTCGGTTGCAGTTTGTCCCCGGCCCTGGTTGGTCGTGTGGGTGGCAGCCACTCGATGTGTCCCTTTCACGTCGATGTTTCTCTCTCTCTCTCTTCCCCTCTCTCCCTCCCACTGTATCTGAACAAAAAATGAAAAAATGTCCTCGGGTGAGGATTAAAAAAAAAAAAAAAAAAAGTACACAGTAAGAATGGTACAAGGATGTTTGGTAGAGGAGGTTGATTAGCTGGCAGGGCTGCTGATTAGCTGGCACACAGCAGTATATTCTTGCCAGTGGATAAAACCTTGAAATATTTCTCTGCTGGTTGGTAACTAGCTACTGTCCTCAGTACTCAGATCTGGTGCCCGACCTGCCTCAAACACTCCTTCTGGACCTTGGACCCACTCAAAACCTAGTAACTAAAGGGTTAATGCCTGTCATAGCCTGAGTTCTAAGGATCTTGTACTATTTTGTTTTGGGCAGATCTCAGCCTATATATAGTGTTGCTATTGCCTAGGAATGCCTGGGACACTCACCTGAGCGGCGCTACATGTGGCGGCCTCCACAGACATTTCCCCTTTCAGAGCCATTGTTGTGGCTGGACTGGCCCTTGTGGTTTTTGTTATGATTGCAGGATGCACCTCTAAAACAACTGCGGGGAACTTTGAAAAACAAGGTTTATTACTGGCAGGCCAGTAGGGTAAAAGGCAAGCCTGGGGCCACCTGGAGTCACCAGTAGAGAAACAGAGAAATGTGGGAGAGCCTGGGGTTCTGTCTTTATTGGGGTCAAGAGTGGGATGCCTAGGGTTTCACATGTTCACTCTTTATTGCTGAATTTAAAACCTAAGAGTGAGAGTTTTGGAGAGGTTCCGCGTTGGTGAACCAGAGTGGGTCCATGTGCCACTGTGTGGGGCCCCAAACCCCATGGGGGCAGAAGTTCTTTTGTTCAGGACCTTGCACTGTATCTCTTCACTTGGCTATGGGTTCGGCTCCTTTAATATCCTTTGTAATAAACCGGTAATCGAGTATATCTCACCTGGCTATTGTGCAGCGAGTAAACGATGAGGGAGAGGGGGATCCATTTTATGAAGTTTTGGAAATTGTCACCTTAGAAGATATGATTGAAGCAATCATCAAATCTGAGATTCTAGATGAAACAGATTTACACATGGATAACAGAATGAAAAAGAAAGTGGCCCATCGTGAAAGAAAGCAAGATTTTTCTGCCTTTAAGCAGACAGACAGCGAGATGAAGGTTAAAATATCACTACAGCTTCTCTTGGCCATGCACCGTTTCCTAGCAACAGAAGTAGAAGCATTTAGCTCATCCCAGATGTCAGGGAAGATCCTTCTAAGGCTGCTAAAGCACCCCAGTGTCATCCAGGAACTGAAGTATGATGAGAAGAACAAGAAAGCCCCAGAATACTACCTCTACCAGTGAAACAAACCTGTAGGCTTCTTTGTTCTCATGTTGCAGGGGAACGTGGAGGTAGAAGCTGGGAAAGAAGGTATGAAGTTTGAAGCCAGTGCTTTTTCATACTATGGTGTAATGGCCCTTACAGCCTCTCCAGGTGAAAACAAGTTACCTCCTCGCCCATGTGGCTTGAATCACTCAGACTCTCTCAGTCGAAGTGACCTGATTGATGCAATCACACCTGCGTTGGGCAGCAGCAATAATAGCTCAATTCTTCATTCCTTCAAGTCTATATCCCTGACTAACTCAGTGTGCGCCCCATCAGACCTCCAGTTTGTTAACACAGCAATAGCAAAATGCCTTGATGGCATCCTGGATGGACAAAACTCCTTAGTCTTCAGAGAGTGAAAACATTAAAATTGAATTGACTCTTATAGAGCTGCATGATGGGGTGCCAGACGAGATGGCCAACCTGCTCACTGAACAGAACTGTGTGACACACCAAGGCCAATCACAGCCTACACAATGAAGGCACCGTCTAGGGTGCCCTGAGGCCCTCACCCTCCCACTCCCAAGGTCCCGGGCCAGGCCTCCTGGCCTTGCCTCTGTCTGACAGTCAATCCCATAAGTGTGAGCTTGTGTGCAATGCTGTGTCCTGCAACATCCTGAGACCAAAGACTTTGTCCCCTTCCTGGAAGCAGCAGGGGAGGTTGGTGAGGGCAGGAATGGAAAGTAGAGCTGGAAATTGACAGCTAGGATGTGGGGTTCCAGATTTTGGAAATGAACTCCTTCCGCCCAAAGAGAATCATGTTGATTTTTTCAGCTGTTCCTTTTATTATTCACTGTCCTTCCTTGATTTGCCTGAAGTTGAAAGTTGTTCGGATCTATTTTTTCAAGAGATCATGTTTTTAAAAAGTGTCTTTTGCAGAGTTTTAAGTTGTCCTGCCTGAACTCTGCTGTGACCCCATGATGTGACCCTAATAGGATGGACTTGCCCCTTCAGGGGCCCTCCCAGTGAGGGGAACCTTCTTCTGTGCCCCAGGGGGTGTCGCTGTGGAATGAAGGATGAATGAAGGAAACCACCTTGTTGCAGACCTGCCAAGTCTGTCACATTGCAGAGCCTGCATGGGACCTGCAGTCACCTCTCTGAGATCAGTATTGTTTTAAGTTAATGTTTAACTGTGTCCCTTTCCCTCAGGAAGGTTTAACATTTGCTTGGAATGTGATTTTGCTTCCATTCTTAAGGAATTTTTATTACTAAAATGAATGTTAATGAATTTTAAACCCATGATTTATCATTGGCAAGAGGCAAGGTGACTTCATCCCGACATTCCCACAGCCTGGGATCTCTGATGCAGCCAGGCCTCCCCCTGCCCCAGCTTACAGAGGGCAGTCACCCACCCCTGTCCCTGCTCTGTTAATCGGACATGCTTCTACACAGATGCCAAATGGAAATCTTCCACAGGGCTTTTGAGTAAACACATGGTGTGGAGTTCAAGCTTCTCCGTGTCCGCGGGGTTGTGTCATTGTCAGAAAAGGAGTTGGACCTTCCAGCTGTGTTCTGTGCTGCACACCGAGAAGGCATTTCTAAGCCCAGATGTTTAAAGGAGGGAACTCTGGGGACTGCCAGCCCCTGTCCCTCTGTCCAGGGAGCCAACTGTCCCTCTTACCCTCTGTCCCTGGGCCTGTGGGGCCTGGTCGTGGCTATGTCCCCGCCCGAGGACCTCTGTGCCTCTCGCCTCAGACCCGACACATGCCAGAGAGGTGGCCTGTGCAGCCAGGGCCAGCTTGGCCCTGAACAGGGATTCAGAAACCAAATGTGTGTTGTGGCCATTTTGTATGTGTCTCTGTCTTATTTTAATGCATAATTCATCACGTGTAGTGAAATTAATGTCAGGAGGTATTACTTGAGTGCCTGAATTCTTAACTATCTTATCTGTGTTTTAAGTGTTAGTCCAAGTGTTGTAAGTACATATCAATAATAACCTTAAATGTAAATGGATTAAATGCTGCAATCAAAAGACACAGAGTAGCTGACTGGATAAGAAAGCATGACTCATATATATGTTGTTTACAAGAGACCCACCTCACAACAAAAGACTCACATAGGTTGAAAGTGAAGGGATGGAAAAAAAAATTTCCACGCAAACGGAAAGGAAAAAAAAGCTGGGGTAGCAATACTCATATCTGATAAAATAGACTTCAAAAGGAAGGCCATAACTAGAGACAAAGAAGGCCACTACATAATATTGAAAGGATCTATCCAACAGGAGGATATAACCTTGGTAAACATATATGCACCCTATATAGGAGCACCAAAATACATTAAAAAACTTCTGGAGGACTTCAAAGGAGAAATCCACAGCAATGCAATCACAACAGGGGACTTCAACACCCCTCTGACGTCACTGGATAGATCCTCTAGACAAACAATAACAAGGAAACAGAGAAACCATCAACAAAACAAAAAGGCAACCAAGAAAATGGGAGATAATATTTGCAAACAACAGCTCCAGCAATAGGTTAATATACAAAATATATAAAGAACTCATACAACTCAGCACCAAACAGACAATCCAATTAAAAAATGGGCAGAAGGCCTGAATACACACTTCTCCAAACAGGACATACAAATGGCCAGGAGAGCCCTGGCCGGTTTGGATCAGCAGTTAGAGCATCGGCCTGCGGTCCAAGGAGTCTCGGGTTCGATTCCGGTCAAGGGCATGTACCTACCTCAGTTGCAGTTCGGTCCCTGACCCTGGTTGGGGTCGTGCGGAGGCAACCAGTCAATGTCTCTCTCTCTCTCCTTCGTACTCTATCTGAAGATAAATGGGAAAAAAATATCCTCGGGTGAGGATTAAAAAAAAATGACAAACAGCCAGGGGACATATGAAAAAATGCTCAATATCTCTAATCATCAGAGAGATGCAAATTAAAATGGCTATGAGATATCACCTCACACCTGCCAGAATGGCAGCCATCAACAAATCTTCAAACAACAAAAGCTGGTGAGGATGTGGAGAAAAGGGTACTTTAGCACATTGCTGGTGAGAATGTAGACTGGTGCAGCCACTGTGGAAAACAATATGGTGTTTCCTCAAAAAATTAAAAATGGAACTGCCCAGTGATCCCACTTCTTGGAATATATCCTAAGAAGCCTGAAATACCAATCAGAAAGAATATATGCACCCCTATGTTCATAGCAGCACTATTTACAATTGCTAAGATCTGGAAACAGCCCAAGTGTTCATCAGTAGATGAGTGGATAAAAAAGCTGTGGTACATTTACACAATGGAATACTCTGCAGCTGTAAGAAAGAAAGATCTCTTATCCTTTGAGCTGACATGGAGGAAGGACCTGGAGAGTATCATGCTAAGCGAAATAAGCCAGTCAGAGAAAGTACCACATGATCTCCCTTATTTATGGAACAAAATGAACAAAATAAGCTGTCGACCAAAACACATCCAGAATCGTGGAAGTAGGAAACAGACTGACAAACCTCAGAGAAATGAATGGTGAGAGGGGTGGGAGAGATAAACCAAAGAACTTATGTGCATATATGCACAACCAGTTGATATGGACATTAGGTTGGGGAAGGCAAGAGGGGTATGGGAGCGGGAAGGAGGGGGTCAATGAGGAATAAAGGGGGGACATCTGTAATACTTTCAACAATATAAAAGAAAGATAAAAAAAGCAAATTGGTAGTTACAGAATAGTCATGGGGATAAAAACAAACAAACAAAAACAATAACAACAAATAAACCCTAAGAGTGAGAGAATTAAAGCAAGGGATAGGAAAAACAAGCCGATTTATTATTTAAGAATGTACAGCTCTTAATTATATCACTTTTTTCTATATATGGTAGCATTTTATTAACCTTGTTATGGATTCAAAAACCTTTTTGATACATAATAAAACTTGTTATGCTTACTCTCATTAAAATAATAAGACAACCACTTAAATTGAAATATTATTTTTAAAAGCATTCAATACAATTAAAAGGAAATAAGAATGAAAGATGATTCTAAATATTGTTCTATTCAGTGCATTATTTTGTATTTGTATAGGGAACACCTAGCAAGTTGGGGGGTCTGTTTCCAGTATTTTTTAAAGTATTTTAAAAATTGCTTCTTCCAGACACCTTACTGTTTTTGAAAGGGTAGGAACTTGCTTGCATTTCATAAGAGAGATTAGCGGACCATGAATCAGACCCAGGCTCCGACCCTGTGGAGCGCTAATGTATTCAGGTTGGCAACACGACCTTAGTAACTCTAGTGTAAATTAATATCTGCTCTTTACGTGTCTTCCTGGTATATTTGAAAATAAGTATGTAAAGCAAGTCAAGAACCAACCTGTAAGGGACACTGCCACAAAGCTAGAAGCAACTTTTAAGGTATTCAAAGCTCCCCTTATGGATTAAGACTCCATTCTTAGCACAACCTGCTGCCAAAGAGCCACCTAGAATTTTAGCATTGTGGCCACTGAAAGTCAGGCAATGGGAAATCTCAAGAGCATTTCAGTAATCATCTAATAGATCATAACTGAAGGCAGTGTGGGACTATTGCCTGAAAACATCTGTTGTGTTTTGGGGGTCTGGGTGATGCATAACACTATGTATTTTTTCACGTTTCTTGGTATTATTGTATGTGTTGGTAGTATAGGCAGTGCGCCGGAAGTAGAATTCTTAAGGGGACATGCTTTGTTCTGACATAAGAACCTGTTCTCTATTCCTTGACCTAGCCCCATAGAAGGCTGTTTTGTGATGGTACCTTCATTCTATGGAGAACATTATTTTCATGGTGAATGTGTCAAACCAAGTCAAGGATTGTAGCACAGCTTCTATTCTAAAGTAGAATGTTTCTTTATATTTAACCAAAACATAGGATACCACTATATTATGATAAACTATAGAATAATATGCATAATCATGATTTGTTCACCCTTCACTTGTAGCAAAATGAGGGTGTTTAAAATTTGTATAGAAACAGCAAAAGCCCAGAAACAGAATTCCAAGATAATATTTACCGTGTCTTCTTAGATTATTAAAATCATAGTGCTTTTTGGACAGCCTCTGCCCTGCTTAGAGACTTTTCATTTTAGAGGAAGTTCCAGTGTCTTGCCCTTTGTCTCTCCCTGAGTGTTGGTGAGCACCTGCCTGATTGCTGGTCCTCACACAGCTCCTCAAAGCTGCATGCCCGTGCCGTCAGCTGCCACAGTTCCTTCCTGGAAACCCTATTTTAAACTGTGTTAACAACTATAGTATTTTCCCATAAGAGCACTGGATTGAAAATAAAATATATTGATAGATATTAAGCAACATTAGTGATTTAAAATTGTGAAAAGAGCCCCTAAAGAGAGATTTTGAGATTTAAAAAAATAATTTACATCGATTACAGAAATATTTCCAGGTTGTTGGGCAGACTAAAAATGAAATGTTTTGTGTAAAAAGAATTGATATATATTTAAAATATTGTGCAATGGGCATATATTTCTAGACTTGATGACTACCTATCGATCTCTCATGTGTCTAAAGAAGAATTCACTGCCTTTACCTTACTTTGCTGTGATACAAATCAATGAAATAGTCACATGTGAAACATACTTCTGTGGGTTTATACACATTTAGATCAAACCTAAAATCTTTTTAAGTTCGCTAAATTGGTTAATAGCCACATATTTGCCAGAATTATTAATATTCATAAATAACAGTCTTGATGGGCTGCCAATAACATATACTGTGGGTTATTCCAATGCCCAAAAGAGCAGCTATTACTTTACTACTTTTCCCTCACTCAAGAAAGAATATTGAAAAACAAATAGGTGAGATTCCCAGTATCATCAGGAATGTTTTCATTCTGTTTTGCTCTATTAAAAATAAATAAAACTCTGTAACTTTATTGCAGATTAACAAAATGACATTCAGTGTCCTCACTTGTGATACATTCTTGTCTGGCCCCATCATGGGTGCCCTTGATTGTTATAAACATACATTGCAACACTAGATTAAATTCTGTTGATTGACCTACCTAACATAAAAGTGCTAGCTATAGTAAGCATTCAGTATTTAAATAAACACCAATTAAACCTTTGAGTGTAAATAAAGTTACATATGAATTATTTTGCTAGCAATTATTGAATTGGGAAACATTGTGAATAGATGTGGATAAGCTGCTTGGAAAGCTTGTTCAAGGATGTTTGTTTTGTGTAATACACAAAAAAGCAAATATAGTCATCCAAGTCATTCTATTATTTGTAAGTCTGTATTTAAATACCTTGTGGATAGCAATAAGCACTTGCTTTTGATGATGATGGTGGTGGTGGTGGTGGTAGGTTTTACAATGAAAAGCACTTTTGAAGGGCTGACTCAGATATTTTCTTTTCCTCCTGTTTCTCATGTTATTCAGCCCTGTAAATAGAAATCTAGATCATTAATCCAAAGTAGTGTTAGCTGTAAGCTCTTCTTTAACTCTTCATGGCCACTGCCAGTTTTTCCAACATGCAATTTTATAATTTTCTAGCTGCCTTGTGGAGAAAGGTTTGGACAGAAAAGCATATTAAGGCTAGATACAAGCTTCCAACACCATACCCTGCAGCCCTGCCTCTTCTTCCTCTGCTCAACTCTCTGTGAATTCAAATCTTGTTCAGTAGTGCTGCTTTTAGAATGTAAGATCTATCTATAAATAGTACAGCTAGGGAGGAGAACCTTAGTTAAGATGAGAAAGATATAAATGATATCATAATATTTCTCATGCTGTTTGACATATTGTTGACAGGCCATCACTGCACTTCATACACTATTAGAAAATGATAAAATACTGTAATTACTAGGCCATTTATCACATAGATTTAACATGAAGCTTCAAAGTTTCATCCCTAAAGTGATTTGGGATGACAAGCATAAGAGTCTCTTAATCTTCACTACTGATGGCGAAAGAATTAGAGATGTGTAATTAGAGTATTAATAATTCACCAGCTAATGACCAGAGAAATGAATGATGAGACTTTCCACACCTTATTTAATGAATTATATGTGGTCACCATGCCATTCATTATCAAAATTATGGTTTGTAGAAATATAATTTGCATTGTATTGGTTATTCTCTGCTGTAGACATAAACATTCTTGCTTGACTTTTCTTTTTTAATTTAGATTTTTGTTGGTTTTACTTTCTCGAGCATGTAGTAGCTTTATGTCTAGAATCCAGTAGTGTGGAGAATGATCAAATAGGACTAAGGTAGTAATGGCTGTTTGAATGTGGAGAAAGGTATATGGTGTGTGGTATGTGTGTTTGCATATGTGTGTGTACATGGCCAATTCAAGACTAAAATTATCTTGATATACTGTTGTAATGCAGAACTGAAACAAGTAAGGTAAAATGACAGTGATCTAGCTATTAAATATAATACTTCTATGAAAAATCAGTTACACAAGGACAGAGTTGCACATAAGTTAGACAGGCCCAATATACCCTAAGAATGTTTTGTGACTGGTAAAAATAATAAGGCACTTTCACAATGCTTCAATAAAATAGAATGCAGGTTGTAGAAGGTAATAGTGCTGTCTGCTGGTTTAATAACGTTTGTAGTGTTGTATTCAGTTATCAGATACAGTTAAAGGAGGATATACACAAAACAAAAGCCCATTTAAAGAAGACAGTTTGTGAAATATTTGGAGACCTTGCAGTTGAAAAACTCCTTGACTGTTCTAAAAGAAGAGAAACCTTAGAGAAGATACACTGTATTTAAATATTTGAAGGAATAATGCCCGGCTGGTATGGCTGAGTGGTTGAGCATTGACCTGTGCACCAAGAGATTGCCAGTTCAATTCCCAGTCAGGGCACATGCCCAGGTTGTGGGCCCAATCCCCAGTGGGGAGCATGCAGGAGGCGGTCAATCGATGTTCTCTCTCAACGATGTTTCTATCTCTCTCTCCCTCTCCCTTCCTCTCTCTCTGAAATCAATAAAGAAAAAAAAAAGAAATAAATATTTGAAGGAATGTAATGGAGATTAGATTGTAGATTTTGTTCTGTGTTGCTCTGAAACAGAATGCTTCAAGCTATAGCTCTCCAGATAGAAAATGGGTCGTCTACGCGTCATGAGTGTCACCCTCGTAATGTCTCCCTACTGGTGTTAACTGAAGCTAGATACCATTTGTCAGGGATGCTATAGAAGAAGGTGCGTAAATGAACTCTTAGGCTCCTTCAACTCTAAAATTTATTGAATCCGGTTATGAACCTGAATAATTACAAACTGTATTCTAGAGCACTCTTGACAGTGAAACTTACCACCTCTGTTAGAAGCTTTAAAAGTGAATATTCTTGCCCAGCCCGTGTGGCTCAATGGTTGAACATTGACCCATGCACCAAGAGGTTGCTGGTTCCATTCCTGGTCAGGGCACATGCCCAGGTTGTGGGCCCGATCCCCAGTGGGGGGCATACAGGAGGTGGCCAATCTTATGTTCTCTCTTCGATGTTTCTACCTCTCTCTCCCTCAAACTTCCTCTCTCTCTAAAATCAATAAAGAATTTTTTTAAAAAAAGTGAATGTTCTTTGTCCATGAGTCTCTTTTTCTTCTTTGATTAATCCCTTCATCCTTCTCCCCTACCACCCAACCCCCTTCCCTCTTAAAGCTGTCAGTCTGTTCTCTGTATCCATGACTCATGGATAAA
Organism: Tadarida brasiliensis; assembly: GCA_030848825.1. Classification (NCBI taxonomy): domain Eukaryota; kingdom Metazoa; phylum Chordata; class Mammalia; order Chiroptera; family Molossidae; genus Tadarida; species Tadarida brasiliensis. The sequence goes on along the minus strand of CM061280.1, from coordinate 107,210,203 downwards.
GACAACAATATGGTGATTACCAGTATGGTGATTGCCAGAGGGAAGGGGGAAAGGGGGAGGTAGAAGAGGGTAAAGGGACAAAAAATGGTGATGGCATTACTTTGAGATGGTAAATACACAATAGAATATACAGATGATATACTATGGAATTGTACACCTGAAACCTGTATAATTTTATTAACCAATGTCACCCTAATAAATTCAATAAAAAAGTAAATATTCTTAAATCATTAAAATAGATACAGTAGGTTGTTAAGAAAAACAAAGTGGTAGAGAGAAAAATGATGACATTTATGTCTTGACCCTTAAAGGCATCCAGGATACTTAAAAAATATTTTATTGTATTTATTGCATCTGAAAATTTTATTTTACTGAAATGCACTATTTTCATTTTTAGGTTTTCAATTCCACTTATTGCAACAGCAGAAAACTGCATTCTTACTATTTACCCGTATTTGGAAGTTCATCTTGATGACGAAGCCATTATTGTAAGGAATGGTAAGTTGCATATGACTGTTTTCTCTCTATCATTGTATATGTTATTATTCAAGACTGACACCTAGAAGTAAAGTGGCTTTAAAAATGAAGAGATGTTGCCCTGGCCAGTGTGCCTTAGTTGGTTGAGTGTTGTCCTGTGCACCAAAAGGTTTGCAGGTTTGATTTCTGGTCAGGGCACATGCCCAGGTTTCAGGCTCGATCCCCAGTGGGGGTGTGCAGGAGGCAGCCAGTCAATATTTCGCTCTCACATTGATTTTTTTTGCTCTTTCTCCTTCTCCCTTCCTCTCTCTCTAAAAAGAAATAAAAATATTTTTTAAAAATGAACATGTTGTCCTGGCCGGTGTGGCTCAGTTGGTTGAGCATCATCCCTTGCACTGAAAGGTCTCTGGTTTGAGTCCCAATCAGGGCCCATGCCTGGGTTGTGGGTTCAGTCCCTGGTCAGGATGCATACAGGAGGCAACTAATAGATGTTTCTCTCTCACGTTAATGTTTCTCTCTCTCTTTCTCCCTCTCTCTTTGTCTCTCTCTAAAAAATTAATAAAAACATATTTAAGAAAAATAAAATAGCCCAGCAGGTGTGGCTCAGTGGTTGAGCATTGACCCATGCACCAAGAGGTTGCCAGTTCAATTCCCTGTCAGGGCACATGCCCAGGTTGTGGGCCCAATCCCCAGTGGGGAGCATGCAGGAGGTGGCAAGTCGATGTTCTTTTCTCATCGATGTTTCTATCTCTCTCTCCCTCTCCCTTCCTCTCTCTCTAAAACCAATAAAGGAAAAATATTTTAAAAATAAATAAATAAATAAATAAATAAAATAAAAAATTAGCAGATGTTTATTAAACTCCTGCTATTACCAGGAGCCATGTTTAGTATTGGAAGTAGAATATGGCAGTGTCTCTTAACTCCAAAAGTTGACAATCTAGTGAGGGGCGCATAAATAAATTAATACAAACATAATTGAATTAAGAGCTCTATGTATGTGTGAATGAAGTATTGGGAATTTGGGGGTGGTGCAGAGAGGTTAATGCAGATGTTGGGGGTCTAGGGTGAGTTTATAGAAGAGATTATATTTGTGTAGAGTTTGACAAATCATGATCTTGAACAGGGTGATTGAATCAAAGAGCGATATAGCAAAGGCATGGGGGTGTGATGGGAGACACAAGGCAGGCAGTATAGGGGCAGAGCCACACCACTGCGCCCTTTCTTCTGTTACAGAGGGAACCATCTGTGGTTTTTGAGTATCAGTAATTTCGAAAGGGAGCAATTGTTGGGATGCAAGATGAATCAAACTGAGAAGGAGAGTGGTCATTAGACTCACTGGGAGTTGCTTCAGGGGAAATGGTGAGAAAAGAACAATTAGAAGAGAAACTGCTGAGCAGGGAGAGATATAAAATACAAGGCACAGGAGAGGATGGTGGATGGAGTAAATCTCAGGCGAGGAGAAAGGATGGAGAATGGGAAAAATTCCCTCTGTATATAGATTGAATGATGTGTTGGAGGTCTTTTCTGTGTTTTTTTAACAAATTTTCTCATATTCTCCCCTTGTTTCTTCAAATGTTAACCACTCCTATGAAACCTACTCAATCCTGTGCTTCCTCAGTCACAGGAGATGACCTTTTCTCTGACTTTATAGAAGAAATAGAGACCATCAGGCAGGAACACTCTGAACTTCCAAATACCAAGCATGCATTGGAACTCATTATCTCTTCTATCAGAAAGCTTGAAGGCAAGACTCTCTCTTGACTTAGGCCATTGCTTGATCTTGCTTAATCAACTAACCTGGTTTATTCTTGCCCTTAAACTTCTGCCTCCCCCTTAGTTGCTTTGCGGGAGTGTGCTGGATGACAGCTGGGAGGAAAGGAGATGATATTCTCTCAGGGGACTGGCTCATTCCCAAAGAGGAAAGAAGGTGAATTCAGGCCTTGCATGCTTGATTTAGTCTTTTCAATTTACAGTCGGATGAACCACACAGTTTCTCAGGGAGAGGGAGAAAATTAGCAAAGGAAAGTAGGATTTTAGAGTACCTCAGCTCCATTTAGCAGGAAGGAAATATCAGGGGTGAAGAAGAAAGTGTTCTTCCATTACACTGCTATACCTTCGCTACTCAGCAGCAATTGATACTGTTGACTATTTTCTCTCTCTCTTTCTCTGGCTAATCCTGATGTTATTTTAAAATATTTTCCTAATATACTGGGTAGGATGGGATAGAAATTTCAGATAACACACCGTAGAAGAAGCCATGGATGAAAAGTCATAGAACCTGGGTGGAAATTCTATTTTGTGTGTTAACCTCACCATTTTGCCATATGATTTTATCTTTAATTCTCAGATCCCCAAACATCTGTTATTGAACAAAATGTGCATGGTGAGGGAGTAACAGGGTACTAACAATATATGCTTATCTATTTCAAAAGGCTATTCTGAGAACTCATAAACTGTAAATACCTGGGAAGTATTATTATATTATTATTATTATTATCATCATCATTTATATTATTATTGCTATTATAACTGTTATTATTTTTATTGTTTTATTACTCTTTTATATTTTTCATAAAATACTCCCAGAAAATAATGAGGTATTACTGTACAAAATATTATCTCTTTGAAAGAAAAAATGAGTCAAATATTTGTGTTTGTAGGATGATTGAGTATGAAGTATATGGGTTAAAAATAATGCATTTATTTGGGTAATTATTACTGTAGAAAGACATCATGATTCTTAAATATTCTAAAGTATCTTTATAAATATGTACAATAATAACTTATAATACATATTTAGTGCTTTCCAAACATATGGTGCTCTGCTAAGTACCTTATATTTATTTCATTTAGTCCTTTCAACAGCTCTGAGTTCGACACTCTTACTAATCTCACTTTACAGGTTAAGGAAATGAGTCATAGAAAGCTTGAGCAACTTGCCCCAGGCAATACTAACCAAATTTGTGAGATCTCAGAGCCTGCACACTTAGTAGCTACTGTGCTCTAGAGTAGATTATGTTCAGTAAAGGTGAAATCTTAAAACATATTAAGTATATCCAAAAGTAAAGCAGTATAGTTTACTTGTTATAGCTAATATGCTAAATAAAAAACTATTATATGAGTCGCTAACTTAATTTGAAGGGTACAGATGTGGGTTTGTATTCAACTAGGAACTTTTTTTTTCTTTATTGATTTTGGAGAGAGAGGAAGGAAGAGGGAGAGAGAGATAGAAACATCGATAAGCGAAAACATCGATTGGCCGCCTCCTGCATGCCTCACACTGGGGATTTGGCCCACAACCTGGGCATGTGCCCTGACTGGGAATCGAACCAGTGACCTCTTGGTGCATGGGTCGACACTCAGCCACTGAGCCACACTGGGTGGGCTCAACTAGGAACTTTTTATAAGTGAATTGGTAGGTTGAAAAGATACTGCCTAATGCATACACAATGATTCATTCTATTCTTGAATTCCCTAAGGCTCACTTCTATGAAGTTTATAGTGGCATAGCATTCTGGAGCTTTGCACACCTACTGGATAAACGTTCTCAGGCAAATTCTGAACTGGCTTTGTACTGAAAGAGTGGAAGAAACATAGTATATCCTAGCATATTTGTATGTGTTATTGCTCATAAAATAATTCTCACAACAGATTCATGAGCTCAGAACCTTTGGTTTCATTTTATGGATAAAAACATATGTTGCAGAGAACTTGTATAATATACCCATGATTTAACAGCTCAGGAGTTGTAGTGCCAAGTTTTCAAATTAGATCTTTGTAACTGTACAGGCCATACTTTTCTAATATAATTGCATTATGAATATATGTATATGTATATCTATATACACACATACATGCACATATATGTGGATAGATGGATGGACAGAAGGGCAGACAGATAGATAGATAGATAGATACATACATACATACATACATACACACACACATACCTCTATACATACATACTAATCTACCCTAGGTCAGATCTACTGTTTTTCCTTGGTCAGCATTGCCTTTGGTTGGGTTCAGATTACCATGGTGGCAAACTCTAGTGGACATTTGATATTATTTGTAACTCCAACTGGAATAGAGATTGAAGGCTGTACAAAATGGTGTCAGCTCATAACCAAGCAGGGATTTTATTTCAGAAATCAGGAAGAAATTACTAGGAAGGAATTACTTTTGTTAGTGACACAGTTTTTTTTACTTGTTTTTGAGCACCATATATAGTAATTTCAAACATTCTGGTATAAAAACACTTAAAATGTTTTACATATCCTCATTTATGCTGAAGTTGAACGTTGTTTATTCTCCAGAAACTTGGATATACCATAATAATTTCCTTACCAAACAAAGTTCATTTGATTCAGGCAAACATATTGCCCTTTATGTTCTATTTTTCTTATTTGACATCTTATTTTATGTATAACAGACATTTAGGCTTTTTCCTTTTATTTTATTTAATACATATTATATATGTAGTATATGTATTTATGTATGAAATTATGAAATTTAGGTTCAGTAATTTGAAATTAAATTCAATAGTAAATGTACAAATGCTTGTTTGACCTACTATGGTGCAATGTGTCATTTGCAGAAAGGGATCCCATTGCTGTGAAGACTATAGACAATGTTTTGCTTCCTTCTGCATCAGCTGGATTATCCTCTTCTGCTCTTTCTAGATGTGATGATGCTGAGCCTGAGAAGAGATTATTTATTGGTATGTGGCAAATATGTAGTGTGCCATTCAAACTCAGTGTATAACATGATCTGTTTAATATTATTTAATTAAAAGCTTTGTTTTTTTCAGGTAATAAGAAATACAAGAGGAAAACCATGAATTTGTCGTTAGTTTTAAGTGGGTCATCTGCTTTGGGCGCTCTCTCCAATAATCGAAAGCAGAGATTCTTTAAAGGTTTTGCTTCACAGTGCACTTAATATCGCAGCAATTTTCCCCTAGGCCAAAAGATGTACTAAGCAGTTCCATTTATTAAGTGATTTGTCCAGAAACCTAAGAGTAGTAGTATATGTGATAGCCAACAGATGTTGTAGTGATACTTAATTCAAATGCTAAATATCCAGCAGAACCTCTGTGAATCTGCTGTGGCATCCCAGGTACCCTCTGTCCACAGTTTGAGAACTGTCAAACTAGGGGTTTGTGTGGTAATTACCTAGCTGGGATTTAATGTTGCCTATCTTAGAACGAGAAGAGCACAGAAAAATGTGTGAATTTGATATTATTTACAATTAACTATTCAAATATTCCTTTCTCTGGAGACAGGTAGTATTGAAAATTTTTCATTTTATTAAATGGATCAGACCAAATGAAATATTGTGAGGTTTTTAAATGAGTTGTGCTTGTGCCCTTACATAGGCAGATATTTAAAAAAATATGATCAAATCATTTTATGTTCTTGGAAATTTCTCAAGAATGAAATAAAAATGTTTTGTTTTATTGAAGTGCTTCACTTGGATAGAAAGTCACTTTACAGGAAACCAGTATTTTGTTTCTGTAAGTTTTTTTTTTTTTTATCCTCACCCGAGGACATTTTTTCATTTTTTGTTCAGATAGAGTGGGAGGGAGAGAGAGGAAGAGAGAGAGAGAAACATCGATGTGAAAGTGACACATCGAGTGGCTGCCACCCGCACGACCAACCAGGGCCAGGGACAAACTACAACCGAAGTACATGCCCTTAGCGGGAACCGAACCCCGGTCTCTCTGGACCACAGGCCGACGCTCTAACCGCTGAGCCAAACCGGCCAGGGCTTGTTTCTGTAAGTTTTTCAGCTAAGGTTTAATTCTGTCTAACAAGTAAAACTAAAGAGTTGTTAAAATAGTTTACATATGTAATTGAAAATGAAATGTTCTATTTTTGGTAGTGTTTTCATGTACCATTATGGACAGAAGAAAATTTAATGGTTTTTTATTGTAATTCAGCTATTTCTAAAGTATTTCTGTTGGGTATTTGAAAATAAATCTATTTTCCTTTTTTTTTTTTTTTTTTTTTTAAAGATACCAGTTAATTGGATCAGAATTTCTTTGATTGCATTTTAGAATGAGCTCTATTTGTCTACACACAAATTGCAATAGCTGACAGAATATGTTACTCTATGGTCAAATAATCCTTTTTACAAAATATTGTAAATTTTAGGAGTGGACATGGCACTTGCAAAATTGAACGTGGCCAAAAGAGAAAAGTCAAAGAAGAAAGGCAATAAATCAATGGAAAAGGAGGAGAAAAATAAGCAGTTTATTCCGAAACCAGGAACAAAGGCATATGACTTCTTTCAGAAGATTTTAAATGCAGCTCAGACCTGGTTCAGCCTCTTCGGCTGGCCTGAAGGACCACATTCTCTTTCTATTCCAGAGACTATAAGAAGGTGACAGTTGCATTTTTCTCTAAATCCCTTGCTTTTTATCATATAATAAAATATCATCTATTAATTGAGGTTGTTTTAAGTGAAATACAATATTAAATAGTTTATTCTAAACTGATAAATTATGAGGAGGCTATTAAGAAAAGCTAAAATATGCAAAAATAAATTCTTTAGTATACACACATATTTCTATTCCTTCTAAACATCCAGTGATTTCAGGCAGCACTGAAAATCCCTGAACCTCAGTTTCCTCATTTGTCAAACACAAAGGGTAAACTGTGGGTAGGATAAGCTCTTTTAAACTTGAGGGAAAAATGAAACCACATTTCTCTACTAGACTATAGTCAGGTAGACAGTGGTATTATTGAACAAGGTGTGTCAAGTTCTTTGACACTCTCTCCTCTTTGACAATACATTTAACTCACTCTTTCATGTGTTGTTTTATTACTCAACGTGTCTGAAATAGTTAAAGTGCATTGGTTACATCCAGTCACTTAATTCTGCTGTTAATTTAAACAGGAAGTTAGGCATCTCTTTGGTTATTACGTTGTTGTTTTGTAGTGGTTCTCAGAGCTCCTGCACCTCCTTTCTCAGCATTTTGTAACTTACTGGCACCATGGGGGTGAGTACTAATCTCTAGTTAGAAGGACTATATTAGAATTTTTGCATCTGTATTTAGGAAGAAGCTAGGTTACGTTAAGTCTATATTTTTCCTACAAGTTAACTTTTTCAGTTTTTTAGATTAATAAGACAAAAGTAGCTACATAGAATAAATTCGTAAAGATTTCATCTTTTTCTGTGGTGAGAGAAAATGAATGCAGCAGATACCCTGAAAATTTATCAGCTTGATCATGAAATCATCTGTTTCCAGGGAATTTTTGAGAGAAGTTATTCTGTTATAATTTTTCAGTTTCTTGCTTTGGTGTTTGTTCTACTGAAAATTTTACCTATTTTGAGTAATTTTTAATGATTTTTTTTTGTGTGTGTGTGTGTGTGAACTCAAGGCAGTATATTTTACTTGAATATCACTTTTATGACAAATTGATGTCAAATAAGTGAGTACTTTAATTTTGTGATAAGTATGATGATGAACAATGGTTTGTATTCTTTATGTTACCAATGTTAGTTACTTTTAATTATTTATTTATGAAATTAATTGATGTGACATTTGTTAATAAAATTATATAGTTTTCAAGTTTACGATTCTATTAATACATCTGTATATTGCATTGTGTGCCCACTACCCCAACTCAAATCTTTCATCACCATATATTTGACTCCCTTTTCCCTTTATTACTCTCAACCCCCTTCCCTCTGGTAGCCACCATACTGTTGTCTATGTCTATGAGTTTTTGTCTGTTTGGATTTTTTTTGTTTATTCATTTGTTGCTTTCTGTTTTATATGCCAATTGTGAGTGAAATCATATGGTTCTTGACTTTTTCTGTCTGACTTATTTTACTTAGCATGATATTCTCAAGATCCATCCATGTTGTTGCAAATGGAAGTACTTCATCTTTTCTTATGGATGAGTAGTATTCCACTGTATAAATGTACCACATCCTCTTTATCCAATCATCTACTGAAGGATACTTCCTTGTTTCTATAGGTACTAAACTTAAGGACCTTGGTCTTAGAGAGGATTTTAAAACTTGACCCCAAGGCAAGGGAAATAAAAGCAAAAATAAATGATGGGCTTATATCAAACTAAAAAGCTTCTGCACAGCAAAATATTTCTTTTCATTTAAGTGAAAATCATTGATTGGGTATTTAAAATTCATTATTTAACTATTGCGACTACTAGTATTGTTTGTGTTTATAGTCTTATTCATTTATATTTTTTCTTTTTTTTTTGTTTTTTTAATCCTTACCTGAGAATATTTTTCTATTTATCTTCAGATAGAGTGGGAGGGGGGAGAGAGAGAGAGAGAGAAACATCAGTGTAAGAGAGACACATCTACTGGTTGCCTCCCGCACGACCCCGACCAGAATGGGGATGAACCGCAACTGAGGTATGTGCCCTTGACCACAATCAAACCCGCAACTCTTTGGTCCGTGGGCCGATGCTCCAACCACTGAGCCAAACCAGCCAGGGCTTTATTTTTTTCTTGATTATAGATATTAGCAGTTTACTTTTATGTCTCATATAACAAATAAGTTCTTGGATTAATTTATCCATTTCTATGTGTTCTCAATCACTAAATGCTGATTTTTTTTTCTTTAGAATTTACTTTTTCTTTAAACTTGAATTGTATGCTTGATTATTTTCAGGTCTGTACATTTTTCTCTTTATGCCACATTGGATACATCCCAGAATTTTTGCTATTAAGCATTTTCACTTTTGGTGTGTTCTACAGAACCTGTGATTTTAATTTTTTATATTTTTACCATAATAATGACTGCTATTTTGTTGCATAATATGCTTTTGCATTCATGCATTATTAATACTTGCCCATTTACATCAATTATTGGCCATTACTTATGTTAATATTTTTCTCTATTTTCTTAGTATAACGCATGCTGAGATTAGATGTGTCTGTTTATAAATGGTAGCAGACATTTCTGGATGTTATTAATACACAGGAAGGTTCTCAAAGGGTAGGATCACTGGATTAAAAAATATAAGCTTTTTAAGGTCACTTATACTTTTGGATGATTTTCTAGTAAGTATTTTACTTTATATACCCACCGGTGAGTTAAGTTACATTGTTGATGTGGTTGTTTCCTGACCGAGTTGAGTACTTTGCTGTTTTGATAAATGAGAAACAGCCTAGGTCACTGGGTGCAGCCGGGGGGAAGGCAGTTCTAGAGGAGTATGAGGGCCTCTCTAGTCTTGGGAAGGAAGCTGCCACAGCCAAACAACTTTGAAGAAAGATAAACATTATCCAAGTAGCAGTGTTATTCAGTGCCAATTCTTTATTTGGAATATTTGGATCATGGACTTTCATGCTAAGACACCTCTAAGGTCATGTATTCTTGTCAATATTTGAACTTCCTCCTCAACATCTCCTACATCATCTGGAGTTACTCATTGGTTATGATAAGACTGTTGTCATATTTTGTGAGTACTGTTCATTCTGTCAGAATTATTTTATGGTTTGCATTTCTCTGCTAATCTCTCATTCTGTGGTTTATTGGAATAAAATCTGAGCATGGTAATATTTTGTATCATTTAATCTACTTGGCATTCGGAGATTCACTTAGAAAATTCATCTTTTAACTGTTATTTTCTGCCTCCTTTTCTGCAGACGATTTCTCTATTTTCTGTTCCTTAATCTATTTTAAGAATGATGGTGGAGCCTGGCTGGTGTGGCTCAGTGGTTGAGTGTTGTTGTCCCATGCACCAAGAGGTCACTGGCTTGATTCCTGGTCAGGGCACATGCCCTGTTTGGGGGCTCAATCCCCAGTGGGGGCGTGCAGGAGACAGCCAATAGATATCTCTCTTCTATGTTTCTATCTCTCTCTCCTTCTCCCTTCCTCTCTATCCAAAAATCAATGAAAACATAAAAAAAAAAAAAAATGTTGGTGGACCTGCATAACTGATGCTTTTATATCCTTCAAGTTTATCTTCTGTTTCTTCATAATTTTCTCTTTTACTTTCTTATACTTGTAGACCTCCTTCACTTCCTCTTTCAGTCTTCTATAAGAAGTTTAAATTGGAATTTAGAGTATTTTATTCTGAGTACTCTATTTTTCTTTACTTCTTTCTTTCTTTTCTCCCCCCTCCCTCTCTTTTTTCTTTCCTTACTTCTGTCTTATTACATAATACCCTATTTTTGTGTTATGGATGTATGCCTTCTCAAATATCTCTTCCACATATAGTACTTCCATTAATCATCATGATTACCATACTACAGGTCACTTCCTCCCTCTATATTAGCTGACTCGAAACTTGGTGCCTCTCTTATGTTCCTTTAGGAAAAAGGCTTTCTTTCCCCTGTAGCCTACTGTTATGCTGTCCATCATTTTGATTTATTCTTTAATACAATTCCATTCATTGTCTGTCATAAATATTCTTCAAAGTTTCTGGTATAATAATGGTCCTTTTCCAGATTTCAGTGCTGTTACAGGTTTATTCCCTTTCTCCAACCTTTCTGACATTTCAGGTATGTTTTGAGAGGGAGAGAAAGTAAGCACGTATGCTTAATTTGTTCTCCTGAACAGGAAGTTGCCTTTCCTTCTCATAGTTTTCTGTAGTTTTACTCTTCCATTTATCTTCTTATAGTTCCAAATTAATGACTCATCATTTCTGTTATTGATTTCATTATTGCCATCTGATAATCCATGCCCTTCTGAACTTGCTTTGCAATATCTTTCTTGCCTTGTTTCTTAAAAATTAATTTGATGATATTTTATTAATAATAGTGATTAATATATTTTGGACCTTTACTATGACATAAAAGTCCAGGCATTATTATATGTGATTTGTGGGTAATAATTCATTTATTCTTTATAACTACCCCGTGAGGTAGGTACTATTATTATCTCCATTATACTGAAGAGAACCTGAAGCATAGAGAGAATAAGTAATTTTCACAGGTCACTCACCTAATAAATAGCAGAGCCAAGATTTGAACATTCCATCCCAGAAGCTCTCATTTTGTATAAGTATATAGAATCTTACCAAGAATCCAGTTAATCAGTGGAATGTTCTACCATACATCATGAGAGCATGCAAAATGAAAATATTTTCTCTAAAACTCCATTTCTTCATTTGTAAAAAGGAGATAATGACAATACCTACCTTATAGTGTTGCTGTGATATTTAAAAAAGGTGATGCCTTTAAACTGTATTAGAACAGAACTTAGAACCTAGTAAATATTCAGTAAATGTTAGCTATTCTTATTAAATTGAATTGGGATTATGTTAATAGTGTAATGTATTTCCTATTTCATTAATCATATTCACCAACTCTTCTATTTGGCAGTGGAAGGTAAATTTAAAATCCATCATTTCTAAGCACTTACTCAAATGCTATTTCATTAATAATACTCCTCCTTCCTTGCAGGATTTCCCCCCGGCTTGATGTGGGAAATTTTAGCATTTATACAAATAGATATAGCATGCATTTCTCTTTGAGCTGCTGGCAAGCTCACTGATAAATTTAATCATATAAACAAAGTGTCACCACCATTTCTGGGTAGCCTGCCTAGTCATACTGTCAACCATGTCTAACAAAGTAAAAAAACATATCTTTACTTTAAAACAAAATGTTCAAATGAAAGTGGTTATAATAACTGATTAGAGTTGAGTTCATTGAGTTCTTTTCACTTCTACACATAAGAATAATGAAACATTTTATAGTTCTTATTTTCAAAATATTTTCCTTCCTTAATCATTTTACTACTTGCTTGGTGATGATTGTGGCAAGTGGTGAGTGGTTTCTTCACCTGGATATAAGTACCCTGAGCCTTTTCCTTGAGCATATTTTCAATCTCCAAAGTATGGGGAATCTCATAATTGAAAAAGAAACTTAAACTCCTTTAATATCTTAATACTTAAGAGGAGAAGTAGTGTGATGAAACTTACCAAGTTTTAAATTAATACAAAATATGCAGATAGTAAAAAAAAAAAAAAAAAAAGAACTGTAGTTATTATATCATAATTTGTGTTCCCATTGGGCAATTCAGTTATTGACTAAAAATGTTGCCTTTTTTCCTAACAAACCTATGGACATTAATTTTAGCTAGTTAATTTCAGTCTTCATATTGCTAGAGGAACTTTGAAGACCCAAGCTGTTTATTTTGACTTTTTTAAAAAATATATTTTTACTTTATTGATTTTTAGAAAGAGAGGAAAAGAGAGAGAGAAATAGAAACATCGATGAGAGAGAACATTAATTGGCCACCTCCTGCATGCCCCCCACTGGGGATTGGGCCCACAACCTGGGCATGTGCCCTGACCGGAAATTGAACTGGTGACCTCTTGATGCACGAGTTGACGCTCAACCACTGAGCCACACCAGCCGGGCTCATTTTGACTTTTTAAATCATCAAATAAAATGCACATAGAAAAAAGGTTCCCAACCAAGTGAAAACCCCTCAATTTGCTCCTAGAACAAACCCCTGGGCAGGAATCACTTTGCCAGCACCCACGAAGCCTCTTGTGACCTTCCTCTTCCTAAGGCAACCAAATCTCTACAACTGAAAGGAAACTACTAGCCTGAAGTTTATGCTAATCATTTTCTTGCCTTTTGTTTTGTTTTACCACCCAACCATAGATCTATAAACTCGAGTTTAAGGTTTGTTTAAATTTTAATAATTTCGTCACCATGTAATATACAGAATTATAAATATACAAACACATGTGTAGCCAACCCTTAGACCAAAACCTAGAACCTTTGTAGTATCCCCAAATCCCCCTCCCTCCTGTGCCCCCTTCTACCTTCCAAGGAGGCAACCATTATCCTGAATTCTAACACCAAAGTTTAGTTTTATTGGTGTTTGAACTTTATATAAGAATAATCATACAGTTTGCAGTTTTTAGTGTGTCTGGATTTTTTTTTTTTTTTTGCTCAATATTATGTTTATGTGATTTCAGTAGTTTATTTTTCATGCTGTATACTAGGCCATTGTATGACTATTCTATAATTTATTCATTTTCCTGTTGATAGACATTTCACTGGCTCTCGGATTTTCTGTTCTGAATAATGCTGGTATAAAATTTTTAGTATATGTCTTTTGGTATACATATTTCTGAAAGGCATATATGTAAGAGTAAAATTACTAGATCCTAAGATAGAAATATAATTAGTTTTAGGAAGTACTTCCAAACAGTTTTTCCCACTGGTAGTAATGAAATTTCCACTTGTTCTACATCCTAATAAATATTTAATATTGTCAGTCTATTCAAAGTTATCTCTTTTTGGTAGGTGTGATTTGAATTGACATCCTACTGCTTTTGATAATAGATAATTTACATGTTCTTGGTCTTTTGGAAATGCTGTATTATAAAGAGCCTGTTCATGTTTTCCCCATTAAGAGAATGGACTCTCTTTTTTTCTTATTTATTTGAGGAATTTTATGAATATTGTATATACATTTGTTATTGGTTATATGCATTGCAAATAGCTTCTTTATAATTTTAATATAGTCTAATTTTTGACTGTTTACCTGAATTGTTACTGCTTTTGTCTGCTCTTTAAGAAATCTTTCTTTCCCTGAGACATGAAGACAGCCTGTTTTGTTATTCCTAGCAGCTTTGTTGTTGTTTTTTTGTTTGTTTGTTTTTTTATCCTCTCCCGAGGACATTTTTGCACTTATCTTCAGATCGAGTGGGAAGGAGAGAGAGAGGATGAGAGAGAGAGAAACATCAACGTGAGAGAGATACATTGAGTGGCTGCCACCCACACGACCCCAACCAGGGCCAGACAAACTGCAACCGAGGCACGTGCCCTTAGCGGGAACCGAACCCAGGACTCTCTGGTCCGCGGGCCGAAGCTCTAACCGCTGAGCCAAACCGGCCAAGGCAGCTTTGTTGTTTTATCTTTTGTGTTTGATATTCGGTCCTCTTGGAATTTACTTTTGTATATATTGTGAGATAAAGGTCAAAGTATATTTTATTTTTCCCAATTTCTTAAAATATGGATATCCAATTGACTGAATACCACTCATGGAATAGGGTATCCTTTCTACTTTCTTTGTACTCTATAGTGCCTCCTTTTTCTTTTTTTTTTTTAAATTAAATTTAATGTAGTATTTTCTATCACCTTTTATCCCCTCTATGCCCTGTACCACCTCCATCCTCCATCCATCCTCCTTCACCCCTGCAATCACCGCAATTTTGTCCATGTCTCTGACTTCTCTCTCTTTTACTTTGTTATTTTTTACTCAATCCCTGCCCCCTTCCACATCTCCCAAGCTGTCTGTCTGTTCTCCATATGTGAGTCTCTCTCTATTTTGGTTTTGGTAGTTCAGTTTGTTCATTAATTCCACATACGAGTGAAATCATATGGTGCTTGGCTTTCTCTGACTATCTTATTTCACTTAGCATGATGTTCTCCAGGTCCATCCATGCTCTCACAAGGGTTAAATTATCTTCCTTTTTACAGCAGAGTAGTATTCCACTGTGTAAATGTACCACAGCTTTTTTTATCCACTCATCTACTGATGGGCACTTAGGCTACTTCCAAATCTTGGCTATTCTAAATAATGCTGCTATGAACATAGGTGTACATATATTATTTAGAATTAGTGTTTCAGGATTCTTTGGATAAATTCCCAGAAGAGGAATCAACTGAGTTATAAGGCAGTTCCATTATTACTTTTTTGAGGTAACTCCATACTGCTTTCCACAGTGGTTGCACCAATCTGCATTCCCACCAATAGTACGCAAGGGTTCCCTTTTCTCCAGTCCTCACAAGCACTCGTTGGTTGTTGATTTATTGATGATAGCCATTCTGACAGCTGTGAGGTGATATCTCATTGTGGTTTTAATTTGCATCTCTCTTATGATTAGTGATGTTGAGCATCTTTTCATATGTCTATTGGCCATCTGTATGTCCTCTTTGGAGACGTGTCTATTCAGGTTTTTTGCCCATATTTTAATTGGATTTTTTGTTTTGTTTTGTTTTGTTTTTTAGTGTTGAGTTGTATAAGTTCTTTATTCATTTTGGATATTAACCCCTTATCAGATGTATCATTGGTGAATATATTCTCCCATTCAAGGGTCTGTCTTTTCATTTTGTTGATGGTTTCCTTTGCTGTGCAAAAACTCTTTAGTTTGATGTAGTCCAATTTGTTTATTTTATTATTTTTTTCTTTTGTTTCCCTTACCCAAGGAGATATATCAGAAAAAATATTGCTACTAGAAATGTCTGAGATTTTACTGCTTATATTTTCTTCTACGATTTTTATGGTTTCGAGTCTAACATTTAAATCTTTAGTCCATTTTGAGTTTATTCTTGTGTGTGGTGTAAGAAGATGGTCTAGTTTCATTGTTTTGCACATTGTATGCAGTTGTTTTTTTGCAGTTGTATGAGTACTTTATATATTTTGGCAATTAACCCATTACCCGATTTATCATTGGCAAATATTTTCTCCCATACCAATGACATATTTCACAAATCTAGAACAAATATGCCAAAAGTTTATTTGGAACCAAAAAAGACCCCAAACAACCATGGCAATCTTGAAAAAGAACAAAGTTGGAGGTATCACAATACCCAATATCATGATCTATTACAAAGCCATAGTAATCAAAACAGCCTGGTACTGGCACAGGAATAAGCATATAGATCAATGGAACAGAACAGAGACTCCAGAAATCAACCCAAGCTATTATGCTCAATTAACATTTGACAAAGGAGGCAAGAGCATACAATGGTGTAAAGAGAGTTTCTTCAGTAAATGGTGTTGGGAAAATTTTACAGGTACATACAAAAAAATGAAACCACCAACTTATACCGTACACAAGAATTAACTCCAAATGAATAAATAATAATAAGTCATGAAACCATAAAAATCCCAGAAGAATCAATAGGCAGCAAAATCTCAGACATCTCATGGAGCAGAATTTTCACCAATACATCACGTAGGGCATGAGAAACAAAGGAAAAAATAAATGGGACTACTTCAAACTAAAAAGCTTCTGCATAGACCATTTATTTTTTTCAGAATTTTTGGTAGAAATATTTGAAGGCCTATGATGATGTTATTTTTCTCCATGAAATATTTGTTTTTTTTATTGATAACTTGAGGATATACTAGCTCTATTACATACAGTACTTATTGATGAAGCTGAGGAAAGAAAGGTCAGGTAACTTCCATAACGTCCCAGAGTAAGTGGCAGAACCAGGGTCTGAGCAAATGGTAGTCAAACCCTAACCTAAAACAATGTTCTTTCTCCTGTAATATGTGATACAGACCTACTAGGTAGCAAACTGGCAAACTGCTGTTCAAAATGGCCCCTTTTGGCACTTTTTATTTGTCAGTCTAAGCTAGTGATAGATTTGTGACTGATTACTACTAAATAGTATAGTATTAGATATTTGATAAACTGTAGACGGCAAAACTGATTGGAATTTTTTACTCCATTTAAAAATGAGCATATATCACAACTTGGTGCAAGAGGTGTCAGGAAATAGATTACACTGTCCTATTTAAAGAACAAAGAAATACATGGGAACACTAGATCTCTAGACTTTATCTTTAAAATGAGAATTTCTACTCATGAGGCCAACGTGCAAGATGTGGCTTTCTAAGTATTAAAAGTAAAATATTGAGAATATGTGTGCAAATTTGTCTTTGTATAAACATGTATGATGAATGCTTGAAATATATCTTGGAAACTGTTACAGGCATTATTATCTTTAATTTATAGCATATAAAATTGAATTTAGTGAATTACGAGGCTAGTAGGTGATAGTTCCAGGTTTAACCCCTATATTGTTTAGCCAAGGCATTTACATTTTCTAATCACAATCTCATATTTTATACTTGACAATTGCAACATTAGATAATGATATGTGTTTAAAACAAGATGCTGGGAAGCTCTGGGGTTGTGAAAAAATCTAAGTTTTACTAAGAAATGGTATCTGAATAAATGAGTTTTATAATTTATTTTTCATTTGATTTGGAATAGAATTTTATTTGGTCATTGGAAAATTTTTTCCATAACATAACATTTTGATATTGAAATACATTTTTAAAATTGTTTTCCCATAGGGATGTGAATAAAATGCAAGCCTTCGCATCATTCTCATTAGGCCAAAAAAATTCCAAACCACATGACTTTTTAAGATATACTAAAACCATTTATGATGTGATACGCCACTTGAGTGGAGTAATGCCTGATGGAATTAATCCTAGTCAGTCTTTACCTGTGGATTACACTGAAAGGGTCCTTCAACTTCATATGCAACATTCTTCGGTTCTTGACTTTCTCAGGTAAGAGCAGGGTTGTGCTAATTTAAAAATATAATTATGCTTGGATAGATAAGTAAGTAGATAGGTAGGTAGATAACTAGATAGATTTTGATATTATTTGTTTTTTAAAAAAAATATTTAAGTTTCCACAATATACATAACCATGTAATACATACCTTGGAAAAATAATAGCAAATAAGCATTTCATGGCCTATTGAATTTATAATCTAAGGCAATCAGTCTCAAACTTTAGCATGTATCCAAATCATGGCATGGTAAACATGTTGCTGACCGTTACCCACAGAGTTTATAATGCTAATTTGCATTTATAACAAATTTCAAGTGATAGTGATACTTGTTGTCCATGGTCTCATTTTGAGAATCGTCATATAAGTCAAGTATAAAATCCGTTGAACAAAAATGCGGTGTAACCAATAATTTATTCTTCAGATTACTGTTAGTATAATCTCAAGTTATGGGCGCTGTGAAGTTTTAGTCTGCATAGGTAAAGTATTTCAATATGAAAATAATAGGCAGGTGAAATTTTCCATAAATTGTTGATAGAAAATACAGGAAAAATATTTGTCATCATAATGTCTGCGTTTCTCAAAGAGTAAATGGCAAGTGGCCAAGAAATGGAAAAACAATGCTCATTAAAACTGTAAGGGGAGTATATAGAACTTCTTTTGCCTACATTTACAGTATCAGTGTCCACTGTAACTCCCCACATTCATAGGTAGTGTATTACTCCATCTTCCATGCTCCTATATCACTAAAATAATACCTTTTACTTACAATTATTTCTACATTAGGGTTAATATATTTTGAAAAACATTACTGTGGTTTTAAATTTGGCTTATTTATGTATGGAATATACCTCAAAGTTGAGATATTTATCTACCTTAGCAGGAATGGGGATAGAGGTAAGAAGAGGAAAATTATAACAGGAATGAAAGATTTGGTGTTCAGTTTTTTAAATTTCTAGATCAGACTTTTTAAGTTCCTAGCAATACTATGGTCTTAAAAGTTAGAAATGGTGTTGAACAAAATAGTTTTTCTTCATTTCTTAAATTCTCACTATCATGGTAATAGCCCAAACTAGCTTGAATTTCTTGTCACTTGAAAGAGATCTAGAAGTTTCTAAGTCATTGAAGGTGATTGAGGGAAGACCTAGGCACCCTGTTACAGGGGATACTGGGTTGGCAAATAAAGAGACAGAAGGGTGGCTGGCTCTGAAGCCACAATATGAATGACAAATCTGTGAGGACTAGAGAGTGGCCGAGTCCGTTAGGAGGGACCTCTTGGTCCTTGATGGGGTTAAGAGGAGAGATACAGAATCCTCAAACCAGGCCTTAGCGGCAGATGCCCACATAGCATCTGGGCTTCAGGCAGAGAGGGGACACTGCCAAAGAGACTGAACATACAGAAAAGTAGTCAGAGAACTTCATGTACAGATACAAGAGTCCCTCTCACCTAGCCCCTGTAAGCCCAAATGCAGGGATGATCCATGTCCTGAGACACCTTATACAATTTGGAGATCCCTCCTTTATAAAATAGTATCAAATTAAAAATACAAAAATTAGATACATGACTTTAGAAGTGACTCATGAAAGTGAGGAAACCTGAAGTTAAAGCTTTATTTACTTGACAATAAATCTACCTCTTCCCAGATGCCATCTGGTGGTGGGTAGAGGAGGTCTGAAATTTCTATTGTTTATCCCGAGGAACAGAATTACCATAAAGAGACTGTTCAGATCAGAAGAGGCTGAGATATGTGAAGATTCAAGTCTGCACTTTCTCTCCGTTCCTCTATACCCAATCATTTAAGGAAAATAGCACCCCACTGACTCATTCATGAGTCTGTATACCCCACTAGTTTGTGAACATGTGAGCATTTGAGGGGAGGAACCACATCTCATTCTTCTGGCATCTCTTAACACCGAGGGTCATTGATAGCACAGAATGGGTCCAATGGTCATTCAATATTTATTAACATTTTCTTTCACAGAGCATTGCATTTTAAGCTCCTGTGCTAAAAGTAATAAAACTTTGAAACTGAGCCTTAGTCTAATAGGAACGAGGAAACCTTTGTGAAATATAAAATTAAGGGGTAAAGGAAGAAAAAGTAAAGCAATGAGAGAGTCAAATTGGAGAAAATTAGGGTGGGTACTATGAATGTTATACATTGAACTTTATAATACTAAACTATGAACTCTTAAGAATGACTTTAATTATTAAGGCATTTTACCATCATACCTGTGTTAGTTTGCTAGGGCTACCATAACAAAATACCACGGACTGGGTGATCTAAACAATGCAAATTTTTTTTTTTAATAGTTCTGGAGGCTGGAAGTACAAGATCAAGGTGCAGGGAGATTGGGTTTCTTCTGAAGCCTCTCTGCTTGGCTTGCAGATGGCCTCTTGTCCTTACATGGCCTTTCTCTGTATGTGCATACCCCTGGTGTCTCTCTGTGTGTCCAAATTTCATCTTCTTATAATCACTAGTCAGATTGGATTAGGGACCACGCTAACGGCCTCATTTTACCTTACTCTCTTAAAGGCCTTAATCCCAAATAGTCACATTCTGAACTACTGAGGGTTAGGTTTCAACATATGACTTTTAGGGGGACACAGTTCAGCCCATAACAGTGTCAGATGTGTTGTATTATAAAAAAATATGTAATTGCTGTTATATTTTACAATAACATTTTTATTGCTAAATGTGAGATAATATGAATACTATTTCTTGTCATTTGTGCCTGTTATGGACTGAATTGTGTTCCCCCAAAGTTCGCATGTTGAAGTCTTAACCCTCAATGTGACTCTTTCTGGAGATAGGATCATTAAGGATATAATTGCACTAATGATGTCCTAACAGTTAATCCCTAAACTGATAAGACTAGTGCCTTTATAAAAAGAGGAAGAGACATCAGAGATCTTTCTCCCTCTCTTTCTTTCTGTGGGAGCGCAGAGAAAAGGTCATGTGAGGACGCAGCAAGAAGGCAGCTATCTACAAACCTGGAGGAAAGGTCTCACCAGAAACCGAATTTTCAGGCACTTTGTACTTGGACTTTTTCCCTCCAGAACTGTGAGAAAACAATTTTCTCATGTTTAACCTACCCTGTCTGTGGTATTTTATTATGGCAGCCTAAGCAGATTAGTACAGTGTCTAATACCCTCTGATATAATTTCATTTGTTTGTAACCAACAATAATTTTATGATGTGATTAATTTTCATTAAAAAACGTTTTTTATTTATAATTTTAATAATATAAAACAAAAACAGAAGCAGAATATAAACACTGTGTACCCTACATTGAAGTAGGATATTACATAATATAAAACTACTTTAACTCTTATTTCTAATTCCATTAATTTTTTAAAAAAATTGTTCATTTACCAAAATAAGTACACGTAAGAAAAAAACAGCTTACTTTCCTTTAGAAGTAAATTCAACTCCATGTGTGACTTCACTTCTTTTATTTTTAAAACCTATACATTTCACCCTCAGTTGATTGGGCATTGACCCATGCACCAAAAGGTTGCCAGTTCAATTCTGGGTCAGAGCACATGCCCAGGTTGCGGGCTTGATCCCTGGTAGGGGGCGTGCAGGAGGCAGCCAATTGATGTTTTGCTTTCACATAGATGTTTTTCACTCTGTAAAAAATCAATTAAAAAAACAACAACACGAACAATGAAAAAAAATTGTATGTCCTTACTTACACATGGCCATTATGATATCTTATTTAATGGAATTACACCTAAGAATGAAAATATTACAAAGCAAGTAAATGATTACGGAAGAGCAAACTGAAGTGAGGTCAAAGAGGATAGCTTTTGAATCAGGATAGCTTTTAAATCCTAGCTCTTTTATACTCCTGTAACTTTGCACAAGTGACTTAACCTGTTTAAGCCCTGATTTCAATATCTGTACAATTGAAGGTTATAATTCTCAGACTTGGTTGATAAAAGAATAGAAATAATGAATTGTGTAATACATGACACATAGTAGATGAGAGTGATGATAATGATGATGATGAAGTGTAATAAATTATGATTAATGGCTTTCATATGCTAAAATGTTTTCTTCAATTATCCCAATACAATAACCATTAGTGACATACTGAACACTGATTTTTTTGGTATCACTGTAATTGAAATAGAATATTTTAAAAATTCTGTTATCCTATTAGACATAAATGTCTGTTGACATAAAGAATACCAGAAAACTAGTATCTATCAACTCTGTCTTTATATTTATAAGATAAACGGAACCTTTATTTAAATTTTCATAAGTTTAAATTCAAAAGCCTATGACTTTTCTTTTAACTTTACCACTTCATACTCTTGGTCCTTGATTGATTCAATAAAGTAAATGCTTTAATTCAATAAAGCAAAAATTAGAATGCCATTCTTATTTTAGAAAGTTAGTTGTGCTTTTAAAATCTAATGCGATATTAGTTGTGAACAAAAGAAGGAGGTTTGGATACTTAACTTGATCTTTACTATTTGTGCAATATAGAAACCAAATGGGTTTCTGATAGCATCATTAAATTCTATGGTACTTGTGATTGTCATGCTATTCTTGTAACATTATTGTTGGCACAGCTCCAGTAGTGTTGACATTAACATGGGAGGTTTCTGTTTTGACATTTCGTGATATAAGGATGCAGGTATAGAAGAATGATTTTGGCATTAATGCCAAGCCATTCAAATGTAGTGCTCTTTTATCAGCAAATATATGCCTATCAGGATATGTTGGCTCTGATAAAATGTCTCAACATTCAGAATGTGGCAGTATGGTTAATAAAATTGGGTCATTAATCCAAAATATGTGCATATGTTTCATCATGGAAATAAATGTATAAGATGATAGTAAATGTTATTAGCTTCCTCATTTAAATTTGGTGACAGCGGGTGAGGACTTTTGTGTACAAGTGAAATTAAATTTATTTTGTGCAATTAATGAGACCCTCTATTTTTGGAGATTAAATTTAGAATTTAATAACTCATTACGTCTAATTTTATTTCGTTCTACTCAGGGTAAACTTGGAAGAAATATGCAAATAGAAAACCTAGAATGTAAAAGTGTAATCAAATCAATTATGAAAATCAACACTATAAAACTACTGACCAGATATAAACTATTGTTAAAAAGTTTCCTTTTTTTGAATTTTTTAAGATGACACTGGTTAACAAAATTATACAGGTTTCAGGTGCACAATTCCACAACACATCATCTGTACACTGTATTGTGCGTCCACCACCCCATGCATAAATTATTGACAAAACATAATTGTAAATACTGTGTTAGGCACTGATGAAGTTAGACCTTCAGATAGATGCAAATCAAAAGAAAGAAACAAGCTTTTTATAGGGGAGGAAAACTGATTTTTCCTCTTCCCTTCTAGGTTCTTGGCTGTAATAAAAGACAGATTAACAGAAGAAAAAAAATTAATTATGGGCATAAGTATGGTAGCCCAACAAAGATATGAGAGTCAGAGGCAGCCAGAAGATTGAGGCTTATATACCATTCTGAGCTGGGGGGGCGGGGGGGCAGGCTGAGAAGGAAATGTTTGTTAAACAAGGGTTGCCTTGCCATGCAGGTAAGTTTCTCAGGTGAAAAGTCATCTCTAGTAATAGCTCTCTTCCAGGTAAGGGCTTTTTTTCTAATGTAATTTCCTTTATAAATGTAGATTTTCATTGCAAAAGGGTGACTTCTCTGTTTTCAGAGCTTTTCTTGTGTCTGTTGTTTCTGAAAATAATCAGTGCACCAAAGAGGCATATTTTGGGGTGGCCTAGTGTGCTACCTTTCACTTCATAACAGCATCTGTAAAATGCTGTTAAAGAACAAAATTCAACTGACAAAATTTTAAAGATCTTATTGGATTTATTCAAGAATTTATAAATCAGGCAGCATCCAATCGAGCAGAGAGAGAGGAGCTCTGAAGAGCTATGCAAGGCAAGAGATTTTATAAGCAGAAGGGAGCATGAACAAGGAAGTTGTACTTAGTGGAGGGGGGAGTGGAATGTGACACCCCAAAATGCGTCATTTTGGCATGTGAATTGTTTTGAGCTGAAGGCAGTTGAGATCCAGCAGACTCTGGAAGAGCTTTCCTCTCCCTTAAATGCCTAAAAGAATTTAGATAGGGAGCCTGTGCCAGGAAGAGAGCTATTATCAGAGATAACTTTTTATATCAGAAAGACTTATCTGCATGGCAGGGCAAACGTTTGTTGACCAAATATCCACTCCTCTCATCTTCCTGTGAATTGTTTTCCTCCCCTTTGAAGCTCCAGACCCTGACCCCCTTTTCCTCAATTATCTGACTGCCTGGGAGTTTCATGTTTTTGTGGGGCTCCCATAGGTACACAGTTAATTTTTTTTCTGTTTATCTGTCTTACATCAATTTTATTATTAGACCAGCCAAAGAACCTAGAAAGAAAGAAGGCAAACATTTTCCACCCCTATAGCACACAAAGTAGATTGCTTATTGCAAGGTCACTTTCCTAGGGGATGTCAGGGTTCTACTGTCAGGGAGATGACCTAATACTGATCAGGCAATTTTAATCGAATGGTTTAAGATTCCATTTCTGGGAGAGCCAAACTGTAATTACGTCTTCGTTTGGTGATGTGGGCTTAGCATATGCGACTCCATTTTGGGCCTGTTGTCTTATCTTTACCAATGCAAGACTGCATTCTTACATTCTCAACTTTTTACTGAGGGCTTACTGTCTGCTGGACACTATATAATACTCACATGGATACCATGTGGTCGGTCTCCCTCCTCAAGAAGCTCTCAGTTTAATGGCTCCCTGATAGTTTTCTTTAGGCTCTCAGTAACATTTTATAAAAGTGGTCATTTCCTCCTGAGATCCTGGCTTGGCTTTGGATGCAAGGAAGTATTCTAGTTTCTTCATATGTCTTTGTTTCATTCTCTATGATTTCAATTTAATGTGGCATCATCTCATTGTGTTCTTACATAGGCTTTCGGTTGGCTCCTCCTGCTAAGAAGTAGTGTTCCATTAAAATTAGATTTTATTTAAACCTATAGTAATTTGAATGTAATGAAGATTCATAAAAATAATGTAGATGCAGACAGGAAATGTATAAAAGTCAAAGGGAAGGGATGATGTTTGACTTCCAAACAAAGGAACTTTATATGTGTGCAGTACAAGTTCTTCCATTAGCTTCTACCGGCCCAGGGCCATGTCAACGTAACAACTCTAGAACTATGTTCATTGCTTCCATCCCCACCAGGGTTCCTTAGTTCTCTCTTCTTATATTCATCTGTGCTCTCTTCAAGGTTTGAGCTTTCAGAATCATCTTAAGGCTCCTTTCTGTTTTTTCTTTATTTCACTTTTCAGTAGTTCTAGAACTGCAAACTGCTGAGGATGTTCCAAAGTTGAGTACTAGATGAGGCATTCTTCTCTGGTAAATGCTTATGGTGAGTGGGGTTCTATGCTCACCTAAATGTGTTATACCTAAATACCCAATTCTCTTCTAGGGAACACTCCAGCAAAACTATATTAGATGTCTATAGGTTCTGGTGGTGATGGACATGCATATGAAGAGTTTGGATTCAAATGTTTCAAGGAATTTGACAGTGAAAAAATTGTAAAGTCTTAAACGTGATAAATATTTTAAAATGTATCAAGTAATATAAATATTAGATTTTAAATGTATAACATAATATAAATAGATAATTGCTGCCTCTTCAGCTATACTATAAGTTTATATAGTCAAAGAGGCCACACAATTTGGATATTCTCTTTCTTAAAATTAGTGATGGATTATGTTATATTGGGGGTTTTCTATATTCAGGCATATGCAGTGATAGGCATTCCATGAACATTGGGTGACTAATGATCAATTTATTAGATGTTTTACTGTATTCAAACTTTTTCCACATATTTTAAAATCTTATAATGTTATATCTTTTTCCATTACTATATCTACTGCCTCATCTTGATTTATAAGCAAAACCTGGAAAACCTACAAATATGTGTTTTATGGTTATGTAGGAACAACAGAAAAAATATTGCTGTTTTTGTGTGTGTGAAGAAAGTTAATTTGTATAGTTGATTTCAATGTAAATAAAATGTGAATTTTGTTTTAAAAAATGGCTAATGCTTTGACAATAGGGGCTAAATCAGGACTCCCCATATGCCATTAACATATAAGAGCAGATGTGGACGATTAAAGGTACTTAGTAAGATCTTTCTCATTAATTAGTTCTCCAAAGGAAACATCATATACACATTTTATTGTTAAAGGAAAATTTTAAAATTAATTATATAATTTTTAAATATTAAAATTAAAGTTTAATAAACAACCTATATGACATTGAAATAATTTAATCTAAGGTGGAATGCATGTGATACACAAATCATAAGTATTATACTATAATAATTTGGATTTCTATTTTTTAATTTTAGAAATCAAGGAGCATGTCTTTCTCATGTACAGCCAGAATTTCTGTTTGAACCAGAAGATTATAAGAAGTGGATTGAAATTGGAGTAAGGAAATATAATTTCTCTGAAGAACTCTGAATTTACTCATTTTTAGTATCTGAAGATTTCATTTTGGAATCCTTGATTTTTTATTTATGAAGTATTCTAAGGATTATGCTTCTCTGAACTATATATATATATATATATATATATATATATATATATATATATGCACACACACGTGTGTGTGTGTGTGTGATATATTGATTTTCGTACTTGTCTAAAAATCTCTGTAGAGCTTAGGCAGAAACAATCACATGCTTGTTCTTAAATATATAAGTAATTGCTTCTTTTAGGGGATTTAGAAATGAAGAATGGTGTGTGCTTATGTAAATTTTCTCTTAAAATGAATTTTTAGAATATATATCTTCCAAAGAAAATACTGGTTTAATTTCTCTACCACTTGCCACTTCCCTTTTACAGTTTTAGAGGAGAATGGGGAGAAATTAAGCAAGATATGCATAGTTTTTTTTTTTCAAATTATGCAACTCATTTTATGGAAATTTATTGAGAAGGGGGTATTGTTTTGAGATGTCCACAGGTTTTGAGGCAACTCTAGTTGTGGTACTGTTACTATAGTCACCACATGACATTAACAACAGACCCAGGGGCCTGTTCTTTGGCACTCTCCTGAGTCTCTGTGGCTTAATTTAAAGAATGTGGCTCTTAGGGGTTCAGAGGTCAGAATAACTTTGCATCTCATTCTGCCACTTCTGCCCCAGAGCTAGTGGGTGCACTGAATTAATAAATCTATGACCTCAATAAAGGGCTGTGAGTTCCAGAAAGTTACCTGTGTTGGTAGTTTCTATGACTTGCACATGGGGAATTAAAGATCTTGAATATATAAAAAGGACATGTAAAGGTTTTATTAAAAGAAAAAAGCTTATATGCTAAGTAGTTAAAATTTTGAGCTTACATTTGCCTTGCATTTTAATTAATGTTGTGATATTTTATTTATTAAAGCATTCCACTAATACCTTGCCGGAGTGTTCCTCTATACTTGAGGAAAAGCGTTTTGTTATAGATATGACTGAGTTTGAAGCCTGGAGTAAACGGGCATGGACAGATGTATTCCTTCAGATATATAAGGTACCATTTCCCCTCTTATTCACTGCTGGGATTTTCTGGTTAATTCACATAGGTAGTATATTAGTTATGGTATAAGTAGTATTGTTGTAAAAGATATAAAACTACAGTGGCTCAAGTAAGATAGAATTTTATTTGTCTTTCTCATTGAACTGTGGAGAAGTCTAGAAGCAGTGGGGTGTCTCTTCTGTTCTCAATACTGGGCTTTCATCTCTGTGGCAATTTCTCAGAATAAGGAAGAACAGATAAAGGAGAAGACAAGGAAATATCTTTTAAGGCTGTTGCCTGAAAAATACATCATTTCCCTTTCACATTCCATTGGGAAAAATTTAGTCATATAACTGCACCTAGCTTTAAGGGAAGAAAAATATAGTTTCTAAAATTGGTAGCTACAGGCATTTTTCAGTATTAAAAGTAAGGATAAAAGAATGGATATTGGTGAAAATTATGGTCACTACCTGTAATGCATAGTAGTGTCTTGTAAAATTATTCTGGAGATATATTCACTAGGAATCATACAACTGTAGGCAAGACCAGGTGTTGATGAGATTCTCCAATTGACTTCATGTCAAGGTGCGTGTGTGAGTAAATTAACATATAAATTGTGCCTACATGACCTATATCTTTGTTGCTTAAACAAGTACTGGTTTCAGTCCTGAAACCATTTCCTAGGGTTTCAAGGAAATATAGCATTATACGTTTTGCTCACTAAGACCAATGGAGGTTTCTGCTCTATCCTCATTCATGGATAGGGTGAGCTGTAGGACAGGGAGTTAAAACAATGAAGTTAAGTTAAATAGAAGGAGCAATTCATCACTCAAAGAGAAGTGTGATCTTGTTTAATCTTCACAACCAGTAATCCCAGTTTAGAGATGAGGAAACTAGGGTTCATAGGAACACCTACTTTCTTCCAAGATTGCCTGATTTTGGCCATATAAAACCATCTTAGGTAGGGAAAGTTTATGTCTTCCTTGTTCTCTGCTGGGGCCCAGGAGCCCAAGGCCATCTTGCTGGTCTCTGGCAGTCTGAAACCTTCACTGCACCCAGGCCTACCCTCTGGAGAGTTCCTTCTGCTATCTGATTGCCACTTACTCCTCCTCTTATTTTCTTTCCACCTCAACCTGCCTGTGTCTCTTGCTGGATGTCAAGAGAAGAAATCCTATTTTTCCTTGATTAATTCCCAGAAGAATGTATGAGTGTGTTTGTGATGCTCAGCCAAACTTATAATTGAGAAAAGACATTTTCTTCTTTTTTTTTTCCATTTATCTTCAGATACAGTGGTAGGGAGAGAGGGAGGAAGAGAGAGAGAGAGAAACATCGATGTGAGAGAGACACATCGACTGGTTGCCACCCACACGACCCCAACCGGGGCGAGGACAAACTGCAACCGAGGTATGTGCCCTTAGCGGGAACCGAACCCGGGACTCTCTGGTCCGTGGGCCGACGCTCTACCACTGAGCCAAACCAGCCAGGGCTCTTCTTTTCTTAACTCCAGTTTCCATCATCTGTAATTTTGCCCAGTGATAAAGAGGAGCAACTTCAAAACAGAAGAGCAGCACATGCCCTAATTTAGGGACAAACTAGTTCTAATCTTGCTTTGTAGACTTTTTTCACACACATATTCATTTATGCATGCATTCATATATATGCTTAGTTCATTTAATCTGTCTTCCCTGACCTGTAAGTCTATGAATTTAGAAACCAAGTATCACTTGTAAATTTAATAGTGTGTCAGCTACATAGTAGATGTTCAACAATATTTGTTGAATGAATTTATTGAACAACTATTATGTTTCAGGTACTACACTAGGCTTTGTGGGTGTAAGAGTAAACTTGATAAAGTCTGTCTCCTCAAGAATTTTGTGTCCTGGAGTATATAAGAAACTAAGTATATGTAATTACAAGGAAGTATGACAAATGCTATGTCAAGGGAAGCCCAAAGAACTAAGGATGAGTGCCCATAGAGAGGAACGTAACTTTCCTGTGGCTATGGGAAGGTTTCTAGGAGACGATCAATTTAAACTGAGCCCTGAGAAATGATAGGTGTTTGCCAGACAAGATGGGTCATAATTGAGAGAGAGAGAGAGAGAGAGAGAGAGAAGATTTGTGTGAAGGAAGCAGTAGATGAGTTTTATTGCAGGAAAGTGAGGAGCAGCGGATAGCATTTTTCAAGACAAAGGAAATTCAATGTGGAAATGCCTGAGGTTAAATGGAACATGGTACATATTGAGGAATAAACACGATATGGCTGGGTAAGAGCAGTGGACTGTGACCCACTCAGAAATTGGATGACTTCATAAGCCAAACTGTTACAGGGCAGTGAGAAGCTAGGAAAATTCCATGGCAAGTGGAATAGGGAAATTAAGACAAGAAATTTAAAACAAGGCCCAACAGTGTGGGCAATTTACAGCCAGTTCGTAAATCGCAAGCCCTTATCTTTCCCAAGGAGCTTGAAAGCAAATGGTTAATGACTCTCCAACCAAAAAATGCAGGAAAGGAGGGGGAAAGGGAAAGGAAAAAAAGGGGGGGGCAGTTTTATTTTTTACTTCCTACACAGAGAAGCCAGGAACCTCAAGGCTTGGCAAGATAAAAATTGCCAAGTGCTTCTCATGAATTCTGGGAAGGCCACAACAAAGTGAAAGGAACCTTGAGAATGAATCTGTACCAAGATATTCAGTAGAGGAATTTTGAAACCTATAGACAGCGTCTCGAACCTCCACCCAATTTGCTCCTCAGATTAGCTGAGTGAAGCCCATCTGCGCTCTGAGCCGGATGAAATAGATTTGCATGCCTTCCTTCTTTAATAAATTTGCTTGCTTTAATTGCTTTAATAAATTGGCTTTATCACAACACAGTAAGGGTCTCTTGTTTAAATTCATTTACAGAAGAAAACAAGAACCAGGGAGGAGACAGCCTTTTCCCTCCCACTCAAGGGGCTGTCTGGTAATACCTTTTTTGGTGTTTTGGGTGTCTGAAACAGAACCAAGGAAACTGGACTTTATGGACTTTAGCATGAGATCAGTACAGAGCTACTGAAGGGTTGTAAATGTAAGGTTGACATAATCAGATTTGCATTTTAGAGAAATCACTGTGGTACAGTGTGGAAACTGTTTAGGAATGTATTTCAATGTTTGGTGCTAGGAATATTGGCGGTAGTGGGAAAGATGAGAAAGGGCAGCTTTCATAAATATTAGGAGCAGAACTCATTAGGACTTGGTGAATGTCTAGATCTTGTGGGGTGAAAGAGGCAGAGAGGTTAAGGATGACAGTGGGTTTCTTGTTAAGTGAGGAGAATTTGATCCCAGTTCCACTGGTGGTGGAACTAAGAGGACATGATAAATTAATTTTGGTCCTGCTGTATTATGGTGCCCCATAAGATTACCTGGAAAGGGATTTTGATGGCAGCACACAATTGGGATTCTTGACTGATGCCATGATAAAGTCAGAAGAATGGATAAGACTGTCCAGTTAGATCATCTGCAGAGTTGTTTCTTCATGTGTTGAGACTAAAGCATGGGTAACTCTAGGTGCTCTGTTAAATCAGAAGTGGATCGGTAATTTCACTTGAAAAAGCAAGCAGTGTTACTGAGATAAGTTCACAAGTCAGAAATAAAAGACTGTGATTTTTCACAACAATCCCTTTGGATTCTTAATGTTGAATTCTTAGAGGTCATGCATGTAATCCAAGACTGCCTTTTGCAGTGCTTGGCTAATTGTTTAGATAACAGGATATAGCTTGTCTCACTCAATTTAATTTTGTGTCATTAGGTTATTTTTGCTTGTTACATTTGCAAGATTAATTGTTGCTCTTTCCTTGCATTATATTCCCAATCCACAAAAATGTTCACGAAAATGACTAAAAAAAATGGGTCATTTGAAGCATGGGAAGTGAAAAACAGTAACAGAAACACTCAAATTCAGAATGCTGTTCTAAATGTAAATTATAAATAGGGATCTCATGTGGATATAAAGGATTAATCTGTATGTACTGAAAGAAGTGAATGTGATGTTTTTACAGAAGAACATGGAAAAGGAAAAGGTGATCAGAAATAAATATCTGAATAATTTTAATTAACTGTTTATTCATTTGTTCCCAGTATATTGTCTATCAAAGTTTTGTTGTGTTTTTTTTTTTGTTTGTTTGTTTTTTTTAGAATAGTGACACAATTCTATCAAATATTTTGATATTTTTAAACAAAGAACAGTGATCTTTCTGGTTAATTAAACATATTTTTCCTGAACCAATTCAATTTTCTCTATAATAAAATTGGAGTATTTGTTGCTAAACGTCAGCGAGACACCAGTTCTACCTAGGCAATATTCAGTATAGCATGCCTATGTGGAAAACAAAAATGGTACAAGGGATCATATTTCTGAGGAATATTTAAAAGCAATAAAATATGATTGGAGAAAAGCAGAACTGGCGAAATTCTTTTATTAAATGGCTTTGCAATATGTCCCATATTGTCAGTGATATTAATGTGGAAACACAGTTATTCTCACAGGTGATAAATATTGCATGTATCAGTTGATATAACCATGGATAAGGAACATATAAATAACTCTTTGCATGTGTGTAATAGATATATGTGGACAGAGTATATGATGACATTTTATTCTCTTTGTCAGTCGTGGTCTGTGTGGTTTCTTAATGCACATTTAGTGGTTTATAGGGAATAAAATTGAGAGAAAAGAGCAATAGAGGGAAAAAATGGCCTAGGTCAGAAACTCAATATTGAAGAAACCAAATACTTAAATAGACAAAGGAAGAGAATTCTACAAATCAGCTTCAAATATGCAAAAAAATAGCAGGGATACTTTATGATATCATGAACAAGGAGAAAAAAGAGCCTTTGAGGGAGGACATGGTTAACAGTATCAGATGAAATTGAGAGGTTGCTTAGGATGGTAATGATGAGTTGGGGAAGGTCATTAGGTGGGCCTTGGTTTGATGAGCTAAACAAATGAAAGAAAGTGATGACAATGAGGATAGAAAACTCAACAGTTGTAACTGGTAGAAGGAAGAGATAAAAGAATAAATGGGAATTCAAGTTTGGGAGAGCCCCTAGAAGCTGAGTGTACAAGTGAGCATGTTTTGATATTGTTGAAAAAGAAATGGTTGGGAGGAAATTAAAGATCCGAAAGGTGAAAAAGACAACTGGTGCAGAACTATTCCTAAGAAGATGAGAAGGCCTGATATCTAGTACAAGAGAAGGGATAAGGGACTGCTCAGCCACTGCGGCTGGAGAGAAGGAAGGAAAGTGACTGCAGATGCAAGTGCTTTCGGATGTTTGGTAGGGCACTGCAGTGTTCTCATTAAGATGTCATCCCTTTGCTCTTTGAAGTCGAGAAAGGAGTCTTCTGAGAAAAACTAGCATATAGGCTGAGAAGGAGGGAGGTTTGATAAAGATGATTAAGAAGCCAGGAGCCATGGATAATGGGAGATGAGAAGACAAGGGAAACAGAATTCTGGGCTTGCAGACTTTATCTTTAATTGCGAAACAGGTACCTCTCAGGTTTCCTGGAACCCCTGGCAGTGATCCCCATGGATGATGTGTGCAGTGCTTTAGGGCTGTGATCAGATTTTGTTGTTGTTTTTTCAAAAATTTTTTACACTTTTTAATTTTTTTCAGTTACAGTTTACATTTAATATTATTTTGTATTAGTTTCAAGTGTGCAGCATGGTCGTTAGACAAGCATATACTTTACTAAGTGTTCCCCCTGCTATTTCTAGTACCCACCTGGCATCATATGAAGTTATTACAATATTATTGACTATATTTCCTATGCTGTACTTTACATCCCCATGACTATTTTGAACTACCAATCTGTACTTCTCAATCCCTTCACCTTTTTCACCCAGTCCCCCAAACACCCTCCCCTCTGACAACCATCACTCTGTTCTCTGTATCTATGAGTCTATTTTGTTTGTTCACTTATTTTGTTCTTTAGAGTCCACATATAAGTGAGATAATATGGTATTTGTCTTTCTCTGAATGACTTATTTCACTTAGCATAATACCCTCTAGGTCCGTCCTGGCTATTGCAAATGGTAAGATGTCATTCTTTTTATGGCTGAGAAATAGTTCATTGTATTTATGTACCACAGCTTTTTTATCCACTTGTCTATTGGTGGGCATTCAGATTGATGCTGTCTTCTACTACCAGAAAACTTCCCTGTAGCCTTAGTTTCTTCCTAGAGCTTTCTCTCCACCTCCTGTCTTAACTGAAGCTTTTATCTTCACCCCAAAATCAATTCCCTTCTGGTCCTCTTTATTTTATTTTAAATTTTTTTGTTAATCCTAACCCGAGGATATTTTTCCATTGATTTTTTTTTTTTTTTTAGAGTGGAAGGGAGGGAGGGAGGGAGGAAGAGAGAGAGAAAAAGAGAGAGAGAAAGAAATATCAATGTGAAAGAGACACATCTATTGGTTGCCTCCCATACGACCCCAACCAGGGCTGGAGAATCAAACCTGCAACCCAAGTATGTGCCCTTTACTGGAATCGAACGCGAGACCCTTCGGTCTATGGGCTGACACTATAACTGCTGAGCCAAACAGACTAGGGCCTTGTGGTCCTCTTTGATAGGGGCTGTTGATGATCATGCTTGAATGTTTCTTTTCAGTCTTGCTTTCTGTCTTCCTTTCTTTTTATTTTTTCCTTTTTATAATTCTTACCCTGTGGCATTCAATTATATTCTCTTTACAACAAATTGGTGATCTTGATAATATTTAGACATAAATGACTGTAAGAAATTTGTTATGGTGTTAAACATTTATGGTATATTTGAACAATGTTTATTAGTTATATCCTCCCACTTAAACAATCTGATCAATGGAAATGTAAACTTCTAAAAATTAAATTTGGTCTGACTTTTGCTGATTACTACTTAAATTAATTGTGCTTTCTATGCCAATTGGAAAAACAGATTAAAATAATACCTAATTTAAAAAAGCTGTCATTGAAAAACAATAAGCCAAATATAATAGCAAAATTAATGTGGAATTGGAAGTGTATATGATATTGATTGGATAACACTCAATATATGTAATTATATACTGTGATATTATGATTTATAATAACAAACATATATATGGCCTTCATTCTCATTTCTAGCATAGAGATTCTTTTTTTTTAATTTTTATTTTTTTATTAATTTGTTTTTGTTACAGATGTTTCTTCTTTTTCCCCCATTGACACCCTCCTCCCCATCCCCTCGCCCCATCCCCAGCCCTGTTGTCCATGTCCATTGGTCATACATACATGCATATAAGTTCTGTGGTTTATCTCTTCCCCCCGCAACCCTCCTCCTCTGAGGCTTGTCAGTCTGTACCCCACCTCTATGTCTCTGGGTCAATTTTGTTCATCAGTTTGTTTAGTTCATTATATTCCACAAATAAGTGAGATCATGTGATATTTGTCTTTCTCTGCTTGGCTTGTTTCACTTAGCATAATACTCTCCAGGTCCTTCCATGCCATCTCAAAGAATAAGAGATCTTTCTTTCTTACAGCTGCATAGTATTCCATTGTGTACATGTACCACAGCTTTTTTATCCACTCATGTACTGATGGACACTTGGGTTGTTTCCAGATCTTAGCTATTGTAAATAGTCTAGCACAGAGATTGTAAAACCCTTTGAAATTTCTAAGTGATAAAGGTGTCTTTTGTTATGTTAATTAGGTGGCTTTTGGAAAGCACCTAACTGTGGGAGCTGATTATCAGAGGAATCAGCACTGTTATTAGAGGGTTAGAACTCTCTGTTTTACCCCACAGACCTAGAATGGGAGAGGGCCTGGAGGTTGACCCAATTGCCAGTGGCCAGTGATTTAATCAATCATGAGTATTTAATGAGGCCTCCATAAAAACTCAGAAGGAACAGGGTTCAGGGAGCTTCCAGGTTGGTGAACATGTGGAGGTTTGTGGAGAGCGCCGCCCCTGGAGAGGGCATGGAAACTCTGTGCTCTTTCCCACACCTTGCCCTATACATCTCTTCCATCTGACTGTTCATGAGTTGAATCCTTTTATAATAAGCCAGTGATCTAGTAAGTAAAATATGTCTCTGAGTTCTGTGAGCAGCTCTAGCTAATTAATGGGACCCAACAAGGGGACATCGAAACCTCTGATTTGTAGTTGGTTGGTCAAAAGTATAGGTAACAACCTAGACTTTCAACTGGTGTCTGAATTCATTTGTCACGGAGAGGGTCACTGGAACTTCCAGTGGATTGTTGGTGGGTTAGAAGCAGAGGTAACACCCTAGGCTTTTGATTGGCATCTGAAGTAGTGGGGGGGGGGTCATGGTCTTGTAAGATTGAACCCTCAACCTGTGGAAGTGTCAGAATTGAGTTGGATTGTTGGAGGCTTTGCTGGTGTACGAGAATTACTTGGTTGAATGGGGATGGAGATTCCCCCCTCTATCCCCTCCAACACACACACACTGGAAATTGGTGACCAGAATCCTTAGGTAATAAGCTGCTTCTTGTAAATTACATAGTGCAGTACCTTATAGACTAGAATGGGCATTAGAAGGTATCTTATCTATTATTTTACTCTTGAATAGATGTAATTAAGCAGAAAATAGTGATGCCTTCCTTTATTTATCTACCTGTCATATTCCTTTATTTACTCTTCAAATTTTTATTTTGCCATTCAGGTCTAGTAAAAGTTTTGTTCTTACTTTTATTCAATTTTAGGTTCTGGTACTATCCCAGGTTGTACCACATTCCGTAACTGATTTGCCTGCTGTATATATGCAGAATTCACCAAAAGTCAACGCTTGTTTTGTATCCAGCAACATGTATTCTAATTCTGAAAGAATTATTCTTAGTTGGATAAACACACATTATGAGAATACCAGACGTAGTATATGGAAAAACTGTCACAAAGGTAAGAAATTTTTTTTCTTTAAATAAATCATCACAGGTTGTAGTATGATAGTGTAGAAGGAGCCGCAGAATCAGACTCAGAATTCATGGATTTTAGACTTGACTGCAGCATTTATACTCTGTTCTGCAAAAAAAAAGTATTTCTTAACATCTTCAAGATCAGCTTTCTTACATGTAAAATAGAAATAATAAAAGATGCTTCCCCAATTTATTTTGAAGAATAAGTGATAAAAATTATGTATAGATGCTCCAGAAATGAAAGATAGCTTTAATATAATTGATGGCATTTTCAGCTCTATCAAGTATTAAATGTAGGTGACACTGCTCAAACCTTGTATATAATTAGTTGAGATCAAGTGAAAATTGACTAGATAACATATTACATTTTGTTGGTGACAATCACGTTAGAAATCACTAAGTTCAATAATGCTGCATGAATTTGAGGAGGAGGGGAGGTCATATTAGGTCCATACAGGGTGGGGCAAAAGTAGGTTTACAGTTGTGAGTATGGGAAACACCGAGTTTATTTTTGTATTACAGATATTGTATTATCTTCCGTAGAAACAACTGTAAACCTACTTTTGCCCCATCCTGTATACTGAACAAAGAGTGTGTTTATAGACCTGCTCCAGTGTTCAGGCAGGCACTCCCTGGTTGTGCCCTTTAGAAGGAATGAGTCTCTATAAGTTTCTACCCTAAGAGCATTAAACTCTTTGAAAAAAAATTCAATTTGTTAGTATAACAGTGTATTTTTTTTTAATTCATCATAAGCACTGATTGTCATGAGGAGGACAGTATTGATGTTGGTTGTTTCTTTGACTTCCATTAGGCTCCCCTCTTCCAAGCACATACAATCCTGCTATGTTCAGAATGGATTGTGTTTTAACATACAATAATTAAGTTTATTTTTTATACTGAACCCTTGGAATTTAATCTAAACTTTAGAAGTAAGGTAAGATTAAGAGTATTACTTAAAATGAGACTTTGAATTACAGTTGCTCTTAACTTAAAGCCATTAGTGAAACAAACATACTGACATCAAGCTTGAAAGAGATATATTGATATATTGGTATTAGAGAACAATAAGTATAGACTATATTATTACAAATTCTATTTGAGGTACTGATAATATCAAAGTTTGACTTGTAACTGTAATGTAATATGATTAATATCTTATAAAAATGTATTTGGCCCCCCATTAAAAACTATAAAAAACAGGATGTAGTCATCTACTGATGGGTACTTGAGCTGTTTCCAGATCTTGGCTATTATAAATATTGCTGCAATGAACATAGGGGTGCATATGTTCTCTTGAATCAGTATTTCAGGTTTCTTCAGATATATTCCCAGAAGTGGAATCACTGGGTCATAAGGCAGTTCCATTTTTAATTTTTAAGGCATCTCCATACTGTTTTCCATAGTAGCTGCACCAATTTACAATCCCACCAACAGTATATGAAGGGTTCCCTTTTCTCCACATCCTCACCAACACTAATTATTTGTTGACTTTTTGATGATAGCCATTCTGACAGCTGTGAGGTGTTATCACATTGTGGTTTTGATTAGCATTTTCATGATGATTAATAATGTTGAATATCCTTTCATATATGTTGGCCATCTGTATATCTTCTTTGGAGAAGTATCTATTCAGGTCCTCTGCCCATTTTTAAATTGGATTGTTTGTGTTTCTTTTTCTTTTTCTTTTTTTGATGTTGAGTTGTAAGAGTCTCTTATATGTTTTGGATATTATCCTGTTATTGGATATATCATTTGTGAATATCTTCTCCCATTCAGTAGGTTATTTATTCATTTTGCTCATGGTTTCCTTCGCTATGCAGAAACTTTTTAGTTTTATGTAGTTATATTTGTTCATTTTTTTTTTTTCTTGCTCAAGGAGACATATTGAAGAAGATATTGCTAAGACTGATGTCAAAGTGTATACTATGTTTTTGTCTAGGAGTTTTATGGTTTCAGGTGTTATATTTAAGTCTTTAATTCATTTTCAGTTTATTCTTGTCCATGGTATAAAAAACTAGTCCAGTTTGATTTTTTTTTAATGTATCTGTCCAGTTTTCCCAGCACCACTCATTGAAGAGACTGTCATTTCCCCACTTTTTCTTCTTACCTCCTTTGTCATATATTAATTGACCACATAAGCAAGGATTTATTTCTGGACTCTCTATTCTGTTCCATTGATGTATGTGTCTGTTTTTGTGTCAGTACCATACTGTTTTGATTATTGTAGCCTTGTAGTATAGTTTGAAATCAGGCAGCATGATACCTCTACCTTTGTTCTTTTTTCTCAAGATTGCTTTGACTTTTTGGGGTCTTTTGTAGTTCCATATACATTTTAGGGTTTTGTTCTAGTTGTGAGAGGAATCCCATTGGAATTTTGATAGAGAATGCATTGAATTGTATATTGCTTTAGGTAGTATGGACAGTTTAACAATATCAGTCCTTCTAATCCATGAGAAGAGTATATCCTTCCATTTATTTGTATCCTCTTCGGTTTCTTTCTTCAGTGTCATAATTTTCAAACTATAGGTCTTTCACTTCTTGGTTAAATTTATTCCTAGGTATTTTATTCTTTTTGATGCGGTCACAAATGGGACTGTTTTCTTAATTTCTTTTTCTGATTGTTCATTATTAGTGTGTAGAAATACAACAGATTTCTTTATATTAATTTTGTATTCTACAGCTTTTTTACTGAATTCATTTATTAGTTCTAGTAATTTTTTTGGTAGAGCCTTTGGAATTTTCTATATATGTCATGTGATCTGCAAATAGTGAGAGTTTTACTTCTTCCTTTCTGATTTGGATGCCTTG
Organism: Tadarida brasiliensis; assembly: GCA_030848825.1. Classification (NCBI taxonomy): domain Eukaryota; kingdom Metazoa; phylum Chordata; class Mammalia; order Chiroptera; family Molossidae; genus Tadarida; species Tadarida brasiliensis. The sequence continues at coordinate 107,171,177 of CM061280.1, read as the reverse complement.
TATTTCTTTTTCTTATCTAATTGCTGTGGCTAGGACTTTCAATACTTTGTTGAATAAAAATGGTGATAGTAGGCATCTTTGTCTTGTTCCTGATCTTAGAGGAAAAGCTTTCAACTTTTCACTATTGAGTATATTAGCCTTTTGCTATTTTTTTTTTTATCCTCACCTGAGGACATTTTTTTTTTTTTTTTGCATTTATCTTCACATAGAACAGGAGGGAGAGGGGGGAAGAGAGAGAAAGAAACATCAATGTGAGAGAGACACATCGAGTGGCTGCCACCCACATGACCCCAACCAGGGCTGGAGACAAACTGCAACCAAAGTACGTGCCCTTTGCGGGAACCGAACCCGAGACTCTCTGGTCCACAGGTCGATGCTCTAACGGCTAAGCCAAACTGGCCAGGACAGCCTTTTGCTATTTTTTAAACCACTCAGACCCATGACTTTGCAAAGCCTTTGCACTTTCTGTTCTTTCTGCTTTGAGCATTATTTTCCTCAATATCTTTATGATTCCTTTTCCCACTTCACTCAGGTCCTTGCTTAAATATCACCTTATTTGAGAAACTTTCCCAATAACCTCTCTAAAATAGCATATACTTCAGTCCTTCTCTTTCTTGCTCTATTTTTCTCAATGGCACTTTCCCAAAATAATGTATATAGTCTGTCTCCTCCAGTAGAATGTGAGCTTAACAGGAACTATCTTGTCGGTTTTATTGTTCACTGCTGTATTCTCAGAGCCCAAAACTGTGCCTGGAAAATAATAGATACCAAATATTGTCTGAGTGAATAAATGAGTGCATAAAGAGGCACGTTCAGGTTTCGTACATTTTTCTACCCCTGTTCTAGATAATTGAATATATATTAGCCTACCAATTTGTATCTTCTGGTACAAATGTGAGGGTCAGGTTGAATGACTAAGGTGGAAGGAAGCACGTTTCCTCTTCAGTATGTACCTGAATACAGGTTTTTGTGGTTAGTAACTGTGGAGGTCCATGAAGAGAAGCTCTGTGAAATATTTCACTTTGGTTAACTTGGACTGAGAAAAAGTCATACCCATTGCCCCAGATTTTTACCTCTTAACATTGGCACTTACTCTACTTACCTCTACTTCATCAGTAAGATCTCACAATACTTACAACTTGGTGTAATGGTGGTGTTGTGGTGGGTAGATGGGATAGGGTTTTGCCCCAAAACTTTTAATTGACAAACTGAAAATGAGGCCCAGCAATATCAGAAAAACTTTATACATGGCATATTATATTCAAACTATGGAAAATCTAAGATTAAAAAATCTTTAAAGAAGCCAAAGTTAAGTCAAAAGACGTCCACTTGACCTATAGAGGAACCAAGATAATTACATCCAACTTCTCAGCAAACACGGAATCAGGAAGAGAGTGGAGTGAAATATTTAAAGTGTTGAGAGGAAAAAAAGCAACAACACTCACCTAGAATTCTGTACCTTGTGAAATTATCTTTCAAAAGTGAAGGAGACAACATTGCAGAGAATAGTTGGGGGATCTTGCTTATACATTTTCTGGATAAACTGATCAGTTGGCAGTTTGCTGTGTCATCTCTATAGACAGCCTATTTTGATCACCCTGATGGGGCAACAAATAAAGAATTTTTTAGTTGTTTATGGATTTCCCAGAAACTCTTGAGAGTTTAGCAGCGGAGTCAGTATGAAAGGTTGTTTCAATATTATGTATCTGCTGAGGTCTTTTTGTCAGCACCGCCACCTCAGTTAGGACAGGTGTGATACATTTCTCTCATTAGAATTTCTTTTCAATGATGGAACTGTGAAAGATGGGGCAAGTGAGGGAGCCTTGCTCTTGATAGAGGAAAGCACATTGGAGAGTATCAAGTCATAAAGCTGAAATCAGTTAGCTCAGAGGTCCAGCTATCCGAGACTTTAATATTAGGATAGTGTTTTAGAATTTTATTCTGTTGCCCTTGGAGAGTTATGGGAGGTGGCTGAGCTGGTGACTGCTACGATAAAATGGGTGTTTGGTCTGTCAGCAGCAAGTCCATGGATTGAAGTGCAGAGAAGTCACATGCTTTCGATCAGCACACCTGAATTTAGCCCTCAGAGCAGACTGAGGTGTCTTAACCCTGGACTTTCTATGAATTTGCCCAAGAGTAAGTGGTGCCAGGCAATCAAAGTTTGATAAAGTTATAATTCCTAAATATAGATGGGTGCTGGGAGCCATGGTTTAAAAAAAAAAAAAAAAGATACTCATCCTTTGTTTGAAAAAACATAACAGGTGGGGATTTATTCTAAATGTTGTGAAAGCCAAATAGGAATTTTCTTATGATAAGTGGACAGCTGTCTCATCTATACAGGGGACCTTTTTAGTGCTTGCCAGGAGGTACATTTGCTCTTATACATTCATCCTTCTGTTCCCAGTAGCTCTTTTATTGTATGTGCTTAAGTCCTTTTATCATTAACACTATAGTTAACGTTCTTTCACTGATGAACCATTTTACCCCTTAGTGATAGTATCTTCTTCAGTAGATCAAGCCTATGATAAAGTACCAGTTATGTCATTTCTTTGTACCCTTTGCTTCAAATACGACATTCCATTGCTAATGGAAATTTTATCACCTGTAATCACCTGGTAATTTTGAGAGCAGCAACAGACCATTTTGTAACATAAATTTAATTTCTGACAAGACTAAGTACTTTTGTTTGACTATACTTTTAACAAAATCTTCAAATGGGAGCATTTTGAACGGTCTGTTCAAAGGAGCTCTGTTATACAAATAATGCCTTTTTAATTTATACTCATTTCAACATTTTTTCATGAAGTAACAATTGTGGTTATTATGAATACAAAATAAATACTGCTTTTTTAATTCTATTTTCTTTAATGGAGTGGAGTTATAAGTATGTTTGGAAAAAATTATCTTTTATTTTATGTACTGTTTAAAGGTGCCCCTGATTTCATTTAGTATGTAAGAGTTTGTTCATATAAACAGTATTGAGTCTATGTTTGGGAGATTGTATCGGCCTGTTAATTTGGTATCTATTCTTAAAATTAATGTGGTGTTGAAGTCTTACATTTGCGTGCATTGGTTGTTTTAAATGTGTCTAATTTTAAACTTGATTAAACCAAAAAAATAGTCATTATTTACAAAGCACATTATATTTTTTCCAGAAATTCCTAATTAGCCCTTTAATGTTTAGCATTAAATATTTATCATCAGTGTTGCAAGATTGAAATGTACACAGAAATGGTATAATCTGACATTTTAATGTTACATCAGTGTTTTACTCTGGAAAGGTGACTGTCAGTCAATATGTAGAAGTCATGAATGGTGTGAGAATAGTGTGAATCTCAGCACTAAATTGTGAGAAATACCAAGCAATCAAACAAATGTAATAACAGAAAGGTAAACCATTTGCAATGGATTAGCAGTGTGGTTTAATAAATCAGGGTGAACCAAGGCAGTAGCCATGTGTGCTGGAAAATGAAAGATGTAAAAATGTTCCCATAGCCAGACCACATTTTTTTCTCTCTTTCATGTATATACCTACTCAGTGTCAATGCCTTCCAGCCACAGACCACTGGGAACACATTTGTAGTTTACCAAATTCTTTTTAGTACTCATTGCAAAGAAGGAGACCACGCATTATAGAGAATCATGTGCTGTCTTACAGTAAAGGTTATTATGAAAGATGTTAGACAGTATAGGCACTTGGGCCTGAGAATGGAAAAATATGGGGTGGCTAGGAAACCAGGTTAAGACCAGGTGGCCAGAAGGAGAAGGTGACTGCAAGAATGTTACCACCCCTCCACTCCTTGCTCTAAAAAAGAAAAGAATTTTATCTCCTTTCCAACTGCTTGCTATTCCTATCCTGATGGAAATTTCCACAAGCCATCTTATCTTTTCAACCAAGCCTGCTTTGTCCCCAGTTTATAAAAGCAGCCAAGCAGAATCAGTCTCCAAAGCAGTTTAGAGGACCGTCCTTTCCTCTGTCCTGCTTCCCTTATGTTGTGTGCACCAGAAACACTAAAAAAGGTATCAGACAGCCCTCTGAATTGAAGGAAGAGGGCTGTCCCCTCTTCAGTTCTTTTCAGTCTTGTGAGAAAGAATTCAAACAAGTGACCCCAGACGGCTGCATTGTAGTAAAGTGAATTTATTAAAGAAATAAAGCAAGGCCTGGCTGGTTTGGTTCATCGGCCTGTGGACCAAAGGGTGGCAGGTTTGATTCTGGTCAAGGACTTGGTACAGATTCGATCTCAAGGTCTTCCTTTTTCTTTGTTATGGCTTTCCCAGAATTTATGAGAAATCTTTGGCATCTTTATCTTGATAAGCCCTAAAACTGCTGGTTTCTTTGTTTAAAGAGTGAAATAATACTCCCTCTTCTCTCCTCCTTACCCAAAACAGATGACTTCTTTTTTAGTGGGTGAGATAAATTTCTCCTTTCTTTCCTTTCTCCTTCCCCCCTTCTGCCTTAGCAGTTCCAGGGTGATTTATGCTATGTATTTCCTGGTTAGGGGGAAGAGGCATTAAATCCCGCTCCTGCTCTGGCTGGTGTGGCTCAGTGGTTAGAGCATTGGCCTGAACACTGAAGGGTCATGGGTTTGATTACTGGTCAAGGGCGTGTACCTGGGTTGCAGGTTCATTCCTCAGCCCAGTTGGGCTGTGTGCGGGAGGCAGCTGATCAATATGTCTCTCTCACATTGATGTTTCTCTCTCTCTCTCTCTCTCTCTCTCTCTCCCTCCCCTGCATCTTCCCTCCCTTCCAGTCTATCTAAGATCAATGGAAAAATATCCTCTGGTGAGGATTAACAACAACAACAAACCACCCCCCCCTCCTTTCCTCCATTCTTTGGTTAGTGAGGAGAGGTATTAGCCTTTGTTCTCAAGATAAGGTTTTGCTGCAAACTGGCTGCAAGCTGCCCAAACTGTTTGGCCTTGTTCAATTTTCTTGTCTCAGTTTCCCTATTCTGCTTGCTTAGAAGATTTTCTTAGCTTCTTACTACCCTGTTACTCTTATACTTGAGCATAGCTTAATAAAATCTGTCTGGAAATTTCTCTGGTGTTTCCTCTCAATATCTATCTTGGGTAATTCAAGAACCCCAACACCGGTAACAGTTATAGGATATGTGCATTGACTAGGTAAATTTGGAAAAGGTTCAAGGAAACAGATTCACCTTGACTGCATGCTGCTGGGGCAGTGGTAATCCTAGAATTGAGTAATTTAATAAATCTTGTCTAGAGGAAAGAGAACTATAGTGAGGCTAATTCTTTAATTGGTAAAGAAGCAATAGTCACTCATCTTAGACAGGAGAGGGGGATATTTGGTATTTCGTGGTTTATACAATGAGCTCATTTTTGTCTTTGCTTAGACAAGATTATGAAATGCTCTTGTTTTGTCTCACTTCATCACAGTGGCAGAGTGACCTTGTATGATATTGGTGTTCTATGAGACTGTTTATAACATGACCTAGCTGTGATGTGCCCCTACCAGTACCAAAGCTCAGCTGATAATACCAGGCAAGCTCACAGATGTCAGGGCCTTTATTTCTCTTTTTCACTTGCTAAAGGGAAAAACCACAGGCTCCAAGTGGCATCACTCCTGCTAAAAACCCATGATACCAAACCTGTATTTAATATCTGATCTACTTGCAGTTTCAGTCTCTCTGAGAAACATAATCTTAATCAACCAGTCTGGAATTTTCTGGTCAACATCAATGAGGTAATTTGTCAAATGGGCCTTCTCCATCCCCATAGAGAGCAGGGACTTATCTGCATGATAAAAAAAAACAAAAACCTTCTGGTTCTCTTCCCCCCTGAAAAGACCTCCTGGTCCCCAAATAATCCTTTGTTTTCTTTTGCTGATAGCTTCCTTGCCCCATCCTTCTTCCATTTTGTACAACCCCTCTGAGCACCCTTCTAGTTGCTAGATGGCATACTGCCTGATTCATGAATCACTTAATAATGCCAAATAGATCTTCAGATTTACTCAGTTGAATTTTTTTAACACACCCAAATTACCAAATAGAATGTATTAAGAATTATGCTTAAAATTTCATCTGAAATGAAGCATTAAGGCCTGTAAGAAATGGTAAATTATTGCATCTGTTACTACTAACATTTTGTGATACTGTGAATTATAATGAGAAGTATATATATGGTCTTCCAGTTTCTAGTACAGTGTCTAAAACCCTTGGGGTTTCCTAAGTGGTGAGAAAGATAAAGTTGTCTTTTGTTATCTTAGTGGATGACTTCTGGAAAGCCACTAGGTCACCCAATGATGGGGGCTGGTTGCCAGGAGAAGCAACCCTGTGATTGGAGGGTTGGAACTTTCAGTCCCACCTCCTGACCTGGGATGGGAGAGAGCCTGGAGGTTGAATTGAAAACAAATGACTACGGATTTAATCAATCATGCATATGTAATGAAGCCTCCATAAAAACTCCATAGGATTGTGTTTAGAGAGCTTCTGGTTTGGTGAACATGTGGAGATGTGGGGAGAGAGGCATGCCCAGAGAGAGCATGGATGCTCTGCACCCTTCCCACATACCTTGCCCCATGCATCTCTTCCATCTGCATGTTTATCTGTATCTTTTATCATAGCCTTTTATAATAAACTGGTAAACATGTTTCCCTGAGTTCTGTGGTTTGCTCTAGCTAATTAATCAAATCTGAACGGGGAGAAGTTCATGGGAACCTCTGATTTATAGCCATTTGGTCCGAAGTAAAGGTCTAACAACCTGGATTTGTGATTGGCATCTGAAGTGCAAGGAGGGGTTCTTTGGAACCTAATAATCTATAGCAGGTTGGTCAGAAGAACAAGTGTTAAACTGGGCTTGTGACTGACCTCTGAAGTGGCAGATGATCTTGTGGGACTGAGCCTTTTACCTGTGGAATCTGATGCTATCTTTGGGTAGGATGTGTCTGAATTGAGTTGACATAGAATGGCCAGCTGATATCTGCAGCATTGTTTGGTAGCGGGGGGGGGGGGGGGGGGAAATCCACCCCCCTTCCCCATATCTGAATTGGTCTCAGAATCATTTTACATTTGTAAATGGATGAGAGCATATATTTTTAAGAGCAATTGTTACCAACCATTATTTCTTAGCATTTGCTATGCTTAAATAATCAATATTAAAATCTGTCTGCTAATAGTTTACATCTTAACTGTTTCCCCATGTGGCAGGAGAGAACATCAACATATAACCGGTATTGGCCTATTGACTCAATGTTGAGTTAGTATTGAGTGACTCAGTATTGATTGGGGTCTTAAAGGTCAAGAACCATGACATCAGTGTCAAGATCCTTACAAATAAAAAAGGGTTGATAAATTAAAGCACAGAACACAGAGAGAAAACTTTTATTTTTCTTTTTGGGGAGAGGAGAGTTGTTGTCTTGAGTTTGTTGACTTTGGTGAATGTTCTTGAATTTATTATGTATATTCTATATTTTTCTTTAACTGAATCATAGACATTTGTGTTGTTTCCACTTTATGCCTTTTGTGAGTAAAGCCTCTGTGAACATTTATATACAAGACTTTTATAGACATGTTTCCATTTCACTGAGGTAAAGCCCTAGGAGTGAAATTGTTGAGTTGTATGGTAAGTGTATTTTTAATGGTTTATTGAGATATATAGTTCCAGTATCATAAAATCTATCAATTTAAAGTATATTATTTAATGGTTTTCAATATGTTGATAGAATTGTGCAACCATTATCACAACCCAGTTTTAGAACATTTTCATCATCCCCAAATGGTTACATGGTATACCTATTAGAAGTCACTTCTCTCTCCCTCAGCACCAGGAAAACATTCATCAACATTGTATCTATGGATTTGCCTATTCTGGATATACATGGACTCATATAATATCTTTGAGACTTTTTTTCACTTATTCAAAGTTCATACATTGACAAATAGCATTCCATTATATGGCTATGCCACATTTTTTATTTATCATTTGATGGATAGTTGGGTTGTTTCTACTTTTTGGCTATTATAAATAATGCTGCTACGAACATTTATGTAAAGGTTTCTGTGGACATATGTTTTCATTTTACTAGAGTATTACATAAGAGTGGAATATTTGAATTATATGATAACTGAATATTTAACGTTTTGAGACATTTCCAAATAGTTTTCTGAAGTGACTACACCATTTTACTTTCCCACCATCAATGTATAAAGGTTCCAATTTCTACACATCCTCACCAACACTTGTGACTGTCTTTTTTACTATAGTCATCAAGTATGTGTGAAGTATTTTAGCTGGGTGTGAATTGCATCTCCTTGGTGACTAATGATGTTACACATTCAGTATTTACAGTTTGAGATATTTTTTCTTTAGCCTTTTCTTTTTACTACAATTAAATATGTAATAATATAAGATCCTCTTACCCCTGTCCACCATCATGTTTACCTAAAATTAGATGTTTTTCATTCACTTGCTAGATTTCTAGGGTTGGCATTATAATAATAAATTTTAAAAATAATAATATAGAAAAAATTAAAGAAAATATATTACAAAGATAAATATTAAATAATTAGTATTATTTACTATTAAAATATTTTAAAGAATCATAATATTTACACTTGCATTGAACATAACAGGGAAGTCAAAGCAATGAAAGTATATAGTAGAATTTAGTATGATGAATGTGACATTTCAAAATAAATGTTAGTTTATTCAGTAAATAGTGCTAGGTCAATTAACTGACACTTTTTAAATTAAGGTAAAATTAACTCTGTACTCTATACCATATACCAAAAATGAATTCTAAATGTATGAAAAACATTAAGTATAAAAACAAGGACTATATAATAACTTGAAAAAAGAGTAAGATATTCTTTATCTGAATTTTGTATGATAATTGATGTTTGAAAATTCTAACAAGAGCAGAAGCCACTAATAAATCATTTTTAACAAATATTTATTAAGTACCAATTTATATGCCCAGCACTGTTCTACGGATTAGAGCTGCAGCAGAGAACAAAATAGCCCAAATCCGTTGTATCATGTCAGTTACATTCTAGTAGAAAAAGGAAGTCAGCTGCATGGGCCTTGGAAATGAGCCTAGTCTCTCTGACTACTCTGCTGTACACCTGAGGCTAATACAAAATAATATTGACTATAAACTGTAATTGAAAAATAAAACTAAATAAAAAGAAATGAGACCTGGCCAGTGTGGCTCAGTTGGTTGAGCATCTCCCATGCACCGAAAGGTCACATGTTGGATTTCTGGTCAGGGCACATGCCTGGGTTGTGGGCTCGATCCCCAGTGGGGGGCGTGCAGGAGGCAGCTGATCAGTGGTTCTCTTCCATCAATGTTTCTCTCCTCCCTTACCCTCTCTCTCTCAAATCAGTTATAAAAAAAGATTTAAAAAAAAGTAATGAGCCTAGTCTCTTCAGTTGCCAGTGAGGATTTTTATTTTTTATTTTTTTTTTATCACTCACATCTTCATAAGTTGATTAATTAAAGCACTATTATCTCTGGTTGGAACCCTTAGTTACTCACTGAACTGAAAAAAATAGTTTAAGAAATAGAATCATAAACAGTGTGTATATGCATACATATATACACACATATACACATAATTTAGCATTTTAAAAATACAGCACAAGTAATAAGTAAATATAAATCAATTCACCAACTATTTTATCAGCATTTCTACTCCAGTGATTTCCCATTCAGTTCTATTCTCTTTCGAGCTCCATCATCAGGACAAACTGTCACCATTTCTAATGGTCTGAGAAGTCTCAGTGCTTATGATATTATTATAAACAGGAAATTAAGGAATGAGGCAGACAACCAATCATCATAATGCATAATGCCCAGAGTTATTGTGTAGACAATTCCTTTTTAGAAAGTTCTTATCTTTTAAATGTATTACCTAAAATTTCATAATTTTGGCTGTAGCATTAAGTGACCTTCAGGCTGTCCCAGACATTTAGCATCCCATATGAATTTTTCTAATATTTTGCTTTCTTTCAAAATGCTTAAAAAAGATTTACAAATATTATTCAATTCTTTAAAAGCAGGGAAACTCAAGACTATTTCTAAATAACCAGTAAGGAATTTTCAGTTTTGTGGAAGGATATCATGTCTAGAATAGGACAAGTAAAGAATAGTTTCAGTTATCATCTCTGCAATATAGTAGACCATAATTCTAATTGGACATTCACCAAAACGATGATTAATAATAATAATAGCCAACATATGTGGTATGCCAATTAAAACACTAAGAATTTTACATATATTTGTTTATTTAATCCTTAAAACAAGCAACATGATCAGGTAACAGATATTGCTGTTATTAACAGAAAACCTAAAGAAGGTTAATTTATTTTCTAGGAAAGGGTGTGGCTGGGATTTGAATTCAAACAGTTTGACTCAACATCTCATGCTAAGTATCATTATGTGATGATGTTTCTTCAAAATACTAATTCTTCTTTAAGTTAGATCTGTGCAATTCTTGCGAATTCTTTTCTGATATCCAGAGAGATGTCTTACTTCCTTTTTCATCCACCGTGGTAGTTTTTCAAATCTGGATGCCCACTGCAATCACATGGAGAATTAAAAACAAACAAACAAAAAAACCCAAAACTGATGCTGCCCTTCAGACCAATTCAATTTCTGGGGTGTTGCCCATACATATGCAGCTTTTATTTTATTTTTTATTTTTTAGGTTGTTTCCACTTTTTTTTTTCATCTTTATTGTTGAAAGTATTATAGCTGTCTCCCCTTTTTTCCCCCACATTGATCCCTTTTTCCCCACTCCCAGCCCCCTGCTGCTTTCCCCAAACTAGTGTCTATGTCCATTGGTTATGCATATATGCATATAAGTTCTTTGGTTTATCTCTTCTCATCCCCCCCAACCCCCTTCCCTCTGAGGGTTGTCAGTCTGTTCCCTACTTCCATGTCTCCGGATCTATTTTGATCGACAGCTTATTTTGTTCATGATATTCCATAAATAAGTGAGATCATGTGGTACTTGTCTTTCTCTGATTGGCTTATTTCACTCAGCATAATACTCTCCTGGTCCCTCCATGTCGTCTCAAAGGGTAAGAGATCTTTCTTTCTGACAGCTGCATAGTATTCCATTGTGTATATGTACCATGGCTCTTTTATCCACTCATCTACTGATGGACACTTGGGTTGTTTCCAGATCTTAGCTATTGTAAATACCATGCTATGAGCATAGGGGTACCTATATTCTTTCTGATTGGTGTTTCGGGCTTCTTCGGATATATTTCTAGAAGTGGGATCACTGAGTCAAATGGCAGTTCCATTTTTAATTTTTTGAGGAAACACCGTATTTTTTTCCATGGTGTCTGCCAGTCTGCATTCCCACCAGCAGTGTACTAGAGTCCCCGTTTCTCCACACCCTTGCCAGCACTTGTTGTTTGAGGATTTGTTGATGGCAGCCATTCTGGCAGGTGTGAGGTGATATCTCATAGGCGTTTTAAATTGCATCTCTCTGATGATTAGTGATGTTGAGCATTTTTTCATATGTCTCTTGGCCATTTGTATGTTCTGTTCAGAGAGGTGTCTATTCAGGTCCTCTGCCTATTTTTAAATTGGATTATTTGTCTTCCTTTTGTCAATTTGTACATGCAGCTTTGAAAAGCTATTTAGGTGGTTCTAATACACAGTGTGAAGGTTAAAAACTTTAATATAAAAATAGAGTATACAATTAAATAGTGCAGAGATACCATATAGATAAATATTTCTCCACTATAAGAATATTTCCTAAAATAGGTCTCAAATTTAAAAGAAATTTATGAATTACAAGTTCTGAGGTTTTCTTTTGTGGCTACCTGTTTTGATTTTACACAGCATTGACAGTTATTGATATGACAGGTGAGGGAATTATGACTCTTGTTTCCTCTCACTTTCCTGCCTCAGTGTCATCATTTTGTTAGGTTTTTATGCCTTCATTGTGAGTACTTATAGCACTCATAGACTCTTCTGTCAGTGTTCAACGATGTGTCAGTTTACCTGGATTCTCCGTTGTTTTTTAAGATATGTTTTTATTGATTTTTTAGATTGAGAGGAAGGGAGAGAGAGATAGAAAACATCAATGTGAGAGAGAAAGATCGATCGGCTGCCTCCTGCACGCCCCCTGCGGGGAATCGACCCCGCAACTTGGGCATGTGCCCTGACCTGGAAGTGAACCGGGACCTCTCAGTCCATGGGAGCCACACCGGCCGGGCCATTTTTAATTAATTATGATTTAACTGTTAGATAGCTGGATTTCATAATTATTTTGTGTGTCTAATTATTTCAAGGGACTCTAGTCTCTGAATTCTCTTTGTAAATATCTTCATTTTATTTATATGTGAATGGCATCTTGACTGAGAATCAAATTTAGGGGTTACCCTTTATTTTTCTCTGAATTCTGTGGACAGTACTCCATCATGTTGTGCTCTAAAATAGCTTTGAAAAACAGATTGGCCTGATAACTCCTCCCCTGTAAGTAAATTGCTTTGTTTGGCTTTAGACTGTTTCATAATCTCAAAGTGGGAAAGGTGTTTAAGAGTGTAAAACCTGGTCTAAAAGATTTCCTTGGTAAATTTGGCACATGAGGTATTTTTTGTACTCTGTTTGAAACCTAAGGTATTTGTTGAAACTTAGATATGAAGACATGAAGAGGCTATTTCTAACCTTGAATTAACTTAGACATTCACGTATATTATACCTCATCTTTTTCATACTTAATTCTAAACAGAGTACATTCAACATTTCATCATTAACTTTGATATTTACTGTATGATTATTTTGTACGATCTGTTCATTATGTTCTGAAATTGACATTTTCTCTCTAGTTTCCTAGGAATTTTTATAATGTATACTATTGAATTTATATATATCTTAATATGATAAGTTAAATTAATATTTAAATGTAAAGTAACCTTACAGTCTTGGTACAAATTCACTTTTGCTATAATAGCTAATTTTAAAAAATATCTTGCTAAAATTAGTTTATAAAATTTTAATATTTTGCTTAAGTTTATATGTGTGATACTTTGTAATTATTTCTGTACTTTTTAATTGTTTTGTTTCAATTTTATGCAAATCTCAACAATTACTTGGGGAACATTCCCTCTTTTGTAGACTTTGAAGGAGTTTCTATGAATGAATTTGCTTGTTTCTTAAGTATTATAGCATGTACTGGTAAAACTGTCCAGACCTATTATTTCTTTTGTGGGATGATTTTTTTTTTTTTTATCCTCACCCGAGGACATTTTTTCATTTTTTGTTCAGATAGAGTGGGAAGGAGAGAGAGGAAGAGAGAGAGAGAGAAACATCGACGTGAAAGGAACACATCGAGTGGCTGCCACCCACACGACCAACCAGGGCCGGGGACAAACTGCAACCGAGGTACATGCCCCTTAGCGGGAACCGAACCTGGGTCTCTCTGGACCGCAGGCCAATGCTCTAACCGCTGAGCCAAAGCGGCCAGGGCTGTGGGATGATTTTAAATAACTAAATCAGTTCTCTAATTGTTATGAAATTATGCTTATTTTCTATTTTCTGAGTGAGGTCTTGTAACACATTTTAGGAAATTAATGAATATCATCTAAATTTTAAAAAATATGTTGGCATACTATTTCCATTATTGCACCTGTTCTCTTATATGTAACTGCTGTAATTATTTTCTTTTTTATTTTTGATATGTTTTCTTATACCTTCTTGGTTTTTTAATCTATTTTTCTCAATGATAATTATCACCTTGGTACAGAAAAATTTTGTACTTTCTTTCCAACTGTACTTATATGAACGTTCTATCAAATATTGTATATATTACAACAATCTTAAGTGGCTGATCTTATAATTAGTATATATAGCTGATTTTGTAATTATTTAGGGTTCACATATCTTCATAATTCAACTATCTTCAGAAGCAAGATGATTTCTGCATTAAAACATATACTATATTATATTTCCAAAGTGTTTTAAAAACACTTAAATATGTACTATGTTATCTATTATGAATAAAGGCATAAAAATCTTCAAAAATACTCACAAACAGAATCCAGCAATACTTAAAAAGGATTAAACAAAATTACCAGATGAGATTTATCCCAGGAATGTAAGATTAGTTTAACAAAAATACCAATCAAAGTGATGCACATTGATTTATTTTATTAATAAAATAAAAAGGAAAAATAAACATTTCAAAGGATACAACAGCAGCAAAATCATATATCTAGCAGAGATGTGTACCAAGAACATATAAAAAGTAAAAGTCAACAATAAAAATACAAATTACCCAATTAAAAATTGGGCAAAGGAGAAGGATAGACATTTCTAAAAATAGAAGATAAGCCCTGGCTGGTTTGGCTCAGCGGTTGGAGCGTCGGCCTTCGAACCAGAGAGTCCCGGGTTCCGTTCCCGCTAGGGGCACGTACCAAAAAATAAATAAATAAATAAAAATAAAATAGAAGATAAGTAAATGGCCAATGAGGACATGAAAAAAAGCTCCAAGTAATTAGTCATTTGGGAAATACATAACAAAACCACAGTGAGATAGTACTTAATACCAACTTGGATGACTAAAATTTAAAAGGAAAAAGAAAGAAAAAAATATAGACTATAACAGGTATTGGCAAGGATTTATAGAAATCAGAAGATCATACATTGCTAGAGAGATTGTAAAATGGTGCAGACACTTTGGAAATCAGTTTAGCAATTTTTCAAAATGTTAAAAATAGATTAACAATATCTTCTAATAATTACACTCAATTGTTTTATGCTCAAGATAACTGAAAACATATGTTCAGACAAAAACTCCTAAATAAATGTTCATAGCAGCGTTATTTATAACGTCCAAAAAGTGAAAACAACCCAGATGCCCATAAACTGATAAATGGATAAACAAAATGTGGTAAATGTGGTATATTAATAAAGGGGAATATTATTCAGCCATGAAAAGGAATGAAGAAGCACTGATACATGCTGGTGCCTTTAACTTTAAAAACACTGTGCTAAGTGAAAGAAGCCAGAACACAAAAGGACACGTGTTTTATGATTCCATTTCTATGATATGTCCAGAATAGGCAAATCCTTTGAAAGTATAATTTTTTTTTTCAGTGGATGAGAGAAGAGGGAAATGGGGAGTGATAGCCAATGGTCTGGGGTTTCTTTTATTATTATTATTATTAATTTATTTTTGTTACAGATGTTTCTCCTTTTTTCCCCGTTGACACCCTCCTCCCCATCCCCCACCTCACCCCGTCCCCAGCTTTGTTGTCCATGTCCATCAGTTATGCATACATGCATATAAGTTCTGTGGTTTATCTCTTCCCTCCCCCCCAACTCACCCCCTTCTGAGGATTGTCAGTCTGTACCCTATTTCCACGTCTCTGGGTCTACCCTGTTCCTCAGACTGTTATGTTCATTATATTCCACAAATAAGTAAGATCATGTGATATTTGTCTCTCTGCTTGGCTTGTTTCGCTTGTCTTGGGTTTCTTTATGTGTTGATAAAAATATTGTAAGATTAGATAGTGATGATGATTCTGTAACTCTGTGAAAATAATAACAATGGCTTGGACAAATGAATTATGTGAAATTAATGTGAGAATTATATATATCAATAAAGCTGTTGTAAAAATGTACTGTTACATTCACCTAAAATATAATTTATATAGCAATTATGATATTCATAAAAATAAGTGAATGCACTTATTTCTTCAGTGCATAAAATGATTCAGTTTTATGTTTAATAACCATATCTGTAATTTATAATACTATTTAGGACCACCATTTTTATTAATATTTTTTTATTTCTATTTGAAGTGATATAATGTAATAAGAGATAACAATATAACTCTCAAATTAAAATGTTAAAAAACAATCTGTGAAACAGCACTTGAATTTTCTCTGTTCCTGACAAATGAGGACTGGATTAGACTGCTGGTTCTCCCTCTTAAAACAACCCTAGACCAACCGTTCTCAGACAGTAATGTGAATAGAAATCACTTGGAGAGTTTGTTAAATTGATTTTGTGTTTCAGTAGGTGTTGAGTGGGGCCTGAAATTCTGCCTTTTCAACAAGCTTCCAGTTGAAGGTGCTGCTGATTCACATAGCATACCGTGGGTAGCAAAATCTTAGAAGGAGCACATAAGAGAGAGTAGCCCAGATCACAGGAGCTTACATTAAAACAGAGAAAATCCTTGGCATACCAAAGGCTGTGGTAAATTGTGGTGGGGTCTTACTTGGCAGTAGCCTTGTGTGTGAATGGCAGGTTACAGGCCTGGAATCAGAGGGTAGAGAAGAACTTTGGAGTTCGGCCCATACCTTTTTCCAACATTGTCCTGGAGCATTATCGCCATCCTATTCACACTGAGAGCCATGTTTGAGCTGCAGTAGCCCATCCCACCTGGTGTTTGACAAGTAATATCAAAAGAGTTCCAAAGTGGTGATGGGTTGAACAAAAATAGGTGGGTGCCACTGGTTCCTCTCAGGGAGGTAGAGGACTGGAAAGAGCACCCCCCCACCTCTGCTGTTAAAACAGCAGAAGCCATACCAACAGTAAATTCTCAGTGTTTTAAAGCTCCCCTAGGAAGCTGAGGCTGTAGGCCAACAAAGTGGCCCAAAGTCCAATGAGGAGTAGGTGCTTACAGGAAGAAATGGAATGATATCAATTGTCTACTTGTGGTAGAGACAGCTAGACACTGATGAAAAGAGTTGAGTTAGGGTGTTTGGTGAATTGGTAGAGGGCAAGTGTACACTAATGAGAGAGCATGAGGTCCTTGGGAGTCCTAGTTATAGGGGAAATCTGTGTCCTCTTGCAGGTGTTTACTCCACAAAACCTCACTGATTGCTCACAGAAATGACTGGAGTGTCTGGAGCTTATGCCTCCTATAGTGCAGACCTGGGGGAGGGGCAGGCAATTTGTGCAGACTTCTGTGTTCCCTATAGAACAAATCTTTAATATATGAGGAGGACAACACATACTGTCATCTTTAAGGCCATGGTGAAAACTCATTGCAGCTGCAAAAAGAAACTTAAATACACACACACACACACACACACACACACACACACACACACACCTCTATCCTTGGGAAAGGGGCTGGGATTTGACATGACATCTAAGTAGAAAATCCCATACAATCTACAAATAAAGCTCCTAGAACTAGTATATGAGTTTATCAAGGTTGTAGGATATATGATCAGTATACAAGAGTAAATTCTATTTCTATACAATGGCAGTAAACAATGCTTAAGTATAAACTTAACAAAATATGTGCAGGGTATTTGTGCTGAACATTACAAAACACTGATAAAAGACACCAGAGAGGACTAAATCAGTAGAGAAATATATCATGAACATGCAGTTGAAGACAGTTGTTAAGATGTTAAAATCATGTAACTGCAATGAAAATCCCACCACACTATTTTTTTTGGTATATATCAATACTTAGACTCTAAAATGCACATGGGAATTTTGGGGGTGGGGGTGGGGGTAGGTGATGAAACTTTTCTGTGTGGAATTGTGGTGGTAGATACATAACAATGTATATCTCAAAATCCTAGATGCTACACTCCAAAGATTGAATGAATGTTAGTATATATATATATATATTTTATAATATATCAATGAAGACATGAAAGTAATCCAGGATGGAATGCAGACTGTGACAAATGAATGTGACAAATGACAAATGTAACTGCATTACAAATGTTTGACAACCTCACTCAACGTAATGGAGAAGAAAGGAGCTGACTTAATTATCTTTTGAAAACAATATCATGACTGCATACTGTAAAACTAGACCAAAAAACCTGTACATACACATTGCTTTCTTGCAGGAGTATGGGTTTGCTGTTCTGAAAGTACTGTATATGTATACTAGTGTTGAACAAATCAGTAAATGTATTGTAGATAATGAGAGCCAGGTTTTTAACTGTTGAAGAAAGAATTTAGAAATAAGGAAATGGGGAAAGTCATAATGGATCCCGTGGTGCTGGATTGCAGTTGTGGCATTGATAGTAACAGTTTAACACTTAATTTTTGCTATATTGTTATCTATTCATTAGCTTCTAGTTAGGAGATTTTTCATTAGTTGTTTCTCTTTATGGGTGTGACCTTTCCTCCACAAGATGTTAAACTCCTTCAGGGAAATTCTCTCCCTTCTCTAATGTTGGTACAAGATGAGGATGGGATATTTAGAGGACACGGTCTGTATCCCCTGCAGTCTATAACTGACTGATTCATCATCAATTTAAAAGGCTAGTAAATTGCCCTTTTCAGATTAAAGTTAGAATTGCTTCTAGTTTATAGAAAAATGAATATTGGCTACAAAAGTGAGACCCTTTGCTTTTATTAGAAGACATGAGTGGTAAATATCCATTAAGAGAAGTACATTTAGGCTGTAATTATATAGCCAACTAGAAATGTGCATTTAAAATCATTACTTTGATGTTATATAGTTATTTAGAGGTTTCTATCAGTAAAGAATACTTTGAAAAATATAGCGTAGAATGTTGTTTGCTGTGTATTAGTTGAAAATTCCACGTCATCTTTGTTCGCTAGATTGATTTTGCAATAGTATGCCATAGAAGACCTATAGAAACAGTCAATGTTGTAGCATCTTAGGTGTAAAAGTACTGGACACTGTTTCTGTGAAGTATCCAGGACATCTGTGGTTTCAGAGAAAACTAATTCTTCCAGTTCAGCTGTAAAGCAGTCCTAGTCTGTGGAATTAATATGCATGTCATGTATATCTTGTCATAGTTTGTTCTTCACAGAAAATAGGAATTAAGAGATTTTAGGAAATTTATGAAGATCAGCAATTTTTCTCTTTGTTTTCATACAATAAATCATCTCAAACCAGTAATAATCTAGGCCCTTTTGGAAACAGTTTAGAAAAGGAAATGTTGCATTCAGTATAGCAATGATTTTCAATGTTTAAACCACCCTTTCTCTCCTTAATATAGGACAGTCTTTCAGATACTTTGACTTTTATATATCCAGATACTTAAATATCCAGATACTTTGACTTTTGTTCTAGTCTAAGCATAGTAGTCATTTCCATAACTGAGAAGTCCTTTTATTACGTCTCCATCTTGTGTTATCTTCTATAGGTCAATTCTGGTTTCTTTAAGCCATAAATCTCCAACTCCTTCCACATATCCAACATGTGGAAGAATTTCTGCAACAAATAAGGAAACTGGCACTAAAACTATAGAGTTACAAGTAACCCCATGTCTTCTAAGCCTCTTTACCCATGTTGATGATCATGATCAAACACTTGAACTTCAAGGGACTCTACAGAATGAGTAATTTTAAAATCCTGGATTTTTCTTTTATTACTACATGGTAATATATTCTTCAAAGGGATTCAAATATAAATAAAGGAGACAGCTTTTGCAGTTGCTTACAACCTTACAGATCTATTTCCTGGTGTTAAGCTTCTGAGGTTTAAGTTTTGTTTTTATTTCCAAAATAATATAACATTTTTTTCCAAGCGAAGGCGAATGTTTCTTTGACTAGTGCTCAAATTTCCATAAGATATCTTTTTAGAGAAGTAAAACTATTGTTATATTTACTCTTTTTTTGAACAGGTGTTCCCTCTGAGAGATGGATAGTAAATTTTGACAAAGACCTTTCAGATGGACTTGCTTTTGCCGCAGCGTTGGGAGCCTATTGCCCATTTCTGGTAAGAGTTATTTTTATGCAGAATGGTCTTCTATTATTTGAAATAGCTTAGTAATTAAAATTCAAAGTATTTTCTGCAAAATGATTCTTTTAAATGTTTTGATTTTATGTAATGCCTGAATCTGCATGTCTAGCATTCCCATTTTTGTTTATTCTTGTATTTTGATTGCAGTAGTCTACTACAGACAAATGCTAATGTTTAAACTATTCTTTGCTGAATTACAGAGAACAGTTAAAAAGCAGTACAGTTTAATCCATAACTGAAAGTTTTAATTGTTTGTTGCCTTTTCCAGATTGAGCCTTATTTTGTAAATATGTACACACAACCAAAAAGTTCTGAACAGTATTTTCACAATTGCCTGATTATTGTGAATAGTCTTCGTGAAATTGACTTGAACATGGGCATACAGGTGAGTGCCTTTATGTAATACATTCTATAAATATTTTATGAGTTCTTCTTTTCTTATTTATTTCCCAGCTTTATTAGGTATGATTGGCAAATTAAAATTATATATATTTAGTTTGTTTGATGTGATTTTTCTAGGTGTACATCATGATGTTTTATATATATATATATAAATGATTACCACAATCAAGTTAATTAAAACATCCATCACCTCACATAGTTACCATTTGTTGTATGTGTGATCAGAACACTTAAGATCTACTCTCTTAGCAAAATTTTTAAGTATGCAATTCACTATTAACAACTATAATGACTATGCTTTACATTACATTCCCAGAACTTATTCATCTTATAACTGAAAGTTTGTACGCTCTGACAAACATCTCCCTATTTCCTCTATCCCCACCCCCTAGCAAACACTGTTCTAATGAGTTTGACTTTTTCTGTTCCACATGTAATTGAATTCATACAATACTTGTCCTTCTGTGTCTGGCTTATTTCAGTTAGCACAGTGTCCTCCAGCTTCATCCATGTTGTCACAAATGGCAGAATTTATTTTTTTATGAGTAAATAATATTTCATTGTAAGTATGTACTACATTTTCTTTATCCATTCATCTGTCCTCAGACACTTAGCTGTTTCCATATCTTGACTATTGTGAATCTGTAATTGAACATGGCAGTATAGGTATTTCCACAATACTGATTTCATTTCCTTTGACTATATACTCAGAAATGGGATTGATGGACCATATGGTAGTTCTGTTTTAAATTTTTTGAGGAGCATCCCTACTGTTTTCCATAGTGGCTGTACCATTTCTATCAACAGTACATAAGGGTTCCCTTTTCTCTACATCCTCTCCAACACTTATTTTTTGTCTTTTCGATAATAACCATTCTGAGAGTTGTGAGGTGATATCTCATTGTGGTTTTAACTTACATTCCCTCGTGATTAGTGATGCTGAGCACCGTTTTATATACCTGTTGGCCATTAGTATGTCTTTGGAAAAAAATGTTAGTTGACTCCTTTATAATATTCCTTTTTTCACAAATTTTAAATGTAAATTAAAACAGTCTTTTCATGGGAAATTGTTAAAATGTAGAAATTGAGATATGACTTCATAGAACGCTCCTGGATATTTTTAAATGTGTTTAATTATGTACATCCAACTATACATAAAATCAAAGTTCTAGTGATAGGTAGTGATAGGTCCAGTTTTCTCAAACCACAAGAATGAATGCTTTACTAACCTTACTGAGCTCTAAGAATGGATTAAAGGAGCAGAGTTGTTTGAATATAGATATTGTATTATTGTCTTCTAATTTACTAGCAAAAAAGAAAATATTTCACTTTGGTTTTAAAATAAGTATTCATGTAGAGATCACAATAGCAACATACATTTTGATTACATTGCGACCTCCAAGTTGTAATTCCATCTAGCTTTTCACATTAAGTCCTCAATAGTAATAATTAAAAATATATTGTATGCCTAACATTTTTGAGCACTTTGTTTGTTACTTTAGAGTAATGAAACAGTATAATAATAAATTATTCCTGACTTTGAAGAATATACAAACTCATTGAATTATCAAGATATATGTATACTAAATGATAAATAATATTCTACTTATTTAATTGTCAGTGTGTATAAAAAATAAAATGTAGAATTCAGATAAGGGAAGAGATCAGTGTGATCTAGATTGATCCACCAAAGACTTTGTGGAGAAGGCAGGACTTATTTGGGTTCTTGAAGGGTGAATTGGATTTAAGTTGAAAATGGTAAGAGAAGAAGGTATTTACTCAGAGGATATGGCATAAACAGAATGTAGAATGTGTTTAAAACAAAGAAACAAAATTCAACTAAGTAAATGTAAAGATCTAGTTGGCTTTCTTATGATTCATGAATCAGGCAGCACCCCCTCCAACAACTAGAAAGGAGCTCCATGGAGCTGTACAAAGCGGAGGATTTTTTTTTTCTTCTTTTTTTCCCCTTCAAAGCCTGCTTTTATTGAGGCACCAGTAGACTGATTCACGATTTGGAAGGGATGGTAATGTTAATACAATATTCACTATCAAAACAAATTGAAATAGAAAGATACCCGAAATGACTTTAAAGTGACATGATGTCTTAATAAGTTAAGGAAATTAATTTCTCACTAACTTCTGTCTCATTTCATGTTCTTTACAAAGTCTTATCCTTTCTTGATTGAGGCCTTCAGCTCTGGAATGGCCTCGGCTATCATCTTCTCCTCGAAAGGGGAGATTTTGCCGATGCCTAGATTCATCTCAATGCCCCTTTTCCCCAGCAGCAATGGTGTGGAGAAATAGGTACAGTCTGTTTCTTGAGATTTAACAAAGGAAAATTCAACAACTCCTTCCTTTCCGTTGATGGCATCCACAAGGGAAAAGACAAACCGGGCTCTGGCATATGCCATGGAGAGGGTGGTAGAGCCTGCTCCAGCTTTAGCCTTGACCACCTCTGTGCCAGCCTCCTGGATCCATCCAGTGAGGGTTGTTAGCTGGTCCTGTGGGAAGTCCACCTTGGGAGTGCACTGAGAGATCAGGGGAATGATGATCTTCCCAGCATGGCCACCAGTGACAGGAACATTGACTCGAGCTGGATCCAAACCCTTCAGTTCTGCAACAAAAGTGTTGGCTCTGACAACGTCCAGGGTTGTCACACCAAAGATCTTATTGGGGTTGTACACTCCATGCTTCTTGAAAACTTCAGACGTAATTGGGATGGTGGAGTTAACCGGATTTGAAATGATGCAAATCATGGCCTCAGGGCAATGCTGGGCACCGGCAACTGTCAGGCTGGCCACAATTGTGGCATTGGTGTTGAACAGGTCATCTCATGTCATGCCTGGTTATCTCGGGACTCTGGCTGGAATAACCACCAAATCACAACCTTTCAGGCAGTCTGGCAGCCGCTCAGGTCCGAGATAGCCTTTCACAGTTGCTCTGGTCTCAATGGGGCTCAGATCTGTGGCCACTCCGGGTGTATGAGCAATATCATAGAGGATCAGGTAGCTCACCAAAGGGCTGTTCTTCAGGAGAAGTGAAAGGGGCTGCCCAATTCTTCCGGAAGCCCCAGAATGGCTACTTTAGCATTGTTCTGGGCCAAGGTGCTGAAGCTGCTGCAGAGAGCGGGGCCCGCCTGCAGGATGAGCGAGGGCGGAGAGCATGGCTGAGGTAGGCGGGGTGCGGACCAGCAAGCGAAAGAGCTGGCAGCAGATAAGTGACTCCCCAAAGTGGAGAGTTTTTATAGGCAGAAAGAAGGAGCGGGACAAGGAAGCGACTGGGAAAGAGTGGATTGTTTCAGGCAAGGTCACCTTTATTTGGGGGACAGCAGTGGCCTATCAGGCACTAGTGCTGACCAGGAAATTCCAGACTGACTGGTTAGGATAACAATCTTGGGAGAGACTGAAACTGCAATTAGGTTAGTATTGTCTCAGTTTGGCAACGTGGGCTTAGCACAACTGACTCTATTTTGGGCCTGTTGTTTCTCTTTCTAACAAATGTGAACAAATTGCATATATTCAGGAAAATGTATGACTAGGTTGCCTAGGTTGAAATTTGGTTTAGAAATAGACATGGGCATATATTGGGATCTTGGATCAGCATAAAAAGTCAGCAGTTTACCTTGTGGATATTATGGGAATAAAGACATTTACCTTATAACAATGGTCAGGATGGAATGAGAGGAGAGGGACTAGAGACAGAGAACACAGGCCAATCAAAATGTAATTTCAATTGGTCAAGGACAAAAGTATTTTCTTTCCTCATATCATTTTAATGGGGACTTAAAATAATAATGTAATATAAGAGACATGGTGAGGTTTGCTATAAAAGAAGAGCAGAGGAGAAGGACCATTACAATCAACTGAGTTTTTCATTCCATGATGGAGAGTGATTGATGATACTAGTACTCAAATGTGGGTTGATATAAAGCAGGTTCCTTATACCTGCTGGAAAAATGACATGTCATGAAAGTTTGCTTTCTTTTTGTATTGAAGTCACTTTATACCATGTTTGACGTTTACATTCTTTTATATTGGTAGAGTTGTGAAGAGAAACTGTGATGAAGGATTTTGGTCAGAGTTTTTGTATAAGAGAGTTTTAAAGATAAACTCTAATGAAAGATTTTGGTTTGAAGGAATAGAAACATTACAATGTCCATCAGTTGGACAAATTATTGAATTTCCTTTATGAAAGACACTGGATAGACTCTACAAGGGGTACAGATGTGGTTAAACCACACTTATGCCTTCAAAGATGTTAACCAACCAAGAGTGACAAAAACATGAAAAAGAGCTGATGCCAAGCAGACAGTGAATGCCACAGTAGACACAGAAACAGTATGCTATGGGATTCAAAGGGGAGAGAAATCATTTCTAATAAGGAAACCAGGAAAAGTTGCATGGGACACTTGGTGTTTAAGGTGGCACTTGAGAATTTGCTGGAGGTTCTTAAGAATCTTAAAATACCTTTGTTTAGAAAATATAATTCATCATGTTACAATTATCTCCTTTGGATCACACCCAGATGCTGACTCATTTCACAGGGCCCAGCAGGGCCCATACTGTTCATTTTGTGGAAATTAAACTCTGCATTTAATTATTTAGTTTGTTCTTATCTTAAATAACTTGCCTACATCTGTTGACTACCATTGTCTTTCTTGAAGAAATGTGAGACCACAGAATACTGATGAGAAACCTTGGAATTTTGGTATCTTTCTTAGTTCTTCTCAAATCATACTCACCAGGAGCTTTCTACCCTGCTGAGGCAGGCCAGCCCCTTATCTTTTTATTAACAACCCCCTCCCCAGTTACCTTTATTGGTAAACCTTACTGCTTATTGACAAAACAAGAAAGAATAAACTCTTCTGTTCTTCCAAAAAAGGAAAATAATTTTTTTTGGAAATGTGAATTAGCAGATGATCAGATGGGCTATAAAAATTATTCTCTGATCTGGCCGGTGTGGCTCAGTGGTTGAGCGTTGACCCATGCAGCAAGAGGTCGCTGGTTCGATTCCTAGTCAGGGCACATGCCCAAGTTGTGGGCCCGATCCCCAGTGAGGGGCATGCAGGAGGCGGCCAATCGATGTTCTCCCTCATCAATGTTTCTATCTCTCTCTCCCTCTCACTTCCTCTCTCTCTAAAATCAATAAAGGAAAAAAAAAATTAAAAAACTTATTCTCTGGTAACTGCTGCCAAATTTTAAAGTCAAGTGCCTTAGTTCCACACAAAGTGAGTAGTTTACCCACTTATCCACTGGAGGTATGTCTATGACCCCCAGTGGATGTCTGAACTCTCTGTATACTATATATATAATATATATGCTATGTTTTTCCTATACATACATACTTATGATAAAGTTTAATTTATAGATGATAAAGTTTACCTTAAAGATTAGGTACGGTAAGAGATTAACAATAATAACTAATAATAAAAAAGAACAATAATAATATACTGTAATAAAAGTTATGTAAATATGGTGTCTCAGCAAACTAGCACAGATTTCTTCTTTCTCCTTAACAATTTCGTGGGTAGATTCATTCTTACAGTAGATCTAAGCAGCCTCAGCAGACGATATTTTTTCTTTCCTTATAAAGTTGAGAACTTTTAACTTTTCACTTAAAGGAAATACTTTACAGCTTCTCTTTGTCACCTCTGAACTGCCAGCATCACTGCTCTTGTGCTTTGGGGACATTATAAAGTAAAATAAGGGTGACTTGAGCTCAAGCACTGCAATACTGTGACAGTTGATCTGGTAACTGAGACAGCTACCACATGACTAAAGGGTGAGTGGCGTATACAGCATGGAGACACTGGACAGAGGGATTATTCACATCCTAGGCAGGACTGAGCGAGATTTCACTACACTACTGAGAACAGCACACAATTTGCAACTTATTAATTATTTCTGAAATTTTTCTTTTAATATTTTCGGACTGCACTAGAACACTAGTAAATGAAACTGTGGAAAGTGAAACCGTGGATAAGGAGGGTGGCGGCTACTGCAACACTTTAGATTTCCGTAGCTCTTGCACTATTTGCATTTGCATCCCAGGCCTCGGTCATTCTGAGTTGCTAACTTGAATGTGTGCCATTAAGTCATACTGTGATCTTGATTTTCTGGAAGCGTAGAGCGCTCCCTGTACATTCATGATGACAGAGTTGCTTGATTATCAGTAGCATTTTATGTGTCTTTGAATCCTTGCCTCAGACCAATCCCAGTTCCCTTTTGCTATGAATAATTTCCCCCCACTAACTCCACCTTGTTCTAGGTCCTAGAATCTAGGCGATCAAAGGCACCACATAAACTCATAGAACACTTCCATCTTCTGGTCACTCTACTTTTTAGCTTCAGTGTGCATTCTGACTATATCCATTGTCTCTGCTGTTATTCCTCTGTAGTCTGGATTTTATCTCAAATCTATTCCTAAATTAGAGCAACAACCCAATTTATCTTGTTTATCACTATAATTACATTTTATACCTTATTATAATTTGTGTATTCTGGGAAAAGTATTATACTTCGCCAACCATCCGCTGCTTGATCTGCTTGAATTACTGCTCTTGTGTTATTTCCTGTTCAGAAATCGTCCCTCACCCTGGCATCCAAGCCCTCCACAATGTAGTCTTTGCACTCCTCAGTCTTTTCTTCCACGACCTGTCCTTTCTTACCCAATGCATGATTCAAATTGTACTACTTCTTCTTCCAAACGAACACTGTACTTCCCTATATCCTTGCCCTATAGTTCCCTGTCTTTCTGACAGAATATACACTTTACTTCACACCAAATATAACCTATTTAAAATCTAAACCGTCTTCAAGGTCATCTCATGTGTTACCTCCTCCCTTGGGCTTTTGCTTGAAAATCTCTTGCCATCTTTTACCTAAGTAGTTGTCTACTTCTCACGATTTCTTTTACTGCATTCTATGATACTTTAATAACTCAGGGATAGTGTCTTAGTCGCATTAGTCATATTAGTCATATTTCTAGTGCATAGTATTTCTCTGACCTCTGACTAGCTTTTATGGAGTCTTTGAGGCTCTGAGGTCATTGTTATACTTAGAACACATCTCATTCATCTTTTAATACTTAAGTCAAACTCTTCTCATTCACAACAGTTTTTTTTTTGTTAGTTGTGTCTACATTTCAGTACCATTGTCAATCAGTAGCATTTTAAAATGTTTTAAAGTATTTCAACAATTGATATATTAGGCTTTAGCTCTAGTTATATGTTTTATTTGTATATCCTCTTATTTATATTTCTCTTCTTCAAAACTAGGCCTCTGACATCTGTGACCCTAATCCAATCATGAACCTCATGCTTTGTGTCTACATGCATGAAAGACTCCCTACATATATCCCCAAGAACTTGGTGATCTTTCATTGTACTCTACATGACACTGTGATGAGACAGGTAAGGGTATACTTAGGGGCAAAGTATACATGGAGTTAAATACTTAAGAGAGGTGCCCTGGCTGGTTTGGCTCAGTGGTTAGAACATCAGCTCGAGGACCAAAGAGTCTCAGGTTAAATTCCAGTCAAGGGCACGTACCTCAGTTGCGGTTCATCCCTGGCCCTGGTCGGGGTCGTACAGGAGGCAGCCAGTCGATATGTCCCTCTCACATCGATGTTTCTCTTTCCCCCTCTCTCTCCCCCTCTTTCCCATTCTATCTGAAGATAAATAGAAAAATATCCTCCGGTAAGGATTAAAAAAATATATTTAAGAGGGGTTTTAGGTATTTCTTTCCCAGCTGAAAACTAACAGAAGTATCAATGTGATATAATAAGCCTTAGCAAATGTTGCTCCTTCTAAACCAAAGGTGTAGCAGAGTGAAAGGGACAAGTTCTGCTTAATAATAATCACCACCTGCAAGGAAATGATGGCTCTTTCATGCAATTGAAGAATGGGGATTGGGGACATGGAAAATGAAAGGTATGCACTTTGAAGGGCAAATCCTTTTAGGAAACTTGAAATCCATTTCATGTATAAAGGACAGATACCGTATGTAAAAACTTGAGATCTGAATGTGCTTGGCTTTCCTTTAGGGGGAGCAGTTTATACATCCAGATGGATTTTTGTTGTTGTTCAAATGAGGATATAGAAAGGGAAGTAAAATGAGAGTGCTCCTGACCAGAGCCACCTAATTCTCTCTAAATGATATTATATAAGCTAGAGGTGCTAAATGTGTAGCAGTGAATTTTTCAATTTTCAGAAAAAAAATGAAAATGAAATTTTGAGTCCTATGATAATAACAAATCTATATAAATATGTCCATATTTTACAAGTGTTCTCCTTGAGAATCATTGACCTCAATATCAAACAATGTTTCACAGAAACACTTGGGAAATATCTTCTACCATGCAATTTTAAATTGCTTATATTTATCTAAGATTGTTTTCATAAAATCTTTAATCAGATTTATAGGTGGTAGTCTTCTTGCTTCTTTC
Organism: Tadarida brasiliensis; assembly: GCA_030848825.1. Classification (NCBI taxonomy): domain Eukaryota; kingdom Metazoa; phylum Chordata; class Mammalia; order Chiroptera; family Molossidae; genus Tadarida; species Tadarida brasiliensis. The sequence continues at coordinate 107,142,650 of CM061280.1, read as the reverse complement.
TCAGGACACTATGGACTGATAGAATCTTATTTTGTGCAAAAGTTATTTTACTGCTTTGGTCAGATCATGTTTATTTCTTTTCCTCAGGCTGTTATATGTATTCCTCCCCATACTTATCAGTGGGGTGTTAATTTTATACTTCCAATGCAAAACTTATCCGTATTTGGTCTTCAAAATATATGTCCCAGTGATGTTTCATTTGTAGTTGTAACCTCTTTGAAAAAAATAACTGTATAGCCACTGTGACAATATGAGCAATGGTTGATAATATTCAGTTAAAAAATTGGGAAAAACCCAGGTTGTTGTCTCAAATTGTAAAGGGCTCAATTTAGGGACTTTTTTTTTTCAGCAGTATTTACTCTGATAATTCCCTAACTGCAATGATATTCAAGGGCCTTGGGTACTAACTAGCCTAGAGCTATAGTAATATTGGAGAGAACTTCTGACTTCAAAATAAAATTTCTGAAGAGTTAGAAATGTTTTGCTTAAGCCTGCAGAAGACAGGATGAGTCTGAATTAGATTAAGCAGTGATTTATTACAGTTAAGTATTATTAAGAATTCTTTAACTCTGACCATATGTTTGCATTTATTTGTGTCTAATTGTTAATTTTAAATATTAGTTAATAACACAAGCTCATATTTAAAAATAAATTGTAATTGTGATGTTAAAAATAAAATTAAAGCATACTGCATTGGAAACAGGATTTCTCTCCAATTTAATTCTTTATTAGAAATATTGTTCACACCTTAAGATTATAGATGACATTGTGTAGACACAGCTTTTATTTTTCACAAATGTAAGATATATTTTTGAAGCAAACAATAAAAATCAAATATAAATGCTAAATAAAACATCAATTACAGCAAGCTTTTATTTTAAATTTCACTTAAGAAAAACTCATTTATTTGGAAGTTGCTGAGAAACCTAGACATAGTTTGCCCTGTGCATCAGCACCATGAATAGCAGTACCTAAGTCATAGAATGTCATTCTCACCAGCCCTTTCAATCTTCCAGAATAAAGAAAAATCTCAGGGAATGGCTACTATAATTGAAAAGGTATTTCTGTAGCTCTATGCTTGAAATAGAAACATAGAATACTGGAACCATCAAACATAGGGTGATCAATGAAAAAATGTAGGGTGCAGTAATTTTTCTGAGACAATTTTATAGCTATTGACCCTCCACTCCCCTTTTTGAAAGAAACTTTACAGAGAAGCACAATAGTTAAATACTGTCATTGCAAAACGGGAATCGAGGCTCCAAAGCTCTCTTTCCTTCCCTTCAACAGTTTTCCTTTCTTCCCATGTACCACTCACTACCCCTACATGAAATCCTAAAGTTGGGTGGAATACTCTGACTGCAGATGAGCCCAACAACTTTGTGTCGTACATATGATATGGCAGTGAGAATTAATGTGTTCCTTAAGATCTTAGGGCTGGTTATAGAAGTTCCAGGACTATAGGCAAATAATAGTGCATAGTGAATTTCTTTATTTTTTTTAGCTTTTCCTTCCAGAAAATGGAAATTAACTCTGGGACTTAAAATCAGTTGGTCTGTTAATTAATTCCTTAGTTACTTATATCTATAAGTAGGCAAGCAATGTGAGAACCTAAAATCCTTGGGGTAACTGAATGTAGAAACTGTTCAGCAACAACATACTTGTCCTGGTATTTACCAAAGTCTTCATTGAAATATAAAAGTATTTAATGTAATATTTCAACAAATCTCTACCATATTCCTTACGATTCATTATAATCGTACATAATGCTAGTTATTAACTCTTCAAATATCCATGTCTGTGGTTCCTGGACTGCCTAAGTGCAGTTACCTTTTTTTTTTTTTTTACTGTAATTTGGCCAAGCACCCATTTGCCCTAGGTCTTCTTCCTCTTTTGGGTCAGTACTTTCCATGATAACCTTGTGTCTTCCTACTGTGTTTTTTTTTATTTTTAATCCCCATTATAGTCTTCATAAAGACTTGTGTAGTCAAGTTTTCATGGAATACTCTCTCTAAAAATGAAGTAGCCCATTCTCCAGTACTCTCCATCTCTCAGCATCAGAAAGGAAGGGACAGTCAAACCCTAGCTATACTATTGCTTCTAGACGAGGCCAGCATCATTTCCAGCCTGGACCTCTGATTTTAAAGCTACACTCTTTACAACTTTCTACACTGAGCAGCCAGAGTATCCTTTTTGTAAATTAGATTATATAATATAAGTTTTATGTTTAAAATTCTCTAAAGATTTCCCTTTGCAATAAAAATAAAATCCAAGTTGCTAACTTTGGACTTCAAATCTTTGTATCACTTCCTTGCCTGAGAGCTCCTTCTCCCTATCCACTTTTGCCAAACTATATATATGCTGCCTTCGAATACAAAGTCTGCTTTCCTCCAGTTAGTACATTAGGAACAAATATGTTCATGATTAAAATATGTAACTCTCTTCGATAAAAATAGGAAATGTTATTTTTTTAAATGTTATATTATTAAAATATTTTTTTAAATCATGATCTTATTTTTACTCCCTTGTTCTGCAACATAGATTCTAGTGAAAAATCCAAGCTCGAAAGAATTAGTGTATAAAGCTACAATTATTGGAAGAGATGCCGCTGACTTCTCCCTCTCCCAAAGTGGGAATATTGTGACAGTTCCTCCAAGGTAAGTGTTTGTTTGTTTGTTTGTTTAATTTTGCTTCATTAAAGGTATCAGCCCTAGAGATTTAATGTGTGTTATAATTATTAAAAAGTCACCTGGTTTTACTTTTAACGGATATATATGAATGAAAAGACCATCACTCTCATATAGATAATTTATTCATATGCTGCTGAGATTCCTCATCAATTTTGTTAAAAATTTCTAACAACATAAAGCAGCTACATTTTATGTATGCATTTAATTTTAGTTTATTTTTTATGTACACTGGCCATAGAGGTTAGACGAATTCTTTATGTAGTACTGTTTTGTTTTCTGCAAAAAACTGGAAGCAGTGTGTGCAGTTTCTGATTATAAAACCACTATGTGCTCATTGTAGAAAATTTAGCAACTATGAAAGTGTAAAGAAAAAAAGTAGAAGACTAGTAGTCATACCTGAAAGATACCCCAATGTTGCCATTTTTCTCTATCCCTAGTCACTGTGTATTTATACATAGGTAGATAGATAGATAGATAGATAGATAGATAGATAGATAGATAGATAGTTAGATAGATAATCTCATATATATATTTATGAGCACTTAATTTTTCTTTGAATATCCCTATTTCATAGCATTGTATTATTAATTTGGGGTCATAATAGCTTCATAAATGTCTCTGACTTTTATATTCTCATCTGTTCCCGGTATTTTTTTTTCTTTTAAAAAATGTTTTCTTTCTTTCTTGATTTTAGAGAGAGAGGAAGGTAGAGGGAGAGAGAGATAGAAACATCAATGAGAGAGAACATCGATTGGCTGCCTCCTGCATGCCCCCACTGGGGATTTGGTCCATAACCTGGGCATGTGCCCTGACCAGGGATAGAACCGGTGACCTCTTGGTGCATGGGTTGATGCTCAACTACTGAACCACACCGGCTAGGCTTATTTTTATTTTCTTGAGGTCAGTTGTTATGCTTGTCTTTTGGTCTCAGTGTTTCACATTGAAGGATTTACTCTAATGACTTGTGATATTTATCCATTCATATGTAACACTATAGCAATAGAAAAGTAAATTGTGAGTTTGTATATGCACAGGTTTGTTAATTGGTAAATTTCACTTTAGGGTGAAAACATTTCATGCCCAATTGCTTGGCATTCTACAGTGGCCTTGGGAAGAATAGAGCTGTCTGAACTGCATTTTGCCCTCTCTGAAACTAAGCAATAGGGCAGCTTTGTTTCCTTTATTAGCCTCAGTGTAGAACTGTAGATGCTCATCGATGGCTCCCTCTAATTAGCAGCTTTAAAAAAATCCCTTTATTATCATTTTAATGAGATTTCTCTTATAGGCAGTAATCTCAGTTTCAGATACCACTGTGGCCTAGAACCCTTCTATCATGTCATTTAACAATTAAATGCTGGGCTTTAATACTGACATATACAGGCTCTATGATCCAGCCTAATTTTTCTTACTTGGAAGATGTGGATCAGACTATGCGCTCACACTGTTGTCAGTAATAAATGTAGTTACATAGGCAAAACACCTAGAACTCTAACTGGAACCTATAGGAAGCAATCAGTATTTCCCCCTCCCTCCCATTCAAAGTGCTGGTGATTCATAGATGAAAACATCAACACGATTCACAGTGTTTACAGTCTAGCAGAGTGCCACATAAGCAAATATACAATAAGGATATAATTTGATAATTGTTTTATTTGTGATGCGTGTATAGAAGCAGAGGAAATGGAAAAAAGAAGCCATCTAAGTATGCTTGGGGAAACCACAGAAGGTTTCTCAGAAAATGTAATGCTTGAGTCTCCATGTATATGGAAAACAATTATTCACTTTTCTGGATGCATTGTATTTTGTAGGCTTGAATACTATTATTAGGTGGATCTTTAAGTATCCCTTTAGTGAGACTAAATAATTTCATAGTCTTTGGTTTTTACGAAGAAGATTCAGAAGCTATTTTCTTTTATTAAACAACAACAACAAAAAAAAACCTGTGGCTTTATCATTATCAGACATTGTATAATTGTATATGTGTACCACATCCTGCCTTAGATTCTGTCTAAATCACAATTAGTAATAGCTCTTTCTGCCAGCTGTGGATTTAAATTCCCAGAGATACAATTTGTATAGAAAGATTAAACAGCTACACTGGCATATAAACAAACTTGTTTATTTCTGCATCTAACTTCATGACTAAATTTAGCTATAACCATAGAGTGACTGTCGTAAAAGTGAAAGTATACTTTTGGAAAACCATTCTGTTTCTTCTTTTCCTCATTATTCTCATTGAGCCATATGGGCACTGACATTGATGTGTTATATATTTATTCTCCATCTTTTCCAAAAGCCAAGTTGAAGTAGTTTATGCAGTACATGTAATATGAAAGAGGATAAAACCTATAATTATGATATACATGCCTGCAGACCTAAGACATGACCTGAGGTGGACCATCCATTTGATTCTGAACTCCTGGTCATTTACATGCTTCAATATGACTACAAAGTTTTTCTCCTTTATTTTTATTATTGACACTATTATAGATGTCCCCATTTTCCCCTTGCCCTCCTCCACCCAGCCCCTGCCCCCTCTTCCCTCCGATCATCACCACACTGTTGTCTGTGTCCGTGGATATGCATATATCTTATTTGGCTAATCCCTTCAACTTCTTTCCTCTTTTTATAAAAGGAATATCTACACTCAAGAGAAGCTCAAATTTTCATGGTCCTAAAATCAGCCATTGCCTCATGGAAAGGATACTGTATTTTAAAATGTGTTTCATAGGACTTGAGTATAGGTTCATAAATTCATTTACTAAGTGCATGTTATTTAGAATATGATCATTCTTGAACACTTTTTCCATCAACATCCATGGAGATCTAGTCCATTATCTTGTGCTATTGATTTTACCAAATGTATCTTAAATTTGTCATCTTGTCCTCTTAGCTACCTCTTCCATTCTAATTTAAAGTACATTACCTTTAAACTGGACTCCTAAAAGGTTTCTCTTCAGTCCATCCTCTATATCAGAATGGCAGTGATTTTTTAAAATGTAAATTTGGTCATGTTACTCTAGTTAAATTATTCCTATAACTTCCCATCCCCATTATAATATAGACTGAACATCTCAAAATGGTCTAGGTGGCTTTCATGGCAGACTCTTGGCCATATTTTGCATCACAAAAAGTTTTGCTTTCTAAGCTTCAGCAGCACTGGCCTTTGGTAAATTCTTTAAAGACATCATAATTTTCCCTATCAGAGTCCTTGGATGCCTTCTTTCCTCGCCTTCTCATTCTAGCATCTCATTCTCAACCTTTATATCCCACTTAACATATCACTTCATCTGACCTTTCAGACTGTATCACACTCCCCGTTATGTGCTCTCATACCACTTCATACCAGACACATAGTTTGTAAGTTTCACATTTATTTTTGTGATGACATATTGTCTATCATGTCCTATAAAATGTAAGATCCAGGAGATCAGCAATAGTGTGTTCTTCTTATTAGTGTATCCCAAAAACTTAAAACAGTGCTTGGAATATTATAAGTTCTCTATAGATATCAATTGAATGAATGAATGGTTTTATTTAACAATGAATTTTAGAATATCTAGAAAAATCCTAAATCGCTCACAGGTATCTAACACAGAATTTGAGCCTATTATACCCAGAAAAAGATCGCAAGAACAAATATTCTTTGTTCTCAATTAAATTCAGATCCAAGATATTTTCACAATAGCCAAGAAAATGTGCTTTTGCACAAATTGAGTAGATTGGTAGTGATATATCTGGATAAAAACCATCCCCACTCTTGCTAGATGTGAGCTGTAATTTTTCTTAAAAAGCAGTTTTGAGAATATTTCTATTGATTTGAAAATCCCCCATTCATCTACTGTGCTGTTCCCTAAACCCATCCATTCAACAGCGATTCCTCAATGGTTCTAGGGAAATTAAGCCAAATTTTGATACCCAGAGAATCTAGTCCCGTCTCCATTCCCAAATATGTGTATCCTAAGGAAAGGTGGTAGGTGATAGTTGGTACAAAGAATAACTGTGATATGCTATATAATGCTAAATATGTTAAAAGCCAGAGCAAAAAAAAAGTAAAGGTAAAATTTCCCCAAGATTATCACCCACAGTTGTGTCAAGGCAAGGCAAGGCTGAAAGATTCAGCCAGTAAAGAAACAATGAGCCCTGACTGGTTTGGCTCAGGAGTTAGAGCATCGATCAGCAGACCAAAGGGTTGCAGGTTCGGTTCCTGGTCAAGGGCATATACCTGGGTTGCAGGTTCGATCCCTGGCTCCAGGCGGGGTTGTGGGGGAGGCAGCTGATTGGCGTGCCTCTCTCACATCATTTCTCTCTCTCCTCCTCCTCCCTCCTTTCCACTCTATCTAAAAATTAATTTTAAAATATCCTTGGGTGAAGATTAACAAAAAACAAACAAAAGGAACAATGAAAAGCAGTTTTTACTTGGAGAGTTCTTTATTTACATAAACAGTGATAGCAAAAGTAATCAAAGGAACTAGATTCCTCATGTGCCTTGTGCAGCACACCAGAGCAAAAGGGGCCACATGATAGTATCATGCACAGTAGGACACCCTGTTGCTGACAGTCAGTTTCATGCTGCAACTAGGTACTATTTATTACAGCCTGTACCTTTAGCCTGAAGAGGCTTAGGTAGCAAGTCTCAGACCTCATCAGAAACTGTCTGGTGACACCCTCTTAGTGAAGATGGGGAGGCAAGTGAGAAATGTTCTTGTAGCAGCACTTCATGAGCCTCCATGCTCTTTTGTTAGGGGAAGATCATAGAACTTTCTGCCAAGACTTAACATCCACTGCAGGTAAGCCTTGCATCTGTGGCCTATGTGTTGTCATGCAGGGTTGCCAGGATGACATGGATCAGTCATTCCCTCACAGACTGGGAAGTGAAATCTCTAAGGTCCATAGACTCTTTACCTTTTTACAGTGTTTTAGACTAGGAAGTTGAAGATTAAGGGAGATGGACATGTTTTCTTTACTCCTTCTTTTAATTATGTATATCTTGCAAATAAAAGTCATGCTACTTATATACCATTAGTTTCCCTTGAGATTTGAATTTTATTTTCAATCACAGTTTAAAGTATTTTTTGAATTTTTAGTCTTTCTCATTTTCTTCTCCATGTGACCAAAAACCAGTGACATGACTAAAAATTTGCCTAAACAGTAGCACAGAATGTCATATGAAATTCACACAAAAATATATATGATTTTCTTTCGCTAGCTGTTAGAAAATCCAGTATTTGGTAGATTATACATACATTTGGAAGTTAACTTTAGATTTAACAGACTGGATCAAGACGCTTTCTTTTTTTTACTTTTATTTTATCTTTAAAAAACATTTTTTTTCTTGATTGATTTTAGAGAGAGAGGAAGGGAGAGGGAGAGGGAGAGAGAGATAAAAACATGAGAGAGAACATCAGTTGGCCGACTCCTGCATGTCCCCCACTGGGGATTGGGCCCACAACCTGGGCGTGTGCCTTGACTGGGAATCGAACTGGCAACCTCTTGGTGCATGGGTCGACGCTCAACCACTACGCCACACCAGCAGGGCTATTTTTTTTTTTAATTTTTACCCGAGGATATTTTTCTGTTTATTTTTAGACAGAGTGGGAGGGAGGGAGAGAGAGAGAGCCAGAAAGAGCCAGAGACAGAGAAACATTGATCGATGTGAGAGTGAAACATCGGTTAGTTGCCTCGCGCACAATCCCAACCAGGGCTGGGGACCGAACCGCAACCAAGGTACATGCCCTTGACCAGAATTGAACCCGAGACTCTTGGGTCCACAGGCCAACGCTCTAACCGGTGAGCCAAACCGGCCAAGCAAGATGCTTTCTTTTATAATTAATTTCTTTTCTAATTGCAGTTGACATACAATGTTATGTTAGTTTCAGGGATACAACATAGTGGTTTGACATTTATATAACTTACAAAGTGATCACCCCAATAAGTCTAGTACCCATCTGACACCATGCATAGTTATTACAATATAATTGGCTATATTTCCTGTGCTGTACTTTACATCCTATGACTGTTTTTATAACTGGCAATTTGTACTTAATCCCTTTCAACTTTTAAACCCAGTCCCCCCACCCCCCTCCTATCTGGTGACCATCAATTTGTTCTCTGTATCTATGAGTTTGTTCCTGTTTTGTTTTTTTCAGATTCCACATATAAGTGAAAATCATATAGTAATTGTTTTTCTCTGACTGACTTATTTCACTTAGCATAATACCCTCTAGACCCATCCATGTCCATGTTCTCTCAATTGGCAAGATTTCATTCTTTTTATGGCTGAGTAATATTCCATTATATGTGTGTGTGTGTGTGTGTGTGTGTGTGTGTGTGTGTATCAACTCCTTTTTCTTCATTTGTCTATCGATGGACACTTAGATTGCTTTTATATCTTGGTTATTGTTAATAATGCCACAATGAACATAGGGGGGAATACATCTTTTATAATTAGTGTTTTGGATCTCTTCAGTTAAATACCCAGAAGTGGAATTTCTGGGTCATATGGTTGTTCTGTTTTTAATTTTTTGAGGAACCTCTATACTGTTTTCTATAGTGGCTGCACCAATTTGAAATCCAACCAACAGTGCATGAGGGTTCCCTTTTCTCCACATCCTCACTAGTACTTGTTATTTGTTGATTTATTGATGCTAGCCATTCTGACAAGTGTAAGGTGATATCTTTTTGTGGTTTTAATTTGCATTTCCCTGCTGCTTAGTGATGGTGAGCATCTTTTCATATATCTGTTGATAAGGGGTTTATATAAAAATATATAAAGAACTCATACAACTCAACACCAAAAAAAAAAAAAAAATCAGGAACAAATAATCCAATGCAAAAATGGACAGAGGACCTGAATTGACATTTCTCCAAAGAGGACACATTGATGGATCAAGATATTTTAACTGATGACAATAACTAGATTGTAGGCTTCCTGAGATCTGCAACAGTCTTGAATTTCATTGTAAAAGTGAGTATATTGCAATGGTTGTTAGTTGTCTTTTATCAATAAAATATTTTTCTTTTATCTTTTATTAAATAGAGACAAAATTTATATCACTCTGAAATTCTCCAGTCGCTTCCTCCATCCTGCTGAAGCTTCAGTGCTATTCACTCCAAAACCGAAGACTGCAGTAGGAGGCACTACAATGCTTTTTGCTCTCAAGGGTGAAGTCCGAAAATTTAAACCCATTGTAAGTAAATTTTACATAGCTGTTCTTCCGAGTTTTATCTCCTGGCAGCTCTTGTTCCTTGAGATCCTGTGTATGTACTTACATTTGCACAAATTTTAGCCTCTGTGTCTCTGATATTCTTACTATGATACTCTTTCTGTGGAAATAAGTCTCTAGTTTCATAATAGAATTTGAAAGGACTTGGACTGAGTGTTATTTTAAGGTCAGATTTTTAGGATAACTGTACATTGGTGCTTTTCATAAATGAGTCATTCACTATACACGTAGCAACTGACATACCTCTGCCATGGAGACTTGTGATTTAAGTTAAAGCAGTCCCTGGGCCTGTATCTGCTTTTGTTTGAATTAAGGGTTGGTGGTTTACACAGCAAAGAAAATGTTTCTCTTCTCCAATTGGAACATTCTTCAGTTTATCTTGAGTGTCCTGTGGATCAAATTCATTATGATGGTAATACTAAGGCTGACACTTATTGAGAGGTGATGATGTTCCAGAGTTCTGTTTATATCTCAACAGATGAGGGAGAAGGATTTTAAACATTTCTATAAAATGATTGTGGCATTGCTATTACTGACGTTTTGTAGTCTGTACTTTGGCTAAATATTATGTTCTACCATGGACATATGATAAAGAAGAAGTAAATTTGTTATGTTGCCAGATTTGCATATGGAGTATAAAGAATTTTAGGTATGCAGTGGCATGAGTAGGACTTAAGTAGAATGACTCTAGTGATGGTCAGTTTTGTAAGGAGAGCATTAAGATGTTCGCATGGACAGACTGTCTGGGTTATTAGATAATGACACCCAGAACAGGAAGCAGGCATTTGATTATCACTGAAATATGTATTATGATCTTCTGATTTTCTCCTGATTAATGAACTCTTACACCTCCCAATCCTTTCACACACATTCTCTGAAACAAAACATTGCTTTGCCACATGTACCTAAGAGACAGGGATGGTTTTAGCCTGCCATTAACATGACTCTGGGGCAGAAAAGCTGACAATTGAAGCTCAAGTGGTCTCTGTTTACTGCTTCATCTGACTACTCATGGTCTTAGTCACCAGGAGAGAGAGTGGGTAATAATGGAGAAATAAAAGAAGATAAGAAAACGATCAGTCTGAAAATGTAGAATTCCTAGGATCTTTTCCTTTATGGACATCCATTGAGTAATTTAAATTTTAAATTTTATATTTGTGTTTTTGTTACAGTAAAAATATGTCAGTGTAGCCACTATGTTATAAACACAAGGATGCCACACTCATACACACCCATACACAGATGTTCAGACACTCACACACCTGTGTGCATACACACACACACACAACTGCCTCTCCCTTATACCATGTTATTAGGTGTATATATAATTAATTAATTTGCAAATGTGAAATGCTCAGTCATTAATGAAAAAATTTTAATGAATCTATTTGGGAGATACTACTGTTGACAATTCAGTTGTTAGCAAAAGTTCTATGGGTCAGTGATGAGGTAAAATATGAAATATGTTTTTATTTCTTCCCAGTCATATTTTCACAGTACAATGTTTCAGGGAAAGGGTAATTATATTACTTTAAGCTTTTATTTTATAATACAGGTTATCCTTTTTTGTTCTTACTATTTAGTATATCTTTACTTATTTATTTTTTACCTTAGCAAATTATAAAATGCAAAAACCCATGTTATAAATGGAAAGAAATCACTGTGAAGGTTAAAAATCTCTTCCATACTGCTGGCAACTTCAGGTAAGTTATTGTTTTGGTGTAAATTCATTACAGTTAGCTATATCCAATCTTAAAGAAAATATGTAATTTTCTTTGACATGAACTATTTTGAAGATAAATTTTTTGTATTTATGTTGATATAAATGTATAAGCAGTCAGATAAAATAGAGCAAGGAACGGAGGTAGATCAGTTTTCCTTGAAATGCTATTTGATCTATATAGAACTAAGACTGATCATATCAAATTTATGAATTTTGTGCATAAGACTTCAGTTTGTTGAGATTTACTCTTCTTTCAATTAAAAAATGATAATGAACAGACTTTTTATTTGTAATTTTATTTCATCTGTTAATTTCCAAAGGTGAAATATCTATTCAAGCAGAAAATTCATTTTTAAGGCATCATTATTGATTAAAACTGCACATGAAATGTGAATTTGTGCACCTTGAGATTTAACAACAATAGCAACACCATAGATTTGAAATGAAAATACAATAAAATGCCTAATTATTGTTTAAGTTCACACTAGAAAAATATCTTGCTATATATTTACATGTTGAGGGAGAAGATGGACAGTGATACCTTATATACTACTTAAATTACAAACTCTCTATCCACAAGCTTTAGAAATCAGATCCTCAAAACAATACTTGTGTTGAGACCATAAGTTTTATGTATGCTTATTAATGTTTGATAATTTTCAGTTTTTAAAATCACTGTATGTCTAGGCTTTTGGAAGTTTCTTATTAACAATATCATTTATTGTTGACAAAGCAGAAATTCTTTTGTTTAACAGTTATTGGTGAGTTTATGGTTCCCAAGCTCACTGAGGGAGAATTTTATTTACTATACTTTTATTAAAGTGTTATATCAGAATGTAAAGACTATAAAATGTCAGCAAATGTGACATTAATCCAGTATTAAAATATGCTCTTAAATGAACCAAATGACTGACCGCAGTTTTTAAGAAGAAATCAGGATCAAACATAGTCAGCCTTGCGTTCTAGTGGTAGAGCTGAAAGAAAATCTCAAAGTGCCAGGAATTGGTAGAACATTATAGTTGCATATTTCTCAAGAAATCGTAATATTTTTATTTTTCCTTTATGGTTTATCTTAGATCACATCAAAATTGTTATTTCTTGTGTGGGGTACATGGTTTGATAGAGGACAAGATTGTTAATTGTAGTAATTTGACTCCTTCCTCTCTTGTATGAATGTGCCCCTTAAACTTAGGCAAAATTTTAAAACTCAAAATTTAAAAACCAATTGTAACATTTGTAAAATCAATATTTTATAGTAGGCATATATTACTCAAAATTTTTTTAAATGATAAAGGAGATAAGAAAGGAATTTAATGCCAATTAATTCATATAGAGACTATTTTTGTTATAAACAGTGTAAGTGACCTAACTTCAAATATTCCACTTTTAAACTGATCAGGATTTAGTTCTTATTAATAATCTTATATTAAATATATTTTAAAATAAAATGAACATTTTTATATATTTTCCCCAAAATTATATGTAGCACAGTGACCAGATTTTATCTTTTTTTTCCCCCCAGGTCTGTCTCCTTTCAGTTCTTTTTCTTTTTTTAATTTATCTTTATTGTTGAAAGTATTACAGATGTTTCCCACCCTTTTCCCCCATTGACCCCCTCCACCCTGTTCCTGCCCCCACCCCCTGCCCCAGGCCTTCACCATCCTATTGTCTGTGTCCATGGATTATACATATAAATTTGTTGGTTAATCTCTACCCATCCCCCCTCCCCCCTTCCCTCTCAGCTAATGTTACTTAAAAAAAATTTTTTTAAATTGATTTTAGAGAGAGAGGAAGGGAGAGGGAGAGAGAGATAGAAACATTGATGAAAAAGAACATTGATTGTCCACCTCCTACGTGCCCCACACTGGGCATCAGGCCCACAACCTGGGCATGTGCCCTAACTGGGAATCAAACCGGTGACCTCTTGGTGCATGAGTCTACACTCACCCACTGAGCCACACCGGCTGGGCACTTTTATTTTTATTCTGTCATGTCCGGTATTTGTATAGCCACTCTAGCTCTCTTGTAGTTGCATGTATGATATACATTTTTTTTTTTTTTTGCTTTCAGTCTATTTGTATTTTTAAATTTTTTGTTGTTGCAAGTATTACAGATGTCCCCCTTTTTTCCTCATTGACCCCCTCCTTCCCACTGCCACCCTCCTCCTGCCTTCCCCAGCCTAGTGTCCATGTTGATTGGTTGTGCATATATGCATATAAGTTCTTTGGTTTATCTCTTCCCACCCCTCCCACCCCCATCCCTCTGAGGTTTGTCAGTCTGTTCCCTACTTCCATCATTCTGGAGCTCTTTTGGTCGACAGTTTATTTTGTTCATTATGTTTCACAAATAAGTGAGATCATGTGGTACTTGTCTTTCTCTGACTGGCTTATTTGGCTTAGAGAGCATACAGTTGGATCTTGTTTTGCTTATTTATTTTTAAATATGGTCTTATAATCACTGCCTTTTGATTAAGTTGTTTAATGCATTGACATTTATGCTTTATTGACATAGTTGGATTTACATCTGCTAGTTTCCATTTGTTTTTCTATATATTTCATGCTATTTTTTGTTCATCTATGCTGCCATGACTGCTTTATTTTACATTAAATGAATATTTTCTAATGCAGCATTTTAATTTTTAATAACTTATGAACTGCATTTTTTGAATTATATTTAAAATTACAGATTAGCCCTGGCCATTTTGGCTCAGCTGTTAGAGCATTGGCCTGCAGACCGAGGGTTGCATGTTCAATTCTGGTCAAGGTCACATACCTGGGTTGAAGGTTCGATCCCTGGCCCCAGTTGGGATCGTGTGGGGGGCAGCTGGTTGACATGTCTCTCTCACATTGATGTTTCTCTCTCTCTCTCTCTCCCTCCCTCCCACTCTGTGTAAAAGTCAATGGAAAAATATCCTTGGGTGAGGATGAACCAAAAAAAAAAAATTACAGATTAAAGGAAGTGATACATCTTTTATCAGAAATCATGTAATATCTTTTTTTGTGTGTGTGTGTGTGTGGAATGTTAGCAGCCATTGATGCCAATAAGTGCATCTATTATTCATTGAAGTTGCAAAATGGTGATATTCCATTTCTATTATTTATGAAATGTATTAGTTAGAATATTTTATAGAGAGAACTTCCCATCATTCATCTGTTTATGCAGTGGTACAGTTCATATAAGAAAACTAAGATAAGTGCTTAATTCTTTTTTCTTTTGTTTTATCTCTTGACCCCCCATCACCCATTTCTCCCACCTTGATAACCACCAATCTGTTCTCTGTATCTATGAGCTGTTTTTTTGTTTTGTTTAGATTTCATATGTAACAGTGATCATACAGTATTTGTCTTTCCGTGTCTGACTTATTTTACTTAGCATAATGCCCTCAAGTTTCATCCATGTTGTCACAAATATCAAGATTTTATTCTTTTTTTTTTTTAACCCATTTCCTCACCTCATTCCCCTTTGGAAACTATCAGCTTGTTCTCTATGTTTTTGGGTCTGTTTCTGTTTTTTGTTGTTGTTGTTTATTCATTTGTTTTGTTTTCTTAGAGTTTACATATAAGTGAATTAATAAGGTACTTATCTTTCCCTGACTTATTTTACTTAGCATAATACCCTTTAGGAATATTCATGTTGCAAATGGCAAGGTTTTATTCATTTTCATTGTGGAGTAATATTCCATTGTGTATATATACCACAATTTCATCATCTGTTCATCTAGCTACAGACACCTAGGTTGTTTCCATATTTGGGCCATTGTAAATAATGCTGCAATGAACATAGGGGTACAAATATCTTTTGGAATTAGTGTTTTTGTTTCCTTTGGGTAAATACCCTGAAGTGGTATTGCTAGGACCTATGGTAGCTCTATTTTTAACTTTTTGAGAAGCCACCATACTGTTTTTTATGATAGCTGCACTATTTTACATTCCCACCAACAATGTACAAGGGTTCCCTTTTCTCCACATCCCCATCAGCACTTGTTATTCCTTGATTTTTCGATAGTAGCCATTCTAACAGCTGTGAGATATCTCATTGTGGTTTTGATGTGCATTTCCCTGATGATTAGTGATGTGCCTGCTGGCCATCTGTATGACTTCTTTAGAAAAATGTTTATTCAGAGCTTCTGAACATATTTTATTGGATATATGTGTGTGTGTGTGTGTGTGTGTGTATTGCTGTTGAGTGATATGAGTTCTTTTTATATTTCAGATATTAGTCCCATATTTGATATATGATTACAAATATTTCTCCCATTCTGTAGGCTGCCTTTTCATTTTGTTGTGCAGAAGCTTTTTAGTTTGATGCAGTCCCATTTGTTTATTTTTGCTTTTGTTGTTTTGTCTTTTGGTGTCAGATTCAAAAAATCTTTGCCCAGAACTATGTCAAAGATCATACTGTCTGTTTTCTTCTTAAAGTTTTATGGTTTCAGTTCTTATGTTGAAGTATTTTATCCGTTTTGAGTTAATTTTTGTGTATGGTGTAAGATAGTGGTCAAGTTTTATTGTTTTGCACATGGCTGTCCAGTTTTCCCACATGATTTATTTTAGAAACACCTTACCCCATTGTATGTTCTTGGCTTCTTTGTCTTATATTAATTGACCATATACTCATGGGTTTCTTTCTACTCTGTTTCACTGGTCTATGTGTCTGCCTTTATGCCCATACCATCCTCTTCTAATTATTATAGCTTTGTAATACAGTGTGAAATCAGGAGGGTAATGGTTTCAGCTTTGTTCACCCACCTTGTTTTTCAAACTCTTTTTTTCCCTTTCTCTTTTCTCTTTCATTCTGATAATTCTATTACAATATCTTGGTGAATTTAATGGTGTGCCATATATGTTTGAGACTCTGCTGTGTTTTTTTAAATTCTTTTCTCTCTCTCTCTCTCTCTCTCTCTCTCTCTCTCTCTCTCTCTCTCTCTCTCCTTTAGATTACATAATCTCTAACAACCTTCAAGTTTGTTATTTATTTTTTCCTGCCAGTTCAACTCTACTGTTGAGCCTCTATAGTGATATGTTTCATATCTTTTATTGTAGTTTCTAACTCCAGAAATTCCATTTGGTTCTTTTATTAATTTCAGTCTCTCTTTTTATGTTCCCTATTTGATGTTTTTCTATTCTTTAGAATGAATCATTTTACACTACCTTTTTTTCAAGTGCACTGGTTGTTTTACCACCTTAAACTTACTGTTGAGACCCTCTAGTGATTTTTATTTTCAGATAATTTACTTTTGAAGTACAGCATTTATAATTGGTTATTTTGTAGAGTTTCTCTTTATTGATATTATTTATTTGGTGAGACATCATTGTCTCTCATAGGTAGAGTTGAAGATCTTTGACATGTTTTGGGGATCTAGCAAGCTACTGCAACCCTGCATATGGGTACCTTGTTCCCCAGATCTTTCTCTTATGTTTTGGCTGGCTCATATTTGTTCCAAATTGTGTAACAGCCTCGGGTATGAGTGCTACTGATTGTTTTCAACAAACATTCTGGGGATATGTGTTTTCCTTTGAGTAAGGTCAAATAAAGACAGCGCCAAGTAAATTGAGTTATTTCCAGAGAACTGCAAGACAGGTTAAACAGTAACCATGCTCAGGGGTGGGACTTTTTTGAAGAGCTCCAATCTCAGTCTGTCCCCTCATGTGTCTACTCCCAAAAAAAAAATGTCTATTTTTTGGAAATAGGATTAGAAATTATTAAATGTATATAGCTCCAACAATGCATGAAAACCAATGTCTGATTTCCTCCTTGTTTTTAGAATATAATTTAGGTAGTAATTTATGTTCTAGATTTCCTTGCTATGAGAATTTAGTGTTGCCTTTCAATATAAAAGAATATTATTTTTCACATATTTCCATTTCAGATTTTTAAATTTTTCTAACATATGTTTTGAGTTGTAGAATGAGAACTTGTGGACTTTTAAAATTGTAATCTATTCTGATTCTAATTATGTTTTGTGAATGATGGAAAAAATTTAAAGGAAGAATATTTTGTGGTCATCTGAATTTTGTTATAGTAGCATCCAAAGTTATTTATTTATTTATTTATTTAATTATTTATTTATTTATTTATTTTAGCATCATTTTGGTGGAATCCTCAACATTTATCTCTTTGACATCTCAATTAAATGCATCTGGACAACTCGTTAACTTTAGAAACAAGGGGTAAATATCTATACATATTTATGCTAATAATTATCTGATTGAAAGTTCTGAGAAATTTGAGTAAACTTGTTATATAATTCCATAACATTTTTCATTTATTTGAAATATTTTATTTATATTATTCTTACTTATTCTCTTATGTGGTACAAGTTGATGTGCATGAAAATTGAATAAATATGCACATGATTAAATACAGTGAATTCTCATTAATCATGGTAGTTATGCTCTATAAAATTACTGCAAACATTCAATTAGTGAATACTGAACCATTGCTCCTAGGAGAAATATATATCATCACATAGATGATAATCATAAATCATAAAAATAACCCGTCCTGATAGATTCTACTTTCTTTACACAAAGAAAATGAGGTTCAGAAGTGTTAAATGACTTGCCTGAGGCTGTGCCACTAACAGGTGCCAAAGGAAGGTGTCAAACCCTGTCCACCTGGCCCCAGAGCTGGAGCTTCTTGCACTTCTGTAGTGCTCCTGATTGTCTCCACCCTCTGGTAATCTGTATATGAAAACTGAGACAAAGAGGTCCAGTGTCATTTTGTTTGACCTCAGCTGGGAACTTGTGTGATCAGGAACTGGAACTTTTTGCCATTCTGCACATGTCTGCAAACAACTGTTAAATTGACATGAATATTGATTTTGGGGTTACAAATACATTTTAGCCAGGAGGGGAATTTGCAAATAATGGATTTCAGGGATAGTGAGGATTGACTGTATTTAAGTTTATTCCACCTATGTTATTGTTTTTATGAGGTCTGTATTTAGTTTAGAAAGAAACCTTGACTTCTGAATAGAGAAGTAGAATTTTTTAAAGTTAGATTGCTTTGTATTTCTCATCTGTTAAACTACAATTGACTCTTCAACACTGGATTTGAACTGTGGAGGTTCACTTAGATACAGATTTTTAAAACTAAATCTTGTAAGTGTATTTTCTCTTCCTTATGATTTTCTTAATTACATTTTCTTTTCTCTAGCTTTTATTCTGAAAATACAGTATATAATACATATAGCACAAAAATATGTGTTAATCAATTGCTTATGTTATTGGTAAGGTTTCTGGTCAACAGGCTATTAGTAAAGTTTTTGCGGGAGTCAAAAGTTACATGTGGATTTTCAATTGCATGGGGGATTGGTACCCCTAACCCCCATGTTGTTCAAGGGTCAACTGTATAGAATAACTATTTAAAATGAAGTAGAATAAAAACAATGTTGCCAAGATTAACGAAAGTCAGATGGAAAGAAAATAATGCACATGTCTATTAATGAAATGCATGTACCTTTGTCTCCTGTGTAATGCTCGAGAGCATCATTGTCATTCTTTTAGATGCATCAACCAGGGGGCAAGGTTTTGGCCATGTTGATACCATCAGAATTCCCAATGTTTAAGTCATTAGAAACCATTAAAGTGATTATGCAGATCTTGCTTAGATTAAAATGAATATAAATTATTTTTCAAAAGTGAATTGTACTTAAACCAATAACTTTAAATTATAAGAATTGAATTTATTATCAAACATTTCATTTTTTATTGGTTATTCTGTGAGAAAATTTCATTTTTGTCTTAATACATTTGTTTTGTGGAATGCTGCTTTCATGCTTAACTAAGGCATTCATAGTTTCCTTTCACTTTTGGCTGTTGTGAACAGTAAAATATGAATTAATACATTAAGCTATAAGATAACATAAATATCATAAGAACAGAGTATTGTAGGCATTTTATGTTAATTTCTTTGTAGTATGAAATGCTAGTATTGCTTTAAAAACCTCAGTAAACATTTATCCTAGATTTTAACCTTTTCAATCCCTTGTTTCTTGATTAAGAAGATGCTTTGTAATCATAGATTTTGCCTAAATTGCCTTGAAATAATTTCTTTACATTAATTTCAAGTAATTTATAGTATTACATATTAAACTAAAGCCACATCTCAAAGCATTGCTATAGGTGTCTGTGAGTACAAGTAACTCAAAGATGGATCAGTTCAGTGAACAGCAAAATTGAGTCTACTTTCCCAATTTGGAATGTAGTGTAGGAATTCTGTATCCAAAATTTTAACATGATTTTCCTTCATATGATATTCTGGAATGGATTTGATTACACTCAAAATCTAAAATTATTGAAGCCATCCACTTTCAAACTTCAGGGAAAAACATTTTCTTGTTGTTATGCTTCTCAAATAAAAAAACAAAGTGGGATGAACAATTATAATTTAATTTTGGAAGGAAAGGAAACTGGAAATACTCATTCAAAATAATTGCCCATTTAGGATGAACTACAGGTTAAGAAGTGTGTCTACCGTGGTCTCAAACATTATTGGTCGTTCTTTCTCATATAGTCTCCTCCATTTGTATTTATAATACTGTACTTTCTCAGTTCTTCTCACAAGCCTTTCTGTGAAAAAAGAAACAAAGATGCAGTGATGCTGAGTGTTGTGTCAGGGAGACCATGATCCAACATACAGTAGTCAACTTAAGAGTAGTTACATTAATTACTTGCAATTAATGTAACCTTTGACTCTCAAAGGTTAGCTCAGAGCCATTGTTTTAAGGATTGAGGACTAACTCCTTTGCACATTTGTGAAGACTGTTTCCCACATCAAAGGCAAGGTCGTGACTTATAAAGGCAAAAGCCGCAGTTTCTCAAAGAGGACTGGTCCTTGGGTCATTTCAGAATTGACATGGGCTGAATGCTGAGCCCCCAACTCCATGTGTTGAGTTAAGATAGAGCAGTCTCAAGTTCACAAAATATTTTAAAGGCTGTGTTTTTCTGATAGTTTTGAAGAGATTTATTAGAAGCAGGTAATTTGGTTCCTTCTTCTGGGGTCCTGACTGCTTGCTGTATAACACCTCCAGGCTCCAGTTCATGGAGCAGGCACATCTTTATTCACTTTCTCAAGGATCAGCTAAAATATCCAGAACTCCAGCAATCAAAACCACTTTGTAGGCAGCAGAAAAGAGGAGGCACAAGGATAAGAGTGTGCCCTTTCTTTGTGAGAGAAGGTTCCCAGAAACACCACACAGTACTTGTACTTGTAGCCCATTGGCCAAATCTTAATCAGGTAAATGAACCTAGCTAGAAGAAGAACTGAGAAACCACCCTCCTCCACATACACATCAAAATAAATTGAAGTGTTGTCAGTGAGGAGGAAAGGGCCAATGGTTATGGGAATTGGCAACCAACAATTTTCACCACGAGGAGACACAGAAGAGACTCATTTCATCTCCAGATATCACAGAGTTATCTAATATTTTATCAATCTGGCTTCATTAGCATAATGAGATCTTTTGATATTTTGATTTTTTTAAACATTTTAATTTTATTTTAAAAATTTTTTTCTTTATTGATTTTAGAGAGAGAGCAAGGGAGAGGGAGAGAGACATAGAAACATCAATGACAGAAAACATCGATTGGCCACCTCCTGCATGCCCCCCACTGGGGATTAGGCCCACAACCTGGGCATGTGTCCTGACCGGGAATCGAACTGGCGACCTCTTGGTGCAGGGGTTGACGCTCAACCACTGAGCCACACCGGTCGGGCATATCTTTTGATCTTTAAATGTCTTAATAAAATAATACTTAATAATATTATACATCCTGTTTTCCTTTTATTTTTTAATTGATTTTTTAGATGGAGAGGATGAGGGAGAGAGATAGAAACATAGATGAGAGAGAAACATCGATTGGCTGCCTCCTGCATGCCCCCTACTGGGGATCGAGCCCACAATCTGGCATGTGCCCTGATCTGGAATCAAACCGGTACCTCTCAGTCCATGAGACAACAACGTTCAATCCACTGAGCCCCACCTGTCAGGCTACATCCTGTTTTTCTTAAAGTTCTCCCTAATGTTTGTCTTATATAGATTTCCAGACACAGATAAAATTTAAGAACATGCATTTTATTTTATTTTTCTTTATTGATTTTAGAGAGAGAGGAATGGAGAGGGAGAGAGAGAAACATCGATGAGAGAGAACATCGATTGGCTGCCTTCTGCATGCCCCCCACTTGGGATCAGGCCCACAACCTGGGCATGTGCCCTGACCGGGAATCGAATAGGCGACCTCTTGGTGCATGGGTCGATGCTCAACCACTGAGCCACACCGGCTGGGCAAGAACATGCATTTTAAATTATGACCAGAAAGGAAGGGTGATGTACTACCTCTGTGATTAACTTTTGTAGGTGATAGACCATGTAATAAGCATAATATAGTCTCAGTAAAACTCTGGTCTACTTTCTAGGTTTAATCAGGAAGGTAACATAGTAGAACAAAATATTTTAAAAAATCTTTTTAAACTATCTTATATTTTTAGAGCTTTTTACAGATGTCTCTATTTTCCTCTTTTTAGGCACATGCTAATATTTACACTTCCCCTGTAATGTTGAAGTTAATGTGTAGCCAATGGTGTCTTTGTGTAGCCAATATATGTCTTTTCCAAGTGGCTGCATTAAAACCCAGTGAGCAATTATTGTTGTTCCCTTTCCCTGCCACAATTATTACACAGTCACATAGAGGATCTCTGAGTGCACCCTCTCCACCTAGGATGGACATGTAGTATGAGCAAGAAATGAACTATTGTGCTAATCCACTGAGATATGGGATTGTTACTGCAGCATGACCTAGCTTATACTAATACTTCTCCTCAGAGTAACTTCAGTCAATATCTCCTCAAATAATAAATTTTATCTTCTCAAATGAGCAGTAAAGTGCTGACATTATCTTTCAGGTGGCATAAAACGATAGACTCTCCAATTAAAGAATAAAAATGACTCTATAAACTGCTCTTTTTAAAGAGATTTTTAATATGTTTTTTATTAATTTATTTTTCGAGAGAGATAGAAACATCGATGTGAGAGAGAAACATCTATCAGCTGCCTCCTGCACACCCCCTACTGGCGATCGAGCCCACAACCCAGGCATGTGCCCTGACTGGGAATCGAACCCGTGACCTCTTAGTCCATGGGACGATGCTCAATCCACTGAGTCACACCGGCCGGGCTAAACTGCTCTTTTAAAGCAACAGATACATATAAAACAGCACATTTTAAATCAAACAGATGATAAAAGTTTATATTCATCACACATTTTACTGTGGAAACATGATTAATGAGCATAAGCAAGTTTAGTTAAGGTGTTTTCATTCTAATTAAATTCAAAGGTTTATCAGAAAGGATCAGGACAGGGGACTGATTTTAGCCACACTTTAAAATTGTGTGACCAATCAGCTGTGCTCAAATATGAACACTTTGTGAATAATTTCCTATAGTAATATGACTTGCCATTTTTTCCTAACAATATTGAATTATTTATCATTCAATCAATACTTATCAAGTGGCATCGCAAGCACTGTTCTTAGTACTGTAGAAATATAGGGATAAATAAGTTACAGATCTGGTTCTCAATGAGCCAACCATCAAATAGAGAAGAAAAAAAAATCTACAGCAATGGGAGGCAATTGTTTGGAGAAGAACACATTCAGTAGTATGTTATTTTTTTAAAAATGCTCTGTGAGCTAATGGGGAAGGAATATCAATATCTAGACATTATAGGGATATTCACAGAAGAGAAGACATTTAAAGAGAATAGTGAGATATGAAGCACTTTTATTGTTTGCATATACTGTACTCTGGTGTTCTCTTTTATCAGACACAAATTTAAATTCACAGATCCACTCTATCCTCATACCCCAGGTTAGTGCTCTTTGCTTCAGAGACTTTTCAACTGCTCAGAGGCCAAAGTGTACCAAAAGCAGCAAACATCCCATTTTTACTGTGCTCCAGATGACAAACAACCTTTTTTTTTTTTTTTTTTTTTAAAGAACTTCTGGACACATGGAGGATAGAATGAATAAAAAAAAATTGATCCTTTTATATTTTTTTCCCATAATACATAAAAACTTGACTTGTACTAGATAATTTGCTATTTGGTTTAGACATAGCTCTGAATGCTGGCCCAGGTGTAGCTTCCTGAAGGCCTATAATAAAGATCTTTGTTCCCTACTGGGAAAGGCTTGAATAGGAAGTTATTCTTGGGGCTGATGTATTCATGCCCTGAATAGAACCAGTTCGATGTCATTTTGATCATTTTATTTGACAATGGCTCTGTAGTAGTGGCATAAGTAGGTTCCACTCCTTGACTTTGGCCCACTCTTAAATTAGCAGAACATATTCCACTGCTTAATCTACAGTATTTTATATATTTTTGGCTTCTTTTGATTTCGATTTATTCCTTAAGACCAAGAGTTTAAACATGCTCCCTCTGCCATGGCTTCTACACTAATCGATGAGCATCTAGGAACTGGAAACTATTATCCTAAGTGAAACAAGCCAAGCAGAGAAAGACAAATATCATATGATCTCACTTATTTCTGGAATATAATGAACATAACAGTGTGAGGAACTGGGTAGTCCCAGAGATGTGGAAGTAGGGTACAGACTGACATTTGCCAGAAGAGGGGGTGGGGGAGGGGAGCGATGAACACAGAACTTGTACGCATGTACTCATAACAAATGGACATGGACAACAAAAATGGGGACGGGGCAGGGAGGGAGGGGGAGGAGGGTGTCAATGGGGGAAAAAAGGAGAAACATCTGTAACAAAAGTAAATTAATAAAAAATAATAATTAAAAAAAAAAGCCAATGTTAAATGGCAAAAAAAAAAAAAAGAAGATAGCATCCACGGAGGTGCAGGGAGTAACAAAAAAGTAAATGAACTGTTTCCTGTTCCATCTTTGGAACATCCAAAATGCTGGTTTTATAAACAAGCTGAGATTATCATTGAATTTCTAAACCCAAGAACACTGATTAGGTAAAATAGAATTTTTCTGAGCCAGATTATTTTATTAAATTTTTTCTGATGTCTCTGAGTTAATCATGATAGTCATTACTTTATGAGCAAAGCAATAAAATTCCTAGGTCTGCATGTTTTTTTTTCTATCCGTCTTTACAATAAATAGTACAGGTAACTCAATTTTTCTGGGTTTGAGAGTCCCCTTTGAGGATGAAGCACCTCTTTGATTTATTCAAAAGGCACTTTCATTAGCTGTTCTCCAACAAAATAGGTAAAGGAAAGAAAAAGGAGATGAAGCCCAAATTGCTTTGCTTTTCTATTCTCTATGAAAAAAATGACTGAAAGGCTAGAGATTGCAAGTATTGAACAAAATGAGGTTTAGAGATTATCCAAGGATTTTTACTCAGGCATTCTTCCCTGAGCTCCATTATCAAAGACATGGCAGTGGAGCTCTACATTGAGAAATAAGCATGTGTTTTTTTTGTTGTTGTTCTTGTTTTTCCACTCTGTATAGTCTTCCTTCTAAATGCTGAAATATGCATCTATTGTAAATATGATAGCCTTAAATTAAAGTATCTATCAAATGCTCAAATTACATAAAATATTAAATGTTCTCTCCTTTTAAAAAAAGACATTACTTAAACTGCCTTTGAAGTAGAAGTAAAGCACATAATAATTATAAAATATGGTAAATAACCTTATTAAGAATGTGGTGTAAAGAAAAGACAGCATTTGGAGAAATGGCCTGGATATGGTTAGAAGAACTGTACTTGGAAATAGTCAATATATTTTTACAGTATCAAATTTAGGCAAAAGCAAATGATAAGGTAAGAAAATATGGGTGTTTTTTTGTTTGTTTTTTTTGTATTCTCAGGAAAAAAAAAAAAAGCAGGCAAACAATATCTGAGAGTCCAGATACTAATTGACAGCTTGTTGAGCGAAGTAATTATGAATACTAGCAGAAGAGCAATTTGGGGGAAATTGATGGGTTCTGGAAGAATGGAACCTTTCAAGAGAGGCATTTGCCTCAGGCTATGATCTGCTAATTAATTTTCAGAAATGCAAGCAGAAATTAAACAGCTGCCCCTGTCTCCTTCTACCTTTATCGAGAAAGAAGCAAATGTGGAAGCAATAAGCTGAGAGAAGAGAATCACCTACTTTTGGGTCTGAGGATTTGGGTTTTTTTATTATCATCATCATCAATTATTTACTTCTCTACAGTATTTGAAAGTAAAAAGAAATTGTTTTTACCAAATTTTCAAAAGTAGTGGTGGAAATATGGATGATTGTTAGTTTCCTTTTTGCGTTTTTCTTATTTTTAAAATTTCTAAAACAATATAAACATTAAAATAATATGTGAAAGAAATCTGTGGTCTTTGCACACCATATTGTAGGTAGCCATAGTTTTGGGAATCTGTAAGATTAAATTAAGATAAAGAATTGTTCTTGAGTTTTGTCTGTGTTATTGATGTTTTTCCATTCACTTATGACAGTGATGATGGGAAAAACAGTAAACACGATACTGCTGAGGACCCCTTTCATGCCCCCAAAACCTTAAAAACCTGTGAGTACCTCAAATTAAAACTTTTGTCTTCATGTATTATTTTTATGTACAGAGCATACTATGAAATGAAACTAGAGACAGAATGGCAAGTCCTAGGGGTTGCTGTCTGAATGGGAGGCCGAAGTGTTGGTCCTCAGCCTGTTTATGACCCTTTGGCGGACTCTGCCCACATCTTTCCTTTCACTGCTGGGTCTTAGTTTCCTCACCTGCACAATGAATGTATTTAGACAAATAACCTTTATGTTTCTTTTGGCTTATTCCGAACTGCTTAAACCTATTTAGGTGACACGTATCACCATGCTTAAAATTATAAGGAGAATACAGATTACTTTGTTTTATGAAATAACTATAGATTTATAAAATATGGATAGGAAAATGGATATAGGAATGTTTTGGTTATCTATGGCTACAGATGAAGCACCCCAAATGTGGTGGCATTAAAGAATAAAAATGTAATGTGATTAGTATCTCTCACACTTCTGGCGTGACTGGCCTCAGCTAGGTGACCCTTTTTTAAATTTATTTGATAAGGTACTTTTTTTATTTTTTATTTTTATAGCTAGGTGACTCTTGCAATTATAGTCAGCTCAAGGCTGGGGCTTGAGTCATCCCAAAGGCTTCCTCGCTGAAATGTCTGATGATTAATGCCTTTTGTCTGGGGCCTCAGGTGGGGCTATTGGCCTGGACAGTTTACATGTGGCCTCTCCATGTGGCCTAGGCTTCCTCAAAGGATAACAACTTGATTCTAAAAGCAAGTGAACCAAGAAAGAGAGATAATTAAGGAGAAGTTTGTAGAGATTTTTTGATCTGGTGTCAGGAGTCACACTACTTGACTTTTCCTACATTCTAGCATACTGTTCGTTGGGATCAAGTCACTAAGACTGGCCTGCCATATCACTACAATCAAAGCAATGTGGAAGAATTTGTGGACATGTTTTAAAACCAACAGTTCAGATTGTCTATTACTTCCTGTAATGTGAACCATTGCATAGTCCCCCCAAATTTTAAAGATTCTTTGATGACCAATTTGCTTTATATATGTATATATCAAGCTAATTTTAAACACTAGTGAAGTTCCCTTTGTAAATAAGTTATTTATTAAGGTGTCTTTAATAGTGCATCATAATTATATATTTTTTATTATATCAAGCTTGTGCTAGGGTCACCAATACTTTTATTTACAAATATATGTGTTATCTTCTAAATTTGTGTGCTAATGCTTTGAACATTTTGTTATTCATCCCAAAACTTTAATCACTGATTGAAACAGCTGCTTTATGTGAATGGCACCTAAGCAATGATATGTAAACAAACTCTGCGTCATGTTTTGGCAGCAATTAGATCCAGTTTCATCAGAGAGTTCTTCTGCTCCTCACCAACTGTTCACCTGGGAGTGAAAAAGACCTCAGACTTGGAGCTCTCCTTTGTGCCCTTTGACCTGCAAACACGCTACTGTGTCATCATCCTCAACAACAGAATGGTGAGAACAAAACTGTGGTGTGTGCTCATCTTGGCCTGGCACTCTAATGGAATAACTGGTACAGGCAACTTGACGGCAGCTGAAGACTTTACAAACGTAGATAACAGTTTCAGCCCTCTAGTAGCTAAACGAACAGTTTATTCTCAAGAATAAGAGGAGTTACACTAGCGGTAGGTATGTTTTATAATGGCTGCCTAGAGAAGTTCCACGGAAGCAGAGTGGAGGCATGCCTAACTTTGCTGTGGCCCTATCTGTATTAATCTATTGTTGCACAACAAATTACCAAACACTGAGAGGCTTAAAAACAACACACATGTATTATGTCACGTTTTCAATGGATCAGAGGTCCACACATGATCTAGATGAGTTCTCTGCTTAAGGCCTATCAAGCTTTCAACAAGGGATTGGCCAATGCTGGGTTCTCCACAGAGGTTCATTTGAGAAAGGAGCTGTTTCCAACTTCTCGCAAGTTGTTGGCAGAATTAATTTCCTACTGGCTCAGGGATCCATGTGTCTTGCTTCTTCAAGTTA
Source organism: Tadarida brasiliensis (assembly GCA_030848825.1). Classification (NCBI taxonomy): domain Eukaryota; kingdom Metazoa; phylum Chordata; class Mammalia; order Chiroptera; family Molossidae; genus Tadarida; species Tadarida brasiliensis. Next base: position 107,114,470 of record CM061280.1, on the reverse strand, counting down.
GCAAAGGAGAGGGACTGAGAAAGGGAAAGGAAGAAGGGAAGGAGGGAGACAGAGCGAGAGAGAGATACAGACAGAGAGTGGTGCAGGAGAGGATAGAGAAAAGGAGAGAGAGAAAGAGAGAGATTGATCATCTCTAGAGAAAAGTTTTAAGCATTATATCTCTCCAGAAAGACTATGTGTTAACCTGAGGAGGGAATTTATAACCCCCAGGATATAGCCCCAAATGAATCAATTATGTATCAGTTATGCACTGTTTTGAATGTATATGTAATGGGATAATGGTAATTAGAAAGTATTGTATTTACCTGGTGTCTATAGGATCATTTGCATATGACAAATAATATAGCCTGTGAAATATGTAAATATAGTCTAGTTTTACACTTAAAATGACCATTTAGGAGAAAAATGCTGTTTTATGGTAATGCTAAATCTTGTTTCTTATTTCGTTGAAAGAAATTCAGTATTTAACTGAATTCCTCTATAAACAATTTTATGAAAAAAATTGTTAGGTTGAATGTTTCACAATCCCTTTTTTATATCAATTTATAATATAGCCCTAGAAAAATGCTAGGGTTAATTCTCAATAGCATAGTTAGGAGGTTGATTTTATTCTTTAAATTAGACTATTGGAATATTAGTATTTGCTTCCATAAATTTTATCTAAATTAATCAAAGTAGAATTACATTTGACATCTCAATTTATTAAAACATGACTTTTGATTACATATAATTTGTCCTCGTCATAAAAAATATTAAGAAAAATAATCATAACGTTATATTGCTATGAATTAAGAAATAATGCCCTTAATATAAAGGATTGCATTGAATTACATTTACTTATGTGGGGAAAATGCATCTATTAATTTACACATTCAATTTTATTTCTAATTATATTGAAAAATGCAATTACACGCTTAAATAGATAATCAAATATCCAGGTCCACCTAGTTAGCTCGTGTTCTTATTAAATGTGTGATAACTGCTTTGCCATTAAGAACCACCTGTTGAAAACTGTAAAGTAATTAGGCCTCAATTTGACAGCTTTCCATGTGTAAAACAGAATTATTTCTACTAACATTGCTAACAAGGAAAAGCTATTTGTTTCACTTTGGCTGTTCCATTCAAACTTACATATAAAAAAATGAAATGAGTTATATAACAGCTGTTTGAAAGTAGGGTTTTATAAAACTTTCCATTAGTGTTCATAGAATTTAGAATTTATATATATATATATATATATATATATATATATATATATTTGTTGAAATTATTACAAATGCCCCCTTTTATCCCCCATTGACCACCTCCTGCCCACTCCCACCCCCCTGCTTTCCCCACACTAATATCTGTGCCCATTGGTTGTGCATATATGCATATAAGTTCTTTGACTTATCTCTTTCCACCCCTCCCATCCCACATCCTTCTGATGTTCGTAAATCTGTTCCCTACTTCCATGACTCTGGATCTATTTTGATCGATAGCTTATTTTGTTAATGGTAAACCGTAAATAAGTGAGATCATGTAGTACTTGTCTTTTTCTGACTGGCTTATTTCGCTCAGCATAATACTTTCCAGGTCCCTCCATGTTGTCTCAAAGGGTAAGAGATCTCTCTTTCTTACAGCTGCATAGTATTCTATTGTGTATATTTACCACAGCTTTTTTATCCACTCATCTACTGATGGACACTTGGGCTGTTTCCAGATCTTAGCTATTGTAAATAGTGCTGCTATGAACATAGAGGTGCATGTAGTCTTTCTGATTGGTGTTTCAGGCTTCTTAGGATATATTCCTAGAAGTGGAATCACTGGGTCAAATGGCAATTCCATTTTTAATTTTTTGAGGAAACACCATATTGTTTTCCATAGTGGCTGCACCAGTCTGCATTCCCACCAGTAGTGTACTAGAGTCCCCTTTTCTCCACACCCTTGCCAGCACTTGTTTAAAGATTTGTTGATGGGAGCCATTCTGGTAGGTGTGAGGTGATACCTCATAGTTGTTTTAATTTGCATCTCTCTGATGATTAGTGATATTGGAAATTTTTTATATGTTTACTTGGCATTTGTATATCCTCTTTGGAGAAGTGTCTGTTCAGGTTCTCTGCCCCTTTTTTCATGGGATTGTTTGTCTTCCTTTTGCTGAGTTGTATGAGTACTCTATATGTTTTAGATATTAACCCCTTACCTGATGTATCATTGGCAAATGTGTTCTCCCAGAGACTGGGTTCCCTTTTCATTCTGGTGGTATATTTTGCCATGCAGAACATTTTTAGTTTGATGTAGTCCCATTTATTAATTACTCCCTTTGTTTTTCTTGCCCTAGTCAATGTATCAGTGAAGTATGATGTCTGAGATTTTTCTGCCTACATTTTCTTCTAGGATTTTTATGGTTTCATGAGTTATACTTTAGTCTTTTATCCATTTTGAGTTTATTCTTGTGTACGGTGTAAGTTAGTGGTCTAGTTTCATTTTTTTTTGTGTGTGTGTGTACCTGTCCAATTTTCCCAGCACCATTTATTGAAGAGACTGTCTTTTCTGCACTGTATGCTCTTACCTCCTTTGTCGAATATTAATTGAACATCATGTCTTGGGTTGATTTCTGGGTTCTCTGTTCTGTTCCATTGATCTATATGCCTGTTCTTGTGCCAGTACCAGGCTGTTTTGATATGATGGCTTTGTAGTATGACTTGATATCTGGTATTGTGATCCCTCCCAATTTGTTCTTTTTCAAGATTGCTGTGACTATTCGGGGTCTTTTATGGTTCTATATAAACTTTTGGAATATTTGTTCTAGATCTGTGAAATATGTTATTGGTACTTTAATAGGGATTGCATTAAATCTATATATTGCTTTGGGTAGTATGGACATATTAATGATGTTGATTTTTCCAATCCATGAACATGGTGTATGTTTCCACTTTTAATATCTTCCTCTATTTCTTTTTTCAGTGTCCTGTAGTTTTGTGAGAACAGGTCTTTTACCTCCTTGGTTAAGTTTATTCCTAGGCACCGTATTTGTTGTTGTTGTTGCACTGGTAAATGCGATTTTTTTTTTTTCATTTTCCTTTCTGAGTTTTCATTATTGGTGTATGAGAATGTCATCGATTTCTGGATGTTAATTTTGTATCCTGCTACTTTTCCAAATTCATTTATTAAATCTAATAGATTTTTGATAGAGTCTTTAGGGTTTTCCATGTGTAATATCATCTTATCTACAAATAATGACAGTTTCACTTCCTGCTTTCTAATTTGGATCCCTTTTATTTTTCCTTCATGTCTAATTGCTATGGCGAAGACTTCCAGTACTATGTTAAATAAGAGTGGTGAAAGTGGGCATCCCTGCCTTGTTCCTGTTCTTAAGGGAAATGCTTTTAGTTTTTGCCCATTGAGTATGATGTTGGCTGTAGGTTTTTCATATATGGCCTTTATTATGTTGAGATATCATCTGTCTATTCCCACATTGCTGAATGTTTTTATCAGAAATGGTTGCTGGATTTTGTCAAATACTTTTTCAGCATCTGTTGATATGATCATATTATTTTTATCTTTCATTTTGTTTATGTGGTGTATCACATTTATTGATTTGCAAATATTGTACTAGCCTTGCATCCTTGGAATGAATCCCACTCGATCATGGTGAATATTTTTAAAATATATTGCTGAATGCTATTTGCTAATATTTTGTTGAAGATTTTGGCATCTGTGTTCATCAGGGTTATTGGCCTGTAGTTTTCTTTCTTTGTATTGTCTTTATGTGAATTTATAATTATGATTATGTTGGCCTTATGAAAAGAGCTTAGAAGTCTTCCTTCGTCCTGAATTTTTGCTTCCTGAACTTTTATGCCATTTCCCTTCACCAAGTTAAGGAAGTTTTCTGCCACTATTTCTTCAAACACATTCTCTAACCCTTGCTTACTTTCTTCTTCTTCTGGTACTCCTATGATGTAGATGTTGTTATGTTTCATACTGTCCCACAGTTCTCTTAAACTGTCCTCCTTTTTTAAAAATTGTTTTTTCTTTTTGTTCTCTGATTGAGTGATTTTTTTCTACTCTGTCTTCTAATTCGCTGACCTGATCCTTGGCTTCCTCTGATCTGCTGGTTATTCCTTCCAGTGTATTCCTTATTTCTGCTATGTCATTCTTCATTTCTGCTTCGTGGTTTTTCATTTCCAATTGGTTGATTTTCATTGTTTCTATATCTTTACTCATGCTGTTGAGCTTCCTCATAATCATTACTCTGAACTCTACATCTGATAACTTGCTTATCCCCATTTCATTTGGCCCTTTTTCTATAGAATTCCTTGTTCTCTCATTTGGGATTTTCTTTGTTTCACCATTTTGGCTGTCTTAGCAGGGTTTGGAGCCTGCCAAAATCTCCCTGTGAGTATCAATGTTCCATAAATTGTGACCAGGTTTGGATGAGTATGGAAGGGACCATGCTGAACACCAAATCTAGTCTTACTTTCCTGGGTAGAGTTGTAGGCCAGGCCAAGGTACCGTTATCCCAGAGCCTTTGCCTGCAGGGTGACTGTTAGTCTCAGTTACTTAATGAGCCTCAGGTTGTAGCCCTGGGCTGAATGAGAGGTCCCCCATGTGGGCAGGGTATGAGGATTTCCAGTGGATGGGGCAGTTGCTTCCCCCCAGGCTAAAGTGGCTTTGATGTGAGAACTCTGCTTGAAAAGAATGGTTCCGGGAGTTTGGGATTATGACTCAGCATAAGGACTCAGGCCTCAGCCTTCATAGCTCAGTCCCCAGAGCCATGAAACCCAACAACTGAGAGCCAGGCTCAAGACTCAAAGCCTTCAGTGACGAGTCTCTGCCTACTGGCTGGTGGGTTGTCTCTTGCAGGTAATAAGCCTCAGGCTGCACTTCTCTTGGTTAAATTCCCAAGGGAGGGGCAGTTGCTTCTCCCCCAGCTTAAAGCCGCTTCGATGGGAAGGGGCTTCTTGAGAAAAATGGCTACTGCAGTGTGGGAGAATGACTCAGCATAGGTCTCCTGGTGGCCTCTTTGCCAGCTCTCTCCCCAGCTCCATGAACCCCCAACTCTCAGTCCGTCCTCCCTCTGCTAGAGCCCAAGGTGAGTGGCTGTAGCTGTAATTTAGTATACTGTTCCTTCAGGGAAGTGCCAGTGTTCCCAGTGCCTCTCCCTGCTGGACAGAACCTTTGCTTTGGTGATTTTCTCAGCCAGGTGTTATGTTGGCTTCTTTCCTTGTTCCACCAGTCTGTGCTGGAGAGCCAGCTTGGGGTTTAGACCCCAACTTCTCAGAGGGAGCTTTTCACAGCTAAGATAGCCCTCAGCTGCTGCCTGTGGGAATCCAGCCAGCCCTCTTGTGCCTCTGCACTTCCTACCAGTCTCGATTTGGCATCCTCTTTACGTCCTTGGTTATAAGGGTTCTCTCCAGTTGCTCATCCAGATGATTTGTCTTTATTTTAGTTGTAATTCCAGTTTGGTCCTGGGAGAAAGCCTATGTAGCTTCTATTCACTTTCTATTCACTCTGCCGCTGTTTTTCACTCCCCAGTGTTCATAGAATTTCTTACCTTAGGGAAAAAGCCCTAAAAATCCATGCTATCAAATGCCAAAGATCCAAAGAAATATCTGCTCTCTTTGGATTTGGGGGATTAAATCATGACCCACTAGTCTCTGAGAAATTGTGTCTGCTGGGAGGAGTGGTTGACAGATCCCCATACAAGGCACATGAACGCTGCAAAACACAAAGCCATGTCTTGACACAACCCTGTGTCTGTGTTCACTGTGGTGCCAATGTGAACATTTGCTCTTTGTAGCCCTACATTCCCAAATAGGAAACCACTTGGCATTGCTGGGATCATCCATGTAAGAGAGGTAGTGGCATCCAGCTAGGATCCTTGACATGGGGCCTGGGTTAAGAGTGAGTTCTAGTCTTGGCCACTTGCTGTGGGCTAAACAGCCCTCTCTAGCAACCCATGAGCCTTTTTATTGACCCAAACCAGACTCATTCTCTCCCCTAGTAGATTTATCTTCCAAGTCCTTCATTATCTGTTTCTGTCTGCAAAACTTGGTCAGAGCAAATTAAAACCAATGTCCAGATACTGCTGACTTGAGGAAGCCAGGATGGGAGTCAGCATCTCTGAGCAACTTATACAAATTTGTCCAGTCCCATAGTAGGGCTCCGAGTAACAAAGGGAGTTTCAGCCTTGCCAAGTCAAATAGAAAGTTGACAGGACAAGGGTACCCTCTCCCAGGTAGAGGATCCTGCAAGGCCTTCTTGTTGATTCATGATCTACAAAAATTTAGTGTAAGGTTACACCATACCAGTTGTTAGATATATTGTATGTCACTCTGGCCATTTCCTTTATATTTGCATAGATAAGTAGAACCACTCATCTGACTTTTTGCACTATTGCTCATTTCATTCTCCTTCAGTCTGTTATGTATGTTTTAAAATATTCTACAACGTGCAACTTTTTTCAATCATAATTAATGTACAGACTTTAATAATACTGATTTTTGCTTATTTTTATTGAATGCAAAGGTAAAAACATTAAATGATATTATGCTAAAATCTTTATGTAATTTTACATTTAGGCAAACTAACCAGTTTTATGAAAGTTATTTTTATAGCTGGAGGAGACTGAGTATTATTTGAGGGTGGTTTATGTTGTTGTTTTTTTCATGCTTTTTAACAACAAAGACACATTTCATTTGCCCTCAACAAGATGCTCTTTGCAAGACATAATCTCTCTTTGTGTACATGGTGTCCTAATTAGTAGAACATCTCCACTAATTTCTATAACACAGCCAGACAGCTTGTGACCATTTCTTGAATAGTGGGAAGAGTGCATTTTTATATGATAGAAAAGGCAGGGATAATTGACTAATTGAGGAATTTGGTCAAGGACGATGAGTAGAAATTTGCCATTAAAACAGAGTTTGGGCAGGTGAGAGGTGTGCTCAGAAAATTCTAAGATCATGAAGCAAAACAGCTAAGCGTGAAATTCACAGACACTTGAATTGCCAATTCTGTGAATGGTTTGTTGGAAATGACAGAAAATAGTTTGAATGGATAAGTAAGGTGATAAAGAGGAAGGAAGGCAGTGAATTTAAAATGGAATAATTTAATTTTATTATTATTATTATTATTATTATTATTATTATTATTGAAAGCAGGAAGGTGTTGAGTATAAGCATGATCTGATTTCGTCTTTGTTTTAGAAAGCATCTCTGGAGTCAAAGCAGAGTAGATTAAAAGTTGGCGATAGAAACTGGAGAGAGACTTACAATCTATTACACTACTCCACACTCCAACATTCTATACTGCTGTCTGCTCTTCTCTGCTTTTCATTTACTGTTAATAGTAGTGAAGACAGAAAAGGATGTGAGAAGCAATTGTGAGAGGAGAGGTGATGATGTTGAGTTTGGCGAAAGGAAGAAAGGGGCGAGAGAGAATTGTAAATAGGAATATAATGATCAATTTAATGGAAGTTTGACTGATGTTCATACTTGAAGGGAAGCAAATTTTCATTTGCTTGCAGAAAAAATTGGTGGCAAAAATTTGAATAGAAACTTTTGAAAAATGTGATAAAGGAGAAAAGAGATTTTTAATTTCAGTGCCACGATGACTTCTAGGCTCAGCTTCCTGTTATTGGATGAGGTATTTCCCTATAATATATTGTATATTTTTATTAAACAATCAACTCATGTTTTATGCTGTTTAAATATATGTTGTCTTCTTGATATGTCTGTGGAAAAATCTTTCAGGCATGCAATTAAGATTATGTTAAAAATGTTAAACTTTTTAGTGCAGACATACAAATCTTTTTTATACTTCTTATCCTCACTGAGTCTCCTAGCTCAATCATTCTATGAAAAATAGTATTTTAAAAGAACAGTGATTATTCTTACTAGTCAGTTTCATATTATAATTATGGCAGAATCAAATAGTTATCTACAATGATTAATGATCCTTCTCTAGTGTACAGAATTTAACATTTTAGAATGTTAGCTTGGCTCTCATGTGCCTGTTTAGCCATCAAAATAATATAATGTTGTTCAGCCAATTCAAACATATAAATTACAAAACCTAGTAAGATCGAGGCCCAACATAAAGAAAAAAAAAAGTAGACTTTAAGACCTGTGGAACAACATGGTACTTTTCTGTCTAGAAATGCTTTAAAACAATTTTTTTTTAAGATTGAGGTTATTTGTATCTGGAGGGCATCCATGACCTGTCCAAGGTTACCCAGCTAATTAGTGGCAGAGCTGGATGAAAACTTTCCTTTCAGTTCAGTTTTTGTTTTTCTCCTTTCTGAATCATTAACATCTGGTCTTGTAACATTGCATGTAACTATATTATTTCAGGACTTTATTTAACTAGATGCACAGGAAGAACAAAATATATTTTGTGAGGGTTTCTTACAATTGGCCATGGGCTGTGGCATCTTCCTGGAAAATATAATAATATAAATCTAAGTAAACATGCTGACTGGTAAATATCAAGAGCAGAAAGGAAATGTATTAGGTGACAAGTAGAACGGCTCACATTGGCAAGTGTCTGTGAGGTGTGAGATAATTTCATTTCTCTTGTCACAACCTCCAGACATGGAAGGTAAGGGGCTTCTCTACTTTAAAAGAGTTCTTTGCAGCCCTGGCCGGTTTGGCTCAGTGGTTAGAGCGTTGACCTGCGGTCCAGAGAGACCCGGGTTCGGTTTCCGCTAAGGGCACGTACCTCGGTTGCAGTTTGTCCCCGGCCCTGGTTGGTCGTGCGGGTGGCAGCCACTCGATGTGTCCCTTTCACGTCGATGTTGCTCTCTCTCTCTTCCTCTCTCCCTCCCACTCTATCTGGACACAAAATGAAAAAATATCCTCAGGTGAGGATTAAAATAAATAAATAAATAAATAAATAAATAAATAAAGGAGTTCTTTGCAAATGTATTTCTTTCCTGGTTTGATTTTATTTCAAGAAAAGTAGAGGGAATTAATTAGATATTTCTACAGATTACATTCCTGAGTAATTTTCTGACACAGGCAAAACATGCATTATTTACAATTATATTATTTTTTAAAAAATAAAAGGAATATATCAAAAGTGAACAAGTTAGACTAATTTTTTTGAGAAATGGTAATATATTGTCTGTGTAATATGTGGATTTAAATGGAATTGAGTGAACTCTTAGTTACTGATATTTTCATTGGCTAATTGAAGGCTAAAGAACTGTTTGTAATTTATATTTAAGAAAAATATTCTGGCAAATAGCATTTTGTTCCTTTTGTACCAACTCAAATGGATTGATATTGATTTTCATGGAGTAACGAAGCTATAGATCAGGTTTCATTGAGGCACAAATTTAAAAAAAACACGCAATTATGATAACTATACTCCCTGAGTTTTATTTCTTTTGAATACTATATTTTGGGTAAAACAACTGATTTTTAGATAAAAGTAAGGATGAGAAAAAGGTAAAAAATAAAAGTAAATATTAATATGTTTTCTCCAGTCTCTGTTGAATTTATGCATTTGTATTCCACTTGAATTATTGAAAAGTTGACATCAATACTGGTAACTCAGTTGTATTTGTAGTAACACACACACACACACACACACACACACACACACACACACACCACAGTTCACATTGCTAGCTTGGGTTTATGTTTGCATAGTACATAGCTGTTTAGGAAAATTTACTATGTGAAAATTATATATAATGTATTAATTATTACCAGGAGTGCACAGATGTAAATGCTGAGCAATCTTAAACATTCAATTTTCCATATTCCTTTTTATCAGCATGAACTGAAGATAATTATGAATCATAATTAATGAAATTCTATAGAACATTCTCATATGAAAGTAGATGATGAAATTAATTTTATTATAAACAAATCACAATTGGGAGGGATAATGAATCTATAAATAAACTGACCTCACAATCAGAAATTATTTACTCTTTTGTTTCCAGATTAATTTTTAATTTTTGCCATTTTACTTGTTATCTAAGATAATTACAATATTTTGGAATATGTATTTTTATTAAATGATGAATTTACTGTTATGCTATTTACATATCCTGCTTGCTCAAAGATATCTTTGGAGTAGTCTCTCAAGCATATAGTTAATATTGTTTTAAGATTATGGGACAGCTCAAACTAGTTACAATCCCACCTTCGAGACTAGGTTTGTTTCCTTTTACTTTCGTAGTAGTTAGTTGCATGCCTGTCACAAGTCCATTCTGGTACAAGATTCTCCATTGTGTGGTTTAAACCTAAATTTGCCAGTCCTTCTTTTCATGGATTCTCTCAAGTCTTGCCCCGACCCTAGATCTTTTGAGTCAGAACTGCATTTTCACAATATCCTTAGGTGATTTATATGCACCTGAAAGTTTGGAAAGCCTGCTCTCCAAAAATGGTCCTACTCCCTTTAAATGGATCCCTTAAGTGCCTGGTTAATGCCAGGTAAAGGCTTAGATTCCTACTATGTGTTACCTCATGTAGTCTTCACTACATCTTTAGTCAGTATCATTCTACTTCTTGAGATATAAGCATTTTCAAAAAAATACTTTATTATGGAAAATATAAAATACACACAGTTGTAGAAATAAAACTACAATAAATCCCCCCAGGTACCCTTCACTCAGCTTCAACAGTGAATAGCCAAATATGTTTCAAGATTATAATGAAACAAATCCCAGTCATCACATCATTTTATCCACGAATAATTCAGTAATTATCTCTACAACAATGACAACAAAATATTGACATAACCTTGATACCATTACTACTAAAAATATTGTAATTTTTTAAAGAACATCAGACATCCAGGCATTGTTCATATTTTCCTGTTTACCTCATGATTATATGTTGTTGTTTTTTTAAAATGTCATTTGATTTTGAATTTCTTTGTTTGAATTGTAGAGGAGGAAAAATAATTTTTCTTCTGCTCTTCTGAGTTCTTGGCTGAGAACCCCCACCCCATAATAAAACATTAACAGGAGAGCCCTGGCCGATTTGGCTCAGCGGTTAGAGCATCGGCCCGTGGACCGGAGAGTCCCGGGTTCAGTTCCCCGCTAAGGGCATGTACCTTGGTTGCGGCTCGTCCCCAGCCCCGGTTGGGGTCGTGTGGGTGGCAGCCAGTCGATGAGTCTCTCTCACATCGACGTTTCTCTCTCTCCCTCCCTCCCTCTCTCCCTCCTGCTCTATCTGAAGATAAATACAAAATGTCCTCGGGTGAGGATTAAAAAAAAATTAACAGGAGAAAAACAAACAGCAGTTTATTAAGATGTATATTTCATGTATACATGGGAGATACCCAGGAACACTGAGTGACTTCCTAAGGTAACTTCGAATTCAAAATTAAATACCATCTTATTAGGGAAAGTGGAGAAGGGATGTCAGCCACTTAGAAGAATACATGATTTTTAGGAAAGATGAATGGGGCTTTAGAATAATAGATGGGAGATATGATAGTTTGTAACAAAGTTTGTCTGGGTACAGTGTCAACTTCTAGTCTCTTCTCCAGTGAAAAAGAGTCAGTCTTTGGATTTATGACACTTGAATTCCTTTTGGAGGATCTGTTTCTAGGCAGATATGGCGAGTTCAGAGAAAGCCTTTCCCTGCATTAGCTGTTTTTCATATGCCTGTAGCTCAAAATCATCAATATAACAAAGTGGCATATTTTGGGGTGGCATGTCCTGAACCCCTACAATCATATGTTGAGGTGACATGTTCTGCTACCCTTCAGAATCCAGATCTAAATAATATCCATCCATTGTGATTGTGTGATATGTCTTTTGAGACTCTCTCTCTCCCCTTCCTTTTTTTTTGTTAATCCTCACCCGAGGATATTTTTTCATTGATTTTTAGAGTGGGAGGGAGGACGGGAGAGAGAGAGAGAGAAACGGCAATGTGAGAGAGACAAATTGATTGGTTGCCTCCTGCACAACCCCGACCAGGCCGGGGATTGAACCTGCAGCCCAGGTGTGTGCCCTTGACCACAATCGAACCTGAGACCCTTTGGTCCGAGAGCCAATGTTCTAACTGCTGAGCCAAACAGGCCAGGGCTCTTCCCTTCCTTTTAATTTAATCTCTAGGTTACTAAAATGAAGGAATATTGTTCATCCCATTTTACAGAGGAAGAAACCAGAACTCAGAGCTTTTAGTAAACTTGCGTCAGGCTTAGTAGCTAATAAATGACAGTGCCAGGATTGAAACTAAGCGTGTCCACCTCTATTAATCTTTCTCTGTATCATGTTGATGCCTTTGCCTTGACCCCACTTTTATGTTCACTCTCTCTGATTAGACTTTTGTACTTTTTGCCTAATTACTTATTTATTCTGAAAGATCTTCAGACCCTCAAAGCTCATTTTGAAAACCTATACTTTATTTTTTAATTAAATTTATTGCTGTGACATTGGTTAATAAGATCATATAAGTTTCAAGTGTACAATTCTATAATACACTATCTGTATATTCCATTGTGTGCTTACTACCCAGTCTAGTCTCCTTCCGTCACCTTGTATTTGACCCCCTTTATTCTCTTTATCCTCCCCCCAACCCTCTTCCCCTCTGGTAACCACCCTTCTGTTATCTCTGTCTATGAGTTTGGTTTGTTCATTCGTTTGTTGCTTTCTGTTTTATATCCCACATATGAGTGAAATTATATGGTTCTTGTCCTTTTTCATCTGACTTATTTTGCTTAACATGATAATCTCAAGATCCACCCTTGTAGTCACAAATGGAAGTATGTCATCCTCTCTTATGGCTGAGTAGTATTCCATTGTATTCTACTCAGTTTTCTTTATAAACCACATTTTTTATCCAATCATCCATCAAAGGACAGTTAGAAAACTTGTACTTTAAAATATAGACTCTTGGGGACTCAGATACTCTGCAAAAATGATGTCACTCCTCTCCAATACATTGCACAATGAAGGAAAAACTTTTCTTGCTTGCTTGATTATTTATTTGTTTTAAGCTAGTAGTCTGCAATGGATATTTGTAGTTACAAAGATCAACTACTGTCAGTGTCATCCTGGGATGTTCTTAAGCCACCTCCATCGTCTGTTGCATGCAGAATTTCTCCCACACTATGGTAGGGCTATGTTTAAGCCTTACCTTTCTCCACGCATTTAGAGCATATGTTGTTTTAAAATGCACAATGCAATGATGTTTTTATAGCATGCATATTTTTCTCGGAGCAGAAAGATTTATCCTAATTTTGTCTGAGCTTTTAGAATTTAATATTATTGTGTGGTTGTGTCTTAGATTGGAGAATTAGTGTACGTTGTGGAAGGAAAAGGTACAATCCCCATGCCTTCCAGCCTGCCTGTAGTGACTTCCTCAACATTATGTGACTACACACATTCTCCAAAAGGTAGAGTATACATCTGTTTTATTTCATTTATAATGTTGAAGAAAGGGACTGTTCCTCATATAGTTACCTAAGCATCCTCATAGCAGGTTTTCTCAATACATAATTAGATTTTAACTTTATTATGTCAGTAATATAACATTCTAGTTTAAAGTATAAGGTTGTTAGTGAAAGAAAATTACAGTTCATGCCAGTTGTTGACAGATGTCTTTCTTTACATTTATTTCTACTCCCCTTACCTTCTAATCCCTGATAGGAACATAATAGTCACTGTATTTTTTATTATGTTGATGATGTTTCTATGAAAGAACCATTTGACTAGAACTCTTTTTAGAGAGTACCAAGAATATATCTTTAATTCCTGAATACTTATTCTTGAATTACTGAATTAGTACTACTAGAAATGTTATCTATCTATTTTTACTCAATCTAATGAAAGGCACAACTGCAGTTTTGTATTTCAAACCTCCCAAATCCATCCTGAATGATAATGTCAAGGGCATAAGTGATCATTGCAGTCATGAATGTTTTTGCTTCCCCCTAGTGTTTACCAAGGACAATCCAGTTCTGTATTTGAAATGTAAATCCCATCAAGTGTTGGATACCGACCTTATATTGCCACTGACAAATGAAGCCAAGGAAAAGGCACTGGCTTTTGCAGCACAGAAACAGATGTCAGATGTGGAGTATCAGCGAAGGTTGCTCACAGGCACTCTGGAGAGCAGTAGCGTCCGCGTGGCCATTGCCGTCCTGGGGCTGACCAGGGTCGAGGTGGGAATGGACAGATGATGCACTTGAATTATCCTCTCTTTAAAAATATACAGAGCTGTTACTTAATGATAACATACATGTATGCATAGAAAAATGGACGAATGCTGGTTTTCCCCAGAAAGACAGCTCAGTAGCTTTTTATCTTTTTTACCTCATTAAAAATAAACCTGAAAGAAAGCACTGCACTAATTTTAGCAGTACTTCCAAATTTAGTAGTAACAACTAAATTAGTAGTAACTGAGCATACTACTAGTTTTGGGCATTACACTGTAGTTTCTTCATTCACAGTTGTCTTCAATTCTGGCTGCACATTAAAATGCCCTAGAAAACTTAAAATAATACTAGTGCCCAGGTACCATTCCAAAATAATGAAATGCAGTACATATCTCTGGAAGGAAGTGAGTGGGGACATGTTCTAAAAGTTGCCCAGGATATTCTGTTTTGTATCCAGAGAGGTTTATCCCTGGGATCAGAGGTTTATCCCTATGACCAGGCTGAGAATCTAGACATTAACACTGTCCACCTGTGTGACTGTGAGTTGGTTACTTAAAAATCATCATACTTCAATTTTTACATTTTTAATCTGGAGATATTGATAATTTATGGAAAATAAGTGAGGTAATTATGTAATGCTTAGCATAATACCTCGTATATAATAAATGCACTCTCTATATATGGCAATGTTATTATTATTATTATTACTACTACTATCAGTATAGACTCTGTTATTATAGCTTGAACTTGATTTTATAATTGAAATAAGGTACAGCCTAGTCACCACAGAGCTGACAAAGTGATTGTTCCCAAGTGTAAACCTGTTCATGTTACTCCTCTACTGGTGTCTAGTTCATGTCAGAATAAAAACCAACAACCGTCTGGCTGGTGTGGCTCAGTGGCTGAGCGCCAACCCATGCACTAAGAGGTCACCGGTTTGATTCCCGGTTAGGGCACATGTCCAGGTTGTGGGCCCGATCCCCAGTAGGGGGCATGCAGGAGGCGGCCAATCGATGTTCTCTCTCGTCGATGTTTCTCTCTCTCCCTCTCACTTCCTCTCTAAAAACAAAACAAAACAAAACAAAAAACAACATCCATAGGATGCTCTTCATGACCCTCCTGGTCAGTCCCACCTCCTTCCCTGATCACATTTCCTCTGGAGCCCATTCCCTCAGGTCACTCCCTCAGCACAGGTCTCCTTGGTGTTCTTCAGATGCCCGCTGTATGGTCCCCATGGCCCATGCACTTCCTCTCTTACTTTTTTCTAGATATTAGAGGCTAATCTCCTTCACTGACTTCAGATCTGCTCAAATGCTATCAGTGAGATTCTGCTTTACCTACATTTTCTAAAAAGCATCACTTACCTCTTAGGTACTCTCAAATCCTAGATTTCCTTCAGTTTTCTTTCTTAATAGAATTTATCACCTGGGAGTTGTATGTTTATGTGTTTACTCATGTCTGTCTCTAGTAAGGGAATTTGCAAGAAGATATTTGTTTAGTTAACTCTCCCATCACCAGTGCTTAGAAAAGTGTGTGCCCTGCCAAAGGTAGTCACAGAGTGTTTGTTCAATGAAGGAGAAAATGATAAATATTTTCATCCTTGTTGTTTAAGATTTACCTTCATTTACACCTATTACAACAAAAGACTTAGCATTGTAGGGGTAATTTTTGTTGTCAGAATGATATAATCAATACAGTCTAATCACAGATTTTTAACAGTGATGATATGTTATGGATGACCTGGATTTTAAAACTCTGATTAGCTCAAAAATATCAAGGCCTGAGGTTGTGATGCTCTCTGGACCTCCCCATCCACACTGTGCATCTAAGAAGCTGATGACTCTCTTAAAATGCTTCCTTTTGCTATAGGACAGTGAAGTTGGGAAGGTCTGTGTACAACTTTTACGACACTGTGACAAGAAAAATGTTCAAAATGTGGTCTTTTCAAAACTTTAAGCCTATCACATTGCACGTGCACTCTCTCTCTCTTCTTCCTTTTAAGTTCATTTTCTTCATTCTTACCTCTTGTCAAAACATTTTATTTAAATGAAAAATGCTTGAAGGAGATGGATTTTGCCCATGGATCTTCTTTTTACTATTTATGCATGTATGTGGTTTCTGTCTTTCTCTCTCTTCTTTTAGCTTTCTCTCTGGAACCCAGCACACTTTTTGTTTTTATTATTGCATTTGTCAAATTATGTTTTGTATAAGATTTATTTTTATATGTACCTGACTCTCTAGGATGTGAATTCCTAGAAATCTAAAAACTTTTGTCATGTGTTTTTTGTTTACCCCTTAATGACTTGTGCACCAGAGGCGCTGTCATTGTTTAATTGACTTGAACATGGGCCTGAACAAACACACGCCACTTTAAACCTTAAGTCTTCATTATATAGGCTGATTACCATCCAGATTGCCTCATAGCCTGAATTTTCACAAAGTCATCTTATTGTTTACTTACCCCTGTTTCCCTCTCACATTTGCAGGATGAGTATCTGTATGTGTGTACTTCCTCTGAATTTGTTGGTAGGAGTAGTAATGATAATAGTAATAATTTATGAATAACCTTTTACTTTTTAATAATTAAATTTGAAATGGTTTAAGTGGTCTCTAAATTTAAAAACTGTAAGTTTTTTCACCTGAAGATGACTATTTTCTTTGAATTCCCTGAATATTATGTATTTTTTGTTTCAGTAAAAACTCTCTAAGTGTAGAAAATAACTAGAAAAGGGTTCAATGGGTCAATTTAAGAAAAGCAGCTACACCAAATCACAACTTAGACACATCTTATTGTGCGTACATTCATCTAGTCATAAAGGTTTCTTTTCAAGTCAAGTGCGCTCTCGAAATACAATAACGCTAATAGTTTTTTTGCAGCAGAACAGTAAACAAGATAAAATTTTAAAATACTCTCACCTTTTTTTTTCAAAATGCTTTTATGTGCACTTTTCAAATGATTTTGATGACTCCATGGAGAAATGTAGAACAGATACGATTGCATTTATAATACAAAGAATAGAATGAGCGAGGCATAAAAAGACCTACGTTGCCCTTAGTGACTAGGCAGACATCACAACCTGGATCAGGATAGAGATATTATTGTTTTTTTAAAGCTGGAAAACAAATCAAAGGCACTCAGAGACACATAGTCCATCCTCTTACTCTGATCTTACACACCTGTAAACCAAGGCCCCAAAATAGGAAGGTGGTACCCTAAGTTCACACTAGTGATTTATGACAGGATAGAAATGGGCCCAGGTTTTGACCTCCCAGTCCACTACTGTTTTCCTTGCCCTATATATCCTCCAGCTCATATGTTCACTTCTTAGTCTACCACTATGAACTTGTATAATGCAATAAGTGAAAGTCTAGAATGCTCTGGTACACCATAGAATAACTGCGTAACAAATAAAATCTAAACTCAACCTTGAAATATATTTGTTCAA